>CM057338.1:972727974-973977974 GCA_030015575.1 Agapanthus africanus | reverse complement strand
TTTTTCAGACGTCTGTCTCTTTTGCAGATGACTGGCTCTTCATTTTCAAACGTCTGCCTCTATTCGGTTGTTTTGGCAGTTTTCTGGCAGACACCTGGAGTTTCTCTTTCAGAGGTCTGCCGCTGTTGTTTTTGGCCTGCGTCGCTAATACGTCCCCGCAAGATGGAGGCTTCTTTGGAGATTCCAATCTTGGATCGAAATTGGAGAAACAATGTGCTTCCAAGTGCTTTGGTGAGGACATCCACAAGTTGATCATAAGTACTGATGTGATGTACACGAATGGTTCCATCTTCAACATACTCCCGAACAAAGTGATAGTCAATGCCACGCCCCGCTTCTCAGAGTGCGCTAAGATCGGCACGTGACAGAGCCAACCATGCTACCTGTGGATGGGAAACATCCATCCACAGTCACATTACGGCTGTCTATAAGATATCAAGAACAGAAAAGTAAAATAAACTATCTAGTACATGTCCATATGCCAGAATAAACGAGTCAAGAAATAATATGCGAAAGCAATAGATCCAATAAATAATAACATCTGGAAAGTACGGAAATAACTAAACTAACTGGATACTAACAGGATCCTCACTGCTCGGCCTGACGGCGGAAATACTCCTGATCAGCCTGCGACAAAGGTAGAGGATCTGGGCAATGCAAAACCCAGACGTCAGTGCGTCATAATATCAACAATAATATAATTAGGATGTAATAAGATATGCCGGCATGAATATAAGTCAACAGCATGAATATGACAGTGAGGTGTGTATGTGTATGTAAAGTGCGATAAGCAATCTAAACTATATTACTGGGTTATCTACTCTCAAGTCTGTGAAATCAATTTAATGGAATTGTCGATATAACTCAATAATATCCCGTGCATGCCCGGGACCACGGTCAAGACTCTCGGGCTGAATCCGAGACGTGCCGCTAGGCAGTAAACAGGGTACATGTACAGACGAATGATGTCAGCAGCATCATTCCGGGGCTGGCCTAGCCCGTAAAACTGATCAATATAAGTATCGAACTGTCGAGTTACAAGTCAGGTTTCATCATTGATTTCCCCATACCCCCAAATTATGTGTTCTAGTCAGGTATTGATAAATCTGGAGCTAATGCCAATACAGGATCAAGCAGGAACATGTTTGTCTATACAGACAACAGGATATGTCCATCGGGACAACATGCCAGGATTGTCGGCATTAGAAACAGGATCAGGTAACATGTCAAGTAGTGATACATCAGGTCATGTCAGGTAGTGCACATGTATCAAGCGGATGCCTAACAGTAAAATGTAGCAAGTATCGAATCACGGTAAAGGTATGGATGTACGGTGAAAGTATGGATGCACAAACATCTATCATGGGTTACATCATGACTATATAGGATGCACATTATCAAGCATGGTGCACTAATACAACAGTAACATGAAATAATATGGTCTCGGAGTGCAACTAGATATGTAATAAACCGTACGGATACAGACGGATACTATAAAACTGTAAATCGGTAAAATTTGCTTAATATTAAAACACAAGCACTATTATTTATTAAATAGATATTGATATAATAATATTAATATGGATAATATATTCAAACCGATTAATAACTATAAAAGTGGTATTGATTAACCATGCACAAGAAAGTTCCGTTCAGAAATTCAGCATCATCCTGATTTGTAAAATAGCTTAAAAATAACAAACGTTCTCCAAAAAGGACATGTTCTATACCAAAACAAAGATAATTCAATAAGGTTTTTATTTTTATAAGTTTAAGCATCTCAGGTTGTTCCTAGAAAAAGTTATGAACATTCGAACTTGAAAGTTTGCTGCTGGAATTTCCCTGGACAGCAGTTTAGAGATACTTTCATTTGCATTTTACATTATTTAAACAATTTATTTTGAAAGTAAATATTTTATAGAGTTATAGTATTCTATGTTAGCTTCGTAACGAACTAAAGAACTTATACTAATGATTTTTCTATGATTTATAATGAATTTTATAAGGTAAGGTATACAGTAAATTTCAGATTTGTCGTATCCGCTTTGCAACGACGTTTCATGTGTAAACTATAATATTTTCAAACTATATTTTGTATAACATTATAAAATGCAGATTATAAACTAATTAAAGATAATAATAAGAAATATTACGACGATATATATTTTAAATGATATGGATGCAAACGGGTATCCGAAAATGGTAAAACTTTAATACGGATGTACAATGTGATAAACGGATAACATTTTACTCATATGGATACATAATACTATAACTAGTATGTAGAAAGATGATTTAGCATGCCACTAGACATGTAAATAATGATAAGGATGCACACGGACATCATATAACAGTAAAATGATAAACTGGTAAATGCAGGATGTATAACTAAACAATATAAGATGTAAATATTCCATTGGGTGCGGTGTATAGTAATATAGTATGTAACAAGATAGGTTTGCATGCACTAGATGTGAAATAACTTGTACGTATGCATACGGATGTCGTAAAACTGTAAAACTAAATATGGGATGCATGATTTAAAATACAAGTGTTATATTTATTCAAATATATGTAAATACAGTAACATAGCATGTAGCAAGATAAACTTGCCTCGATCGATCACGATACGGATACGCACGGCACGTCCGACGTCGGTAAAACGTCGCAGCGTACACACAGCACACGGGACAGGTCTAAACAATGCAAGAGGGTGATCACGCAGGTAAGGTACGTTCACTGGGTCGTCTGGAACGGCAGCGACATCACGGTTCCGGTGATCTCTGAAATTACAAGATTCAAGAACAAGAAAAGAAAAAGAAAAGAAGAAGAGGAAGAAGAAAGGGGAGAGAGAGAGAGCTGATGGGGTCGGAGAGAGAGGGAGAGAGAGAGATGTTATTAAAATCGCTTTAAAAGTTAAGATTTTAAATAAAAAAAAGATTTGTAAGTTATATAAATTTAAACTGTTAATCATATTTTAAATATAAATATTATATTAAATAAAAAAAATTGGATTTTCTGGTAAATATAGATTTATTCCAAAACATGGCCGGGTCGAGTCTAAAATTTCAGTTTTAAAATACGAAAAATATATGCGACGACCAAAGTTAAAAAAATGATTGTCCGGGTAACGAAAATATATACCTACAAGAACGGATGCACGTACGTGCGCGTAGCCATCCAAACAAGTCCGTTTCACTGAACGGGACGAGAACAAGATGCACGGATATTACCACGGGGTTAGGGGTATTATGCAAGCCATGCAAGATATATATATTTTTTAAACACTTTATGTGACTCTAATTGTTATATTTAAAATGCAGATGCCAGATAAATGCCAGTATGCAGGATGTATAAATGAAAGTGCATGGATCCACGTAACAAGCCAGGATAAATCACAAACATGAATCAAGACATGGTTTCAAGCATGTGGGTCGGGTCGGATGCAAATACAGATGTCAAATACACTATTCGCACCCATAACACAATAAATTAGGAAAAAATACCATAAATAAAGAAATACTTGAACTAGAACTGGTATAAATGAACTAGGGTGTTACATTATACACAACTACAAAAAGAATTTCGTCCTCGAAATTCCCAAAACAAGAAAAGATAAACAATCATGAAACTACAGGAATATGTGTGGAAACTTCTGTCGAATCTCGTCTTCTCGTTCCCAAGTCGATTCTTCGTGCGAGCGATTTCCCCAAGAAACAAGTACGAGAGGGATAACCTTGTTCTTAAGGACCTTTTCTCTTCGATCAACAATCGACATCGGTCGTTTCTCAAAGGTTAAATTCTCTCATACAGTCATCTCCGAATGATCTAGCATGTGTGTTTCATCTCAGACGTACTTACAGAGTTGAGATACACGAAATACGTCATGAACACTCGCCAAAGATGGTGGTAAAGCTAATCGATAAGCCACTTCTCCAATACGCTCCATAATCTCGAAAGGCCCCACGAATCGAGGACTAAGTTTGTCTCGACTCTCAAAATGAATCACTCCTCTAGTCAGTGATATCTTCAAGAACACCAGATCACCAACAGCGAACTCTAGAGGTCTTCTCGATATGTCGGTCCAACTCTTATGCCGATCTTGTGCTGCCTTCATATGATTCCGGATAGTATTAACTTTCTCCACGGTTTGCACGATCAAATCCGGTCCCAACAATCTTCGTTCTCCAACATCATACCAACAAACGGGTGAGAGACACTTGCGACCATACAATGTTTCAAATGGAGCCATCTGAATAGTCGCTTGAAAGCTGTTGTTGTAAGAAAACTCCACCAAGTGTAGATGATCCTCCCATGACCTTTGAAGTCTACATGCAAGCTCTCAACATGTCTTCAAGAGTTTGGATCGTTCTCTCCGACTGGCCATCTGTCTGAGGATGATAAGCTGTGCTAAACTTCAATCGCGTCCCCAAACTTTCCTGTAAACTCCTCCAGAAGTGCGATAAGAATCGGGTATCACGATCGGAAACGGTACTCACAGGTACTCCATACAATCTCACAATCTCCTGCATGTACCATTCTGCCAACGCTTCTGTTGACTGACCAACTCGAAATGGAATGAAATGAGCTGCCTTGGTCAATCGATCAACAATCACCCAAACTGCATTGTTGCCATTTAGACTCCGCGGTAAAGCTGTCACGAAGTCCATGGTTATATATTTCCACTTCCATTGAAGAATCGGAAGTGGTTGCAATAAACCAGCTAGTCTTTGATGTTCAGCCTTAACTTGCTGACACACCAAGCACTTTGCTACAAAGCGAGCAATCTCCCTTTTCATGCCTTCCCACCAGAAATGCTGTCGTAGATCACGGTACATCTTCGTGCCTCCTGGATGTACGAAATATGCGGAACTGTGTGCCTCCTTCATAACTTCTTCGTGAATGTC
Organism: Agapanthus africanus; assembly: GCA_030015575.1. Taxonomy (NCBI): domain Eukaryota; kingdom Viridiplantae; phylum Streptophyta; class Magnoliopsida; order Asparagales; family Amaryllidaceae; genus Agapanthus; species Agapanthus africanus. Next base: position 973,973,067 of record CM057338.1, on the reverse strand, counting down.
TCCTTTCGGCACACACAAACGGCTAGCATAACGCAACGAACCATCTTCATGAATCAACAAGTCCGTTCGAAGTCCCGCGTCAACTTGTTCTCGAAACTTCTACAATCTTGGGTCCTGTGACTGTGCTGCTTTAATTCTCTCGATCAACAATGACTGTACTTGCAGCTGCATCAACTATTCTGAAGAATGCGGTAGTACGATCTCCAACTCGAATCTTTGAAAATTTTTGATAAGCTCCTTCTGTGCAGTCAATATTCGAATTGCTGGCAACCAATTAATTGCATCCAACACTACATTAACTTTCCATGGATGGTACTTAAGATCAAGATCGTAGTCAGCCATCAGCTCCAACCATCTACGCTACCTCATGTTAAGCTCTTTCTGCGTGAACACATACTTTAGGCTTTTGTGATCGGTGAATACTACGACCCTTTCGCCTAGTAAGTAGTGTCTCCAAATCTTCAAAGCGAAAATCACTGCCGCAAGCTCTAAGTCATGAGTTGGGTAATTCTTCTCATGGATCTTCAATTGTCTCGATGCGTAAGCTATAACTTTCCCATGTTGTATCAAAACACATCCCAAACCTTTCCCAAATGCGTCGCTGTGAATTACCAATCCTCCGGAACCGTCTGGTACGGTCAAAATAGGAGCGGTTACCAACCTTTGCTTTAATGCCTCAAAAGATGATGCACAACTATCCGTCCATACGAACGGTACCTTCTTATACGTAAGCTTGGTCAAAGGCTCAGCCAAACGAGCAAAATTCTCCACGAACCTTCTGTAATACCCGGCAAGTCCAAGAAAACTTCTGATCTCTGCTACGTTCTTCGGAATCGGCCAATCTTGAACTGCTGCAATCTTCTCGTGATCAACAACGATTTTATCTCTGGATACGACGTGCCCCAAAAACTTCACTTCTTCAAGCCAAAACTCGCACTTGATCATCTTTGCATATAATCTTTCTTGCCTCAATGCCTGTAGTGTGATCTTCAAGTGTTCTGCATGCTCTTCAAGGCTCCTCGAGTAGACCAGAATATCATCGATGAACACCACTATAAACTGGTCCAAGAACGGTGAAACGATTCGATTCATCAAGTCCATAAATATCGCTGGTGCATTTGTGACTCCGAATGGCATCACTAAATACTCGTAATGTCCATACCGAGTTCGGAACGCAGTCTTGCAAATATCTTCTGATTTAACTCGGACCTGATGATATCCGGACCGCAAATCCAGCTTCGAAAATACCCTCGCGACACTAAGTTGCTCAAATAATTCGCTAATGCGAGGGATCGGGTACTTGTTCTTAATAGTCACCCGGTTTAATTCTCGATAATCGATGTGCATTCTCCTTGTGCCATCTTTCTTCTTTACTGGAAGAACTGGAGCTCCCCAAGGTGAATTGCTGCTGCGAATCCAACCTTTCTCAAGCAATTCGGTAACCTGTTTCTTTACTTCTTCCAACTCCACTGGTGCCATCGGATAGTACGCCTTTGAGATTGGCGCTGCACCAGAAACAAGATTGATCACGAACACTACATCTCGTTTTGGCGTTAAACCCGAGATGTTCTTGAACACGTCCATGAACTCTCGAACTACAGCTGGCGCTTCCTTCTTAACAACTTTCATTGACGAAAGAACATTGCTTGTCGGCCTAGCCCTAAACTCGACTGGCCCGACAGAACTGCTTCCTCCAGCAAAAACAAACTCCGGATGTCCGGAAATCTGGAAAATCACTTTCTTTGCCCTACCATCAATGTGAGCGTGGAAAGTGCTGAGAAAGTCCATTCCCAAGACAACATCATAATTGCCAGCATGAAACACCAATAAATCTGCAAATAACTCTCGTCCGCAGATAGCAACCGAACAATCCTTGCACTTGCTACTAGATATGATCTTCCCATTCCCAGTGTGTATGTCCCAACAACAAGACAGGGCCGTGCAAGCAATCGAATGTGTAACAATAAACTTGGACGACATAAAACAATGGGATGCACCAGAATCGAATAATGCTAATGCGGGAAAATCATGAACAAGTAGGATACCGGAAACAACTTCACCTAAAGCCAAACACTGAAGAAGATAAGCACGGTAGACATGATTCAAGCTTGCGATAAAACATGAACTGGAAAGCAAGAGAAGTAAGGCAATATAATGACCATGAAATAAGGAAGTGAATCAAGACTAGGACTCCAAGTTACTTAAATAGAGTACCACATTGTAACCATTCTACAGTTCATAATTACAATCACATAACTCTGTTCAAGTCGTCCAAATCCTAGTATCAGAATCAAAGGAATAGGACAGAAGAAACAATAGAGAACCAAAAGGTTTCAAGCCGAGATGCAAAGTTGTTTGCTTTTCGTCAAGACAATGGTCAAGAGAAAGATATGATTCAAGAATCACGATAACAATGTGGCAGGACATATTCCTAATTACGGATTTTCCGATTCATGTATTGGGTCCAATACACAACTACAAAAGAATCAAACCCGATTAATCTAAATCCTATGGCTCTGATATCAAACAAACCCTGTCATGCCCCGCTTCCCAGAGTGCGCTAAGATCAGCACGTGACAGAGCCAACCATGCTACCTGTGGATAGGAAACATCCCTCCACAGTCACATTACGGCTGTCTATAAGATATCAAGAACATGAAAGTAAAATAAACTATCTAGTACATGTCCATATGCCAGAATAAACGAGTCAAGAAATAATATGCGGAAGCAATAGATCCAATAAATAATAACATTTGGAGAGTATGGAAATAACTAAACTAACTGGATACTAACAGGATCCTCGCTGTTCGGCCTGACGGCGGAAATACTCCTGATCAGCCTGCGACAAAGGTAGAGGATCTGGGCAATGCAAAACCAAGATGCCAGTACGTCATAATATCAACAATAATATAATCAGGATGTAACAAGATATGCCGGCATGAATATAAGTCAACAGCATGAATATGACAGTGAGGTGTGTATGTGTATGTAAAGTGCGATAAGCAATCTAAACTATATTACTGGGTTATCTACTCTCAAGTCTGTGAAATCAATTTAATGGAATCGTCGATGCAACTCAATAGTATCCCGTGCATGCCCGGGACCACGGTCAAGACTCTCGGGCTGAATCCGAGACGTGCGACTAGGCAGTAAACAGGGCACATGTACAGACAAATGATGTCAGCAGCATCATCCCGGGGCTGGCCTAACCCATAAAACTGATCAGTATAAGTATCGAACTGTCGAGTTATAAGTCGGGTTTCATCATTGATTTCCCCATACCCCCAAGTTATGTGTTCAAATCAGGTATTGATAAATATGGAGCTAATGCCAACACAGGATCAAGCAGGAACATGTTTATCTATACAGAAAACAAGATATGTCCATCGGGACAACATGTCAGGATTGTCGGTATTAGAAACAGGATCAGGTAACATGTCAAGTAGTGATATATCCGGTCATGTCAGGTAGTGCACAGGTATCAAGCGGATGCCTAACAGTAAAATGTTGCAAGTATCGAATCACGGTAAAGGTATGGATGTACGGTGAAAGCATGGATGCACAAACATCTATCAGGGGTTACATCATGACTATATAGGATGCACATTATCAAGCATGGTGCACTAATACAACAGTAACATGAAATAATATGGTCTCGGCGTGCAACTAGATTTGTATTAAACCGTACGGAGACGGATACTATAAAACTGTAAATCGGTAAAATTTGCTTAATATTAAAACACAACCACTATTATTTATTAAATAGATATTGATATAATAATTTTAATATGGATAACATATTCAAACCGATTAATAACTATAAAAGTGACATTGATTAACCATGCACAAGAAAGTTCCGTTCAGAAATTCAGCGTCACCCTGATTTGTAAAATAGCTTAAAAATAACAAACTTTCTCCAAAAGGGACGTGTTCTATACCAAAACAAAGATAATTCAATAAGGTTTTCATTTTTATAAGTTTAAATATCTCAAGTTGTTCCTAGAAAAAGTCATGAACATTCAAACTTGAAAGTTTGCTGCTGGAATTTCCCTGGACAGCAGTTTAGAGATACTTTCATTTGCATTTTACGTTATTTAAACAATTTATTTTGCAAGTAAATATTTCATTGAGTTATAGTATTCTGAGTTAGCTTCGTAATAAACTAAAGAACTTATACTAATGATTTTTCTATGATTTATAATGAATTTTATAAGGTAAGGTGTACAGTAAATTTCAGATTTGTCGTATCCGCTTTGCAACGACGTTTCATGTGTAAACTATAATATTTTCAAACTATATTTTATATAACATTATAAAATGCAGATTATAAACTAATTAAAGATAATAATAAGAAATATTAAGACGATATATATTTTAAATGATATGGATGCAAACGGGTATCCGAAAACGGTAAAACTTTAATACGGATGTACAATGTGATAAACGGGTAACATTTTACTCATATAGATACATAATACTATACCTAGCATATAGAAAGATGATTTAGCATGCGACTAGACATGTAAATAATGATACGGATGCACACGGACGTCATAAAACAGTAAAATGATAAACTGGTAAATGCAGGATGTACAACTAAACAATATGAGATGTAAATATTCCATTGGGTACGGTGTATGGTAATATAGTATGTAATAAGATAGGTTTGCATACACTAGATGTGAAATAACTTGTATGTATTCATATGGATGTCGTAAAACTGTAAAACTAAATATGGCATGCATGATTTAAAATACAAGTGTTATATTTATTCAAATATATGTAAATACAGTAACATAGCATGTAGCAAGATAAACTTGCTTCGATCGATCACGATACGGATACGCACGGCACGTCCGACGTCGGTAAAACGTCGCAACGTACGCACGGCACACGGGACAGGTTTAAACAATGCAAGAGGGTGATCACAAGGGTAAGGTACGTTCACTGGGTCGTCTGGAACGGCAGCGACGTCATGGCGCCGGCGATCTCTGAAATTACAAGATTCAAGAACAAGAAAAGAAAAAGAAAAGAAGAAGAGGAAGAAGAAAGGAGAGAGAGAGAGAGCTGGTAGGGTCGGAGAGAGAGGGAGAGAGAGAGTTGTTATTAAAATCGTTTTAAAAGTTAAGATTTTAAATAAAAAAAGATTTGTAAGTTATATAAATTTAAACTGTTGATCATATTTTAAATATAAATATTATATTAAATAAAAAAAATTGGATTTTAAATACAGATTTATTCCAAAACATGGCCGGGTCGGGTCTAAAATTTCAATTTTAAAATACGAAAAATATATGCGACGACCAAAGTTAAAAAATGAATGTCCGGATAACGAAAATGCATACCTACAAGAACGGATGCACGTACGTGCGCGTAGCCATCCAAACAAGTCCGTTTCACTGAACAGGACGAGAACAAGATGCGCGGATGTTACCACGGGGTTAGGGTTATCATGCAGGCCATGCAAGATATATATATTTTTTAAACATTTTATGTGACTCTAATTGTTATATTTAAAATGCAGATGCCAGATAAATGCCAGTATGCAGGATATATAAATGAAAGTGCACGGATCCACGTAACAAGCCAGAATAAATCACAAACATGAATCAAGACTGGTTTCAAGCATATGGGTCGGGTCGGATGCAAATACAGATGTCAAATACACTATTCGCATCCACAACACAATAAATCAGGAAAAAAATACCATAAATAAAGAAATACTTGAACTATAACTGGTATAAATGAACTAGGGTGTTACAGTCAAGTGCAATGTTCTTCATCCGAGAGTGAAAAACAGGATTCGCACTTAGATAGGTAGCCCCAGTATTATCACAGTATTGAGAGGGCGGTTAGTTTTCGCAGAATTACCTTGAGTTCATATAGAAAAATTTCACCCAAAATATCTCAGCCGTGGCATTCGCAGAGGCTTTATATTTAGCTTCGGAGGAGCGAGAAACAGTCTTTTGTCGGACCAATTTCCATGATATGGGATTTGAGCCTAGGTATTGTTGGCTATAGTGCCCTCAAATCAATTATTGAATCGCAGGCACGCGATTGTGATGATTGAGAGAGGACCTATACGGGGAGAACAGTCTTACTCGAGATGATAGTATACTATCTAGTTTGTCTTTATCATCATATACAGTATTAGGTGGTATTACAGATCACTATTACATGATGATAGAGCCCATAGGATTCTTGGTTGACTACCAATATTATGATGGCGATCATATACGTGGGAGATGAGTGGTCTATAAGCACATCCTTGAATGTCCCTAGTCATGGGAGTATCGAGACTGGGCATTGATACTCCGGAGTAGACTGGTGTATACTTATCGAGACCCCGACGAGGGGCGGTGGCCGGTCTCACAAGCCACTGGTGTCAGTTAGTCACCTAATATAGTATACAGGTGCTCATTGGGTTATGAGTACACTGGACGGACTCGCCGGGAATATACTAGTTGGTATTATACCTATTGTCAGATAGCAGTTCCCAGGTGATATGAGTACAGGTTAGTCTGTCGACCTGAGATCGTCATTTGTCTCTTCTGATTTCCCACTGTGCTTTGATTACTACCCTACCACGACTCAAATGAGTCATGCAAACAGGTTTTAGTTGGGAACAGTCCCGAGCCACATGGAGGCAGTATGGACGAGAATTACTGATTTGGATCAGTAGTTTCTCAGTGGGTGATGGGTTTCATACCGACATGAAATATCGCGTTATTAGGGGTCTGACTTTATCCACCCCTAGACCCGATATGCGATACTCTTAGACGAACAGACCAGGCTATATGGAGATTGTCACGGATAGGCTCAGTAGGGGTTTGGATGAGCTTGCTCGTCGGCCTTCCTTTCTCTCAATACCTGGGTAGCCATTACGTACAGCTAGTGCCGCTGACGTGCTTGTGGTTAAACCCACTGCTAGCGTATTAACGAGTCTTGAGAGTCCCACACAGAGGGTTTCCCTGGTTCTGGCGAAATGATGTAATAGCCGTATTGGATACGTGCAGGGTTCCGATCGATCAATTGCACTTTGTACCCGGACTTTCGATTGGACAGTTGATGGTACCAGCCGGCTCGGGTTTGAGCCGGATTATTAAATCAGGTATTGATTTAATAATTTACATATATATATTTCGATATGTATATTCTAATTTTATGTTCTTTGTGTTATTCTATCTCTTTGGGTATTCGTATTTCGGTACGAGTACAGGTATGTATATACTGTAGAATGTAATCCGTGTTTTTTACGGATAATATTCTAGAAAGTGGACACCTCATTTAGATTTGACCATTTATTTTTAAATGGATAATGAGGTGGCAATTTTGTGATGGAAGTATGGTGAGGACCATGCTTGCATAGCGTGAAATGAATTTTTAATTCATTTGTGCATACTATTCAAGTATGGGTTGATTTTGAAAAGGAAAGAAAAGGTTTTACAAAACCATGCTTTGTGATTTTCTCTCTCCAAGGATGGCTCATTTCTTCACTTGGTCATTTTTCTCACTTGGTTTTTGAAGATGAGAAAAACACTCTCACCATTAGCTTCAACCTCCTCTAGCTTTCTTGAGTTCCCTCCATCTTCATCTTCCACCTCCTCTCAACCCTCTCATGTGTTGAGAATCATGAGAAGAAGTGAGATAAGATAGATAAACACTTAGATCACTACATCCCAGGCATTCTAGACTAGCATCCTAGAATCTCTAGTTACTTCACTTGCTTTTGATGTGGAGAAAGAGCCATGACTATATCCCTCGGGAAGATCATCTTCGACGGAGGAAGACCGGCGGCCAAGCTTGTTCAAGCATGCCTCAAGGAGCTAAGGAAGTTGATGGAAGACCGAAGGACTTGGTTCATTCGATATAACATCTTTAACCCTTTAGTTTAGCTCTTTGTTATATGCTAGCATAGGTTTATGGTTTCGATCATGGACGTGGTTTCGTTTGCACCAAATTTTAAATGCCGGTTTTGTTCCATATCGGCCACGGTAGATGGCCAGGGCGCCGAGGAAACCCAACATGGTGTCAGAGCCACCCATAAACCAATACTAGCTAGGTTGCATGAAGTTAAAATATCGATCGCCCAAATTTTCCGAATTAAAATTCCATTTTCACATGCTTGCTGTCGTTTTTGAAAAGTGTTCATAAAATTATTCTGTGTATCTTAAAAATCAGTGTAGGCATTTGTAGGGGACCACAAAAATTTTGGGCAACTTAGCCATCAAAATGGCCGCGGAAGCGCTGCAATAGACCCCTATTTGCGGCAGTTCCGCGGCCGTCTTGTGGCGAAGTTGCACCAAATTTCTTGTGGCACTCTCTGACATGGAAATTTGATTTCTGGAACATATAGTTTTGGCTCAGATTTGTTTGAGTGCTGGATTTGCATTTGGGGCCAATTTGGAAAAGTTTAGTCGATCGAAATTTTAACTGTGTGTTTATCAGTACATGTGATGATATCTGCGACCGTGAATATTATTGAGCGGTACAACCCGACAAGTTGCTATATGTTCAACTAGCCAGGTTTGCGAACATAATATTCACGTTGATGTTTTGTGTTGTGCTGATATTGTGGTTGGATTGTCATGGTGGATAGCCTGGAGTGCAATGGTAGTAGTACAGTTCAGATTCATTTGTATATTCAGTGTTACAGGGAGAGCGTCCAACATGTGGACAGCCGTCTCTACCAGATTGCATATTCTTTTATTTGGGCACGACCGGGTTGGGGTCGATGTCGCCATTGTATATATTTTTCTTTTCTGTATTAGGATCACCGCCCGGTGGAGTGCATGAATAGCCGGGTTCTAGAGGGCAACGAGCCCGCATCTCATGGCGTTGAGATGGAGGAGGCCTTACTCTAGAATTGGCGGGCTATTCGCCGCACTTGTAGGGGGTATAGGTTGACCCACGGAGGGGCACTCAAGTTACTGGATCCCGTGAAGTGCTGGGTGGCCCATTCGCTTTGTTAATTGGGGTTGCCTCGCTTCTGGGATTGGCGGGTAACTTGCCGTGCTCGTAGGGGTCTAGGTCTACAATGTACTGGTTATCCACACGACCGAGGAACGTTGGGTTTTATTTGCGGCTCAAAAGAAACCCGGGTCTCCTAGATTATCCGTTATTCTGTGATGTTGCTTATATCATGCCCGGGATGAATGTTATATATATATATATATATAGATATTTTTATGTATACTGGTAGATGTTTTATATGTTATGCATCCACGCTAGTCTAGCCCCCACTCTGTCGTTAGTTAAGTAACCTAACGGGTGATGACGGGGCCCAGTTGCGAATACGAATGGCACATACGTACATTTTATTTTCTTTCCTTTTCTGTGGTGTGATATGGATTAATTGATAGGACTGCGTTGATTCTGATCAATGCAAGAAAAGATAAACCCAATTGATGTTGTTGGAACCAAACTTTCAAAAACTGTTATTATAAGACGTTTCCTTTTGCTTTGCACAGTGGTATTCGGTTATGAATATCCAGCACCTCATTCGACGAGGCAAGAGCCGAGATCCCTTCATCGGGAGTGACCTCTTGAGCGAAAGTTTGCGTCATTATAATAACTTCACTATAATCGATTCTTTTGCTTTGCATCGTGGTATTCAGTTTGGAATATCCTGCACCTCATTCGATGAGGAAAGAGCCGAGATCCCTTCACAGAGAGTGACCTCTTTAGCAAAAGTTTGCGTCACTATATATTTGTAAAAAACCACTCGGTTCCTTCAACGATATCAAGTTCATTATGTTAAAGGTTTTTCTCCAAAAACCAGCTGTAGCCCTCCGTCATTTCAGATTAGTATTACTTAGTATCTGTGCTACGTATATTGACTGTGTCAAGGCGCAGTGTGCGGTAGCTCTGTAATGCTTTTCTGTCGTATGGATATGTGGATTGGTTAGGACAGCCGTATAACCATTTTGACCGTGTCAAGGGTATTATACAGGTGGGTTTAATTCAATCAAGATAATGACGAGTTGAACTTAACTAGGGCCCTTTGATATGTTGACCGTGTCAAGGTCACCTGGGTCCTAGGGGCAAAAACTACATCGGGAGTTTCAAACATACCGGAAACTTGCCAGGCATGCGCATACCTTCTAGAGTGTGGTGACTTGAGTGGCTTCTATCAAGTTATCATGCCATGATAGTTGGATCCCGATTCTCACTGATGAGTAGGTGTTACTATTCGGGTGATTTTAGATGATCCCGATTAATTCTCCTTTTAGGGTTTGAAGGAGAATTTGAGGAAACAATGGGAGACATCCTGATTAGATAAATTGATTAACCAATCTAATTTAGGTTAGAATGCACGCCAAGTGTTTCTTTCTCTCTCTTTCTCTGGCAGCGACCATGACCCGACCTAAACTAAAACTCATGAACCAAGATAACCGAACATTCTTAAAACACTTTGGCTTTTGGATTGTCAGTGTCGCATAACTCATTGTCGCTCCTACTTTTCCTTTACATTTCTCTTGAACATTCTGTATCACTACGAAGATCTACATTTATTGGATACGCCATCGTATAGTTACATACGAACTAGAAGGAACTTGTTCCAGTTCGAGAATGGTTTTCGGTTCAGGAGAAATTGAATATGATTATTCAGTTGTCTTTTCTCTTTACCTTCTCTCAGGTTGCGAGAGCTCCTAGTATTAGGAGAGTACACTTATTACGCTTATTGGATAGTCTTCTTCCAAACATTAGGCAGGTGTCGAAAGGTAGGGAAAGAAGAAAACCATTTAGCCTAAGTGCGGTGTACAGAAGGTAATAAGTAAAGACATATAAAGGGATTGGAGTGAGGGCAAGAAAATATACGGTTACTGTCATGAATTTAAACAGTGGAAGAGACATTACTTGGGATACCCGGCTACCCCTTTGAAACATTTTTCATGTTTCAGTTTTACTGTGCGGTGTTAATTGAAACTGTTTTCCCAATTAGATTCTGACTCCAGGGTATGTATTTACCAGATTTGGTTCTCACATCTCTATGGCGTTATGGATGCTGAGTGGGAGTAGGATATTGGGAATTGGGTGATTGTATCCTCATTATATCGGAATTCTTTGTAATTGGTGATATTTGAGGAAATCACCTGGGTTTTGCCTGACGGCAAATATTTGGTTTTGAATATCCGTTGTTATGCACCAATTTCAAACTGATATATCTGTATGTTTATTTATAAAATGAGATATAACTTTTTGAAATTATGTCTATGACGTTTACCTATATCAGTTGATGGTTAGGTATGGTGCATTCAATAATGGTGTAATTCTTCTTAACCATAACACAGTTTTCAATCTACGACGCACAGGATTTGAGTTATTAAACTCAGATGACTTATACAAAGTATTGTATGTTGTCCGATGTCCATTAGGACAGAGGGGTTGGTACTCGTACTATATTCTGTTTACACATGACTTCTCTAGTTTTAGACAAATATTTCCTTGAAATCAAGGTCCAGATTTTGAGAAGTTATAGGTATAAGAATAAAGTAGAGAACCATATGTTGCAAGTGTCAGGATTCTTCAAGGTGATAAAAAATGTAGATACTTGTGCTAGGTATTCCGTTGTAAGGAATGGTTTTTGAGAACTTGCTTCTCGTTCAGGTTATTCATATATGGATGCATTCCTTGATGAGTAATGCTGATTGGCCTCCTTCCATTTTGTTGATATATACTGAAAACGGATGCATGTATTTTGAATCTGGTTCCAATTAAATTAGTGCCTTTGTTTCTATAGTGGATATAGAATGGATTGATATCTTAACGATATTAAGGTATACGGAGTTGTCCGGCTTATACTTTATAACAATTCCAAATTCTGTGTACATAAAATTCATTTAAAGTTAATGTACAATTGGGGTATTTGCAATCCTGTGAATGCTATAAGTATTTGTTTTGATTTAGAGCAGCAAGAAAACACTTGTAGCACATTAGTAAAGTCTTGCACTGCTGAGATATAGCACCCGAGTTCAAATCCCATAAGGCACATTATCTTTTTATTTAATTTTCTTTTAACCCTTTAGAAGCCCAAGAGTTTGCACGAGCACAACACGTAAACTGAAGAGTCACATATAAAACAAACGAGTGCACTGCAGTATACCAACCGACCCCGACACGTGGAACCAAACCCAGCCTCATCCGTCGGGAATAGGCCGGTGACACATGCCTTTGGGGCCGGCGGCGTCGGTCTCCCCCGTACCAAATGCCCTCATATTTTATCCCCTGCAATGTTTGGCATACCCCACTAACCCCGCATTACTTGTTTACTCTGAATTATTCCAGAGAGCAATAAAATTCACATTTAATCCTATTTTATTACAAATTTTAATACACCCATTCACTACACTAAACCATAGCTTTTCCTATAAATACCACCCCTCATATCATCCCTACTCACTCACAAATCCCTGCCAAAACTCTCAAGAATTCCCAAGTCTCTATATTGTGCAAGTGGAGTTAGCGAAGGACGAAACTCCGACAAAGTTCCGGCGACAATACGAGAAGTTTCCGGCGACGAAACAACGCCCCGAAGCTCTCTTTAGGACCCCCTATCTCCCCTCTTGACCCTAAGCCAGTAAGTCCCATTTCCCCCTCTCATCTTCATCTTTAAAAAGTTTCATTTCTAAAACCCGACGGAAGTGTAGTTAGTCCGACTTCCGATTCGGTTTTCTTTAAAAACTATATTTTTCTTAATCAAGGTAACTTCATATTCTCACATATTGCTTAACAAATATTAACAAACTCAACAAAACAAATTTCACATCAAGATAATCATTTTTGGGACAATTATCGCATTTTCACATAAAAATACCACATACTATTCATTTCGACATTAAAACCTTTATACCTTGCTATACCTTTAGATAGTTCACGAGGTAATGACCTATCTCATCACAACACACATATCTATCATAGCACGATTGATTTTGGGGCAATAAAATACGGGATATACGACTTTATAAATAAATCCCTTTAACTTATAAAACAATTTTCTTTAAAAGATGTTTTAAAACATTTCCATGCAATTGCGCATCTACAGCCCATTTTGGGGACCCAGTTCGGGATGGTGCGGATTATCGCACATCCTCAGGCTTAGTAGAGCGAGATGCAGACCTCCACAAGGAGCATTCGATCTCGAGGGAATTTTTATACATTTTTAAAAAAAAAATGAGATTTCTACAAGAAAATAAATAAATTATTTTAATTAAATATCTATAAATTTATTATCAAAATATATATTTTGATTATATAAATATTCTAATTTTTCTAAATCAAAAGAATCACTATTACATGTAAATACCATCCAAATACAACACAAGTACAATATTTCAAGAAAATACCATATACTATAAAAACTATGTTCTATTTACTAGAAAATTGCACAATTGTAAAATACACATCTATGAAAACTCTAAAGACAATAACTAAATACTTGAGGAGTGTTCCCTCATGGAAACTGAATAAAAAATATATAAAAGCAACGGGAAAAGTCCCCAGACGGAGCATCACGTGCCCACACGTGATAGGCACTGCGCTGGATAAAGCAAGGCTGAAATTGAGGCTAAAACTAAGCCTCACGTGCAGACACGCGACCTTCTATATACAAAGTATATAGGCGCCTTCTTAAAACAAACAATTGCCAGGAAAAAGTCATGTGATAGTACGTGACGCTCTTTGATGTGCTTAACTTTGAGGGGTCACGTGCTACATGTGATGGGCTCCTATGCCTTCTGAACCAATAGAATTAAATTCTAAAATAAAAGGGAACAAAGCCCTATTTGGAAAATACTTTCTTAGATCTTTCTAAACAAGAAAGATTGCATTCTATAAAGCAGAGCGCCATTGGATTAAAAATCCAATGGTGATAAAAAAATCACCAATTTACAGAAGAAGATTCTGTATAGGGAAATATTTTCATAATCTTGTGAGAAAATACCTTCTGTAAAACAGAAGTTTTTGGATTGAAAAATCCAACGGTGAATAAAATTCACCGATTGATCTAAAAAATCATTTTGGTTGGTTACAAAATCAATCAAAGCTTCTCAATAAAAGATTTTCAAAACAAATTGATTTTTTTTCTTTCTCTTATAAATAGGACCCAGGAGATACAAAGAAAAGAAGAAGAAGAAAGATATATAAAAAAGGAGGAAGATATAGAAAGAGAAGGAGAAAGAGAGCAGAAAGAAAGAGAGAAAAAGAGAAAAAGAAACTCTAGGTAAGAGAAGGAACAAAATACAAAGAGAAGATCTCATCCCCTTTTCACCTCCATAAGAGTTTAACTCTTCTAAAAAGAACTTAGTTCTTCTTCTGGTTGAGATCTGCAGAAGCAGATCTCCCCACAAGTTAAGAATTTAATTCTCATCGGGAAGATTCTGCCATACAGATCCAAAACCTAAGAGAATATCTAAGTTCAGAGAATTTAATTCTCCCAAAAAGTATATAAGAATTTAATTCCTCTGATAAAATAAGGATTTAACCCTTCATATAAGAACTCAGTTCTTCCTTATAGTGAAAGATCTGCATAAGCCGATCTCCTCACAAGTTTAGAACCTAAAAGAAAAGCTAAGTCCTAATAATTTAATTCTTGCAAAACACTGGGTTTGAAAGCCCCGAATCTAAGGATCTCCATGCACGTAAGAGGATTGGCACCCAACATAATAACGGCCTATCACGTCCTCCCACATGAGTACTCTTGATGAATGAAAGAGGATAACCGAGATTGGCTCACATGATCACACGTGACCCCAAAATAGTGCTTAGCACTTATAAAGCAAATAGGGAATAAATCAAAGGCAGTTTCCAATTTTTTGGCGCCCCACGTGATCCCACGTGACCCGATAGTTAGCGCTCAGGAAAGAACAATGAAATAAACCTAAAGAAACAACGCCTCATTTTTTAGTGTTTAACACTACTTCAAGTGCCTCACGTGACCCCACGAGAGCGCCTCACATTGTTAGCGGCAAACATTACTTCAAGCACCTCACGTGGGAGCACGTGAGTGCTAAACATAACACTATGAAAGGCCAATATTGACTAAATACAGATCAAATTTCCCGAGGACTATCAATTGAGCTCCTCATGCTCAGGGTCTCCAAAATTGATCTCAGTTCTAAAGACAGCTAATGAGCTCCTAACTGATGGCATCTAAACTGATGTTCATCCCATTTCCCCCCAGTCAGGACATTAGTTCGAGGGTACATCTCTCCATACCTTTGATACATGTCGTTGTAATTCCTCAACGTCTTCAGAGAGATGGAGGGTCCCAATAACCAATAACTTTTGGCGCACCCCCAAACTGTCAAACTAAAGCACAATAGACCGTAATGTCTTTAAACTAACTATGGACCGCAACGTCCTTAAACTAAACCCTCACCTCAAAAAATGGTGGTTTGTGGACCGCAATGTCCCTAAACTAAACTCTATGGACTATGAGGTCCATAAACTCATGGACTATGATGTCTTTAAACTTTACAGACTACGATGTCTTTAAATTAGACTATAACATCTTTAAACTATGGACTATGATGTCTTTAAACTTTACAGACTACGATGTCTTTAAATTAGACTATAACATCTTTAAACTATGGACTATGATGTCCTTAAACCCAATGGACCGCAATATCCCTAAACTAAAACAATAGAGCCCACATGATCTTTTGTTGGATCTAAATGATCCTAAGCCTCTGTTAAGTAGATCTGAGTCTAAAATTAGACTAACGTATCCTTAGCAAACGTTTGAGTTGATCTTAATCTAAAACAAGATTAACAATCCTTAAGCCAACCCAAACCCAAATCTAAGAAAATACGGATTTGAACTAATCCACGGTCTACGGGCGACAACATAAATTAGTCTCCGTATACAATCCATGGGCAACCAAAAATAAAACAAACACATACGATACGAAGTGACCATCTGGAGAAGGAGAAAGCGGTTACCACGATGCGGTAGCGTAATTAACTACAGGGGCTTGCGCCTGCAGGGAAGAGCGTTCCCACAATAAAAAAAACCCCTCACAATGAGGGGGAATCTGACGAAGTCTGCTACAACGGCTGCATCCGTCTAAACCTCCGATATACGGTGTCATAAATCAACTTGGCATCTTCGGAGAGATAGACGGATAGAACCCAAATAGCATCTGCCCCCAAAATTCAGGCCGGACGTCCCAACATCCCGGCCGCGTCTTTCGGCGGAGAACAGATTCCGGCACGCCCGGTGGGACCTTTTCCTCTTTTCACTCCACACTTCATGTGTCGTGTTCATGAACGAATCGCGGTTTAATGTGGTTGCCCCTGGATTCGAGGTACTAAGATTTGATGTCTTGCTCCCGTCTAGAGAAAATGGCTTCCAATTGCACCAGCAACAGCAACAACTCCCACTCCGTTCTCGCTGGAGGAGTGACTTATGGGCCCCGAGCGGCCTCCATCTTCACCATACCAGTGGAACAAGTGACGCAGGCCACCACTGGGTTGTTTTTTGGGACCATGCTCCCACCAATGAGCTTCAACTCCCCAATGCCACCACAGGAAGCTCCAAAGAAGTCGGTCTTTGATCGGCTCACAACTACCGCGGCCCCTCTCAACTGGCCGTCTAAGTCCAACGCCTTAGTCTTTGACAGACTGGGCTAAATCTCCAATGGGCCCATGAAGAATCCCGTGATACCTAAAGGGGTTATCCCGAAATGGATATCCATTCCAGCTCCGGCAAATGAAGTCATCAGAGAGACTTCTCTTGCTAAAGGATCGGCCTTCACAAGATTGTCCGCTCCAACTCCCGCTTCAGGAAAAGTCTCCAAGGCTGCTTCCCCTGCCCAAAAGTCAGTCTTCGACAGGCTAGACGTTCCTTCTCAACGGACGTCAGTCTTCAACAGGCTGTCACCAACAGCAGTTTCTCATCAAAGCATGAAGCACGATGAAGCTACCCCAACAACGGAGATGATCTTGACCGCACGACATGCTCGACATCGCCACTGGCGCCAGTGAGGAAAGCTGGGAGCAGTTCCCCTTCTGGATTAACCCCGCCAGCTCCAACGGTGGAAATTGACGTTGCTGTTCCAACTAGGAACAGCTTTGAACCGCTCAGGAGGGTGCGCAAGAACTCTCCGACCGTCGTACTAAAAAGATCTCCTCCGCCTGTGGAGAACTTCGCTAAAGCGAAGCCAGAGCAGCCTCCTCAGCGGCTATCCTCCAAAATTCATAAGGTATGGCAAAAGGTCCAAGACTCCGTGATTGATCAAGACCACCTTCGCCGATCGAAGAAAATGAAGTTCGGCAAGAGAAGGACCACCCCACCGTACCACAGAAGGTATCATCTATATAGGTGCCCGCTGCAACGGCCCCCTCAAATTCAACCGCTCATGAAAGGAGAAGGCCGGAGAAGATCCCTGCGTCTGCAACAAATCGCAAGGGCACTGAATCCAAATGCCCCAAGTCTGGGGGCATGATAGTGCACACCATTTACATGGCGTCTGGAAACGAGGATAGCCGTATCTCTACGGGTCATCGACCACTTACACGGTCTGTGACAAAGGCTCAGGAGCAACAACAGCAAAAACTCTAAGAGATGCTAACGAAGATGGCCGCACTCACTGGGCCAAAAGAAAGCCCGGAAACATCGTCGGAGCAGCGCTAGGAGCAGGAAACCGATGCCGAATTCTTCTGAAGAATGCTTGAGAAGAAAGACAAAGAGGTCGCGGAACAAGCGGCCAATATAAAACAAATGACGCTATTGTTCCAAGATATAGTGGGCATGATGACCCAGCCGGACCCTCCAGCCGAAGATCCTCCAGTAATAATTAAAGACGATAGAGGGGGGACATCATACCCTCTTTTGACCATTTCAGCTGCAAAGGAGGAAACAATCTCGAAAGCTGCGCTCGATGATTATATAGCTAAACAGATTTAAGCTCATCAAGCAAACGAAACCGCTGGCCAAGTCGTCAGAACTGGGCAACCATATCCAAGCTGGTACGATCAGATTAAGTACCCGCCAGGATACACGATTCCTAAGTTCTATGTATACAGGGGGACAGGGAATCCCCATGAACTTGTCGCTCAGTTCAGGGCTCTGTGCGGCAACACTGGAGGTGACGATAAGCTACTACTTCGCCAATTCGTCGGCAGCTTGGCGGAGACGGCGTTCGAATGGTATTCTGAGCTTCCTAATGACTCCGTCAAAACCTTTATAGAGATAGAATTGCTATTCACCTAGCGTTTCGCAAGCGCCAGCGAACGCACCCCAATCATGGTATTGATCAATACCAGGGTGAAGCCGGGAGAAACATGAGTTTAGTATGCAATCCGGTGGTGGAACCTATGGTCAAAATGCGAACAACGTATCGAAGAAGCTCCTGCAGTAGGCATGTTCATGGGTACCCTCGACCCGTAGACGACCATATCCTGGTTCATGATGTTTTTCAAGCCGACTACCTTCCAGGCCTTGATTGACAAGTTGGCCCAGATGGATCAGATGTGCCATAGACCGTCTTCCTCGAAAATGGAGCCTCGAAACGAAAAGGAAAAGCGACCTTCGTCGCCAATGCTCTGCAGTAGCCTAATGGTCCAAAACTAATTGATCGCCAAAACGATAGACAACGATTCTTCAACGAGAAGCTAAAACGCCCTTATTCGTTTCCCAGGATAAAACAAGGAGACTGTTTGAGCTGGTGGTGCGCAACAGGCTCATCAATCTGCCAGATCCAAGACGTCCACTGCAGCCGGGCGACACCAACAATCCTAATTACTGTCCCTACCACCGAGCAGTAGGCCATCCAATCGAAGATTGCTTCATCTTCAAAGGCAGGATTGAGGACCAATAACAACAGGGAAAATTCGCGCTGTCTGAGAATTGGAAGGTAAGCCCGCCCCAGCCATACGCTCCTAAAAGAAAGACACGCCAGTGGCATTGTGCTCTTTTATTGAAGAAGCTCCATGGGAGGTCGGTTTTTCAGCCAAAACGAAACGAATGTTGAAGGATCTCCAAACATGCCCGGCGATAGGTGGAAAAGCCCGCTGGAACCTAAGATCATTGAGGGAATGCTGAAACCGCACTCGACGCCAAGAATTGGTAGCAATGGTCAAAATGCTCGGGGCCAGCCGTCAAAGTCTTCGAAGAAGAAGACCAAAAAGCCTGTGAAGCCTGATGATGAGCGCACGGACCTGCAAAAACATATTGACGCGCTGGAGGAATACAACCAAAATGCGTGAACCCCGGTCACACTCCAAGAATTTCTCAACAATATCCTTGAGAGCGGAAATAATGACAATGACGACGGAGGTGACTCGTCAGAAGAATCTGAGGATGATGTGGCAAGTTGCCACATGATCTCTCATTCGTCGTCGCTAACTAACGAAGAAGCTCACTCGGCATTAGAAGGAAACATAGAGGAGCCGGGGGCACGATCGGAGCCAAAACCCTTAGAACCATTTGACGAAATGATCGACATGCTGCTGAACGAAGCCCGTCAAAAGAGCAAGGATGATCAAGAACGCGAAATGGCCATATTCGAAAGGGCCAGGAATCGCTGTCAATTTGAAGGAGTCGCGGTAAGGATGGGTAATAAAATGCTCCCACCAGATCAAAGCACATCCGCCGCAGACAAAAGCAAACTTAAAACGAGGAAACGGTTCGCCAAAGCGTTGTCCATGGGAATCAAGCTGCCACCTTTCAAAGGGAATACTCCCGGTAGTATGAACCCTAACGAAGCGGACGTACATCCCACCTATTGCTTATACCATCAGAGGATTGCACATCCTACCGAAGAATGCATGGCCTTTAAAAAATGGTGGCAAGGGTATGTCGCTCACAGGCAACACTTCAAGTGGATGAAGCGTGAAGCTTGTCGACAGCGAAAAAGTGCGACGGACGAACGTGGAAGAGCTGTCGGCAACTGTCACATGGTTGATAGCAGGGGATCGGAAGTTCTCACCTTCGGGAGTGATTCTGAAGAAGAAATGGCTCTCGGCCCTCTTTTCAAAGAATCCACCTCAGGAAAAAAGAAAGAGATAAATAATTGTGAAAACATTCAGCTGCGTAATCGTACGTTGCCCGAAAAGAATCTTGGACCTACGAACAAAGGGATGAACAAAAAAGATAAAGGGAAGGAAAAAGTCTCTGAGGATATCGCCCTCGATTATCGAGTCGTCGAAGAGCTTGCAGCCAAGGACCCGCTTAAGAAAAGAAAGGTGGATTACAATATCCTAGCGCATTTAAGAAAAATACCCTCACAATTGAGTATCTTGGATGCCCTCCTCCTATCCAAAGAGGCGCGAGATTCCCTGATTAAGGCGTTACAAGTGCCCGACCAGTTTCAAGCCTTCCTTGCCGAAGAAAAGATGAAGGACGAGCTGGAAGAAGTGCACACAGCTGACATCACTTTTGGCGATGAAGATCTCCTCCTCGGAACGTGCGAGCACAACCGTCCCCTGTATGTCACCGGATACTGCCATGACATCAAGATAGGGAAGATCTTAGTTGACAATGGGTCCTCTGTCAACCTCCTAAATGTAAGGGTGCTAAAAGAAATCTGTATGAGCGTACAACACCTCGCTCGGGATAAAATCACCATCTCCGGGTTCAACTCGCAGTCATCACAGACGCTCAGGTCTGTGATACTGACATTACGCTTTGGGCTGCTCGTTACTGACATCAAATTTCATGTCATTGACGCCAAGACTTGCTACAACGCTTTACTCGGCAGGCCTTGGTTACATATGTACAACATCATCCCTTCTACCTAACATCAGTGTATGAAGTATTTTAAAGATGGTCTCGAATATACTGTGACGGGGGAACTGAACCCATTCTCCGTAAATGAAGTCCGCAAGTATGAAGACGCAAAATACTTCCTTCCAGACGTTGAAGACACGGAAAGATGGCATAAACCAGATAATAAGCAAAAAGCTATCACCACTATTCCGGACTTCGGGAGCGATACCGAGGAGGAGGAAGAGAGAGTCTATTCATGACTTCCCAATGCAGCAAACCTGGACCATCTACCCCTATTCTGGTCTTCGGTAGTGACTCTAAAGACGAAGTCAACGCAGTATTCTCGGTCCATCCATGAGTGCAGGCCCTCACTGGAGATGATCAGAGTTTGCAGATTGCTATGGTTCCACAGCAGCACCACAGAGAGCTTGATGCGCTTGAGACATATAGTGTGCAGGAGCTGCAGACATTCTACGTCTCTCTCAGGCGAAAAGATGAAAAGGCGATCCTCTTTTATCGATCTGCGGAAACCAAAGTGGAGAAAGAAATCTGGCATGGTGCCGATTCTAGCTTGACAGGCTCCAGCCCATCCGTCTGCCCAGATACTACACAGAAGGATTAAAAAGGCTGTTGAGGCGTCAACGCGTACCCTTCAAATAAACTGCTCGACAAGCCCAATTCTACAACAGGATCTGGAACGTCTCCGGAACTCAACAAAAATTGCCCAACGGGAGAATAGAAACGATCGGGCTTGGATATGTTCAATCCAAGAAACGGGAGCGATTCCATGGCTGCTACATTATACATGACTTCGATGAAGAAAGAGATGCTCTATTAGAAGACACTGCAATTGAACCAAAACTAGATCCTGCCATAAAAATGCCAAGTTCGTCGTTTGAGGAACATATGGACAAGCTAATAAGGGAAGTGGGTCAAAAGGTCCGAAACGACTACAGCCGCGAAATGTCTATTTACGAGAAGGCCAAGACGCAACGTCTCCTTTGGCAGGCTACGAAGGAGACAATGCCCTTCGCCGTCAGCCCGCAATACATTCCCAAGACAAGAAAAAAGCCTGACGCAGAGGCAAAAACAAGTCAAAGAACGGAAAATACGTTCGACGGTAGCAAAACGGATCAAAAGACCACGCAATCAAGAAAAGGTCAGCCGGAATCCGTCTCTAACGAAAAAGATGGGTCGAGCATATTCTTTCCCTCGAGAAAAGACAAGGAAAATCTTCGATCTCGTCATAAAACATCAAATGATGACACTCCCGGAGTCTCGGCATCCCGATCAAGTAAACGAGGTTCATCACCCAGACTACTGCTCCTATCACCGAGCGATAGGACATTCTCTTGAAGACTGCTTCACTTTCAAAGACTGGGTTGAAGACCAGTATCAGCAAGGCGGGTTCGCTCTATCCGACAATTGGAGGGTAACCCCACCACAAAGGCATGTGCCAAAAGCGACGTATATGACGAGAGTAGAACCAGATCAACATCGGTGTTGGAAACGATTTCGTACCTGCCACGTGATAATGCTGTCAGAAGAGGGAGTGCCCGAGAATATGGATGACCTCTCCTGGTGCTTAGAAAATGAGGATGGAGATGAGTTGATCTCAGAGTTTCCACCGGCGCCAAAAGAGTTGGAAGATGGAATACATACTACTACGGACAACCTAAGGAAAATCGACTTAGGGACGGCAAACGACCCGCGGCCAACGTTCATCAATGAGCTGCTGTCTAAAGAACAAGTGGCTACGCTAAAAGATGTGCTCATGCAAAATAAAGACTGCTTCGCATGGAACTATTACGAGATGCCGGGGCTAGATCCAGAAATAGCGGTGCATAAATTGGCAATATTTCCGGACGTCAAGCCAGTCAAACAAGCACCAAAAAGAATGCGACTCGAACTTGAAATGAGTATCAACGCCGAAGTCAAGAAGCTAATCGAATCCGACTTCATCCAAGAAGTTCAATACCCCGACTGGATTGCCAATATTGTCCCAGTGATGAAGAAAAATGGGACGATACGCATCTGCATAGATTTTCGGGACCTCAACAAAGCATGTCCGAAGGATGACTTTCCCGTACTGGTTACCGAGCTGATGATAGATAACACGTCCACTCATAAAGTCTTCTCCTTCATGGATGGCTCATCAGGGTACAATCAAATAAAGATGCATCCCGAAGACCAGAAGCATACCGCTTTCCGGACTCCTCTGGGCATAGTCTTCTACAAAGTGATGCCTTTCGGCCTGAAGAACGCCGGCGCCACCTATCAGAGGGCCATGACGAAGATTTTCGATGACCTCATACATGAAATCGTCGAATGCTGTATCGACAACCTCGTGGTGAAAAGCAAATCGTACGAGGAGCATTGGGAGCATCTAAATATCGTGTTCCAGCGCTTTCGGAAATACAACCTGAAGATGAACCCTCTGAAATGCGCGTTCGGAGTGTCTTTAGGCAAATTCCTAGGATTTATCGTACGACACCGGGGCATCGAAATAGACCCGTCAAAGATCAAGGCGGTTATGGAGATGCCTCCGCCAAGAACTCTCAAGCAACCGCGGTCTCTCCAAGGAAAGCTCACGTATATCCGACGGTGCATAGCTAACCTCTCCGGCAAATGCCGTCCCTACAGTCACCTGATGAAGAAGGGGACCCCATCATTTGGGATCGCAAATGCCAAAGCGCACTGGACAAAATCAAGCAATACTTGCAGAATCTGCCGGTACTGACCGCTCTAGTCAAAGAAAAGCCTCTCCTCCTGTACACAACAGCCTTTGAAGGTTCTTTAGGCGCGCTATGGACATAGGAAAATGATCTAGGGAAAGAGAGAGACCTTTGAGTCGAGTTCTCCTGGGGGCAGAAAACAACTACTCCCCCATCGAAAAACACTGCCTGGCGTTAATCTTCGCGATAATGAAGCTTCGACACTATGCTTTGGCGCATGAGGTCCATCTCATATCAAAAGTGGATCCTCTCAAATATTTGATATCAAAAGTCATACTAACAGGAAGGCTTGCCAAATGGGCCCTCCTCTTGATGGAATTCTCGATAACATATCGATCCCTCAAGGCAATAAAAGGCCAGGCCATCGCCGACTTCTTCGCTGAACATCCGATACCTGCCGATTCACCCCTAAATTGTGAATTGCCAGACGAGCATGCGTTTGACACAATCGACGGGGAAAGAAGAGAGAGTGATACCCGATGGGAACTCTACTTCGATAGGGCATCTTCCATTAAGAAGCAAAAGCTCAGCTCTCCCATAATCAAATCTGGGGTAGGCCTCATCTTCGTGACTCCGCAAGGAGGGATAATGCGCTTTGCATTTTCCTTAACAGAGTCGAGGACAAACAATGAAGCAGAATTTGAGGCTTTGATAAAAGGTCTTGAGATCGCCGTCGACATGGGAATCGAAAACCTCTTCATATATGGAGACTCCCAGCTGGTCGTTAGTCAAGTAAACGACGACTATCAAACGTGCAAACCAGAGTTGGTGAAGTATGGTGAGAGAGTGAAACAATTGCTTACTCAAATCCCTTCCTACGCCTTGGAAAGCATACCGCGTACAGAAAATATCAAGGCAGACGCATTAGCCAAACTCGCTAAGAAACTGGCTGACGAAAACCTCGATGATGTAAGGATCGTTGTACAAAGTCGTCGGGTCCTGGCACCAGCGAAAATATCTCCGGAGTCGCCTGAAGAAAAGGAAGAGACTCAGCAAACAACCTTCCAAATAGAAGACCAGAAAAAGGCTAAGGATTGGAGAGAAGTCTTTATAGAAAACTTCAAATCCCGTCGAACACCTGAAGATGCATCCTCAAGACATCAGCTCATGAAACGAGCTCTGTCTTTTGCCTTCGTCAATGATACTCTATATAAAAAATCATTCGACTCTCTGTGGCTAAGATACCTGGGACCAGAAGAAGCAAGGGGAGTCATCCAAGAAACTCATAACGGACTCTGCGGTTCTCATCAAGCTGGGCCAAAGATGAAGCTGAAGATCAAAAGAATGGGATACTATTGGCCCACGATGATTCAGGACTGTCTCGAATATGCGAAGCAGTGCCACTCATGCTAAATTCATGGGGACTTCATCCACCAACACCCAATCCCGCTACATCCGACAGTGGCTAGCTGGCCGTTCGAAATGTGGGGAACTGACATAATTGGGCCCATCGAACCAGCGTCATCTAAAGGACATCGGTTATATTGGCGACAACCAATTACTTATCCAAGTGGGCAGAAGCAGTACCGCTAAGAGAAGTGAAGACGGAGAATATTCTCCATTTCTTCAAGACACACGTCATCTATCGGTTCAGCACTCCGCGACGGATTATCTCCGATAACGGGCCGACCTACAGAAGTCATAAAATCAGCCGCTTCGTACAGCAGCATAACATAGACTGGAGATACTCTTCGGTCTATAATCCCTGAGCTAACGGTCTAGCTGAGGCTTTTAACAAGACCTTGACGAAGATCATAAAGAAGATGGTGTCCAAAAATAAAAAGGACCGGCACGAGAGACTGCATGAAGCTCTCTGGGCGTATCAGACCACATTCAAAACGGCCACAAACACAACGCCGTATGTATTGGTATTCGACACTGAAGCAGTACTCCCCTTGGAGATAGAGCTACCCTTTCCATGAGCGGCGGTTCATTACGAGCTAACAGACGAAGAGAATGCTCATCTTCGGTTTGAGGAACTCGACGCCCTCGATGAAACTCGTCTCATGGCGCAGAAATATCTAGAAGCTTACAAAGCAAGGATGACGCGCTCATACGAAAGATTAACCAGGCCGAAAACATTCCGCCAAGGGGAACTTGTCCTAGTCGTAAAAAGATCTATAATCCCCAATCATGCTAAACGCGGAAAATTCGAGTCGAATTATGAGGGCCTGTACATCATAGACAAAGTCTACAAAGGTGGGGCTTACTTGCTTATGGATATGCATGACGAAAGACCCTTCAGGACAATAAACGGCCGGTTCCTAAAAGAAATACCACGCCTGACGAGTCACGGCTTAGGTCAACGATAGATAACGACGCTTATGCCCGCTCGCTATCTTCCCAAGCCCAAACTCTATAAGTAGTATCCGGCGAAACCTCGCCTCGAAAACGTGCGATGGACCGAAACGTCCTTAAACTAACAACAGACCGAAACTTCCTTAAACTAACAACGGACCGAAACGTCCCTAAACTAACAATGGACCGCAACGTCCTAAAAAAGTTACTAAAAACTAACAATGGACAACAACGTCCTAAAAACTAACAACAGACCGAAACGTCTCTAAAACTACTACAAACTGTAGCATCCTTGGGCTGGCGCAAAAAAAGGGGTACGTCCATAAGCAAAATGGGCACGGATGAAAACTCGAAAGGGCTCCGTGAGTAAAAACAGCAGGGCTACCGGCGAGTTTGTGAAAACTCGAAAGGGTGCAATCTCGTTAAAAGACACTTGTAAGTCCTCCCGACTTATAAGGAGAAAACGCTCTTGTAAGATCCTTACAACTTATAAGACAACACACGCTAAAGAATCCTCACGAGTCCTAAGGAGAAATCGCACTTATGAGATCCTCACGATTCGTAAGGAGAACCCTCTTATGAGACCCTCACGGCTCGTAAGATTCAAAAGCCTTAAGCTACAGGGATCTGAACCTGTTCTTAAACCATTATATCTCCCGATTGCCCTACAAGCGGTTCAATATTGACCCTTATATAAAATCCACGGGCACAAATAAATATCTCCCCCACCAAGTTCCCGCTAATGACGCGAAATTTCCCCGCTGGTGAACAACACTTGCAAGTCCTCTCGACTTATAAGAAGAAAATGCTCTTGTAAGATCCTTACGACTTATAAGAGAACAACACACTTAGGAATCCCCACGATTCCTGAGGAGAAATTACACTTATGAGATCCTTACGACTCGTAAGGAGAACCCTCTTATGAGACCCTCACGGCTCATAAGATTCAAAAGCTTTAAGTTACAGGGATCTGAACCTGTTCTTAAGCCATCACATTTCCCAGACTGCCCTACAGGCGGTCAATGTTGACCCTTGTATACAATACACGGGCACAAATAAACATCTCCCCCACCAAGTTCCCGCCAATGGCGTGAAATTTTCCCGCTTGGTGAACAACACTTGTAAGTCCTCTCGACTTAAGGAGAAAACGCACTTGTAAGATCCTTACGACTTATAAGAGAACAACACACTTAGAAATACCCACGATTCCTGAGGAGAAATTACACTTATGAGATCCTCACGACTCGTAAGGAGAACCCTCTTATGAGACCCTCACGACTCATAAGATTTAAAAGCCTTAAGCTATAGGGATCTGAACATGTTCTTAAGCCATCACATTTCCCAGACTGCCCTACAGGCGGTCAATGTTGACCCTTGTATACAATACACGGGCATAAATAAACATCACTACCCTACCAAGTTCCACCAATAGCATGAAAATCCTCATTTGGTGAACAAACACTTGTAGGTCCTCTCGACTTGCAAGGAAAAAATGCTCTTATGAGATCCTTATGACTTATAAGAGACCATACACTTAAGAATCCTCACGATTCTTAAGGAGAAAACGCACTTACGAGATCCTCACGAGTCGTAAGGAGAAACATCTTTATGAGACCCTTACGGCTCATGAAGTCAAAAGCCTTAGTCGACAGGATCATAACCCTGTTTGCTAAGCCATCTTTGTTCGAACCGACGAAGGCAAGTGATGATTCGCTCCTTGAAACGTTCCAGTAGTACCGATACTGATGCCTAAATCGGTGACAAATCCCAAGTCCACAAATGGCAAAAGATGATTCGCGCCCGGCGCCATATCCAGGTACAGCAATGCTGAAGTCGAATCCCAATAATGACCTCCCTGTCATAAAGCAACGCTTCGACTCGGATACATGTCAACCCCTGACCTCCCTGTCGTCAAGCAACGCTTCGACTCGGATACATGTCAACCCTTGACCTTCCTGTCGTCAAGCAACGCTTCGACTTGGATACATGTCAACCCTTGAATTCCCTATCATCAAGCAACGCTTCGACTCGGATACATGTCAACCCCTGACCTCCCTGTCGTCAAGCAACGCTTCAACTCGGATACATGTCAAACCCTGACCTCCCTGTCGTAAAGCAATGCTTCAACTCGGATACATGTCAACCCCTGACCTCCCTGTCATAAAGCAACGTTTCGACTCGGATACATGTCAACCCCTGACCTCCCTGTCGTAAAGCAACGCTTCGACTCGGATACATGTCAACCCCTGACCTCTCTGTTCTCAAGCAATGCTTTGACTCGGATACATGTCAATCCCTGACCTCCTTGTCGTCAAGTAATGCTTCGACTCGGATACATGTCAACCCCCTGACCTCCCTATCACAAAGCAACGCTTCAACTCGGATACATGTCAACCCCTGACCTCCCTGTCGTTAAGCAATGCTTCGACTCGGATACATGTCAACCCCTGACCTCCATGTCGTCAAGCAATGCTTTGACTCGGATATATGTCAAATCCTGACCTCCTTGTCATAAAGCAATGCTTCGATTCGGATACATGTCAACCCTTGACCTCCATGTCGTAAAGCAATGCTTTGACTCGGATACATGTCAAACCCTGACCTCCTTGTCGTAAAGCAATGCTTCGACTCGAAAACATGTTAACCCTTAACACCCTCCCCTTCCCCCCCGCCGGAGCAATACTCCGTCTCGGAAATACATCAATCCATGATCTCCCTGTCGTAAAGCAATGCTTCGACTCGGAAATAAGTCAACACACGAACCTATCAACCCATAAAAAGAAAGTTCTCCTGTGAGATCCTTACGACTCTCATAAGAAAATGCACTTAGGAGTCCTCACGACCCCTAAGTAGAAAATTGCACCTACGAGATCCTCTCGACTCGTAGGGAGAAAAGTCTTTATGGGACCCCCACGGCTCATAAAGTTGAAAAGTCTTAGGCAACAGATCTGAACCTGTTTCCGAAGCCATCGCTGCCCTGCAAGAAAACCAAGATAAACTGCATATGGACCACATCCACCAGAGCTACATGCAAACATGAGATAAAAAAATATATGTTTTTTATTCATGAATTCAAAATGAATACAAGATACATGTCATAAAAAGAATCAAAAAATGGAAACAGAATATTCTTTCATTCAGAAGTGAATACAAGAAAAGGAGAATATACAAAAAAAATCTTTAAGCCGGCGGACAGTGTAATAAATTCGTCAGTTCATCCTTCTTCCGATGTGCCTCTTCTTCAAGTTTTGTTATGGCTACGAGACGGGTCTCCGCCTGAGACTGTTGAGCCTGATACGAGGCGAGCCGACTCTCAAGCTCCTTTTCAGCAACTTTGTGAGCTTCAACCATCTTGCGGGTAAAGATAACGGCTTTATCAATAGCTACCACCTCCCTGACAGCTTCTTGAAGTACTCGCCAGATTTCATATGCACGGGTGGTCTTAGCAGTGAGTTGAGCTTGAAGTTACCCCAAAGCATTCGAAGCTAACTCCCTCTCCGAAAACTTCCGATCAAGCCTCTTCTCGCACGATTGTAGATTGGCCGTGCACCGTTCAATCCATCCTCCCAGACTTGATTCCACGATTAAGATGTCAGAAGGAAAGCGGATGCACTCAAGGACTATGTAAGCAAGTCTCCTCTCGACAACAGTACTCAATTCAAGCCATGCACAAGCCATGTGCTATATAAGGCAATAAGGAAAGTCTTTGGTATACACCTCATTAAGCGCGCATTCGCGGCTATATGCCTGTTTAAAGGGGAAGGGTATCCAAAACGCACTGATTTGCGGGCAACATGACGATAGTGTTCGCACTTAAAGAAAATTCTCAAGGGTAAAAGTATAAAGCTCATATACGTAGGTGGGATGCACATACGAATACATGACAAACAAAAATATTCAACAGAAAGCATTTAACAGTTAATAATAAGAGAAATACATTGATCTAAATATACTAATCTACAGGGAAAGATCACCAAATATAGGATCAAAGATACAAGGGTTAACAAAACAAAATAAAAATTCTCCAGTTCCCTCTCTGCCCTCTCCACCACGTCGAAGCGGTGGTCTTCGCGAGGGGTTGATCCCCACTGATTAGTGCCATGCTCATCAGCAAAAGCAGACATAACAGCCCGCCGGGCTCTTATCTGACCCAGTAGATGAACCGAGTGATCCTTCAGAGCCGGGGTAATCAAGTATGCTTCGTGGAAACACTCAATCTTATCCTCAGCCGTATCAAGAATCGCCAGGGTCATCTCTGCCGGATGAGGAGGGATATCGACGAGCACGGCTAGAAAAATCATCCGGAGCCAAATGGAGCCCATAGGAAGAGGAGAGCCTACGAGTCAGAAGCTCGTATATTACCACGTCACATTAAGCGTCGGTGAGTAGGGGATCTGCTAGCCGCGCTGCAAGGCGAGGAACCATCTCCTCGATGGGCACCTCCCATGATTGCCGACGAGCATAGGGGCGTTGCAAGCCATAAATTGTGATTTGTTTCTCAAGATGATCACCTTAACGTCTAAATGGTTTTCTCTTTAGAGAAGAAGAAAGGCCTTGGTTTCAAGTTATAAAGAGATGCATTCAATACTATGCACAGAAAATGTTGTGCATGGTGGAACTATTCCCAAGGCCTAGAAAAAGGGAAGAACATCGGAAATGAAAGAGGTGACTCATTGGAATCAGAGTAGGGAGATAAAACGACCTCATCAACAGAGCCTCACGTGCATAGCACGTGAGCATCAGCCTTGATCCTTATTGGAAGTTAAACCAGAATCGCACATACATAACACGTGAGCAGGCGCTAATACAAGATTAAAATTCCCCAACGAACCTCATACGTAAAACACGTGAACACCAACAACAGTATGACAAAACTTCATACAGAACACATGTAAACATAAAAAAGGGGGAAATGAAAGTTTTGTCATTCATACTCCGAAAATTCATACAAAAATAAAAGAAAATGTTTACAACGGCAAAATATTAAATCCAGGACATGGATTGAGAAATTCAGAAGTAAGGCCGTCTAAAATACTTCTGGCCTCTTGGACCATTCTCATATGTATCCTCTCATGATCACAAGCGTCAGGGTCCTCACTGATGTCATCCGTCCTCAGATAAGCAGAGATTATCGTTGTCTGTTGGAAAATTTGATGCAAAATATCAATGAGATTATCTCGCCACTTCTTCGAGATCAGGCCCATCAGATATTCTGAGTGCACCCTGTCTTCGGCATCATCCAATGCCTTAAGCGGTATGGCTTCATAAAATCCAGGAAGTGCTTCCCAAATCGCTCTCACAACGAGCTTCAAAAGAGCGGAGCGACGAGGAAGCAGCCAACCGTTGTATTCATTAAAGCGACTC
The DNA here is from genome assembly GCA_030015575.1 of Agapanthus africanus. Lineage (NCBI taxonomy): Eukaryota > Viridiplantae > Streptophyta > Magnoliopsida > Asparagales > Amaryllidaceae > Agapanthus > Agapanthus africanus. The sequence continues at coordinate 973,941,960 of CM057338.1, read as the reverse complement.
ATAATTTCAGCGCACTATGCGTTTGTAAACTCCTGGTTTTGGCAGCGACCTTATGCACGAATGTCTTCATAAGAAATAACTTCGTCAAGATCATACAGATGAGCGGCCATAGTGTCTGAAAAGAAAAATCAGTAAGATTTTAGTGGTCAAACTGATCCTCATTAAATAGACATTGGAATTCAAACAATTCTTAGGAAAACAAGTTCTGTTAAGTTACCAACAAATTCAAATTTATGCGAATAAGGGTAAAACCCTATGAGAACACCAGGGGATAAAATTCTCGAAGGGTCCCATTGATCTTTCAGAGCTAAGCTCTTCACCAGAGGAATTAAATTCCTTTTATGGAATTAAATTCCAAAAACTCATAAAAACATATGAGAAACAAAATCCCATGAAGCCTAAAAAAGAATCAGAGGGGAATGCCCGAGATATGAAGGTTTATTGCTTAAAGATCACATCTTTGGATCTCTAAGAGACAGGTTTCAGAGAAGAGCAAAGCTCTCATAATGGATTTAAAATCCAAAAGTTTTGTTCAAGAAGAAAAGTTCTTTCCGATGTGTAAGATCTTTACCAAAAAGGGTTTCTTTTGACAGAGTTTAACTCTGGAATTGCAATGGCAGAGAACTAAGCTCTGAGGAGGAGAATTAAATTCTCAAAGAAAACGAAGAAGGAAGAAGATGAAAGAAACAGTGGCTATCTATGAAATCAAACCCTTGCAATTATAAGACGTGACAAGGGCAGTTCACCTTCCCGTTCCCCTAGACAATCCAACGGCTGTAGAAACGACAGTGTTGCACTCACGTACAAGCCACGTGAGAACAACGCTGTGGGGGCATTTGTTCCCTCATGGAAACTGAATAAAAAATATATAAAATTAATGGGAAAAGTCCCCAGACGGAGCATTACGTGCCCACACGTGATAGGCACTGCGTTGGATAAAGCAAGCTGAAATTGAGGCTAAAACTAAGCCTCACGTGTAGACACGTGACCTTCTATATACAAAGTATATAGGCGCCTTCTTAAAACAAACAATTGGCCAGGAAAAAGTCACGTGATAGCACGTGATGCTCTTTGATGTGCTTAACTTTGAGAGGTCACGTGCTACACGTGATGGGCTCCTATGCCTTCTGAACTAATAGAATTAAATTCTAAAATAAAAGGGAACAAAGCCCTATTTGGAAAATACTTTCTTAGATCTTACTAAACAAGAAAGATCGCGTTCTGTAAAGCAGAGCGCCGTTGGATTAAAAATCCAATGGTGATAAAAAAAATCACCAATTTACAGAAGAAGATTTTGTATAGGGAAATATTTTCCTAATCTTGTGAGAAAATATCTTCTGTAAAACAGAAGTTTTTGGATTGAAAAATCCAACGGTGAATAAAATTCACCTTTTGATCTAAAAGATCATTTTGGTTGGTTACAAAATCAATCAAAGTCTCTCAATAAAAGATTTTCAAAACAAATTGATTTTTTTTCTTTCTCCTATAAATAGGAGCCATGAGACACAAAGAAAAAAAGAAGAAGAAAGATATAGAAAAAAGGAGGAAGATATAGAAAGAGAAGGAGAAAAAGAGCAGAAAGAAAGAGAGAGAGACAAAAAGAAACTCTAGGTAAGAGAAGGAACAAAATACAGAGAGAAGATATCATCCCCTTTTCAACTCCATAAGAGTTTAACTCTTCTAAAAAGAACTTAGTTCTTCCTCTGGTTGAGATCTGCAAAAGCAGATCTCCCCACAAGTTGAGAATTTAATTCTCATCGAGAAAATTCTGCCATGCAGATCCAAAACCTAGGGGAAGATCTAAATTCAGAGAATTTAATTCTCCTAAAAAGTATATAGAAATTTAATTCCTCTGATAAAATAAGGATTTAACCCTTCATATAAGAACTCAGTTCTTCCTTATGGTGAAAGATCTGCAGAAGCAGATCTCCTCACAAGTTGAGAACCTAAGAGAAAAACTAAGTCCTAAGAATTTAATTCTTACAAAACACTGGGTTTGAAAGCCCCGAAACTAAGGATCTCCATGCACGTAAGAGGATTGACACCCAACATAATAACGGCCGATCACGTGCTCCCACATGAGTACCCTTGATGAATGAAAGAGGATAACCGAGATTGGCTCACATGATCACACGTGACCCCAAAGTAGTGCTCAGCACTTATAAAGCAAATAGGGAATAAATCAAAAGCAGTTTCCATTTTTTTGGCGCCCCACGTGATCCCACGTGACCCGATAGCGCTTAGCGCTCAGGAAAGAACAAGGGAATAAACCCAAAGAAATAGTGTCTCAAATTTTTAGTGTTTAACACTACTTCAAGCACCTCACGTGACCCCACGAGAACGCCTCACATTGTTAGTGGCGAACATTACTTCAAGCACCTCACGTGGGAGCACGTGAGCGCTAAGCATAACACTATGAAAGGCCAATATTGACCAAACACAGATCAAATTTCCCGAGGACCATCAATTGAGCTCCTCATGCTCAGGGTCTCCAAAATCGATCTCAGTTCCAAAGACAGCTAATGAGCTCCTAACTGATGGCATCTAAACTGATGTTCAACCCATTTCCCCCCAGTCGGGACATTGGTTCAAGGGTACATTTCTCCACACCTTTGATACATGTCGTTGTAATTCCTCAACGTCTTCAGAGAGATGGAGGGTCCCAATAACCAATAACTTTTGGCGCACCCCCAAACTGTCAAATTAAACTAACTATGAACCGCTACGTCTTTAAACTAACTATGGACCGCAACGTCCTTAAACTAAACCCTCACCTCAAAAAATGGTGATCTGTGGACCGCAATATCCCTAAACTAAACTCTATGGACTATGAGGTCCTTAAACTCATGGAATATGGTATCCTTAAAGCTTACAGACTATGATGTCTTTAAAGTAGACTATGACGTCTTTAAACTATGGACTATGATGTCCTTAAACTCACATGGACTATGATGTCCTTAAACCTAATGGACCGCAATGTCTTTAAACTAAAACAATAGAGCCCACATGCTCTTTTGTTGGATCTAAATGATCCTAAGCCCCTGTTAAGTAGATCTTAGTCTAAAATTAGACTAACGTATCCTTAGCAAACGTTTGAGTTGATCTTAATCTAAAACAAGATTAACGATCTTTAAACCAACCCAAACCCAAATATAAGAAAGTACGGATTTGGACTAATCCACGCCCTACGGGAGACAACATAAATTAGTCTCCGTATACAATTCACGGGCAACCAAAAATAAAACAAACACACACGACACGAAGTGACCATCTGGAGAAGGAGAAAGTGGTTACCGCGATGCGGTAGCATAATTAATTATAGGGGCTTGCGCCTGCAGGGAAGAGCATTCCTACAATCAAAAACCCCTCACAATGAGGGGGAATCTGATGAAGTTTGCTATGACGGCCACATCCGTCTAAACCTCCAATATACGGTGTCATAAATCAACTTGGCATCTTCGGAGAGGTAGACGGATAAAACCCAAATAGCATCTGCCTCCAAAATTCAGGCCGGACGTCCTAACGTCCCGGTCGCGTCTTTCGGCAGAGAATAAGGAGTATTTTGAAATTATACCAAAATTATTTTTACATAAACCCCCCTCAAGTTATATTAAATTATAATATGGACCCTAGTAAATATAGGTTTAAGCGGGACCAGTCTCTTGAGCCTCAGGGAGCCGGAGATATGGGTGCTTGCCTATCTAAGGTAGACAACCTAACAAACGGTGTTATCAATACGGTAATTGTCTTGGAAAAAGACCCAAATCCTACCGTCCATGTGTAGCAGTTACCAATAACATCAAAATCTAATTCAGGACTTCAATTTCTTTTCTAATTGTCTGACTCAGACTGAGTCTAAATATAATCAATCTGACTTGAATGTGATTCAAATATAAACCACAATTCAATATGAATCCATATACCCAATCTATTCAATCTATATAACTTGACTGAACCGAACCATGGATATACTCCATTTATATGTTCATCCATTATATCCGTTCCATTACTGATATCATGATTTTGGCAAGTCATCCATCTATACAATTTATAATATAAGACAATACAATACAAACACTACAATCAAGACATCGCGGGGTTTATAAGGGGTAGATTGGTATGGAAGGTGTTAAAAATGGCACGAGACTGCAACCATAAGACACCTAATCTGAATCTCCATTGCCGTTGTACGGTGGCTGAATGGTTCCTTGTACTCCGTATACCTTAGTCTCCGGGATAGTGAGACTCCTCTCGTATATACTGGCATTTTCTGTACCAAGCTACAAACAACAGCATTAACAATATAATACAACTTTAAAAGTTACATTCTCCTTCTGTCTATTCTGTCTATTCTTACTTGTGGGACTTACCGAGCGATTGTTCGCTGACGACATTCCTTTTCTTCTTTCTTTAGAATGTTGTCAGGTGATTTGGACCTTCTGGAGACAAATTCCACCAGCGAGGACTTGGACCAGCTAGCCTTTGACCCGGAGCTCTAGTTTACTTGTACATTTCATTTTCATTTCTGTTATGCCATTGTTTAGGCATTGCTTTCAGTACATGTATTTTCATTTCAGTTGTATTGTAAAAACAATGTTAACAAATAAAGTTGCCATTTTTTTACATTTTGTCTCTTGTGTACATTTTATTTTATATTGCTTAGATACGCTTAGCGTATTTACTTTTGAGTAAATGCGTAGCGGCCTCGTCACGTCCTCTGTCCGTACACTGGGAAGCTAGGCGTGACATACTTAAAACCAGAATCTGGATAAACCCAAGGCACGTTTAAGTAATGGCAGTTTGTAGGTTATCCCGGGCATTGACGGGGGTTAACATTCTACCATCTGGAAGATCAATAGTTGTATTATTCTTGACTTGCTACCAGTTTTAGTAAAATGGATTCTTTTTAGAAAACATTAGTGGGGGTATGGTAGAACTGGAAGTTATTCCAAAACCACAAATGATTACTGAAGATTTAATAGAACCTAAAGATTCAAATTAGATTCGACAATCTATTAGCCACTCCGCAAATTTGGTGGGTAACCTCAGCCACCCGAGAGGTATCTTGATCTCCTCAAAGACGGTGACAGGGAGGTTTTTGTTTACCCAAACTTGCCACTACTGATGTTCTAGACTATGAGATCTAGCAGGAGGATGGGTATAATGTCGTTCTAAATTAGCTTTAGAAGTGCACGTGTATATAACTCTGCCAGATGGTTATTGTAGTCAGTGGGAGCAACGAAAGTATAATGGGCAAGTAGCTTATGTCTATTTATAGACTAAAGCAGGAATAGTGGAAATAGATCATCTATTTTTGATGTGACAGTCATAGAGTTTGACTTCGTCAGGATAACAGATGCATCTGGTAAGGTAGTAGGGAGTGATGTCTCGGTATTTAGATGACATGCTCTTAATAGGAAGTGATCTTCCTATACTACGATTGGTTATACTGTGGTTGTCACACTGTGTTTCTCCATATAGGATCTGGATAAAATATTAGGGATTCTGGTTACTAGATTTAGATTTAGGAAGTGTCCCAATTTGGGTACTTTGACACTATTCTAAAGTGTTTTAGAATGGACAACTCCTGACGTGGTGGTGTACCCGCAGGTGACAGAGTCTCCCTCTTTAAAGAGATGTCTTCTAGACTGATGAGGAGAGAGATTTGCATGATTGACATATCTCTTGCTTAGGCAATTGAGTCAATCATGAAATGTCAAGTACCACACCATATATTGCTTTTGCACTGGCTGCAATAAGCATATATTAATCCAATTCTGAAGAAACGTTGGGAAGCAGTTATGAATATAAGTGGATGTTCTTGGTATATAGTAACGGCAGCCTCCTTCAGGAGGCGGTTATCATTTGGGGCTTCCAAGATGACCTGGATGACAGATTGGCTGTCAGAGTTATAATTTTCCCTCTTTTTGAGGGGCAGTATGTTGGATAGGTGGTCCAAGCGGATACTGAGGAAGGCATGGCGTAGGATGGTGATTAAATTCAGTGGATGATACCGTTTAAGAAGTTTGTTGGATTTGGAGTTCATTTGTGAACTGGGTCCCATCAGATATCCAGACAAATTCTAAAACAGGTATCGCTCATTTCGGGAGATAGTATTTCTCTGCGAAGTTGAGATATAGAGAGATACAGAAAGAAACACTGGAGCGGATCCACTCACTGAGGCTATTTCTCGAACGCAATAGTTTCACAAACGGGCTTTGCGAAACTGATTAGTAGAGAAGTTGGGTGTTCGATATCACACGGGCTGTGAGTACGCGACACCGCAATAATTAGCCTTAACTGCAAGTGGGAGATTGTTGGCTATAGTGCCCTCAAGTCAATTATTGAATCGCAGGCACGCGATTGTGATGATTGAGGGATGACTTGTACGGGGAGAACAGTCTTACTCGAGATGATAGTATACTATCTGGTTTGTCTTTAACATTATGTACAGCATTAGGTAGCATTACAGATCACTATTACATGATGATAGAGCCCATATGGTTCTTGCTTAACTACCAGCATTATGATGGCGATCATATACGTGGGAGCTGGGTGGTCTATAAGCACATCCTTGAATGTCCCTAGTCGTGGGAGTATCGAGACTGGGCATCGATACTCTGGAGTAGACTAGTGTATACTTATCGAGACCCCAACGAGGGGCGGTGGCCGGTCTCATAAGCCATTGGTGTCAGTTAGTCACCTAAGATAGTATACAGGTGCTCATTGGGTTATGAATACACTGGACGGACTCGCCGCGAATATGCTAGTTGGTATTATACCTATTGTCAGATAGCAGTTCCCAGGTGACATGAGTACAGGTTAGTCTGTCAACTTGAGATCGTCATTTGTCTTGTGTGATTTCCCACTGTGCTTTGATTACTACCCTACCACGGCTCAAAGGAGTCGTGCAAACAGGTTTTAGTTGGGTACAGTCCCGAGCCACATGGAGGCAGTGAGCAGATCGTCGGGGATTCGTCACTCCCGGTATTGCGGGTTGATGTCGCGCTGTGTATGGGTGGCCATCATTAGAAATCCGTGGCCACGGTGGACGAGAATTACTGATTTGGATCAGAAGTTTCTCAGTGGGTGATGAGCTTCATACCGACACGAAATATCGTGTTATTAGGGGTCTTACTTTATCCACCCCTAGATCCGATATGCGATACTCTTAGACGAACAGACCAGACTGTATGAAGATTGTCACAGACAGGCTCAGTAGGGGTTTGGATGAGCTTGCTCGTCAGCCTTTCTTTCGCTCAATACCTGGGTAGCCATTACGTACAGCTAGTGCCGCTGACGTGTTTGTGGTTAAACCCACTGCCCGCGTATTAATGAGTCTTTAGAGTCCCACACAGAGGATTTTCCTGGTTCTGGCGAAATGATATAGTAGCCGTATTGGATATGTGCAGGGTTCCGATCGATCGATTGTACTTTGTACCCGGGCTTTCGATCGGACAGTTGATGATACTAGCCGGCTCGGGTTTGAGCCGGATTATTAAATCAGGTATTGATTTAATAATTTACATATATATATTTCGATATGTATATTTTAGTATTTTGTTCTTTGTGTTATTCTATCTCTTTGGGTATTCGTATTTCGGTACGAATACAGGTATGTATATATTGTAGAATATAATCCGTGTTTTTTACAGATAATATTTTAGAAGGTGGACACCTCATTTAGATTTGACCATTTATTTTTAAATGGATAATGAGGTGGTAATTTTGTGATGGGAGTATGGTGAGGACCATGCTTGCATAGTGTGCACAAATGAATTTTTAATTCATTTGTGCATACTATTCAAGTATAGGTTGATTTTAAAAAGAAAAGAAAAGGTTTTACAAAACCATGCTTTGTGATTTTCTCTCTCCAAGGATGGCTCATTTCTTCACTTGGTCATTTTTCTCACTTGGTTTTTGGAGATGAGAAAAACACTCTCACCATTAGCTTCACTCTCCTCTAGCTTTCTTGAGTTCCCTCCACCTTCATCTTCCACCTCTCTCAACCCTCTTATGTGTTGAGAATCAAGAGAGGAGGTAAGATGAGATAGATAAACATTTAGATCACTACATCCTAGACATTCTAGACTAGCATTCTAGAATCCCTAGTTACTTCACTTGCTTTTGATGTGGAGCTAGAGCCATGACTACATCCCTTGGGTGGATCATCTTCGACGGAGGAAGACCGGCGGCCAAACTTGTTCAAGCACGCTTCAAAGAGCTAAGGAAGTTGATGGAAGACCGAAGGACTTGGTTCATTCGGTATAACACCTTTAACCCTTTAGTTTAGCTCTATGTTATATGCTAGCATAGGTTTATGGTTTCGATCTTGGACGTAGTTTCGTTTGCGCCAAATTTTAAACGCCAGTTTTTGTTCCGCGTCAGCCACGGTAGATGGCCAGGGCGCCGGCGAAACCCAACAGGTATAGAATGTAGGTGGTGGTGGAACGACCATTATCGCGACTTCCACCCCAGTCAGAGTCACTAAAGGCCTGAAGAGTTAAAGGAGATCGTCGACAAAGTATCGTACCTTTGAGGTAACGATGAACACTTCTGAGTGTCGTCCAGTGAAGTTCTGTAGGAGAGTGCATGAATTGGGAGACGGTTGACGGTAAATGAAACATCGGACCGAGTAAGAGAGATATTGAAGAGCACCAATTAGCTGACGATATGGCATGGGATCGACAGAAGAAGACCTATCATGACGAAGTAGAGGAGTGGTATTGCATATTGGAGTGGTAACTTCTTTAGCTCCTTCCATAAAGAACCTTTTCAGGAGATCAGTGATGTGGCAATGTTGAAATAGAAAGAGTCCTTGTATCGTAGGAATAGCTTTTACAACAAGTGATGAAGATCATAGATATCCTTTAAAGAGAAACGTTATCCAAGTTGACGAACAAAAGATTGAAGGAACTGTACATTGTTACCTGTAAGAATGATGTCGTCAACATACACCAAGAAATAAGTAACGGTGGCGTCCTTAGAGTAGACAAAAAGAGACGTATCAGCCATAAAATTTGCGAAGCCACTTTATAGAAGACATGCTTTGAGTTGTTGCTACCATGCCATGGGTACTTGCTTGAGACCGTAGATAGCTTTACGTAGTTTTCAGACATGGTTAGGGAGGGAAGAGTGGAGAAAGCCGGATGGTTGAATCATATACACATCTCCATGAAGAGTACCGTTGAGGAAAGCATTGTTAATGTCGAGTTGACGAAGAGACCATTCATAAGAGAGTGCAAGGTGCAAGGCACAAGACAATATGCAGTGTTGTCGGCTTGATAACGAGACTGAATATGGCAGAATAGTCCAGTCCAGGCCGTAGGTGGAAGCCTTTGGCCACAAGACGAGTTTTATATTAAGAAATGGTGCCATTAGAGTTTCGCTTGATTCGAAAGATCCATCTGCAACCTACAAGATTCTGATTGGATTTAGGAACGAGATCCCGTGTTCCATTCTTCATAAGAGCATCAAATTCTTCGGACATAGCAGCACGCCAGTTGGGATTTGTCACAGCTTGAGATACACGGGTTGGTTCAAAGGTTTGGGCTATTGGGTGAACAGTGGTATGGTTTATATATTGGGAGTTGAAGTATTTAGGGTTGGGTTTTCGTTCATGGTTGGTTTGAAGATTTGGGGGTGGTGGAGTAGGGAATAGCTGCGGAGAGGATAAATATGATTGAGCGGTTGTGGAGGAGGTTGTGGAGGTGGGGCGAGGAGGGTGATTTTATCAAGATTGGAGGGTGAGGATTGTGAAGGGTTGATGGAGGGTGAGAGGTTGAGATTATGAGATATTAGGTACGGTGGGTTAGGTACGGTGGGTAGGATGTAAAGTTTGGTAGGTTGGGTATATGTGATTGGTTGCAATACTACGCTAGGGGAGTCCAAATTTTGCGGAAGTGCCTTTTGATGTCTATTAGATACCTGTATTGGAAAATTGGTTTCGACGAATTTGACATTACGAGAAATATAAATTTTGTGTGTGACTGGATCTAGACATTTATACACAGATTGAGATGTTGAATAATCTAGAAAAATACAGGGAGTGAATCTAGGTTGAAGTTTGGAGGTATACGACCATAACCTGAGATAGAAAAGAAACCCAAAAATCTTGAGACGTTTGTAGTTTGGTGTACGTTGAAATAGTTTTTCAAAAGGGATTGGAAATTAAGAACCGGTGTGGAAAGACTATTTATAAGATAAATAGCGGTTTGAAAAGCCTGACTTCAATATTTAGAGGGAAGAGAGGCCGTATGCAAGAGTGTAAGACCGGTTTTGAAAACATGACGATGGCGACGTTTTGAGATGCATTGTGTTTGTCACGTCCCGCTTTCCAAAATACGGAATACGGGAGGCAACTAGGTCAGCCATGCTCCTACGGTCAAGGAATAATCCCGCCGTAGTCATAATTCGGCTTCTAGCATTACATAGTAATCAGTAAACACATCACAAGAGTAATAGAGACACATCACTTAGTTTATTACATTAACTCTCATTGTTCACAATTTACAATGGTTCAACAAAAAAGAGAAACTACTAATCAAATGCGAATATAAGATTGCTTTAGCGAAAACAGTAAAAATACTGAAAGTAAAACCGTCTAGATCTTTGCAAGCTCGAACGGTAGATCTGACTCATGAGCGGCATCCTCTCCAAGCTCTAAGCATGCATACTCAGGTCTTCAGGATGACGTAATAGCAAATATACACTAGTAATATGATAAAACATGAATGAAATATAATACAGTGTAGACAGTGAATGCAGGTAATTAGTGTATCAATAGTCAATGCAGTATATGATCTATGTTCCTAATGATATCTAGATCAATTTGAAATCGAATTGTGGAAAAGAGTAATCATATTTAACGAGGGTCTCGTGCGTACCCAAGACTACGGCCCACTGTTGCCCGGGACATAACCATGTCAGACGGACCGCTAAGTCTATAACCTAAATATATATAAGAGCCACTGTTCGAATGATCATTCTCTAAATCGCTAACCTCGCTAAATACAAGTTCCATTCCACTTCGATTTCCCCCTTTTCTCCAGATTTCAATAACTATATGTATAGGGCTAGTTGTGTATAGGTATGCACTAATAATATGGTTTTATTCACTTTTCACTGTATTGTTCATTTTCATGAATCATTCACTTATCACTGGTGTACTTGACACAACTAATCCGATACCACTCACGTTCGATAGTGCAACAATCGTTGAGAATCAATAAGTGTAAGTCCACGGTAGCACCCCGGCCGTCTAACAGACGCCAAATGCGGAACAAAAAATTTTTACAAACTGGCGCTATCGCGTACCGTAACCCGGATCTGCCATTAAAGCTAAACTAACAAACTACAAAGTGGGTAGAAATGTTATACCAAATAATCCGAGTCCTTCGGTCTTCAACCATCATCCCACGCTTTATTGCGGCTGCTCCGATCTCCTGAATCTCCAGTCTTCTCGTCCAGGTGGCACCACGTCGACGGATCTTTAAACGGGCTCCCGCCTCTGAACCGAGGCAACTCGGTCGTCAAGTTTGCTAAAAGAGACGACCAAGATGATGTAGATAATGAGTAGAACAGTTTGTCTCGTTACGTCTAAGGCTATGGACGAACGGTTATGGAAGTTGCCTTTTGGAATGGATTGAAATGAGATATGAAAATATATCTGAACTAGATCTCTCTCTTCTCATTTTAACACCCCTTTCTTTTTCCCAAATCAATCATTAACTCAAGGGGAGGGGGCCGGCCATTATATAAAGAGGAGGGGGTGAGTGTAGGAGAGGGGGAGGTGATCATAAGGAGAAAATATCAAGAAGAAAATATCTAAGCTCAAACAAAACCCCATTAATGAACCAATGAATCATCACCCTTAGTCATCATAACATTAATGCTCCATTAATGCACTAATGAGTCATAATCCTTATCACCACTTCTAGAATCATCCACACACATCTCCTCATGACTCACCCTATGACTCACCCTCAAGAAGAAAAGATAAATCCGCATTTAACCGAATGTTAAATACGGCTGATAGAAAACTGGAAACTGGCAACTTCCAAAAGTGATCCTGAAACGAATTTCAGGATAACCCCGTATCAGTATAAACATACCCGCATTTGTATTACGACCGAATACAAATGCAACTGAGACAAAGATATTATATCTACACAGTATAATATTCGGATCCGGCTTAAACCAAAGCCGACCAGTATTATCTGCCTAAAAAATGACACGTGCGAAACCGCACGTGCATTTTCCGAACCCTGCCATAAAACCATACGGCCTCTACAGCGTTTCGCCCAAACTTGGGAAAGTGTCTGTGGGGGACTCTAATGACTCATCAACACACTGGCACTAGGTATAACCTCTAGCACGTCAGAGGTACAAGCTGTACGTAACGGTTGCCTATGTATTGATTGGAAGGGAAGCTGACGAGCGAACTCATCTATAAACCCTACTGAGCCTAACAGTGACAATATCCATACAGTTTGGTCCGTTCGTCTAAAGAGTATCGCATATCAAGTCTAGGGGGTGGATAAAGTCAGACCCCTAATAACGCGATAAATCGTGTCGGCATGAAGCCCATCACCACCTGAGAAACTACTGAGCCAAATCAGTAATTCTCCACTAGCTCGGCCGAGGATTTCTAGTGATGGCCACCCGTGCACTGTGCGACATCAACCCCCAATACCGGGAGAGACGAATCCCCGACTATCCGCTCACTGCCTCCATGTGGCTCGGGACTGTACCCAAAAATACCTGTTTGCACGACTCCTTTGAGCCGTGGTAGGGTAGAAATCAAAGCATAGTGGGAACTCACACGAGACAAATGACGATCTCAGGTCGACAAACTAACCTGTACACGTGTCACCAGGGAACTGCTATCTGACGATATGTATAATACCATGTTCCCGGCGAGTCCTGTCCGGTGTACTCATAACCTAATGAGCACCTATATACATCTTAGGTGATCCAACTGACACCAATGGCTTGTGAGACCGGCCATCGCCCCTCGTCGGGGTCTCGACCGTATACACTAGTCTACTCTGGAGTATCGATGCCCTGTCTCGAAACTCCCACGACTAGGGACACTTTTCAGGATGTGCTTATAGACCCCAGCTCCCACGTATATGATCGCCATCATACTGCTGGTAGTCAAGTAAGAATCCTATGGGCTCTATCATGCAATAGTGAACTAAAGTATGTATACGATGATAAAGACAAACCAGATAGCATACTATCATCTCGAGCAAGACTGTCATTTCGGTATAGGTCCTGTCTCAATCATTGCAATCACGTACCTGCGATCCAATAATTGACTTTGAGGGCACTATCTCCAACAATCTCCCACTTGCACTTAAGGCTAATTATTGCGATGTCGCATACTCACAGCCCGTGTGATACCGAACATCCAACGTCTCTACTAATCAGTTTCACAAAGCTACTTTGTAAAACTCTTGTGTTCGAGAAATAGCCTCAGTGAGTGGATCCGCCCTGATGTTTCTTTCTATGTCTCTCTTAATCTCAAGTTCGCGGAGAAAGCCATCTCCCGAATCGAGTAATACCTGTTTTAGAATATGTCTGAATATCTGATGGGACCTAGTTCATAAATGAACTCCAAATTCAAACTTCTTAGACTTTATTGATAACCGAACCTAATCAGTATCCAGCACCATGCTTCCCACAGTATCCTCTTGGACCACCTGTCCATAATAGTGTCCCTCGTCAGAGGGAAAAACTATAACTCTGACAATCACTCTGTCATCATTGTCACCTTTGAAGCCTGGAATGATAACCGTCTCCCGAAGGAGGCTGCCGTCATCAAATCCGTAGAACATGCACTTATGTTCTAAAACCGCTTCCTTATGTTTCTTCAGGATTGGATTAATATAAATTTATTACATCTAGTGTAAAAAACAACATCTGGTGTGGTACTTGATATCTAATGATTGACTCAATTGCCTAAGCAAGTGATCTGTCAATCATGCACATCTCTCTCTCTTTTAGTCTGTAAGACACGTTTAGAGAGGGTGACTCCATCATCTGCAGGTACACCACCATACCAGGAGTCATCTATTCTAAAATCTATTAGAATACTGTCAAAGTACACATATTGGGAAACTACCCAAATCTAAAACCATAGATCTAGTAACCAGAATGTCTGATATTATATCCATATCCTTTGTGGAGAAACAACTGTGTGACGACCAAAGTATAACCGATCGTAGTATAGGAATTTTACTTCCTACTCTGTGTATGTCATCTAAATACCAGAACATCACACCCTACTACCTTCTTAACAGATCCATCCCCTATTTTGATGAAGTCAAAGCCATGACTGTTACATCAAAATCAGATGATCTTATCTTCGCTATATCTGCTCAAGCCTATAAATAGACATAAGCTTCTTAACCACTATGCTTCCGCTGGTTCCACTGACCACAATAACCCTTTGGCAGAATAGTATACACGTACACTTCTAAACCTGGTTTAGAATGACGCTATACTTATCCTCCTGCCGGGTCTCATAGTCTGGAACAACAATAGTTTCAAATCTGGGTAAACAAGAACCTCCTTGTCACCGTCCTTAAGGGTACCGGAGTACCTCTCAGGTGTCTGGGATTACCCACCATATCTGCGGAGTGGCTAATTGAATGTCAAACCTGATTGAATATATAGGTCCTATTAAATTTTCCGTAATCGTTTGCGGTTCTGGAATCACTTCCAGTTCTACCATACTCCCACTACCGTTTTCTGAAAAAATCCATTTTACTAAAACTGTGGCGAGTCAAGAACAATATCACTATTGATCTTCCAGATGGTAGAAATGTCAACCATCGTCAAAGCCAGGGTCAACCCACAAACTGGCATTACAGAAACGTGCCTTGAGTTATCCAGTGTCTGGTTTTAAGCATAAGCCGGACAACTCCCCGTATCTTAACATCGTCAAGATATGAACCATTCTATATCCAATATAGAAACTTTGGCACTTATTTAATTGGATCCAAATTCAAATCATGCAGCTGTCTCCAGTGCATATCAACTTAATGGAGAGAGGCTAATCATCATTACTCAACTTAGGAATCCATCCAATTATGAGTAACCTGAAAGAGAAACAAGTTTCTCAAAACCATTACTTTTATCTGAATACCTATCACAAGAATCTACATCTTCGATCTCTTTGAAGAATCCCGATACTTGCAATATGTGGTTCTCTTTATTCTTATACTCACAACTTCTCATAACTTAGACTTTGTATTTCTACGAAACACTTGTCTAAAAACTAGAGAAGTCATAAGTAAATAGAACATAGTACGAGGACCTACCCCTCTATCCTTACGGACACTGAACAACATACAATACTCTGTATAAGTCCGCCGAGTTGAATAACTTAAAACCTATGCGTCGTAGGTTGAAAACTGTACCCAGGTGATTTTCTTAAATATCACCAATTACAAAGAATTCCGATATAATGAGGATGATCACCAAATTCCTAATAACTTACTCCCACTCATCATCTGTAAAACTATACAGATGTGAGAATCATACTTGGTAAATACATACCCTGGAGTAAGTATCTAATCGGGAAATCAGTTTTCCTTTAACAATGCATTGAAACATGAAAATGTTTCGTAGGGGTATCCTAGTATTCCTAGTAATGCCTCTTCCATAATCCAATTCATGACTTTAACCGTATATTTCTTTGCCACCTCTCCAAATCCCTTTATTTGTCTTTATTCATTGCCTTCTGTACACCTTCGTTAGGCTAAATGGTTTTCTTCCTTCCCTACCGTTCGGCACCAGCCTATGGTTTGGAAGAAGACTATCTAGTAAGCATAATAGGTGTACTCTCCTAATCCTAGGAGTACTCGCAACTTGAGAGAAGGTGATGATAAAAGACAACTGAATAATACCTTATTCTATTTCTCCGGAACCTGGATCCATCCTCGAAGTAGTACCTTCGAGTTTGTATATAACCATATGATGGATCTATTCAATGGAAGTGGATGTCCGTAGTAATACGGGGTGTTCTGAGAAATTCAAAGGGTAAAAGAAGGAGCGGCAATGACTTATGCAACTTAGACAATCCAAAAGTCAGTATTTTAAGAAGGTTCAGTCAACTTGGTCATTGAGTCATAGTCTAGGGTCAGTCAAAGGTCGCTGCTAAAGAGAGAGAGAGAAAAGAAACACTCAGCGTGCACTCTACCCTAGATCAGAATGGTTATCACTTTATCTAATCAGAAAACTTCCCACTGTAATCTCAAATTCTCCTCCAAACCTGAAAGAAGAATTAGTCGGGATCACTCGAAGAGTAAACCAACTCATCAGTGAGAACCGGGATCCAACTATCATCGCATGATAACTTGATGGAAGCCACTGAAGTTATCACACTCCAGATGGTATGCACATGCCTGGCAAGTTTCCTGTATGTTTGAAACTCCTGATATGATTTTTGCCCCATGCTCTTATGACCTTGGCTAAGGGTCAAGTATGTCATAAGTCACATGCTAAGTTCTATCCGTCACTATCCATGTCAATTTGAACCCATCCGCACATGCCCTTGACTAAGGGCCAAGTATGACAGAACGACTGTCCCAAACCAACGCATCTATCTATGCAACAGATGAATACCCAGCAGCTACCAAACACTATGCCTTGACTTTGGCCAACAAACATAGCTTGAATACTACTGACCATCTATAAGAAATGACGGAGGGCTACGACTGGTTTTTGGCGAAAAACCTTTAACGTAATGAACTTGATCTCGTTGAAGGAACCTGATAGCTTTTTATAAAAATATAGTGGCAAAAACCTTTTGCTAAAGAGGTCACTCCCAGTGAAGGGATCTCGGCTCTTTCCTCGTGGAATGAGGTGCAGGATATTCTAACTGAATACCTCGATGCAAAGCAACTTGTAATCGACTATAGTGAAGTTATTACCCTGTCGTAAACTTCTGCCCAAGGGGTCTCTCCCGGTGAAGGGATATCAGCCCTTGCCTCGTCGAATGAGGTGCGGGATATTCTAACTGAATATCACTATGCAAAACAAAAGGAAACGTCTTTGTAATAACACTTTTTAAAATTTGTTCCAACAACATCATATATAGGTTTGTTTTATCTTTGCATTGATTAGAATCAATGCAGTCCCATCAATCAATCACACCAGAAAAGAACGAAAATAAAATGTACGTATATGCCATCCGCATTCGCCACTGGGTCCCGTCATCACCCGTTAGGTTACTTAACTAACGATAGAGCGGGGGCTGGACTAGCGCGGGTGTAAAACATATACAACATCTAATAGTATATATACCAATATACAATAATCGCTCCAGGCGTGATAATATGCAATATTACAGAACAGTAATAAGCATCACAGAACAATACAGATAATCTGGGATCCCCGAGTTTCACAGAGCCGCTACTGAAACTCGACGTTCCCCTGGTCGTGTGGATAGCCTGTGCAATGAAACCTAGACCCCTACGGGTGCGGCAAGTTACCCGCCAAAATCTGAAGCGAGGTAGTCCCCACAGCATAGTGAATGGAACACCCTGCACTTCACGGAATCCGGTAAATTGAGCACCCCTCCTTGGGTCAACCTGTACCCCCTACGAGTGCGGGGAATAGTCTGCCAATTCTAGAGTGAGGCCCCTCTGCCTTTCAAAGCCATGAGATACGGACCCGTTGCCCTCCAGAACCCGGCTATCCGTGCACTCCTTCGCGGGATAAACCTAGTATAGAAATTAAAATATATACAACGGGTACATCGACCTCATCCCGGTCGTGCCCCAAAAGAATATTATACAAATAGACACTGACGGCAGTCCATATGTTGGACGCTCGTCCCGTAATATCAAATGTACGAATAAATCCAAACAGCACTATCATTGCACGCTGCTATCCACCACGACATATCCGCAACATCACAGCACAACACAGAACATCAACGCGAATGTCACGTTCGCAAACCCGTTTAAAAGAACTATAGCAATTAGACACGGTTTACCGATCAAATGACATTCCCGGTCGGAGATATAATGTAAATACTGTAAACTAACAAGTTTAAAATTTCGATCGACTAAATTTCCCGAAGTGGGCCCCACGCACATATGCTGTACAGTAATAAAATCTGGGCCCAAAAGAACACTACCAGAAACTACAACTTATCATGTAGAAACAACAGAAGAAACATGGTCCACTAAGTCACCAATACGGCCGCGGTTCCACGGCGGTTTGGTCGACTCAGTGGGTCGTTTTTCTTCTGGTTCCTTAAAAAAGTTTGCTTAATTTTCTGGTATATGTAAAATTATTTTTAGACACTGTTTAAAATCGACAGAAACTTTAACTTGGAATTTTGCGGTTTTCGAAAATCCGATCGATCGATATTTTAAACATGTTAGCACAAGTTAGTATAGCTTAATGGTGAGGCTCTGATACCACTGTAAGTCCACGGTAGTGCCCCGGCCGTCTAACAGACGCCAAATGCGGAATAAAAACTTTTTACAAACTGGCGCTATCGCATACCGTAACCCGGATCTGCCATTAAAGCTAAACTAACAAACTACAAAGTGGGTAGAAATGTTATACCTAATGATCTGAGTCCTTCGGTCTTCAACCATCATCCCACGCTTTGTTGCGGCTGCTCCGATCTCCCGAATCTCCAGTCTTCTCGTCCAGGTGGCACCACGTCGACGGATCTTTAAACGGGCTCCCGCCTCTGAACCGAGGCAACTCGGTCGTCAAGTTTGCTAAAAGAGACGACCAAGATGATGTAGAGAATGAGTAGAACACTTTGTCTCGTTACGTCCAAGGCTATGGACGAACGGTTATGGAAGTTGCCTTTTGGAATGGATTGAAATGAGATATGAAAATATATCTGAACTAGATCTCTCTCTTCTCATTTTAACAACCCTTTCTTTTTCCCAAATCAATCATTAACTCAAGGGGAGGGGGCCGGCCATTATATAAAGAGGAGGGGGTGAGTGTAGGAGAGGGGGAGGTGATCATAAGGAGAAAATATCAAGAAGAATATATCTAAGCTCAAACAAAACCCCATTAATGAACTAATGAATCATCACCCTTAGTCATGATAACATTAATGCTCCATTAATGCACTAATGAGTCACAATCCTTATCACCACTTCTAGAATCATCCATACACATCTCCTCATGATTCACCCTATGACTCACCCTTAAGAAGAAAAGATAAATCCGCATTTAACCGAATGTTAAATACGGCCGATAGAAAACTGGAAACTGACAACTTCCAAAAGTGATCCTGAAACGAATTTCAGGATAACTCCATATCAGTATAAACATACCCGTATTTGTATTACGACCAAATATAAATACAACTGAGACAAAGATATTATATCCCAACTTCGGACTTATCGAATGCCACCGCGTGTCACTCTGCCCCCGATTAAGCCACAGTATAATACTCGGATCCGGCTTAAACCAAAGCCGACCAATATTTTCTGCCCGAAAAATGACACGCCGAACCCTGCCATAAAACCATACGGCCTCTACAACGTTTCGTCCGAACTTTGGAAAGTGTCTGTGGGGGACTCTAATGACTCATCAACACACTGGCACTGGGTATAACCTCTAACACGTCAGAGGTACAAGCTGTACGTAACGGCTGCCTATGTATTGATTGGAAGGGAAGCCGATGAGCGAACTCATCCATAAACCCTACTGAGCCTAACAGTGACAATATCTGTACAGTCCGGTCCGTTCGTCTAAAGAGTATTGCATATCGAGTCTAGGGGGTGGTCGCATATCGAGTCTAGGGGGTGGATAAAGTCAGACCCCTAATAACGCGATAAATCGTGTCGGCATGAAGCCCATCACCACCTGAGAAACTACTGATCCAAATCAGTAATTCTCCACTATCTCGGCCGAGGATTTCTAGTGATGGCCACCCGTGCACTGTGCGACATCAACCCCCAATATCTGGAGAGACGAATCCCCGACGATCCGCTCACTGCCTCCATGTGGCTCGGGACTGTACCCAAAAAATACCTGTTTGCACGACTCTTTTGAGCCGTGGTAGGGTAGAAATCAAAGCACAGTGGGAACTCACACGAGACAAATGACGATCTCAGGTCGACAAACTAACCTGTACACATGTCACCAGGGAACTGCTATCTGACGATATGTATAATACCAACTAGCATGTTCCCGGCAAGTCCTGTCCGGTGTACTCATAACCTAATGAGCATCTGTATACATCTTAGATGATCCAACTGACACCAATGGGTTGTGAGACTGGCCATCGCCCCTTGTCGGGGTCTCGATTGTATACACTAGTCTACTCTGGAGTATCGATACCCTGTCTCGAAACTCCCATGACTAGGGACACTTTTAAGGATGTGCTTATAGACCCCAGCTCCCATGTATATGATCGCCATCATACTGCTGGTAGTCAAGTAAGAATTGTATGGGCTCTATCATCATGCAATAGTGAACTAAAGCATGTATACGATGATAAAGACAAACCAGATAGCATACTATCATCTCGAGCAAGACTGTCATTTCGGTATAGGTCCTGCCTCAATCATTGCAATCACGTACCTGCGATCCAATAATTGACTTTGAGGGCACTATCTCCAATAATAAGATCGATCACTATTGCAAAAGGTATCGCGGTCGGCTAAATATGTGAATTATGCCACTAATCAAATCATGTCTAATACGAATCACAACATGTATTATGAGTTCAGAAAAAAACATATTAAATCGTACGATTGTAATTAGACAAAAAGATACAAAAGGGGTAGAAAGTGAACTTAAAAATAAATCCAAAAAAATTAGTTTCATGTCAATCGGGTTTTAGGTTTTCGAGTTACGGTCATTTCATTTTAAGTGTTCACATCTAGAAATCCAGTTCCTGAACTGAAAGTCTATTTCGTAACACATTTTACATCATGTTGGATCATAATTAGGTAATGTTACATTTAGATAATATTCATATTTATATGTTATGTATCCAACGCACCATACGAATCGATAATATCCACTGTGTGTAGGGAGATATGCACTGTTTAAGGTTAAGGTATACAATCTGTCTCTGCATAAAACTGCAGTACATATCGACGGTTTAAAATACATTTAAAATATCAAACGATGGTAAAATTGAACTAAACCACTACCTATAGTTATCTAACAGGATCATCTTCTCAACGATATAAGATTTTGCATATTTTCATTTTCATACAGAGTTATACAAACAATTAGATTCGGGTGTCAAAATGATATACTGCTCTGGACTGCAGTCTAGAGCCGTATTTCTATTTACTTTTCATCATAGTGTTATAGAAATATTGAGATATAAAACATAGAAGGTTCTATATTATCGAGTCGGCTTCGATGTGAGCCCTGGAACATAATATTCCGGTATATGTCTAATTTACTATGATTTTTATAAACTACGTGTGCGAGGAATTTCAGTTTTGACGAAGCTAAATAGGGGTATCATTTCTTGGTGATAAAGTCCGTTCTTTTAACCCAGCTTCTTACGCGTCGTTCATTATCACTAAAAGAATCAATTGGTCATAAATTCCGCCGTTTTAAAAGGGTTTTCATTTGATAACACATAGAGCACTTAGATCATGTTTATGTATACTAAACGTCGTTAACTCAAACGGGTTAATTTAAAACACAACCAATTCGTGTAAATATCTAATTGGTTTCAATACGGTTTAAAGGATTTGATTGTACCTGAACCAATATCATTATAGCCTATGGTTACCAATAAAGTTATGATGTTTTAGCAATAGGATCCTGTACACGTACACTTAATTAAAAGTTATATAATCTAATCAGAATATATATATATATATAGCATGATATAGCAAGGAAAAGGGGGTTCCACTTGCCTGACGACGGATCGATGAGGCGATACAGCAAACGTTGGCAACGACACAACACGACGCACAAAATGGCAGCTCGGCAATGTCTATGGGTGTTCGATGAAATGTCGTGAGGTTCGGCTATGTGAGGAGCTCAGCTACGATGTGATGGTGGCGATGGCGGTGGCGTGGTGATGGCAGGGAGGAGTTCAGGAAGAGGGCTTCTAACGACGGTCGACGACGACAATGACGGCGAGAGAACGGCCGCGGCACGGCTGGGATGTGGGTTCAAAAGGAGGGGATGAGCTGATGCGGCGGAGGCCTGGCTCAGGTCTGCACAGTGGAGAAGGGAGCTCGTCAGTTGAGTGGCAGGCGGTGAGCCGAGGATGATGGGTGTTAGAGCTCGAGGTGATGGTGATGGAGGGGTGAGGAGCTCGGGTGTTAGGATGAAGGATGGGAGATAAGGGTAAAGTTGACGGTGGAGCAAGGCAGTGGTTGGTGGTTGATTGCGGTGAGGAGTGGAGCCGGCAACGTAAGCTCGGGGAAAAAAGGGGGGGTAGAGGGAGAGTGAGTTTTTTTTGAAAGAGGAGATTGAGAGAGAGCGAGAGTTAAAGGGAGAGTGCGAGAAGGGGAAAGCGGTAAGAAAATCGTGAGGGAGCGCGGGTTTGGAGGTGGAGATGGGGGAATGCCGTTGAGGCATTTTTCGTTCTTTTATTTTCTTTTAAAAAGAAGAGAGAAGAGAGGAGAGATTACGAGAGGAGAGAGAGTGGGAGAGGGAAAGAAGGAGAGATAGGAAGGGCTCAGGTTAGAGAGTGGGTTATAGAGAGGAGTGGGCTCGTGGGCTTTGGGCTGTGTATGGGTTAGGGATTTATATTTAGGGTTTTAAATTAGAAAGGTTTTTTTAAAATTAATTAGGAAAAATAGAACACTCAATTGGAATTTAAATGGGGAAAATATTTATGAATTTTTTTTACGAAAAAGTTACAAAGATCTGGGGATTTACAGTGTTCAGGGTGTGTGGGGGAGTGGTGAGATGAGAGACGTCATAGGATATAAGAATGGAGGAAAGAGATGTGTATTTGCCGCCATTATCAGAATATATTGATATGAGTAGTGGTTGAAAATATGTTTCGACATGTTTTTTGAATTGGGGAAAGATGGCGACAACATCAGATTTACGTTGCATAGGGTACAACCAGACGTATTTTGTGTAATAGTCAATAAAGATTACGTAATAACAAAAACCATAATACGACAATTTAGTGCATTTCCAAACATCAATGTAAATTAATTACAAAGGTTTAGAAGCACGAAAGGAATTTTCAGAAAAATAAAGTTTATGAATTTTATTGCAATCACAAGAATTACATTGCAAATTATTAACGACCGAGACATTAGACAATAACTTATTTTTCCTAATTGAGTGAAGGATTCGGATAGAGGAATGACCAAGACAACAGTGCCATTCACTTATTTCTGATTTGGAAATAACATAAATTTGAGGTTGGATGGAGTGTGGGAGGTAGTAGAAATCATTATGATTATCCCTGCGAAGAAGAGGTGCCTTCGTGCGAAGATCTTTCACAAAAAAATTAGAGAGAGAAAACACAAGTGATATTTTGTTTGATTTGCAAAATTTAGCAACAGAAATTAAGTTTTGAGTAATAAATAGGTGAAAATGGACATTATCTAAAAGAAAGGGTTTTTGGGGTGAGTACGGTGTTGGGTTACCGATGTAAGAAATTTTCAAACCTGAACCATCACCGATGTTGATCTCATTAGGATCATCGTAATCGATGTAGCTGTGAAGAGGCCAAATATCGGACGTAACATGATGAGAAGTATAGGTGTCCAATATCCAGGAGGAGAGAGCGGACCGGTTAGTGTTGTTTGCCATAGGTTGAGGGAGCGTTTGCGCCGTGGTTGCAGTGAATTGGTTTGCACTGCGCTCTCACGAAGAAAATGAGCGAATTGACGACAATCTTTGGTGTTGTGATCGGGACGCTTGTAGAAGTTGTAGTAGGAGTTGGAGAGGGGCGAATTGTTGTTGCATGCGCCGGAGTACTGGTTATTGTTGTTGCGAGCGAAGTTGCTGTTATAGGTGTTACGATTGCAGAAGATACTTCCACGTTGTTGCGGAAGGCGATAGGAGTGGTCGGCATAGTTGGTACTTGCGAGAGATACCCACACGTGTCTTCTTTCTTCATATAGCGATCGAAGTCTATGAGTTTGTCATAGAGCTCGTCGAAGGTGATGGAGTTTGTAGGGTGTTTTTCGTCACCCCATTAAGATGGGAATGCGCGCGCGCTTGTCAGGCGCATTACAGATTCCCCCTGCCTGTTAGTGTATATGCCCTAGATGCCATTACTGTATCATACTAGTATGTATATTACTTGATGGAAGCTTGGGATATTCACAGTTGTACAGACAATTGTTAGTTATATGTATGCCCTAGAGGCCATTACTGTACATATGATGTATATTGTAGTGGATGCTAGGACGTATATAGGGAGGACTTTCTTGCTCGACATGATAGTATGCTATCTGGTTACACTTTACCTTAACGTGTATACTGTTTGTCTCTCTGTTACATATTGGTAAAGCCCTTAGGATGTGTACTTGACTACCTGGACTATGATGCGGATCATACTAGTGGGGACATGGTAGTCCATAAGTACATCCTTCAAAGTCCCTAGTCGTGGGTGTATCGAGACGGGGCATCGATATACCAGAGTAGACTAGCGTGTACCTTCTCGACCCATATAGATGGGCGATGGATGATCCCATATCCATCGGTGTTTGACATCAGAGATGATATACGGGTGCTCAGTAGAGACTGGGTACACTGGACGGACTCGCCGAGAACTCCCAGATGGTATTATACCTCACGTCAGATGGCAGTTCTCCGGTGACACTGGTACAGAGTAGTCTGTTGACCCGAGATCGTCATAGAGTCTTGTGTGGTTCCCACTGTGCTTTGATTTCCATCTTACCACGTCCAATAGGGCATGCAAAATGGTGGTTTTTGGGTACAGTCCCCAGTCACATGGAGGCAATGAGCGATAGGAGGGGATTCGTCTCTCCCGGTATAGGGAGTTAATGTTGTGCTGTGTTCGATTGGCTATAACAGGAAATCCCTGGCCAGGGTTGCTGAGATTTACTGGTAAGTGTTACCTGTAGTTTCTTGAATAGTTATAGACCTCATATCGACACGACTTATCGAGCTATTGGGGTCTGACGTTTACCACCCCTAGGCGAGATATGCGACATATCAGACGATCAGACCGGACTGTACGGTAGTGTTACTGGTTGGATTCACTGGAGTGTGAGCGGGCTTGCTCGTCGATCTTCAGATCGCTCAATACCCGGGTGGCCGTTACGTTTAGCAGACCGCTTGCGGCTTGTGGGTGCTTGATATGATCATCACCTGCTGCCGGCGTATTGACGAGTCTTTAGAGTCCTACACAGAGGTTTCCTGGTTCAAGCGAAACGAAATAGGAGCGCATATGAGATATGTGCGGGACCGAGAATAATATGTGTATGTGATACCGTATTCCATTCTCGCGATGAATGTGTCGAATGGTTGTATGCGATATAACCTAGTTATCGAATCAAGGATTGATTCGATAAGCCGATACATTGTATACTAGTCGGTTATATGCGATATGACCGGATCGTTAAATCAAGTGTTGATTTAATGATTTAATGCATAATTATATATTTGGTATATTACTTTGCATTAACTAGTATCGTTTCACTTTAAATGGATTTTCTCGCTCGGATGTGCACATTGTATATTCGATATATTTTTGTGCACTTCATTGCATCATGTTTGATGATGCATGATTGCTAGGGTTTGTGTAAAGAATTAAACCAAGGTTATTTAAATGGTTAGGGTTTTGATTTTCTTATTCATTTATTTATCTATTTATTTTGGATTAACAAAAAGAAAAGAAAACAAAGTGGTGGCTTTAAATCTTGAAGCTTGTTGAAGCTTCATGAAGATTTGACCAAAGTGACCACTTTGTCTTCATGCTTAACCCTAACCACTCATCTAACCTTGGTCAACTCTCTACAACAAACCATGGTTTGATTATGATAAGATTATTATTCTTTTCTATTTTTCTAATAACTTATCATAACTCTTTCATCTTCTTCTTCTTCTTCCTCACAAGAAGAAAGCTCTCTTCATCAATGGTGATTGATGTATTTGAGTGAGAAATCCAATTCTAAAGTGAACCCAACTCCTATTTCTTCATCCTCTACCTCTTGCCAAGTAGTAGAGTGTGTTTTCTTCACAAGTTTCTTGACTTGGTGAAGTTGGAGCTTGATCTAGCGATGCTTCGACGTAGATCATCTTCGGCATGGACATCGATGACCTAGCCCGTCCATTCTCCGATGAAGCCGACGCTAGAGCCCGGGACTTGTTATGGACAGCGAGGAGACTTCATTGCGGAGCTATGGAGGTGGAGAACCGGATCTACAAAGGTTGTATTTCCGTATCTCTTAGTTAAGTGTTAACTAGTTTGCTTTTCGCCTAGACTTCTAGCCAACGATCCGTACACTAGGGTTTCTCGGCACCATAATTTTTGAAATTGGCATGGTTGATGCCTTGTGAGACCTCTTGAGAGTGCCTAGGAACCCTACAACAATCTTGCTCAATATAGTAGTATGCTACTTGGTTTGTCTCTGCTTTAATGTGTACTTATGTGTTTATTTATTATATCACCTATACGCATTAGTAGAGCCCTTTGGATCTTTGCTTAATTACCGGCGTTGTGATGGCGATCACACTCGTGGGGGCTGGGTAATCTACAAGCACATCCTTATACACGTCCCTAGTCGTGGGAGTACCGAGATAGGGCATCGATACTCCAGAGTAGACTAGCGTATGCGCTTCTCATCCCAGCACGGGAGACGGTCTGTCCCACAGCCGTCGGTACGTCGTACTTGAGATAGTATGCGGGTGCTCGTTGGGTTACGAGTACACTGGACAGGACTCGTCGGGAACTGATGGTTGGTATTATACCTATCGTCAGTTATCAGTTCCCAGGTGGCATGAGTACAGCTTAGTCCGCTGACTTGACACTGTCACTTCGCCTCGAGTGTGTTCCCACTGTTCTTTGATTGCTACCCTACCACGGCTCTACTGAGTCGTGCAAATAGGTAGTAGTTGGGAGCAGTCTCGAAGCACTTGGAGGCAGTGACGGTTAGACAGGATTCGTCTCTCCCGGTATTGGGGGTTGACATCGCGCTGTGTCTAGGAGAGCCATTACACAAGTAGTCCCTAGCCAGGGCAAGCGAGATATACTGGTAGGTTCCAGTGTTATCTCAGGGTGTTCTGGGCTTCACTCCGACACGACTTGTACCGCTATTAGGGGTCTGACGCTTGCCGCCCCCTAGGCCCGACATGCGATGTATCAGACGAACAGACCGGACTGTACGGAGAATGTCACATTCAGACTCAGTAGGAGTTCAGATGGGTTTTACCTCGTCAGTCTTCTTATCGGCATCTACCTGGGGACCGTTACGCACAGCTAGTGCCGCTTGCGGTCTGTGGTTAAACCCACTGCCAACGTAGCGTCGAGTCTTTAGAGTCCCACACAGAGGGCTATTCGCCTCTGGGCAAAACTGAGTAGAGGTTGCATGGTTTTGCGGCAGGGTTCGTTCTCATCCGCGCACTTGTGCACGTTTGGAGTCCGGACGGATTATACTGGCAGGCTCTGGTTTGAGCCAGATACTGGTATATGTTTTGGGGTTGCTTTTATCTCTCAGTATTCTTGTTCCTCGGAACGAGAATGCAGGTGTGTATGCACAGTTGCTTGAGGCGGAGGATGAGGTCTTTCATTAGGGTTTCGGAACGGGTGCGTATGCACAGTTGACAGTCGTCTTTTTCCAAACCCTAATGGATTTATGAAATATCAATTAATAATAGTAATTAAATGAAATAATGTTATGGTTGATTTTGTTGACTTGTTGACCATGGTTGAATGTTGACCATCATCATTGCTTTGCAAGGATACTCCTTGATTCTAGCTTACATTCATTTAATGAAGTGATGATGGTGGTCATTCCAAATACAACCATCAACTATTTCATTTTGATTTATTATTATTAATTAGATAAATCATTTTCTTTTTGTTATGGTTGCAAGAGGAAAATAGCTCATTCTATCATATTGATTCTCTCTCCTCACTTCATCTTCTTCTTCCTCAAGCTCAAGGAGAATCCTTCTCATGTGTTGAGAATCCCTCTCCTTGAAAAGAAAACACCCCATAGATACACTCTACTCTCTCTAGGGTTCAAGGTTTAGCAAGCCGGAGATCCTAGTTCACTCTAAGTTCGAGAAAGAGCCCGAAGGTTGAACCCTCAGGTGGATCCATCTTTGACGGAAGAAGGCTACGCGGAAAGAACCATCAACCTCTACTAGGTTTCAAGAAGAAGGAGTTCAAGTTAGGTATAACCACTTTGCCGAGTAGTTAACTCTTCTTTGCAAGTATGCTAGTTTAGTTTAGCAAAGATCCGGCTTTTACGGTTCATGTTACAAAGTTTAGAAAAATTTTTGTTTTACCGTTTCCGCATCCCCGAAAGTACCGGGAGAGGTAATGTGGACCTAACAGTGGTATCAGAGCCTAACTAAACTTAAACTAGCTTGGTAGCGAAGTGTATGGAAGTTCGAAACAAAAAAATCGCAAAACCGGAAACTCAAAAACCCTAAGTTTTTGTTGAAATTTTTTGTGCTCTAAATGTAAAAAGTTTTACTCCTAAAATCGGCTCAGGGTTTTGTGAGAACACCCACCAAAAACGATCCAATGAATCCTTCAAACCGCCGCGGATCCACGGCCTCAGGTATTCTTCTCGCCGCGGATCCGCCGCCATTTGGGCTCTTCATGTGATCGTGTTTTGTGCAGTGTTCTTCTGATAGAGTTTTGGGATTTTTAAAATATATTATATGTGCCCAGATTTTCCAGAATAGAAATTTGTTTTTGGGGGCCTATAATTCCGTATTTTTTTCCGAACTTCACTACACTTTGACTATGTTGGTTATATCTGTGATGTTTGTATGTATTGAACATCGGCTAATTGCTATAAGTCGATTAGTCGGGGTTATACATCTCTGTGATCTGTGTTTGATATTGGAATGTGTATATGAATGTGTTGGACTGTCGCGGGTGAATAGCCAGGGTGGATGTGAGATGAGCTTTTGTTTTTCTTTCATTCATTTGTAATATGTAAATTGATGTCATAATATTATTTGTATGGCCGCACAACCGGGTCGGGGTTGTAGCCGTCATTGTATAATTCTTTTTACTGTTTTTGCTCCTAAGATAGACCCATGGAGGGGTGCACAAACTACCGGGTACTTGGCGGGTAGTTTGCCGTACCCGTAGGAGTCTTGAGTGGGGTTTTTGCTATTCACCGCGACCGTGTAATCCGTTTTTCGTTGCTGGCTCGAACGGATTGCGGATTCCTAGTATATCCAATGTATTCATCTGTGATCTGTAATGTCTATCATTGCTTTATATTTAGGCGTTACTTATGTTTTACAGCCGCGCTAGCCCAGCCCCCGCTCTGTCGTTAGTTAAGTAACCTAACGGGTGATGACGGGACCCCGTGGCGAATGCGAATGGCATAAGCGTACGTCATATTTTGGTTGTTTTCTGCAATGGTAGGATTTAAATGATGGGACGCATTAAAAGAACTAATGCAAGAAAATAAACCTAAAAGACGTTGTTGGAACAATTTTTCAAAAAGCTGTTATTGCAAGGACGTTCATTTTTGTTTTGCATCGCGGTATTCGGTTGTGAATGCCCAGCACCTCAGTCGACGAGGCAAGGGCCGAGATCCCTTCATCGGGAGTGACCCCTTGGGCAAAAGTTTGCGTCAGCATAATAACTTCACTAAAGTCGATTATTCTTGCTTTGCATCGAGGTATTCATTTTGGAATATCCTGCACCTCATTCGACGAGGAAAGAGCCGAGATCCCTTCACAGGGAGTGACCTCTTTAGCGAAAGTTTTCGCCACTATATTTTCAAAAGAATACCAGGTTCCTTCAACGATATCAAGTTCATTACGTTAACGGGTTTTTCGCCAAAAGCCCAGCCGTAGCCCTCCGTCGTTTCGGATAATTAATACTTAGTATTCGTGCTGCGTTTGTTGATTATTCGTCAAGACACAGTGAACGGTAGCTGAGTAGTAATTTTCTGTTGCACTGATAGATGCGATTGGTTAGGACGGTCGCATGATTTTGTTGATTATTCGTCAAGGATCATGCGGGCGGGTCTAATGCAATCCTGGATAACGACGGGTTGAACTTGACTAGGACCTTTTGATTTGTTGATTATTCGTCAAGGTCACTTGGGTCCTAGGGGCAAAAACCACATCGGGAGTTTCAAAAGTACTGAAACTTGCAGATTCAGCATACCTTCTGGAGTGTGGTGACTAGAGTGGATTCCATCTAGATCATCACACAATGATAGTTGGATCCCGATCCCACTGATGAGTTGGATTACTCTTGGGAGATTATTTCACTAAACGATCAATGCTATAAACCTAGTAGGTGTCTAGAAAGGTGTTAGCGGGGCTACGCCCCCAGGAAAAAGAGGTTCTTGAATTAAGGAACTTCGCGAAAGCGTTGGAAAACCTCCCTCGAAGTACCGACACTAGCCTGGCTGAAAGGTTAAGCAAGTATTGTGACGTGAATTAAAATCCTGACTAGTTCTTCTTTTAAAGGGTTTTAAGAAGAATTTGAGTAAACAGTGGGAGACATCCTGGTTAGATAAATTAATAAACCAATCTAATCTTGCAAGAGCATACGCTGAGTGTTTCTTTTCTCTCTCTCCAGGCAGCAACCTTTTCACGCCCTAATCAAGATAATAAAATGTATCGCTTGACCGAACCGAATTCTTATTCGGGACTGGGGAAAGTTGGTTCAGCTCTAACTTGTGACAACGGTCATGAGTATGAGAATGGGAAAGGGGATTGTATGGATTTCCAGGATACCCAGTCGAAGAAGAAGCATGGTTTTGCATCTACTTCAGGTGTTCTTGTAATTGAGAACTGTTTTACGGTCAGCCCTACCTCCTGGGTACTTGATACCGGATCAGGATCTCATATCTGTAATTTATTGCAGGGACTGAGAAAAAGTAGGAAAGTTGCACCGGGTGATATGTCGCTCAGAGTAGCGAACGGAGCACAAGTTAATGCGGCAGCCGTCGGTGAATATCACCTAGTATTGCCAAATGGCAAGACTATGATTTTGAACGATTGCTACTATGTACCCTCCATGGTTTGCAACATCATATCAGTTTCTTTACTCGATAAAGATGGATATAACTTTGTTCTTGAAAAGAATATCATGAACATTTACCTTCATAAGGTACTGGTTGCAGAGGGTACACTGTGTAATGGTATCTACGTTCTAAATCAGAATACAGTTCTCAATATACAAAACACACGCAAGAGGAAAAATTCAGATACGAATGAATCCTACTTGTGGCATTGTAGACTTGGTCATGTCGGAGAGAAAAGACTAAGTAAGTTGCATAAAGATGGACTCTTGGATGCGTTCGAGTTTTCATCTTATGAAACTTGTCAGTCTTGTCTCAAAGGGAAGATGACCAAATCTCCGTTCACCGGACATGGAGAAAGAGCAGCAGAGCTCTTGGGACTCGTACATAGTGATGTATGTGGTCCGATGTCTAGACATGTAAGGGGTGGGTTCTCGTACTTCATCACATTCACTGACGATCTCTCTAGGTTCGGATATGTGTATCTGATGAAACACAAATCTGAAGCTTTTGAGAAATTCAAGGAATTCAGAAAGGAAGTAGAGAACCAGACAGGCAAAAGTATCAAGATCCTCCGGTCTGACAGAGGAGGGGAGTACTTAAGCACGGAATTCCTAGAGTACTTAAAAGAGAATGGTATTCTCTCTCAGCTTACTCCTCCTTATACACCACAGCACAACGGTGTATCGGAGCGGAGGAATCGTACCCTATTGGATATGGTTCGCTCCATGATGAGTAGTGCTGAGTTAACTCTTTCATTCTGGGGACATGCGCTTCAGACATCGGCATACCTTTTGAATCAAGTTCCGTCCAAATCTGTGCCTAAAACTCCGTATGAAATATGGAGCAGTAAGAAACCATGTCTGAAGTTTATTAAGATATGGGGTTGTCCGGCCTATGTGAAAACACAGAAACCAGACAAGCTAGAGGCACGATCAGTTCTGTGTAAATTTGTGGGATATCCTAAAAACTCACTGGGATATCTGTTCTACCACACTGAGGAACAGAAGGTGTTTGTATCTCGCCACGCCACCTTCTTAGAAAGGGAGTTTCTTGCAAAAGAAACTAGTGGGAGTTCGGTAGAACTGGAAGAAATTCAGCGACCACAAAATGTAACTGAAAATTTGGAGGAACCGCCGGATTCTATAACCCCAGACGAACCTCAGCCACTCCGCAGATCTGGTAGGATTTCTCATCCGCCCGAGAGATACTACGGTTTTCTCATAGACGGGGATCGAGAGGATTGCATCTTGGAAGAAGATGACCCTACCAGTTTCAGGCAGGCCATTATCAGTAGGGATTCTGATAAGTGGCAGGAAGCAATGCAATCCGAAATGGAGTCCATGTACCCCAATAAAGTATGGACCTTGGATATTGCTCCACCTGGGGTAAAACCCGTTGGATGCAAATGGATCTACAAAGGAAACTTGGTGTAGATGGGCAGGTGGAAACCTATAAAGCTAGACTCGTTGCAAAAGGTTTTCGTCAAAGACCTGGTTTGGACTATGATGAAACTTTTTCTCCGGTGGCTATGCTTAAATCCATTCGGATCCTACTTGCCATTGCTGCCTTCCATGACTATGAAATCTGGCAGATGGATGTTAAAACGGCTTTCCTAAACGGTTGTTTGGAAGAGTGCGTTTACATGGATCAACCAGAAGGTTTCGTAGACAGTGGGAGCAGCGGAAAGGTGTGCAAGTTGCTTAAATCCATTTATGGATTAAAGCAGGCATCGCGGAGCTGGAACATCTGTTTTGATGAGGCAATCAAGGAATTTGATTTCATCAAGAACGAAGATGAACCCTGTGTGTATAAGAAGATTGTAGGACGAACTGTCGTATTCCTAGTCTTGTACGTGGACGACATTCTTTTGATAGGAAATGATATTCCTATGCTACAATCGGTCAAGCTATTTTTGTCACAAAGGTTCTCCATGAAGGACCTGGGTGATGCCTCGTACATTCTGGGGATCAAGATCTATAAAGATAGATCCAAGAAACTATTGGGACTTTCGCAGTCCAGGTACATAGAGACCGTACTAAAGAGATTTAGTATGGAGGGTTCCAAGCGCGGTAACATACCCGCATTGCACGGAATTACCCTTTCTAAGAAGATGTCTCCTAAGACTGACGAGGAGAGGGTTCGCATGAGCACTATACCCTACGCTTCGGCGGTAGGATCTATAATGTATGCGATGCTATGTACAAGACCAGATGTAGCTTACGCGTTGAGCACGGTAAGCCGGTATCAGTCAGACCCAGGGGAGGACCACTGGACAGCAGTGAAGAACATTCTCAAGTACCTGAGAAGGACTAAGGAGATGTTCCTGGTTTTCGGTAATGGAGACCTCAGGGTCGAGTCCTTTACCGATTCAAGCTTCCAGAGTGACAAAGATGACAGCAAGACCTCAGACTCGGTTCGAGCGGCTGATCGAGATGATAGGTCTTCGATACGCCAGTACATGACCTTAGTGCAAGTGGGAGATTGTTAGTGTATATGCCCTAGAGGCCATTACAGTATCATACTAGTATGTATATTACTTGATGGAAGCTTGGGATATTCACAGTTGTACAGACAATCTTGCTCAATATAGTAGTATGCTACTTGGTTTGTCTCTGCTTTAATGTGTACTTGTGTGTTTATTTATTATATCACCTATACGCATTAGTAGAGCCCTATGGATCTTTGCTTAATTACCGGCGTTGTGATGGCGATCACACTCGTGGGGGCTGGGTAATCTACAAGCACATCCTTATACACGTCCGTAGTCGTGGGAGTACCGAGATAGGGCATCGATACTCCAGAGTAGACTAGCGTATGCGCTTCTCATCCCAGCACGGGAGAGGTCTGTCCCACAGCCGTCGGTACGTCGTACTTGAGATAGTATGCGGGTGCTCGTTGGGTTACGAGTACACTGGACAGAACTCGTCGGGAACTGATGGTTGGTATTATACCTATCGTCAGTTATCAGTTCCCAGGTGGCATGAGTACAGCTTAGTCCGCTGACTTGACACTGTCACTTCGCCTCGAGTGTGTTCCCACTGTTCTTTGATTGCTACCCTACCACGGCTCTACTGAGTCGTGCAAACAGGTAGTAGTTGGAAGCAGTCCCGAAGCACTTAGAGGCAGTGACGGTTAGACAGGATTCGTCTCTCCCGGTATTGGGGGTTGACATCGCGCTGTGTCTAGGAGAGCCATTACACAAGTAGTCCCTGGCCAGGGCAAGCGAGATATACTGGTAGGTTCCAGTGTTATCTCAGGGTGTTCTGGGCTTCACTCCGACAAGACTTGTACCGCTATTAGGGGTCTGACACTTGCCGCCCCCCTAGGCCCGACATGCGATGTATCAGACGAACAGACCGGACTGTACGGAGAATGTCACATTCAGACTCAGTAGGAGTTCAGATGGGTTTTACCTCGTCAGTCTTCTTATCGGCATCTACCTGGGGACCGTTACGCACAGCTAGTGCCGCTTGCGGTCTGTGGTTAAACCCACTGCCAGCGTAGCGTCGAGTCTTTAGAGTCCCACACAGAGGGCTATTCGTTTCTGGGCAAAACTGAGTAGAGGTCGCATGGTTTTGCGGCAGGGTTCGTTCTCATCCGCGCACTTGTGCACGTTTGGAGTCCGGACGGATTATACTGGCAGGCTCTGGTTTGAGCCAGATACTGGTATATGTTTTAGGGTTGCTTTTATCTCTCAGTATTCTTGTTCCTCGGAACGAGAATGCAGGTGTGTATGCACAGTTGCTTGAGGCGGAGGATGAGGTCTTTCATTAGGGTTTCGGAACGGGTGCGTATGCACAGTTGACAGTCGTCTTTTTCCAAACCCTAATGGATTTATGAAATATCAATTAATAATAGTAATTAAATGAAATAATGTTATGGTTGATTTTGTTGACTTGTTGACCATGGTTGACTTGTTGACCATGGTTGAATGTTGACCATCATCATTGCTTTGCAAGGATACTCCTTGATTCTAGCTTACATTCATTTAATGAAGTGATGATGGTGGTCATTCCAAATACAACCATCAACTATTTCATTTTGATTTATTATTATTAATTAGATAAATCATTTTCTTTTTGTTATGGTTGCAAGAGGAAATAGCTTATTCTATCATATTGATTCTCTCTCCTCACTTCATCTTCTTCTTTCTCAAGCTCAAGGAGAATCCTTCTCATGTGTTGAGAATCCCTCTCCTTGAAAAGAAAACACCCCATAGATACACTCTACTCTCTCTAGGGTTCAAGGTTTAGCAAGCCGGAGATCCTAGTTCACTCTAAATTCGAGAAAGAGCCCGAAGGTTGAACCCTCAGGTGGATCCATCTTTGACGGAAGAAGGCTACGCGGAAAGAACCATCAACCTCTACTAGGTTTCAAGAAGAAGGAGTTCAAGTTAGGTATAATCACTTTGCCGAGTAGTTAACTCTTCTTTGCAAGTATGCTAGTTTAGTTTAGCAAAGATCCGGCTTTTACGGTCCATGTTACAAAGTTTAGAAAATTTTTTGTTTTACCGTTTCCGCATCCCCGAAAGTACCGGGAGAGGTAACGTGGACCTAACACTGCCTAGGGTAGGCTGGGGTTTATTGATCGTGGGGATCCGAATCTCCGGCAGCCGCGGACTAAGCTGCTATTAATACCCCTCGCCTTTGGAGCGAGAGAACCTCCGATTGACGGATCAAACTGGTCATGCGAACTCAATATGCACTGTGTGTGTTGTGTTTTGAAAGGGGTTTTGGATATATCGGGGGCCCTGCAGAGTTTTTACGGGGTTCCCACTACCCGGATAGCGGGTTGGGGGTCAAGAGGGCTAGCACCCCCTTGCGAAATGCGGGGCAGCGCCCCGTTAAATTTTTTTTCTAACGGGGAATTGTTTTGATGTGGAGTGCATAAAAAAAAGATGGGGGAGGAGCGTCTTAAAGACGCGTGCGTGGCACGTGGGTGCATGGTGCCCGCAGGCACGTTCCTAGCGCGTGAGCGCTTGGCACTCACCAGTCACGTGCACAGCGCGTAGGCGGTGGGCGCCAGCGGGTCATGTGCGCAGCACGCGACCGCGAGGCGCTCGTGGGTCATGTGCGCTGCACGCGACCACTGGGCGCTGAGCAGGTCGCGTGGGGCGCACATGGGAGCTTAACGCCCGCGGGTCACGTGCGCTACAAGCGACGGTTGAGAGCTGAGCGGGTCGCGTGGGGCGCACGTGGGCGCTTAGCGCCCGTGGGTCACGTGGCGCACACGTGACCATTGTGAGCCTTAGCGCCCGGGGTCACGTGGCGCACACGTGACCGATGGGCTCCTTAGCGCCCCGGGGTCACGTGGCGCACACGTGAACGATGGGCGCCTTAGCGCCCCGGGGTCACGTGGCGCACTCGTGACCGATGGGCGCCTTAGCGCCCCGGGGTCACGTGGCGCATACGTGACCGATGGCGCGCCTTAGCGCCTGGGGTCACGTGGCGCACACGTGACCACGGGAAACACCCGCGGGAAGGGGCCTAGCCCCTAGGTTGGGGAGTTGAACTCCCAAAGGGTTTTTGGAGTTGAACTCCTAACAGAAACTAATTTATGGAGCTAAACTCTAACAGATCTAGAAAGGAGTTAAACTCCTAGGAATCTTTGGCTCTTCTCTTGAGCCTTGGATCTGTCCAAAGTTAGATTTTTGGAGATGGATCTCCTTCTTCCTTCTCTTGATCGGCAGGATCTTGGAGAAAAGAGGGTGAGACTTAAAAGTCTCCCCTTTTCGAGATCTGATTGGAGATCCGAGCTCCCCTCCGTGGGTTTTGTAGTGAAAAACTATTTATTTTTGAAAAAGGAAGAGTTAAACTCTTAATTTAATTCAAAAAAGAGAAAGAGGGTTTTAGACTCTTGAGAAAGGGGAAGGAGGCACAAACCTTAGTTTTTGAGGGGAATGAAAAGTGTATCCTCTATTCATCATGATGTTGCCTTATATAGGCTTACACATTTACATATAGCCCCTTGGGCTTTACAAAATGGTATTTTACCCATCTCATGGCTCATGTGCCATTTCGTTTTGCACATAAGCCATGGGCTTTACAAAAATTTGTCTTTTTGCCCATTCATGCATAGAAAATTACATAAAAATTATTTATTACATGATTTCATTTTGGCATGGAAAGGCTGGCCTCGGGCTCGACTTGGGCATAGGCCCACTTGACCTGGGCTTGGGCCCACCTGGCTTGGGGTTTGACCTTGACTTTGACTTGGTCAACCATGTTGCAAATTTTGACCCCAACAGAGTTGTCACAGACTCGGATAGCAGCTGCGACTTCTTTGAATTCATGTCCGAGGCCAATGAGGATGTAGAGGTCATCTTCAGGAAGAGGGTGGTCGGTAAGAGCAAGATCGTCGGAGATAGATTGCATCTCTTGCAGGTACTCACTTATCAAGCATGAGCCGTGTTGATTATTGATGAGGCGTTTCTTGAGCAACATAACTCGTGAACAGGATTTGTTCGTAAGAAGAGTAACAAATCGATCTCATGCTTCCTTGGATGAGAAAACAGAGAAGATATGGGGCTGGATCGTCTCGACACAACTGTCGAGGATAGCGTTGAGGATGAGTTGATCTTGACGGTACCAATGAATGGATTTTCAACACGCTTGGTGTTGTCGTTGACGTTGGCGATAGTCCTTGTTGGAGGGGATTTGGATCCGTCGATGTAATCAAGAAGATTGTGACCGATTAGGGATGATTGGATTTGAGATCTCCACGCAGTGAAATTTGTGTTGGAAAGATTTGTTAGAAAAGGAAATTTGGTGATGATGAGGATTGAGTTTTAAGAGGAGGCAATGGATCAAAAATTGAGTTTTTAATCGTAAGGCTCTATATAAGACTTTGGAGAAGATAGTTTTTAGGGTTTGTAACTTCATTGATTTTGTATTGAGACTTGTAGTGTATTTATACAATTATATAATGGAAAATAATATCAAAACAGAATCTTTCTATATCACGTCCTGCTTCCCAAAATACGTAAATACAGTATGTGACAGAGCCAACCATGCCACTTATGGCTAGGAATAATCCCTTCATAGTCATATTACGGCTGTCAATCGGATATCAAGAACAGTAAAATAAAATCTAGCTAACACATGTCCATCTGCCACAGTAAATAAAAGTCAATAAATGCATATAACGGAAATGAATAAAGATCCAATAAAAATAATATCTGAATCATGTCCCTTATGGGCTCACATCGATAAAAATAAAACTATGGAAATAAAATAAACTAAGCATCTAGCTCCTCATTGCTTGGCTTGCTTGCTAAATTACTCCTGATCTGCCTGCGATAATGTTAGAGGAACTGGGCCATGCAAAACCCAGACGTCAGTGCGCCATAATATCAAAATAATAGTAATAACCATGATAAGATTCTATGATTAAACACAAGTATGGAAAGTAAACACAGATATAAAACAAGAACGGAGTGAAGGGAGCAAGATAAGAGCTAAGTAGTGTTAACAAAAGTAGCGT
The DNA here is from genome assembly GCA_030015575.1 of Agapanthus africanus. Classification (NCBI taxonomy): domain Eukaryota; kingdom Viridiplantae; phylum Streptophyta; class Magnoliopsida; order Asparagales; family Amaryllidaceae; genus Agapanthus; species Agapanthus africanus. The sequence continues at coordinate 973,903,327 of CM057338.1, read as the reverse complement.
GAGCTACATGTATGTGATGTGTACCCTAAAGTCTGTGATTCTAGGTTATCTATTCTACAAGTCTTTGAAATAAGTTAAATGGAATCGTCGATGTAACTCAATACTATCCTGTGCATGCCCGGGACCATGGTCAAGACTCTCGGGGCTGAATCCGAGACGTGCCGCTAAGCAGTAAAACAACTATCATGTACAGACGAATGATGTCAGCGACATCATTCCGGGGCTGGCCAAAGCCCGTATCGATTGATCAATATCTGGAAGTATCGAACTGTTGAGTTACAAGTCAGGTTTCATTATTGATTTCCCCTTACCTCCAGGTTTTATGTTCAAGTCAGGTATTGATGATATAAATCTAATGCCAATACAGGATCAAACAGATACAGGTCTTGTCTATGTAGACAACAAGTCACAGCCATCAGAACAACAAGTCAGGATTGTCGGCATTAGTAAAAGATCCAAGTAATAAGTCTAGTAATGGGTCGTGAACATATCATGCAATATATTTTAACCAAAATAGACACCAAATGTAAAACTGTAACGAATATCTAAACACGGTAAACATAACTAATGCTAGGATGCATATGTATCTATCTGTAATAACCGTTGTACACCTGTTACCAGGTATATGGCAATCTAGATAAAGATTACTGAACTGATATAATAGTATGATAATATTGTGATGATTCGGCATGCAATTAGATAAACCATTATCGGTACGGATATAGACTGATATTATAAAACTGTAAATCGATAATATTTGTTGAATATTAAAACATATGTACTATAGTCACTCATATAAATATTTATATAATAAAATAGCATGTTGCAAGTTTAGAACTTGCCCGATCGAATCACACGACGGGTATCCAGATATCACGTTCCAACGCCGAATAATATCATGATACCAAACTTACGTACGTAGAACTTGACCTAACCGAGCAACTGTGTGATGTGGTAACTGGACTAGACGACGATGGTGACTGTGTCATCTGGATCATCGGCGACGTGCGCAACTCCGGCGAGAGCTGATCGGAAAAGAGAAAAGAAGAAAGAAGAAAGAAGAAGAAGAAAAGAAGAAGAAGATGACTATTGGGGTTCTGGGGTTCTCTGGGTTTTAGAGCGGCGAGGACAGAAGAGATGGTGGCGACGAGGCGACGGGGAGGCCGACGGGAAAGCGTCGTAGCTGGTGAGGGGCTTGAAGGTGATCGGGGAGTAAGAAGGAGAAGGTGAGGAAGGTGTGGTGGTGGTGTGTGGGTGCTTTGGTATTGCCGACAAGGAGGGAAGGTGATGAAGGTGGTGGTGGCAGTCGGGCGGTGACATCTTCAAGTAAGAGGAGGTGTGTTCTTGGTGTCGGGGTTGGGCTTGGGTGGTCTTCGGGAAAGAGGAGGAGGAGATGATGGCGAGGAAAAGGAGAAGACGAGGAAGTAGGGATGACGGCGATGACGACGACGACGGAGAGAGGGAGTAGCGACGAGAAAGAAACGGCGAGGGGGAGCAGTTGAAGGAAGTGGGTTCGGTCGTAGGGATTCGGACTCCGGCGAGGTCTCAATGAAGAGGAGGAGGTGAGGGTGGTGAAGACGAGGAGATGGGGACGGCGATGGGATGGCGACTGCGACGGGACGACGACGGTGGGGTTAGGGTTCTGCGAGAGAGATGAAAGCGGAGAAGAAAGAAAATGAGGGAAGAGAGAGAGTGTCACGCCCCGCTTCCTAGAGTACGCTAAGTAGGCACGTGACACAGCCAACCATACTACCTGTGGATAGGAATTGTCCTTCCACAGTCACATTACGGCTGTAGAGATATCAAGAACAAAAATAAAACTATCTAATACATGTCCATAAGCCAAAATAAAATGAGTCAAGAATAATAATATGGAAGCAAAAGATCCAATACAAAATATAACTGGAATGTATGTCTCATAATGCGGGCTCACATCAGGAAATAAAATGCTGAAAAGTAAAGAACTAACTACTACTGAATCCTCACTACTCAGCCTGCTGGCTGAAGTACTCCTGCTCGGACTGCAGCAAAGGTACGGGATCTAGGCCATGCAAAACCCAGACGTCAGCGCGTCATAACATCAAGCAGTAATAATGAAGCAAGGGATGCAAATATAATCATAAACAGTAAAGCAGGTGTACAGCAATATAAATCAGGGCAGTGAAAGGTAGTATTCAGTGAGTAACCTAAACTGGTCTGTTGGTTATCTACTCTCAAGTCTTTGAAATCAATTTGATGAATCATCGATATAACTCAATAGTATCCCGTGCATACCCGGGACCACGGTCTAAGACTCTCGGGCTGAAATCGAGACGTACCGCTAGGCACAAAAGGAAAAAGGAAAGACAAACGATGTCAGCAGCATCATCCCGAGGCGGGCCTAGCCTCAAAAACTGATCAGTATAAGCGAGCAACTGTCGAGTTACAAGTCAGAATTTCATCATTGATTTCCCCATACCCCCAAGTTATAAGTATTCAAGTCAGGTATTAAGTAATCAAGAACTAATGCCAACTCAGGATCAGGTAGGTGCAGGTTTGTCTGAATAGACAACAGGAACGGTCCGTAAGGACTATATGTCAGGTTTGTTGGCATTAGATACAAGATCAGGTAACAGGTCAAGCCATGGTACATCAGGTCAGGTCAAGTAATGTATTTAGGGGTCATGTCATGTCAAAAGTGTACGGTACCATGTCATATCAGATAGGAAGTGCAACAGGTCATGTCAGGAAGCACGAATAATATGTGGGTGCTCACAAATCAACTAATATAAACATGGTTATAAATAAACAAGTATGGGTATTATCAGAACAATAAACGGGCACAGTAACATGATAAGCAATAGGTGCAGATTAAACTACTTAGTTGTACGGTTATCAGTTTGTATTTAAGAGATAGTTTTAACATTTCGTGAATGCAGTATAACAAATGTGGATGACAACATCATACTAATATATACCATACAATCTAGAGATGCAATTGAATATGAATTAAGCTAAATGTATGCAACCGGTCATCCGATTGGGTGGAAACTACAAAAGAATAATCTAGCTATGCAAACAATTATGTTTATATGATCTAACATATAAATGTGATTACTAGGTATAGTCAACTAGATGCAACCATTATGTTTCAAGTTCTAGATCGAAAAATAGGTAGACGGAATATTGTGCGGTTAACTTGGAATTCAAGACTTTAGATTCTAACTATAGATTTAATAGGAAAATAGATAAATTAATATAGAAATAGTATGAGTAGCATGTAGCAAGATTAACTTGCCTCGACGGATCGTGATACGGAAAATGGAAAGTCTCGCGTCGACGGGAAAAGTCGCGACGCGCGCACGGTACACGGAATGAGTCCAAACGACGAACAGTGGAATCACACGGGTCAGGGGTCCTCGCTGGGTCGTCGGGGTCGTCGACGGCCCAACCGGATTCCGGAGATCTAAACAACAGTGAATATGTAAATGCTAGAAAATAGATACAGAAAGAGAAAAGAAGAGGACAGGAAAAGAAGAAGAAGAAAAGAATAAGGGATAGCTTACTGGGTTGTGTGTAGGGGTGTGCAAGCAGTGGCGGCGAGATCTACGACGGTAGGGTGCCGGTCAAAGGTTTGGTGCAAGGGTTAGGTTTTAGGGTTTGGTTGCTGGTTTTGGGTGCAGGGCTAGGTGACGGGCACTGGTGAGGGGATGATGTTGAGGAGAGGAAGGGAATGAGGTGGTGATGATGGTGGGTGCGAGGCTAGAGTCGTCGGCGATGACCGGAGACGTGGGTTCAAGGGTGCCATGGGTGATGTGCAGGGGAGAGAGACTCGGGGAGAAAGAGAGGAAGAGAAGAAAATGGAGATGAGGAGGAGGAGGAGAAGGAGGTGAGATGGAGATGGTGACGAGGCAGAGGCGGCTAGGGTTAGGGTTTCCTCGGTGGCTCGACGAGGTTGCATGGGTTTTTAAGAAGAGAAAACAGAAGAAGAAGAAGACGTAGAAGGAGGGTGAGCAGAAGCAGGGAGCGGTGACGGGATTCTCGCACACCGCGAGAGGAGAAAGAAGCGGGCGTGAGAGGAGAGAGAGGGAGAAACGAGAGGAGAGAGAAAGGGGAGGAGAGAGGAATTTGTCTGGTAGCGGGGGTGAGCGAGAATGAGGAAGAGAGAGAAGGAAGAAAGGGAGAGAGAGAGAAGGAGGTGGGGCCCGACGTCGAAGAAAAGGGAGTTCTGATTGGTGGGGAGAAGAATTTGTTTAGGGAAAAATTGAAAAAAGATTTTCTGGTTTCTTATCGTTGGCTTAAAAATTTGTGATTGGCTGAAAATATTTTTTTTGGCTGATTTAAAAAGATTTAGAATAAATAGGATTTGGCGGGATGCAAAATATTTCGGAATTGCGTCCGGGTTGGGTCCAAAATTTTGAATTTGAAATATGAAAATTATTAGCAAGTTCCAAAAATTGAAATGAAGGATTTTGTAACAGAAAGACATACCTCCAAGAATGGACGCATGTACGTGCGCGTAGCCGTCCAAACACGTCCGTTTCACTGAACGGGACGAGAACACGATGCAGAGACGCTACCACAGGGTTAGGGGTATCAAGCATGCCATGTCAAGCATTTTTAAATTATTTTAAATGACTTAGATGGTTATATGCAAGAATATGAAATGTTAGTGTAGTCTATAATTTGGAAACAACGAGCTCGAGTAAACGGGTCGAAAATGAAATAAATTACCACTTTGCAACCGAACATAGTAAACGAACTAAATACTACTAACAACACATACGGTAATAGGAATTGGTATAATTGGACTCGGTTGTTACATTATACCCAACTACAAAAGAATTTCGTCCTCGAAATTGCAAGAACACAAAAGATAAATGACCAACAATCTACAAGAAAAGTTGGGAAACTTCTGTCGGATTTTATCTTCTCGTTCCCAAGTTGACTCTTCATGTGAGTGATTACTCCAAGAAACCAGTACACGAGAGATAACCTTGTTCTTAAGAACCTTTTCCCCTCGATCCACAATCGCAATCGGTCGCTCCTCAAAAGTCAAGTCTTCCCGTACAGTCAGCTCTGAATGATCCAACATATGTGTTTCATCACGAACATACCTCATGAGTTGAGATACGAGAAACACATCATGCACACTCGCCAAGGACTGCGGTAACGCCAAACGGTATGCTACCTCACAAACACGCTCCAAGATCTCAAGGGTCCTACGAATCGAGGACTGAGCTTTCTTCGACTTCCAAAACGAATCACCCCTCTAGTCGGTGATATCTTCAAGAATACCAAATCACCCACGGCGAACTCTAGAGGTCTTCTCGACGTATCATCCCAACTCTTCTGTCTGTCCTGTGCTGCTTTCATATGATTTCGGATAGCATTAACTTTTTCAACTGTCTGCACCACCAAGTCTGGTCCCAACAACCTTCGTTCACCGACATCGTCCCAACAAACAGGTGAACGACACTTGCGACCCTATAAAGCTTCGAATGGAGCCATCTGAATTGTCGCCTGGAAACTGTCGTTGTAAGAAAACTCCACCAAATGTAGATGATCTTCCTATGAACCCTTGAAGTCCAACATGCAAGCTCTCAACATATCTTCAAGAGTTTGGATCGTTCTCTCCGACTGGCCATATATTTGAGGATGATATGCTGTGCTAAACTTCAATCGAGTCCCCAAACTTTCCTGTAAGCTCCTCCAGAAGTGTGATAAGAACCGAGTGTTACGGTCGGACACGATGCTCACCGGTACTCCATGCAATCTTATAACCTCCTGCAAGTACCGCTCTGCCAAAGTTTCCGTTGATTGACCAACACGAAAAGGAATGAAATGAGCTGCCTTGGTCAAACGATCAACAATCACCCATACTACATTGTTTCCTTTTGGACTCCGCGGTAGAGCTGTTACGAATTCCATGGTTATATGTTCCTACTTCCACTGAGAAATCGGAAGTGGTTGCAATAAACCAGCAATCCTTTGATGTTCAGCCTTATTTGCTGACACACTAAGCACCTTGCCACAAGCGGGCAATCTCCCGTTTCATGCTTTCCTACTAGAATTGCTGTCGTATATCACGGTACATCTTCGTGCCTCTTGGATATTCGGAATATGCTGAACTGTGTGCCTCCTTCATAAGTTCTTCGCGAATATCTCCCTTTGGCATACATAAACGGCTACCATATCTCAACGAACCATCTTTATGGATTAATAAATCTGTTCGAAATCCAGCTTCAACCTGTTCTTGAAACTTTTGCAATCTAGGCTCCTGCGATTACGCTGCTTTAATATTCTCGATCAACGACGAATGTACTTACAGCTGCATCAACGGTCCCGAAGGATGTGGTAGCACAACCTCCAATCCAATCTCCGAAAGTCTTCAATGATTTCCTTCTGACTGAATCGCTGGTAATCGACTAAGCGCATCCGGCACAATATTACTTTCCCCGGATGGTACTCAAGATCAAGATCATAGTCAGCCATCAGCTCTAATCATCTACGCTGCCTCATATTAAACTCCTTCTGTGTGAACACCTACTTCAAGCTCTTAGGATCAGTGAACACCTCGACCCTTTTGCCCAAAAGGTAGTGTCTCCAAATCTTCAAAACGAAGATCACAGCCGCTAACTCCAAGTCATGAGTTGGGTAATTCCTCTCATGGGTCTTCAACTGTCTTGATGCGTATGTTATAACCTTTCTATGCTGCATCAAAATGCATCCCAATCCTTTCCCAGATGAGTCGCTGTGAATCACCAATTCTCCGGAATTGTCTGGCACGGTCAGAATAGGAGCGGTTATCAATCTCTGCTTTAACGTCTCAAAAGCTAATGCACAATTATTCTTCCATACAAATGGTACCTCCTTGCGCGTAAGCTTGGTTACGGCTCCGCTAGACGAACAAAGTTCTCCACAAATCTTCTGTAATACCCGGCGAGTCCAAGGAAGCTTCTTATCTCCTCAACATTCTTCGGAATCGGCTAATCTCGAACTGCTGCAATTCTTTTCGGGATCGACGGCGATTCCAGACACGACATGCCCCAAAACTTTACTTCTTCCAGCCAAAACTCGCACTTGCTCATCTATGCATATAACTTCTCTTGTCTCAACGTCTGCAGTGCAATCTTCAAATGTTATGCATGCTCTTCAAAACTCTTCGAGTAAACCAGAATATCGTCAATGAACACAACAATAAACTGGTCCAAGAAAGGTGAAAAGATTCGGTTCATCAAGTCCATGAATATAGCTGGTGCATTCGTAATTCCGAAGGGCATTACTAAGTACTCGTAATGTCCATACCGAGTTCGGAACGCCGTCTTGCAAATATCTTCTGTTTTCACTCGGACCTGATGATATCCGGATCGTAAATCCAGCTTCGAGAATACCTTCGTGCCACTAAGATGCTCACTTAGTTCGCCAATTGTGAGGGATCGGGTACTTGTTCTTAATAGTCATCCGGTTTAATTCCCGACAGTCGATGCACATCCTCCTTGTGCCATCTTTCTTCTTTACTAGAAGAACTAGAGCTCCCCAAGGTGAGTTACTGCTGTGAATCCAACTCTTTTCAAGCAATTCAGTAATCTTCTTCTTAATTTCTTCCGACTCCACTGGTGCCATTGGATAATACGCTTTAGAAACGGGCGCTGTACCAGGAACGAGATCGATCGCGAACTCCATGTCTCGCCTCGGCGGTAAACTTGATATGTCTTCATACACGTCCATGAAATCTCAAACAAGAGCTGGCGTTTCATCTAGAGCAACCCTCATCGATGAAAGATCATTAATTGTCGGCCTAGCCCTTACCTTGACTGGCCCGACAGAACTGCCTCCTTCAGACAACCTCTGGGTGTCCGGGAATCTGGAAATTCGCTTTCTTCACTCTACACTCAATGTGAGCGTGGAAAGTGCCGAAAATTCCATTCTCAAGACTATATCAAAGCTGCCAGTAACAACTTCCAACACCTCTGCAATAGCTCCCGTCCGCCAACAACAACGAAACCAACCTTACACCCTCTACTAGTTATGATTTTCCCATTCCCAGTGTGTATGTCGCAAAATTAAACAGGGTCGTGAAAGTCATCGAGTGTAAAGCAATAAACTTGGACGACATAAATCAATGGGATGCACTAGAATTGAATAACGCTAATGCGAGAAAACCATGAACAAATAGGGTACCTGAAATGACCTCCTCTGAAGGTTTAGCCTCTTCAGCCAACAAGGGAAAAGCCTGAGCCTGATTAACTCCCCGAATTAACTGCTCCTGATCTAGAAGCTGCTGTTGCGGTGGCTCCCGAGTATCTTCCTTCAATCTTAGCCTTGACGGACAATTAACAATGGTGTGATCCTCTGATCCACAAATCAGACAAAGTCCAAGCCTCTTACGACAATCTCTTCGATAATGACCCGGTCGTTGGCAGAAGTCGCACAACATCCTTCCCTTTTCTTGGGTAACACTGGCCTCCGAACACTCTCTTCCTTATGAAGTTTCGACGGACAAACATGGATAGTGTGATCCGCCGATCCACAAACCAAACAGAGTCCGCGCTTTCTCCGACACTCCCTTTGCACATGCACAGGCAAACGACAAAAGTCACAGATCACGCTCCCTCTCCGACCAGCAACGATTGTTTTCTTCATTGGTGCCACACTGCGTCGGTTCACCGGAACAATTCTACGTACGGCCGTTTGGTTTAGTGCAAATGCCGGCTTTAGCTCGGTCTGCTGCTTGTGGTCCTCAAGCAAGTTACGAATTACTCCAAGCAAAGTAGCGTCATCCATACACCTCTGGTACGATTGTAGATTCCTGGCTTCCATGATACTGCAACCAAACACCAAAGAGTATTAGTATGATAACAGATTCAACATATAGATCAAGGATATTAGTCAAGGCTAGAACTCCAAGTTACTTAAATAGAGTACCGCATTGTAACTATGCCGCGGTATCATAGTTACAATCACATAACTCCACTCAGGTCGCCTAAGCTCTAGAGATAAACAAAGGAAACCAGGTTTTCGAGTCGATATGCAAAGGAGGTTTGCACATCGCAAAAGTAGAATCAGAAGGAGGTTAAGATTCAAGAACGGTAAGGCGGTAAGGTGGCAGGACATGTTTCCTAATCACGAGTATTCTGATTCGTGTATTGGGTCTAAAACTCAACTACAAAAGAATCAAACCGGATTAACCTATGGCTCTGATACCAAAAGAACCATGTCACGCCCCGCTTCCCAGAGTACGCTAAGTAGGCACGTGACATAGCCAACCATGCTACCTGTGGATAGGAATTGTCCTTCCACAGTCACATTACGGCTGTAGAGATATCAAGAACAAAAATAAAACTATCTAAAACATGTCCATAAGCCAAAATAAAATGAGTCAAGAATAATAATACGGAAGCAAAATATCCAATACAAAATATAACTGGAATGTATGTCCCATAATGCGGGCTCATATCAGGAAATAAAATGCTGAAAAGTAAAGAACTACTACTACTGAATCCTCACTACTCAGCCTGCTGGCTGAAGTACTCCTGCTCGGACTGTAGCAAAGGTACGGGATCTGGGCCATGCAAAACCCAGACGTCAGGGCGTCATAACATCAAGCAGTAAAAATGAAGCAAGGCATGCAAATATAATCATAAACAGTAAAGCAGGCGTACATCAATATAAATCAGGGCAGTGAAAGGTAGTGTGCAGTGAGTAACCTAAACTGGTATGTTGGTTATCTACTCTCAAGTCTTTGAAATCAATTTGATGAATCATTTATGTAACTCAATAGTAACCTGTGCATGCCCGGGACCACGGTCTAAGACTCTCGGGCTGAAACTGAGACGCACCGCTAGGCACAAAAGGAAAAAGGAAAGACGAACGATGTCAGCAGCATCATCCCGAGGCGGGCCTAGCCTCAAAAACTAATCAGTATAAGCGAGCAACTGTCGAGTTACAAGTCAGGATTTCATCATTGATTTCCCCATACCCCCAGTTATAAGTATTCAAGTCAGGTATTAAGTAATCAAGAACTAATGCCAACTTAGGATCAGGTAGGTACAGGTTTGTCTGGATAGATAACAGGAACGATCCGTAAGGACTACATGTCAGGTTTGTTGGCATTAGACACAAGATCAGATAACAGGTCAAGCCATGGTACATCAGGTCAGGTTAAGTAATGTATTTAGGGGTTATGTCATGTCAAAAGTGTACGGTACCATGTCATATCAGATAGGAAGTGCAGCAGGTCATGTCAGGAAGCACGAATAATATATGGGTGCTCACAAATCAACTAATATAAACATGGTTATAAATAAACAAGCATGGGTATTATCAGAACAATAAACGGGCACAGTAACATGATAAGCAATAGGTGGGGATTAAACTATTTAGTTGTACGGTTATCAGTTTGTGTTTAAGAGATACTTTTAACATTTCATGAATGCAGTATAACAAATGTGGATGACAACATCATACTAATATATACCACACAATCTAGAGATGCAATTGAATATGAATTAAGCTAAATGTATGCAACCGGTCGTCCGATAGGGTGTAAACTATAAAAGAGTAATCTAGCTATGCAAACAATTGTGTTTATGTGATCTAACATATAAATGTGATTACTAGGTATAGTCAACTAGATGCAACCATTAGGTTTCAAGTTCTAGATCGGAAAATAGGTAGATGGAACATTGTGCGGTTAACTTGGAATTCAAGACTTTAGATTCTAACTATAGATTTAATAGGAAAATAGATAAATTAATATAGAAATAGTATGAGTAGCATGTAGCAAGATTAACTTGCCTCGACGGATCGCGATACGGAAAACGAAACGTCTTGCGTCGGCGGGAAAAGTCGCGACGCGCGCACGGTACACGGAATGAGTCCAAACAACGAACAGTGGAATCACACAGGTCAGGGGTCCTCGCTGGGTTGTCGGGGTCCTCGCTGGGTTGTCGGGGTCGTCGACGGCCCAACCGGATTCCGGAGATCTAAACAACAGTGAATATGTAAATGCTAGAAAATAGATACAGAAAGAGAAAAGAAGAGAACAGGAAAAGAAGAAGAAGAAAAGAATAAGGGATGGCTTATTGGGTTGTGTGCAGGGGTGTGCAAGCAGTGGCGGCGAGATCTACGGCGGTGGGGTGCCGGTGAAGGGTTTGGTGCAAGGGTTAGGTTTTAGGGTTTGGTTGCTGGTTTTGGGTGCAGGGCTAGGTGACGGGCACTGGTGAGGGGATGATGTTGAGGAGAGAAAGGGAATGAGGTGGTGATGATGGTGGGTGCAAGGCTAGAGTCGTCGGCGACGACCGGAGACGTGGGTTCAAGAGTGATGTAGGTGATGTGCAGGGGAGAGAGACTCGCGGAGAAAGAGAGGAAGAGAAGAAAATGGAGGCGAGGAGGAGGATGAGAAGGAGGTGAGATGGAGATAGTAACGAGGCAGAGGCGGCTAGGGTTAGGGTTTCCTTGGTGGCTCAACGAGGTTGCATGGGTTTTGAAGAAGAGAAAACAGAAGAAGAAGAAGACGTAGAAGGAGGGTGAGCAGAAGCAGGGAGCGGTGACGGGATTCTTGCGCACCGCGAGAGGAGAGAGAAGCGGGCGCGAGAAAAGAGCGAGAGGAAGAAATGAGAGGAGAGAGAAATGGGAAGAGAGAGGAATTTGTCTGGTAGCGAGGGTGAGCGAAAACGAGGAAGAGAGACAAGGAAGAAAGGGGGAGAGAGAGAAGGAGGTGGGGCCCGGCGTCGAAGAAAGGGGAGTTCTGATTGGTGGGGAGAAGAATTTGTTTAGGGAAAAATTGAAAAAAGATTTTCTAGTTTCCTATCGTTGGCTTAAAAATTTGTGATTGGCTGAAAATATTTTTTTTGGCTGATTTAAAAAGATTTAGAATAAATAGGATTTGGCGGGATGCAAAATATTTCGGAATTGCGCCCGGGTCGGGTCCAAAATTTTGAATTTGAAATATGAAAATTATTAGCAAGTTCCAAAAATTGAAATGAAGGATTTTGTAACAGAAAGACATACCCCCAAGAACGGACGCACGTACGTGCGCGTAGCCATCCAAACACGTCCGTTTCACTGAACGGGACGAGAACACGATGCATGAACGTTACCACAGGGTTAGGGGTATTAAGCAGGCCATGTCAAGCATTTTTAAATTATTTTAAATGACTTAGATGGTTATATGCAAGAATATGTAATGTTAGTGTAGTCTATAATTTGGAAACAGCGAGCTCGAGTAAACGGGTCGAAAATAAAATAAATTACCACTTTGCAACCGAACATAGTAAACGAACTAAATACTACTAACAACACATACGGTAATAGGAATTGGTATAACTGGACTCGGTTGTTACAGAGAGAGAGGGTTTTAATAAATATTAATATATTATATTATATTATATTATATTATATATATATATATATATATATATATATATATATATATATATATATATATATATATATATATATAAGGGGGGAGAGAGGGGCGAGGAGGGGGGAGAGACAGACAGAGATTTAGAGAGTTTTCAATAAATAAAATTTATATATATATATATATATATATATAAATTGTAATATATATATATATATTATGGTTATAAAAATATAAAATGTATATATTGTAGGATCTTACAGATAATACCAGATTGCTCCAAATATTACCTATCTCCCTATAAAAATCTAGTTTTTAAATATAAAAAATATACGTAAGGATTTTAACCATACTGTAAATGTCTGTAATAAAAAACATATACCTCCAAATAAAATCTACGTAAATATACGTAGTGATCCAATTATTTGTCTGTCTAACTCTTAGGATACGAACATGATTTATGGGCGCAACCATCTGATATGGGGTAATTTGCCATGCAAGGATAGATAGGAAAAGAATATTATTTTTGTTTTATATTGTATTATAAAGAGATATGTAAAGCTTACAATATATTATGTATATATTTAGCACTCGATACACATGGATACACTGTACTAGCAAATATTTGATATAATCTCGAACCATGTTAGGTTTCAAACATGCAGGTTGGGTCGGATAATAACCACATCTACTTATTGCATCATTCAGAACCCAAAACGACCATAGTAAAGAATTTTACCGTAAGATTTAAAATGCCAAAATATAGTATAAACATACTAGGGTGTTACATTCTATAACCACAATTTGGTAAAATATGATTATCTAAATTTAAAACCGCAACAGTTGTGTTCACCTTAGGTAGACATTTGATCAGTAGCCTTCAGACGCCTCCGTGTTCTCTGTTATTTATCGAAGAATCATGCCCAGACATCTGGCTCCTATTCTCCAGACTTGCAGGAGTCTGTCTCTTTTGCAGACGTCTGGCTCTTTCTCTTCATACATCTGCCTCTGTTATGTTGTTTTGGCAGTTCTTTGGCAGACGTCTTGTTACGCCCCGCTTCCTATTAGACGGAAACGGTAACGTGGCAAGCCTGCAACATATTTATCCAGAGAAGGTCATTCCCAAAATAAATATACTAAGCATATTGAAACAATAATACACAATATAAGAATAAATGGAGACTGTAAAATTTTCCAACAAACATCTTTATTTATTGTCACTCCTCGCTTCCCAATAGAAGAAAACGGTGACGTAGCAAGCCCGCAACGTATTTACTATGAAACAAATACATTAAGCGTAATTAAATAATATAACAATGAACAAGAATGACAAGAGTAATAAAATGAAACAACAACTTTATTTAAATTCAACTTTACATACAACCGTCTGAAAATAAAAGATATAATAAATAAAGCAAATGCCTAAATAACGGCATATAGAAAGTAAGTGTAGGCTAGAAAGAACTAGTAGTCTGGCTGTGCAGCAGGCTGGTCCAAATCCTCCGGGCTTGGCTCTATCTCTTCAAAGTCTGGTCCTCCTGACGAATATCCCAAAGAAAGAAACAGAAAGAAATGTCATCGGTGAACTATCGCTCGGTAAGTCCCAAAAGAAGTAAGAGAAGATAGTATATAATGTGAGTAGAAACCAAATGAATAGAGGATAAGTAAAATTGTATATGATCATTCACTAGTATAGGATAGTTATTCTAACATGGTTATTTGTAGTTTGATAAAGAAGATATTCATATATACGAGAGAGTCTATCTTACGCCGTGGACTATGGTAACATATAGTACAAGGCCCCGTCATAACCTATGGGACAACGTCACGTGAATTCATGTAAGTGTCTTTTAAAGTAACCTCTCGTGACACGATATACGTTCCGTATCAATCTACCCCTTTATCCCCGTATATTGTATTGTATAGATTAAGATTATAGGTCTTGACCGAATCCATGGATATAAAATGTACAGGTTCATGTTCAAGATGTAAGCATGTATTCTGGTATTCATGTCAAGTTATAACCATGGTTCGGTCAAGTCGAGTCAAATAATCGGCAACTGCTGCACATGGACGGCAAGATTTGTGTCTTTTTCCAAAACAATTGCCTTTGATAACTCCGTTATGTTGTATAACCTGAATAGGCAAGCACTCACTTTCTCCGGCTCTCTGGGGCTCAAGAGAAATGATACCGCTTAAGCCTATGTTAATTCCATAGTCCTTAAAGTATTGTTTGCATATCTCGAAGGGTTTTATGAAAATATTTTAATATTGTTTTAAAAATAACCTCGAGAGTGATTTACAAGATTTAGGGTTTTCATGGGCATGTATTTTGATTATTGTGATATTCTAATGATAAAATTTTAGCTTTTAAAAGTTTATGGTATTTTTATGAAAACTAGGTCTTTTGGAAACTTGATGGTGTTTTATTAAAATTTTAATCTTTCATTTTTTAAAATACAGTTTATATGTTTTATTAAAAATACAGATTCATATTTTTATATAATTTTTTCCAAAAAAATAGGTTTATTTAGAAAAGTCGCATTTCTTAAAAACCGTATTTTATTTCCTTTCGAGATCGAATACTCCGTGAGGAGTTCTGCATCTCACTCTACTATCCTAAGGATGTGCAATAATCCGCACCATCCATCAGCGGGTCTCGTAACGAGGGTTGCAGAGGCGTATTTGCCAAGGATTACAAAATACCGATTTAAAAGAAATCCATTTTGAAAAGGTGTGGTATTTTAATGAAAAACTTATTCTTTAAATTAGTCATATATCTAGAATGTCGTGCTATGAAAGCATAGTGTGTGTGCAGGGTAGGTCTTTACCCCGTGATGTTTTCTTAAAGGTATTGTTTTAACAATTATCGATAAGAGGGTGATACTAAAGTTCATGGTATTTTAATGAAAAATTCGTTTTATGACAGTTTCATATGGATGTTTTGGTTAAACTCAAAGCTAAAATATTGTAATCAAAGTTACAAGTTGGGTGGTAAAGTTAGTTTGATCTATGCATTAAGAAAAAGAGAGTTCTAAGTTCTTAAAAAATGTATCGGTGGTAACTCCACTTTACCGATATATTTTTAGGAAATGAAAAGAAGAAGAGATGAGAGGGAATTATGGCTTTAGAACTTTGAGAAGGGAGTAAAAAAAGGAACGGGGCTTCGTGGCGTCGCGGAAGCCCCAGAACCAGCTTCGATTTCGATGGAAGGAGCTTGGTTGCTAACTCCACTTGCACTTAGGAACTTTTGGGATGATTTTGCTAGAAATTTTCAGAATAGAGGGGAGCTAGGGCATGAGGTGGTATTTATAGTAAAGAATTAGGGTTTGGGAATTAAAATTTTGGATTAAAATACATTAAAATGGTGTTAAATGGTGAATTGAAGAGACTTTGTTTGATTGCACGAAAATCAAACAGTGCAGGGAAGTTAAGGGGAGCTGAAAGGATAAGTGTGCAAAGCACGGAGGAGATTGGGGCATTTTGGACCGTTGGCGCCGGCCAAAATGAGGGAATGGGCAGTTGGATTTGGTTGGGTTGTCTCGAGATTCCTGCCACGTATCAAGTTGGGTGTGTACACCACATTGCGCCTGTTTGATTTTTTCTGAAACTTTTCATTTCTCCGTGTATTGCACGTGCAGCTCTTGGGCTTCCAAAAAATTAAAATGAAAAAATCTAAAAAATAATTGGGTCTGATGGGAATCGAACGCACAGGCTATATCACAGCAATGTAGAGGTTTTACCAGTGAGCTACAAGTTGTTTCTTGTTTTTATTTAACAAAAATAACTTTTAACTCTTACACAGGCTGTAATACCTTTTACTGTGAAATACAAGAAATTTCTATACAGGAAGTTTAGAGTCGTTACATTCTACCCTCCTAACAAAAATTTCATCCTCGAAATTTACAATTACATAGGGACTAATTTTCAAAAAGGTAAGGGTATCGTGTATGCATATCTTCTTCATGTTCCTATGTTGATTCTCCTGGCGAGTTTTTTCTCCACATTACCTGGACCAAGTTCACTTCCTTATTCTATAAGGTCTCCACCTTTCGGTCCAGGATATCAACCGGTTGTTGCTCACAGGTTAAGTCGGTCTGTACTGTGAGCTCTGAGTGATCAAATATGTGGCTATGGTCACTCACATAGCGTTTTAGCTGGGATATATGAAACACGTTGTGCACTCCTTCCAATGAGGATGGTAGTGCTAAACGGTATGCCACTTCTCCAACTCGTTCGAGTATGTCGAACGGTCCTATGTACCTTGGACTTAATTTACCCCTCTTGCTAAAACGAATCACTCTTCTGTTTGGAGAGATCTTTAGGAACACATGGTCTCCGGGTTGAAACTCCAAGTGTCGACGCTTTGCATCTGCCCAATGCTTCTGTCGTTCTTGGGCTATTCGCATCCTTTCCCTGATCGTGCAAACTATGTCCACAGTTGCCACGATCATCTCTAGTTCTAGGAGTTCATGATCTCCAACATCGTCCTAACTCAATGGGAAATGACATTTCCATCCGTAGAGTGCTGTGAATGGTGCCATCCCAATACTTTCCTGATAGCTGTTGTTGTATGAAAACTCCACAAGGTGTGGGCGATCTTCCCACGAACCTCCGAAGTCTAACATACAGGCTCTCAGTATGTCTTCTAGTATCTAAATTTTTTAGTCGGACTGTCTGTCCGTTTGTGGATGATACGCCGTGCTGAAATTCAGACTCGTTCCCAGGCTAGCTTGTAGACTCTGCCAAAACTGTGATCGGAATCTTGTATTACGATCGGAGATGACACAAACAGGTACTCCATGTAATCTCATAATCTCCTGCATGAGTTTATGGGTATCAAATATGGTACATTTTGAAGGTTTAAATCTTACTTTAGATTTATACGCACCTCCATGTACTTCTTTGCTAACGTCTCGGTTGACTAGCCAAGTCGAATTGGAATAAAGTGAGCCGACTTGGTGAGTCGATCCATAATAACCTAAATTGCGTAGTTACGCTTCGTGCTGCGAGGGAGAGCAGTCACGAACTCCATGGTAATGTACTGCCATTTCCATTTCGGGATTGGTAACGGCTGAAGTAGACCGGCAGTTCTGTGATATTCAGCCTTCACTTGCTGACACACCAAACACTTGGCTACGCTCCTTGCTACTTTTCGCTTCATTCCATGCCACCAATAGTATTGCCGTAGATCCTTGTACATCTTCGTACCACTGGGGTGTACCGAATATGGAGACCTGTGAGCTTCTTTCATCAACTCTTCTCGAACAGGGCCAACTGGTACGCATAAACGGCTTTCATATCGCAAGGATCCATCTTCGTGGATGATGAAGTCAGTTCATAGTCCAATTTCTACTTGTTTTTGGATCTTTTGTGGTTTGGCATCATTTGCTTGAGCTGCCTAGATCTGAATGATAAGCGTGGACCGGACTTGTAAGTTCATCAAAGATGAAGCGTTACCTGACATAACTACTTCGATCTCCAATCCATGCATTTCTTGTTGTAGTCTCCACTGAGCAGTGAGGTTCATTACTAATGGATAGCGACTAAGTTCATCAGAAACTATGTTCACCTTCCCAAGATGTTACTGTAGGTTGATGTCGAACTCCGCCATGAGTTCTAACCATCTTTTCTGTCGCATGTTGAGTTCCTTCTGAATAAATACATAGTTCATACTTTTATGGTCAATGTATATATCCACTTGTTCTCCCAAAAGATAGTGACACCAAATCTTGAGTATGAAGATGACGGCTGCCAATTCCAGATCATGTGTTGGATAGTTGCGCTCATGAACCTTTAGTTGTCTTGATGCAAAAGCCACAACCTTTCCATACTGGTGTATAACACATCCTAATTCTTTACCGGACACATCACAATGCACAACGAATCCGCCAAATTGATCCGGTATTACGAGGATAGGAGCAGAGGTTAACCTCGACTTGAGTTCTACAAAAGCCTTTTCACATGCTTCTGACCACACGAATGCTTCGTCTTTACGTGTAAGCTTGGTCAGGGGTGCAGCGATTTTTTAGAATCCTTCAATGAATCATTGGTAATATCCTGCGAATCCCAAAAAACTTCTTATATCTTTCACCGTTTTTGGTGTCGGCTACTCACTGACAGCCGACACCTTAGCTGGATCCATAGAGATTCCTACGCCTGAAACGATATGTCCGAGAAATCCGACTTGGTCTAGCCGAAATTCACACTTGCTGTACTTGGCGTAGAGCTGATGTTGTCGTAATATCTCTAGGATAATCCGTAAGTGCTCGGCGTGTTCCTTCCGATTTTTTGAATATACCAGGATGTCGTCGATGAAGATGACAATGAACCTATCTAAGTACTCTCGGAAACCTTAGTTCATCAAGTTCATAAAGATGGCAGGTGCATTGGTCACTCCAAATGGCATTATGAGATATTCATAATGACCATAACGAGTCCTAAACGTCGTCTTCGGAATGTCGGACTCCTTGACCTTCACCTGATGGTAACCCGAACGAAGATCTAGCTTTGAAAAGATACAGGACCTACTTAACTGATCGAAAAGGTCATCGATGCGCGGTAGTGGATACTTGTTCTTAATCATCACTTCGTTCAGAGCTCAATAATCCACATACATCCTGTATGAACCTTCATTCTTCTTAACTAGTAATACTAGAGATCCCCAACTTGAAGTGCTGGGTCGGATCCAACCTTTCTTCAGTAGTTCGTCCAACTGAAAGTGGATCTCCTTCAATCCTTTGAGAATTAATCGGTATGGAGTTTTGATTACAGGTTGTGCACTTGGTTGTAAATCAATACTAAATTCAAGAGCTAGATCGGGAGGCAAACCTGATATGTCTTTAGGAAACACGTCCTTGAACTCTCGAACTGCCTTAGGTTTTCTTCTTCAGCTGGTAAAGAGAACACTTCTGCATTCTTCGGTTTAGCACGGTAGCTTCCTGGATCTAAAGTTCTATCTCCACTTTTGAAATAGAAGACTGGATGATCTGGTATCTCAAATATTACCCTCCTTTGACGGCAGTCAATAATAGCATAATATACTCCCAGCCAATCTATTTCCCACACAATATCAAAATTTGGTATGTCCAGTATTTTAAAATTTGCATAGAATTCTCGACCGCAAACTATAATTGGGCACCGATCATACCTCAAAGTTGTCTTCAAGACTCCATTCCCGGAACTGACATTCCGGCTTGAAATGAATGGCTTCACTGGAATCGCATGCGTTCTCACGAATCGTTGTGACATGAAGCAGTATGACTCCAGTGTCGAAAAGTACGAGTGCGGGAAGGTGGCTACTAGTATAGTACCTAAGTGGTATGAGGTTGTGTTTAGATATAGTGAAAGTATAACGATGCACAAGAATTGAAAGATTGAAAGGATGGGAGAATTTACCGGTGATGCCTTGTCCTGTGGCTTCGGCTTCCTCGACCGTCATTGTAAAAGCCTGTCACCTTGGTATATTCTATTGGATATAATGCCTTCAAGTTAATTATTGTAATTGCAGGCACGCGATTATGATTATTGAGGGAGGACCTATACGGGTAGAACAGTCATACTCAAAATGATAGTATGCTATATGGTTTGTCTTTATCATCATGTACATGCATTATATGGTATTACATATGACTATTAAAAGTTGATAGAGCCCATGGGATTCTTGCTTGACTACTAGCGTTATGATGGCGATCATACATGTGGGGGTTGGATAGTCCATAAGCACATCCTTAAATGTCCCTAGTCGTAGGAGTATTGAGACCGAGCATCGATATTCCGGAGTAGATTGGTGTATACGATTCTAGACACCGACGAGGGGCGATGGTTGGTCCCACAGCCATTGGTCTTTCGTACCTAAGATCGTATACATATGCTTACTAGGGTTGAGTACACTGGACGGACTCACCGGGAACATACTAGGTGGTATTATACCTATTGTCAAATAGCAGTTCTCGGGTGACATGAATACAGGTTAGTCCTTCGACCTGAGATCGTCATTTGTCTCGTGTGAGTTTCCATTATGCTTGGATTACTACTCTACCACGGCTCAAAGAAGTCATACAAACATGTTTTAGTTGGGTACAGTCCCGAGCCACATAGAGACAGTGAGCGGATCGTCGGGGATTCATCTCTCCCGGTATTGGGGGTTGATGTCGCGCTGTGCACGGGTGGCCATCAATAGAAATCCTTGGCCAAGGTGGATGAGAATTACTGATTTGGATCAGTAATTTCTCAGTGGGTGATGTGCTTCACACCGACACGAAATATCGCGTTATTGGGGGTCTGAATTTATCCACCTCCCAGACCCGATATGCGATACTCTTAGACGAAGAGACCGGACTGTACGGAGATTGTCATAGATAGGCTCAGTAGGAATCCAGATGAGTTTGCTCGTCGGCCTTCTTTTTCTACATGTATTTGGATAGCCGTTACGTACAACCAGTGCCGTTGATGTGCTTGTGGTTATGGATTTATCCAGTAACTCACTGTTGGCGTACCGTCGAGTCTTTAGAGTCCCACACAGAGGGTTTCCTTAGTTCAGGCGAAATGATGTAGCAGCCGTATTTTGATACTGTTTCCCCAATTAAACCAAAACTCTGTTCAGAATTCAAAATTTGAATTAAAGCTGCGCTTTTATAAAAGCGCTGCGCTACAACTAGCGCACCCCGTGCAAAGCGCATAGGCGCTAGCGCTAGATGCGCTGCGCTACAAGTAGCGCACCACGTGCAAAGCACGTGTGCGCTAGCGCTAAGAGCGCTGTGCTCCAAGTAGCGTACCATGGGCAGAGCGCATAAGCGCTAGCCCTGGAACTAAATGTTCCTCACCGTTGGATCAAATATCCAACGGATACGATTAAATCATCAATTAACAAGAATGAAATTCTGTTGAATCTTTTTAAACAGAGAAGATGGTACCCTGAATTTGGAACACCGTTGGATCAATGATCCAATGATGATTAAAAATCACTAAAATACAAAACAAATTTTGTAAGAGATTTCCCAATCTTATTATAAAAACAAGAAGATTATCTTCTGTAAACCAAAAGCCCTTGGATCAAAGATCTGACGGTGGGGAAATTCTTAAATCAATTAGAGAATATTTCTTTTTAACCGATTGAACAAACCATCTTGCCCTACATAAAGGCCCGAGACTTCAAGTCTCAAAAGAGAGGAACCCCCCATAAACTTTGAGAAAATTTTAAAAAAAGAAGAAGCTCTCGGCAAAAGAAGACAATTCTTTTCAAGGTAAAAAAAGAAGAAGAATAGAAAGACGAAATCGTCTCAATATAAAAAGAAATATTTACTACTTTCACAGATCATAAATCTATAAGACAAACTGTCTTTCACAAAAGAGATTATGAACATCTCATTATAAGGGGGGAAGAATTATTCAATTCTCTTAGGATCACAGATCCATAAAGGTAAAGCCTTTCATTAAAAAGAGATTGAAATATCTCCTATAAACTAAGAACTTTATTCTTAGAATCTTGAGACAAAGTCTTTTATCAAAGAAAAGATAATCTTCAGAATGCAAAGTTAACCTAAAAAGAGCCTTAGCACTCCTAATCTAAGAAGAGCCTTAGCGCTCCTAATTTAAAAGTGCCTTAGTGCTCTTCATCTAGCGCAAAACGCTGCAGTGCCATAGCGCTTCAAATACAGCGCACTGCGTTCATTGGCTAGCGCTCGGTGCTAAGCACGCCACGTGCTCCTCACGTGTGTGCTGCATTACTAAAAGCGCTTTGCGCTCATTATATGGCACCAGCGCCAAACGCCTCAACGCTTCAACTGTAGCACATCAGCGCTCTACATCTAGTGCAAAGCGCTAAGCGCATCAGTGCTCTTCATTTAGCGCAAAGCCTAAGCGCATTAGCGCTTCATATCAGGCGCAAAGCACTAAGCGCATTAGCGCTTTAACCATAGCGCACTGTGCTCATCGACTGGCACTGGTGCCAAGTGCGCCACATGCTTTTATGTGCGCTTGGACAGAACATAAACTGATATTTGAATAAGCGTGGAGCTATGATAAATGCACAACATTCAACTAAAGACAAAACATTATCAGAGACCAAACCAATGCTTAGCATTTTTAAAGGGATTGGGCTCAAACAAACATCTAACAACTCAAAAAACAAATGTTGAACATTGTAATTGAATGGACTTAGCCCAAATTGGCCATAAATCCTCAATTCAGATTAATTGAGCCCATATGCTCATAAATCTTTGATCTTAGTCCTAAATTGGACTATAGATCTCCCAACCAATATTGGTTCAAGGGTACATCTCTTCACTTCTCTGATATTTGTCGTTGTAATCCTTCAACGTCTTCAGAGAGGTGACGGGTCCCGACAACCATACATTTCACAGACTATGACATCTTTAAACTGGATTGTGGGGTACTTAAGACTATAGACTATGATGTCCTTAACCTCGGATGTGGGGTCCTTAAGCCCATGGACTATGATGTCCTTAATCTCGGACTGTGGGGTCCTTAAACCCATGGACTATGATGTCCTTAACCTTGGACTGTGGGGTCCTTAACCTTGGACTGTGGGGTCCTTAAACTTGGACCACCATGTCCTTAAACTGGTAATCGACCGTAATGTCCCTAAACTAACTAATAGAGCCCAAATGCTCTTTTGTTGGATCTAAACGATCCCGTTAAGTTGATCTTAGTCTAAAATTAGACTAACATATCCTTAACAAACGTTTAAACTGATCTTAGTTTCAAATAAGACTAACGTATCCTTAAACCCAACCCCAAACCCAAATCTAAGAAGATACGGATTTGGACTAATCCACGCCCTTCGGGTGACAACATAAAGTAGTCTCCGTATACGATCTACGGGCAACCAAAAACAAAACAAACACACACGACATGAAGTGACCATCTGGAGAAGGAGAAAGTTGTTACTGCGATGCGGTAGCGTAATTAACTGCAGGGACTTGCGCCTGCAGTGAAGAGCGTCCCGACAATCAAAAACCCCTCAAATGAGGGGGAATCTGACGAAGTCTGCTACATCGGCCGCATCCGTTTAAACCTTCGATACATGGTGTTATAAATCAACTTGGCATCTTCGGAGAGGTGGATGGATAGCACCAATTAGCATCTGCCCTCGAAATTGAGGCGAGACGGACCTGCGCGGTCGCGTCTCCGTGTTTCGGCGGAGAATAGATTTTGGCACGCCCACACTTCGTGTGTCGTGTTCGCGAACGAATCTCGGTTTAATATGGTTGCCCTTGGGTTCGAGGTACTAAGATTTGGTGTCTAGCTCCGTGCAGAAAACAGAAGATCAATGGCTTCAAACTGCACTAACTGCAACTATAACTCTCGCTCCGTCTAGTCCGAAGGAGTGACTTACGGACCCCAAGCGGCCTCCATCTTCGCTATACCGGTAGAATAGGTCACTCAGGCAACCACTGGATTGTTCTTCGGGATCATGCTCCCGCCAACGATCTTCAGCGCTCCTGTACCATCACAAGAACCCCAGAAGAAGTCGGTCTTTGATCGGCTTACAACTACTGCAACCCCTCTCAATGGGTCGTCCAGCTCCAACGCCTCAGTCTTTGACAGACTGGGCCAAAGCTCAGTTGGGCCCATGAAGAAGCCCGCGATACCAGAAAGGGTTATCCCAAAAAGGATAGCCATCTCTGCTCCCGAAGTCGTCAAGGCGGTTTCTCCTACCAAAGGGTCGGTCTTAACAAGACTGACTATTTCAGCTCCTATTCCAGGCGAAATCATTAAGGTTGCTTCCCCTACTCGGAAGTCTGCCTTCGATAGGTTGGCCATCCCCACTCAGCGGACATCAGTCTTCAATAGGCTGACAACGACAACTTCTGACCAACACAGGGGGCATAAGGGAGTCACCCCTACGGCTGAGACAATCCCCTCGGCACTACATGCTCGCCGTCATCACTGGCGCCGAGTAAGGAAGGCTGGGGGCAGCTCCCCTTCTGGACTAACTCTGCCAGCTTCCATGGCGAAAATCAATGCTGCAGTTCCAACTGGGAACAGCTTTGAACTGCTTAGGAGGGTTTGCAAGAACTCTCCGACTGCCGTGCTGAAGAGATCTCCTCCACCTATGGAGATTACTGCAGAAAAGAAGCCGGAGCAGCCCCCTCAGAGGCTGTCCTCCAAAATTTATAAAGTCTGGCGATAGGTCCAGGAATCGGTGATTGACCAGGACTACTCTCGCCGATCAAATAAGCTTAATGCTCGACAAGGAGAAAACCATCCTATCAAGCCATAAAAGGCGACAGCCGTCTGGGTGCCTGTTGCAACGGCCCCTTGACTTCAACTGCTCACAAGAGAAGGAGGCCAGAGAAAGCCCCTGTGAATGCAGCAAACCGCAAGGACGTTGAATCTAAACGCCCCAAGTCCGGGGGCATGGTAATACATACCGTTTATATGGCTTCCGGAAAAGAAGAAAGCTGTGCTTCTACGGGTCATCGGCCGCTTACCCGATCGATAACGGAGGCTCAGGAACAACAGCAACAGAAACTTCAGAAGATGCTGACTACAATGGCCGCGCTCACTGGGCCAAAAGAAAATTTAGAGACCTCGGAGCAACGTCGGGAACAAGAAACTGATACCGAGTTCCTCCGAAGGATACTCGAGAGGAAAGAAAAAGAGGCTGCGGAGTAGGCAGCCAATATAAAACGAATGGCTCTTTTGTTCCAAGACATGACTGAGATGATGTTACAGATGGAACCTCCAGCTGAAGACCCCCCTATCATCGTTGAAGACGACAAAGGGGAGACATCGAACCCTCCTCAGGCTCTTTCAGCAGCCAAAGAGGAGACCATCTCCAAGGCCGCTCTGGATGATTACATTGCTTAGCAAATACGAGCTCACCAGGCAAACGAATCGGCTGGACAGATCGTTAAGACTGGACGGCCTTATCCAGGCTGGTATGACCAAATAAAGTACCCGCCGGGATACACGATTCTTAAGTTCCATGTATATAAAGGGACGGGCAATCCCTACCAGCATGTCGCCCAGTTCAGGGCTCTATGTAGCAACGCTGGGGGTGATGATAAACTGTTACTTCGCCAGTTCGTTGGCAGCTTGTCAGAGACAGCGTTCGAATGGTACTCTGAACTCCCGAACGACTCTGTTAAGACATTTGCAGAAATGGAGCTGGTGTTCGCACAAAGATTCGCAAGTACTAGCGAGCGTACTCCGATTACCGCACTAATTAATGCCAGGGTGAAACCTAGAGAAACATGGGTTCAGTACGCGATACGGTGGTGCAACTTATAGTCAAAATGCGAGCAGCGCATCGAAGAGGCTCCCACGGTAGGCATGTTCGTGGGTACTCTCGACCTTCAGGCGACCATTTCCCAATTCATGATGTTTTTCAAGCCGACCACTATCCAGGCCTTGATTGATAAGCTGGCCCAAATGGACCAGATGGGCCATAGGCCTTCCTCTTCGAAGTCGGAGCCTCGAAACAAAAAAGGGAAAGGGAAAGCAACTTTCGTCGCTACTACTCAACAACAGCCAAGCAACTTAAAGCCGGTTGTTCGCTAAAAAAATATGCGTCCATGCCCATCCCTCGAGGAGAGACTGGGACGTCCTTACTCGTTTCCCTAAGATAAAACGAGGAGACTGTTCGAGCTAGCAGTGCGCAATAGACTCATCAATCTGCCGGATCCAAAACGTCCGTTGCAGCCAGGCGATGTCAACAATCCTAATTACTGCCCTTACCACCAAGCAGTAAGCCATCTAATCGAAGATTGCTTCATCTTCATAGGCTGGATTGAGAACAAATATCAACAAGAAAAGTTCGCATTATCCGAAAACTGGAAGGTGAACCCGCCACAAGCTCACGCCCCTAAAATATGGACATGCCGGGGGCATTGTGCTCATTCATAAAGGAAGCCCCATGGGAAGTTGTTCTTTCGGCAAAAACGAAAAGAATGCTGAAGGATCTACAAACATGCCCAACAATCAGGTAGAAAAATCCACTGGAACCCGAGATCATCGAAGGAATGCTGAAACCGCGCCCAACTACAAAATTGGTGGTGATAGTCAAAGCGCTCGCACCCAGCCGTCAAAGTCTTCGAAGAAGAAGAAGAAGACCAAAAAGCCCGTGAGCCTGATGACAAGCACACGGACCTGCAAAAATAGATTGACGCGCTGGAAGAATATAACCAGAAGGTGCGGACCCCAATCACACTCCAAGAATTTCTCAGCTATGTCCTTGAGGACGGAGATGACGACAATGAAGAAGACTCGTCGGATGAACCTGAGGATTATGTGGAAAGCTGCCATGTAATCTCTCATTCGTTGATAAACGGTGAAGAAGCTCCTGATGCAAAGAAATTGGGGGCAGATCCTGAGCCGAAACTTCTAGGGCCATCAGACGAAATGATTGATGCATTCCTGAATGAAGCTCTTCTGAAAAGCAGAGCTGATCGAGAGCGCGAAATGGCCATATTTGAAAAAGCCAAATGCCGACGACTGGAAGAAAATGTTAAAAAACCCAACCAGACCGAGGCATGCCCGTGGTAGATAAAAGCAAGTTCAAGACAAGAAAAAGGTTCGCCAAAGCCATATTGATGGGAATGAAGTTGCCCTCTTTCAGAGGAAATTCTCCTGGCGGTATATATCTTGATGAAGCAGACATACATCCTAACTTCTGCTTATACCATCAGAGGATTGCACACCCTACCGAGGAGTGCATAGCCTTTAAAAACTTCTGGCAGGGATATATTGCCCACCGACAACACGTTCAACGAGTGAAGTACAAGGCTCGTCGGGAACAGAAAAGTATGACAGATGAGCGCAAAAGAGCCGCTGGCAACTGTCACATAGTCGACACTAAGGGATCGCAAGTTATCACCTTTGGAAGCGACTCTAACGAAGAAATCGCCCTCAGCCTTCTCTTTAAGGAATCCACCTCCGACACAAAAGATGCGAAGATTTGCGAGAAAATCTTGCTGCGTAATCGTACATTGCCCGAAAAATCTCGGACCCATGACCGAAACATTGTTAAACTACTACCAACCCGTGCCATCCCCAGGCTGACGTGGTGTGGAAGAAAAAACGGTATGTCCATTAGCAAAATGGGCACGAATGAAAACCCGAAAGGGCTCCGTGAGTAAAAACAGTTGGGCTACCGGCGAGTTTTGTGAAAACCCGAAAGAACGCAAGCTCGTTAAAAGACACTTGCAAAGTCCTCTCGACTCTGTGAGGAGAAACAACCTGCGTGAGATCCTTACGACTCACAAGGGAGAAACACACTTAGGAATCCCCACGATACCTAAGGAGAAATTACACTTGCGAGATCCTCACGACTCGTAAGGAGAACCCTTTTATGAGACCCTCACGGCTCATAAGATTCAAAAGCCTTAAGCTACAAGGATCTGATCCTGTTCTTAAGCCATCACAATCTCCAGCATTGCCCTACAAGCGTCTCGATATCGACCCTTGTATATAATCTACGGGCATGAATAAACATTTCCCTAACAAAGTCCCACCAGATACTAGGGATATGTTCGCACAATGGACAACCCTTATAAGTACTCTCGACTTATAAGGAGAGAACACTCTTGTAAGATCCTTACGACTTACGAAAAACCATACACTTTGGAATCCTCGCGATTCCTAAGGAGAAAATGCACCTATGAGATCCTCACGACTCGTAGGGAGAAATACCTTTATGAGACCCTTACGGCTCATGATGTCAAAACCCTTAGTCGATAGGATCCTAACCCTGTCTACTAAGCCACCTTTGTTCGACATCGATGAAGGCAAACGATGATTCACTCCTGGCAATATCCCAGTTGCAGCGATGCTGATGCCGAGATCGGTGTCAAATCCCAAAACTCGTGGCAAAAAGCCAGCGATCCACACATGCATACGAAATAGCCGAAATGATGGGGCAACTTGCAAACAAAATCAGCAAGTAAAAGTGTATGCATGCAAAATAGCCGAAATGATTGGCAACTCGCAATAAAAAGCAGCGAGTAAAAATAAAACAAATAGCCGAAATGATTGGGCACCGCGAAAAATAGCCAAAATGATTGGACAATCGCGATTTTCGAGATATAAAAAGCTGAAATGATAGAGTATCACGATAAAAAATAAAAAAATGAAAAAAGTGAAACTTTTTGCCCTACATTACATCGATCCCTGTATACAATCCAGGGGCACAAACAAAGAGGGAACCATACCTTCCCCCTAGGCTCCATAAAAAAGAAAGCCAAGTCTCGATGGCCATATCTACAGCCTGGAGACCCACAACGGCGTTCCTTCGCAGTCCAGCAGGATGCAGATGCAACGTCAACGAAAGATCTCATGGTCGAACAAAGCGGAGTGATGGCAAAATCCCAACTCCACCTCAGCATTCGTCTCGTTACACCAGACGCAATGTCAACAACGGCGTTCCTTCGCAATCCAGCAGGATGCAGATGCAATGTCAACGAAAGACCTCATGGTAGAAACAAAGCGGAGTGACGACAAAATCCTAACTCCACCTCAGCATTCGTCTCGTTACACCAGAAGCAATGTCAACAACGGCATTCCTTCGCAGTCCAGCGGGATGCAGATGCAGCGTCAACGAAAGACCTCACGGTCAAAACAAAGCGGAGTGACGGAAAAATCCCAACTCCATACCAGCATTCGTCTCATTACACCAGACGCAATGTCAACAACGACGTTCCTTCGCAGTCCAGCAGGATGCAGATGCAACGTTAACGAAAGACCTTACGGTCGAAACAAAGCGTAGTGATGGCAAAATCCCAGCTCCACCTCAGCATTCATCTCTTTACAGCAGACGAGATGTCACCCCAGCGTTCTTCCTCCAGCAGGACTCAGACACAATATCACCCAACGGAGCCACGGCAAAATCTCTAGTTTCAAACCTCGACGGTTCACCAACAACCTAAAGACAACCATGACATTCGTCTTGATACAGCATACGCAATGCCAGCAAACGAAGCAAAGGCCAAATTCCTAGTTTCAGGGTCTTGACGGAAACTCATATAAAACCTGAAAAACTATCGGTGATCATCCCATACCAGCGTGGAGTGGTCACCACCCTGATGTTCGTCTTGATACAGCAGACGAGATGTCACCACAACGTTCTTCCTCCAGCAGGATGCAGACGCAACG
Source organism: Agapanthus africanus (assembly GCA_030015575.1). Classification (NCBI taxonomy): domain Eukaryota; kingdom Viridiplantae; phylum Streptophyta; class Magnoliopsida; order Asparagales; family Amaryllidaceae; genus Agapanthus; species Agapanthus africanus. The sequence continues at coordinate 973,873,863 of CM057338.1, read as the reverse complement.
TCAGCAAAGCGGAGCCACAGCATAGTCCCTAGTTCCAAATCTCGATGGTTCACGGACAACCTAAAGACAACCATGACATTCGTCTCGATACAGCAGACGCAAAACCAACAAATGAAGCAAAGGCAATATTCCTCGCTTCAAAGTATTGACGGCAACTCATATAAAACCTGAAAGACTATTGGAGATCATCCCACACCAGTGCGGAGTGGTCACCACCTCGACGTTCGTCTCGATATAGCAGACGAGATGTCACTACAGCGTCCTTCCTCCAACAGGATTCGGACACGCTAAAGAAAACGAAACGAAGGCCAAATTCCTAGCTTCATGGTCTTGACGGCAACTCATTTAAAACCTGAAAGACTATCGGAGACATCCCACACCAGCGCGGAGTGGTCACCACCTCGACATTCATCTCGATACAGCAGACGAGATGTCACTACAGCGTCCTTCTTCCAGCAGGATTCGGACACGCTAAAGCAAACGAAGCGAAGGCCAAATTCCTAGCTTCAAGGTCTTGACGGCAATTCATATAAAAACTGAAAGACTATCGAAGATCATCCCACACCAGCACGGAGTGGTCACCACCTTGACGTTCGTATCGATACAGCAGAAGAGATGTCATTATAACGTCCTTCCTCCAACAGGATTCGGACACGCCAAAGCAAACGAAGCGAATGCCAAATTCCTAGTTCCAGGGTCTTGACGGCAACTCATATAAAACCTGAAAGACTATCGGAGATCATCCCACACCAGCTAGAGTGGTCACCACCTCGACGTTCGTCTCGATACAGCAGACGAGATGTCACTACAGTGTCCTTTCTCCAACAGGATTCGAACACGCCAAAGCAAACGAAGCTAAGGCAAAATTCCTAGCTTCAGTGTCTTGAAGACAACTCATATAAAACCTGAAAGACTATCGGAGATCATCCCACACCAGCGCGGAGTGGTCACCACTTCGACGTTCGTCTCGATACAGCAGACGAGATGTCACCGCAGCATTCTTCCTCCAGCAGGATTCAGACACGACAATCAAACAACGGAGCCACGGCAAAATCCTTAGTTCCAAACCTTGACGGTTCACCAACAACCTAGAGACAACCGTGACATTCGTCTCGATACAGCAGACGCAATGCCAGCAAACGAAGCAAAGGCCAAATTCCTAGCTTCAAGATCTTGACGACAACTCATATAAAACCTGAAAGACTATCGGAGATCATCCCACACCAGCGCGGAGTGGTTATGACTCATCGGGGCTCCCCAAAATGGGCCTAATCTAAAGTAAAAAGCGGCATGGCAAAATTCTTAACGCTTGCTCTTCCGACGCTCAAACTGCCTAGGAAGATTGCTTGAAGACGTCTTGTCCAGCCCGGAAGGGATCAGAGACACGACAGTCGCAAGGTTACTCGAAAAGTAAGATTGCCTATCGAGGGATACATCAGTCAACACGACGATGCGACAGGCAAAACCCTAGTACCACAGACCCTAACGGACCTCTGTCGTAAAGAGCAGAGTTTAAATGTGATGTTAGGACATTCTTGCGAGAACTTTTCGACTCGTCTCTACTCGTGAGGAAATTAGTGTCTTTGCGAGAACTTCTAGATTCGTCTCGACTCATAAGAAAAAGCCTTAGGCAATGGGGATAAGGACCTGTTTCCTAAGCACTGGGGCCCTGCAAGTCGGTCCAAAATGGACTCTTGTATACTATTCACGGGCTACACTCTTCGAAGTCGAATCTCGACAAGGAGGGAAACAACCACTTACGAGTCCTCTCGACTTGTAAGAGGGAAAATTCTCTTGTGAGATCCTTACGACTCTCAAGAGAAAGCACACTTGGGAATCCTCACGATTCCTAAAGAGAAAATATACCTACAAGATCCTTTCGACTTGTAGGGAGAAAAGTATTTATGAGACCCCCACGGCTCATAAAATTGAAAAGTCTTAGGCAAACCTGTTTCCTAAGCCATCGTTACCCTGCAAAGAGTCTAAGATGGACCATCACTTACTATCTACATGCCACATTTGCTGAAATTACATGGCAACGACACAGCGAAGAGAAGAAAGCGACAATTAAGAGAACATTTGATTCGCATTCAGTTAGGCATTCAAAGCGCACCCATTCATGCATGAGCGAAAAGGTTTAATGCATAAGACAAACACATGGAAATGGAAAAGCTTGCCATTCATACTTCAGAAAATTCCTAAATTGATGAAAACAGTGAACAAAAACATTATTAAAATGATTACAATGGCAAGACATCAAATCCAGGACATGGATTGAGAAATTCAAAAGTAAGGCCATCCAAAATTTTGCGGGCCTCTCGGACCATCTTCGTGTGCATCCTTTCACGATCACAAGCGTCAGGATCCCCAGTGATGTCCTCCACCTTTCGATAGGCAGCGAGTATCGCCGCTTGCTGAAACGCTTGATGCAGGATATCAACAAAGTTGTCTCGCCTTTTCTTTGAGATTAAGATCATCAGATACACTGAGTGCACCTTATCTTCAGCGTCGTCCAATGCCTTAAGCGGTATGTCAGCATGTCACGCCCCGCTTCCCAGAGTACGCTAAGATAGGTACGCGACATAGCCAACCATGCTACCTGTGGATAGGAAATATTCTTCCACAGTCACATTACGGCTGTAGAGATATCAAGAACAATAATAAACTATCTAACACATGTCCATAAACCAGAATAAAACGAGTCAAAAATAAAATAATGCGGAAGCAAAAGATCCAATACAAGAATAAACTGGAATGTACGTCCCATAATGCGGGCTCACATCAGGAATGAAAATACCGAAAGTAAAATGAACTAACTACTAACAAGTCCTCACTGCTCAGCCTGCTAATTGAAATACTCCTGCTCGGCCTGTAGCAAAGGTAAAGAATCTGGGCCATGCAAAACCCAGATGTCAGTGCGTCATAACATCAAGCAATAATATAAACAGGGGTAGCAAGACATGCAGGTATGATCATGAATGGTAAAACAGGTAAAACAACAACATAAATAAGGACAGAGAAGGGTGGTGTGCAGTGAGTAATCTAAACTGGTCTACTGTGTTAACTACTCTCAAGTCTTTGAAATCAATTTGATGAATCATCGATGTAACTCAATAGTATCCCGTGCGTGCCCGAAATATGGTCTATGACTCTCGGGTTGAATCCGAGACGTACCGCAAGGCAGTAAAGGGTAGTAGGTAATGACGAGTGATGTCAGCAGCATCATCCCGGGGCTGGCCTAGCCCGTAAGACTGATCAGTAAAGGTATAGAACTGCCGAGTTACAAGTCAGGTTTCATCATTGATTTCCCCATAACCCCAAGTTATATATGTTCAAGTCAGGTAATATATAGATATCATGCCATGTCAAGAAGTGCACGGTATCGCATCGTGTCAAGTAGTAGGTGCATCAAGTCATGTTAGGGGTGCACAAAAGTCACGTGGGTGCTCATAATTAAACTAAAATAAGTATGGGTATATAAAACAAGTATGGGGTGCTAATGGAACAATAAAATGGAATATTGTGATGTGGTATGCAAATAGGTACAGATTAAAGCATTTGGATGCACAGTTATCGATTTGGGTTAAGGTGATAGTTCCAACATTAATTAAAATACACTTTATCAAATATGAACTGTGAAAATCACATTATTATATATTCAAGTGATCTATGGATATAATAATATGTATATTAGACGAGATGGATGTAGATAAGTATCCGAAAGTTATAAACTATTAAAATGGTACTATGGGCTGTGCAAATAAGCATTATGTGATTTAAATATGGACGTGGGTACCACGTATTGTAAACTAAAATGCAACATGATATATTTCAAATTCTAGATCTAAATAAATGGAACATCGAAATGTTAAAATGGAACATGTGGCATTAGATTTAATCTACAGGTTTAATATGCAATTAAATAAGTATAAAATAATATGAATAGCATGTAGCAAGTTTTACTTGCCTAAACGGATCAAGAAACGGGTATGCAGAATGTCACATGTCGGCGGGAAAAGTCACGACGCGCGCACGGTACACGGAACAGATCCAAAAAACGTACAAGGGGATCACACGGGTCAGGTATGCTCGCTGGGTCGAAGGGATCGTCGACGGCACGACCGGATTCCGGCGATCAAGAAAAACAGTGAACATTTTTAATGGAAAAATGCATGGAGGGAAAGAAAAGAGAAGAATGGAAGGAGGAAGGAGAAGAGTGAGAAGAGGAAGCTCACAGTGGTCACGGAGAGGGTCGCGAGGGTGTCGACGGCGTCGATGGAGCTCCGGCGAGTAGATCTGCAGAGGACAGCGGGCATCTTAAAAAAACGAAGGAAGAAAAGAAAAGAAAGGAAAAAGAAAGAAGGAGAGGAGAGGGAGTGCAGGGCTTACTGGGGGTGCACGGAGTCAGGTACACGAGAACGAGATCACCGATGGCGATCAACTCCGGCGGTGCAAGGCGTGCAGGGTGCTCGGTTGTTCTCGGGTTCGTGCACAGGGCTCGGGGAAAGAGAGAGTGGAGGCGGAGGTGATGAGGGTGAGGAGGCGTCGAGGCCGGGAAGGCGTCGTCGGTGTCTTGGGCGACGGCGAAGAGGAGATAGGCGGCTAGGGTTTTGTTTATGGGTTTGTTTTAAAGAAGGAAGGAGAAGAGAAATAATATATAGAGAGGGAGAGAGAAATAATATACGAGAGGAGAGAGAGGATTCTGAGAGAGACATAGAGGAGAGAGAAAAGAAATCGAGAGGTGAGAGAAAGAGAGAGGTGAATAGTGAGGAGAGATGAATTTGTTTTTATTTGGGGAGAGAGAAAGAGATAGCGGTGAGGGAGAGAGAGAGGAAGAGAGAGAAAGAGAAGAGGAAAGAAGAGAGAGAGGAATCGAGTGGGGCCCAGCGCCAGCGAGAAGAGATGTTGGGGTTTTGTTAAGAAAAGATTTTTATATTTTAAAGAAAATGTTCTCGTAGGCTGAGAAAATCTTAAGCTGTAAAAAAAATTAGAATTAAATTTTAAAAAAATTTAAATAATTGAATTTAGGCGGGATACTAAAGTATTTCTAAATGCGCCCGTGTCGGGTCTAAAAATTTAGATTTGAAATACGAAAATTATATGCAACTTCTAAATTTTAAAATGAATGATTAGGTAATGAAAAAGCATACCCCAAGAACGGATGCACGTATGTGTGCGTAACCATCCAAACACGTCCGTTTTACTGAACGGGACGAGAACAAGATGTGCGGACGCTACCATGGGGTTGGGGTATCATGCAGACTAGGAAATGCAATTTTAATTTATTTTCCGTGTCCTAAAATGTTATATGTAAAATATGCGATGTCAGATGAAATGCCAATATGCAGTTTACACTAGATGCATGTGTCTATGTAACAAGCCAGGGTAATCTATAAATATGAATCAACAAGTTCGAGCAAGCGGGTCCGGTCGAATGTAAAGTAATGTAAAATTACTATTCGCACCCAAACACGATAAATAAATAAAATACCACAGATAAATGAATACGGAAACAGAAATTGGTATAACTGAACTCGGTTGTTACACAGCATAAAATAGAGGAAGTGCTCCCCAGATCGCTCCCACAATAAGCTTCAAGAGAGAGGAACGACGATGAAGCAGTCGACCATTCTATGCATCAAAGCGACCCATGATTTCAGCGCACTTGGCGCTTGTGAATTCTCGGTTTTAGGAACGACTGAGTGCGCGAATGTCTCCATAAGAAATAATCTCATCGAGATCATACATATGAGCATCCATAACGTCTGAAAAAGAAAATCAGTGAGAGTTAGTGGACAGGCTGACCAAGAAAAAGCTTATTGAAACAGACACGGGGTCTAAATGATTCTTAATATCGCCAAGGAGGAAATAAGTGCTAATTAATTTAATTCTGTGCAATTAAGAAAGGAATCCTAAAAAGGATTTCGCATTTAATAAAGAGGTTCCTCAAGCCAAGGAGTTAAATTTCTCGAGAGCAATGCTCTGCGGACGGGAATGACACCTGTCAAATTCAATTATGAGGGGAATTAAAAAATTCTCTGGGAATTATAAGAGCCTTACTCTGTTAAAATGATGGAATAACCCATCAGAAAAATTGAAAGAAATAAATTTTTAATGAATTAAAATTCTCTGATCTTCAAGGTCCATGAACAAACTCTTAAGAGTTCTTCTATATGATCTGAAAAGAGCAAAGCTCCATTAATGGATTAAGAAATTATTAGCAAGATCCTTTTAGATTTGTGATTCCAAGAGAGCAAATGTCTGTTAATAAAACGCTAAAAAGGATTTTCTTTAGATCAAAGATCTATGAAGAGCAAGGCTCTGCTAATGGGTGAAACCCTAAAAGATGTTTCAAAAAGATTTAATCTTTTACCTAAAAAATATGACAGAATACTGTCCTTAAGAAAATTCTTAAGAAGAAGAGCTGCGCTCTAAAGGAGAAAATAAATTTTCAAGAAGAATTGAAGATGAACAGAAGTCATCTCAAGGGCCAAGGGTCCTATTTATAGGAACTAAACGCCGTTTCAATTCCTTGGTTGATCAAAGAGTGGAGATGCTGCCACTGCTGCACCCACGTGTGGGCACCGTGAGCGCAACGTTAGGGGGAATTTGTTTCCCTAATTAGAGCAAAGCACTGTTCAGAATTCAAAATTTGAATTAAAGCTGTGCTTTTGTAACAGCGCTGCGCTACAACTAGCGCACCCCGTGCAAAGCGCATAAGCGCTAGTGCTAGATGCGCTGCGCTACAAGTAGCGTACTGCGTGCAAAGCACGTGTGCGCTAGCGCTAAGAGCGATGCGCTCCAAGTAGCGCACCATGGGCAGAGCGCATAAGCGCTAGCGCTGGAAATAAATGTTCCTCACCGTTGGATCAAATATCCAATGAATATGATTAAATCATCAATTAACAAGAATGAAATTCTGTTGAATCTTTCCAAACAGAAAAGATTGTGCCCTGAATTTGGAACATCGTTAGATCAATGATCCAATGGTGATTAAAAATCACTAAAATACAGAACAAATTCTGTAAGGGGGAAAGATTTCCCAATCTTGTTAAAAAACAAGAAGATTATCTTCTGTAAATCAGAAGCCCTTGGATCAAAGATCTGACAGTGGGGGAATTCCCAAATCAATTAGAGAATAAATCTCTTTAACCGATTGAACAAAACATCTTGCCCTATATAAAGGCCCCGAGACTTCAAGTCTCAAAAGAGAGGACCCCTCATAAACTTTGAGAAAATCTCAAGAAGAAGAAGAAGCTCTCGGTAAAAGAAGACAATTCTTTTCAGGGTAAAAAAAAGAAGAATAGAAAGACGAAATCGTCTCAATATAAAAAGAAGTATTTACTTATTTCACAGATCATAAATCTATAAGACAAATTGTCTTTCACTAAAGAGATTATGAACATCTCATTATAAAAAGGGGGAGAATTATTCAATTCTCTTAGGATCACAGATCCATAAAAGCAAAACCTTTCATCAAAAAGAGATTGAAATATCTCCTATAAACTAAGAACTTTATTCTTAGAATCTTGAGACAAAATCTCTTATTAAAGAAAAGATAATCTTCAGAGTGCAAAGTTAACCTAAGAAGAGCCTTGGCGCTCCTAATCTAAGAAGAGCCTAATTTAAAAGTGCCTTAGTGCTCTTCATCTAGCGCAAAGCGCTGCAATGCCATAGCGCTTCAAATACAGCGCACTGCGCTCATTGGCTAGCGCTCAGCGCGCCACATGCTCCTCACGTGTGCGCTGCATTACTAAAAGCGCTTTGCGCTCATTATATGGCACCAGCGTCAAACACCTAAACGCTTCAATTATAGCGCATCAACGCTCTACATCTAGCGCTAAGAGCTAAGCGCATCAGCGCTAAGCGCATCAGCGCTACATATCTGGCGCAAAGCGCTAAGCACATTAGCGTTTTAACCATAGCGCACTGCGCTCATCGACTAGCGCTAGTGCCAAGTGCGCCACATGCTTTTATGTGCGCTTGGACAAAATATAAACTGTTCTTTGAATAAGCCTGGAGCTATGATAAATGCACAGCATTCAACTAAAGACAAAACATTGTCAGAGACCAAACTAATGCTTAGCATTTTTAAAGGGATTGGGCTCAAACAAACATTTAACAACTCAAAAAAAAATGTTGAACACTGTAATTGAATGGACTTAGCCCAAATTGGCCATAAGTCCTCAATTCAGATTAATTGAGCCCATATGCTCATAAATCTTTGATCTTAGTCCCAAATTGGACTATAGATCTCCCAACCAATATCGGTTCAAGGGTACATCTTTTCACTCCTTTGATATTTGTCGTTGTAATCCTTCAACGTATTCATAGAGGTGACGGGTCCCGACAACCATACATTTCACAGACTATGACGTCTTTAAACTGGACTGTAGGGTCCTTAAGCCCATGGACTATGATGTCCTTAACCTCGGACTGTGGGGTCCTTAAGCCCATGGACTATGATGTCCTTAACCTCGGACTGTGGGGTCCTTAAACCTATGGACTATGATATCCTTAACCTCGGACTATGGGGTCTTTAAACTCATGGACTATGATGTCCTTAACCTTGGACCACTATGTCCTTAAACTGGTAATCGACCGCAATGTCCCTAAACTAAACAATAGAGCCCGAATGCTCTTTTGTTGGATCTAAACGATCTCATTAAGTTGATCTTAGTCTAAAATTAGACTAATGTATTCTTAACAAACGTTTAAGTCGATCTTAGTTTCAAATGAGACTAACGTATCCTTAAACCCAACCCCAAACCCAAATCTAAGAAGATACGGATTTGAACTAATCCACGCCCTACGGGCGACAACATAAATTGGTCTCCATATACAATCCACGGGCAACTAAAAACAAAACAAACACACACGACACGAAGTGACCATCTGGAGAAGGAGAAAGTTGTTACCGTGATGCGGTAGCGTAATTAACTGCAGGGGCTTGCGCCTGCAGGGAAGAGCGTCCCCACAATAAAAAACACCTCAAATGAGGGGGAATCAGACGAAGTCTGCTACATCAGCCACATCCGTTTAAACCCTCGATACATTGTGTCATAAATTAACTTGGTATTTTCGGAGAGGTGGACGGATAGCACCAATTAGCATCTGCCCTCGAAATTCAGAGGAGACGGACCTGTGCGATCGCGTCTCCATGTTTCGGCGGGGAACATATACGTGCAAGGTTCCGATCGAATGATTGTACTAGTTACCCAGACTTTCGATCGGAGGGTTGATAATACTAGTCGGCTTGGGATTGAGCCGGATTATTAAATCAGGTATTGATTTAATAATTTATGTATATATATATTTCAGTATATATATATATTCTAGTATTATGTTCTTTGTGTTATTCTATCTCTTTGGGTATTCGTATTTTGATACAAATACGGGTATGTATATACTGTAGAATGTATTCCGTATTTATACGGAAAACATTCTAGAAGGTGGACACGTCATTTTGGTTTATTCATTTACTAATTTAAATGGAAATGAGGTGTAAAGGCAGTGAAGAGAGAATGGTGAGAATCATGCTTGAATAGTGTTGACAAATTAATTGAAAATTCATTTGTGCAAACTATTCAAGTATGGTTGCTATATGTTTATTGGAAAATATGTTTTACAAAACCATGCTTGATATTTTTCTCTCACTTGGATGGATGATTTCATTCTCACCATTTGGCTTCTCTCTCCTCATTAGCCTTTCTGGAGCTCCTCCTCCTTCTTCATGAACTTCATCTCCACAATCTCATGTGTTGAGAATCAAGAGAGGAAGTGAGGTAGATACACACTAAGAACCATTCACTACATCCTAGACACTTTAGATTAGCAACCTAGAGTCTCTAGTTGCTCCACTAGACATTTAGTGTGGAGCTAGAGCCATAAACTACATCCCCCGGATGGACCATCTTCGACGGAGGAAGACCGGCGGTCAAGCTCGATCAAGGAGATCTCAAGAAGTAAGGGAAGAAGATAGTAGACCGAAGATCACGGATCTTTTGGTATAACACTTTTATCATAATAGTTAAGATCTCTTATGTTAGCTAGTTTCGGTTTATGGTTAGATTCTAGGACGGGTTTTTTAGCGCCATGTTTTTAAACGCCAAAATTTTTCATTCCGCAACGGCCGCGGCCGAAGGCCAGAACGCTAGGAAAACCCAACATAGTATCAGAGCCACTCCATAATCCTTTACTAGTTAGTTTACACAAGTTTAAAGTCTCGATCGACGAACTTTTCGAAATCGCAATTCCATTTATCATGCCCGCTGTCGTTTTTAAAAATTGTTCAAAAAAATATTTAGTTTACCTTAAAATTAAGGTATTTTTAGAGTCCCTGAAGAAATTTGGGCACATGAGCCCAACATACGGCCGCGGAACCGCCGCTTAACATGCCTGTTGGCCGCGGTTCCGTGACCAAAATGTGGCCGTTGTGCTCCAAATTTCTTCTGGCACTCTGTAATATGGAAATGTGATTTTTAGGATGTATGTTTTTGGCCCAGATTTATTTGAGTACTGGTTTTCATTTGGGGCCAATGCGGAAAATTTTTAGTTGATCAAAATTTTGATAACGTGTTTATCAGTGCATATGTTAGTATCTGCGACCTTGAATATCATTGAGCGGTAAAACCCGACTAATTGTTATATGTACAATTAGACGGGTTTACAAACATGATATTCACGTTGATATTCTGTCTTGCGCTGATGTTGTGGATGGATAGCCAATAGTGCAATGGTTGTAGTACAGTTCAGATTCATTTGTATATTCATTATTACGGAGCGAGCGTCCGACATGTGGACTGTCGTTTCTACCAGTTTGTATATTCTTTTATTGGGGCATGACCGGGTTGAGGTCGATATCACAATTGTATATATGTTTTTCTTTTCTATACTAGGATTACCCAGCGGTGGAGTGCTCGAATAGCCGGATTCTAAAGGGAAACCGGCCCGCATCTCATGGCGTTGAGACGGAATGGGCCCTACTCTAGAATTGGCGGGCTATTTTCCGCACTCGTAGGGGGTATAGGATGACCCACGAAGGGGTGCTCAAGTTACCAGATTTCATGAAGTGCTGGGTGACCCATTCACTTTATTGATTGGGGTTGTCTCACTTTTGGGATTAGCGGGTAACTTGCTGCACTCGTAGGGGTCTTGTTATACATTGCACATGCTATTCACACGACCGGGGAACGTCGGGTATCATTTACGGCTCAAATGAAACCCGGGGCTCCTAGATTATCCATTATTCTGTATTGCTTATCTCTTTTCTGTGATATTGCTTATATAATGTCCGTGATGAATGTTATATATATTTATATATATACTAGTAGATATTGTATATGTTTTGCACCCGCGCTAGTCCAGATCCGGCTCTGCCGTTAGTTAAGTAACCTAACGGTGCATGACGGGGCCCCGTGGCAAATGCGGACGACATATACGTACATTATATTTTCATTCTTTTCTGGTGTGATATGGATTAATTGATGGGACCGCATTAATTTTTATTAATGCAAGGAAAAATAAACCTAAAAATTATTGTTAGAACAAATTTCGAAAGACTATAGTCATACACTTTTCGCTTTGCATAATGGTATTTGTTTAGGAATATCCAGCACCTCATTCGAGAAGGCAAGAGCCTAGATCCCTACACGGAGAGTGACTTCTTGAGCAAAAGTTTATACTGTAGATTACTTGGTTTTTTTCAAAACCGTTAGTTTTAAAAGCGGAGCCTAAACTACTCTTTTTCAAAACTACTCGGTTCCTTCAACGATATCAAGTTCATTACGTTAAAGGTTTTTCGCCAAAAATTAGCCGTAGCCCTCCGTCATTTCAGATTAGTATTGCTTAGTATTCGTGCTGCGTATGTCATGTTCAGCCTAGGCGTAGTGTTCGGTAGCTATGTACTACTTTTCTGTAGCACTAGATGTGATTGTTTGGACAGTCGTACGGTCATTTTGGCTCAGTCAAGGACTCATACGGCTGGGTTTAATGCAATCAAGATAATGACAGGTTGAACTTGATTAGGACCCTTTGATATGTTGGCTCAGTCAAGGTCACTTGGGTATTAGGGGAAAAAACCACATCGGGAGTTTTAAATATAAAGGAAACTTGCCAGGCATGTGCATACCTTATGGAGTGTGGTGACTTGAGTGGCTTCCATCAAGTTATTATACGATGATAGTTGGGTCCCGATTTCCACTGATGAGTAGGTATTACTCCTCGGGTGATTTTAAGATGATCCCAACTAATTCTCCTTTTAGGGTTTGAAAGAGAATTCAAGGAAATGGTGGGAGCTATCCTGATTAGATAAAATGATTAACCAATCTAATCTAGATTAGAGTGCATGCTGAGTGTTTCTTTTCTCTTTCTCTTTAGCAACGACCATGACCTGACCTTAATCTAAAACTCATAAACCAAGTTAACCGAACCTTCTTACATACTTTGGTTTTTGGATTGTCATGATTCACGATAAAAGTCGCATGTATCCCTGCCGCTCCTACTTTCCCTTTGCATTTCTCCAGAACACTCCGTATCACTACGAAGATCCATATTGCTTGGGTATGCCATCGTATAGTTACATATGAACTCGAAGAAACCTGTTTCAGTTCGAGAATGGTTTCCGGTTCTGGAGAAATTGAATAGGATTATTCGGTTGTCTTTTCTCCTTATCTTCTCTCAGGTTGTGAGGGCTCCTGGTATTAAGAGAGTACACCTATTACGCTTATTGGATAGTCTTCTTCCAAACCATAAGCAGGTGCCGAAAGGGAGGGAAGGAAGAAAATAAATTAGCTTAAGTATGGTGTACAGAAGGTAAGAAGTAAAGACATATAAAGGGATTAAAGCGAGGGCAAAAAAATTGTGACTACTATCATTCACGACGAAGCCACATATATCCCTGCCACTCCTACTTCCCCTTTGCATTTCTCCATAACACTCCATATCACTACGAAGATCCATATTGCTTGGGCATGCCATCGTATAGTTACATACGAACTCGAAGAAACTTGTTTCGGTTCGAGAACAGTTTCCGGTTCTGGAGAAATTGAATAAATTATTCGGTTGTCTTTTCTATTTATCTTCTCTAAGGTTGCGAGGGCTCCTAGTATTAGGAGAGTACACCTATTACGCTTATTGGACAGTCTTCTTCCAAATCTTAGACAGGTGTCAAAAGGTAGGAAAGGGAGAAAACTAATTAGCCTAACTATGGTATACAGAAGGTAAGAAGTAAAGACATATAAAGGGATTGGAGTGAGGGCAAGAAAAATTGCGACTACTGTCATGAATTTGGATGGTGGAAGAGGCATTACTAGGAATACTCGGCCACATCCCACGAAACATTTTCATGTTTCAGTCTTACCATGTAGTGTTAATTGAAAACTGCTTTCCCAATTAGATTCTGACTCCAGAGTATGAAGTTACCAGACTTTATTCTCTCATTTGTATGGCATTGCAGATGCTGAGTGGGAGTAGAACATTGGGAATTGGGTGATTAGATCCTCAATATCAGAATTCTTTATAATTGGTGATACTTGAGGAAATCGCCGGGGTTTTGCCTAACGGCAAATATTTGGTTTTGAATATCCGTTGTTGTGCACCAATTTCAAACTGATATATATGTACGTTTATTTTATAAAGTGAGATATAACTTTTTGAAATTATGTTTATGACGTTACCTATATCAGTTGATAGTTAGGTAAGGTGTATTCAACAACGGTGTAATTCTTCTTAACCATAACATAGTTTTCAACCTATGACGCACAGGATTTGAGTTATTAAACTCAGTGGACTTATACAAATTATTATATGTTGTCCGATATCCATTAGGATAAAGGAGTTGGTACTCATACTATATTCCGTTTACTTATGACTTCTCTGGTTTTAGACAAGCATTTCGTTGAAATAAAAGGTCCAAATTTTGAGAAGTTATTGGTATAAAAATAAAATAGAGAACCATATGTTGCAAGTATCAGGATTCTTTGGGGTGATCGAAGGTGTAGATACTTATGCTAGGTATTCCGTCGTAAGTAATATTTTTGAGAACTTGCTTCTCTCTCAGGTTACTCATCCGTGAGTACGCTCCTTGATGAGTAATGCTGCTTGGCCTTTTTCCATTTAGTCAATATACACTGGAAACGGCTGCATGTATTTTGAATCTGGTTCCAATTAAATTAGTGCTTTTGTTTCTATATTGGATATAGAATGGATTCATATCTTAATGAAGTTAAGGTATATGGAGTAGTCCGGCTTATGCTTAAAACCAGAATCTGGAAAAAACTCAAGGAACATTTCAGTAATGGCAGTTTGTGGGTTACCTCAGGCTTTGAAGAAAGTTAACATTCTACCATTTGGAGGATCAATAGTTATATTATTTTTGACTCGCCACCGTTTTAGTAAAATGAATTTTTTTCAGAAAACACAAGTAGGAGTATGGTAGAACTGGAAGTGATTCCAGAATCACAAACAATTGCTGAAAATTTAGCAGAACCTAAAGATTCAATTAGATTTGACAATTCATTAGCCACTCCGCAGATATAGTGGGTAACCTCAGCCACTCGAGAGCTACTTCGGTCTCCTCAAAGACGGTGACATGGAGGTTTTTGATGACCCAAGCTTGCCACTACTGCTGTTCTAGACTATGAGATCTGGCAGGTGGATGAATATAACGTCGTTCTAAATTAGCTTTAGAAGTGCACGTGTGTTAGTTATATGTATGCCCTAGATCCTACTTGCCACGGCTACATACCATGACTACGATATCTGGCGGTTGGGTGCCATGACTGTTTTTCTAAATGATGATTTAGAAGAGTGCGTCTATAAGTACACAGCCAGAGGGCCTCGTAGACAGTGGGAGCAGCGGAAACGTATGCAAGATGTTTTATATGATACAGCAGGCATCGCGGAGTTGGAACGTCTGTTTTGATGTAATAGTCAAAGAGTTTGACATCATCAAAATGGTAGATGAACCTTGTATATACAAAAAGGTAGTAGGGAGTATGGTGACGATCCTCATAGAGTACGTGGATGACATACTCTTGATAGGGAAGGAGTTTCCTATGCTACGCTCGATCGATCTCCGCTTATCACAATGATTCTCCATATAGGATCAAAGTGATACCTCCTAAATCCTGGATTTTGGATCTATGAGATAGATCTAAATGGATGTTAGGATTCTCACTAGTTGTAGTGGATGATATCAATCGATCCTGGGGAGAATCACTGGAAGGGTTCCAGGGTGATAAAGACGACTGATTGTCAGTCACAGGCATTGTCTTTACCCTCAGTAAAGGGACGGTATGTTGGAAGAGTTCCAAGCTAGATACCGTGGCATACTAGACGATAAAGGCTGAATACATCGCTACTTAAGATACTACCAAAGTGGCTGTCTGGGTGTATATTGGTTCATGAGATGAACTACGTTCCTCCCATTGTGTGACAATGGAGTTATGGCTTATGCCGAGGAACGCAGGTCCCATCAGTGATCCAGACATATTCTAAGGTAGTATCACTTGATCATGGAGATGGTTGATCTCCAGGGAGATCGAGGTTAGGAGAGTAGACACAGAGGACAACACGACGGATCCACTCATGAAGGCCTATTCCCAGAGAGAGACTATTATGGGATGGTTGAGTATGAGATACTACAACCACTGCTACAGATGGCCCTAGTGCAAGTAGGAGATTGTTAGTTATATGTATGCCCTAGAGGCCATTACTGTACATAGGATGTATATTGTAGTGGATGCTGGGACATATATAGGGAGGACTTTCTTGCTCGACATGATAGTATGCTATCTGGTTACCCTTTACCTTAACGTGTATGCTGATTGTCTCTCTGTTACATGTTGGTAAAGCCCTTAGGATCTGTACTTGACTACCTGGACTATGATGCGGATCATACTAGTGGGGATATGGTAGTCCATAAGTACATCCTTCAAAGTCCCTAGTCGTGGGTGTATCGAGACGGGGAATCGATATACCAGAGTAGACTAGCGTATACCTTCTCGACCCATACAGATGGGCGATGGATGATCCCATATCCATTGGTGTTTGACATCAGAGATGATATACGGGTGCTCAGTAGAGACTGGGTACACTGGACGGACTCGCCGAGAACTCCCAGATGGTATTATACCTCACGTCAGATGGCAGTTCTCTGGTGACACTGGTACAGAGTAGTCTGTTGACCCGAGATCGTCATAGAGTCTTGTGTGGTTCCCACTGTGCTTTGATTTCCATCTTACCACGTCCAAGAGGGCGTGCAAAACGGTGGTTTTTGGGTACAGTCCCGAGTCACATGGAGGCAATGAGCGATAGGAGGGGATTCGTCTCTCCCGGTATAGGGAGTTGATGTTGCGCTGTGTTCGATTGGCTATAACAGGAAATCCCTGGCCAGGGTTGCTGAGATTTACTGGTAAGTGTTACCAGTAGTTTCTCGAATTGTTATAGACCTCATATCGACACGACTTATTGAGCTATTGGGGTCTGACGTTTACCACCCCTAGGCGAGATATGCGACATATCAGACGATCAGACCGGACTGTACGGTAGTGTTACTGGTCGGATTCACTGGAGTGTGAGCGGGCTTGCTCGTCGATCTTCAGATCGCTCAATACCCGGGTGGCCGTTACGTTTAGCAGACCGCTTGCGGCTTGTGAGTGTTTGATATGATCATCACCTGCTGCCGGCGTATTGACGAGTCTTTAGAGTCCTACACAGAGGTTTCCTGGCTCAAGCGAAACGAAATAGGAGCGCATATGAGATATGTGCGGGACCGAGAATAATACGAGTATGTGATACTGTATTCGATTCTCGCGATGTGACATTGATCGGTTATATGTGATATAGCCGGATTATCGGATCAAGTGTTGATTCGATAAGTTGTTACTAATGATACTAGTCGGTTGTGTGCGACATGACCGGATCATTGAATCAAGTGTTGATTTAATGATTTAATGCATAATTATATATTTGATATATTACTTTGCATTAACTAGTATCGGTTCACTTTAAATGGATATTCTCACTCGGGTGTGCGCATTACATATGCGATATGATTTTGTGCACATGTTTGTATCATGTTTGATGATGCATGCTTTTTGGTTAAGTATAAAGAATTAAACCAAGGTTAAGTTGTTGATTAGGGTTTTACTTATTCATTTATCTTATTTATTTATTCATTTTTGAATAAATTGGAAGATAAATGAATGGTGGCTAGTTTTGTTTTTAGTTGAAGTTTCATGAAGCTTTGACTTGTTGACCTTTTGTTCTCATCCTTAACCCTAACCATTCAACCCAACCTTAGTCAATTCTCTACACTTAACTAAGGTTAAGATTATGATAAGTATTCTTTTATTTATCTATTTTAAAATAACTTATCATATTCTTCATCTTCTTCTTCTTCTTCACTTCAAGAAAAAGCTTCACAAGCTTTAATGGCAAAGTGAGAATTAGAGTGAGAAATCCAATTCTAAAGTTTACCCACTTCCTATTTCTTCATCCTCTACCTCTTGCTAAGTAGTAGAGTGTGTTTCCTTCACAAGTTTTCATGACTTGGTGAAGGTGGAGCTTGATCTTTCGATGCCTCGACGTAGATCATCTTCGGCATGGACATCGACGACCTAGCTTGCCCATTCTCCGACGAAGCCGACGCTTGAGCCCGGATTTGATTTGGACAGCGGAGAGGACCTCGTTGCGGAGTTATGGAGGTGGAGCACCGGATCTACAAAGGTTGTATTTCCGTATCTTGTAGTTAAGTGTTGACTAGTTAGCTTTTTCGCCTAATTTTCTAGCAAACGATCCGTAGTCGGGTCTCTCGGCACCTAGATTTTTTGAAAATGGCATGTTCGATGCCTTGTGAGACCTCACTAGAGTGCCTAGGAACCCTACAGTGGTATCAGAGCCTAGCTAGAGCCTTAGGCGAAGTCCAGAAGGAATTTGAAGTCCGAACGAACCCGAAACCCGATCACAAACATGCTCTCTGTCCTTTTTTGAAAACAGTGAGTTTTTCTATATTAAAAATATGCAGAAAAACATGCAGGAAAATCTAAGAGCTACTGTGAAATCGTGTGCCCTAATTCCAATAAACAGCTGCGTTTCCGCGGCACGAGCATGGCTCGTGCGGCGGAAACGTGGCCTGTTTGTCGTATTATGATGTGAGGTTTGCACAGTAACTCCTATTTGACTGTGCTGGTTTTCCTGAGTATTTTTCATATTATTTCAAGAGTTGAATTTTCTGAGTTGTTTTGGGGATTCGAATGTTCGATCGGATTATCAAATTTTGTCTGTGTGGCTTTCCGGATAAATTTTAGAATATGTTAAAAAGTTCGACCGGATATAAATACCCAATTTTTCCCCTGTCGGGAAATTTCCAAGTGTTGGATTTTTTTCGAAGTTTAACGACGTTCTAAGTAGTGTAAGTAACTCGATGGACCCTCTAGAAGACAACAAACCTTAACTCGATTATGTGACCGTCTTGAACTGCCCTTTGAACCTTCGGGTTTGGGGCAGTACGGCGTGCCACATGTGAGGCGTTGGCTTGACCCTTCTACGGCTGGACCGTTGCTACTGAGGCACGAACTGAATGTTGTTAGACTTATTTCATGTGTTGATCTGTATCGGGAAAACTTGGGTGTTCGATTGTTCGATCGGAAAGTTTGACATTTTCTATTTATCCGGAATAGGATACAATAATTGGAATTCACAAGTAGTTATGAGATAACTGAATGAATGTTATAAACATAGCAGTTTAGTCTCACTTGATCGGTTGCCACGGAATTTTGATGTGATCAAAAGTCCGTCGCAATCACGTAGCGTACGCGGATACTCGCCGATAAACTTAATAGACAGCCTCACTCCATAGCCCGACCAAGTGACTGCAGGAGAACCCCGTCGCCGAAAGCATCCGTTCGGGTGCTTGCGGTGGCGGTGTTCCGCCTTGGTGCACTTCGTCGACGGTATCGGGGGTGCGGCCGTCTACTGAAGTTTGCGACGAGCATTCGATCAGACTGTCGGGAATCTTGTTGAATTACCCGACTTGATATTGAAAAGTGTTTTCGATAATGAGACTAAAATGCGGGGTTTATAATTGTTAGGCATGTGATGTCTAAGGAATTCATTCGGTCAGGCATGTGATGTCTGAGGTGGTTGCGGATTCCAACTGTTGTAGTTTTACACTTTCTTTTCTGTGACCGTAAGTGTAATATGTGATATCGCCGGTTTCGTTGCTATATGTCAACGACAATTGGGATGCGCATATTTACTTACGTTGATGACATGTGATGTTATGTGTTGCTGGATATGTTATATTGGATCGTCGTGATTGAATAGCCGGGGGTTTTTATGTGAGATGAGTGTTTTTCATTTTCATTCATGTAAAAACTTGTATGTAATATTCTTATATTGGGGCGTTTCCAGGTTGCGGAAGTTGTCACCCTTTGTATATTATTTACTTTTCCGCACTAGGATAGACCCAAGGAGGGGAGCACAAGTAACCGGGTTCTGGAGTCCAGTGGGAGACCAACTCGAGGAGTCGGGTCCGGGTCTCCTAACTCCAGAATTGGTAGGGTTGCTTGCCGCTCTCGTAGGGGTCTAGGGGTGTGGGATTGGCTATTCATCACGACCGTGGAATCCGTGTTTTATACTGGCTCGTATTGAAAACACGGACGTCCTAGTATATCCAATATTTCATATGTTTCTTCTGCTGCGATATCTGTGATGTGATCATGTGATGTTCTGTGATAGATACAGTATATAGTATATATGATATATTATATAGACGTTACTTATGTTTTACACCCGCGCTAGCCCTGCCCCGCTCTGCCGTTAGTTACCTAACCTAACGGTGCACGAGGGGACATCGAGGCGAATGCGGATGGCATAAGTGTACGTCATATCTATCTGTGATGTTTAGGTATTTAAATGATGGGACTTCATTAATGTGATTAATGAAATAAAAGAAACCTAAGATGTTGTAGAATCGAATTTCAAAATAAAACAGGTAGCTACAGTTCTTGCTTTGCACAGTGATATATGTGATATATCCCGCACCTCATTCGACGAGGAAAGGACCGACGATCCCTTCACCGGGAGTGACTCCTTTAGCAAAACTAGAAAAGTATCAAAGACACTCCATTTCAAAATTCATTCGATCCTACAACGATATCAAGTTCATTACGCAATAGGTTTTCAGAAAAACCTGTCGTAGCCCTCCGTCATTTCAGATAAGTAGTAGTTAGTATTCGTGCTGCGTTTGTTGGCCTTTGTCAAGGCGCAGTGTGCGGTAGCTAACTGGTGCTTATCTGCTTATGCATATGATGCAGATTGAGTTAGGGTAGTCGTGCGACCTTGTTGGCCTTTGTCAAGGGCCGTGCGGGTGGGTTTAATTCAATCAGGAAATGACGGGTTGAACTTGACTAGCATCCTATGGTTTGTTGGCCTTTGTCAAGGTCATAGGAGGTTAGGGGCAAAATATTATCGGGAATTTCAAGTGTTGAAATTTGCAATGAGATTGCATACCTTCTATGAGATAGTTGGATCCCGATACCCGCTGCGAGTAAGAGTTACTCCTGGGAGAGTTTTATACATTACAATTAGCCGATCAAGTAGGTGTCTAGAAAGGTGTCAACGGGGTTACGCCTCTGGGAAAACGAGGTTTACAGTAATTAGGTTCGTGCGAAAGCACGGGGGACCTCCCTCAAAGTACCGACACTGGCCTGGCTGAAAGATTGGCGAAATTGTAGTGTGTAATTAATCCCGGCTAGTCTTTCCTTTTAGGGTTTGAAGGAAGATTTGATAAAAAGCAGTGGGAGCCATCCTGATTAGATAAAATAATAACCAATCTATTCTTGCAAGAGCGCACGCTGAGTGTTTTCTTCTCTCTCTCTCCAGGTAGCGACCACATCACGTCTTAATCAAGATAATAATACGGAATATTGACCGAACCCGCTTGTTATACTGAGCTGGGGAACGTTGGTCCCTCTCCAACTTATAATTGTTATAAGACAGAGCAGGAAATTGGGGATTACCAGATTTTCCGTGCCGCCCAAACGAAGAGAGTGCATGCTGATGCATCATCTTCGGGTGTGTTCATTACAAAGAACTGTTTCTCTGTATCCTCTACGTCCTGGGTATGTGATACCAGATCAGGATCCCAGATATGTAATATGTTACATAGGGCTACAGAAAGGTAGAAGAACTGAGAACGGGTGATAAGTTTCATGAGGCAGAAAACGGGGCAAGTGTTGCAGCCAAGTCTGTTGGTCACTGTCACCCTGTATTACTAATACATTGATTCTGAACGAATGCTATTAGATACCGAACCTGATATACAAAATCATATCAGTCTCTTTAGTATTAAAGAAATGATAAAATTTTGTATTGCTGGATAATGTTTTGAACATTTCCTATATCAAAAGTTGATCGGATCAGGCACGTTATCTAAAAGCGTTGATGTTCTAAATCAAACTACAGTTCTTAGTATATGGAACACATAAGAGGAAGAGTTCAGAAATGAACGGATCCTTCTTAAGGTATTGTAGACTAGGTCATATCAATGTGACCCGACTAGCTAGAGTTACATGAAGATGCATATTTAAATTAGTTTGAATTTACATCTTGTGAAACTCGCCAGTCATGTCACAAAGATAAGATGACCACAGCTCTGTTTATTGGAAACAGAGAAAGAGTTAGTGAACTCTTGGGATGATACATGTTGATGTATGTAGGTCCCCTGTCTACACATGCCAGGACTGGTTCTTTATACTTCATTACATTCTCTGATGATCTTTCGAGATTCAGACCTTTGTTCCCATTGAAACACAAGTCCGAACCTTTTGAGATATTCATAGAATATAAGCGAGAAGTAGAGAACCAGAATACGGGTAAAAGTATTATGTCCTTTGATGTGATCAAGGAGGAGAATACTTGAGCACGGAATTCCTGGACCATTCTAAAGGGGAATG
The DNA here is from genome assembly GCA_030015575.1 of Agapanthus africanus. Lineage (NCBI taxonomy): Eukaryota > Viridiplantae > Streptophyta > Magnoliopsida > Asparagales > Amaryllidaceae > Agapanthus > Agapanthus africanus. Next base: position 973,851,901 of record CM057338.1, on the reverse strand, counting down.
AGATTCTCTCTCAGCATTACTCTTCCGTATACACCATGGCACGATGGTATATCGGGACGGAGCAATCACACCCTATATGATATGGTGTGCTCTATGATGAGTACTACTGAGTTACCTTTTTCCTTTTGGGAGTTATGCACTTGAGAAGCTGCATACCTATTGAATAGGGTTCCAATCAAATCAGTTGCCTACCGTTTCATATTTGATATGATAAGGGAATAGCCCATCTCTCAAGTTAGTTGAGATTTGGGGTTGTCCAGCCTATGTCTGAAAAGCAAAATCCGGACAAGCTCGAGGCAAGGTCAGTTATGTAGAACTGGAAAGGTTCCAGCTATACAAACTACAGCAGATGATTTGATAGAACCAAAGGATTCAATAGTTACCAACGAACCTCAGCCTCTCCGCCGATCTAGTAGGGTTCCTCACTCACCTGAGAGATACTTCTGTTTCTCTATGACAGTAGGAGCGAGGATTGCATCATGAGATGATAACCAACTAGCTTCGAGCTGGCCATCGAGAGTAAGACTCTGTAAGAATGGCTGGATGTTTAGTGATTTGAGATGGAATCCTTATACACCAACGAAGTATGGACTTTGGTTGCTATATCTGAAGGGTTAAATCCCCATCAGGAGCAAGTATATCTTGAGAAGATTACTTGGTGTACATGGAAGAGTTGAGACTTTCAAAGCTAGACTTGTTAAAGGTCTACATCATTGACCAGGTGTGGATGATGATGAAACCTTTTCTAAGTAACTATGCTTAAGTCCATCCAGATCCTACTTGCCACGGCTACATACCATGACTACGATATCTGGCGGTTGGGTGCCATGACTGTTTTTCTAAATGATGATTTAGAAGAGTGCGTCTATAAGTACACAGCCAGAGGGCCTCGTAGACAGTGGGAGCAGCGGAAATGTATGCAAGATGTTTTATATGATACAGCAGGCATCGCGGAGTTGGAACGTCTGTTTTGATGTAATAGTCAAAGAGTTTGACATCATCAAAATGGTAGATGAACCTTGTATATACAAAAAGGTAGTAGGGAGTATGGTGACGATCCTCGTAGAGTACGTGGATGACATACTCTTAATAGGGAAGGAGTTTCCTATGCTACGCTCGATCGATCTCCGCTTATCACAATGATTCTCCATATAGGATCAAAGTGATACCTCCTAAATCCTGGATTTTGGATCTATGAGATAGATCTAAATGGATGTTAGGATTCTCACTAGTTGTAGTGAGATGGTATCAATCGATCCTGGGGAGAATCACTGGAAGGGTTCCAGGGTGATAAAGACGACTGATTGTCAGTCACAGGCATTGTCTTTACCCTCAGTAAAGGGACGGTATGTTGGAAGAGTTCCAAGCTAGATACCGTGGCATACTAGACGATAAAGGCTGAATACATCGCTACTTAAGATACTACCAAAGTGGCTGTCTGGGTGTATATTGGTTCATGAGATGAACTACGTTCCTCCCATTGTGTGACAATGGAGTTGTGGCTTATGCCGAGGAACGCAGGTCCCATCAGTGATCCAGACATATTCTAAGGTAGTATCACTTGATCATGGAGATGGTTGATCTCCAGGGAGATCGAGGTTAGGAGAGTAGACATAGAGGACAACACGACGGATCCACTCACGAAGGCTTATTCCCAGAGAGAGACTATTATGGGATGGTTGAGTATGAGATACTACAACCACTGCTACAGATGGCCCTAGTGCAAGTGGGAGATTGTTAGTTATATGTATGCCCTAGAGGCCATTACTGTACATAGGATGTATATTGTAGTGGATGCTGGGACATATATAGGGAGGACTTTCTTGCTCGACATGATAGTATGCTATCTGGTTACCCTTTACCTTAACGTGTATGCTGATTGTCTCTCTGTTACATGTTGGTAAAGCCCTTAGGATCTGTACTTGACTACCTGGACTATGATGCGGATCATACTAGTGGGGATATGGTAGTCCATAAGTACATCCTTCAAAGTCCCTAGTCGTGGGTGTATCGAGACGGGGCATCGATATACCAGAGTAGACTAGCGTATACCTTCTCGACCCATACAGATGGGCGATGGATGATCCCATATCCATTGGTGTTTGACATCAGAGATGATATACGGGTGCTCAGTAGAGACTGGGTACACTGGACGGACTCGCCGAGAACTCCCAGATGGTATTATACATCACGTCAGATGGCAGTTCTCTGGTGACACTGGTACAGAGTAGTCTGTTGACCCGAGATCGTCATAGAGTCTTGTGTGGTTCCCGCTGTGCTTTGATTTCCATCTTACCACGTCCAAGAGGGCGTGCAAAACGGTGGTTTTTGGGTACAGTCCCGAGTCACATGGAGGCAATGAGCGATAGGAGGGGATTCGTCTCTCCCGGTATAGGGAGTTGATGTTGCGCTGTGTTCGATTGGCTATAACAAGAAATCCCTGGCCAGGGTTGCTGAGATTTACTGGTAAGTGTTACCAGTAGTTTCTCGAATTGTTATAGACCTCATATCGACACGACTTATTGAGCTATTGGGGTCTGACGTTTACCACCCCTAGGCGAGATATGCGACATATCAGACGATCAGACCGGACTGTACGGTAGTGTTACTGGTCGGATTCACTGGAGTGTGAGCGGGCTTGCTCGTCGATCTTCAGATCGCTCAATACCCGGGTGGCCGTTACGTTTAGCAGACCGCTTGCGGCTTGTGAGTGTTTGATATGATCATCACCTGCTGCCGGCGTATTGACGAGTCTTTAGAGTCCTACACAGAGGTTTCCTGGCTCAAGCGAAACGAAATAGGAGCGCATATGAGATATGTGCGGGACCGAGAATAATACGAGTATGTGATACTGTATTCGATTCTCGCGATGTGACATTGATCGGTTATATGTGATATAGCCGGATTATCGGATCAAGTGTTGATTCGATAAGTTGTTACTAATGATACTAGTCGGTTGTGTGCGACATGACCGGATCATTGAATCAAGTGTTGATTTAATGATTTAATGCATAATTATATATTTGATATATTACTTTGCATTAACTAGTATCGGTTCACTTTAAATGGATATTCTCACTCGGGTGTGCGCATTACATATGCGATATGATTTTGTGCACATGTTTGTATCATGTTTGATGATGCATGCTTTTTGGTTAAGTATAAAGAATTAAACCAAGGTTAAGTTGTTGATTAGGGTTTTACTTATTCATTTATCTTATTTATTTATTCATTTTTGAATAAATTGGAAGATAAATGAATGGTGGCTAGTTTTGTTTTTAGTTGAAGTTTCATGAAGCTTTGACTTGTTGACCTTTTGTTCTCATCCTTAACCCTAACCATTCAACCCAACCTTAGTCAATTCTCTACACTTAACTAAGGTTAAGATTATGATAAGTATTCTTTTATTTATCTATTTTAAAATAACTTATCATATTCTTCATCTTCTTCTTCTTCTTCACTTCAAGAAAAAGCTTCACAAGCTTTAATGGCAAAGTGAGAATTAGAGTGAGAAATCCAATTCTAAAGTTTACCCACTTCCTATTTCTTCATCCTCTACCTCTTGCTAAGTAGTAGAGTGTGTTTCCTTCACAAGTTTTCATGACTTGGTGAAGGTGGAGCTTGATCTTTCGATGCCTCGACGTAGATCATCTTCGGCATGGACATCGACGACCTAGCTTGCCCATTCTCCGACGAAGCCGACGCTTGAGCCCGGATTTGATTTGGACAGCGGAGAGGACCTCGTTGCGGAGTTATGGAGGTGGAGCACCGGATCTACAAAGGTTGTATTTCCGTATCTTGTAGTTAAGTGTTGACTAGTTAGCTTTTTCGCCTAATTTTCTAGCAAACGATCCGTAGTCGGGTCTCTCGGCACCTAGATTTTTTGAAAATGGCATGTTCGATGCCTTGTGAGACCTCACTAGAGTGCCTAGGAACCCTACAGTGGTATCAGAGCCTAGCTAGAGCCTTAGGCGAAGTCCAGAAGGAATTTGAAGTCCGAACGAACCCGAAACCCGATCACAAACATGCTCTCTGTCCTTTTTTGAAAACAGTGAGTTTTTCTATATTAAAAATATGCAGAAAAACATGCAGGAAAATCTAAGAGCTACTGTGAAATCGTGTGCCCTAATTCCAATAAACAGCTGCGTTTCCGCGGCACGAGCATGGCTCGTGCGGCGGAAACGTGGCCTGTTTGTCGTATTATGATGTGAGGTTTGCACAGTAACTCCTATTTGACTATGCTGGTTTTCCTGAGTATTTTTCATATTATTTCAAGAGTTGAATTTTCTGAGTTGTTTTGGGGATTCGAATGTTCGATCGGATTATCAAATTTTGTCTGTGTGGCTTTCCGGATAAATTTTAGAATATGTTAAAAAGTTCGACCGGATATAAATACCCAATTTTTCCCCTGTCGGGAAATTTCCAAGTGTTGGATTTTTTTCGAAGTTTAACGACGTTCTAAGTAGTGTAAGTAACTCGATGGACCCTCTAGAAGACAACAAACCTTAACTCGATTATGTGACCGTCTTGAACTGCCCTTTGAACCTTCGGGTTTGGGGCAGTACGGCGTGCCACATGTGAGGCGTTGGCTTGACCCTTCTACGGCTGGACCGTTGCTACTGAGGCACGAACTGAATGTTGTTAGACTTATTTCATGTGTTGATCTGTATCGGGAAAACTTGGGTGTTCGATTGTTCGATCGGAAAGTTTGACATTTTCTATTTATCCGGAATAGGATACAATAATTGGAATTCACAAGTAGTTATGAGATAACTGAATGAATGTTATAAACATAGCAGTTTAGTCTCACTTGATCGGTTGCCACGGAATTTTGATGTGATCAAAAGTCCGTCGCAATCACGTAGCGTACGCGGATACTCGCCGATAAACTTAATAGACAGCCTCACTCCATAGCCCGACCAAGTGACTGCAGGAGAACCCCGTCGCCGAAAGCATCCGTTCGGGTGCTTGCGGTGGCGGTGTTCCGCCTTGGTGCACTTTGTCGACGGTATCGAGGGTGCGGCCGTCTACTGAAGTTTGCGACGAGCATTCGATCAGACTGTCGGGAATCTTGTTGAATTACCCGACTTGATATTGAAAAGTGTTTTCGATAATGAGACTAAAATGCGGGGTTTATAATTGTTAGGCATGTGATGTCTAAGGAATTCATTCGGTCAGGCATGTGATGTCTGAGGTGGTTGCGGATTCCAACTGTTGTAGTTTTACACTTTCTTTTCTGTGACCGTAAGTGTAATATGTGATATCGCCGGTTTCGTTGCTATATGTCAACGACAATTGGGATGCGCATATTTACTTACGTTGATGACATGTGATGTTATGTGTTGCTGGATATGTTATATTGGATCGTCGTGATTGAATAGCCGGGGGTTTTTATGTGAGATGAGTGTTTTTCATTTTCATTCATGTAAAAACTTGTATGTAATATTCTTATATTGGGGCGTTTCCAGGTTGCGGAAGTTGTCACCCTTTGTATATTATTTACTTTTCCGCACTAGGATAGACCCAAGGAGGGGAGCACAAGTAACCGGGTTCTGGAGTCCAGTGGGAGACCAACTCGAGGAGTCGGGTCCGGGTCTCCTAACTCCAGAATTGGTAGGGTTGCTTGCCGCTCTCGTAGGGGTCTAGGGGTGTGGGATTGGCTATTCATCACGACCGTGGAATCCGTGTTTTATACTGGCTCGTATTGAAAACACGGACGTCCTAGTATATCCAATATTTCATATGTTTCTTCTGCTGCGATATCTGTGATGTGATCATGTGATGTTCTGTGATAGATACAGTATATAGTATATATGATATATTATATAGACGTTACTTATGTTTTACACCCGCGCTAGCCCTGCCCCGCTCTGCCGTTAGTTACCTAACCTAACGGTGCACGAGGGGACATCGAGGCGAATGCGGATGGCATAAGTGTACGTCATATCTATCTGTGATGTTTAGGTATTTAAATGATGGGACTTCATTAATGTGATTAATGAAATAAAAGAAACCTAAGATGTTGTAGAATCGAATTTCAAAATAAAACAGGTAGCTACAGTTCTTGCTTTGCACAGTGATATATGTGATATATCCCGCACCTCATTCGACGAGGAAAGGACCGACGATCCCTTCACCGGGAGTGACTCCTTTAGCAAAACTAGAAAAGTATCAAAGACACTCCATTTCAAAATTCATTCGATCCTACAACGATATCAAGTTCATTACGCAATAGGTTTTCAGAAAAACCTGTCGTAGCCCTCCGTCATTTCAGATAAGTAGTAGTTAGTATTCGTGCTGCGTTTGTTGGCCTTTGTCAAGGCGCAGTGTGCGGTAGCTAACTGGTGCTTATCTGCTTATGCATATGATGCAGATTGAGTTAGGGTAGTCGTGCGACCTTGTTGGCCTTTGTCAAGGGCCGTGCGGGTGGGTTTAATTCAATCAGGAAATGACGGGTTGAACTTGACTAGCATCCTATGGTTTGTTGGCCTTTGTCAAGGTCATAGGAGGTTAGGGGCAAAATATTATCGGGAATTTCAAGTGTTGAAATTTGCAATGAGATTGCATACCTTCTATGAGATAGTTGGATCCCGATACCCGCTGCGAGTAAGAGTTACTCCTGGGAGAGTTTTATACATTACAATTAGCCGATCAAGTAGGTGTCTAGAAAGGTGTCAACGGGGTTACGCCTCTGGGAAAACGAGGTTTACAGTAATTAGGTTCGTGCGAAAGCACGGGGGACCTCCCTCAAAGTACCGACACTGGCCTGGCTGAAAGATTGGCGAAATTGTAGTGTGTAATTAATCCCGGCTAGTCTTTCCTTTTAGGGTTTGAAGGAAGATTTGATAAAAAGCAGTGGGAGCCATCCTGATTAGATAAAATAATAACCAATCTATTCTTGCAAGAGCGCACGCTGAGTGTTTTCTTCTCTCTCTCTCCAGGTAGCGACCACATCACGTCTTAATCAAGATAATAATACGGAATATTGACCGAACCCGCTTGTTATACTGAGCTGGGGAACGTTGGTCCCTCTCCAACTTATAATTGTTATAAGACAGAGCAGGAAATTGGGGATTACCAGATTTTCCGTGCCGCCCAAACGAAGAGAGTGCATGCTGATGCATCATCTTCGGGTGTGTTCATTACAAAGAACTGTTTCTCTGTATCCTCTACGTCCTGGGTATGTGATACCAGATCAGGATCCCAGATATGTAATATGTTACATAGGGCTACAGAAAGGTAGAAGAACTGAGAACGGGTGATAAGTTTCATGAGGCAGAAAACGGGGCAAGTGTTGCAGCCAAGTCTGTTGGTCACTGTCACCCTGTATTACTAATACATTGATTCTGAACGAATGCTATTAGATACCGAACCTGATATACAAAATCATATCAGTCTCTTTAGTATTAAAGAAATGATAAAATTTTGTATTGCTGGATAATGTTTTGAACATTTCCTATATCAAAAGTTGATCGGATCAGGCACGTTATCTAAAAGCGTTGATGTTCTAAATCAAACTACAGTTCTTAGTATATGGAACACATAAGAGGAAGAGTTCAGAAATGAACGGATCCTTCTTAAGGTATTGTAGACTAGGTCATATCAATGTGACCCGACTAGCTAGAGTTACATGAAGATGCATATTTAAATTAGTTTGAATTTACATCTTGTGAAACTCGCCAGTCATGTCACAAAGATAAGATGACCACAGCTCTGTTTATTGGAAACAGAGAAAGAGTTAGTGAACTCTTGGGATGATACATGTTGATGTATGTAGGTCCCCTGTCTACACATGCCAGGACTGGTTCTTTATACTTCATTACATTCTCTGATGATCTTTCGAGATTCAGACCTTTGTTCCCATTGAAACACAAGTCCGAACCTTTTGAGATATTCATAGAATATAAGCGAGAAGTAGAGAACCAGAATACGGGTAAAAGTATTATGTCCTTTGATGTGATCAAGGAGGAGAATACTTGAGCACGGAATTCCTGGACCATTCTAAAGGGGAATGAGATTCTCTCTCAGCATTACTCTTCCGTATACACCATGGCACGATGGTATATCGGGACGGAGCAATCACACCCTATATGATATGGTGTGCTCTATGATGAGTACTACTGAGTTACCTTTTTCCTTTTGGGAGTTATGCACTTGAGAAGCTGCATACCTATTGAATAGGGTTCCAATCAAATCAGTTGCCTACCGTTTCATATTTGATATGATAAGGGAATAGCCCATCTCTCAAGTTAGTTGAGATTTGGGGTTGTCCAGCCTATGTCTGAAAAGCAAAATCCGGACAAGCTCGAGGCAAGGTCAGTTATGTAGAACTGGAAAGGTTCCAGCTATACAAACTACAGCAGATGATTTGATAGAACCAAAGGATTCAATAGTTACCAACGAACCTCAGCCTCTCCGCCGATCTAGTAGGGTTCCTCACTCACCTGAGAGATACTTCTGTTTCTCTATGACAGTAGGAGCGAGGATTGCATCATGAGATGATAACCAACTAGCTTCGAGCTGGCCATCGAGAGTAAGACTCTGTAAGAATGGCTGGATGTTTAGTGATTTGAGATGGAATCCTTATACACCAACGAAGTATGGACTTTGGTTGCTATATCTGAAGGGTTAAATCCCCATCAGGAGCAAGTATATCTTGAGAAGATTACTTGGTGTACATGGAAGAGTTGAGACTTTCAAAGCTAGACTTGTTAAAGGTCTACATCATTGACCAGGTGTGGATGATGATGAAACCTTTTCTAAGTAACTATGCTTAAGTCCATCCAGATCCTACTTGCCACGGCTACATACCATGACTACGATATCTGGCGGTTGGGTGCCATGACTGTTTTTCTAAATGATGATTTAGAAGAGTGCGTCTATAAGTACACAGCCAGAGGGCCTCGTAGACAGTGGGAGCAGCGGAAATGTATGCAAGATGTTTTATATGATACAGCAGGCATCGCGGAGTTGGAACGTCTGTTTTGATGTAATAGTCAAAGAGTTTGACATCATCAAAATGGTAGATGAACCTTGTATATACAAAAAGGTAGTAGGGAGTATGGTGACGATCCTCGTAGAGTACGTGGATGACATACTCTTAATAGGGAAGGAGTTTCCTATGCTACGCTCGATCGATCTCCGCTTATCACAATGATTCTCCATATAGGATCAAAGTGATACCTCCTAAATCCTGGATTTTGGATCTATGAGATAGATCTAAATGGATGTTAGGATTCTCACTAGTTGTAGTGAGATGGTATCAATCGATCCTGGGGAGAATCACTGGAAGGGTTCCAGGGTGATAAAGACGACTGATTGTCAGTCACAGGCATTGTCTTTACCCTCAGTAAAGGGACGGTATGTTGGAAGAGTTCCAAGCTAGATACCGTGGCATACTAGACGATAAAGGCTGAATACATCGCTACTTAAGATACTACCAAAGTGGCTGTCTGGGTGTATATTGGTTCATGAGATGAACTACGTTCCTCCCATTGTGTGACAATGGAGTTGTGGCTTATGCCGAGGAACGCAGGTCCCATCAGTGATCCAGACATATTCTAAGGTAGTATCACTTGATCATGGAGATGGTTGATCTCCAGGGAGATCGAGGTTAGGAGAGTAGACATAGAGGACAACACGACGGATCCACTCACGAAGGCTTATTCCCAGAGAGAGACTATTATGGGATGGTTGAGTATGAGATACTACAACCACTGCTACAGATGGCCCTAGTGCAAGTGGGAGATTGTTAGTTATATGTATGCCCTAGAGGCCATTACTGTACATAGGATGTATATTGTAGTGGATGCTGGGACATATATAGGGAGGACTTTCTTGCTCGACATGATAGTATGCTATCTGGTTACCCTTTACCTTAACGTGTATGCTGATTGTCTCTCTGTTACATGTTGGTAAAGCCCTTAGGATCTGTACTTGACTACCTGGACTATGATGCGGATCATACTAGTGGGGATATGGTAGTCCATAAGTACATCCTTCAAAGTCCCTAGTCGTGGGTGTATCGAGACGGGGCATCGATATACCAGAGTAGACTAGCGTATACCTTCTCGACCCATACAGATGGGCGATGGATGATCCCATATCCATTGGTGTTTGACATCAGAGATGATATACGGGTGCTCAGTAGAGACTGGGTACACTGGACGGACTCGCCGAGAACTCCCAGATGGTATTATACATCACGTCAGATGGCAGTTCTCTGGTGACACTGGTACAGAGTAGTCTGTTGACCCGAGATCGTCATAGAGTCTTGTGTGGTTCCCGCTGTGCTTTGATTTCCATCTTACCACGTCCAAGAGGGCGTGCAAAACGGTGGTTTTTGGGTACAGTCCCGAGTCACATGGAGGCAATGAGCGATAGGAGGGGATTCGTCTCTCCCGGTATAGGGAGTTGATGTTGCGCTGTGTTCGATTGGCTATAACAGGAAATCCCTGGCCAGGGTTGCTGAGATTTACTGGTAAGTGTTACCAGTAGTTTCTCGAATTGTTATAGACCTCATATCGACACGACTTATTGAGCTATTGGGGTCTGACGTTTACCACCCCTAGGCGAGATATGCGACATATCAGACGATCAGACCGGACTGTACGGTAGTGTTACTGGTCGGATTCACTGGAGTGTGAGCGGGCTTGCTCGTCGATCTTCAGATCGCTCAATACCCGGGTGGCCGTTACGTTTAGCAGACCGCTTGCGGCTTGTGAGTGTTTGATATGATCATCACCTGCTGCCGGCGTATTGACGAGTCTTTAGAGTCCTACACAGAGGTTTCCTGGCTCAAGCGAAACGAAATAGGAGCGCATATGAGATATGTGCGGGACCGAGAATAATACGAGTATGTGATACTGTATTCGATTCTCGCGATGTGACATTGATCGGTTATATGTGATATAGCCGGATTATCGGATCAAGTGTTGATTCGATAAGTTGTTACTAATGATACTAGTCGGTTGTGTGCGACATGACCGGATCATTGAATCAAGTGTTGATTTAATGATTTAATGCATAATTATATATTTGATATATTACTTTGCATTAACTAGTATCGGTTCACTTTAAATGGATATTCTCACTCGGGTGTGCGCATTACATATGCGATATGATTTTGTGCACATGTTTGTATCATGTTTGATGATGCATGCTTTTTGGTTAAGTATAAAGAATTAAACCAAGGTTAAGTTGTTGATTAGGGTTTTACTTATTCATTTATCTTATTTATTTATTCATTTTTGAATAAATTGGAAGATAAATGAATGGTGGCTAGTTTTGTTTTTAGTTGAAGTTTCATGAAGCTTTGACTTGTTGACATTTTGTTCTCATCCTTAACCCTAACCATTCAACCCAACCTTAGTCAATTCTCTACACTTAACTAAGGTTAAGATTATGATAAGTATTCTTTTATTTATCTATTTTAAAATAACTTATCATATTCTTCATCTTCTTCTTCTTCTTCACTTCAAGAAAAAGCTTCACAAGCTTTAATGGCAAAGTGAGAATTAGAGTGAGAAATCCAATTCTAAAGTTTACCCACTTCCTATTTCTTCATCCTCTACCTCTTTCCAAGTAGTAGAATGTGTTTCCTTCACAAGTTTTCATGACTTGGTGAAGGTGGAGCTTGATCTTTCGATGCCTCGACGTAGATCATCTTCGGCATGGACATCGACGACCTAGCTTGCCCATTCTCCGACGAAGCCGACGCTTGAGCCCGGATTTGATTTGGACAGCGGAGAGGACCTCGTTGCGGAGCTATGGAGGTGGAGCACCGGATCTACAAAGGTTGTATTTCCGTATCTTGTAGTTAAGTGTTGACTAGTTAGCTTTTTCGTCTAGTTTTCTAGCAAACGATCCGTAGTCTGGTCTCTCGGCACCTAGATTTTTTGAAAATGGCATGTTCGATGCCTTATGAGACCTCACTAGAGTGCCTAGGAACCCTACAACGTGTATATGACTCTGCCAAAGGGTTGTTATAATCAGTGGGAGCAGCGGAAATGTGGTAGGCCAGTAGCTTATGTCTATTTATAAACTAAAGCAAATATAGCGGAGATAGATCGTCTATTTTTTGATATGACAGTCATAAAATTTGACTTCATCAAAACAATAGATTGACCTGGTAAGAAGGGAGTAGGGAGTTATGTCATGGTATTTGGATGACGTACTCCTTATAGGAAGTGATATTCCTATAATACGATCGGTTATATTATGGTTGTCACAAGATATTTCTCCATATAGAATCTGGATAAAATGTTAGGATTCTGGTCATTAGATCTATGGTTTTAGATCTAGATTTGGGAAGTGTCCTAATTTGGGTATTTTGACACTATTCTAATTTTTTTTTAAAATGGATGACTCCTGGCATGGTAGTGTACCCGCAGATGATGGAGCCACCCTCTCTAAAGAGATGTCTTTCAGACTGATGAGAAGAGAGATTTGCATGATTGACATATCACTTGCTTTGGCAATTGAGTCAATCATTAGATGTCAAGTACCACACCAGATATTGTTTTTGTACTGGCTGCAATAAGCATATATTAATCCAATCCTGGAGAAACTTTAGGAAGAAGTTGTGAACATAAGTGGATGTTCTTGGTATATAGTAACGGCGTCCTCTTTCAGGAGGCGGTTATCATTTCAGGAATCCAAGTTGATCTGGATGACAGAGTTGCTGTCAAAGTTAATAGTTTTCCTTCTTTTGAGGGGCAGTATGTTAGACAAGTGGTCCAAGCGGATACTGAGGAAGGCATGGCATAGGATACTGATTAAATTTAGTGGAAGATACAGTCTAAGAAGTTTGTTGGATTTGGAGTTCATTTGTGAACTGGGTCCCATCAGATATACAGACAAATTCTAAGACATGTATCACTCATTTCTAGAGATAGTCTTTCTCCGCGAAGTTGAGATATAGAGAAATAAAAATAGAAACATTGGAGCGGATCCACTCACTGAGGCTATTTCTTGAACGCAATAGTTTCACAAACATGCTTTGTGAGACTGATTAGTAGAGAAGTTGGGTGTTCGGTATCACACGGGCTATGAGTATGCGACACCGCAATAATTAGCCTTAAGTGCAAGTGGGTGATTATTGGATATAGTTCCCTTAAGTCAATTATTGTAATCGCAGGCACGCGATTGTGATGATTGAAGGAGGACCTATACGGATAGAACAGTTTTACTCAAAATGATAGAATGCTATCTGGTTTGTCCTTATCATCATGTACATGCATTATGTGGTATTACAGATCACTATTATATGTTGATAAAGCCCATAAGATTCTTGCTTGACTACTAGCATTATGATGGTGATCATACATGTGGGGGCTGGATAGTCCATAAGCACATCCTTAAATGTCCCTAATCGTGGGAGTATCGAGACTGGGCATCGATATTCCGGAGTAGACTGGTGTATATGTATCTGGAATCGGACGAGGGGTGATGGTTGGTCCCACAACCATTGGTTTTCGCACCTAAGATCGATACTGGTGCTCACAGGGGGTGAGTTCACTGGACGGACTCGCCGGGAAATGGTATTATACCTATTGTCAGATAGAAGTTCTCAGGTGACATGAGTACATGTTAGTGTTTCGACCTGAGATCGTCATTTGTCTCGTGTGAGTTCCCAATGTGCTTTGATTACTACCCTACCATGGCTCAAAGGAGTCATGCAAACAGGTTTTTGTTGGGTACAGTCCCGAGCCATATGGAGACAGTGAGCAGATCGTCGAGGATTCGTCACTCCCGGTATTGCGGGTTGATGTCGCGCTGTGCACGGGTGGCCATCACCAGAAATTCTTGGCCAAGATGGATGGGAATTATTTATTTGGGTCAGTAATTTCTCAGTGGGTGATGGGCTTCACACCGACATGAAATATCGCGTTATTAAGGTCTGACTTTATCTACCCCTAGACCCGATATGCGATACTCTTAGACGAAGAGACCAGACTGTACGGAGATTATCACAGATAGGTTCAGTAGGGATCCGGATGAATTTGCTCGTCGGCCTTCCTTTTCGATAGGTACTGTTCCCACTAAATTTTTTGGCTATGAGCTACTTGTTCCTTTATAAAAAAGGGAGATAGGAAAGAGGAAAAGAATTCTTATAGTTTGGAATCACGTGTTAAACGGGTGGGCACTTATATGCAAAGCATATAAGCGCTGAAAACAAATAACTAAGGGCCAAATTGGCTTCACATGTTAAATACGTGAGCGCTCATATGCAAAGTATATAAGCGTTGAATAAAATAAACCTAAATGTAAAACTGGCCTCACGTGTTAAATACGTGAGCGCTCATATGCAAAACATATAAGTGTAGAAAATAAATAACTAAGGGCCAAATTGGCCTCACGTGTTAAACACGTGAGCCCTCATATGCAAAGCATATAAGCGCTGAATAAAATAAACCTAAAGGCCAAATTGGCCTTACGTGTTAAACACGTGAGTGCCTATATGCAAAGCATATGAGAGCTGAACATAAATAACTACGGGCCAAACTGGCAACACGTGAGTACTCATATGTTTTGCATATGAGTGCTGAACATAAATAACTAAGGGCCAAACTGGCCTCACGTGTTAAACACGTGAGCGCTCATATGCAAAGTATATGAGCGCTGAACATAAATAACCAAAGGCCAAACAGGCCTCACGTGTTAAACACGTGAGCGCTCATATGCAAAGCATATGAGTGCTGAAAATAAACAGGCTAAAACCCACACTAGGGGTCACGTGTTAAACACCTGAGTTCTCTTGCCGCTTTCTTTGGCAGGGCTCACATGAAAAATACGTAAGCGCCCCAATTTAAAATGCTCACATCTGATAGAATTAAATTCTATGTGATAGAATTAAATTCTATTTGCGAAATATTTTTCCTGATCTTTCTAATATGGAAAGATTTTTCTCTAACAGAAAATCTTGGATTTATGTCACTCCCCGCTTCCCCGTGTATGGGAAGGGGACGCGGCGAGGCGGCTACGTATTTACTCAGAAGTAAATACGCTAAGTGTATCTAAACAATATAAAGTAATAGTACACAAGAGACATGAATATAAATGAACAACAACTTTATTTATTAAACATTCTTTTACAAGTACAACTGGAATATAAATACATGAATAGAAAGCAATGCCTAAACAATAGCATAACTAAAATGAAAAGTATGTACAAGTGACTATAACTCGAGGTCTTCAGAGTACTGCTCCTGGTTGGTCTCGATCTCTAGTGCGTCCGATCCACCTGACAACATTCCAAAGAAGAAGAGAAATATGGATATCGTCAGCGAACAATCGTCCGGTAAGTCCCATAGAAGTAGAGAAGTAGAATAGACAGAAAGAGAATATAACTTGTAATGTTTGATTATAATATTAACGCAGTTGTTTGTAACTTGGTACAGAATATGCCAATGTATACGAGAAGAGTCCAACTTACACCGTGGACTTTGGTAACCCATAGTACAAGGCTGTGTCGAAAATAACACGGAACAACGGTATGGATGTAATTACGTCTTAAGTGACCACCTCATGCCACCTTTAACATATTCCGTACCAGTCTACCGCTTATAAACCCCGTAATGTTTATTGTATTGATTGTACTGATTGTATAGTATTATCTTGTAGTAAATGGAAGACATTGCCGAAACATGATATCAGTAAATGGAATGGATGCAAATGGATAGTCATGTAAACGAAGTATATCCATGGTTTGGTTCGGTCAATCTAGATTGATATAGATTGAATAGACGGATTCATGTTGTATTATAGTTTAGACTTGAATCATATTCAAGTCAGATTGATTAGATTGAGACTCAGTCTGAGTCAGACACTTTAAAAAGAACTTTGAAATCCTGAATTAGTTTTGATGTTATCGGTAACTGCTGTACATGAACGGCAGGATTTGTGTCCTTTTCCAAGACAATTACCGTATTGATAACACCGTTTGTTAGATTTTTTACCTTAGATAGGCAAGCACCCACATTCTCCGGCTCCCTGAGGCTCAAAAAAAATGGTCCCGCTTAAACCTATATTTACTAGGGTCCTTATTGTAAATTAGTATAACTTGAGGGGGTTTTATGTAAAAATAATTTTGATATAATTTCAAAATATACCTCAAGAATTTAATTATCATCTTTAGGGTTTTCATAGATGTATATTTTATAAAAGTGAAATTTCTAGTGAGTTGAACCTAGTTTTCATAGTATATGGTATTTTATTAAAATATCGGTATTTTATTAAAATATCGGTATTTTGCATTGAATTGTAATGGTATTTTCCTGTAATGGTGATTCCTTTGATTTAGAAAACTTAGAATATTTATATAATATAATTAAAATAGATATTTTGATAATAGTTATATATATATATTGAATAAAAATAAATTTTATTTATTTTTGTAGAAATCTCATTTTCTATAGAAAAATGCATTAAAATTCCAACGAGATCGAATGCTCCTTTCGGAGGTCTGCACTTGCTCTACTAGGTCCGAGGATGTGCGATAATCTGCACCATCCTGAACGGGGTCCCCAAAAGTAGGTTGTAGAGGTGCAATTGCAAGGAATCGATTAACACACTTTTAAAAGAAATGGTTTTGCAAGTTTGATGGTATTTATTTGTAATATCCTATTATCCCATAACTATAATCCCAAAATTTTATCGTGCTATATCAAAGATGTGTGTTATGATGAGTTAGGTCATTACCTCGTGAGTTATCTAAAAGTAATACAAGTATTATGTTGATTTGTGTCGAAAATAAAGTATGTGGTGTTTTACCGTAAAAATACGATAAAAGCTGCATAAAAGATTTTTTTGAGATGAAACTTGTTTTAGCGCGTTTGTTAATGTTTGTTAAATATTATATGAGAGTATGGTATTTTATTGATTAAGAAAAATAGAATTTTTAAAGAAAAACGGAATCGGGTGTCGGATTAACTCCGCTTCCGTCGGGTTTTAGAAATGAAAGTTTTTAAAATAGGAGAATAGAGAAGGATAGGGGATTTACTGGCTATTGAGAAAGAAGAAAGGTAGGAGAAGACTAGGGAAGCGTTGGGGCATCGTTTCGTCGCCGGAATTTCCTCGGAACTTCACTCTTTGCTAACTCCACTTGCACACTATAAGGACTTAAGAATTTTTTAGAGTTTTGGCAGGGAATTTCTGAGTGTGGATGGGTGAAATGGAGTATGGTATTTATAGGAAAAATTAGGGTTTAGAGGGTTAAAGAATTCATTAAAATTTGTATTAAAAATTGGATTAAAGGGTATTTTATTGTTCTCTGTATGAATGCAAAGTATTCAAACAACATGAGAGGAATGGGGTAGGCCAAGGGGTGCTCGGGCAAAAATATGAGGAGCATCCCCTACGGGAGACCCGGTGGTGCCGGTCTCCAATGCTAGTGTCGCCGGTCCAAGTCCGGTGATGGGCGCTTGGATTTGTGCCATGTGTCCCTCACGCTTCATATACCCTCATGCACATGTTTATTTATTTTGTTACTTATCATTTTACGTATAGTGCACGTGCAAACCCTTGGGCCTCTAAAATATTAAAAGAAAATTTTAATAAAAAGATAATGTGGCTGGGAGGATTCGATCACAGGGGCTACGTCACAGCAGTGCAAGACTTTACTAATGAGCTACAAGTGCTTTCTTGCTGTTCAAAAGCAAATCAAATTTATAACTTGTGCTCAGGCTAAGGTATCCCTTCTGTATTTTTGAAAATAATCTGTACAAAAAGTTAGGGTTGTTACAATTTAAAATCCAATTGTCACCAGTTAAACCATTTGATAGAATTAAATTCTATGTGAGAAACATTTCTCTGATCTTTCTCAAAGTAGAAAGATATTCTCTGTAAAACAGAGGACCCTTGGATCAAAGATCCAACGGTGATTATAAAACCACACATCGATCATCTGATAGAATAAAATTCTATTTTATAAAAATATTTTCTTAATCTTTTTAAACTAACAAGATATTTATATAATAGAATAAAATTCTAATCTTGTTAAATTAATAAGATATTCATATGATAGAATAAAATTCTATCTTAGAAAAATATTTTCTAATCTTGTTAAACAAACAATAAATATTCTCTATTAAACAGAGAGCTTTTGGATTAAAAATCCAGCAGTGAATAAAATTCACCGATTCATCTAAAAGATCATTTTGATTGATCATGAAATCATTCATGATCTCTCAATGAGACATTTTCTCAACAAATCGATTTTTCTCTTCTCCTATAAATAGGAGCAAAGAGATTAATCAAGGGGAAAAAGGGAGGAGGAGGAAAAAGGGTGAGGAGACCCCCCACAAGTTTATGTAAAAATACAAAAGGCTCTCAAAACAACAGAGAATTTAATTCTCTCAAAAAAGAAGATATCCCTCCTAAAACCCCTAAATAAATAAAAAAGAAGAGATCAAAATATTTCTTTTACCTAATATACCATATCTAAGGGTTTAACCCTTCTCAAAGAACTTAGTTTTTTCTCTGGATCTGATATCCACAAGATAAGTCTCCCACAAGTTGAGAATTTAATTCTCATCGGGAAGATCTTGTTCTTGAGAATCAAAAATTCAGGAAAGAACAAGGTTGAACATGAAGAACATGAAGTCCATAATACTCCAGGAACTTAATTCTTTCAAATCAAGAACTTAGTTCTTAAAGAACCCGATCCAAGGTCATCAAAATAGTGATCTTGGTGATCGTTAATGGTCAAAATACCATTAACAGAGATTTAAGTTCTTTAAGAACATCAACATAAATTAAATCTCCAAAAGAACTCAGCGCCTCACGGGGAAAGCACGTGAGCGCTCAAGCCCAAGGTACATAGCGCCTCACGTGAAACGCACGTGAGCGCCTGAAAAAGTTAGTGCTTATCACTAGTGCAACACCTCACGTGAAACACACATGGGCGCCACAAAAGCTAGTGCTTAGCACTAGTGCAGTGTCTCACATGAAACGTGTAGGGTTCCTAGGCACACTCATGAGGTTCTACAACTGATCAACCATGCCAAAATCAAATTTTCCATGTGCCAAAGAACCCTAATGCTAGATCGTTAACTAGAGGTAAGGCGAAAGGATACAAGTTAACAACTTAACTACAAGTGAAAGGGACTACAACCTTTGTAGATCCGCTCCTCCACTTCTTTAGCTCCGTGTTGACGTCCCTCCGCTGCGTTCATCGGAATCCCGGACTCTAGCGATGGTTTCGTTGGAGAAATAATCGGGCTAGGTCGTTGACTTCGATGCCGAAGATGATCTACGTCGAGGCGACTCAAACTCAAGCTCCGTCTTCACTAGGTCATGAAACTTGTGAAGACAAATACCCTATACAACATGGCAAGTGGTAGAGGATGAAGAAATAGGAAGTGGGTTCACTTTGGATTTGGATTTCTCACTTGATTTCATCATTTGAAATTTTTCTAGAAAACTTTCTTTTCTTCATGAAGAAGATGAAGAAGAAGAAGAAGAAATAAAATAGAATGAATAAAAAAATGAATAATCAAGTGAAGACTAATCATCTTGCAACCATGGGTTAGATTTTCATTTGTAGAGAATAAACCATAGTTAGTTGTAATGGTTAGGTCAATGAATGTCTTAATCAAGACAAAATGGATGGACTTTTTCAAAGTTACTACAAGCTTCAAGAAGCTTCAAACCATGATGAAAAAATCCACCATTTTAGAATAATTAAGATAAACAAAAACCTAAATTACAATTAACATGGTGTATGTCACACACCCACCCATGTTTGCATGTATCATCAAATATGACACAAACTAGTGCACAAACATATATTATATATACAATGTGCACAATCAAGTGAGAAAAATAATCTTAAGTGAACCAATACTAGTTAATGTAAAGTAATATATCACATATATAATTATACATTAAATCATTAAATCAACACTTGATTTAATGATCCAGTCATACTGCATATAACCGACTAATATCAAGTGTATCAATATATCGAATCAACATTTGATTCGGTAACCCGGCTATATCATATGTAACCGTCCAATGATACAAATCGCGAGAATAGAATTCAGTATCACATACTGATATTATTCTCGGTCCCGCACATATCTTATATGCGCTCTTATTTCGTTTCGCTTGAGCCAGAAAACCTCTGTGTAGGACTCTAAAGACTCGTCAATACGCCGGCAGTAGGTGATGATCATATCAAACACCCACAAGCCACAAGCGGTCTGCTAAACGTAACGGCCACCAGGGTATTGAGCGAACAGAAGATCAACGAGCAAGCCCGCTCACACTCCTCTGAATCCAACCAGTAACACTTATCGTACAGTCTGGTCTAATCGTCTGATATGTCGCATATCTTGCCTAGGGGTGGTAAACGTCGGACCCCAGTAGCTCGATAAGTCTTGTCGATATGAGGTCTATAACAGTTCGAGATACCACTGATAACACTTACCAGTTAATCTCAGCAACCCTGGCCAGGGATTTCCGATTATAGCCAATCGAATATTGCATAACATCAACTCCCTATACCGGGCGAGACGAATCCCCTCCTATCGCTCATTGCCTCCATGTGACTCGGGACTGTACCCAAAAACCACCGTTTTGCACGCCCTCTTGGACGTGGTAAGGTGGAAATCAAAGCACAGTGGGAATCACACAAGACTCTATGACGATCTCGGGTCTACAGACTAACCTGTACCAGTGTCACCAGAGAACTGCCATATGACGTAAAGTATAATACCATCTGGGAGTTCTCGGCGAGTCCGTCCAGTGTACCCAGTCTCCACTGAGTACCCATATATCATCTCTGATGTCAAACACCAATGGATATGGGATCATCCATCGCCCATCTATATGGGTCGAGAAGGTATACGCCAGTCTACTCTGGTATATCGATGCCCCGTCTCGATATACCCACGACTAGGGACCTTGAAGGATGTACTTATAGACTACCATGTCCCCACTAGTATGATCCGTATCATAGTCCATGTAGTCAAGTACACATCCTAAAGGCTTTACCAACATGTAACAGAGAGACATTCAGTGTACACGTTAAGGTAAAGAGCAACCAAATAGCATACTATTATGTCAAGAAAGAAAGTCCTCCCTATATATGTCCAAGCATCCACTACAATATACATCCTATGTATAGTAATGGCCTCTAGGGCATACATATAACTAACAAAATGCACATGGGCGCCACAAGCTAGTGCTTAGCACTAGTGTAGCTTCTCACGTGAAACACGCGTGGGCACCACAAAAACTAGTGCTTAGCACTATTTTAGAGCCTCACGTGTAACACACGTGAGTGCTGTATAACTTAGTGTATAGTACTGTTGGGTAGTACAGAAACCCAATTTCGGCCCAAATTGGCTAAGTTCTTGAGGTTAAACCTCTTTGATTTTAAATCAATCGCGCCCATATGCTCATGATTTCCAAAGAGATCCTAGTATCAAACATGACTAATGATCTCTCATTGATGATATCCAAAATGATATTCATCCTATATCTCCTAAGATAATCTTAGTCTCAAATATGACTAACGATTTTTAGGTCCACAACCCCTTTTCGTCTCAAATACGGTATTCGGTTTAAGGGTACATCTCTCCATACCTCTGATATATGTCGTTGTAATTTCTCAACATTTTCAGAGAGGTGGCGGGTCCCGACAACCAACAACTCTTTTCTCGTCCCAACTTGATGTAAAATTTCATCAAGACAGGAAATGATACATCCCATATTGATGCACTTCCAAACTGACGTGTACACCTCAAATCAGATCGCACCCCAAACTGGGCGCATTCTATGTCACCATCGTTCATTTTGCCACGTAACAAATACACGTGCACACAAGATGAATGATGGACCGAAATGTCTTTAAACTAATATTCGTCCCAAATATGGGAATGTTTGATCGAAATGTCCTTAAAGTAACAATCGTCTCCAAAATGGGAATGTTGGACCGAAATGTCCTTAAACTAACATTCGTCCCCAAAACGGGAATGTTGGACCAAAATGTCCTTAAACTAACATTTGTCCCCAAAACGGTAATGTTGGTCCGAAATATCTCTAAACTAGTGTGTCGCCCTAAACATGGTGATAATGGACCGTGATGTCCTTAAACTAAAATAATTGAGTATATATGCTCATTTGTTTCTAAGTTGATTTTAGTCTTAAATATAACCAACGATTCTTAGATCAAACTCAAATATCCTATGAACGGGTGGACCTCATAAATGTGAGAAATACGTTCCGAGTTCATTCCCGTTGGCAAACCAAGCTACCAACGTGGACCCCGTCAAGAAAATCCTTGACCCAAACCCAAATCTAAAATATACAGATTTGGACTAATCCACGCTCTACGGGCAATGACATAAATTAGTTTTCGTATACAATCCATGGGCAACCAAAATAAACAAAATAACACACGACACGAAATGGACTTCCGGAGAATGAGAAAGTAGTTACCTTAATGCGGTAACGTAATTAACTGCAGGGGCTTGCGCCTGTAGGGAATAGCGTCCCCACAATCAAAAACCCCTTATAAATGAGGGGGAATCTGATAAAGTCTGCTACAACGGCCGCATCCATCCAAACCTCCAATATACGGTGCCATAAATCAACTTGGTATCTTCGGAGGTGTGGATGGATAAATCCAAATAGCATCTGCCCCCAAATTCAGGCAAGACAATCCATCCAGGTTTGTCTATGTTTTCGGCGGTAAATAGATTCTGGCACGCCCGGTGGGACCTCTTCCTCTTTCCACTCCACACTTCGTGTGTCGTGTTTTTCCGCAATCAAATAATTGCGGTATAGATGTTTGTGGTTGCCCTTAGTGATGGGATGCTGAAGCCAGCGTTTCGTCTCTACGCAGAATGGCGTTTGCTTCCACTCACCGCAACTCAGGCTCTGTCACATCTGGTGGAGTCAAGTATGGGCCACTTGCAGCGTTAAATCTCTGCAATCCGGCTCTTGAAGAAATCAATGGGGTTCTCTTTAGGTCTATGCTCGCACCTCCCACCCTCTGTACCTCAACGCCGAAGGAGGAATCCCAGAAGAACTCCGTCTTCCAGAAGAACTCCGTCTTCTACAGGCTGGCTCCTCAAGCTTCTGTTTTGCCGATGGAATCGGTCTCTAAACAACTGGTACCTTCCAAAGGCCATGGTCGACGCATGGGGCAGAATACTCAAGCTCTCGAAGAAAACAGGGGGCAGGCTCAGAAAATCCTGAGGCTAATCAAATTCCGGCTGTAAGAAACGGTCGACGTCAATATCGGTGTCATACAAAACAAGCTGGGGGCAGTTCTCCATCAGCGTTGACTCCACCTGCTTCAACTCTGATGATGAATGCTGTTGTTCTAACCGGGAATAGCTTCAAACTATTGCGAAGGATCGGACAAAATTCTCCCACCGCAGTATTGAAGAAATCTCCGCAGCCCGTGAAAATCCAACGAGAGCAGAAACCAGTTTGCTCCCTAAAAGAACTTGTTGGGTTATGCCAACACCCTGGCCATCAAACTGTGGCCAATTGTGGAACAAAATTTTTATAAACTGGCGCTAGAACAACCCGATCCTACGGATCTACCATTAATCCTAATTTAGCAAACTATATATAGGAGTTTAGAAAGGTTATACCGAATGATCCACGTCCTTCAGTCTTTAACCATCATCCCAAACTCCTAGAGGCCTCCATGATCAAGCTTGATCTTCGGTCTCCCTCCATCGAAGATGATCCACCTGAGGATTTGTATTCCGAGCTCCTACCTCATAGCCGGGGTAACTAGGGTACCTAATTCGCTAAACTAGATAGCGTAGAAGATGTAGAGTCTAATGATGGATTGATTTGTCTCTAAACACCCTAGGTTTATCAATACATGAGACTTAGGGTGGAGGTACAGGAAGTAGAAGCATGAGGAGATGAGAGTGTGAAGCATGAAGCAACTCAAGAAAATGGCTAAGTGATGTGAGCAAAATAATAATGCATCAAGTAAGGAAAATATCTCACAACACTTACAAATATCAAGCATGCTAGAATAGTGTCCATGAGTTACCACATGAGTCATAGCATGAGTCACCATAAAGCTATGCTTGAATAAATGCTCATAACACCTCATCCTCCACCTCATTAACCATTTAATCCTAAATGGTTAAAGTTAAATGATGTGGCATCTTCTAGAAACAATCTTGTAATAAATTACAAGAATACCCCTCAGCCTTATATACATACCTGCATCCATATTTCGAAAAATACGAATACAAAGAGATGAAAATAATCTAACAATATAATACTAGAATCCGGCTTAAACCAAAGCCTACTAGTAGTATCCGTCTGAATCATGATACGTGCACAAGTGTACGTATATGATCGAACCCTGCCGTAAAACCATACAGCCTATACATCGTTTCGCCCGAAGTAGTGAAACCCTCTGTGTGGGACTCTAAAGACCTGTCAATACGCTGGCAGTGGGTTTAACCACAAGCACGTCAGCGACACTAGCTCTACGTATCGGCTACCCAGATATTGAGCGAAAGGAAGGCCGACGAGCAAACTCATCTGAACTCCTACTGAGCCTGTCCGTGACAATATCCGTACAGTCCGGTCCGTTCGTCTAAGAGTATCACATATCGAGTTTAGGGGGTGGATAAAAGTTAGACCCCTAATAACACGACATTTCGTGTCGGTATGAAACCCATCACCACCTCAGAAACTACTGATCCCTGATCAGTAATTCTCGACTACCTTGACCAAGGATTTCTGGTGATAGCCACCCGTGCACAACGCGACATCAACCCACAATACCGGGAGAGACGAATCCCCAACGATCCGCTCATTGCCTCCATGTGGCTCGGGACCGTACCAAACTAAAATATGTTTGCATGACTCCTTTGAGCCGTGGTAGGGTAGTAATCAAAGCACGGTAGGTACTCACACGAGACAAATGACGATTTCAGGTCGACAGACTAACCTGTACACATTTCACCTGGGGACTGCTATCTGAAAATAAGTATAATACCAACTAGCATGTTCCCGGCGAGTCCGTCCAGTGTACTCATAACCTAATGAGCACATGTATACTATCTTAGGTGAACAAACTAACACCAATGGCTTGTGAGACCTAGCCACCGCCCCTCATCGGGGTCTCGATAAGTATACACTAGTCTACTCTGGAGTATCGATGCCCAGTCTCGATACTCCTACGAATAGGGACATTTAAGGATGTGCTTATAGACCATCCAGCTCCCACGTATATGATCGCCATCATAATGCTGTTAGTCAAGCAAGAATTCTATGGGCTCTATCAACATGTAATAACGATCTGTAATACCACATAATATATGTACATGATGATAAAGACAAACCAGATAACATACTATCATTTTGAGTAAGACTATTCTATCCGTATAGGTCCTCCCTCAATCATCATAATCACCTGCCTGCAATTACAATAATTGCCTTGAAGGCACTATAGCCAACCGAACTTTCCCCATCTATATATAAGGTGTGGAAGCAGGTGAAGAACTCAGTTTCCAACCACGGCAGTTCCCCTAAACGTCAGGCAAATTCTGACAAATCCCCTTTCAAATACAAAGGACTCATCCCAAGACGGTTCCTAATACAACGGTTCCTCCCAAAGCCAAAGCAGTTTCTCACAAAAAAGAGATACCTAATAAAATCAAAATGCCCGAGGTAAACTCTAAGGGTCAAGATTCCAGATGCCCTAAGCCTGGGGGCATGGTGGTTCACACCGTCTATGTGGTGAACTCCAAAGACGAAGTTCGAACTTCTACTAGTCACCGACCTCAAACTCGGTCCTTGACAAAAGGCTCAACTGCAACGTGAAAAGCTGCAGGAGATATTTGCTCAGGCGGCAGCACTTGCTAATCCATCGTCTAAAGAAAATCCCAAAGACGCGCCTGGAGAAAGAACAGAGCAGGAGTCGGATATTGACATCCTAAAGCGCGCTCTCAAAATGAGAGATGAAGAAGCAGCAGAAATGCCCGTTAAAATGAACCAGATGGCCCTTCTGATCCAGAATATGGCTGGAATGATGGTTCAATCGAAACCACTAGAAGATGAACCGCCGGTAGTCACTCTTAAAGACAAGAGTGACATTTCAAATCCTTTGCAAGTCTCATCAACGGCCGAAGAGAAATTATTCCAAAGCAAAGCTAGACAAATATATCGCTCAGCAAATCAAAGCTCACTATGTCAGTGAAGCTGCAAACAGGTCAATCAAGACTGGTCGGCTATATCCGTCCTGGTACGATCAAATACAGTACCCACCAGAGTACATAATTCTAATGTTCCACATGTACAAAGGAACTGGGAATCCTCACCAGCACATTGCGCGATTTAAATCCATGTGCGGTAATATTGGAAGAAATGGTATATTGCTCCTCCGACAGTTCGTCAGCAGTCTGGCGGGCATCGCCTTCGAATGGTATGTGGAACTTCTAAACGATTCCGTGAAGACCTTCGACGAGATGGGTATACTCTTCTGTCAGAGATTCGCTACTAAAAATGAACACACTACCGTGGCGGCGTTGGTCAACGAAAGGGTTGGACTGATTGAAACATGGGTTCAATATGTTACCCGATGGCGAAATCTCTGGTCAAACCGTGAGCAACGCATCGACGAAGCTGCAGCTATGGGAATGTTCATAACCATCCTTGACCCAAATTCAAAGGTGTTCCCATTTATGGCCCTCTTCAAGCCGACGACCTTCCAAGAGCTCATGGATAAAATGACTCGATTGGATCGGATGGGTCAAGACCTTTCATCATCCGATGAAGATGAATGAAAAACGGAGGCAAGCTGGCGTTTGTTGCCAACGCTCAACAAAAAATGAGGAGCTCTGAAGCAATCTATCGCCAAAATAGCGTTGGCGTGGGTACTCGCCCCCCTGAAATATACACAGGGGCATATTCCTCAATGGCGGCAGAATCTCTACGTGAGACGGTCATTTCCTCTCAAAGAACAGAAAGGATATCAAGGGACCTACAAACGGGTCCTACAATCAAGTGGAATATCCCGCTTGAACAAAAAAAACATGGAAAGGATATGAAATCCATGTCCCACTCCGAATCAGACGATGAGGGGAAAAATCCCTAAGTCAAGTTCATTCTTCAAAGGAAGAGGAAGACTCGGTAGAAGGAATGGCGTAATATCTCGTTCCTTCGTATATGAAGAAGATGCTCCATCAGTATCGGAAACCGACATTGATGAGCAGGGGGAAAGTGCTGTGTAAAATGCCCGGTACTTTCCGCAAAACAACCCGATTGGCGCGATAATAGACGAAGGAGTCGAAGAAGGTGAAGATAGTCTAAGGCATGAAGTGTCCATGCAAACAAAGGACATGCAGCAATGCCTCATCAAACAAGAGTTGGAAGGGATGGGTTATGCAACTCCCCGACCGAATGATAAAATGGACCGAAATGTCCCTAAACTAACGCGTTCCCCCAAAAAACCGGAATGTTGGACCGAAACGTCCTTAAACTAACATTTGTCCCCAAAACGGGAATGTTTGACCGTAACGTTCTTAAGCTAATGCTCGCCTAAAAATGGTGATAATGGACCGAAACGTCCCTAAACTAGTGCGTCGCCTCAAATACGACGCATTGCCTCAAACATGACGATAATGGACCGAAACATCACTAAACTAGTGCGTCACCTCAAAAATGGCGATAATGGACCGGAACGTCCCTAAACTAGCGCATTGCCTTAAATACAGCGATATGCTCCCTTGAGATCTATATTGCAACCGAAGTCCCAGCAGCAAAGGTTGCAACTCAAGTCCCACTGGCTACACAGCTACTCCAGTAATGAAGCCACCCTTAAGTCCCACCAGCAAATAGATGGGTCACCTGCGATGAACCTACTTTCGAGAGTTCCATCACTTGCAAAAAAAGGTACGTCCACAAGCGAAATGGGCATAGATGAAAACCCGAAAGGGGGTCATGAGTAAAAAAAGCAGGGCTACCGGTGAGCTTGTGAAAACCCGGAAGGGCGCAAACTCGTTAAAAAAACAAAAAAAAAACGGTGTGTTCACAAACGAAATGGGAACGGATGAAACCCAAAATGGCGCCGTGAGTAAAAACAGCAGGACTACTGGCGAGCTTATGAAAACCCGGAAGGATGTAATCTCGTAAAAAAATAAAAAAATAAAATAAAATATACTTGCAGGGTCTTTTCGATCTTGTGAGGAGAAAATACCTGCATTAGATCCTTACAACTCACAAAGGAGCAACACACTTAGAAATCCACACGATTTCTAAGGAGAAAATACACTTATGAGATCCTCACGACTCGTAAGGAGAACCCTCCCTATGAAATCCTCACGGCTCATAGGATTCAAAAATCTTAAGCTATAGGGATCTAAACATGTTCTTAAGCCGTCATATTCATCTAATATTGCCCTACAGGCGGTCTAATATTGACCCTTGTATACAATCCACGGGCATGAATAAACAATTCCCCACCAAATTCCACCAATGGCGAGAAATATCCCATATAGTGAACGACACTTGTAAGTCCTCTCGAATTATAAGAAGAAAACATTCTTGTAAGATCATTACGACTTGCAAGGGAAAACACCACTTAGAAGTCCTCACGACTTCTAAGGAGAACGTACACCTACGAGATCCTCTCGACTCCTAGGGAGAAAAACCACTGAGGATCCTAACCCTGTTTACTAAGCCACATTTGTTTAAATTGACAAGGGCAAATGATGATTCGCTCCTGGCAATATCCCAGTTGAAGCAATGTTGATGTCTAAATAGGTATCAAATTTCAAGTTCTCGCAAAGGCAAATGATGATTCGCTCATAGCAATATTCCAGTGGTAGCGATACTGATGCCAAGATTGATATCAGACTTTAAATCCCCAACTAAAAAAAAGCCAAAATTTTTGGGCAACTGGCAATAAAAGCAGCGAGTAAAAACAAAAACAGCTGAAATGATTGGGCACCACGATAAATAGCTGAAATGATTGGGCAATCACGACTTTCGCGACATAAAAGATGAAAAGATAGAGTATCGCAGAAAGGAAAAAAATGAAAATGAAACTTTTCTGCCCTGCAAGTAGGTCCATATTGGCTCTTGTATATGGTCCATAGGCACAAATGAAAGAAAGAGAACCATATATTCCTACCATGCTCCGTCAAAAGAAGAGCCAGATCTCGACGGTTCATATACAACCTAGAGACCAAATCGACATTCTTCTCATTCCAACAGAGTGCGGACGTGACATCAACAAAGCTCCAAGGAGCCAAATCAAAAAAGAGTAATGGCAAAATCCCGCTGCAACTTGACGTTCCTTCTCGGTGCAGACGCAACGTCAACAAACAAAAGTGGAGTGATGGCAAAATCCTAGCTCCAGCTCGACATGCTCCTCATTTCAGGAAGGTGCGGACGCAACTATCAAATTAAATTGGAGCGATGGCATATTTCTAATTCCGGACTTCAATTGCAATACATAAAGTATATAGGTCCTACAGATGTCTGCCCTATTTCAGCAAAGAATCGGCGCGATATCGTCAAAGCAAAAAATCGAAGTGACGACATATTCCTAGTTTCGGGTCTTGACGGCAACTCATATAATATCCGAAAGACCATTGGAGATCATTCCACCCTAGAAGGGCGCGGTTATGACTCATCGGAGCTCCAAATTGAGCCTAACCTCAAGTAAAAAGCATCATGTCTAATTCCTAACGCTTTCTCTTCTAATGGTAATATAACCTAAGGAGATTACTTGAAGATATCTTGTCCAGCCTTCAAAGGGATCAGAGACATGACAGTCGTGGGGCGATGGCATATTCCTAACTCTCGACTTCAATTGCAATACATACAGCATAGAGGTCCTTGTTTCCCCCAATCAGAGAAAAGCTCTGTTTTGAAATTCAAAATTCAAAAATTTAAGCAACGCTTCAGATCCAGCGCTAGGAGCGCTGCGCGCCACGTGTCAAACACGGATGCGCTAGCGCCAGGTGCGCTGCGCCCTAGGCAGCGCACCCCCAATCAGAGCAAAGCTCTGTTTTAAAATTCAAAATTTAAAACTTGAAGCAACGCTTCAGATCCAGCGCTAGGCGCGCTGCGCGCCACAAGTCAAACACGGGTGCGCTAGCGCAGTTGCGCTGTGTGCCACGTGTCAAACGTAGGTGCGCTGGCGCAAGATGCGCCAGCGCTGGAATTAAAAATTCCCTACCATTAGATTAAAAGATCTAATAATAATGATAAAAAATTAATTAATCAGAATTAAAATTCTGTTATGGAAAGATCTTTCCAATCTTGTTAAAAACAAGAAGATTGCTTTCTGTAAAACAGAACCCTTAGGATCAAAGATCCAATGGTGGGAAATATTCCCAAATCAATCAGAGAAGGATCTCTTTAACTGATTTAACAAATCAATTTGCCCTATATAAAGGCCCGTAGACTTCAAGTCTCAGAGATATATAGAAATATAGAGAAACCCCCCTGCAAATTTTGAGAAAAACTCAAAGAGAAAGAAAAGCAAGCTTTTGGTGAAAGAAGATCATTTTCTTCAAGGTAAAGAACATGATTCTTGAACACAGAGATGAAATCATCTCATAAAAGAAGAACCATCTTCTAAATAAGATCATAGATCTACAAAAGACCAAGGTCTTTGATAAAAAAAAAAGAGATCAACAGATCTTATCATAAAAAAAACAAAAAGAAGTATTTACTTCATTCACAGATCCTTGATCTACAAAGGCAGAGCCCTTTTATAAACAAGAACTTTTGTTCTTGAATCTTGAGGCAAAGCCTCCTTTAAGAAGACATAAACTTGTTCTCTGATCATAAATTTGATCAAATGCGCTTTGCGCTATTGAAAAGTGCCCTGCACTTATGATCTGCGCCTTTGCGCTCCTTGGACCGGCGCTCAGCGCCAAAACATGCCACGTGTCAACCACAGACACAGCTTGCGCTTTGCGCTTCTGAAACAGTGCACTGAGCTCATGGGCTGGTGCTCAGCGCCAAGCACGCCACGTGTCACTCACTGGTGCGCCACTAAACTAGCGCAAAGCGCTCATAAATTGAAAGCGCAATGCGCTAATAAACTGGTGCTTAGCGCTAAGCGCGACACGTGTCATTTTCGTATGCGCTATTTGGCAGAAGCGCAATGCGCTCTTTAATTGGCGCAAAGCGCCTGGCGCGCCACGTGGCGCATTGTTAGAACACACATTGTTCTGATGAATGCTATGCATTCAATACGAGACAAAAGATGTCAGAACTCAATGCTTAGCATTATTAAAAGGGCCAAGCCGAAATAAAGGCTCAATAGCCAGAGTAATAAAATATTAAACATTTTAATTGGACTTAGCCCAATATTGGCCGTAAGTCCTCAACTTATATCAATTGAGCCCATCCGCTCACGAATGTTCAACAAATCTTAGTTCCAAACTGGGCTATAGATTTTTCAATCAATCTACATCCGGTTCGAGGGTACGTCTCTTTACTCCTCTGATATCTGTCATTGTAATCCTTCAACGTCTTCAGAGAGGTGACGGGTCACGACAACCGCACATTTCTACAGACTGTGGGGTCCTTAAACTCATGGACTATGATATCCTTAAACCTTATAGACCACGATGTCTCTAAACCGGACTATGGGGTCCTTAAACTCATAGACTATGATGTCTTTAATCTGGACCGAGATGTCCTTAAATTCACCTTGGACCGCCATGTCCTTAAACTGGTAATCGACCGCAATGTCCTTAAACTAAACATTAGAGTCCAATTGCTCTTTTGTTGGATCTAAATGATCCTGTTAAGTTGATCTTAGTCTAAAAATTAGACTAACGTATCCTTAACATACGTTTAAGTTGATCTTAGTCTCAAATGAGGCTAACGTATTCTTAAACCCAAACCCCAAACCCAAATCTAAGAAGATACGGATTTGGACTAATCCACGCCCTACGGGCGATAACATAAATTAGTCTCCGTATACAATCTACGAGCAACCACAA
Source organism: Agapanthus africanus (assembly GCA_030015575.1). NCBI lineage: Eukaryota > Viridiplantae > Streptophyta > Magnoliopsida > Asparagales > Amaryllidaceae > Agapanthus > Agapanthus africanus. The sequence continues at coordinate 973,819,937 of CM057338.1, read as the reverse complement.
AACAAAACAAACACCCACGACATGAAATGACCATCTGGAGAAGGAGAAAGTGGTTACCGCGATGCGATAGCGTAATTAACTGCAGGGGCTTGCGCCTGTAGGGAAGAGCGTCCCCACAATCAAAAAACCCCTCAAATGAGGGGGAATATGACGAAGTCTGCTACATCGGCCGCATCCGTTTAAACCTTCGATACATGGTGTCATAAATCAACTTGGCATCTTCGGAGAGGTGAACGACTATCACCAATTAGCATCTGCCTCCAGATTCAGGCAAGAAGTTTTGTCTTCCCGGTTTCCGGCGATGAACAGATTCTGGCACGCCCGGTGGGACCTTTTCCTCTTTCCACTCCACACTTCGTGTGTCGTGTTCGCAAACGAATCGCGGTTTGATATGGTTGCCCTTGAGTTCAAGGTACTAAGATTTGGTTTCTTGTTTGGCGCAGAAAGCGAAACATCAATGGCATCCACTTGCGAGAAGTGTTCCAGCTGCAATTGTAACTCGCGCTCCGCCTTATCTGGAGGCATAGCCTACGGCCCCAAGCAGCCTCCTTGTTCATGATGCCGGTGGATCAGGTGACTCAGGCCAGCACCGGATTGTTCTTTGGGACTATGCTCCCACCGATGAACTTCAGCACCCATGTACCAACACCAGAAGCTCCCAAGAAGTCGGTCTTTGATCGGCTTGCTACTACCGCGGCCCCTCTCAACGGGTTGTCCAGCTCCAGCGTCTCAGTCTTCGCCAGATTGGGCCAAAGTTCATGTGGGCCCACGATGAAGCCTACAATTCTAGAACAGGTTATTCCGAAGAGGATAGCCATCCCTGCTCCTGAAGTCGTCAAGGCGACTTCTCCTGCCAAAGGGTCGGTCTTTACAAGATTAACCACTTCGGCTCCCGCTCCTAAGTCTGTCTTTGACAGATTAAATACTTCTACTCAACGGACCTCAGTTTTCAAGAGGCTGACGCCAGCAACAGCCCTTCTCCAAAGCAGGGGGCAAGACGAAGCCACCCCTCAAGCTCAAACCATCCCAACAGCCCGACGGGCTCGACGTCGCCAATGGCGTCGAGTAAGGTTGGCTGGGGGTAACTCCCCCTCTGGAATAACTCCACCAGCCCCAACGGTAGAAGTCAATGCTGCTGTTCCAACTGGGAATAGCTTCGAACTATTGAATAAGGTGCGCAGGAACTCGCCTACCGCCGTACTGAAAAGATCTCCTCCTCCGGTGGAGAATGTTACAGAAATAAAGCCGGATCAGCCCCCTCAACGGCTGTCCTCCAAAGTTTACAAAGTCTGGCGACGGGTCCAAAAGTCGGTGATTGATCAAGATTACCCTCGCCGACAGAAAAAGGTGAAGGTTCAGCAGGAAGAGAACCGTCCTGTCAAGCCGCAAAGGACAACAACTACCTGGGTGCCCGCTGCAACAGCCCCCTTGACGTCAACTGCTCAAAAGAGAAGGAGGCCAGAGAAAGCCCCTGTGACTACAGCAGATCGCAAAGACGCTAAGCCCAAACGCCCCAAGTCTGGGGGCATAACGGTCCATACTATTTACATGGCTTCCGGAAAAGAGGAAAGCCGTGCTTCGACGGGTCAACGACCGCTCACCCGATCCGTGACCAAAGCCCAGGAGCAACAACAGAAGCTTCAGGAGATGCTGACTGCAATGGCCGCACTCACCGGGCCAAAAGAAAGCCCGGAGGCGTCATTAGAGCGGGGTCACGAACAAGAAACCGATGCTGACTTCCTCCGCAGAGTCCTCGAAAAGAAGAACAGAGAAGCACCAGAACAAGCTGCCAACATAAAACAAATGGCGCTTCTTTTCCAAGACATGGTAGGGATGATGTTACAGCCGGACCCTCCAATTGAAGACCTTCCGATCATTGTTGAAGACGATAGAGGGGAGACATCTAATCCTCCTCCGGCTCTTTCAGCAGCCGAGGAGGAAACCATTTCCAAGGCCGCACTGGATGATTATATAGCTCAGCAAATACAAGCTCACCAGGCGAATGAAGCGGCCGGCCAAGTCGTTAAAACTGGGCAACCGTATCCAGGATGGTATGACCAAATAATTACCCCCCAAGATACATGATCCCCAAATTCCATGTGTACAAGGGGACAGGCAATCCTCACCAGCACGTCGCCCAGTTCAGAGCTCTTTGCGGCAACACTGGGGGCGATGATAAGCTTTTGCTCCGTTAATTTGTCGGCGGCTTGTCGGAGACGACCTTCGAATGGTACTCCGAACTTCCAAACGATTCCGTCAAGACTTTCGTGGAAATGGAGTTGTTATTCACCCAGCGATTCGCGAGTGCTAGTGAATGCACCCCAATAACGGCATTGATCAATGCCAGGTGAAGCCAGGAGAGACATGGGTCCAATACGCCATACGATGGAGGAATCTGTGGTCGAAGTACGAACAACGCATCGAAGAAGCACCGGCGGTGGGTATGTTCGTGGGCACCCTGGACCCTCATGCAACTATTTCACAATTCATGATGTTCTTTAAGCCGACCACATTCCAAGCCTTGATCGAAAAGCTGGCCCAAATGGACCAGATGGGTTATAGACCGTCTCCTCCAAAGCCGGACTCTCAAAATGAGAAGGGAAAGGGGAAAGCGATCGTCTTCGCCAACACTCAACAACAGCCGAGCAGCTTAAAGTCGGTTGTTCGCCAAAACAACGTGCGTCCACGCCCATCCCTCTAGGAGAGACTGGGACATCCTTACTCGTTTCCCCAGGATAAAACGAGGAGACTGTTCGAGCTGGCAGTGCGCAACAGACTCATCAATCTGCCGGATCCAAAACGACCGTTGCAACCCGGCGAGGCTAATAGTCCCAATTATTGCCCTTACCATCAAACGGTAAGCCATCCAATTGAGGATTGCTTCATCTTTAAAGGCTGGATTGAAGATCAATACCAACAGGGCAAATTTTCCCTGTCCAAGAATTGGAAGGTGAACCCACCACAGCCACACGCTCTCAAGAAGACAGATACGCCGGAGGCATCATGCTCTTTCATTGAAGAAGCTCCATAGGAGGTCTTTCCTTCAACAAAAACTAAAAGAATATTGAGGAATCTCCAAACATGTCCGGCAATCAGGTAGAAGAATTCGCTGGAACCCAAGATTATCGAGGGAATGCTGATGTCGCGTCCAATTCCAAAAAAATGGTGGTGATAGTCAAAGCACTCATACTCAGCCGTCAAAGTCTTCCAAGAAGAAAACCAAGAAGCCCGTGAAACCTGATGACAAACGCACGGACCTACAAAAACATATTGACGCGCTGGAAGAATATAATCAGAAGGCGCGGACCCCAGTCACACTCCAAGAATTCCTCAGCCACGTCCTTGAGGACCGAAGTGATGACAATGGAGAAGACTCGTCAGAAGAACCCGAGGATTATGTGGCAAGATCCATATGATCTCTCACTCGTTAATAAACGGTGAAGAAGCTCCTGACGCAAAGAAATTGGGGGCAAATCCTGAGCCGGAACTTCTAGGACCATCAGACGAAATGATTGATGCATTCCTGAACGAAACCCATCTTAAAAGCAAAGCTGATCGAGAGCATGAGATGGCCATATTTGAAAAGGCTAAACGCCGGCGACTGGACGAAAGGGTTAAAACACTCCCCCTAGGTAAAAGCACTTCATCTACCGCAAATAAAAGAAGGTTCAAGACGAGGAAAAGGTTCGCCAAAGCCATATCGATGGGAATGAAGCTGCCCTCTTTCAGAGAAAATTCTCCTTGCAATATATGCCTTGATGATGAAGATGTGCATCCTAATTACTGTTTATATCATCAAAGGATTGCGCACCCCACCGAAGAGTGCAACGCCTTTAAAAATTGGTAGCAAGGGTGTGTCGCTCACAGGCAGCACATCAAGAGGATGGAGCGTGAAACTCGTCGACAGCGGAAAAATGCGATAGACGAACGAGAAAGAGCTGCCGACAACTATCACATGGTTGATAGCAGGGGACCGCAAGTTCTCACCTTCGGGAGCAATTCTGAAGAAGAAATTACTCTCAGCCCTCTCTTCAAGGAATCCACCTCAGGAAAAGAGGAAGAAACGAAGAGCTGCGAGAACATTCTTCTACGCAATCGCACGCTGCCTGAAAAGGATCTCGGACCCGGAAACAAGGGATCAAGCAAAAAGGATAAGGGGAAGGGAAAAACGACCTTTGTCGCCAACGCTCAGCAACAGCCGAGTAACCCGAGACCGTTTGTTCGTCAAAGCAACAAGCCACGATCCATCGATGAGAAGTTGAAACGTCCTTACTCATTTCCCAGGGATAAAGCAAGGAGACTGTTCGAACTGGCAGTGCGCAACGGGCTCATCACTCTGCCAGATCCAAAACTTCCGTCGCAACCGGGTGACGTTAACCATCCTAACTATTGTCCTTACCACAGAGTAATGGGCCATCCACTCGAAGATTGCTACGTCTTCAAAGGTTAGATTGAGGATGAATACCAAAAGGGCATATTCGAGTTGTCTGACAACTGGAAGGTGAACCCACCCGCCACAACCACATGCTCAGAAAAGGATGGACATGCCGGGGGCATCATGCTCTTTTATAGGGGAAGCTCCATGAGAAATTGTTTTTTCGGCAAAAAACTAAAAGAGTGCTGAAAGATCTTCAAACATGTCCAACCTATGAACCAAAGACCGAAACGTCGTTAAACTAACAATGGACGACTATGTCCTGAAACTGGATATTGACCGAGACGTCGATAAACTACTACAGACCGCAGCATCCCAAGGCTGATACAAAAAAAGAGACAATAAAAAAAGGGAGAAAAAAGAAAACGGTATGTCCATAAGCAAAATGGGCACGGATGAAAACCCGAAAGGGCTCCGTGAGTAAAAACAGCAGGGCTACCGGCGAGTTTTGTGAAAACCTAAAAGGGCGCAATCTCGTTAGAAAAAAAAAGAAAGAGAAAAGAGAAAAAAGAAAACAGTATGCCCATAAGCAAAAGGGCACAGATGAAAACCCGAAAGGGCTCCGTGAGTAAAAACAGCAGGGCTACCGGTGAGTTTTGTGAAAACCCGAAAGGGCGCAATCTCGTTGAAAGAGACTTGCAATGTCCTCTCGACTTTATAAGGAGAAACCACCTGCGTGAGATCCTTACGACTCACAAGGGAGCAACACACTTAGGAACCCTCACGATTCCTAAGGAGAAATTACACTCGCGAGATCCTCACGACTCGTAAGGAGAACCCTCTTATGAGACCCTCACGGCTCATAAGCTACAGGGATCTAAACCTGTTCGTAAGCAACCACCACAATCTCCAATATTGCCCTACAAGCGGCTCAATACTGACTCTTGTATACAATCTACGGGCGCGAATAAACGTTTCTCTAACAATGTCCCATCCGTGACTAGGGATATGTCTACATGGTGAACAGCCCTTATAAGTCCTCTCGACTTATAAGGAGAAAACACTCTTGTAAGATCCTTATAACTTATAAGAGACCATGCACTTAGAAATCCTCATGATTCCTAAAGAGAAAATGCACCTACGGGATCCTCACGACTCGCAGGGAGAAAAACCTTTATGAGACCCTTACGGCTCATGAAGTCGAAAGCCTTAGTCGATAGGATCCTAACCCTGTTCGCTAAGCCACCTTTGTTCGACATCGACAGAAGTAAATGATGATTCGCACCTGGTAATATCCCAGTTGTAGCGGTGCTGATTCCGAAATCGGTGTCTAATTCCAAGCTTGCAGCAAGAAGCTAGCGAACCACACATGCATACAAAATAGCCGAAACGATGGGACAACTTGCAACAAAATCAGCAAGTAAAAATGTATGCATGCAAAATAGCCGAAATGATTGGGCAAATCACAATAAAAAGCAGCGAGTAAAAATAAAATAAATAATCGAAATGATTGGGCACCGCGAAAAATAGCCGAAATGATTGGGCAATCGCGACTTTCGCGATATAAAAGCTGAAATGATGGAGCATAGCGGAAAGAAATAAAAAGAAAACGAAAAAAGTAAAAATTTTTTCCCTACATGTGATATCACATCAATCCCTATATACAATTCAGGGGCGCAAACAAAGAAGGAATCACACCTTCCCTCCCCAGGCTTCATTAGAAAACGAAGCCAAATCTCGACGGTTCAGGGATAGCCTAGAGATCATCAACAGCGTTCCTCCCCATTCCAGCAGGATTCAGACGCTGTAATCAACCTTGGAGCTACGGAAAAGCCCCTACTCTAAATCTCGATAGTTCCCAGACAACCTAGAGACCACCTTGACATTCGTCTCGTTACAGTAGACACAACGTCAGCAAGGTGGAGTGATGGCGAAATCCCAACTCCATCCCAGCATTTGTCTCGTTACACTAGACGCAATGTCTGTAGGGTTCCTAGGCACACTAGTGAGGTCTCACAAGGCATCGAACATGGCAATTTCAAATTTTAACGGTGCCAAGAAACCCGACTACGGATCGTCGGCTAGAAAACTAGGCGAAAACATAAACTAGTTAACGCTTAACTAATGGGATATCGGAAATACAACCTTTGTAGATCCGGTGCTCCACCTCCATAGCTCCGCAACGAGGTCCTCTCCGCTGTCCAAATCAAATCCGGGCTCTAGCGTCGTCTTCGTCGGAGAATGGGCAAGCTAGGTCGTCGATGTCCATGCCGAAGATGATCTACGTCGAGGCATCGCTAGATCAAGCTCCACCTTCACCAAGTCTTGAAAACTTGTGAAGGAAACACACTCTACTACTTGGCAAGAGGTAGAGGATGAGGAAATAGGAAGTGGGTAGACTTTAGTTTTGAATTTCTCACTCTTTTTCTCACTTTGCCATTAAAGCTTTCAAGCTTTTTCTTGAAGTGAAGAAGAAGAAGAAGATGAAGAATATGATAAGTGTTATTTTAATTGAAAAAGAAAATGATTCTTATCATATTCTTAACCTTAGTTAAGTGTAGAGAATAGACCATGGTTAGTAATGATGGTTAGGGTTAAGAAAGAGACAAGAATGGTGGACTAGGTCAAAGCTTCATGAAGCTTCAACAAAACAACAATAAAAGCCACCATTCTTTTCATATTATTTCCAAAATGAATAAATGAAAAAGATAAATAAATGAAAAAGGAAAACCAAAACCCTAACCATATAAATAACCATGGTTTAATTCTTTACACAAACCAAGTAAGTATGCATCATCAAACATGATACAATCATGTGCACAAAACTATATCAAATATACAATGTGCACATCCGAGCGAGAAAATCCATTTAAAGTGAACCGATACTAGTTAATGCAAAGTAATATATCAAATATATAATTATTCATTAAATCATTAAATCAACTCTTGATTTAACGATCCGGTCATATCGCATATAACCGACTAATATCAACAGTAAAAACTTATCGAATCAACACTTGATCCGATAACCCGGCTATATCGCATATAACCGATCAATGTCACATCGCGAGAATCAAATACAGTATCACATACTGGTATCATTCTCGGTCCCGCACATATCTCATATGCGCTCCTATTTCGTTTCGCTTGAGCCAGGAAACCTCTGTGTAGGACTCTAAAGACTCGTCAATACGCCGGCAGCAGATGATGATCATATCAAGCATCCACAAGCCGCAAGCGGTCTGCTAAACGTAACGGCCACCCGGGTATTGAGCGATCTGAAGATCGACGAGCAAGCCCGCTCACACTCCAGTGAATCCAACCAGTAACACTACCGTACAGTCCGGTCTGATCGTCTGATATGTCGCATATCTCGCCTAAGGGTGGTAAACGTCAGACCCCAATAGCTCGATAAGTCGTGTCGATATGAGGTCTATAACAATTCGAGAAACTACTGGTAACACTTACCAGTAAATCTCAGCAACCCTGGCCAGGGATTTCCTGTTATAGCCAATCGAACACAGCGCAACATCAACCCCCTATACCGGGAGAGACGAATCCCCTCCTATCGCTCATTGCCTCCATGTGACTCGGGACTGTACCCAAAAACCACCGTTTTGCACGCCCTCTTGGACGTGGTAAGATGGAAATCAAAGCACAGTGGGAACCACACAAGACTCTATGACAATCTCGGGTCAACAGACTACTCTGTACCAGTGTCACCAGAGAACTGCCATCTGACGTGAGGTATAATACCATCTGGGAGTTCTCGGCGAGTCCGTCCAGTGTACCCAGTCTCTACTGAGCACCCGTATATCATCTATGATGTCAAACACCAATGGATATAGGATCATCCATCGCCTATCTGTATGGGTCGAGAAGGTACACGCTAGTCTACTCTGGTATATCGATGCCCCGTCTCGATATACCCATGACTAGGGACTTTGAAGGATGTACTTATGGACTACCATGTCCCCACTAGTATGATCCGCATCATAGTCCAGGTAGTCAAGCACACATCCTAAGGGCTTTACCAACATGTAACAGAGAGACAATCAGCATACACGTTAAGGTAAAGGGTAACCAAATAGCATACTATCATGTCGAGCAAGAAAGTCCTCCCTATATATGTCCCAGCATCCACTACAATATACATCCTATGTACAGTAATGGCCTCTAGGGCATACATATAACTAACAATCTCCCACTTGCACTAGGGCCATCTGTAGCAGTGGTTGCAGTATCTCATACTCAACCATCCCATGAAAGTCTCTCTCTGGGAACAGGCATTTGTGAGTGGATCCGCTGTGTTGTCCTCTGAATCTACTCTCCTGACCTTGATCACCCTGGAGATCAACTATCTCCATGATCAGGAGATGCTGCCTTAGAATATGTCTGGATCACTGATGGGACCGGCGTTCCTTGGCATAAGCCACAACTCCATTGTCTCACATTGGTAGGAACCAAGTTCATCTCATGAACAAATATACATCCAGACCGCCTCTTTGGTAGCATCGTAAGTAGCGATATATCCAGCCTTTATCGTCTAGTATGTCACGGTATCTAGCTTGGAACTCTTCCAACATACCGTCCCTTTACTGAGGGTAAAGACAATGCCTGTGACTGACACTCAGTCGTCTTTATCACCCTGGAACCCTTCCAGTGATTCTCCCCAGGGTCGATTGATACCATCTCACTACAGCTAGTGAGTATCCTAACATCCAATTAGATCTATCTCATAGATCCAAAATCCAGGATTTAGTAGGTATCACTTTGATCCTTGATGGAGAATCATTGTGATAAGCGGAGATTGATCGAACGTAGCATAGGAAACTCTTTCCCTATCAAGAGTATATCATCCACGTACTCTACGAGGATCATCACCATACTCCCTACTACCTTTTTGTATATACAAGGTTCATCTACCATTTTGATGATGTCAAACTCTTTGACTATTACATCAAAACAGACGTTCCAACTCCGCGATGCCTGCTTTATCATATAAAACATCTTGCACACGTTTCCGCTGCTCCCACTGTCTACGAGGCCCTCTGGCTGTGTACTTATAGACGCACTCTTCTAAATCATCATTTAGAAAAGCAGTCATGGCACCCAACCGCCAGATATCGTAGTCATGGTATGTAGCCGTGGCAAGTAGGATCCGAATGGACTTAAGCATAGCTACTTGAAAAGGTTTCATCATTATCCACGCCTGGTCAATGACGAAAACCTTTAACAAGTCTAGCTTTGAAAGTCTCAACTTTTCCATGTACACCAAGTAATCTTCTCAAGATATACCTGCTCCTGATGGGGATTTAACCCTTCAGATATAGCAACCAAAGTCCATACTTCGTTGGTGTATAAGGATTCCATCTCAGATCACTAAGCATCCAATCATTCTTACAGAGTCTTACTCCTGATGGCCAGCTCGAAACTAGTTGGGTCATCATCTCATGATGCAATCCTCGCTCCCACTGTCATAGAGAAACAGAAGTATCTCTCAGGTGGGTGGGGAACCCTACTAGATCGGCGGAGAGGCTGAGGTTCATTGGAATCTACTGAATCCTTTGGTTCTATCAAATCATCAGCTGCAGTTTGTATAGCTGGAACCTTTCCAGTTCTACATTACAGACTTTGCCTCGAGCTTGTCCGGATTTTGCTTTCAGACATAGGCCGGTCAACCCCAAATCTTAACTTGCTTAAGACATGGGCTTTTCCCTTTCCATATCATATATGAAGTGGTAGGCAACTGATTTGATTGGAACCCTATTCAATAGGTATGCAACTTCATAAGTGTATAACTCCCAAAAGGAAAAAGGTAACTCAGTATTACTCATCATAGAGAACACCTTATCATATAGGGTGTGATTGCTCCGCCCCGATATACCATCGTGCTATGGTGTATACGGAGGAGTAATGCTGAGAGAGAATCTCATTCTCCTTTAGAATAGTCCAGGAATTCCGTGCTCAAGTATTCTCCTCCTTGATCTCATCAAAGGACATAATACTTATACCCGTATCGGTTCTCTACTTCTAACTTATATTCTGTGAATATCTCAAAAGGTTCGGACTTGTGTTTCAACAGGAACATGGGTCTGAATCTCGAAAGATTATCAGAGAATGTAATGAAGTAAAAAGAACCAGTCCTGGCATGTGTAGACAGGGGACCTACATACATCAACATGTATCATCCCAAGAGTTCACTAACTCTTTCACTGTTTCCAGTAAACGGAGCTATGGTCATCTTATCTTTGTGACATGACTGGCAAGTTTCACAAGATGTAAATTCAAACTGATTTAAATATGCATCTACATGTAACTTCAGCTAGTCGGGTCGCATTGATATGACCTAGTCTACAATGCCTTAAGAAGGATTCGTTCATTTCTGAACTCTTCCTCTTGTGTGTGTTCTGTATACTAAAGAACTGTAGTTTGATTTAGAACATCAATACTTTTAGATAACGTGCCTGAACCGATCAACTTTTGATATAGGAAATGTTCAAAACATTATCCAACAATACAAAATTTTATCATTTCTTTACTTATAAAGAGACTGATATGATTTTGTATATCAGGTTCGGTATCTAATAACATTCGTTCAGAATCAATGTATTGGTAATACAGGGTGACAGTGACCAACAGACTTGGCTGCAACACTTGCCCCGTTTTCTGCCTCATGAAACTTATCATCCGTTCTCAGTTCTCTACCTTTCTGTAGCCCTATGTAACAGATTACATATCTGGGATCCTGATCTGGTATCATATACCCAGGACGTAGAGGATACAGAGAAACAGTTCTTTGTAATGAACACACCCGAAGATGATGCATCAACATGCACTCTCTTCGTTTGGGCGGCACGGGAATTCTGGTAATCCCCAATTTCCTGCTCGGTCTTATAACATTTATAAGTTGGAGCGGGACCAACGTTCCCTAGCTCAGTATAACAAGCGGGTTCGGTCAATATTCCGTATTATTATCTTGATTAAGGCGTGATGTGGTCGCTACCTGGAGAGAGAGAGAAGAAAACACTCAGCGTGCGCTCTGTCAAGAATAGATTGGTTATTATTTTATCTAATCAGGATGGCTCCCACTGCTTTTTATCAAATCTTCCTTCAAACCCTAAAAGGAAAGACTAGCCGGGATTAATTACACACTATAAGTTCGCCAATCTTTCAGCCAGGCCAGTGTCGGTACTTTGAGGGAGGTCCCCCGTGCTTTCGCACGAACCTAATTAATGTAAACCTCGTTTTCCCAGAGGCGTAACCCCGTTGACACCTTTCTAGACACCTACTTGATCAGCTAATTGTAATGTATAAAACTCTCCCAGGAGTAACTCTTACTCGCAGCGGGTATCGGGATCCAACTATCTCATAGAAGGTATGCAATCTCATTGCAAATTTCAACACTTGAAATTCCCGATAATATTTTGCCCCTAGCGTCCTATGACCTTGACGCAGGCCAACAAACCATAGTCCGCTAGTCAAGTTCAACCCGTCATTTCCTGATTGAATTAAACCCACCCGCACGACCTTTGACGCAGGCCAACAAAGTCGCACGACTACCCTAATCCAATCACATCATATGCTTATGCAGATAAGCACCAGTTAGCTACCGCACACTACGCCTTGACGCAGGCCAACAAACGTAGCACGAATACTAACTACTACTTATCTGAAATGACGGAGGGCTACGACAGGTTTTTCTGAAAACCTATTGCGTAATGAACTTGATATCGTTGTAGAATCAAATGATTTTGAAATGGAGTGTTTTTGAGGCTTTTCTAGTTTTGCTAAAGGAGTCACTCCCGGTGAAGGGATCGTCGGTCCTTTCCTCGTCGAATGAGGTACGGGATATATCATATATATCACTGTGCAAAGCAAAAACACTTAAAAGCAATCAAAAGACAAACCGAGGATTGTAGCATCTGCCAGTTATTGCTAAAGGAGTCACTCCCGGTGAAGGGATCTCGGTCCTTTCCTCATCGAATAAGGTGCAGGATATATCATATATACCTCTGTGCAAAGCAAGAACTGTAGCTACCTGTTTTATTTTGAAATTCGATTCTACAACATCTTAGGTTTCTTTTATTTCATTAATCATATTAATGAAGTCCCATCATTTAATGTACCTAAACATCACAGATAAATACGACGTACACTTATGCCATCCGCATTCGCCTCGATGTCCCCTCGTGCACCGTTAGGTTAGGTAACTAACGGCAGAGGGGGGCAGGGCTAGCACGGGTGTAAAACATAAGTAACGTCTATATAATACATCATATATACTATATACTGTATCTATCATAGAACATCACATGAACACATCACAGATATCGCAGCAGAAGAAATATATGAAATATTGGATATACTAGGACGTCCGTGTTTTCAATACGAGCCAGTATAAAACACGGATTCCACGGTCGTGATGAAGAGCCAACCCACACCCCTAGACCCCTACGAGAGCGGCAAGCAACCCTACCAATTCTGGAGTTAGGAGACCCGGACCCGACTCCTCGAGTTGGTCTCCCACTGGACTCCAGAACCCGGTTACTTGTGCCCTCCTCCTTGGGTCTATCCTAGTGCGAAAAAGTAAATAATATACAAACGGTGACAACTTCCGCAACCTGGAAGCGCCCCAAATAAAAGAATATTACATACAAGTTTTTACATGAATGAAAATGAAAAACACTCATCTCACATAAAAACCCCCGGCTATTCAAACACGACGATCCAATATAACATATCCAGCAACACATAACATCACATGTCATCAACGTAAGTAAATATGTCCATCCCAATTGTCGTTGACATATAACAACGAAACCGGCGATATCACATATTACACTTACGGTCACAGAAAAGAAAGTGTAAAACTACAACAGTTGGAATCCGCAACCACCTCAGACATCGCATGCCTGACCAAATGAATTCCTTAGACATCGCATGCCTAACAATTATAAACCCCGCATTTTAGTCTCAAAATCGAAAACACTTTTCAATATCAAGTCGGGGAATTCAACAAGATTCCCGACAGTCTGATCGAATACTCGTCGCAAACTTTAGTAGGCGGCCGCACCCCCGATACCGTCGACGAAGTGCACCAAGGCGGAACACCGCTACCGTGAGCACCCGGACGGATGCTTTCGGCGACGGGGTTCTCCTACAGTCACTTGGTCGGGGCTATGGAGTGAGGCTGTCTATTAAGTTTACCCGGCGAGTATCCGCGTACACTACGTGATTGCGACGGACTTCTGATCACATCAAAATTCCGTGGCAACCGATCAAGTGAGACTAAATTACTAGATTTATAACATTCATTTAGTTATCTCATAACTTATTGTGAATTCCAATTATTGTATCCCATTCCAGATAAACAGAAAATGTTAAACTTTCCGATCGAACAATCGAACACCCAAGTTTTCCCGATACAGATCAACACATGAAACAAGTCTAACAACATTCTGTTCGTGCCTCAGTACCAACGGTCCAGCCGTAGAAGGGTCAAGCCAACGCCTCACATGTGGCACGCCGTACTGCCCCAAACCCGAAGGTTCAAAGGGCAGTTTAAGACGGTCACATAATCGAGTTAAGGTTTGTTGTCTTCTAGAGGGACCATCGCGTTACTTGCACTACTTAGAACGTCGTTAAACTACGGAAAAATCCAACACTTGGAAATTTCCCGACAGGGGAAAAATTGGGTATTTATATCCGGTTGAACTTTTTAACATATTCTAAAATTTATCCGGAAAGCCACACAGACAAAATTTGATAATCCGATCGAACATACGAATCCCCAAAACAACTCCTGAAAATTAAAACTCTGGAAAAATATCAAAAATACCCAGGAAAAACAGCACTGCATATTATGAATAACTGTGCAAATTTGGATCCCAGATAAGACAAAACGACCGCGTTTCCGCCGCACGAGCCAAGCTCATGCCGCGAAAACGCGGCGCATTGAAGGAATTGGGTGCACGAATTTTACAGTATTCCTTATAATTGCCTGCTGATTTTTCTGCATATTTTTAATGTTGAAAAATACCAGATTTTAGAAAAAGGACAGAGAGCTATTTTGGGTTCGTGTTTTCGGTTCGTCCGGGTTTCAAACTCCGTCTAGACTTCGCCTAAGGCTCTAGCTAGGCTCTGATACCACTGTAGGGTTCCTAGGCACACTAGTGAGGTCTCACAAGGCATCGAACATGGCAATTTCAAATTTTAACGGTGCCGAGAAACCCGACTACGGATCGTCGGCTAGAAAACTAGGCGAAAACATAAACTAGTTAACGCTTAACTAATGGGATATCGGAAATACAACCTTTGTAGATCCGGTGCTCCACCTCCATAGCTCCACAACGAGGTCCTCTCCGCTGTCCAAATCAAATCCGGGCTCTAGCGTCTGCTTCGTCGGAGAATGGGCAAGCTAGGTCGTCGATGTCCATGCCGAAGATGATCTACGTCGAGGCATCGCTAGATCAAGCTCCACCTTCACCAAGTCTTGAAAATTTGTGAAGGAAACACACTCTACTACTTGGCAAGAGGTAGAGGATGAGGAAATAGGAAGTGGGTAGACTTTAGTTTTGGATTTCTCACTCTTTTTCTCACTTTGCCATTAAAGCTTTCAAGCTTTTTCTTGAAGTGAAGAAGAAGAAGAAGATGAAGAATATGATAAGTGTTATTTTAATTGAAAAAGAAAATGATTCTTATCATATTCTTAACCTTAGTTAAGTGTAGAGAATAGACCATGGTTAGTAATGATGGTTAGGGTTAAGAAAGAGACAAGAATGGTGGACTAGGTCAAAGCTTCATGAAGCTTCAACAAAACAACAATAAAAGCCACCATTCTTTTCATATTATTTCCAAAATGAATAAATGAAAAAGATAAATAAATGAAAAAGGAAAACCAAAACCCTAACCATATAAATAACCATGGTTTAATTCTTTACACAAACCAAGTAAGTATGCATCATCAAACATGATACAATCATGTGCACAAAACTATATCAAATATACAATGTGCACATCCGAGCGAGAAAATCCATTTAAAGTGAACCGATACTAGTTAATGCAAAGTAATATATCAAATATATAATTATGCATTAAATTATTAAATCAACTCTTGATTTAACGATCCGGTCATATCGCATATAACCGACTAATATCAACAGTAACAACTTATCGAATCAACACTTGATCCGATAACCCGGCTATATCGCATATAACCGATCAATGTCACATCGCGAGAATCAAATACAGTATCACATACTGGTATCATTCTCGGTCCCGCACATATCTCATATGCGCTCCTATTTCGTTTCGCTTGAGCCAGGAAACCTCTGTGTAGGACTCTGAAGACTCGTCAATACGCCGGCAGCAGATGATGATCATATTAAGCATCCACAAGCCGCAAGCGGTCTGCTAAACGTAACGGCCACCCGGGTATTGAGCGATCTGAAGATCGACGAGCAAGCCCGCTCACACTCCAGTGAATCCAACCAGTAACACTACCGTACAGTCCGGTCTGATCGTCTGATATGTCGCATATCTCGCCTAGGGGTGGTAAACGTCAGACCCCAATAGCTCGATAAGTCGTGTCGATATAAGGTCTATAACAATTCGAGAAACTACTGGTAACACTTACCAGTAAATCTCAGCAACCCTGGCCAGGGATTTCCTGTTATAGCCAATCGAACACAGCGCAACATCAACCCCCTATACCGGGAGAGACGAATCCCCTCCTATCGCTCATTGCCTCCATGTGACTCGGGACTGTACCCAAAAACCACCGTTTTGCACGCCCTCTTGGACGTAGTAAGATGGAAATCAAAGTACAGTGGGAACCACACAAGACTCTATGACAATCTCGGGTCAACAGACTACTCTGTACCAGTGTCACCAGAGAACTGCCATCTGACGTGAGGTATAATACCATCTGGGAGTTCTCGGCGAGTCCGTCCAGTGTACCCAGTCTCTACTGAGCACCCGTATATCATCTCTGATGTCAAACACCAATAGATATGGGATCATCCATCGCCTATCTGTATGGGTCGAGAAGGTACACGCTAGTCTACTCTGGTATATCGATGCCCCGTCTCGATATACCCACGACTAGGGACTTTGAAGGATGTACTTATGGACTACCATGTCCCCACTAGTATGATCCGCATCATAGTCCAGGTAGTCAAGCACACATCCTAAGGGCTTTACCAACATGTAACAGAGAGACAATCAGCATACACGTTAAGGTAAAGGGTAACCAGATAGCATACTATCATGTCGAGCAAGAAAGTCCTCCCTATATATGTCCCAGCATCCACTACAATATACATCCTATGTACAGTAATGGCCTCTAGGGCATACATATAACTAACAATGTCAACAACGACGTTCCTTCTCAGTCCAGCAGGATGCAGATGCAACGTCAACGAAAGACCTCACGGACAAAATAAGGCAGAGTGATGGAGAAATCCCAACTCCATCCCAGCATTTGTCTCGTTACACTAGACGCAATGTCAACAACGACGTTCCTTCTCAGTCTAACAGGATACAGATGTAACGTCAACGAAAGACCTCACGGTCAAAACAAAGCGGAGTGACGGCAAAATCTCAACTCCATCTCAGCATTCGTCTCGCTACACTAGACGCAATGTCGAAAACGACGTTCCTTCTCAGTCCAACAGGATGCAGATGCAACGTCAACGAAAGACCTCACGGTCAAAACAAAGCGGAGTGACGGCAAAATCTCAACTCCATCTCAACATTCGTCTCGATACAGCAGGCGCAATACCAGCAAACGAAGCGAAGGCCATACTCCTAGCTTCAGGGTCTTAACGGTGACTCATATAAAACCTGAAAGACTATCGAAGATCATCCTACATCAGTGCGGAGTGGTCACCACCTCGACGTTCGTCTCGATACAGCAGACGAGATGTCACCACAGCGTCCTACCTCCAACAGGATTCGGATACACCAAAGCAAACGAAGCGAAGGCCATACTCCTAGCTTCAGGGTCTTGATGGTGACTCAAATAAAACCTGAAGGGCTATCGGAGATCATCCCACATCAGCACGGAGTGGTCACCACCTCAACGTTCGTCTCGATACAGCAGACGAAATGCCACCACAGCGTTCTTCCTCCAGCAGGATTCAGACGCGACAATCAAACAAACGGAGCCACGGAAAAATCCCTAGTTCCAAACCTCAACGGTTCACCAGCAACCTAAAGACAACCGCGACATTCGTCTCGATACAGCAGACGCGATACCAACGAACGAACCGAAGGCCAAATTCCTAACTTCAGGGTCTTGACGGCAACTCATATAAAACCTGAAAGACTATCGGAGATCATCCCACACCAGCGCAGAGTGGTTATGACTCATCGGGGCTCTCCAAAATGGGCCTAACCTCAAGTAAAAAGCGACATGGCAAAATTCCTAACGCTTGCTCTTCCGACGGTCAAACTGTCTAGGAGGATTGCTTAAAGACGTCTTGTCCAGCCCCCAAAGGGATCAGAGACACGACAGTTACAAGGCTACTCGAACAAGCAAGATTACCTATCGAGGAATATATCAGCCAACGCGACGGTACGATGGACAAAACCCTAGTACCACAAACCCTAATGGACCTTTGTTGTAAAGAGCAAAGGTTAATTGTGACGTTAGGATATCCTTGCGAGAAATGCTCAATTCGTCTCGACTCGTAGGGTAAAGCCTTAGGCAATCAGGATAAGAACCGATTTCCTAAGCACTGGGGCCCTGCAAGTCGGTTCAAAATAGACTCCTGCATACTATTCACAGACTACACTCCCCAAAGTCAAACCTCGACAAGGAGGGAAACAACCACTTACGGGTCCTTTCGACTTGTAAGAGGGATAATTCTCTTGTGAGATCCTTACGACTCTCAAGAGAAAATGTACTTAGGAATTCTCACGACTCCTAAGAAGAAAATACACCTACGGGATCCTCTCGACTCGTAGGGAGAAAAGTCTTTATGAGACCCTCATGGTACATGAAGTTGAAAAGTCTTAGGCAGCAGATCTGAACCTGCTTTCTAAGCCATCACTACCCCTCGAAGAAGCCAAAATAAGATACCCACCCTATCATCTTCCGGCTATGTTTGCTAAGGTGACATACTGATAAAAAAAGAAAGGAGAAAGCAGAAAGATGACACAAGACATTGCGAAAGAAATGTATCATTTATTCATGAATTCAATTGGGTACAAAATACATCATATGAAAGAATAAAAGAATGAATACATTTTATTCAAAATTTACAAATGACGCAATAGCAACTATTGGGAGGGAAGTGTCTTAAGTAGAACAATCAATTGCTCACGCACTCCCCTCAGCCTCTCGTCATGGTCAGCTGACGCGGCCAACTTTGCTTTAACCTGAGCTCATTGCTGCAAATAGGACGAAAGCTGCTCCTCGACTGCCTGCTGAGCTGCCCCACGATTTTGTGCATCCCGCTCGACGACGTTAAGCTGCTGCCTCAGTGTTAACCCGTCAGAGTTGCATCACAGAAGGCCCTCAAAGATAACTTTCAACTGTGCAGTATTTGCATCAACCTGAGCATGCAGTCGGACAAATTCGCTCGAAGTCTCTCCGTACTCCTTACGTTTTAAAGCTGCCTCTTGTTCACGATGATGGAAGTAGGGAGTGCTCTGCTCAACCCACGCAGCCCGCTGAGCGTTCACAGCCAGGACCTCTGGAGCAGGACGTCAAACCTCGAGCTCATGCAGGCAAGCTTCAATTTTCCGACAGTGATTAACCCAAGACTCGACGATGCCTTCATTATGGAAGTTCACAAGCGTTGCCAGTATTGGATTGACCTCGACAGCGAAATCTGCGGCAGATGTATGAGCCTCCGCGTCAAGCTCCTCGACGTATTCGCTCAGCATACACAGACTGGTCACGGCACTTTTTGAGGATGGACGTCTGGAAAAGGGCCCTGCTGGCATCACGATTCGAGATTCGAACGGAGCTGAAGTTGATATCACCATTGCAAAACAAATCACAGTCAAATGACGGTTCAAGAAATAGATGGGGTCCATGAACAATGGAGTTTACTATACTGGCTGCAGCAGGTGGGAAGGCCGGGAGTACTGATCAGTCGAAAATACTGCATTTCTAACACAGCAATTTCCCTACCTTTTTGCAGTCAAGTAGAGGTATCCGGTATTCATATCACACATATTTGCAAAACACATGTAAAATACGGGATTACTTGTACTGTGTGCTAAAACCAGCATTTTTTAGGGAAATTGTGTGTTTTTCATGGCATCGCATTATCCTTGTATTGCGCAACTCTTGTCTTGGAGTCTATGCAGGAAATTCCGGAAGCAGAGCCCAAAATTGGGAAAAGATCTGATAAAGATGCACCAACTCAAAGGCTGAAGATCTGGTAGTAATTTAGAAGGCCAAATAAAATTCAACACATCAAAATAAGGCTCATATAATATCCCAAGCCCACAGAAGAAAATACAAGCTTCAATGCCACCAAAGGGCCGCGGATCCGCGGCCCAAACCCTATTGGCGCCGCGGATCCGCGGCCATATGAAGAGATCGTGGCTCCAAATTTCATCACATGCTTATTTATAACGGCCATAGCTTCCAGAAGACCCCAGAAGCTCCATGTGGCATTTCTAGAAGATTCGGCGTAACAACTTCTTGGAAGGAAAATTCAAATTTTGGGCTTAACTAACTTTTTGGGGGGAAATTTGAATATTTGGTCAACAAACTCTTGGAGGGAAATTCAAATTTAGGCTTAACTAACTTTTTGGAGGGAAATTTAAATCTTTTGGTTAACTAACTTGTGGAGGGAATTCAAATTTTAATCCTAGATCTAGAGGTCTATAAAAAGGAGCCTAGAGCTAGGGTGGAAAATTGTTCAAGAATCACCACCATCTTCAACCCACAAGTTTAGTGACAAAAACTTATGCCAAATTCAATCCCCATCCCCAATTCAAAATCAAGATCAAGATCCCGAGATCAATTTGAGCAAGAGAGCCTTCAACCTTTAGCAAGCGACGCCGGATTCCAACAGAGCAAGAGATCCACGCCGATCCGCGACTCAAGGAGCCGAACGAAGCCGAAATCGACGATCTAGTTCCTTCCTTTTGTAAATTCAAGAGAGTTGTAACGAAATTTGTTGATAAATAAATGTAAATTTTCTATACTTTTGCTTATCTTTTAATTCAAGCATAATGATTAGATCTCAATTTGTGATTGTGTTTGTGATCATGATGTTTGAGTAATCTCCGCTCGTGTAGGAGTTGTGACGATCTTTATATGATGATGATTTAGATATTTTTACAATTCTTAAATCCTATAATGTTTGGAAATTCTAGTTAATCAAATGATTAATAACCTAGCTTCGAGATGATGCTTTCTTGATTGTGTTCACTCGAAACTAGGAAACAACTATTAAACATTTGATTAATTAGAAGCTAGAATTTGAATGCGATCCATCGAAAGGACAAAGGATGAGTTGCGGAATCCCTAATTTTCTCGCAAAGATCCTTAAACCTCGATGAATTTGCATCGATCTAGTATCAATTCATTAATGGATAAGAATTAGTAATCTTTAGATCTCATCACTTCTATAGCTCCGATCTACTCCTACGAGCCATACTTCTAATCTTGATTGTTGGTTGGAAATTATCACACATCTCAATTCTTGCTTTTAATGTCTTTTCTAGATCTAGATTTTTCTTATTTCTTGATCTTTAAATGCAAATCATGAATTGTTTTCTTTTCTTTGCCTTAAATTTTCAACTCATCTAATTCGAAAATTAAACGGAACTCACTTTCCCTGTGGACGATCCGCAACTTACTAACGCGCTACATCCGACACCGTTATTGATTGCGGTCAAAATAATTTTTGATTGTGATTTCTTTACCATTTCATTCTACACAATCGGAAAAACAATTCCAATCAAAATGGCGCCGTTGCCGGGGAATCGTGTGCTATTTGTTCATTTTTTGAAATTTGAGTTGAAAAGTTTATTCCATCAATAATTTTTTTAGATCAAAACTTGCACAAAATACTAATACGTGTTGTTGTGGTTAATTGCAAGGAGATCTGGAGATTGGTGGAAAATTGGAAAATTATTTGGTGAATTCCAGAGGATTAAGGAAGAGATCAGGAGCTTGCTGAAGAATTTTTGTGCAGAGACCCCACCATCCCACCGCGTTTCCGCGGCCAATACCCCCATTACGCGGCGGTTCCGCAGCCCATTAAGGAGCTCTCTATAAAATCTTTTGCAGGTAATCTCTAACTTTCTTATTTCCTCTCTAAAATCTGCTCCAACTAACAATTTGTTGCAGGTTTCTTTGCAAATATTCACAGCGCGCAAAAAGCAAAATAAAGTGTGCTTGTTTTTTATTTTGTGGTTGTTTGCATAATTAATACGGAAATTAAGGGGCACGGCCAAATCCTGATTAGGTGGGGAGTTCATTACCCTTCCTAGGCCCCAAAAATCACAAACCTGCATCCGCATTACCCTCATTAATTAAAAAATATCTAGAGACGACTCTAAGGACCGTCGCGCTCACTTAGGACAGAAGAAGGCCGTGGGTAATTCATTGCTTATCCGCGTTTCTCTTGTGGTGCCTAGGCAAGTGTGTCGAAGGCTAGTGGTTACTTAATTAGGCCCACTACTTACGTAGTGGAGAACCTCCCACTTACCTGGCACTTACCTGGCCACAAGAGGGACAAAGAGGCAGTGGAGGATTCTATCCTGCGTCTTGTCTTCTGGCAGTTAGGAGCGGTCTAGAGATTGGACCTAGGTGACCATAAATTTTAGGGTTGTGTGTTGCATTTTGGGATTCACATCATTTTTTTCAAAATCCGTATCATTTTTCAAGACAAACACCGCACTCACTTCATTCCCCTAATTATAAATCACGCTGCCACTTGTACTAACCCCTTTTAGTGCAAGATAGGCTGGACACGGGATTCTAGTGCCCGTCTTGTCCGCGTCCCCTCGATCGACTCCGAAGTCGGTATTTCTCCATTTACCTTTCTTTTACCCCCCACCACTCCCACACCGATGGATCAGCCTCCATCAAACCTCTTTGCCGCTACTCTGCCGCCGTCCGTTGGTGCGCAGATTCCACCCCGCATCTCTCTCCAAGAGAGATGTTACCCTTTGCGAGGTCCTCTCTCGACCTGCTTATCCATTCCACCAGCCACCGGGGATAACTTTGAGATTAAGCCCCAGTACATCAACCTTCTACCCAAATTCCACGGTCTCGAGACTGAAGACGCGTACGTTTTTATTACCAAATTTGAAAACGTATGTGCAATGATGGGTACATCACAACTTTCTGTGGATGCCATGCGTCTACGACTTCTTCCATTTACCTTGTACGATATAGCCGAGAAGTGGCTGTATAACACCACCGCACATTCCATCACGAATTGGGAAGAATTCGTTGCAGCATTCCTTAAGAAATTCTACCCTATGCAAAAGACAGCTCGAATCCGTAGTGAACTCTATCAATTCTCCCAGCTTCCGACTGAACCATTTTCAAAATACTTTGACCGATTCAAGGATCTTTTGGTTCAATGCCCACATCACGGCATCCCGAGATGGGAATTTTGTCGAATCATGTATGAAGGCAGTAACCCTACCACTAAACAAAACCTTGAAAACATGTGTCAAGGCACCTTTATGACCAAGGATGATGGGGAAGCGTGGAAATTTTTAGAAGAGTTCGCTGAAAAGTCACTTCAGTGGGAGACTGGAACCCAGCCATCGAGTAGGGGTGGCATACACCAAATAGACGTGTCCATAGGTGTTCGAGCTGAGATGGCAGCAATGCAAAAGAAGCTCGACGCTATGGAACACAAATTCCTAGCAGCCTCCCTAAACCCAATGTCGCTCCCCAAAACCGTTTGTGGGTGTTGTTCTGATCCTTCTCACTTGACGGAAGAATGTCCATTAAACTCTCAGTTTCGAGGTCTCGAGCATACCAATGCCGCATTTCAAAGATCTGGAAACGACCCTTTTTCTTCCACATACAATCAGGGTTGGAGGAATCACCCAAATTTTGCTTGGAACCAATCCCAAAACACGGTTCCAAACCCGAATCAATTCTAACGGGTCCCTCCACCACAACAGCAACCACTTCAGCTCACCCAGCACCCCTACCAGTCACCAAATTTCCAAAACCAGGTCAACACTCCTGCACCTTCTAATCCTATGCAGTCGACCTGTTCTGATGAGTTCTCTCAATTCGCTCAAACCATGAAATCACTCATGTCAAATTTCATGGAAGTGTCGGCCGAGGTTAAGTCTTCCGTTGGTGAGATAAAGAAAAACTCAGCGTCCCAAGCTGAGAGTATCAAAACGATGGAAGCTGAGATTGCACGACTTAAGGCCGAAATGAGTGCAAGAGAGAAAGGGAAACTCCCAGCTCAACCTGTACCCAATCCTGGCTATTCACATCATGTGAATGCAATCACAACGTTGAGATCTGGGAGAGTGCTGGATAACCATGTTGGGGAAGAAGTTGATGATATTGATGATCCTGTCAACACCCCGGCTGAGACCTTTCCTCATACACACGCTTCTGCTTCTGATTCTTGTTCTTCTACCCCACCGCCTTCTCACTAGCCTATTCTCCATTTCCCTCTAGGCTCAACACCTCAGCCCACCTCTTTTACTCCTCCACAGACGATCCCCACTTCTATTTTGGGATCAGGGCCACACACACTTCCTTCTCCTATGATGGACCCAGCACTTATTGCTAAAGCACCTTACCCGAACCGGTTAAGGGCTAACACATCGAGTTCACATATGGAGAAGATCATGGAAATGTTCAAACAGGTTAACATCAACATCCCTCTCCTAGATGCCATCCAACAAGTCCCCGCTTATGCGAAAATTCTTAAGGACTTGTGCACTAGGAAGAGGAAGACTCAAGTGCCAAAGAAGGTCTTCATGTCTAATAGCATTAGCACTGCTTTTATCCCTCCGCTACCAAAGAAACGTAAGGACCCAGGATGTCCTACGATATCGATTTCTATTGGGGATAAACACATCAATCGTGCTCTTTTAGACCTTGGCGCCAGTGTTAACCTGCTTCCTTTCTCAGTCTATGAGCAACTAGGGATCGAAGAGTTGAAACCAGCCCATTGCACTCTCCAGATGGCTGACCGATCAATCACCAAACCTAGGGGTGAACTGGAGGATGTGTTAATAAAAATCGGGGAATTTGTATTCCCTGTGGATTTTATTGTACTTGATACACAGCCTGTAGCGAACCCACGGAATCAAATTCCGGTGATTTTAGGTCGCTCCTTTTTGGCCACTTCCAACGCTGTTATCAACTGTCGTAATGGTTCTATGACCCTATCTTTCGGGAATAGGTCAATAGAGCTGAACATTTACAAGATTGGAAGTGTACCCTCTGAACCTACTGCTCATGTCTGTTCTATCGACTTAATGGATGTCGACAGCAGCGAATTTGATGATCCTCCTGATACCGATCTTGACTCTTTTCATACGTTGTTGTTTGACCCAACTATGTATCATACACATACGGACTCTTCCACCGAGATGTCTGGGTCAACAACTGACACCGATTATGAACTGCTTTTAGAGTCTGAAGATCACCCCGCACTTTGTGATGACATTATTCTTCGGGGTATTGATGAAACTTTTAAGGAGATCTTCGCTGATGAACTCGCATTTCTGAATAACACGGGTGTTGAGATGAATCATGTCCCAATCATTGAAATTGAACCTCCACCCCCTCTTCTGAACTGTAAAAAGAATGCGAGTAATCCATCACATTCACTGCTTTGTCTCTCCAAAATGAGACGCACACACACTCTCTTCCACCCCTTACCCTTTCCCCACTTCTTCTTCCAGCAACCCGAGCACTGCATTGATAAAATCTTCGAATGGTTGGTGTTGATCTTCGGTCTTTGCAAAGCTTGGCATCGACCAATGTTTCTTGACCCCCTCATGTGATTTTCAAAAGCTTAATATTGCATAACTCAAGTTTGGGGGGGAAATAATTTTTCTGGCTCTTGAAATGAAAATTTTTACAAAAATTGCGAGTCAAAAATAAGTTTGGGGGAGGGTCTTCACTTATATATTTTGCCCCCACTAATAAATTCCTCCCAAGCTTACAGGTTGTTGTAGATATAGCAGATGGCAACAGTGGGGACACTGTTGAAAACAAGTTTGGGGGAGGTTTGTGCTTAGTTTTGCATCATGTGCATATCATTGCATAAGCACAAAACATTTCTTTAAAAAATCATAAAAATTTAAAAAATTTCAAAACCCATAAAAATTTTTGTGTAAATATTTTTTGTAAATAATTTTTCAAAAACCATTAAAACCTATAAAAATTTAGAAATTTTCAAAATCCATAAAAATTCAGAAATTTTCAAAACTCATAAAAACTTAAAAATTTTCAAAATATAAAAATATTTAATATTTATGATAATAAAAGATTAGATAGTGAACAATTACATCCATGAGATTAGAAACTTTTAAGAAAACCAAGAAAATTAGAAGTTTTCTTATACGAACTAGTAATAAGTAGTTATGAGCCGTTGTCCCAAGGGTTAGTAAGATGGAGGAAGTCACTAATCTGAGGATAAAAATAAGTCTGAAAAATAGTTTCTATGCTGGAAAGCCAAGCATTTTGAACGTTGATACCCTGCTATTCGCACTTACACACGTCTTAAAGCCCGGGATAGTAGAGGATACCTTGAAATGCTCTTGTCTTAAAGTCGATGTATGAAGAAAAAAAAATGAAGAAAGTGGTGAGAAAAATGGACACTGGTTTTTGTTATCACCGAGGGCAATAAAAAATATATAGCGAGGGTGCATCTTCACCTAGTGCCCTAAGGCCAACTGGTCTGGGAGTCACTGCTATGCCTAAGGTGGTGCAAGACGAGGAAAATACACCAAATAAGCAAACACATGAGTAATCGGTCGGTTAATACCTCAAGAAGTATTAACGGTCGCATGAAAGTGTGTGAGCACATCTAGATATTCATTAATTAAAAAGTACTAAGGCTGATGGGCAAGAGTATGATAGCTTGAATTGAATTCTCCGGATGTAGGGATGTCCTTTACACACACACAGGGTGATATGATCGATGTTTGGAAGAAAGATAGGAATGAAGAATAAGACGATGTTTTATTGAGGGAGGACGTGATTTCTAACATCTTTTCATGACCATTAAGATAGGGCTCATGACAACCGAAAAGCTAGCTTAGTTGGAAACCCTAATTTTCAAGGCTTTTCTTTTACAATTCTTGTCTTTAAATGTAATATTCATGATGTTCCTTTTATTATTGGATTTTGTGGGTGCAATCCGCTGAAAACCCTCAGGAGACAACACTCCTCCTACTAGGGACACCTAGAGGTTTAAAGGCTTGTTGCACGTGCTCAGTGCAATCGTGTCGCCTACGAAAGTGTGCTTTTCTCTTTCTTTATTTTCTCCTTCTCTTTTTAATAAAACAGTTCGATCGAGACGATCGAAAATAAGTTTGGGGGAATTTGATCAGTCGAAAATACTGCATTTCTAACACAGCAATTTCCCTACCTTTTTGCAGTCAAGTAGAGGTATCCGGTATTCATATCACACATATTTGCAAAACACATGTAAAATACGGGATTACTTGTACTGTGTGCTAAAACCAGCATTTTTTAGGGAAATTGTGTGTTTTTCATGGCATCGCATTATCCTTGTATTGCGCAACTCTTGTCTTGGAGTCTATGCAAAAAATTCCGGAAGCAGAGCCCAAAATTGGGAAAAGATCTGATAAAGATGCACCAACTCAAAGGCTGAAGATCTGGTAGTAATTTAGAAGGCCAAATAAAATTCAATACATCAAAATAAGGCTCATATAATATCCCAAGCCCACAGAAGAAAATACAAGCTTCAATGCCACCAAAAGGGCCGCGTATCCGCGGCCCAAACCCCATTTGCGCCGCCGATCCGCGGCCATATGAAGAGATCGTGGCTCCAAATTTCATCACATGCTTATTTATAACGGCCATAGCTTCCAGAAGACTCCAGAAGCTCCACGTGGCATTTCTAGAAGATTCGGCGTAACAGCTTCTTGGAGGGAAAATTCAAATTTTGGGCTTAACTAACTTTTTGGGGGGAAATTTGAATATTTGGTCAACAAACTCTTGAAGGGAAATTCAAATTTAGGCTTAACTAACTTTTTGGAGGGAAATTTAAATCTTTTGGTTAACTAACTTGTGGAGGGAATTCAAATTTTAATCCTAGATCTAGAGGTCTATAAAAAGGAGCCTAGAGCTAGGGTGGAAAATTGTTCAAGAATCACCACCATCTTCAACCCACAAGTTTAGTGACAAAAACTTATGCCAAATTCAATCCCTATCCCCAATTCAAAATCAAGATCAAGATCCCGAGATCAATTTGAGCAAGAGAGCCTTCAACCTTTAGCAAGCGACGCCGGATTCCAACGGAGCAAGAGATCCACGCCGATCCGCGACTCAAGGAGCCGAGCGAAGCCGAAATCGACGATCTAATTCCTTCCTTTTGTAAATTCAAGAGAGTTGTAACGAAATTTGTTGATAAATAAAGGTGAATTTTCTATACTTTTGCTTATCTTTTAATTCAAGCATAATGATTAGATCTCAATTTGTGATTGTGTTTGTGATCATGATGTTTGAGTAATCTCTGCTCGTGTAGGAGTTGTGACGATCTTTAGACGATGATGATTTAGATATTTTTACAATTCTTAAATCCTATAATGTTTGGAAATTCTAGTTAATCAAATGATTAATAACCTAGCTTCGAGATGATGCTTTCTTGATTGTGTTCACTCGAAACTAGGAAACAACTATTAAACATTTGATTAATTAGAAGCTAGAATTTGAATGCGATCCATCGAAAGGACAAAGGATGAGTTGCGGAATCCCTAATTTTCTCGCAAAGATCCTTAAACCTCGATGAATTTGCATCGATCTAGTATCAATTCATTAATGCATAAGAATTAGTAATCTTTAGATCTCATCACTTCTATAGATCCGATCTACTCCTACGAGCCATACTTCTAATCTTGATTGTTGGTTGGAAATTATCACACATCTCAATTCTTGCTTTTAATGTCTTTTCTAGATCTAGATTTTTCTTATTTCTTGATCTTTAAATGCAAATCATGAATTGTTTTCTTTTCTTTGCCTTAAATTTTCAACTCATCTAATTCGAAAATTGAACGGAACTCACTTTCCCTGTGGACGATCCGCAACTTACTAACGCGCTACATCTGACACCGTTATTGATTGCGGTCAAAATAATTTTTGATTGTGATTTCTTTACCATTTCATTCTACACAATCGGAAAATCATTCAATCAAGTACCAGTGGCGCAACTGTTCTTTCGTCTCCTCCTTCGATCTGTAGTGCTGCAATCAAAACAAAGAAGAATTAGAAATGATTTGACTGCCGGTAAAAGAAGAGACATTAGCTGAAGCATGTACTCACCAGCGCCACTAAATGAGGCAATCTCTGACTGGAAAGAGAAGTGTGGGTATAGCACCTGATACAGGTGATAAAAAAGGACTCCTGCAAGGACGCAGTAATGCAATGTCAGTACATGAAGTATACAGCCTACAATGAAATTGATGGGTCACAAATCCGCACCTTCCAGCATTTGAGATGGTACGAGAGAAGGTAGAGGAGCAGTCACCGTAAAGGCAGTGACTGGAGATGCTTCCTCGGGTGGCACAACCCCAACGCTCATCACACCTGCATTAGAAATAAGGGAAACGCTGTCAGAAAGAAATTAAAAGGGATTGCAGAATAAAGGGGAAAGTAATGACCCAAAATCTACCTGGTGAGTCGCCGGTCGAGACCGCGACAAGGGCGTCACTGGAGGCAGCAAATGCTTCACCCTCTTCCATCGGAATGGTCTCACCTCCCATCGCCTCATCCCCTGACTCTACGAGAGCCGTCGTAACGCTTGCGACGCCAGGAGATGGCAAAAAGCCGCAGGCAGAAAGAGCGATGATTGGAGCGGTGCCCGACTCTTGAGAGGGAGCAGCCACCTCGGGCTCAGCAATTGTGGCTATCTCATCCATTGCCACCTCGGGTTCGGCAGTGGTGGTCATTAAACCCACCGCCATCTCAGGCTCGGCGATCATAACTGTCTCACCCGCCGCTTCCTCGATCTCAACGATCGCAGCCACCTCGCCTACCGCCACATCAGGGTTCGGCAATCATGGCTACCTCCTCTACCGCTGCTCCACGCCCAGCATTCGCCGTCACCTCTTCGGTAAGACTCAGCCCTGCAAGACAAGATATATGAGAATTGATACTTAAACTTTGACAACGGAACCCCGTGTCACATTACCTTGGGTTGGTCTTCCGACCGCTTCCCGAGCCGCACGTGATGCTCGTCTATAGGCAGTAGACAAGGCAGCCGGGGACTCCTCTGAAGAAGTAGCGGCAAGGGTAGCGGTGCTCGAACCCGCACCCGCGTCTAAGGCAGTACTATGCTCCCTCGCCGCGCGCATTCGGCGCTTCCTTTCTGCCCGGGCCGTCAAAGCGGACCTTCTAGACGCCTCCAGCAACAGGAAGTCATCGCCCGCACCAAGGGTTACCTCTGGAGTCGTCAAGGGTTCCGTCATCGGTCATTTGAGTAAGGCCTCTTTCGGCAGTGCCGAAGAGGCCGGGACTTCGGTGGCCGAAGAGGCCGGGACTTCGGTGGCTGGCCCGGGAAGAATTTCTGCATCACCTTGCGAGATCGGTATTGTGGTCCCCGCAATAAGATAAAGAAAGGGTCAGATTGTCTATAAGAAAGGAGAATGAAGATGCAATAAGCCGAGACATACCAATGCCTAACAAAGCGCGGTTCCTCTCCTCCTCCTCGAAGGTCCTAAGGAAAGCCGCCAGAGCCTCTTCAGTGGTAAAGCCTGTTACAAAAGGAAAAATGTCAGTCAAGGCAAGATAATGAAAATAAAGATATAATGCAATAACAAGGTGCGACTGATGTTTACTTGATTGCACGAGGGTGGCTATTTCCGCTTGGTGGGTTGCGGATCGCACAGAAGCTGCAATAGCAGCCGCGACATCAGTATCTTCCGGCGCGATGAAGAGATCTTTGTTGGTCCCATATTCGCTCAGGCCCTCATTATAAGGAGCCTGAGGCGCCAGGCCGAGTACAGCATCTAGAGAGAGGACCGACTTCTTTTTCCTCTTCTGAGCACGAACTCCAGTCGCAGTAAGCACGAGCTTACGCTTGGTGGGCACCTTGGGCGACGAGTCCCGATATCTGAACCCACGCTAGATTCGGGGGAAGCTAAATTTACCGTCTCCGCCGGAGCACGGGGCACTGATGGTACATCCACCGTCTCCACAGGAGCACGGGGCAACCCGCGCGTAGGGCTTAGCACACATGGAGGCTCAACTGCAGCGACCTCTTTTAGCGGAGGGGGGACAGTGGTCTGTCGCTTCAAAGGAACGTTACGATCGCCGGCAGGAGGTGCACTTTTGCGATCGAGTGGCAGCCGCCTTTCTTCCTTAATGACGGCGCCCATCGAATGCTGGTACTACGCCGAGTACACATTAAGGATCCTCGGGACGCAACTCGGCTCGCTGATAAAGAAGTGAGAGCCCGTATTTAAGCGCATGAAGTGATGCAGCGCGTTCCGCATTCCCTCTTCAGTAGCAGTAGGTTCTAGCAAGAAAGCCTCCAGCGACACTCCTTGATTATAGCTCAATTGTTGGGCAAAACGATACGGATTGTATCTCATAAAAAGCGCCGCATCATTTTGCCTAAACACTAGGAAGCCCGGTCTGATAGAATATAAATGGAGGATCTCCCGAGCTTTCAAAACTGAGGCTCCATCTTTGAAAATGTCTTGCAATGACTGATTGGTTCGAAAAAGTTGTGTTTGTAGTTAACCGCAATCAATAACGGTGTCGCGTGTAGCTAGACCGAGATGAGTACGGGCCGTCCTCTGGGAAACGTTTAATCTTTTATTCTTACTTTAGATGTGTTGAAAAAGAGAGGAGGGATAAAGAATTTTGTGGAAAGGTTTCTAGATCTACGTTAAGCACTAATGCAAAAATATAGATCTAGATTATTTTAGGAATGTAGTTAATATAATAAGGGGGCTTGTAGGGTTCGTTAGGATTTGGTAGTTATGGATGATTAATTAAAATTTACCTTTTTATCCTTTAATAGATTTAAAACTAGAACGACGGTGATGCGTGTAGATTAGGGTTTCTGGAGAGAAAAGGAATCCCACTCTTAACCCTTATCTCGACACAGAACTCCGTTCATATCTAGCTTTTACCAAAACAATCATTAATCTAATCTCTAATCGCGGTCGGGACTAACAAAGAATTGTTAGCACGCCCGATTAGGATGTTAATGATTCTTTTGATAAAGTTCATAAACTTTATAAGACTTTAAAATGGTTTAGAGATGTTCATCATCCATTAGCCTACCCTAATCCTACGAATCCTAACAAGCGGAGAATTACTCGCGTATGTTGGGAGAAAAAGAGATGGAAAGAAATTGCATAATTAAACTTCGAAGAAATAGAATAAGAAAAAGAAAGCTATCTTTATTAATCAATAATATTCATTACACTTGAATCCTTAGAAAATGATTACAATTTCTAGTTGCTTCTCGATCTCTTCTAACGAGGTAGACGAACAGTTGATGACCAGCCTGGATGCATGAGCCGTCTTGGACTTTGTGATCACGTCGGCTTGATCATCTTTCCAAGAGGCTCTCGGTCCATATTTATAGTTTAAAGCCAGAAACCTATGCTTCCAAATTAGGAAGGAAACTGTAAAGATTCACCCTGAAAATTCTCGACTCCTAACACTTCAATCTTGCCGCGGATCCGCGGCCCAAGAGGGGGTATGGCCGGGGATCCGTGACCATTTAATCAGAGCCCTTGATCATTTTCTGGGAATTTTCTTTAATTGCTACGTGGAGTTCTCTGGAATCTTTGGAAATTGGAAATCTTTTCTTTGTTTCTGCCAGACTTGATTTGTTAGTTTGCTTTCTTAATTAGGCAGGTTTGCTCTTAACAACTTTGATTCCCTTGATTTTTAGCCCTGAAAAATTCTGCACAATCTCAACAAATAATATTAGTGGAGTTTTGTTTTATTGAGATATTAATTTCACCATTTGGTCAATGGTATCTTTGTATACATTTTCCTACCAAATGTTAATTATAATATATCAACACATGAAAAATAGTATTTTTACAAATAAACCCTCATATGTATTATATATTATAATAAACACCTTTTCTAGTATAGAAATAGTAGGAAAAATGTAATAACAAATGTGCAGTTTTATCAACTGAACAATGACCGCACCTTTGTGGCGGACTCTTTTCCGATGGTTAAAACCTTATCGGTGAAGGTCATGCCGTCTCCAACCGTGCAGGGACGAAGGAGCAAACCTCTAGCATCCCGTAGTGACGGATTTACAATTGATGCGCTAACTAATTGCATAATCCGGGGGAAGCTGCACCGGTCATAAAATGAAGGCCTTTTGTGAATGACAAAAACACCAAGTGCATATAGCACGAGCCATGACATGAAGTAATGCATCGAGAAGTTCACATGCCGCACTCCAGGCTCAGTGGTATCCGCCGCTTGACCAAGGCCATAATACAAATGCGCTAAATCGGCGACCCTGACAGCCACTTTCACCCCAATAGTCATTCGATGAGCCGGATAAAAGACAGACGGCCTCATACGGCGAAGGTGTATCGGGAGCGCGAACCAGCTCAACCATAGCCCAAGAAATCCTAAGAAGAATGTTTCCTCATCAATCCCAGGGACTGCAATCTCCGCAAAAGGAACAATTGGAGAGTTGGGAAGGAAGAAACTCTTCTGATCTACCTCCGTCGTTGGCAGGTTGTCCAAACCTAAGCCGAAAGGGTCGTCAAGCGTGGCGAATTTAGCGGCCTCCTTCAAGAGGACTTTTGGGTGAAGGAAGCGAGCGATAAAATCCTCGAAACTAACCCCGCGGCTCCCAGATTCGAGAAAAAGGCCCTCATAGATATTCAACACTTTGATCAAACTAGGAAATTGGTGTTGAATGGTATTCACCGGAGTAAGGCCCGTCATCACTGGCTTGGCACCGAAAACATATTCATCCGTAGGAAGCAGCTCCTCATAATGCTCCCCTATTACCGGTAAGCCAGAAACTTCTGCAAATTCCTCTAAAGAGATTGATACTTCTCGGTCCAGCGAAAGGAAGGTGTGGGCAGGAATGTTCCACTGCTCCAGAAATGCCTTAACCCACCAGGTGGGAAGCGTAGGATACTGGAAGAGAGAAGCATAAACGGCGGGATACAACCCAAGCCTCAACAGCTGCGACTTCTTCGCCGACAGAATGTAACGTGCCCATTGCAGATAACCGGTCGGATGACGAGGAATCAGACCTATATTATATGGTTGCCCCCACGGCCATGTCTCGCCTTGACAAATACGTCGTCCCAAGGTATCTAAAGCCATGGGAGGCTGAACGGGTATCGAAGCTATAGCGGGCTGAAGAAGCTCTTCTGAAGTCCAATTAAACATCTCCACGGCATAGTTCACCGGGGGTGAGTTGGCGTAGTGGATTGCCATGATGGGCTCCGAGGGTACCGCGCACGAAAAGCTTTGTCGGCCCTTAATAATCTGGTTATACCACGTCCCCCAAAGGTGAAGTTTCTTATGTTCCGGGTCATGATCTTTGATCAAAGGTAGGACTTCCCGGTCTACAGGTGCTCCAGGGAATCCTCCCTCTGAATGAACAAACAGAAACGAAGTATCGAAAGACATGTTGCCTGCAAAAAAAGGGACAGAAGTCAACTGTCAGTATTATAATTTAATTTTAATGGTACTTTAAAATTTGTACCACACTGCAATGCAGTGGAAAGGGGACTAAAGGGGGACCCACAAAGTCTAGATGACAGTTCATCAATTGATAATTAATAAAACAGCCTCATCATTGGATGAGACTGTTAATTAATGAGGAAATCCTCAAGAAAATTCTCATTGAATGAGAGATCCCTCGGGAAAAGGAGAAAATCTCCCTGTGAGAGCAAAGCCCTGTGACAGAGTGACACTTGTCAAACTCTGATCATGAAGGAATCAAATTCCTTAAAGAGCCTGGCTCTGTAATGATGATGGAAAAATCCATCAAGGATTAATTAAAATTAATTTTTTAATTAAAAAATTCTGGGATCTTCAAGATCCATGAAAAAACTCTTAAAAGTTCTTCATCAATGATTAAGAAATTTAAAGAGCAAGACTCTGTTCATGGGCTAAGAAACCCCAAGAAAAGATCTTTTTTAGATCTATGGATTCAGAAGAGCAAAGCTCTGTTAATGAAACTCTAAATGGGTTTTCTTTAGATCAAAGATCTATGAAGAGCAAGGCTCTGTTAATGGGTAAAACCCTAGTTTATTAAAAGTTTTAATTTTTACCTAAAATTTTAACAGAGTCTTTACTTTTGAAGAAGTTCTTAAACAGGAGAGCAAGGCTCTGAGTAAAAATTCTCAAAAAGAAGATGATAATCATCTAGAGGACCAAAGGCCCTATTTATAGGCGTTAAGCCGACTCTTCAACTACTGAGTTGATCCAAGGGCTCAGATGTTGCCACCGCTACGCTCACGTGTGAGCCACGTAAGCGCAACGATGGGGGGGGGGAATTTGTTTCCCCTAATCAGAGCAAAACTTTGTTTTGAAATTCAAAATTCAAAAATTGAAGCAACGCTTCAGATCCAGCGCTAGGTGCGTTGCGCGCCACGTGTCAAACACGAATGCGCTAGCGCCAGGTGTGCTGCGCCCTAGGCAGCGCACCCCTAATCAGAGCAAAGCTCTGTTTTAAAATTCAAAATTTAAAACTTAAAGCAACGCTTCAAATCCAGTGCTAGGAGCGCTGCGCTCCACGTGTCAAACACGGATGCGCTAGCGCAGTTGCGCTGCGCTCCGCGCTGCGCGCCACGTGTCGAACGTAAGTGCGCCAGCGCTGGAATTAAAAATTCCCCACCATTAGATCAAAAAATCTAATAATAATGATAAAACATTAATTAATCAGAATTAAAATTCTGTTATGGAAAGATCTTTCCAATCTTGTTAAAAACAAGAAGATTGCCTTCTGTAAAACAGAACCCTTAGGATCAAAGATCCAACGGTGGGAAATATTCCCAAATCAATCAGAGAAGGATCTCTTTAATTGATTTAACAAATCAATTTTCCCTATATAAAGGCCCCTAGATTTCAAGTCTCAGAGGTATACAGAAATATAGATAAACCCCCCTGTAAACTTTGAGAAAAACTTAAAGAGAAAGAAAAGCAAGCTTTTGGTGAAAGAAGATCATTTTCTTCATGGTAAAGAACATGATTCTTGAACACAGAGATGAAATCATCTCGTAAAAGAAGAACCATCTTCTAAATAAGATCATAGATCTACAAAAGACCAAGGTCTTTGATAAAAAAAAAAGATCAACAGATCTCATCATAGAAAAACAAAAAGAAGTATTTACTTCATTCACAGATCCTTGATCTACAAAGGCAGAGCCCTTTTATAAACAAGAACTTTTGTTCTTGAATCTTGAGGCAAAGCCTCCTTTAAGAAGACATAAACTTGTTCTCTGATCATAAATTTGATCAAATACGCTTTGCGCTATTGGAAAGTGCCTTGCACTCATGAACTGCGCCTTTGCGCTCCTTGGACCGGTGCTCAGCGCCAAAACATGCCACGTGTCAATCACAGACACAGCTTGCGCTTTGCGCTTCTGAAACAGCGCATTGAGCTCATGGGCTGGCGCTCAGCGCCAAGTGCACCACGTGTCACTCACTGGTGTGCCACTAAACTAGCGCAAAGCGCTCATAAATTGAAAGAGCAATGCGCTAATAAACTGGCGCTTAGCGCTAAGCGCGACATGTGTCATTTTCGTGTGCGCTATTTGGCAGAAGCGTTGTGCGCTCTTTAATTGGCGCAAAGCGCCTGGCGCGCCACGTGGCGAATTGTCAGAACACACATTGTTCTGATGAATGCTATGCATTCAATACGAGACAAAAGATGTCAGAACTCAATGCTTAGCATTATTAAAAGGGCCAAGCCCAAATAAAGGCTCAATAGCTAGAGTAATAAAATGTTAAACATTTTAATTGGACTTAGCCCAATATTGGCCGTAAGTCCTCAATTTATATCAATTGAGCCCATCCGCTCACGAATGTTCAACAAATCTTAGTTCCAAACTGGGCTATAGATTTTTCAATCAATCTACATCCGGTTCGAGGGTACATCTCTTTACTCCTCTGATATCTATCGTTGTAATCCTTCAACGTCTTCAGAGAGGTGACGGGTCCCGACAACCACACATTTCTATGGACTGTGGGGTCCTTAAACTCATAGACTATGATGTCCTTAAACCTTATAGACTACGATGTCTCTAAACCGGACTATGGGGTCCTTAAACTCATGGACTACGATATCCTTAACCTGGACCGAGATGTCCTTAAACTCACCTTGGACCGCCATGTCCTTAAACTGGTAATCGACCGCAATGTCCCTAAACTAAACATTAGAGTCCAATTGCTCTTTTGTTGGATCTAAATGATCCTGTTAAGTTGATCTTAGTCTAAAAATTGGACTAACGTATCCTTAACATACGTTTAAGTTGATCTTAGTCTCAGATGAGGCTAACGTATCCTTAAACCCAAACCCCAAACCCAAATCTAAGAAGATACGGATTTGGACTAATCCACGCCCTACGGGCGACAACATAAATTAGTCTCCGTATACAATCCACGGGCAACCAAAAAACAAAACAAACACCCACGATACGAAGTGACCATCTGGAGAAGGAGAAAGTGGTTACCGCGATGCGGTAGCGTAATTAACTGCAGGGGCTTGCGCCTGCAGGGAAGAGCGTTCCTACAATAAAAAAAACCCCTGAAATGAAGGGAAATCTGACGAAGTCTGCTACATCGGCCGCATCCGTTTAAACCTTCGATAAATGGTGTCATAAATCAACTTGGCATCTTCGGAGAGGTGGACGGATAGCACCAATTAGCATCTGCCCCCAGATTCAGGCAAGACGTTTTGTCTTCCCGGTTTCCGGCGGTGAACAGTCCTACAGATGTCCACCCTACTTCAGCAAAGAATCGTCATGACATCGCCAAAGCAAAAAACGAAGTGACGGCATATTCTTAGTTTCGGGTCTTGATGACAACTCATATAAAACTCGAAAGACCATTGGAGATCATCCCACCTAGAAGGGTACAGTAATGACTCATCGGGGCTCCAAATTGAGCCCAACCTCAAGTAAAAAGCGTCATGGAAAATTCCTAACGCTTGCTCTTCCAATGATAATATGACCTAAGAAGATTACTTGAAGACGTCTTGTCCAGCCTCAGAAGGGATCAGAGACACGACAGTTGCGAAGCTACTCGAACAGAGGCTTAAAGACTGCATATCGAGGAAAATATCAGCCAACACGACGATACCACGGACTAAAACCCTAGTACCACAAACCTAACGGACCTCTATCGTAAGAGAATGGGGGTTATCTATATTTCACGTTAGGATATACCTGCGAGATCCTCTCGACTCGTAAGAAAAAAACATCATTATGAAATCCTCACGGCTCATGAAGGTGAAAAGCCTTTGGCCATGGGGATATCAACCTGTTTCTTAAGCACCGTGGCCCTATAAGTAGGTCCAAATTGACTCTTGTATACTATCCACGGGCTACATTCTCCAAAGTCGAATACCGATGAGGAGAAAAAACCACTTACGAGTCCTTTCGACTCGCAAGGGTAAAATTCTCTTGTGAGATCCTTACGACTCTCAAGAGAAAATGCACTTAGGAGTACTCACGATTTCTAAGGAGAAAATACACCTACAAGATCCTCTCGACTTGTCGGGAGAAAAGTCATTATGAGACCTGATTTTTCTCAAAAACTATTTATAACCGCAATCAAGAACGGCGTCGCATGAAGCTAGCCGGTGAGTACGGGTCGGTCCACAGGGATATTGTGAATCTCCTAATCGCGCTAACGAGTTAATTCCGAAAGGTGTTCGGATTGATTATTAAATCTAAAAACCTAATTAATCTATATCTAAGTCTTGCTAGGATTAGGTCTAGGTTAAGTTTAGAAAGTTTATAAATCTCACCGCTTTCTATACCCATATGAAGATCTAATTAGGTGTTATGGTAAATATTAATAAAAAGGATTAGGATGATTGGGAAGATTGTTCTTCCTCTAGATCCTTGTCCTTCCTTTCTTAATCTTTACCCTAACCTCCATGGAAAACCTTAAAATCCGGGCCTTTAGACTATGGTATCACCGCTAACTCGTGGGTAGAGTGCCGTAGGGAGCGGAATAAGAAGGTATGCATGGAGTTCTATGAAAATATATGATGGGCAAGAAAGGGGATGAGAGATCTTCGTCTCTCAAACCTTCCCCAGATCTAATCTTAACAAGCGAGGAGACTACTCACTCATTAGGGAATTAAAATACATTTATCTAGGGCATAGAATAAAAGATTAATTAGGGCAAGAAATTAAATTTATCTAAGGCAAGAATAGAAAATTAACCTAGGGCAGAAAATAAAGAACTTACAAAAAATGATGCTCTCCAAAAGAATGCTGAAATTTATTAATGAAGGGAGGTATAGCCTTTACAATGATTTAGAGTTCCTATTTATAGAGGATAGGAAACCCTAGATTACAATTGATTCGCATGTCTACATTTACCAAAATATTCTTAGGAAGACCTAGTCAAAGTAGACTTCAAGCTTTGGTAAAATTTTATGTCTCTGTCTCTTTTAAAAAAAAGTATTTGGCCTTGAAATTATTGGGCCTTGAAATTTCCTTTGTGGGCTCTTCTGTCTTTGGGCTTCCTTATTATTTGGTTCTTTTATTAAAATAGGTTCTATGTTTCTTCCAGATCTCCAGTGAATAATTGCAGTGGACTTTTAACCGTTCGCTTGTAATCTTGGACCTTGCATTATCTTGTACTTTGTGAATTTTATCTTTGATGTAGGCTTGATCAAAAGTCTTCTGTTTGTTGGTCAAAATCCACTTTTGCATCATCTTTTCATCGTTTTCACTGTTTTAGATCCAAGAACCTGTAATCTGTAACATGTGGCAGACATGTGTCAAAAGCACCTGTTTATTTATAAAACGAATAAGAATGGGGAATATAATAATGCAATATTATGGTGTGAACAAATACCTCCAAACTTATGTTTTGCTCGTCCTCAAGCAAACTTATTTTTATTCACTAAAATCCTAACCGCACTTTCGCAGGGAAACGCGATTGCACTGAGCTCGTGTAACAAGCCGTTAAACCTCTAGGTGTCCCTAGTAGGATGTAACTACTCCAATTTTGTATACCAAAAATTTGCTTTAAATATAATGTATACTTGGAGTATTAATGTTGCTGGAAACAATTTAAGTATCTAATTCCTTACAATAATTACAAGAAGGAGCTTGTAGCTCATTGGTAATACCTTGCACTACTGAACCAAGCCACCGGAGTTCAAATCCCATGCCCCACATTATTTTTGTATTTATTTTGTTTTAATTTTTTTTTGGAAGTCAACGGTAAAAATGTCATAACTCCCAAAATATGTACTGGACAACAAAAAGTAAATATACCAAATTGTACCCCTAGAAAATCTCCGGCCACTGGAACCCTGACTCGGCCCAACTCGGCACCGCCGGCCGGCGAATCGGCCGACTCGGTCCGGCGCCGCCGGCCGGACTTGGCCGGACGGCCGAGTCACCAACTGAGAAAAGTTGGCTCTTAACTTGGTCAACCCTCTTGCACACTTATTATATCTGGATCGGTTTTAATTTGGCCAATAAATCCCTTTTACTCCTAGATTTAATGATTTTTAATGAATTTTTACATTTTTAATATTTTTTTAAATCCAAACCCTAACCCTAGCCTAGCCCTATATAAAGACCCCTACCCTCTACCATTTTACCTCACCACTCTAAGTTCACTCTTCCAAATTCTTGAGAACTCGGTGCGAAGAGCGAGAAGCGAAGCGCTGCCGAAACCGACGACGGATTCCGGCGACCGGATCAGAACCTTCGCGACGTTTTCGACGCATCGACCACCACCACCTTCCCTAGCCTCCTTAGCTTGTCTAAACCCGTAAGTCCCACCTCTTCTTTCTCTCTTTTCCTTAATATGAAAATACGACTTTCTGGAACCCGACGGAAATCGGACAAACCGATTTTCGATTCGGTTTTTCTATAAATTTCCACTTGTCACCTAGTACATAATACCTACCCATATTCATGTTGACTATTAATCACCCCATAAACTAATTGAAACAAACTTTTTCATATGAAATGATAGCTTCTTTGCAAAACCGTATTTTTTTCACAAAAATACCATGAAGTTCATTTTTCTTAGTTTAATCAATTCCCTCAATCCTAAATAGGTTTATCTTGATCACTAAACTTGTAGAAACCAATTTGAATGAATTTTCACATATGAAATGATAACGTTTTCGAATACCGTATTCTTGCGCTATAATACCTTTAAGTTTAATATGTCATGCTTTACCTTTAAACTTCACCAAAACTTAAAATAAGTCACGAGGTAATGACCTACCTCTACACACACACAAATATAACCCTAATTGATATATGTCAAAACATAGAATACGACATTACAGGACTTTTCACTAAAATACCATAATCTTTATAATCTTTATTTAAAGCTTTAAATTGTAAACTTTTCTAAATAAAATCTTTTATAAAATGAAAGCACGATTGGTCATGGACATCGATCGTTTATCTAAACTGTCTTGTGGTGTCTAGGTAAGTGTGTCGAAGGCAAGTGGTTATTTAATTAGGGCCACTACTTGTAGTGGAGAGCCTCCCACTTACCTGGCACTTACCTGGCCGCAATTGACGGTGAAGAGGCGATTTGAGGCTTCTAATGACTCATTGTTTAGACCTTAGAAATAGGCTAGTTGGCTTAGAAAACCCTAATAACTAAAATACGGAAAACTGTACTCTTTTGCAAATAAATACCTTACATTTATAAAACTGTTTTCCTAAATGAAAAGTATTTATAAAACCTAAGCAAAATGCCGCTACAACCCATCTTTGCGGAACCTGTTAGGGATATTACGGTTCATCGTGCACCCGCAGGCTAGTAGTGTGAGATTCAGACCTCCGCAAGGAGCATTCGGTCTCGAAAGGTTTAAAATACGATATTTAAGGAAAATGAGATTTTTTTTGGAAATAAAATATTCATTTAAAAACTATTCATGTGTTAATATATATATAATTATCATTTAAACACCTATTTTGTTATAATATAAAGTTTTCACTTTTTCCTAAAATTAAAAGATTAAAAGTTACATTAAAATACCATGAATTTCAAATAAAACAATTAACACTTTTATTAGGATATATTCACTAGAATAACACAAATAAAATTCGCATTCATTATAACAATAAAGACGATTATTAAATACTTGAGGTGTATTTTGGAAAACTATACAAAAGTACTTTTTACATAAACCCCCCTCAAGTTTTACAAATTACAATAAGGCCCCTAACTAATATTGAACTCCAAATTATCTTTCTTTTAGTCTGACTCGGGTTAAAGTCTGACTAATTTCTGACTTGAATATGATTCAACTCAATCTATATTTATTTATATTCCAACACAATTGAATACATGAATCTCTGAATCCAGTTAACAATTTATTCTTTTTGACTGAATCAAACCATGGATATTCATCCATTACCCTGATATTCCATTTACCTGATTATACAGTTACAACATGTTTACTGATATCATGGTTTTGGTCAGTCACCCAACTTACATATTCTAATACTACAATACTGTTAAAACACTACGGGATTTAAGGGGTAGATTTGTACGGAAGGTGTTAAAGGTGACACGAGGTAGTCAGATTAAGACACCTAACCTGAATCCTATTGTTGTTGTACCGTGGCATAACGGTTCCTTGTACTTTCCTTTTGCCCTGATCTTTAGCATATAGAGATCCCCCTCGTATATACGGGCATCCTTCTGTACCAAGCTATAAACAACAGCGTTAAACAATGTTCCATAATTTTCAACAATGTAATACTTTAGAAAATACTGTTACTTTGTCATTCTCATTCTTCTTATTCTTTGGAACTTACCGAGCGACCTGTTCGCTGACGACATTCTATTTCTTTCTTCTTTGAATGTCGTCAGGTGCGTTGGACCAAGCTGAGATCTAGCCCACCGGTGAAGATTTGGAGCAGTTCTAGGAAGACCCAGAGCTCTAGATATTGTACCTTTTCTTTCCAGTATTTTCATTTTCTGTTATGCCACTGTTTAG
This sequence comes from Agapanthus africanus, assembly GCA_030015575.1. Taxonomy (NCBI): domain Eukaryota; kingdom Viridiplantae; phylum Streptophyta; class Magnoliopsida; order Asparagales; family Amaryllidaceae; genus Agapanthus; species Agapanthus africanus. The sequence continues at coordinate 973,777,217 of CM057338.1, read as the reverse complement.
GCACTGCTTTTCAGTTCAGTTGTATTTTCCTTTCATGCATTGTACAAAGAATGTTATTAATAAAAGTTGCTGTTATTTCTATATTATTCGTCTCTTGTGATTTACTTTATATTGCTTAGCTACGCTTAGCGTATGTACTTCTGAGTACATACGTAGCGGACCTCGTCGCGTCCACTTCGCCGTACACTGGGAAGCGGGACATGACATAGGAGGAGTGTTGTCTCCTGAGGGTTTTCAGCGGATTACACGCACAAAATTCTATCAATTCGGCCTTTCGACTTTTGTTCTCCAATTAAGTTTTCCAACAAGGAATTCTATTATCTTATACTCGTAAATTATCCACCCACATTCTTCACGCTTCCTTATCATCTAACTTAAGATTATATATATCAAGTAGACTTACTTAGCTTTCGGCATTTCCTAAGTTTTCCTTCTAGGGTTCCATCTCCACTTAGGAATTTCTATAAACTCTATTAAAGATACAAGTTCTATTCTTCACTCCTTTCTCTCATCTAAACTCCAATCACATACCCCTACGTGTGTGTAAATATCACCCCTACACTTGAAAATTCAAATCAAGCAATCATACTTTTGTCCGTTGTCCAAAGCACTTATTAAGTAGGTGAATTTTTAATTGAATTTTGCCTACACATCTTTCATGCGACCGTTAATACTTCTTGAGGTACCAACAACCGATTACAAGATGTGTTTGCACTTTAAAGCATACTTCTAGTCTTGCAACACCCAAGGCTTTTAGCAGTGACTCCCAAACCAGTTGGTCTAAAGCACTAGGTGATGAAGCACCCTCGCTAAATATTTTTTCTATTTTTGCAGCCTTAAGTAATCACAAAAACCAGTGTCCATTTTTTTTATTCTTTATTCACACTTGTATTTTTTCCTTTTATTTTCATTGTACTAAGGTCTTTAGACGAGCATTTCAAGGTCTCTTCTACTATTCCAAGTTTCAAGGTGCGTGATAGTGCAAATTGTAGGGTATACGTTTTCAGAATCTAGACTTAAGGTAGGAACTATTTTTCAAACTTATACTCTAATAAGAACATCAATACTCTTCCCTTGTCTCAACTTAGCCCAAGAAGTGAACCCAAAATTTGCCTATTTCTAAATAAACTACAAGGCATATACTTTCTACCGTTAAACTTTAAGGAATATTATTTTTAGGGTTTTTAATTCACTAAGTCTAAGATCTAGTTGTTCCTAGCTAGTTAACCTATCTGTCAAACTCTAGTCAAATAAGCCAAAATTGAATACAATAATTTTTATAATTTTTGAAATTTTTCAAATTTTTATGGGTTTTCAAATAAGTATGCAAATGCAAAAAATATGTATAAAATGAATGCGAAGGAAGAAGACGTACCGAGCATACCCCCAAACTTGAACTTGACAGTGTCCTTACTGTCATACTAAATCAAGAGGGTCAAAATGTCGGCACTCCCCTGTTTATTTATTTACAAATTTTTTTTTATTTTTTTTAATGTTTTGAAAATTTTTTTATTTTATTTTTTATAGAAAAAGAAAACAAAAAGATATATACATAAATACAACAACTTTCCCCCCAAACTTAAGCTTGGCCTTACACAAGCCAAAGGTTAGCACCAACCATTCAAAAATCTTATCATGGTAAAGGTATAGTCGGTGCAAGAATGGGGTAGAAAGAAAAGAGATGAGAAGCACACGAGACCGTGTAGAAAGAAAGGAATATGGTCTCGGTGGAGGAGAAGAATGGCAGAAAGGAGAAAGAAAGAGCGCGCGATCTTGAGGATGTAAATCGAGTGAATAAATTAGCGCAATATGTGATGACCGATGTGTTATAAACGATTGCGCTAACCTATCAACCCGTCGGGAAATGGGGTCAAATCCCTCAAGATTCGCAAGAAAACATGGGTATGTCGAACTTGGTATAGGAGATGAAAGCGTAACGGTCATTTGGACGGTCGGGACAATAGGAGAGACGAAAGGAAGTGAATTAGGGATAGTATCTTTCTCACCGTAGTAAACTGTTTCGAACTTGAAAGATTCCATTCATGGTTCAAAACTACTATAATCAACCGAGTCTGATGGCTCATCTGAAAATGCAAATGACCCAAACTCAGGCGGTGAGTCATCAATATCGTCCGAAAAAGTGAAACACTCGTAGGTGTTATCGTCTGTGAGAATTGTGTCAGATTCAAAGGAAAAGATTTCAAGCTCATAGTCTTCAAGCGGGGTCGGAACGATGGAAAGGAGGGAGGGTGATATAACAGTCAAAGGTTCAGGAGGATGAATTGGAAAATCAGACACATCAAATAAAAATAATTCAACCTCAATATTATCCTTAAGACTCTCCTCAATACTATCCTTAATATTTAACTCATCCATGCCATTATCATCAAAATCTAGACGCATATGAGATTCGGGAGAAACATTTAATAACTTAGAATGATGATTTGAACATAAAATTTCAATTAAATCGACAGGTTCATCATCCGAAATATTCCCGGCGTCTATATCCTCAATCAAGTGAAAATCAATTTCTTTAGACACCTCCTCAAAAGCATGGATGTTTATCAATGTAGGTTTTAGAGTGGAGGTGTAAAGGTCAAACGGATTAGGTGCGGTTTCACTCGAAAGGGGTTCTTCACAATTTGACAAATCAAGCACTACAAAATCACACAACTTATTTTTATTTTCAACAGGTGAACTATTTAGGGCAATCGATGGAAAACAGGAGTTGTGGGCTTCAATTGGGTAAGGGTAGGGTTGATTTGGAAATCCTCTCACATTCTCACTCTGTCCAACTGCCTCTTTATACATTGAAAAATTTGTAGCTAGTGGGAAACTAGTTACCGGTTCACTAGGTTGCATAAGGGCGGCCACGGACGCTTCCACATTCCTAGTCATTTTATTTGTTGCAGCAATATAAGCTTCCAAAGACTCTTCCAAACTAGACTTGGATGGTAAGGGGGTTTCGGTAAAAGATTCAAAATGGTGTGGATTTTCAAAACTCCCAACATGCTGTGTAGAAACAGTGTCTAGTGAAGGTGGGAATGTCAGGTAAGACTGCTAGGAAGTGGGTGATTGGACAGGGGTAGGGTCAACATGTGGATAAAAAGGTGAATAATCGTGCGGATCCCTAGAACTAGATGAGTGGAGAGGGGGTGAAAGATCGGCTACGAGATTGAGCAATATGCTCAGCAATGGACATCGGTTTAAGTGTGACAGAAGGACTTGAAAAAGTGGTGTCAACGTATGAAGGTGGTAAAGATTGACGTGGTTGACACAAAATGGGTTGAAAAGTCAAACTGTTTCTTCTAGACGGCTCTATTTGATCTTTCAAAGATATTTTTGGCAAGAAGGGATCGTCTTTAAATTGACCGAACAAATTGACGTACGATGCAAAATTAGGTTCGGGATATCAAAGTTCGGCTAATGATTTATTATGTGGGGTACCCATGTTGTAAGAAAAAAAAGGGTGAAAAGAAAGAAGGGTTGTGGTGGTGCAAGGATTTATTTGTGGCAAAAGAATTTTGCAAGTTTCTATAAAATATTTGTCCTTTTTATTTTTATTCTTTTTCTCTTTATTTGGAAAAATTTTGTTGCAAAAAGATTTTAGAGAAAAGATATGCAACAGCAAAATATTTTATAGAAAAGATATGCAACAGCAAAATATTTTATAGAAAAGATATGCAACAGCAAAATATTACTTGCAATCAATTATTACTTTAAGCATATCACAAGAATGTTTATTTGGAAAAAATTGTTGCGAAAAGATATTCGAGAAAAGATACGCAACTACAAAATATTTCTTGCAATCAATTTAGTTCAAGCGGGGCCCAAAAATCCTGCACAAGATCGTTATTTGGAAGAGAATATATTTTTAAAGTGCACAAAATCCTGCAGGCATTTTTCAGAAAATTTATTAAAATTACAGAAGGGGAACAGAGAGAAGCTTACAGAGCAAAGTTGGTCAGAGAAAACGACCAAGGCGCCTCCTTTGCGCGGCAAAAAAGCGTTATCACCGCGGTTCCGCGGCTCTCTGGACAGATCGAATCCCAAAAAAAATTTTCAGAGTTTGATTTGACAATATGGCCGCGGTTCCGCGGCCTAAAGTGGGTTTTGGCCGCGGAATCGCGGCGAGTTGAAGGATTTGGGGCTCCAAAATTTTTGTGCTTCTCTGTTTTTGAAAATCCCTTCTGTTCCGATATCTCGTTTTCTGTTTCACTATCTGGAATTTGATTTGTATCTCAAAAACTATCTATAACCGCAATCAAGAACGGCGTCGCATGAAGCTAGCCGGTGAGTACGGGTCGGTCCACAGGGATATTGTGAATCTCCTAATCGCGCTAACGAGTTAATTCCGAAAGGTGTTCGGATTGATTATTAAATCTAAAAACCTAATTAATCTATATCTAAGTCTTGCTAGGATTAGGTCTAGGTTAAGTTTAGAAAGTTTATAAATCTCACCGCTTTCTATACCCATATGAAGATCTAATTAGGTGTTATGGTAAATATTAATAAAAAGGATTAGGATGATTGGGAAGATTGTTCTTTCTCTAGATCCTTGTCCTTCCTTTCTTAATCTTTACCCTAACCTCCATGGAAAACCTTAAAATCCGGGCCTTTAGACTACGGTATCACCGCTACCTCGTGGGTAGAGTGCTGTAGGGAGCGGAATAAGAAGGTATGCATGGAGTTCTATGAAAATATATGATGGGCAAGAAAGGGGATGAGAGATCTTCGTCTCTCAAACCTTCCCCAGATCTAACCCTAACAAGCGAGGAGACTACTCACTCATTAGGGAATTAAAATACATTTATCTAGGGCAGAGAATAAAAGATTAACTAGGGCAAGAAATTAAATTTATCTAAAGCAAGAATAGAAAATTAACCTAGGGCAGAAAATAAAGAACTTACAAAAAATGATGCTCTCCAAAAGAATGCTGAAATTTATTAATGAAAGGAGGCATAGCCTTTACAATGATTTAGAGTTCCTATTTATAGAGGATAGGAAACCCTAGGTTACAATTGATTCGCATGTTTACATTTACCAAAATATTCTTAGGAAGACCTAATCAAAGTAGACTTCAAGTTTTGGTAAAATTTTATGTCTCTGTCTCTTTTAAAAGGAAGTATTGGGCCTTGAAATTATTGGGCCTTGAAATTTCCTTTATGGGCTCTTCTGTCTTTGGGCTTCCTTATTATTTGGTTCTTTTATTAAAATAGCTTCTATGTTTCTTCCAGATCTCCAGTGAATAATTGCAGTGGACTTTTAACCGTTCGCTTGTAATCTTGGACCTTTCATTGCCTTGTACTTTGTGAATTTTATCTTTGATGTAGGCTTGATCAAAAGTCTTCTGTTTGTTGGTCAAAGTCCACTTTTGCATCATCTTTTCATCGTTTTCACTGTTTTAGATCCAAGAACCTGTAACCTGTAACGTGTAGCAGACATGTGTCAAAAGCACCTATTTATTTATAAAACGAATAAGAATGGGGAATATAATAATGCAATATTATGGTGTGAACAAGACCCTCATGGCTCATAATGTTGAAAAGTCTTAGACGACAGATCTAAACATGTTTCCTAAGCCATCGTTGCCCTACAAGAAGGTCAAGACTGACTCTTGTATACTATCCAGGGGGCCACATTCGCCAAAGTTACATGCCAATGAAATGAAGAAGCTACTTATGGGTCCTCACGACTTGTTAGGAGAAAATACCCGAGTGAGATCCTTACGACTCACGAAGGCGATGAACACTTAGGGATCCTCACGAATTCTAGGGAGAATATGCGCCTATGAGATCCTCAAGACTCATAGAGAGAAAAACCTTCATGAGACCCTTACGGCCCATGAAGATGAGAAAAACCTTAGGCTACAAGGATCCTAAATTTGTCTCCTAAGCTATCAATTCTATGGCCATGCATAACTTTGCACTACTTCACCCATATACATACTTATGTGGGCAAAGTAGTGGAGGCATTTGTTCCCGCTAAATTTTTTGGCTATGAGCTACTTGTTCCCTTATAAAAAAAAGGAGATAAGAAAGAGGAAAATAATCCTCATAGTTTGGCATAACGTGTTAAACACGTTGGCGCTTATATGCAAAATATAAGCGCTGAAAACAAATAACTAAGGACCAAATTGGACTCGCGTGTTAAACACATGAGCGCTCATATGCAAAGCATATAAGCGCTGAATAAAATAAAACTAAAGGTCAAACCGGCCTCATGTGTTAAACAGGTGAGCGCTCATATGCAAAGAATATGAGCGCTGAACATAAATAACTAAAGGTCAAACCGGCCTCACGTGTTAAACACGTGAGCGCTCATATGCAAAGCATATGAGCGCTGAATAAAATAAACCTAAAGGCCAAACTGGCCTCACGTGTTAAACACGTGAGCGCTCATATACTTTGCATATGAGCACTGAACATAAATAACTAAGGGTCAAACTGGCATCACGTGTTAAACATGTGAGCGCTTATATGCAAAGCGTATGAGCACTGAATAAAATAAACCTAAAGGCCAAACTGGCCATACGTGTTAAACATGTGAGCGCTCATATGCAAACTATATGAGCGCTGAACATAAATAACTATAGGCCAAACTGTCCTCACGTATTAAACACGTAAGCGCTCATATGCAAAGTATATGAACGCTGAACATAAATAAACAAAGCCCAAACATGCCTAAACACGTGAGCGTTCATATGCAAAGCATATGAACGCTGAAAATAAACAGGCTAAAACCCACACGGAGGTCACGTGTTAAACACGTGAGTTCTCTTGCTGCTTTCTTTGGCAGCGCTCACGTGAAAAACACGTGAGCGCCCCAATTTAAAATGCCCACTATTCCCGCCAAAAATTTCTGCGCAAAAGAACCCAAGATATCAAATGGCAGCGATACACTTAAGAAAATGCGAACCAGTATTTTCCGGGATGTATTTTGATAAACTCCTGAATTAGAAATAGCTAAATTCTGATGGTATCGAAAGTGTCTCGAGAAACCCTTCGATTTGATATATTATGGGCTTCATAATTCATCCGGGATCAAAAGTTATGAGCAAATGTGCTACGCACGTGTAATTTAAGGAAGAAAATGCAAACCAGTATTTTCCGGAATGTATTTTGACAAAACTCCCGAATGAGAAATAGCTAAATTCTGATGGTATCGAAAGTGTCTCGAAAAACTCTTCGATTTGATATATTATGGGCCTCATAATTCATCCGGGATCAAAAGTTATGAGCAAATGTGTTACGCACGTGTAATCTAAAGTAATGCTCTACTACATGGGGCATGCATTTTTAGTCCCACATCGGGAAAAAGAGAGATCACTTCTCTACCACTCCCATATAAATAAGAGGGGATATCTCTTAGAAAAAGATGAGTATTCCACAATACTCAAAGGAGATTATTTCTCATAATGCGTATATGCGCAAGCGCCATGTGCGCTACGTGCAATGCACGTGCGCCGACCACATGCGCGCCACGTGCAACGCACGTGGGAGTATTACATAATACTCAAAAGAGATTATTTCTTCATAGGAGCTTGCTTCCCCCATAATGTGCATGCGCAAGCGCCACGTGTGCCACGTGCAATGCACGTGCGCCGGCCACATGCGCGCCACGTGTAACGCACGTGAGCCAAATATGTGCAAAGCACGTAGGAGTATTCCATAATACTCAAAGGTGATTATTTCTCTATAGGAGCTTGCTCCCCCCATAATGCGCATATGTGCAAGCTCCATGTGCACTACGTGCAAACATATGAGCCCAACATGTGCGACGCACGTGCGCCCAACACGTGCGACGCGCGTGCGCGAACTCAAAAAGCTTTTTTCAGCAGCCAAAAGCATAAGCTCCAGCCTATTCTTTCACCCTAATGAGTGGGACATGGTTCAAAGGGTACATCCCTCCACACCTTCGATATATGGCGCTGTAATCTCTCAGTGTCGTCGGAGAGGTGGTGAGTCCCAACGACCAATGATCCTTCTTTTAAAAAAAAGGAAAAGAAACAAAAAAAGATATATACGGAAACAAATAGAGAAACCCCCCATAAACTTTGAAATAACTTCAAAGACAAAGAGCAAGCTCTCGAAAGAAGAAGATTTTCTTCAAGGTAAAAAGAACAGAAAGACGAAGTCGTCTCATACAAAAAGAAAAATTTACTTCTTTTTCTAAGATCATAGATTTATAAGACCAAGGTCTTTTCACAAAAAGATCAAAGTATCTCATCATAAAAATAAAGGGAAGAACTTAATTTTCTTTAGATCATACATCTATAAGACAAATTGTCTTTCATAAAAGAGATTATAGTATCTCAATATAAAAGGAGAGAGAATAATTCAATTCTCCTAGGATCATAGATCCATAAAGGCAGAGCCTTTCATAAAAAATATAAGAGATTGAAATATCTCCTATAAAAAAAATAAAAACTTTGTTCTTGTAAGTGCACGGCGGCGCCCCGGCCGTCAATCCGACGGCCAAATGCGGAAGCGGTGATAAACTTTAATTTTTGCGGACTTTGCAAACCGGCACCAGCGCGCACTAAACTCCGGATCGTAACCATTAACAAGTCTAAGCTACTAACAAGAAAGGGAAGAGATGTACCGACTGATCTGAGTCCTCTGGTCTTCATCTCCACTCCGATCTCCTCGTGGGATCTCCGTCCGTCTCCTCCTCGTCGGAAAGGGCACCACAACTCCTGTAGCTTTTACGGGCTCCCACCTCAATACCGAGGCAACTCGGGCGCGAAGCTGGCGAATCGACGCGTCCAAGATTTGCTGTAGGAAGTGTAGTGTAGAATCGTAGTCTCTTTTTGGGGTTTGTTGCCATTTGTAGATGATGGAGGAAACAAGATAAGAAAAATGGTGCTTTCATTTTTCTTAACATGAAAAAATGAGATCAAGAATGCTATTCTCTCAAAGATGAAGCTCTCATCTTTTTCTCTCTCAACCATGGAAAAAACTTATGAACTTAGAAATGGAGGAGGAAAGAATATGAAGCCTTAAGGGAGGTGAGTGTAGGAGAGAACAAGAGGTGACCACAACCCAAGACAAGAAAACATACAAGCATGCTTCATTAAATCCAACCATACCCTTTTCTAATCACATTTAATGCAAAAGCATGGATGAAAGATATGAAGCTATCATAATCAATCTTTATGCAAGAAAACCCCTCCACAAATGTAATTTGCAAAACTGCAAATTACCCCCTCCATCGGAAAAGTCCGGCCGGGAAAGAACAAAGGAAAACCGGCCGGAACGGAATGCAAACTGGCAACTCCAGAAAACTGGTCCCGTAATAAATTACAGGAAAACCCCGATACTGTGCACACACACCCGCATCTGTATTCCGTCCGGATACAAATGCAAAGAGACAAAATCTACACTGTACTAAACTAGGACCGGCTTAAACCAAAGCCGGCTAGTAATATCCGTTCGATCCTGATCCGTGCAATACCGCACGCATCTGATCGAAACCTGCCATATACCTATACGGCTACTAGTACAAACCGTCCGATCCTGATCCGTGCAATACCGCACGTATCTGATCGGACCCTGCCATATCTCCATACGGCCTCTACAGCGTTTCGCCCGAAAGCTGAGTAACTGAAAGTGTGGTGGACTCTAAAGACTCGTCAATTCTATGGCTGTGGATTTAACCACTAGCACGTCAGAGGTATAAGCCAATACGTGACGGGCCACCATCTATTAACCAAAAGGGACGTCGATGAGCGAACTCATCCTGACACCCTACTGAGCCTGTCAGTGACAATATCCGTACAGTCCGGTCCGTTCGTCTATGAGCATCGCATGTCGGGCCTAGGGGGTGGGTAAAAGTCAGACCCCCAAAAGCGGTACAAGTCGTGTCGGAGTGTAGCCCAGAACACCCTGAGATACTACTGGAATACCTACCAGTAAATCTCCTGCCTTGGCCAAGGACTTCGTGTAATGGCTCTCCTAGACACAACGCGACCTCACCCCCAATACCGGGAGAGACGAACCCCCGAAGATCCGCTCACTGCCTCCATGTGGCTCGGGACTGTACCCAACTAAAACCTGTTTGCACGACTCCTTTGAGCCGTGGTAGGGTAGTAATCAAAGCACAGTGGGAACTCACACGAGACAAATGACGATCCCCAGGTCGATGAACTAACCTGTACACATGTCACCTGGGAACTGCTATCTGACGTCAGGTATAAGACCAACTAGCATGTTCCCGGCGAGTCCTGTCCGGTGTACTCATAACCCAATGAGCACCTGTATACATCTTAGGTGAACCAACTGACACCAGTGGCTTGTGAGACCGGCCACCGCCCCTCGTCGGGTCTCGACTGTATACACTAGTCTACTCTGGAGAATCGATGCCCTGTCTCGAAACTCCCACGACTAGGGACCTTTTAAGGATGTGCTTATAGACCCCAGCTCCCACTTATATGATCGCCCTCATACTGCTGGTGGTCAAGCAAGAATCCTAGGGGCTCTATCAACGTGTAATAGCGACCTGTCAGGTCACCTAAAGCAGTACACGATGATAAAGGTAAACCTGATAGCATACTATCATCTCGAGTAAGACCGTCGTACCGGGATAGGTCCTCCCTCAATCATTGCAATCACGTGCCTGTGATCCAATAATTGACTCTGAGGACACTATCTCCAACAATCTCCCACTTGCACTCAAGGCTAATTATTGCGATATCGCATACTCACAGCCCGTGTGATACCGAACACCCAACTCCTCTACTAGTCAGTCTCACAAAGCCTGTTTGGAAGACTATTGCGTTCGAGGAATAGCCTCAGTGAGTGGATCCGCTCTGAAGTTTCTTTCTAAGTCTCTCAATATCTCAAGTTCGCGGAGAAAGCCATCTCCCGAAATGAGCAATACCTGTCTTAGACTGTCTGGATGTCTGATGGGACCGAGCTCATAAATGAACTCCAAATCCAAACTTCTTAGACTGTATCGTCAACTGAACTTAATCAGTATCCTGCGCCATCCCACCCTCAGTATTGCCTTGGACCACCTGTCCAAAATACTGCCCCTCGTCAGAAGGAAAAATATAACGCTGACAACCTCCTTGTCGTCCATGTCACCTTGGGAGCCTGGAATGATAACTGTCTCCCGAATAGGGCTGTCGTTATCATATCCCTAGAACATCCACTTATGTTCTAAAACTGCTTCCGACTGTTTCTCCAGGATTGGATAAATATCAACTTATCGCATCTAGTGCAAGAACAACATCTGGTGTGGTACTTGACATCTCATGATTGACTCAATTGCCTAAGCAAGTGATCTGCCAATCATGCACATCCCTCTCTACTTTAGTCTATAAGACACCTTTAGAGAGGGTGACTCCATTACCTGCAGGTACACTACCATGCCAGGAGTCATCCATTCTAAATACTCTTAGAATGCTGTCAAAGTACCCTGATTGGGAAACCACCCAAATCTAGATCTAACACCATAGATCTAGTAACCAGTATGTCTGATATAATGTCCAAGTCCCATGTGGAGAAACCACTGTGTGACGACCAAAGTATAACCGATCGTAGTATAGGAATATCACTTCCTACTACGTGTATATCATCCAAATACCGGGATATCATACCCTACTACCTTCTCAACAGATCCATCCCCTATTCTGATGACGTCAAACCTATAACTGTCACATCAGAAATAGATGATCTATCTCCGCTATATCTGCTTTAGTCTATAAATAGACATAAGCCTGATGTCCACCAATGCTTCCGCTGCTCCCACTGACTACGACAACCCTCTGGCAGAGTCATATAGACGTGCAATTCTAAAGCTAGTTTAGAACGACGCTATACTCATCCTCCTGCCGGGTCTCGCAGCCTGGAACAACAACAATGGCAAGTGTGGGTAAACAAGAACTTCCCTGTCACCGTCCTTGAGGCTACCGGAGTGCCTCTCGAGTGCCTGAAGTTACCCACCTTATCTGCGGAGTGGCCAATGGAATGTCAAATCAGATTGAATCTTTAGGTTCCTTATCAAATCTTCAGTAATCATTTGCGGTTCTGGAATCGCTTCCAGTTCTACCATACTCCCACTACTGTTTTCTGAAAAATAACCATTTCTTATAAAATGTGGCGAGTTAAGAACAATATCATTATTGATCTTCCAGATGGTAGAAAATCAACCCTCGTCATAGCCTGGGTCAACCCACAAACAGCCATTACAGAAACGTGCCTTGAGTTATCCAGAGTCTGGTTTTAATCATAAGCCGGACAACTCCCCGTACCTTAACAATGTTAAGATATGAACTGTACTATATCCAATATAGAACCAGAGGCACTGATTTAATTGAACCAGATTCAAATCATGCAGCTGTCTCCAGTGCATGTCAACTAAATGGAAGGAGGCCGATCAGCGTTACTCAACTTAGGAATGCTTCCAATTATGAGTAACCTGAAAGAGAAGCAATTTCTCTTTATCATTACTATCAACTGAATACCATACACAAGTATCTACATCTTCGATCACCTTGAAGAATCCCGATACTTGCTACACCTGGTTCTCTACTCTATTCATATACCTATAACTCCTCAAAACTTAGACCCTGTGTTTCTACGAAACACATGTCTAAGAACTAGAGAAGTTAAAAGTAAACAGAATATAGTATGAGGACCAACCCCTCTGTCTTAATGGACACTGGACAACATACAATACTCTGTATAAGTCCGCTGAGTCTAACAACTCTTTCACTGTGCGTCGTAGGTTGAAAACTGTACTTATGGTTAAGAAGAATTACACCGCTGTTTAATGCTCCTTACCTAACCATCCACTGATATAGGTAAATGTTATCGACATAATATCAAAAGGTATATCTCACTCTATGAAAATAGACGTACAGATATATCAATTTGAAATTGGTGCATAACAGCGGATATTCAAAACCAAACATTTGCCGACCGGCAAACAGCCCAGGTGATTTCCTCAAATATCACCGATTACTACGAATCCCGATATAATGAGGATGATCACCCTATTCCCAATAACTTACTCCCACTCATCATCTGTAAAACCATATGGATGTGAGAAACATACCTGGTAAATACATACCCTGGAGTAAGTATCTAATCGGGAAATCAGTTTTCTTTTAACAGTACACAGTGAACTGAAACATTGAAATGTTTCGATGGGGTATCCTGGTATTCCTAGTAATGCCTCTACCATTATCCAGATTCACAACTATAACCGCATAATTCTTTGCCACCTCTCCAAATCCCTTTATATGTCTTTAGTCGTTACCTTCTGCACACCCCTTAGGCCAAATGGTTTTCTTCCTTCCCTACCGTTCGGCACCAGCCTATGGTTTGGAAGAAGACTATCCAATAAGCATAATGGGTGTACTGTCCTAGTCCTAGGAGCACTCGCAATGCGAGAGAAGGTGAAGATAAAAGACAACCGAATAAACCTTATTCCTATTTCTCCTGGACCAGAATCCATCCCCGAACTGGAACAAGTTCCTTTCGAGTTCGTATATAACCATATGATGGAGTATCCAATAAACTGTAGATCTTCGTAGTGATACGGAGTGTCTTGGAGAAATACAAAGGTGATTTAGGATTGGCGAAGAAAAACTTGGTTTGGTCGTGAATATCAGTCGCAATTTACTTTGCCCTCTTACTAATCCCTTGCTTTGTCTGAACTTAATACCTTCTGCACACCATCGTTATGCTAATTAGTTTTCTTCATTCCCTACCGGTCGGCACCTTCCTATGGTTTGAAAGAAGACTATCCAATTTGCATAATAGGTGTGCTACCCCTAAACCAAGGAGTACTCGCAAGCTGGGAGAAGGTAGAAGGAAAAGACAACTGAATAGTCCTATTCGTTTTCTCCAGAACCGGAAACCATCCTCGAATTCCTTCGAGTTCGTATCTAACCATACGATGGTTTTGTCCAATGAAAGTGGACGTTCGCAGTAATACGGGGTGTCCTGGAGAAAAGGGTAAAAGTAGGAGTGGCAATGAGGTCTGCAACTCTGATAATCCAAAAGCCAGTGTAAAGAAGGTTCGGTTAACTTAGTCTCTGAGTCATAGTCATAGGGTCGGGTCAATGGTCGCTGCCAGAGAGAGAGAGAGAAAAGAAACACTCAGCATGCACTCTAACCTAGATCAGAATGGTTATCACTTTATCTAATCAGGAAACCTCCCACTGTACCTCAAATTCTCCTCCAAACCTGAAAGAAGAATTAGTCGGGGTCACCCGAGGAGTAAACTAACTCATCAGTGGGAATCGGGATCCAACTCTCATCGCATGATAACGTGACGTAATCTGCTCACATCATCACACTCCAGAAGGTATGCGCATATCTGGCAAGTTTCAGTTCTTTTGAAACTCCCGATGTGATTTTTGCCCCATGCTCTTATGACCTTGACTTTGGCCAACAAATCATAAGTCACATGTCAAGTTCTGCCCGTCATTCTCCAGGTTAATTTGAGCCCACCCGTACAAGCCCTTGACTTTGGCCAACAAGGCTATACGACTGCCCCAAACCAACGCATCTATCTATGCTGCATATGAATAACCAACAGCTACCAAACACTGTGCCTTGACTTTGGCCAACAAACACAGCTTGAATACTATTGACTACCCATATGAAACGACGGAGAGCTACGAATGGTTTCTGGTGAAAACCTTTAACGTAATGAACTTGATATCGTTGAAGGAACGGATAGCTTTTTAGAAAATATAGTGACGAAAACCTTTACTAAAGATGTCACTCCCGGTGAAGGGATCTCGGCTCTTTCCCCGTAGAATGAGGTGCAGGATATTCCAACTGAATACCACGATGCAAAGCAAAAGTAATCGGCTATAGTGAAGTTAGTGCCCTGACGCAAACTTCTGTCCAAGGGGTCACTCCCGGTGAAGGGATCTCGGCCCTTGCCTCGTCGACTGAGGAGCAGGATATTCCAAATGAATACCACGGTGCAAAACAAAAGTGAATGTCCTTGCAATAACAGCCTTTTTGAAAAGTGTTCCAACAACATCAGAATAGGTTTGTTTTAACTTGCATTGATCCGAATCAATGCAGTCCCATCAATTGATCACACCACAAAGAACGAAAATATACTGACGTACGTATATGCCATCCGCATTCGCCACTGGGTCCCGTCATCACCCGTTAGGTTAGCTAACTAACGGCAGAGCGGGGACTGGACTAGCGCGGATGAAAAACATATACAACATCTACTAATATATACACCAATATATAGTATTTCGCTCAAGGCGTGAAATAAATGCAACATCATAGAAATGTACAGCATCACAGAACAATACAGATATCTGGGATCCCCGGGTTTCACAGAGCCACTGCTGAAACCCGACGTTCCCCTGGTCGTGTGGATAGCCTGTGCAATGAAATCCTAGACCCCTACGGGCGCGGCAAGTCACCCGCCAAAACCTGAAGCGAGGCAGCCCCCTTCAGCGCCGTGAATGGACCACCCAGCACTTCACGGAATTCGGTAACTTGGGCACCCCTCCTGGGTCAACCTGTACCCCCTACGAGTGCGGAGAATACCCCGCCAATTCCAGACTGAAGCCCCTCCGTCTCAATGCCCTGAGATGCGGGCCCGTTGCCCTCTAGAACCCGGCTATCCGTGCACCCCTCCACGGGGTAACCCTAGTACAGAAAGTGAAATATACATACACCGGGTACATCGACCGCAACCAGGTCGTGCCCCAAAAGAATAATACAATCAGGCGGTGACGGCAGTCCACATGTCGGACGCTCGCCCCGCAATATCAAATGTACATAATACAACAAAAAACTGTACTAGCATTGCATCCAGGCTATCCCCCACGACCGATTCGCAACATCACAGCAAATACATAGAACATCAACGTGAAAGTCACGTTCGCAAATCCGTCTAACCGGGCTATAGCAGTTAGACGGGATTTACCGATCGAGTGACATTCACGGTCGCAGATATAATGTAAAAACTGTGAAAAATGTGTTTAAAATTCTCCGATTGATCAAACCTTAACAAGTGGGCCCCCAATCAAAACTGTAGCACTCGCAGAAAACCTGGGCCCAATTTTAATATCCCAAAACCCCTATAATAAGCCCACAAGCCCACTGAAAGAAATTGGTGAAGTGAAGCCTCATTCCTGAGGCGGAAGCGCGGCCAAGGAGGGGCTAAGGCCGCGCTTCCGCGGTCGTAAGGTATGATCACTTTACCAAATTTTTGCAGTAGTCTTAGAACTCCCTGCACATCATTCTGAGACAACCTGAAAAATTTTTGGACTCAAAAAAAATTCGACAGAAACTGATGTGCTTGAAAAATGCGGTTTCGGGATTTTGTTCGATCGGAAACGTAAAACACATTAAACCAAGCTAGACGAAGTTAATGGCGAGGCTCTGATACCACTGTAAGTGCACGGCGGCGCCCCGGCCGTCAATCCGACGGCCAAATGCGGAAGCGGTGATAAACTTTAATTTTTGAGGACTTTGCAAACCGGCACCACCGCGCACTAAACTCCGGATCGTAACCATTAACAAGTCTAAACTACTAACAAGAAAGGGAAGAGATGTACCGACTGATCCGAGTCCTCCGGTCTTCATCTCCACTCCGATCTCCTCGCGGGATCTCCGTCCGTCTCCTCCTCGTCGGAAAGGGCACCACAACGCCTGTAGCTTTTACGGGCTCCCACCTCAATACCGAGGCAACTCGGGCGCGAAGCTGGCGAATCGACACGTCCAAGATTTGCTGTAGGAAGTATAGTGTAGAATCGTAGTCTCTTTTTGGGGTTTGTTGCCATTTGTAGATGATGGAGGAAACAAGATAAGAAAAATGGTGCTTTCATTTTTCTTAACATGAAAAAATGAGATCAAGAATGCTATTCTCTCAAAGATGAAGCTCTCATCTTTTTCTCTCTCAACCATGGAAAAAACTTATGAACTTAGAAATGGAGGAGGAAAGAATATGAAGCCTTAAGGGAGGTGAGTGTAGGAGAGAACAAGAGGTGACCACAACCCAAGACAAGAAAACATACAAGCATGCTTCATTAAATCCAACCATACCCTTTTCTAATCACATTTAATGCAAAAGCATGGATGAAAGATATGAAGCTATCATAATCAATCTTTATGCAAGAAAACCCCTCCACAAATGTAATTTGCAAAACTGCAAATTACCCCCTCCATCGGAAAAGTCCGGCCGGGAAAGAACAAAGGAAAACCGGCCGGAACGGAATGCAAACTGGCAACTCCAGAAAACTGGTCCCGTAATAAATTACAGGAAAACCCCGATACTGTGCATACACACCCGCATCTGTATTCCGTCCGGATACAAATGCAAAGAGACAAAATCTACACTGTACTAAACTAGGACCGGCTTAAACCAAAGCCGGCTAGTAATATCCGTTCGATCCTGATCCGTGCAATACCGCACGCATCTGATCGAAACCTGCCATATACCTATACGGCTACTAGTACAAACCGTCCGATCCTGATCCGTGCAATACCGCACGTATCTGATCGGACCCTGCCATATCTCCATACGGCCTCTACAGCGTTTCGCCCGAAAGCTGAGTAACTGAAAGTGTGGTGGACTCTAAAGAGTCGTCAATTCTATGGCTGTGGATTTAACCACTAGCACGTCAGAGGTATAAGCCAATACGTGACGGGCCACCAGCTATTAACCAAAAGGGACGTCGATGAGCGAACTCATCCTGACACCCTACTGCTGTCAGTGACAATATCCGTACAGTCCGGTCCGTTCGTCTATGAGCATCGCATGTCGGGCCTAGGGGGTGGGTAAAAGTCAGACCCCTAAAAGCGGTACAAGTCGTGTCGGAGTGTAGCCCAGAACACCCTGAGATACTACTGGAATACCTACCAGTAAATCTCCTGCCTTGGCCAAGGACTTCGTGTAATGGCTCTCCTAGACACAGCGTGACCTCTCCCCCAATACCGGGAGAGACGAACCCCCGAAGATCCGCTCACTGCCTCCATGTGGCTCGGGACTGTACCCAACTAAAACCTGTTTGCACGACTCCTTTGAGCCGTGGTAGGGTAGTAATCAAAGCACAGTGGGAACTCACACGAGACAAATGACGATCCCCAGGTCGATGAACTAACCTGTACACATGTCACCTGGGAACTGCTATCTGACGTCAGGTATAAGACCAACTAGCATGTTCCCGGCGAGTCCTGTCCGGTATACTCATAACCCAATGAGCACCTGTATACATCTTAGGTGAACCAACTGACACCAGTGGCTTGTGAGACCGGCCACCGCCCCTCGTCGGGGTCTCGACTGTATACACTAGTCTACTCTGGAGAATCGATGCCCTGTCTCGAAACTCCCACGACTAGGGACCTTTTAAGGATGTGCTTATAGACCCCAGCTCCCACTTATATGATCGCCCTCATACTGCTGGTGGTCAAGCAAGAATCCTAGGGGCTCTATCAACATGTAATAGCGACCTGTCAGGTCACCTAAAGCAGTACACGATGATAAAGGTAAACCTGATAGCATACTGTCATCTCGAGTAAGACTGTCGTACCGGGATAGGTCCTCCCTCAATCATTGCAATCACGTGCCTGTGATCCAATAATTGACTCTGAGGGCACTATGTCCAACAGTTCTTAAATCCATAAGACAGTCTCTTGTAGAAAGAATTTAATTCTCAGGGCGCAGAGCTACCTAAAGAGCGCCTCAGCGTTCCAAATCTAGCACACAACGCTGCAGAGCCTTAGCGCTCCAAACTTGAACAGAAGTGCATTATGCTCTTTGAACTGGCGCTCAACGCCAAGCACGCCATGTGCTTCCCACGTGTGCGCTGCTTGAACAGAAGCGCGTTGCGCTCTTTGAACTGGCGCTCAACGCCAAGCGCGCCACGTGCTTCCCACGTGTGCGCTGCTTGAATAGAAGCGCTTTGCGCTCTTTGGACTGGCGCTCAGTGACAAGCGCGCCACGTCCTCCTCACGTGTGCGCTACATCACCAGAAACGCTTTGCGCTCATTAACTGGTGCTCAGCGCCAAGCGCGCCACGTGCTCCTCACGTGTGCACTACTCAGTAGAAGCGTAATGCGCTCATAAACTAGCGCTAGCGCCAAGTACGCAAAGTGTTCCTCACGTTGCGCTGATAGAACATAAATTGTTCTTTGAATAAAGCCCTAGAGCTATGATGAATGCTCAACATTCAATAAAAGACAGAAAGGCTGTCAGAACCCAAATCAATGCTCAGCATTGTCATATGTTTAACATTTTAACTGAGTGGGCCGAGCCCAAATTGGCTATAACCCCTCATTCAGATTAAATGAGCCCATATGCTCATAAATCTTTTAACAGATCTTAGTTCCAATTGGACTACAGATCACCCAATCAAAATTGGTTCAAGGGTACATCTCTTCACTCTTCTGATATTTATCATTATAATCCTTCAACGTCTTCAGAGATGTGACGGGTCCCGATAACCAGACATTCCATGAACTGTGAGGTGATTTTATTGATTTCTTGATGTGTAGTATGAAAATTGTATAGAAATCACAACAAAAAATATTTGACCGCAATAAAAAACGGTGTCGGTTGTAGCGCATTAGTAAGTGTGGATCGTCCACAGGAAAAGTGTAACCGTTCGTCTTTTGAATTAGATGAGTCGAAACTTTAAAGAAAACAAAACAAAACAAAACAATTCATGATTTGTATTTAAAGTTCAAGAAGTAGAAAAATCTAGATTTAATAACAAGAAAAAGATAGAATCAAGAATTGAGAGTTTGTTGATTTTTCCAAACCAAATATTAAGAATCGAAATGAGGCTCGTAGGAATCGATCGGATCTATAGATGTGATGTAATCTTACAATGACGTATTCTTATCCTTCGATGAATTGATACTAGATCGATGATGATCGACAAGAATTAGAGATTTCTTGTGAAACTAAAGTTTCATCTTATCCCTTGTTCTTTCATCAATATCATTCATATTCTAGCCTTTAGTAATTTCAAGAAACGATCGTAGATCCCTAATTTCGAGCGATAACAGTCAAGAAAGCATCGCAACGAAACTAGGTCATCGATTCTTGAACTTGCTAGGGTTTACAAAACTCGTAGGACTTAAAAATCGTTTTAAGATTTGTTACATCATCTTTCTATTAATCGTCTCGACTCCTTTACGAGCGGAGTTTTACTCAAACATCACAACAAGAACTACAATTACAAATTGAGATCTAATCATGATGCAAGAATTATAAGAAAACAAGATAAAAGAATTTCATCTTTTATTTATATCAACAATTTCATTACAATCGCTTAAGAACTACAAGAGAAAAAACTCGATCGTCGATTTGGCTTCGCTCATCTCCGTAAGTCGCGGATCGGCTTGGATCACTTGCCCGATTGAAGATCGGCTCGGCTCCTAAAAGGTTGAAGGGCTTCTTGCTTGATTGGTACTCGGGATCTTGAATTTGGAGTAGAATTAGAGCTAGGATATCGCACAAGTCTTGTCACTAGACTTGTGGAAGAAGATGAAGAATTGAAGAAGACTAAAGATTATTGAACTAATGAAGAACTAAAGATGAACTATTGATGAACAACCTCAACCCATAGATCTAGGTTCCTATTTATAGCCATCAAAACCCTAGATCTGGGATTTGAATTTTAAGTTTCCCTCCAAAAGTTTGTTGAAGAGATTTGAATTTCCCTCCAAAAGTTAGTTAGAGGAGAAGCTTCTAGATGTGATTAGTTAGGAGGGAGCTTTTAAAAGAGGTTAGTTAGGAACTTAATTAAGATTAGCTTTGCTTAATGATCTTTGCTGATCTGGTAGAAGCTTCGAGAGAATTCTGGAATTTGTCATGTATGAAATGAATGTGGGCCCTGAGAGATGAATTATGCACCGAAAATGGGAAGCTGACGTAGCATAACCGCCGCGGAACCGCGGCGCAAGCCGGCTCCCACCGCGGTTCCGCGGCGCTTTGGAAGCTTCAGGGCTTGGGCTCTCTGCAGTGGTCTTGGTCTGATAATTGGGCATTTCTTTGATATGTTGATTTTTATATTGCCTTTTGAATTGCTACCAGATCTGAAATCATTGAGTTGGCGTATTTTTGATCCGCACTTTTGGCTCTGCTCCTGCAATTTCCTACACAAATCTCGACACAAGTGTTGCACAAATACAGAGATGATGCGATGCCATGAAATGCGGTCAATTTCCCTTAAAGTGCTGGTTTTAAAGTCTAACACATGCAATCTGATATTTTACTACTGATTTGCTAATATGTGAAATATGAATGCCGAACACTTCTAGATGAGTGCAAATGATAGGGAAATTGCCATGTTAAGAATGCAATATTTTCGACTGATCAAATTCCCCCAAACTTATTTTCGATCGTCTCGAGCGAATTGTTTTATTAAAAAGAGAAGGAGAAAAATAAAGAAAGAGATAAACTAACTAGCACACTTTCGTAGGCAACACGATTACACTGAGCACGTGCAACAAGCCTTTAAACCTCTAGGTGTCCCTAGTAGGAGGAGTGTTGTCTCCTGAGGGTTTTCAACGGATTGCACCCACAAAATCCAATAATAAAAGGAAGATCATGAATAGTACATTTAAAAAAAAGAATCGTAGAAGAAAAGCCTTGAAAATTAGGGTTTCCAACTAAGCTAGTTTTTCGGTTGTTATGAGCCCTATCTTAATAGTTATGAAAAGATGTCAGAAATCATGTCCTCTCTCAATAAAACATCATCTTATTCTTCATTCCTATTTTTCTTCCAAATATCGATCATATAACCCTGCGTGTGTGTAAAGGACATCCCTACACCCGGAGAATTCACTTCAAGCTATCATACTCTTGCTCATCAGCCTCAGTACTTTTTAATTAATGAATATTTAGATGAGATTGCTCACACACTTTCATGCGACCGTTAATATTTCTTGAGATACTAACCGATCGATTACTCATGTGCTTGCTTATTTGGTGTATTTTCCTCGTCTTGCACCACTTCAGGCATAGCAGTGACTCCCAGACCAGTTGGCCTTAGGGCACTAGGTGAAGAAGCACCCTCGCTATATATTTTTTTATTGCCCTCGGTGATAATAAAACCAGTGTCCATTTTTCTCACCACTTTATATATTTTATTCACTTTTCTTTTTTTATTTTATTTCCTTCATACATCGGCTTTAAGACAAGAGTATTTCAAGGTATCCTCTACTATCCCAGGCTTCAAGACATGTGTAAGTGCGAATAGCAGGGCAACAACGTTCAAAATTTTTGGCTTCCAGAATAGAAACTATTTTTCAGACTTATTTTTATCCTCAGATTAGTGACTTCTTTCATCTTACTAACCTTTGGGACAACGGCTCATAACTACTTATTACTAGTTCGTATAAGAAAACTTCTAATTTTCTTAGTCTTCTTAAATTTTTCTTATCTCATGGATGTAATTGTTCACTATCTAAACTTTTATTATCTTATTTATATACAAAAATATTTTTTTTTTGAAATTTTTTAAATTTTTATAGGTTTTTCAAAAATGTTTTGTGCTTATGCAAATGATATGTAAATGATGTGAAAATAAGCACAAACCTCCCCCAAACTTGTTTTCAACAGTGTCCTCACTGTTGCCATCAGCTAAATCTCGAAAAACCTGTAAGCTTGGGAGGAATTTATTAGTGGGAGCAAAATATTTAAGTGAAGAACCTCCCCCAAACTTATTTTTGGCTCAAAATTTTGTAAAAAATTTCTTTTCAGGTGCCAGAAAAAATGCCCCCCCAAACTTAAGCAATGTTAATCTTTGAAAATCACATGAGGGGGTCAAAAAAAATCAGTGGTCGATGCCAAGCTTTGCAAAGACCGAAAGTTAACACCAACCATTCAAAAATTTTATCAATGCAGTGCTCTGGTTGGTGGAAGAAGAAGTGGGGAAAGGTTAAGTGGTGGAATAGAAAGTGTGTGCGCCTCATTTTGGAGAGACGATGCAGTGATTGTGGATTACACGCATTCTTTTTATAGTTCAGAAGAAGTGGGTGGAGGTTCAATTTCATTGATTTGGACATGATTCATCTCAACACCCGTGCTTTTCAGAAATGCGAGTTCATCAGCGAAGATTTTCTCAAAAGTTCCATCAATACCCCGATGAATAATGTCATCACAAAGTGCGGGGTGATCTTCAGACTCTAAGAACAGTTCATAATCCTTGTTAATTGTCGACCCGGACATCTCGGTGGAAGAGTCCATATGTGTATGATACATAGTTGGGTCAAACAATAACGTATGAAAAGAGTCAAGATTAGTATCAGGAGGATCATCAAATTCGCTGCTGTCGACATCCATTAAGTCGACAGAACATACCTGAGCAGTAGGTTCGGAGGGTACACTTCCCAACTTGTAAATGTTCAGCTCTATTGACCTATTCCAGAAAGATAGGGTCATAGAATAATTACGACAGTTGATGATAGCGTTGGAAGTGGCCAAAAAGGGGCGACCTAAAATCACCGGAATTTGATTCCGTGGGTTCGCTACAGGCTGTGTATCAATTAAAATAAAGTCCACAGGGAATATTGTAGGGTGTTTTTCGTCACCCCATTGAGATGGGAATACGCGCACGCTTGTCAGGCGTACTACAGATTCCCCCTGCCTAGGGTAGGCTGGGGTTTAATGATTGTGGGGATCCGAATCTCCGGCAGCCGCGGACTAAGCTGCCGTTAATTACCCTTCGCCTTTGGGGCGAGGGAACCTCCGATTAACGGGTTAAACTGGTCATGCGAACTCAATGTGCGGTGTGCGTGTGTTTTATTTTAAAAGGGGGTTTTGGATATATCGGGAGCCACACAGAGTTTTTACGGGGGTCCCGCTATCCGGATAACGGGCTGGGGGTCAAGGGGGCTAGCAGCCCCTTGCGGGGTTCGGGGCAGTGCCCCGGCCCAAAAAATTTTTTGAGGGGGAAAGTGTCGCGGAGTATGTGTATGCGTACGTTTGTATACATATGTATATATATACATGTATATATAAATAAAGGCGAAAAGGCATCCAAAGGATGCGTGGGGCAGCACCTTGGACGCTGTGCGCCTAGGTGCTGTGCGCTCAGGCACTAGAGTGCCACGTGTCGGCACGTGGGCGCTCTGCGCTTGAGCGCAAATGCGGCACGTGTCAGCATGGGGGCGATTTGCGCTCGAGCGCTTCCGCTTGAGCGCAAGCGCGCTACGTGTCGACACGGGGGCGATTTGCGCTCAAGCGCTTGCGCTGGAGCGCAAGCATGCCACGTGTCGGCACCGGGACGACTTGCGCTCGAGCGCTTGAGCTGGAGCGCAAGCGCACCACATGTCGGCACCGGGGCGACTTGCGCTCGAGCGCTTGCACTGGAGCGCAAGCGCGCCACGTGTCGGCACGGGGGCGACTTGCGCTCTAGCGCTTGCGCTTGAGTGCAAGCGCGCCACATGTCGACACCGGGGCGACTTGCGCTCGAGCACTTGCGCTGGAGTGCAAGCGTGCCACGTGTCGGCATGTGGGCGCTTTGCGCTCGAGCGCTGAGCACTGGAGCGCAAGCGCACCATGTGTCGGCACGCGGGTGCTCTGCGCTTGAGCGCCGGCGAGAAAAAGAGGCTTTTAGCCTAAAAAAGATTTCTCGAAAGAGAAATCAGAGAGGAGTTGGACTCCTGAGTATGTTTTTGGGGTTAATGGAAGGGGTTCTTCTTCTTCCTCCTGTTGTTTGCTAGATCTTGAAGATCAAGAGATGTGAGATCTCAAAATCTCTCCTTTTTGAGATCTGATGACAGATCTAAGTTCCCCTTTGTGGGTTTTGTGGTGAAAAACTAATTTGTTTTATAAAAAGAAGAGTAAAACTCTTGATTTAATTCAAGAGATAGAAGAAGGTTTTGGAACCTTGAAGAAGAAGAAGAGATCTCAGATCTGGAAACTTTTTTAGAGAAAGAAAAAGTTGTTAGAGATTTCATTATCTTTGCCTTTATAGGCTATACACTTTACACATAGCCCCTTGGACTTCACAAAATGGCATTTTGCCTATCCCATGTCTCATGTGCCATTTCTTTTTGCACATAAGCCATGGGCTTCACAAAAATTTGGCTTTATGCCTATTTTTCTTACATTTATCCATAGAATAAAACAAAAGAAATACAACAAAATTGTTTATTACAAAATTTTTATCTTGGCGTGGGGGAGGCCGGCCGCTTCATATTCGGGCTCGACCCGGGCATGGGCCCACTGGATCTGGGCTTGGGCCCACTTGGCTTGGGGTTGACTTTGATTTTGACTTGGTCAACCGGGGTGTAAATTTTTACCCCAACAAATTGCCCCCCATTAATAAATGCACACCACATATGTGGGTCGTGCATGAAATTGATGGATCTTCTTTCACGTGGAGGTGACTTGATTTGGTTCCCGCTTTGTAGGAATCCTGCGTTGCCCTTTTTGCGACTTGGACGGTCGGTGCTGCCCTTTTAGCGACGTGGATGGTCGGTGCTGCCATTTTAGCGACGTGGACGGTCGGTTCTGCCATTTTAGCGACGTGGACGGTCGGTTCTGCCCTTTTTGTGATTTGGACGGTCGATACAGCCCTTTTTACGACGTGGATGGTCGGTTCTGCCATTTTAGCGACGTGGATGGTCGATGCTGCCCTTTTTGTAACTTGGACGGTCGATGCTGCCATTTTAGCGATGTGGACGGTCGGTTCTGCCATTTTAGCGACGTGGAAGGTCGGTGCTGCCCTTTTTGTGACTTGGACGGTCGATGCTGCCATTTTAGCGACGTGGACGGTCGGTTCTGCCATTTTAGCGACGTGGACGGTCGGTGCTGCCCTTTTTATGACTTGGACGGTCGATGCTGCCATTTTAGCGACGTGGATGGTCGGTTCTGCCATTTTAGCGACGTGGACGATCGGTGCTGCCCTTTTTGTGACTTGGATGGTCGGTGCTGCCCTTTTTGCGACTTGGACGGTCGTTGCTGCCCTTTTAGCGACGTGGACGGTCGGTGCTGCCCTTTTAGTGACGTGGACGGTCGGTCTGCCATTTTAGCGACGTGGACGGTCGGTTCTGCCCTTTTTGCGACTTGGACGGTCGATGCTGCCCTTTTAGCGACGTGAACGGTTGGTGCTGCCTTTTTTGCGAGTTGGACGGTCGGTGCTGCCCTTTTAGCGACGTGGACGGTCGGTGCTGCCTTTTTAGCGACGTGGACGGTCGGTGCTGCCCTTTTAGCGACGTGGACGGTCGATACTTGATTTGACTTTCTCTGCTTCTTGCAGTGTCGGGGGTGAACTTGACTTGCTCCGCTTCTTACGGTGTCGAGATTGGATTCTGACTTGCTCCGCTTTCTGCGGTGTCGGAGTTGAAGTTGACTTGTTAATTGTGATTCGAATTGACATCAGCATCGCCATACTGGAATACGGTACCAGGAGCGAATCAGCATTTGTCATGAGAGGATTTGGGGATTGGTTTTGGTTTGGCATCAGCATCGCTGCACTGGAATATGGTACCGGGAGCGAATCATCATTTGCCATGAGGAGATTTCCCTCGTTCTCAGTTTAACGACTTAGGGATAATCTGTTCCTAGTTTAACGACTTAGGGGGTTATCTGTTCCTAGTTTAAAGACTTAGGGGTCTATTGGATTAGAGTTTGGGATTTTGGGGTTAGGACATGCATCAGCGTTGCTAACACTGAAGCATACGTGCCAGGAGTAATTCATCATTTGCCTATTCCTATTGGGGGAGCGATGGCTTAAGAGACAGGTTTAGGCCCCTATCGCCTAAGGCTTTTCAATTTTATGGGCCGTGAGGGTCCCATAAAAGTATTTTCTCCCTACGAGTCGTAAGGATCTCGCAGGCGCATCTTCTCCTTAGGAGTTGTGAGGACTCCTAAGTGTGTTTTCCCTTTATGAGTCGTAAGGATCCCACAAAGGTTTGTTCTCCTCATGTATCGTAAGGATACATGAGTGGGTCTTCTCAATGGGGCATCATTCCAAAGGCCGAGACCAGCCGCTTAACTGTTGATTGTGTTGGGGCATGGGTATGATGAGAATTATTTGAGCCCGTGGATTGTATACGGCAGTCAACTTGGGGACTGGCCGTAGGGCTGGAGAATTTTGAGACATTGGATTTTGGTTGGCGTCTGCATCGCTACACTGGAATATGGTACCAGGAGCGACTCATCATTCGCCGTTTGGGGACTTGGAATTTGGATCTTGTTTGGCATCAGCATTGCTGCACTGGAATAATGCCAGGAGCAACTCATCATTTACCTTGGGAGGACTTGGGATTTGGGTTTTTAGTCGGCATCAGCACCGCTAACAATGAAGCAGAATGCCAGGAGCGACTCATCATTTGCCGTTGCCCGTTGGGAAAAGATGGCTTAGGAGACAGGTTTGGGTCCCTATCACCTAAGACTTTACAATTTAATGAGCCGTGAGGGTCTCATAAAAGCATTTTCTCCCTACGAGTCGAGAGGATCTCGCAGGTGTATGTTCTCCTTAGGAATCGTGAGGATTCCTAAGTGTGTTGCTCCTTTGTAAGTCGTAAGGATCTCACGCAGGGGTTTTCTCCTCACAAGGTCGAGAGGACTTTGCGAGTGTATTCATCTCTTTTCACGAGTTTGTGCCCTTTCGGATTTTCACAAACTCGCCGGTAGTCCTGCTGTTTTTACTCACGGAGCCCTTTCGGGTTTTCATCCGTGTCCGTTTTGCTTGTGGACATACCCTTTTATTTTTCCTCTTTTCTTTCCTTCTTTTTTTTTCTTCTTTGTTTTTTCCTTCTTTTTTTTTGCCGCTCGTGGGACTTTAAAAGTAGTCTCACCAGCAGAATTTGGGAGAGATAGGGGTCATTTATGCCCGTGGATTGTATACGGTTTTGCAGGATGTATGATCCAGGCCGTAGAGCTGATGTGCTCAATTCACCTGCGACTTAGAGCATTCACGTGTAGTATTTCTTGAGATATCGTCCATTGATGGGTGGCATGGGCCTTTCTCCCTCGGCACTTATTAGTTGGTAGGACCCTCCGTCGAATACTTTCTCGATGACGTATGGTCCTTCCCAGTTTGGCTCGAATTTTCCCTTGGCGTGTCGATTGGGGATGATCGGTCTTTTGAGGACCAACACCAATTCACCTTTCTTGAAAGCGCGGAGACGGGTTACCTTGTCATAGGCCCGTGACATTTGGGCTCGGTATAGCTCCAGATTTTGCTGCACCGTGAGCCTCTTTTCTTCAAGGGCATCGAGCTTTTCAAGTCGAAGGAACACGTTTTCCTCCTCCGTCAACTCGTGCTGAACGGCCATTCTTTAGCTTGGAACTTCGACTTCGAGGGGGAGGACCGCCTCCACTCCGAAGAGCAATGAGTATGGAGTGGACTGTGTTGGAGTACGGTGTGTGGTACGATATGCCCACAATGCCTCGTGAAGTTTGAGATTCCAGTCTCTCTTGTTGGCTGAAGCATTTTTCCTCAGGAGCTTGCATAGAGTCTTATTGAAGGCTTCGGCTAGCCCGTTGGCTCTTGGATTATAAATGGAGGAATATCTCCAGTCTATCTTGTGCTGAGTAGCGAACCTTGAGACATTGAAGCTCTTGAAAGAAGGCCCATTGTCAGAAATGATTCTTCCTGGTGTACCGAAGCGGTATAGAATATTATGCTGGAAGAACGTCAGAATATCTTTTGTCTTGACTTCTTTCAACGGGACAGCTTCAGCCCATCTGGAGAAGTAGTCTGTCGCGGCCAGTATGAACCGGTGTCCTTTGGATGACGGAGGATCAATTGGGCCAACAATGTCGGTGCCCCAGACTTCGAAGGGCCACGACGCCACCGTAGGATGCAACGGATTGGGATGCTTGTGAATGAAATCACCATGTATTTGGCAGATCTGACACTTCTTTGCATGTTCTCCGCAATCCCGTATCATGGTGGGCCAATAATACCCAAGCCGTTTGATTTGAAGTCGCATCTTGGGGCCAGATTGGTGAGCACCGCAAATGCCCGAGTGAACATCTTTCATGACCTTTTGGGCTTCAGCCAGTGACAGACACCTGAGCCAGAGTTGGTCATATGACCTGCGGTATAACGTGTCATTTACAAGAACGTATCGGAGAGCTCTTTTCTTCAGCTAAATCCTCGCAGATTTTTCTTCGGGCAGCTTGTCGTATCGGAGGTACTCTATGAAGGGTTCTCTCCAATCGGGCTCATCTTGGATGATCGAAGCTTCTTCGGCAGGACTGCTTTCCTGTTCCGCACTTTCCTCTTCTCGTAGAGAGACTGGGGGTAGAATTTGTCGGCTCCTGACTGTGATCAGAATTTCGTCCATGTCAGGATCAGCCGGCTCCTTGGCTAGGCGAGCGAGTATGTCGGCTTTTCCGTTCAATGCTCTAGGGACTCTTGTCAGTTCAATATGAGTGAACCGTTTCATGAGTTCCACCACCCGGCTTCTGTATCGAGCTAACTCGGGTTTGTATATCTTATAGTTGCCGCTTACTTGGTTGACGACAAGCTGGGAGTCACCGTAAACCCGTAGCCGAAGGATTTCCATTTCTATGGCGAGTTCCAAACCAGCTATCAGAGCTTCATACTCAGCTTCATTGTTCGTTCGAGGCTCGGTGAGAGCAAAAGAACGTCATAGGGTTCCCATTGATAGGGTGATGAACACCAATCCTATCCCCGCTTTTACCTCCGGGACACTTGATCCGCCGGAGCTCCTTATTGATGAGGCCCCATCGAAGTAGAGCTCCCAACATGGCTCATCTTCCTCAAGGTGCAGCACTTGTTCGTCGGGTAACTCACAATTTAGCGGCGACCCTTCTGGTATGGGATGAGCAGCGAGAAAGTCTGTAAGAGCTTGCCCTTTTACTGCTTTCTGAGGGGTATAAACTATGTCAAACTCAAGTAGCATGACAGCCCATCTTGCCATTCTGCCGGCTAGGCTTACTTTGGTCATCAAGTGTTTGAGCGGGTCGACCTTGGAGATCAGCATAACCCGATGAGCGAGCAAATAGTGCCTCAGCTTCTTCACAGCAAATATTAGAGCCAGGTATTGCTTTTCGATTGGGGAGTAGTTGTGTTCCGCCCCGACTAGAGTTCGACTGAGGTAGTAGAGGGCATTTTCTTTTCCCTCCTCGTTATTCTGGGCAAGGAGCGCACCGAGTGACTCATCCAACGCGGCAGTGTAGAGAATCAGCGGTTTATTTGGAATGGGAGCGGCCAGCACTGGAGGGTGCAACAAGTATCGTTTGATGCTTTCGAACGCTGCTTGATACTCGGCATCCCAGATAAAAGGAGCTCCTTTCTTCATGAGCTTTGAGAAGGGTCTATATCTCCCCGATAAATTTGAGATAAACCTCCGTATATAAGCAAGCTTTCCTTGAAAAGATCTTAGCTGCGTCAAACTCTTCGGAGGGGGCATCTCCATGATGGCCTTTATCTTCGACGGGTCAACTTCGATCCCTCGATGTCGGACTATGAAGCCCAAGAATTTTCCCGATGACACGCCAAAAGCACACTTCAGAGGATTCATCTTCAGATCGTATTCCCTCAGTCTGGTGAGAACGGTCCTAAGATCTTGGATATGATCGGCCTTGGTTTTAGTCTTGACGACCAGATCATCAACATAACATTCGACAACTTTATGGATCAGATCATCAAAGATATTGGTCATTGCCCTTTGATATGTAGCACCTGCGTTCTTCAGTCCGAACGACATTACCTTGTAGCAATATATTCCGATCGGGGTTCGAAATGCTGTGTGTTTCTCATCCTCAGGCGACATCTTGATCTGATTATATCCAGACGAGCCATCCATAAAGGTGAACAGCTCGTAATTTGAGGTGTCATCGACCATCATTTCCATGACCGGTAGCGGGAAGTCGTCTTTAGGACATGCCTTATTGAGGTCTCTGAAATCGACACAAACTCGGATCTGCCCATTTTTCTTCTTCATTGGGACTATGCATGCGATCCAGTCCGCATATTTCTCTTCCCTGATGAAGCCGGCATCGATGAGCTTCTTAGTTTCCTCGATGACCTTTTCTTCTAGTTCCCTTCCCATTCTTCGAGGAGCTTGTTTGACTGGCTTAGCCTAAGGAGATATAGCCAGCTTATGTATGGCCACTTCAGGGGAAAGGCCAGGCATCTCTTTGTATGTCCACGCAAAGCAGTCGACGAACTCATGCAGCAGGGCAATTATCTGCGCTTTCATTTCCTCTGACAAGAGCGAGCTGATGTAGGTCGGCCTTGGATTATCGGGCGTTCCTAAGTCAATCTCAGTTAGCTCGTCAAAGGTTGCTTGTCCGCCATCTTCGAGCTCTTGAGGAGCTTCTTCTGGCTCGGCTATCTCGTCATCATCATTTGATCTTTCGCTGGCCTCACCAACATGGATCATGTAACACGCTTTGGAATCAGGTTGAATGTAGCCTATGCCCCGTCTATCTGGAATTCGTCCATCGATAAGTGCTCGGACCTGGGGCGGATACCATAGCCCTTCGTAAAACTTTGCTTCGGACTCCGTTTGATATAACCGGCATCCACACTTCTTAAAGTATTCCCGCATCTCGGGCGCATAGTATCTGGGATTGAGGACGGCTCTTATGCCTCTCTCATAGGGAAGGCACGCGACAGAAAGATCGTCTGGGTGCACAACGGGGTTTGACCTGTAAAATAGGATGCCCTTCTGTCTATTTTTCCTCCCGGGCACGTAGAAAGTTTTCAGCTGGTCCACGGTAGAGACTGACAACGCGTCGAGCTTTTTGCACATCCGTTCCGGCACCCTTGTGATGGCCAGGGACCCTTCTGCAACCTCGAAGGTCTCTCGCAGTTTCGCTTGCTGCATGGGGGCCAATCTGCACAGCTGTTGCACGGCAGGTCCTCTTCTTCTGACTCTTCAGTGTCACTGCCAAGATGAGGGCGGACTTTGATGCTAGATGGGCCTTCAGTAACAGATTCGTCTGTATCGCTGCCGAAATGAGGGTGAGTTTTACGGAAGGATGGGCTTCCATCGTCAGACTCATCAGTGTCACTGCCGAAATGCGGGCGCACTTGAGTATTTTTGCTTTTGAAAGTGACAGCCGGCGCAGATTTGCTTTTGAGTCTTGGGGCCAGTCTATCCTCGGTCAGTTGTAGCTTAGCATTTTGGTGGTTCATAAAGTACCGAGAATCTTCATATCGGACTTCATGCACACCGAACGGCTGGATGTCTCCGTCAATGCGTCTTTCTTCGCCATTTTTAGTATACTTCATGCATTGATGGAGAGTTGATGGAACGATGCCGTAATCGTGGAGCCACGGCCACCCCAAGAGAATCTTATAAGACGTGTCGGCGTCGATCACGTATATCTTAGCTTCAGTTTGCAGATCCCCGAATTTGATTGGCAAAGCTATAGACCCCAGAACTTGCTGGCAATTTTGGTTGAAGCCTTGAATGACAATCCTTTCCCTTGACAGATGTCGGACGTCCATTGACAAACTCTTCAGAGTTCGCAAGTTCATGATATTCACTGAGGACCCCGGATCAATCAATATGCGATTAATTCGATCTCCATCGCTGTACCCGGTCACGTAAAGCGGCCGATTATGCTCAGTCGTTCCCAGTAGCAAGTCTTCATCCTTAAATGTGACTGCGGCGGCATTCAAAGCATGCTGGGCTTCTTTCATATTAATTTCCGCAAAGTGAGCCTGATATCGCTCGGGGTTTTGTAGAGCGTGAATGAGAACATCTCTAAGCTCCTTAGATAGGACCAAGGCGTCGTAGATGCTCAGGAGAGACGGAAGCTTCCGGAGATGTGCCAAGACATTATAGTCCACCGAGGAAGGACTTATGTTTTCATCAGCCGGTTCTCTGCCATCTTCCTCATTAGCGACTTGTTTTTCCTTCCCTTTTGGGGCTTTGCCCTGATTTTGCGGTAGAGCCCTGCCGCTTCTGAGCTAGATTTGATTGGCCTTTGTGGTTAGCTCCTCGTCCTCTTCGGGAAAACAGAGCTCATCCTCGGAGTCGCTGCCAAGATGGATGGCATAGAAGGTCACTACTGGGACCTCTTCATTGGAGTCTTCTTCTAACTCCTCCAGAATTTCAGCCGCTTGTACAGGGAAGAACTCCTTCAATTGAATCAATGTTCTTTCCTTTTGTTCATATTATTCGAGGGAATCGATATATTTTTGAATGGTTGATCTCCCTGCAGACACTTTTTCGCGCCGAGCTGCACTTTTCTTCTTCTTGAGCTTCTTGGATTTTGAGCCTGATGGAGCTGCATTGGCAGCTGGACTGGTAGGCTTCTTCTGCCCTTCCCATTCCGTCATGGGTTCTTTCCGAAGTAGCTTCATCATCTTCTTCGTCTTATTAGATATGTGCGTACTCCACGGAGGCCGCGATGAGTCAGTTTCGTTTGTCAGGGCAGCAGGTTCAGCTGTCTGCTCCCAGAAGGCTTCAACTTTTGTCTGTATAAAGTTGGCGGTTGCAACTTGATTGTTCACCAACACGCTTTTGGACAGCTCGATCTCTCCAGCCTTGTACTGCTTCTCGACCCAATCTTTGAAGATATAGCAATCTTCGATCGCATGGCTCACTACTCGGTGGTACGGGCAATACAGAGGGTTGTCGGTCATTTTTGCTTCTTGGGGTCTTTTCGACTCCGGCAATTGTAGGCCGTTGTTCAAGGCATCTTTAAATATCTTGCGGACCTTGTCCCTTCTGAAAGAGTAAACTTTGTTCTTTTTCTCCTCTAGGGAAGGCCCATCTCCTCCCAGTAATGGCTTTCGACACCGGTTGGTTTTGGATTCGCCCGCCCTTCGCTTTTCTTCACTGTTGGACGCATTGAAGACATTGGTACTGCTGGAACTCCCGCTTCTACGGCTGTCATCCCGCTTGCTTTTCCAAGTTTTGTCTCTCTGAGAGTCTGGCGGGAACTCTTGCTTCGAGCGTTCCAGCATTTGGACTTTCTTGGTTAGCTCCTGGAATGTCTTGAGGCCCGCTGTACACAAGAATGGGACCATCCAATTACTGAGGTTCCCAATGAGAAGGCTAACGGACTGGTCCTGCTCCAGCGGCGGTTCGCACTTGACCGTGAGATTACGCCATCGGGCGATAAAGTCAGTGTTACTTTCATTCTTCCCTGGCTTGGTCCTCACAAGGT
Organism: Agapanthus africanus; assembly: GCA_030015575.1. NCBI lineage: Eukaryota > Viridiplantae > Streptophyta > Magnoliopsida > Asparagales > Amaryllidaceae > Agapanthus > Agapanthus africanus. Next base: position 973,743,152 of record CM057338.1, on the reverse strand, counting down.
CGGCAATAGAGATTTTATCACTGACGCTCATGAACCTTTGCCGGAACAGAGACTCCATTTGGGCAAAGGTAATGACGGACCCGTCTGGTATGCTTGCGTACCAGTCGAAAGCAACACCAGTCAGGCTGTTGACAAACTGACGAAGAAGGAGCGCATCATTGCCCCCTGTATTTCCGCACGATGCTTTGAAGTGGGCGACGTGCTGATTTGCATTCCCCGTTCTATCAAATCTTCCGAACTTAGGAATGACGTAGCCGCTTGGGAACTCAATCAGATCGTATTGCGCGGGATATGGCCGCCCACTACTGCCGATTTCTTTCTGAGCTTCAGCTTCGGCCACCAATGTTTTAACCTTGCTGGTGACCAAATCCATTATCCGATCCTGTGTTAGCGGGATAGTGCTATCTGGGGCCAAGGCGTCCCCAGAAGCGGAGTGCGGCCGGCTTTCATGCGGCTCGACCAGTCTTGGTCCCAAAGGAACAGGCATTGGCTGCCTCGGATTGTCATCACCCGGATGATTAGTAGCGGCTTGTGCTTGATTGGGAGGTGCTCGAGCAATTTGAGCCGTAATTTGCATCACCACGTTCGTTAAGTCGTCAATCTTCGAGTAGAGCTTGGCCATCTCTTTATCTTTGCTCCTGAGCTGTTTTCGAAGCTCTTGAAGCAGCTCTTGCTCCCCAGTCCTGGGGCAGAAAGTCGGCTCCTCCTCGCTGTCCGAGCTTGACTCTGCATGGACCGAAGGGTCTTTCTGCCTATCATCCTCATCGAGAGGGTTTTCTTCATCCAACGGGGGTGGTTGTTCTTGAGCGGCGGCGACCACATTCAGGCTAGATTGGGCTTGGGATGTAGTAGCCCCATCCTTGCTTTTGCTGCGAAGGTTGTCGCTGGGGCGTCCGCTCGCCATATAGACCGTATGGATGATGTATCCGGCCGTCTTTCTATCATTAGAAGCTGATTTCATGGATCGCTGTCTTGACCCCATTGCTTCGGTAGCTGGTAATCGATTGAAGACGGCTGGCCTAACCAGGTTCTTGAATGGTGATGGCGCTTCTTTTCTAGATTTGCCCCGCTGCTTTCGTGCGGCACAGAGTGCCTGATAGACCCTTGAAGAGACAGTGTCATACTTTTTGTGTTGGGGTCGGGACACGTCTCTTTGTAGCACTGTTCGGACCGCTGTCTCCTTGATTCTGGCGGTCATGGCATTTTTCTGAACCCACTTCAGAGGCTCGAAGGAATTGCTGATTCTTACGTCCGACTCAGCCGTCGTCGCAGGGCAACCCTGCTCTTGGAACTTCATACGATTCCATTTGGCCGAAGCCCTGGCCCTTTTGTTGGCTCGATACCTGAGCCGCTTCTGCCTTAACTTTTCTGTTCTAAGCGCCTGGCAGACTTCGGCTTTTCAGGAAGACACCGCAGACTGGGTGATGGAGGGCTTTGGAGATACGCTCGATTGCGCGTTTGTTGGAGTCATCGCCTGAGCTCGTCCGCGACATTTGATGTTGCCCTTCGCACCGAAAGTCTTGCCCCCAGCTAGAGCGCCAAGGAGTCGTTCAGACACAATCTTAAGTTTCGGTTGTGGTGCCTTAGCAATCACAACATTCGGCCTCTTGCCCCTTGAGACCGGCTTGGCCACCTGTTCCGCCGGGATTTCCGTCAGATGAGCGCTTCCAGTAGGGTAGATGATAACGGAGCCAAACTGGCGGGGCGGTTCCTCCCACTGTCGACTGAGGCTTGCAGGGAGAACCACACGAGCGTTGATCTTGACCACGTACGGAATCGGGGTCACGTTGGAAGCTGAATTCGTCTGGGGAGACATTGTCGTCGAAGGTTGATTGCTGCACAGAAAAGAAATATCATTTCAGTATAGACAATCGATATGTATATTGATTGAGTTCGCATGAACGTTTAACCCGAAATATGGGAGGAGAGATGGGTCCCGCCGGGCGTGCCAGAATCTGTAGGGTGTTTTTCGTCACCCCATTGAGATGGGAATACGCGCACGCTTGTCAGGCGTACTACAGATTCTCCCTGCCTAGGGTAGGCTGGGGTTTAATGATTGTGGGGATCCGAATCTCCGGCAGCCGCGGACTAAGCTGCCGTTAATTACCCCTCGCCTTTGGGGCGAGGGAACCTCCGATTAACGGGTTAAACTGGTCATGCGAACTCAATGTGCGGTGTGCGTGTGTTTTGTTTTAAAAGGGGGTTTTGGATATATCGGGAGCCACACAGAGTTTTTACGGGGAAAGTGTCGCGGAGTATGTGTATGTGTACGTTTGTATATATATACATGTATATATAAATAAAGGGGAAAAGGCATCCAAAGGATGCATAGGGCAGCACCTTGGGCGCTGTGCGCCTAGGTGCTGTGCGCTCAGGCGCTAGAGTGCCACGTGTCGGCACGTGGGCGCTCTGCGCTTGAGCGCTGGACGCTTGAGCGCAAATGCGGCACGTGTCAGCACGGGGGCGATTTGCCCTCGCGCGCTTGCGCTTGAGCGCAAGCGAGCTACGTGTCGACACGGGGGCGATTTGCGCTCGAGCGCTTGCGCTGGAGCGCAAGCTCGCCACATGTCGACACGGGGGCGACTTGCGCTCGAGCGCTTGAGCTGGAGCGCAAGCGCGCCACGTGTCGGCACCGGGGCGACTTGCGCTCGAGCGCTTGAGCTGGAGCGCAAGCGCGCCACGTGTCGGCACGGGGGCGACTTGCGCTCGAGCGCTTGCGCTTGAGCGCAAGCGCGCCACGTGTCGGCATGTGGGGGCTTTGCGCTCGAGCGCTGAGCGCTGGAGCGCAAGCGCGCCATGTGTCGGCACGCGGGTGCTCTGCGCTCGAGCGCTGGCGAGAAAAAGAGGCTTTTAGCCTAAAAAAGATTTCTCGAAAGAGAAATCAGAGAGGAGTTAGACTCCTGAGTATATTTTTGGGGTTAATGGAAGGGGTTCTTCTTCTTCCTCCTGTTGTTTGCTAGATCTTGAAGATCAAAAGATGTGAGATCTCAAAATCTCTCCTTTTTGAGATCTGACGACAGATCTAAGTTCCCCTTTGTGGGTTTTGTGGTGAAAAACTAATTTATTTTATAAAAAGAAGAGTAAAACTCTTGATATAATTCAAGAGATAGAAGAAGGTTTTGGAACCTTGAAGAAGAAGAAGAGATCTCAGATCTGGAAACCTTTTTAGAGAAAGAAAAAGTTGTTAGAGATTTCATTATCTTTGCCTTTATAGGCTATACACTTTACACATAGCCCCTTGGACTTCACAAAATGGCATTTTGCCTATCCCATGGCTCATGTGCCATTTCTTTTTGCACATAAGCCATGGGCTTCACAAAAATTTGGCTTTATGTCTATTTTTCTTACATTTATCCATAGAATAAAACAAAAGAAATACAACAAAATTGTTTATTACGAAATTTTTATCTTGGCGTGGGGGAGGCCGGCCGCTTCATGTTCGGGCTCGACCCGGGCATGGGCCCACTGGATCTGGGCTTAGGCCCACTTGGCTTGGGGTTGACTTTGATTTTGACTTGGTCAACCGGGGTGTAAATTTTTACCCCAACAAATATGAATTCTCCAATTTTTATTAACACATCCTCCAGTTCACCCCTAGCTTTGGTGATTGATCGGTCAGCCATCTGGAGAGTTATGCTCGAGGGCTTTAACACTCCAATACCTAACTGCTCGTAAACAGAGTATGGAAGCAAGTTAACACTAGCACCAAGGTCTAATAGAGCACGATTGATGTGTTTTTCCCCAATAGAAATGGAAATAGTAGGATATCCAGGATCCTTACGTTTCCTCGGTAATTGTTGGGGGAAAGCCGTGTCTACTGTTTTTGCCATGAATATCTTCTTGGGCACTTGTTTCTTCCTCTTCCTAGTGCACAAGTTCTTAAGAGTTTTCGCATAGGACGGAACTTGTTGGATAGCATCTATGAGAGAGATGTTGATGTAAACTTGCTTAAAAATGTTCATAATCTTCTCCATATGTGAACTCGATGTGTTTGCCCTTAACCGATTAGGATAAGGTGCTTTAGCAATAAGCACTGGGTCCATCATAGGAGAAAGAAGTGGGGGTAGACGTGATCCTAAAAGAGCAGTGGGGATCGTCTGTGGAGAACTAGAAGAGCTGGGCTGAGGTGGCGAGCCTTTTGGGAAACAAAGAATAGTACCGCAAGAAGGTGGTAGGGTAGAAGAACTAGGGTCAGAATTGAAAGTGTGTGTGGAAGGAAAGATCTCAGCCGGGGTTTTATTTATTGATTTATCAGTGACATCAAACTCTTCCCCAACATGATTGCCAAGCACTCTTCCAGATCTCAACGTGATAGCATCCACATGATGTGAATAGCTAGGATTAGGTAAAGGTTGAGCTGGAAGTTTCCCTTTCTCTCTTGCACGCATTTCGGATTTTAGTTGTGCAATTTGTTCTTCCATCGATTTGATATTCTCATTTTGAGAAACAATGATCTTTATCACATTCTTGACGGAAGATTGCAAACTTGCCGTCCCTTGGATGGATTGTTTCATGAAAGTATCCAAGGTGTGTGCTAGTGCAGAGGTATTATCTGTACCGGTCAATTGTAAAGGACTAGACGGTGCAAAAGTGTTGGCCGAATTTTGGAAGTTTTGTGATTGGAAGGGGTGCTGACTCAATTGAAGTGGTGGTTGCTGTTGTGGTGGAGGGACCCTTTGGAAATTGTGTTGGGTTAGAACCGTGTTTTGAGATTGAGATTGATTCCAAGCAAAGTTAGGGTGGTTCCTCCAACCCTGATCATATGTGGAGGAAGATGGATCGTTTCTAGGTCTTTGTTGGTAAGCAGAATTGATAAGCTCATGATCTTGAAACGGACATTCTTCCGTCGAGTGAGACGGATCAGAACAGCAGCCACATACAATTTTGGAGAGTGATATTTGATTTAGGGTGGCGGCTAAAAATTTGTTTTCCATAGTCTCGAGTTTCTTGTGTATAGCTGCAATGTCAGCTCTAACTCCTATGGAAATATCATTGCCATCCCTAGATGATTGACTCATACCCTCCCACTGTAAAGATCTTTCAGCGAAATCCTCTAAAAATTTCCAGGCTTCCCCATCATTTTTGGTCATGAAGTTGCCTTGACACATGGATTCAAGGGTCTGTCTTATGTAAGGAGTAATGCCCTCATAAATGATTCGGTACAGTTCCCATCTCAGGATACCGTGATGTGGACATTGGACTAACAGATCCTTGAAACGTTCAAGACATTTTGAAAATGTTTCATTTGGAAGCTGGGTGAATTGATAGATTTCGCTACGGACTCGAGCTGTCTTTTGATGTGGATAAAATTTCTTCAGGAATGCTTTGACGAATTCATCCCAATTTGAAATGGAATGTGCGGTAGTGTTATATAGCCACTTCTCGGCTAAATTGCACAAGGTAAATGGAAGAAGACGAAGACGCAAAGCATCCACAAACAACTGAGAGGTACCTTTCATTGCGCATACATTTTCAAATTTCGTGATAAACACGTATGCGTCCTCAGACTCGAGACCGTGAAATTTTGGTAGAAGGTTGATGTATTGGGGTTTTATTTGAAAATTTTCCCCGTTGGCTGGTGGAATGGAAAGACAGGTGGAAAGGGGACCTCGGGTAGGATAGCACCTCTCTTGGAGAAAGATGCGAGGTGGAATCTGCACACCAACAGACGGCGGCAGAGTAGTGGTAAAGAAGTTCGATGGAGACGGATCTATCGATGTGGGTGTGGTGTGGGTAAAAAAGGGTAAATGTAGAAATACCGACTTTAGGGTCGATTGGGGGACGCGGACAAACAGGCACTAGAATCCCGTTGTCCAGCCTATCTTGCACTAAAAAGGGTTAGTACAAATGGCAGCGTGAATTTATAATTAGGGGAGAGAATGAATGCGGTGTTTGTTTTGAAAAAGGGACGGATTTTTGAAAAATGATGCAACACAACAAATGCAACACACAAAACCCTAAATCTAGTGGTCACCTAGGTCAAACTCTAGACAGCTCTTAACTGCCAAAAGACAAGTCGCAGGATAGAATCCTCCACTGCCTCTTTGTCCCCCTATGGCCAGGTAAGTGCCAGGTAAGTGGGAAGGTACTCCACTACGTAAGTAGTGGGCCTAATTAATAACCACTAGCCTTCGACACACTTGCCTTAGACACCACAAGAAAACGCGGATAAGTAATGAATTACCCATGTCCTTCTTCTGTCCTAAGTGAGCACGACGGTCCTTATAGTCATCTCTAGATCTTTTTTAATTAATGTGGGTCAATGCGGATGCAAGTTTGTGATTTTTGGAGCTTAGGAAGGGTAATGAACTCCCCACCTAATCTAGATTTGGTCTTTACCCCTTAATTTTCCGTATTAATTATGCAAACAACCACAAAAATCAAAACAAGCACAATTTAATTTTGCTTTTTGCGCGGCGCTGCGATTATTTGCAAAGAAACCTGCACAAAATGTTAGTTGGAGCTAAAAAGAGGAGAGAGGAGAAGGTAAGAAACTTACAGAGGAAAATTGGCACAGAGAGGGCTTCAAAAAGCCGCGGAACCACCGCATTATGGCGGTATTTGCCGCGGAATAGCGGTCTGTTGAAAGGATCTCTGCAAAAAAATTTTAGGATAATACTTCTGTTGCTCTCTTTAGCTCTCTGGAATATTCACAAAAATTTTATCCAAGCTCCAATGATTCCAGATTTCCTCGCAATCAAATCACAACACACGTATTAGGGTTTGTGCGAGTTTAGATCTAAAAAAATTGTAATGGAATAAATCTTTCAACTCAAATTTTAAAATGCGAACAATTAGCGCACTATCCCCGGCAACGGCGCCATTTGATTGAATGAATTTTCCGTTGTGTAGTATTTAGAAAATTGTATAGAAATCACAACCAAAAATATTTGACCGCAATCAATTAAGGTGTCGGTTGTAGCGCGTTAGTAAGTGCGGATCGTCCACAGGGAAAGTGTAACTGTTCGTCTTTTGAATTAGATAAGTTGAAACTTTAAAGAAAACAAAACAAAACAAAACAATTCATGATTTGTATTTAAAGTTCAAGAAGTAAAAAAATCTAGATCTAATAACAAGAAAAAGATAGAATTAAGAATTGAGAGTTTGTTGATTTTTCCAAACCAAATATCAAGAATCGAAATGAGGCTCGTAGGAATCGATCGGATCTATAGATGTGATGTAATCTTACAATGACGTATTCTTATCCTTCGATGAATTGATACTAAATCGATGATGATTGACAAGAATTAGAGATTTCTTGTGAAACTAAGGTTTCATCTTATCCCTTGTTCTTTCATCGATATCATTCATATTCTAGCCTCTAGTAATTTCAAGAAACAATCGTAGATCCCTAATTTCGAGTGATAACAATCAAGAAAGTATCGCAACGAAACTAGGTCATCGATTCTTGAACTTGCTAGGGTTTACAAAACTCGTAGGACTTAAAAATCGTTTTAAGATTTGTTACATCATCTTTCTATTAATCGTCTCGACTCCTTTACAAGCGGAGTTTTACTCAAATATCACAACAAGAACTACAATTATAAATTGAGATCTAATCAGGATGCAAGAATTACAAGAAAGTAAGATTAAAGAATTTCACCATTTATTTATATCAACAATTTCATTACAATCGCTCAAGAACTACAAGAGGAAGAACTCGATCGTCGATTTGGTTTCGCTCGTCTCCGTGAGTCGCGGATCGGCTTGGATCACTTGCCCGATTGAAGATCGGCTCGGCTTCTAAAAGGTTGAAGGGCTTCTCGCTTGATTGGTACTCGGGATCTTGAATTTGGAGTGGAATTAGGGTTAGGGTTTCGCACAAGTCTTGTCACTAGACTTGTAGAAGAAGATGAAGAATTGAAGAAGACTAAAGATTATTGAACTAATGAAGAACTAAAGATGAACTATTGATGAACAACCTCAACCCTTAGATCTAGGTTCCTATTTATAGCCATCAAAACCCTTGATCTAGGATTTGAATTTTAAGTTTCCCTCCAAAAGTTTGTTGAAGATATTTGAATTTCCCTCCAAAAGTTAGTTAGAGGAGAAGCTTCTAGATGTGATTAGTTAGGAGGGAGCTTCTAGAAGATGTTAGTTAAGAGCTTAATTAAGATTAGCTTTGCTTAATGATCTTTGCTGATCTGGTAAAAGCTTCGAGAGAATTCTGGAATTTGTCATGTATGAAATGAATGTGGGCCCTGAGAGATGAATTATGCACTGAAAATGGGAAGCTGACGTGGCATAACCGCCGCGGAACCGCGGCGCAAGCCGGCACCCGCCGCGGTTCCGCGGCGCTTTGGAAGCTTCAGGGCTTGGGCTCTCTGCAGTGGTCTTGGTCTGACAATTGGGCCTTTCTTTGATATGTTGATTTTTATATTGCCTTTTGAATTACTATCAGATCTGAAATCATTGAGTTGGCGTATTTTTTATCCGCTCTTTTGGCTCTGCTCCTGCAATTTCCTACACAAATCTCGACACAAGTGTTGCGCAAATACAGAGATGATGTGATGCCATGAAATGCGGTCAATTTCCCTTAAAGTGCCGGTTTTAAAGTCTAACACATGCAATCTGATATTTTACGACTGATTTGCTAATATGTGAAATATGAATGCCGAACACTTCTAGATGAGTGCAAATGATAGGGAAATTGCCGTGTTAAGAATGCAATATTTTCGACTGATCAAATTCCCCCAAACTTATTTTCGATCGTCTCGAGCGAATTGTTTTATTAAAAAGAGAAGGAGAAAAATAAAGAAAGAGAAAAACTAACTAGCACACTTTCGTAGGCAACACGATTGCACTGAGCACGTGCAACAAGCCTTTAAACCTCTAGGTGTCCCTAGCAGGAGGAGTGTTGTCTCCTGAGACTTTTCAGCGGATTGCACCCACAAAATCCAATAATAAAAGGAAGATCATGAATAGTACATTTAAAGAAAAGAATCATAGAAGAAAAGCCTTGAAAATTAGGGTTTCCAACTAAGCTAGCTTTTCGGTTGTTATGAGCCCTATCTTAATAGTTATGAAAAGATGTTAGAAATCACGTTCTCCCTCAATAAAACATCATCTTATTCTTCATTCCTATCTTTCTTCCAAATATCGATCATATAACCCTGTGTGTGTGTAAAGGACATCCCTACACCCGGAGAATTCAATTCAAGCTATCATACTCTTGCCCATCAGCCTCAGTACTTTTTAATTAATGAATATTTAGATGAGATTGCTCACACACTTTCATGTGACCGTTAATACTTTTTGAGGTACTAACCAACCGATTACTCATGTGCTTGCTTATTTGGTGTATTTTCCTTGTCTTGCACCACTTCAGGCATAGCAGTGACTCCCAGACCAGTTGGCCTTAGAGCACTAGGTGAAGAAGCACCCTCGCTATACATTTTTTTTATTGCCCTCGGTGATAATAAAACCAGTGTCCATTTTTCTCACCACTTTATATATTTTATTCATTTTTCTTTTTTTATTTTATTTCCTTCATACATCGGCTTTAAGACAAGAGCATTTCAAGTTATCCTCTACTATCCTAGGCTTCAAGACATGTGTAAGTGCGAATAGCAGGGTAGCAACGTTCAAAATGTTTGGCTTCCAGAATAGAAACTATTTTTCACACTTATTTTTATCCTCAGATTAGTGACTTCTTTCATCTTACTAACCTTTGGGACAACGGCTCATAACTACTTATTACCAGTTCGTATAAGAAAACTTCTAATTTTCTTAGTTTTCTTAAATTTTTCTAATCTCATGGATGTAATTGTTCACTATCTAAACTTTTATTATCTTATTTATATACAAAAATAATTTTTTTTTTTTGAAAATTTTTAAATTTTTATAGGTTTTTCAAAAATGTTTTGTGCTTATGCAAATGATATGGAAATGATGCGAAAATAAGCACAAACCTACCCCAACTTGTTTTCAATAGTGTCCTCACTGTTGCCATCAGCTAAATCTCGAGCTTGGGAGGAATTTATTAGTGGGGCCAAAATATTTAAGTGAAGAACCTCCCCGAAACTTATTTTTGGCTCAAAATTTTGTAAAAAATTTCTTTTCAAGAGCCAGAAAAAATGCCCCCCCCCAAACTTAAGCAATGTTAATCTTTGAAAATCACATGAGGGGGTCAAAAAAATCAGCGGTCGATACCAAGCTTTGCAAAGACCGAAAGTTAACACCAGCCATTCAAAAATTTTATCAATGCAGTGCTCTGGTTGGTGGAAGAAGAAGTGGGGAAAGGTTAAGTGGTGGAATAGAAAGTGTGTGCGTCTCATTTTGGAGAGACGATGCAGTGATTGTGATGGATTACTCGCATTCTTTTTACAGTTCAGAAGAAGTGGGTGGAGGTTCAATTTCATTGATTTGGACATGATTCATCTCAACACCCGTGCTTTTCAGAAATGCGAGTTCATCAGCGAAGATTTCCTCAAAAGTTCCATCAATACCCCGATGAATAATGTCATCACAAAGTGCGGGGTGATCTTCAGACTCTAAGAACAGTTCATAATCCTTGTTAATTGTCGACCCGGACATCTCGGTGGAAGAGTTCATATGTGTATGATACATAGTTGGGTCAAACAATAACGTATGAAAAGAGTCAAGATTAGTATCAGGAGGATCATCAAATTCGCTGCTGTCGACATCCATTAAGTCGACAGAACATACCTGAGCAGTAGGTTCGGAGGGTACACTTCCCAACTTGTAAATGTTCAGCTCTATTGACCTATTCCCGAAAGATAGGGTCATAGAACCATTACGACAGTTGATGATAGCGTTGGAAGTGGCCAAAAAGGGGCGACCTAAAATCATCGAAATTTGATTCCGTGGGTTCGCTACAGGCTGTGTATCAATTACAATAAAGTCCACAGGGAATATGAATTCCCTAATTTTTATTAACACATCCTCCAGTTCACCCCTAGGTTTGGTGATTGATTGGTCAGCCATCTGGAGAGTTATGCTCGAGGGCTTTAACACTCCAATACCTAACTGCTCGTAAACAGAGTATGGAAGCAAGTTAACACTAGCGCCAAGGTCTAGTAGAGCACGATTGATGTGTTTTTCCCCAATAGAAATGGAAATAGTAGGATATCCAGGATCCTTACGTTTCCTCGGTAATTGTTGGAGGAAAGCCGTGTCTACTGTTTTTGCCATGAATATCTTCTTGGGCACTTGTTTCTTCCTCTTCCTAGTACACAAGTTCTTAAGAGTTTTCGCATAGGACGGAACTTGTTGGATAGCATCTAAAAGAGGGATGTTGATGTTAACTTGCTTAAAAATATTCATAATCTTCTCCATATGTGGACTCGATGTGTTTGCCCTTAACCGATTAGGATAAGGTGCTTTAGCAATAAGCGCTGGGTCCATCATAGGAGAAGGAAGTGGGGATAGACGTGATCCCAAAAGAGGAGTGGGGATCGTCTGTGGAGAACTAGAAGAGCTGGGCTGAGGTGGCGAGCCTTTTGGGAAACGAAGAATAGGCTCGCAAGAAGGTGGTAGGGTAGAAGAACTGGGGTCAGAATTGGAAGTGTGTGTTGAAGGAAAGTTCTCAGCCGGGGTTTTATTTATTGATTTATCAGTGACATCAAACTCTTCCCCAACATGATTGTCAAGCACTCTTCCAGATCTCAACGTGATTGCATCCACATGATGTGAATAGCTAGGATTAGCTAAAGCTTGAGCTGGAAGTTTCCCTTTCTCTCTTGCACGCATTTCGGCTTTTAGTTGTGCAATTTGTTCTTCCATCGATTTGATATTCTCATTTTGAGAAACAATGATCTTTATCACAATCTCGACGGAAGATTGCAAACTTGCCGTCCCTTGGATGGATTGTTTCATGAAAGTATCCAAGGTGTGTGCTAGTGCAAAGGTATTATCTGTACCGGTCAATTATAAAGGACTAGACGGTGCAAAAGTGTTGGCCGAATTTTGGAAGTTTTGTGCTTGGAAGGGGTGCTGACTCAATTGAAGTGGTGGTTGCTGTTGTGGTGGAGGGACCCTTTGGAAATTGTGTTGGGTTAGAACCGTATTTTGAGATTGAGATTGGTTCCAAGCAAAATTAGGGTGGTTCCTCCAACCCTGATCATATGTGGAAGAAGATGGATCGTTTCTAGGTCTTTGTTGGTAAGCAGAATTGATAAGCCCATGACCTTGAAACGGATATTCTTCCGTCAAGTGAGACGGATCAGAACAGCAACCACATACAGTTTTGGAGAGTGATATTTGATTTAGGATGGCGGATAAAAATTTGTTTTCCATAGTCTCGAGTTTCTTGTGTATAGCTGCAATGTCAGCTCTAACTCCTATGGAAATATCATTGCCATCCCTAGATGATTGACTCATACCCTCCCACTGTAAAGATCTTTCAGCGAAATCCTCTAAAAATTTCCAGGCTTCCTCATCATCTTTGGTCATGAAGTTGCCTTAACACATGGATTCAAGTGTCTGTCTTGTGTAAGGAGTAATGCCCTCATAAATGATTCGGCACAGTTCCCATCTCGGGATACCGTGATGTGGACATTGGACTAACAGATCCTTGAAACGTTCAAGACATTTTGAAAATGTTTCATTTGGAAGCTGGGTGAATTGATAGATTTCGCTACGGACTCGAGCTATCTTTTGATGTGGGTAAAATTTCTTCAGGAATGCTTTGACTGTTAGTGTATATGCCCTAGAGGCCATTACTGTATCATACTAGTATGTATATTACTTGATGGAAGCTTGGGATATTCACAGTTGTACAGACAATCTTGCTCAATATAGTAGTATGCTACTTGGTTTGTCTCTGCTTTAATGTGTACATGTGTGTTTATTTATTATATCACCTATACGCATTAGTAGAGCCCTTAGGATCTTTGCTTGATTACCGGCATTGTGATGGCGATCACACTCGTGGGGGCTGGGTAATCTACAAGCACATCCTTGTACACGTCCCTAGTCGTGGGAGTATCGAGATAGGGCATCGATGCTCCAGAGTAGACTAGCGTATGCGCTTCTCATCCCAGCACGGGAGACGGTCTGTTCCACAGTCGTCAGTACGTTGTACTTGAGATAGTATGCGGGTGCTCGTTAGGTTACGAGTACACTGGACAGGACTCGTCGGGGACTGATGGTTGGTATTATACCTATCGTCAGTTATCAGTTCCCAGGTGACATGAGTACAGCTTAGTCCGCTGACTTGACACTGTCACTTCGCCTCGAGTGTGTTCCCACTGTTCTTTGATTGCTACCCTGCCACGGCTCTTCTGAGTCGTGCAAACAGGTAGTAGTTGGGAGCAGTCCCGAAGCACTTGGAGGCAGTGACGGTTAGACAGGATTCGTCTCTCCCGGTATTGGGGGTTGACATCGCGCTGTGTCTAGGAGAGCCATTACACGAGTAGTCTCTGGCCAGGGCAAGCGAGATATACTGGTAGGTTTCCAGTGTTATCTCAGGGTGTATTGGGCTTCACTCCGACACGACTTGTACCGCTATTAGGGGACTGACGTTTACCGCCCCCCTAGGCCCGCCATGCGATGTATCAGACGAACAGACCGGACTGTACGGAGATTGTCACATACAGACTCAGTAGGAGTTCGGATGGGTGTACCTCATCGGCCTTCTTATCGACATCTACCTGGGGACCGTTACGTACAGCTAGTGCCGCTTGCGGTCTGTGGTTAAACCCACTGCCAGCGTAGTGTCGAGTCTTTAGAGTCCCACACAGAGAGTTTCCCTGCACTGAGCGAAACATGTAGAGGCCGTATGGTTTTACGGCAGGGCTGCGATCACTTACGTACACTTGTGTGCGTATGGTGTTCGGGCAGGCAGTACTAGTAGGCTTTGGTTTAAGCCGGATCCTAGTACTGCACGGATGGATATGTTTTGTCTTCTGCGCATCCGCATTCTACGGAATACGGATGCAGGTGTGTATGCACAGTTTTCCGGAGCGATGAAGGAGGAGGTGACTCATTAGGGTTTTGACAGTTGATTCGGTCAAAACCATTTTGAGGCGGACTCATTAGAGTTTTGACAGTTCGTATTGGTCAAAGCCATTATGAGCCGCGAACATCATTTACTAATCCTATTAGTGATAATCTGATGATGGCTAATTGCATTGACCATTTGACCCCATTGACCTCTCTTGACTTTGTTGACCGGTTGACCGGGTTGACCATTGACTTTCAAGAGGGTTCTACACTTTTCTTTTCTTTTCCTTTTTCTTTTGGATTATGATAATGGTCATTTCAAAGTAGCCATCAACTTTATCTTGATGGAATTAGTAATGATGATGTTTTGCATTGTTTGCAACCATGGTTCTTTTCTTTTGTATCATAATTTTATTCTCATTCTCTCTCTTGGAAATGAGAAGCTCCATGGTTGCTAAAAACCTCCTTCTTCTTCCTCCTCTTGATTTCTCCTTTGATCTCATGTGTTGAGAGAAAAAGGTTTTCACTTGACAAACACATCCATACATCTTCTCTACACAACCTAGGGCTTCTAGATTAGCTATCTTCTTGCCCTAGTTACCTCGGCTTGAGGTGGAGCTCGGTGTACATCTCTCGGGTGGATCGTCTTCGACTCAAGGAGGCCGCGGAGGTGACCGAAGTCCGGATCAACCATTGAGCAAGCAATGAGAAGAACAACAAGAAGAGTAGAACATCAAAGAAGAACAACAACAAGAAGAGAAGGGGTTCAAGTTGAGGTATAACCCCTAACCGAGTAGATACATCTCTTGTTAGGTTGCTAGTTTATAGTTTAGCAAAGATCCGGCTTTTACGGTCCATGTTACAAAGCTTAGAAAAATTTTTGTTTTACCGTTTCCGCAACCCCGAAAGTACCGGGAGAGGTAACGTGGACCTAACATTGACGAATTCATCCCAATTTGAAATGGAATGTGCGGTAGTGTTATATAGCCACTTCTCGGCTAAATCGCACAAGGTAAATGGGAGAAGACGAAGACGCAAAGCATCCACAGACAACTGAGAGGTACCCATCATTGCGCATACATTTTCAAATTTCGTGATAAACACGTATGCGTCCTCAGACTCGAGACCGTGAAATTTTGGTAGAAGATTGATGTAATGGGTTTTATTTGAAAATTTTCCCCGTTGGCTAGTGGAATGGAAAGACAGGTGGAAAGGGGACCTCGGGTAGGATAGCACCTCTCTTGGAGAGAGATGCGAGGTGGAATCTGCGCACCAACAGACGGCGGCAGAGTAGTGGTAAAGAAGTTCGATGGAGACGAATCCATCGATGTGGGTGTGGTGTGGGTAAAGAAAGGTTAAATGTAGAAATACCGACTTTAGGGTCGATCGGGGGACGCGGACAAACAGGCACTAGAATCCCGTTGTCCAGCCTATCTTGCACTAAAAAGGGTTAGTACAAGTGGCAGCGTGAATTTATAATTATGGGAGAGAATGAATGCGATGTTTGTTTTGAAAAAGGGACGGATTTTTGAAAAAATGATGCAACACAACAAATGCAACACACAAAACCCTAAATCTAGTGGTCACCTAGGTCAAACTCTAGACCGCTCCTAACTGCCAAAAGACAAGTCGCAGGATAGAATCCTCCACTGCCTCTTTGTCCCCCTGTGGCTAGGTAAGTGCCAGGTAAGTGGGAAGGTACTCCATTACGTAAGTAGTGGGCCTAATTAAAAGCCACTAGCCTTCGACACACTTGCCTTAGACACCACAAGAAAACGCGGATAAGCAATGAATTACCCACGGCCTTCTTCTGTCCTAAGTGAGCGCGACGGTCTTTAGAGTCATCTCTACATCTTTTTTAATTAATGTGGGTCAATGCGGATGCAAGTTTGTGATTTTTGGGGCTTAGGAAGGGTAATGAACTCCCCACCTAATCTGGATTTGGTCTTTACCCTTTAATTTTCCGTATTAATTATGCAAACAACCACAAAAATCAAAACAAGCACAATTTAATTTTGCATTTTGCGCGGCACTGTGATTATTTGCAAAGAAACCTGCACAAAATGTTAGTTGGAGCTAAAAAAAGGAGAGAGAAGAAGGTAAGAAACTTACAGAGAAAAATTGGCACAGAGAGGGCTTCAAAAAGCCGCGGAACCGCCGCATTATGGCGGTATTTGCCGTGGAATAGCGGTCTGTTGAAGGGATCTCTGCAAAAAAAATTTAGGATAATACTTCTGTTGCTCTCCTTATCTCTCTGGAATATTCAAAAAAAATTTATCCAAGCTCCAATGATTCCAGATTTTCTCGCAATCAAATCACAACACAAGTATTAGGGTTTGTGCGAGTTTAGCTCTAAAAAAATTGTAATGGAATAAATCTTTCAACTCAAATTTCAAAATGCGAACAATTAGCGCACTATCCCCGGCAACATCGCCATTTGATTGAATGAATTTTCCGTTGTGTAGTAGTTAGAAAATTGTATAGAAATCACAACCAAAAATATTTGACCGCAATCAATAACGGTGTCAGTTGTATTGCGTTAGTAAGTGCGGATCGTCCATAGGGAAAGTGTAACCGTTCGTCTTTTGAATTAGATGAGTCGAAATTTTAAAGAAAAGAAAACAAAATAAAACAATTCATGATTTGTATTTAAAGTTCAAGAAGTAGAAAAATCTAGATCTAATAACAAGAAAAAGATAGAATCAAGAATTGAGAGTTTGTTGATTTTTCCAAACCAAATATCAAGAATCGAAATGTGGCTCGTAGGAATCGATCGGATCTATAGATGTGATGTAATCTTACAATGACATATTCTTATCCTTCGATGAATTGATACTAGATCGATGATGATCGACAAGAATTAGAGATTTCTTGTGAAACTAAGGTTTCATCTTATCCCTTGTTCTTTCATCGATATCATTCATATTCTAACCTCTAGTAATTTCAAGAAACGATCGTAAATCCTTAATTTCGAGCGATAATAATCAAGAAAGTATCGCAACGAAACTAGGTCATCGATTCTTGAACTTGCTAGGGTTTACAAAACTCGTAGGATTTAAAAATCGTTTTAAGATTTTGTTACATCATCTTTCTATTAATCGTCTCGACTACTTTACGAGCGGAGTTTTACTCAAACATCACAACAAGAACTACAATTACAAATTGAGATCTAATCATGATGTAAGAATTACATGAAAGCAAGATTAAAGAATTTCACCTTTTATTTATATCAACAATTTCATTACAATCGCTCAAGAACTACAAGAGAAAGAACTCGGTCGTCGATTTGGCTTCGCTCGTCTCCGTGAGTCGCGGATCAGCTTGGATCACTTGCCTGATTGAAGATCGGCTAGGCTCCTAAAAGGTTGAAGGGCTTCTCGCTTGATTGGTACTCGGGATCTTGAATTTGGAGTGGAATTAGGGTTAGGGTTTCGGACAAGTCTTGTCACTAGACTTGTGGAAGAAGATGAAGAATTGAAGAAGACTAAAGATTATTGAACTAATGAAGAACTAAAGATGAACTATTGATGAACAATCTCAACCCTTAGATCTTGGTTCCTATTTATAGCCATCAAAACCCTAGATCTAGGATTTGAATTTTAAGTTTCCCTCCAAAAGTTTGTTGAAGAGATTTGAATTTCCCTCCAAAAGTTAGTTAGAGGAGAAGCTTCTAGATGTGATTAGTTAGGAGGGAGCTTCTAGAAGAGGTTAGTTAGGAGCTTAATTAAGATTAGTTTTGCTTAATGATCTTTGCTGATCTGGTAGAAGCTTCGAGAGAATTCTGGAATTTGTCATGTATGAAATGAATGTAGGCCCTGAGAGATGAATTATGCACTGAAAATGGGAAGCTAACGTGGCATAACCGCCGCGGAACCGCGGCGCAAGCCGGCTCCCGCCCCGGTTCTACGGCGCTTTGGAGGCTTCAGGGCTTGGGCTCTCTGCAGCGGTCTTGGTCTGACAATTGGGCCTTTCTTTGATATGTTGATTTTTATATTGCCTTTTGAATTGCTATCAGATCTGAAATCATTGAGTTGGCATATTTTTGATCCGCTCTTTTGGCTTTGCTCCTGCAATTTCCTACACAAATCTCGACACAAGTGTTGCGCAAATACAGAGATGATGCGATGCCATGAAATGCGGTCAATTTCCCTTAAAGTGCCGGTTTTAAAGTCTAACACATGCAATCTGATATTTTACGACTGATTTGCTAATATGTGAAATATGAATGCCGAACACTTCTAGATGAGTGCAAATGATAAGGAAATTGCCGTGTTAAGAATGCAATATTTTCGACTGATCATGAGGTCCTTAAACTCATGGACTATGATGTCCTTAATCTCGGACTCTGGGGTCCTTAAACCCATGAACTATGATGTCTTTAATCTCGGACTGTGGGGTCCTTAAACCCATGGACTATGATGTCCTTAACCTTTATAGACTGTGAGGTCTTTAAACTCACAGACTATGATGTCCTTAACCTTGGACTGTGGGGTCCTTAAGCCCATGGACTATGATGTCCTTAACCTTGGATCACCATGTCCTTAAACTGGTAATGGACCGCAATGTCCCTAAATTAAACAATAGAGCCCAAATGCTCTCTTTTTAGATCTAAATGATCCCGTTATGTTGATCTTAGTCTAAAATTAGACTAACGTATCCTTAACAAACGTTTAAGTTGATTTTAGTCTCAAACGAGACTAACGTATTCTTAAACCCAAACCCAAACCCAAATCTAAGAAGATATGGATTTGGACTAATCCACGCCCTACGGGCGACAACATAAATTAGTCTCCGTATACAATCTACGGGCAACTAAAAACAAAACAAACACACATGACACGAAGTGACCATTTGGAGAAGGAGAAAGTGGTTACCGCGATGCGGTAGCGTAATTAACTGTAGGGGCTTGCGCCTGCAGAGAAGAGCGTCCCCACAATCAAAAACCCTTCAACGAGGGGGAATCTGACGAAGTCTGCTAGATCGGCCGCATCCGTTTAAACCTTCGATATATGGTATCATAAATCAACTTGGCATCTTCGGAGAGGTGGACGGATAGCACCAAATAGCATCTGCCTTCGAAATTCAGGCCGGATGTCCCAATGGCCCGGTCGCGTCTTCCGGCAGAGAAAACTCACATCTGATAGAATTAAATTCTATGTGATTGAATTAAATTCTATTTGGGAAATATTTTATCTGATCTTTCTAATATGAAAAGATCTTTCTCTAACAGAGAATTTTGGATTTAAAATCCAAATGTGATAAAATATCACCAATTAAACCATTTGATAGAATTAAATTCTATGTGGGAAACATTTCCCTGAATTTTCTCAAACTAGAAAGATCTTCTCTGTTAAACAGAGGACCCTTGGATCAAAAATCCAACGGTGATTATAAAACCTCCTATTGATCATCTGATAGAATAAAATTATATCTTAGGAAAATATTTTCTTAATCTTTTTAAACTACCAAGTTATTTTTATAATAGAATAAAATTCTAATCTTGTTAAATTAATAAGATATTCATATGATAGAATAAAATTCTATCTTAGGAAAATAGTTCCTAATCTTGTTAAACAAACAAGAAATCTTCTCTGTTAAACTGAGAGCTTTTGAATTAAAAATCCAACGATGAATCACCGATTGATCTAAAAGATCATTTTGATTGATCATGAAATCAATCATGATCTCTCAATGAGAGATTTTCTCAACAAATCGATTTTTCTCTTCTCCTATAAATAAGAGCAAAGAGATTAATCAAGGGGAAAAAGGGGAGGAAGAAGAAAAAAGGAGAGGAGACCCCCATAAGCTTCTGTAAAAATACAGAAGGCTCTCAAAACAATAGAGAATTTAATTCTCTCAAAGAAGAAGATATACCTCCTAAAAACCCTAAGTAAAGAAAAAAGAAGAGGTCAAAACATCTCATTTACCTAACATACCATATTTAAGGGTTTAACCCTCCTCAAAGAACTTAGTTTTTTCTCTGGATCTGAGATCCACAAGACAAGTTTCCCACAAGTTGAGAATTTAATCTCATCGGGAAGATTTTGTTCTTGAGAATCAAAGATACAGGGAAGAACAAAGTTGAACATGAAGAACATGGAGTTCATAATATTCTAGGAACTTAGTTCTTTCAAATCAGGAACTTAGTTCTTTCAAATAAAGAACTTAGTTATTAAAGAACCCGATCCAAGATTATCAAAATAGTGATATTGGTGATCGTTAATGGTCAAAATACTATTAACAGAGATTTAAGTTCTTTAATAACATCAACAGAAATTAAATCTCCAAAAGAACTCAACGCCTCACGTGAAAATCACGTGAGCGCTCAAGGCCGAGTTATATAACGCCTCACGTGAAACGCACGTGAGTACCTGAAAAAGCGAGTGCTTAGCACTAGTGCAACGCCTCACGTGAAACACATATGGGCGCCACAAAAGCTAATGCTTAGCACTAGTGTAGCGTCTCACATGAAACGCATATGGGCGCCACAAAAGCTAGTGCTTAGCACTAGTGCAGCGCCTCACGTAAAACATATGTAGGCGCCTGTAACAACCCTAAACTTTCTGTACAACTTTCTGTACAATTTTTTCAAAAAATACAGAAAGGGGTATTTTTGCCTGAGCACAAGATATAAGTTTGTTTTGCTTTTTAATAGCAAGAAAGAGCTTGTAGCTCATTAGTAAGACCTTGCATTGCTGAACCAAAGCACCAGAGTTCAAATCTCATCCCCCACATTATTTTTAATATTGTTTTGTTTTGAATTTTTAGAAGTCCAAGAGCCTACACGTGCATAACTCGTAAAAACCCCACTACACATATAAAACAAACTGATCCAGGGGCTACACCAAGCGACGAGGGACACGTGGCAGCGAGCCCCGGCCTGACTCGGCCGACTCGACCCGCCGCCGCCGGCTGAATTCTGTCGGATTGCCGAGTTTCCTTCATGAAAGTTCTGCCATTTTGTATTCTAATAACCCCTGTATACTTTAATTTCTCTGCACAGTAACAGAGACATTAAAACCCCCCATTAAACTATTTTTTTAATACAATTTTAATACAATTTTAATACAACCTTTCACCTACCCTGACCCTAGCATTACCCTATAAATACCACCCCTAAACACACACTCCTCACTCATAATTCTGTCCAAACTCTTAAGAAAACTCTCTAGAATTTTGTGTACAAGTGGAGTTAGCAAAGGGCGAAACTCCGGCGATCTTCTGACGATGACTCTAGGAGCTCCCGGCGACGAAACGACGCACCGGCGCCTCCTTCGTCTTCCTCTCCCTCTTCTCTATACTACAAAACCGTAAGTCCTACCTTCCTCTTCTCCATTCTTTTCTAAAAACTCATATTGCTAAAACCCGACGGAATCAGAGTTAATCCGATTTCCGATTCGGTTCTTCCTAAAAATTCAACATTTTCTTAAATACAAACATACCAACCCTTACATATTGACTATTAATCATTAACAAACATGTTGAACAAATTTCATGGCAATATATTTCAATTTGTAACTTTTACCGCTCTTCTTCACTAAAATACCATGTAGTTTACTTTCTACTTTAAAACATCATTAAATTTGCTATATCTTTAATTAGATCACGAGGTAATGACCTACCTCCTCACAACACTCATATGCAATATAGCACAATAACTTTCGGGAACATAGAATACGGGAAAACGAAATTTTACATATAAATATCATTTACTATTAAAACCGTTTTTATAAGATTACGTATTTTTACAATCTTTGCAAAGCGCCGCTACAACCCATTTTGGGGAACTCGACTGGGATGGTGCAGATTATCGCACATCCCTGGGCTTAGTAGTGCGAGATGTAGACCTCCGCAAGGAGCATTCGGTCTCGAGAGATTTAAAATACGAATATCTTAAGAAAATGAGATTTCTAGAAAATAATAAATTAAAATTATTTTTATAAATATATAAATATGTATCTATTACCAAAATATCTATTTTTATTATAATATAAATATTCCAACTTTTTCTAAAATCACAAGAATCACTTTACATTAAAATACCATGAATTCCATACAAGTTCAATATTACAATTAAATACCCTATATTATGAAATTGGGTTATTTTCACTAGAAATATCACAAATATAAAATCTACATCTATGACAACTATAAAGACGATAATTAAATACTTGGGATATATTTTGAAAATTATACAAAAGTATTTTTACATAAAAACCCTCAAGTTCTATAAATTACCCTAAGGACCCTAGTAAATATAGGTTTAAACGGGACCAATCTCTTGAGCCTCAGGGAGCCGGAGAAGTGGGTGCTTGCCTATTTAAGGTAGAAAACTTAACAACGGTGTTATCAACACGGTAATCGTCTTTAAAAAAGACACAAATCCTGTCGTCCATGTGCAGCGGTTACCGATAACATCAAAACAATCAGGACTTCAATTTCTTTTCTAATTGTCTGACTCAGACTGAGTATCATTAATAATCTG
Source organism: Agapanthus africanus (assembly GCA_030015575.1). Lineage (NCBI taxonomy): Eukaryota > Viridiplantae > Streptophyta > Magnoliopsida > Asparagales > Amaryllidaceae > Agapanthus > Agapanthus africanus. Next base: position 973,720,762 of record CM057338.1, on the reverse strand, counting down.
ACTTGAATATGATTCAAGTACAATCTATAATATTACAATTCAATATGAATTCATGAATCCATATAATCAATCGGATCAAACTATTCAATTTATATTGACCGAACCGAACCATGGATATACTTCCATTTACATGATTCTCCAGTTACATCCATTAACTGATATCATGGTTTTAGCAAGTCATCCAATTATACAATCTATATATTACAATTCAATTACAAGTTACAATACAAACAAGATATCGCGGGGTTTAAGGGGTAGATTGGTACGGAAGGTGTTAGAAGTGGCACGAGACTGTAAGATTTAATACAACGGGAAGCTGGGCGTGACAGCGCCACAAAAACTAGTGCTTAGCACTATTTCAGAGCCTCACGTGTAACACACATGAGTGATGTATAACTGAGTGCTTCGCACTGCTGGGTAGTACAGAAACCCAATTTCGGCCCAAATTGGCTAAGTTCCTCAGGATAAATCTCTTTGATTTTAAATTAACTGAGCCCATATGCTCATGATTTCCAAACTGGTCCTAGTCTCAAACATGACTAATGATCTCTTATTGATGATATTCAAAATGATATTCATCCCATATCTCTTAAGGTAATCTTAATTTCAAATATGACTAACGATTCTTAAGTCCACAACCCCTTTTTCTCTCAAATACGGGATTTAGTTTAAGGGTACATCTCTTCACACCTCTGATATATGTCGTTGTAATTCCTCAACGTCTTCAGAGAGGTGGCGAGTCCCAACAACCAACAACTCTTTTCTCTTCCCAACTTGATATAAAATTTCATCAAGACAATGAATGATACATCCCACATTGATGCACTTCCAAATTGACGTGCACACTTCAAATCAGATCGTACCCCAAACTGGGCACATTCCATGTCACCATCGTTTATTTTGCTAGATAACAAATACATGTGCATGCAAGATGAATGATGGACCGAAATGTTCCTAAACTAATATTCGTCCCAAATATGGGAATGTTGGACCGAAATGTCCTTAAACTAACATTCGTCCCCAAAATTGGAATGTTGGACCGAAATGTGCTTAAACTAACATTCGTCCCCAAAACGGGAATGTTAGACCGAGATGTCTCTAAACTAGTGCGTCGTCCCAAATATGGTGATAATGGACCATGATATCCTTACGCTAAAATAATTGAGCCCATATGCTCATTTGTTTCTAAGTTGATTTTAGTCTCAAATATGACTAACGATTCTTAGATCAAACTCAAATATCCTATGAACGAACGGACCTCATAAATGTGATAAATACGCCCTAAATTCATTCCCGTTGGCAAACCAAACTACCAACATGGACCCCGTCAAGCAAATCCTTAACCCAAACCCAAATCTAAACGATACGGATTTGGACTAATCCACGTTCTACGGGCGACGACATAAATTTGTCTCCGTATACAATCCACGGGCAACCAAAACAAACAAAATAATACACGACACGAAGTGAATTTCCGGAGAAGGAGAAAGTGGTTACCGCAATGCGGTAACGTAATTAACTGCAGATGATTGCGCCTGCAGGGAATAGCATCCCCACAATCAAAAATCTCTCACAAATGAGGGGGAATTTGGTGAAGTCTGCTACAACGGTCGCATCTATCCAAACATCTGATATATGGTGCCATAAATCAACTTGGTATCTTCAGAGAGGTGGACGGATAAATCCAAATAGCATCTGCCCCCAAATTCAGACAAGATGATCCATCTCGGTTCGTTTCTGTTTTCGGCGGTAAACAGGTACCTGGGTCGCCATTACGTACAGCTAGTGCCGCTGACGTGCTTGTGGTTATGGATTTATCCAATAACTCACTACCGGCGTACTGTCGAGTCTTTAGAGTTCCACACAGAGGGTTTCCCTGGGCGAAATGATGTAGTAGCCATATTTTGATACGCGCAGGGTTCCGATCGAATGATTGTACTAGTTACCCGGACTTTTGATCGGATGGTTGATAGTACTAGCCGGCTTGGGATTGAGACGGATTATTAAATCATGTATTGATTTAATAATTTACATATATATATTTCGATATATATATATATTCTAGTATTATATTCTTTGTTTTATTCTATTGCTTTGGGTATTCATATTTTGATATAAATACGGGTATGTATATACTGTAGAATGTATTCCGTATTTATATGGAAAACATTCTAGAAGGTGGACACCTCATTTTGGTTTATCCATTTATTAATTTAAATAGAAATGAGGTGTAAAGGTAGTGAAGAGAGAATGGTGAGAACCATGCTTGAATAGTGTTGACAAATTAATTGAAAATTCATTTGTGCAAACTATTCAAGTATAGTTGCTATATGTTATTGGAAAATATGTTTTACAAAACCATGCTTGATATTTTTCTCTCACTTGGATAGATGATTTCATTCTCATCATTTGGTTTCTCTCTCCTCATTAGCCTTTCTTGAGCTCCTCCTCCTTCTTCATGAACTTCATCTCTACAATCTCATGTATTGAGAATCAAGAAAGGAAGTGAGGTAGATACACACTAAGAACTATTCACTACATCCTAAACACTTTAGATTAGCAACCTAAAGTCTCTAGTTGCTCCACTAGACATTTAGTGTGGAGCTAGAGCTATGAACTACATCTCTCGGATGGACCATCTTCGACGGAGGAAGACCGGCGGTCAAGCCCGATCAAGGAGATCTCAAGGAGTAAGGGAAGAAGATAGAAGACCGAAGAACACGGATCTTTTGGTATAACACTTCGATCATGATAGTTAAGATCTCTTATGTTAGCTAGTTTCGGTTTATGGTGAGATTCTAGAACAGGTTTTTTTAGCGCCAAGTTTTTAAACACCAAAATTTTTCGTTCCATAACAGCCGCGGTCGGCGACCAGGACGCTAGGAAAACCCAACACATTCATCCTCGCTAGAGGCACATTCCTCTGCCTTTAAGGCACGTTTCTCTGTGCCCGATGGAATTGACGATGAGGCTATGCAGGTGGTCCATGTAGAGCTGGTGCAGGAAGAGCTAGGCGAGGTGCAGTTGCCCCAATGGCTGGCCTCTACGAGGCTGTAATTGCGGGTCTGGGTGTTGGTGCTCTGTTAATACGATATGGGCATGCTCCTATCGTGTGCGTAGATGTGCCACAAATCAAACACAAGTCATTTGCACGTCTGCAGTCCTTCGCCAAGTGTCCAGTTCTCTTACAATAGAAACAGAAATCTGGACTGGACCAGTAAAATGATCCTCCTGGCTTCTTGGGTGTAAAAATCGGCCTAGAAGAGGCTCCTCCTGTCATCTGTGTGCAGGGCGTTTGATTCTGGCTATTTGGGGCTACCCTTCGTCTTGACCACAGCTTCATAACGGTGTGCTGCTTTCACGGCGAGTTCATGAGTTGGGTAGTCGCCTGTGGCTAATGCCGCCTGAATTTTTGGGTCTAAGCCCTGTTGGGATCGTTTAGCCCGAATCGCATCGGTCGGAATCAAGTGTGTCACGAACCTGATAAGATATTGATGTCAGGATAGTGATGTGTCTTACAGAACATAATTTGATATGAATTCTTTACTTTCTAAGCATGATGAATTCGGCATCATATTCATCCACTGATTTTACCCACATAGAGCTTTGTTGTAGGTGGATGAATTGTTGTTCCATCTCAAAACGGGCAGTCTCGGGGAAGAACTTTGCATCAAACAGATTGTGGAACGTCTTCCACTCTATGAATTGTGTGAGATGGCTTTTCTCGGCTTTCCACCAGACTCTTACGTTGTCGATGGGCTGGAGCTTGGCCATACGAACCCAAGCTATGTCTGGTACCTGTGCTGCAGCAAAGTCGTCCTTTATACTCTGGGCACATTCTTCAGCCTCAAGAGGACTCTCATTCGCTGAAAAGTTCCTTATATGCAATGCACGAAATTGTTTTACTCCGGGTACTTTGGCTTCCGGGCAGTTCATGAGAATAGCAGTCTGCTGCTGCTGGTCCTCCAGAAGACTTTTGATGGCTTCTAAAAGCATCGTTTGTTCATTAATTGGAGCAGCAATGGTAGGAGGAGGTGGTAAGGTAGGTGGTGGTATGTTGCCATTGACGTTGGTACTGGTGTTGTTGGGAGAATCTATTATCTTGATAGAAAAGGAAAGGTTGGGATAGATTCAAGAAATTTGAATTGCAAGGAATGTATAGTTGCTGATTCTTATAATTCTTTTGATATATTGCTTAAGACTTCATGAAGAACTGACCTGCATGGGCCGCCAACAAAATCTGTCACACCCCGTTTCCCAATAGACGGAAATGATGACGTGGTAAGCCCGCAACGTATTTATTATGAAAAAGATACGTTAAGCGTAATTAAGCAATATAACAATGAACAAGAATGACAAGTAATAAAATGAAACAACAAGTTTATTTACATTCAACTTTACATACAACTGTCTGAAAATAAAAGATACAATAAATAAAACAAATGCCTAAATAATGGCATACAGAAAGTAAGTGCAGGCTGGAAAGAACTAATAGTCTGGCTGTGCAGTAAGCTGATCCAAGTCCTCCGGGCTCGACTCTATCTCTTCAGAGTCCGATCCTCCTGACGAACATCCCAAAGAAAGAAATAGAAAGAAATGTCGTCAACGAACTAGCGCTCGGTAAGTCCCAAAAGAAGTAAGAGAATATAGTATATAATATGAATAGAAACCAAATGATAGAGGATATGTAAAAATGTTTATGATCATTCACTAGTATAGAATAGTTATTATAACGTGATTATTTGTAATTTGATAAAAAAAAGTATTCATGTATACGAGAGGAGTCCATCTTACCCCGTGGACTATACGGCACGTGAATTCATGTAGGTGTCTTTTAAAGTGAGCTCTCGTGCCACGAAATACGTTCCGTACCAATCTACCCCTTTATTCCCGCATATTGTATTGTATAGATTAAGATTATAGGTCTTGGCCGAATCTATGGATGTAAAATGTACAGGTTCATGTTCAAGATATAAGCATGTGTTCAGGTATTCATGTCAAGTTATAATCATAGTTCGGTCAAGTCGAGTCATGTATGCAAATTTGAGTTTGATATTTGAATTTGAGTATTCAGGTTCATGATCAAGTATGCAAGTTCGTATTTGATTTTGGATTCTGGTTTGATTTTGGATTCAGATTGAGTCAGAAACTTGTGAACAGATTTAACTCATGAATTTTTCTTAGGTTCGGGAATAATCGGCAACTGCTACACATGGACGGCAGGATTTGTGTCTTTTTCCAAAATAATTGCCATTGATAACTCCGTTAAGTTGTCTAACCTGAAGACAAGCACTCACTTTCTTCGGCTCCTTGGGGCTTAAGAGAAATGATACCGCTTAAGCCTATGTTAATTTTATAGTCCTTAAACTATTATTTGCATATCTCGATAGGGTTTTATGAAAAATATGTTAATATTGTTTTAAAAAGAACCTTGAGGGAAATTTACAAGATTTAGGATTTTTATGGACATGTCTTTTAATTATTATGGCATTTTAATGATAAAAACTTAACTTTTAAAAGTTTATGGTATTTTTATGAAAACTAGGTCTTTTGGAAACTTGATGGTGTTTTATTAAAAGTTTAATCTTTCATTTTTTTAAATACAGTCTATATGTTTTATTAAAAATACAGATTCATATTTTTATATAATTTTTTCGAAAAAATTAGTTTTATTTATAAAAGTCGCGTTTCTTAAAAACCGTATTTTATTTCCTTTCGAGATCGAATACTCCGTGAGAAGCTCTGCATCTCGCTCTACTATCCTAAAAATGTGCGATAATCCGCACCATCTATTAGCGGGTCCCCTAACGAGGATTGTAGAGGCGTATTTGTCAAGAATTACAAAATACCGATTTAAAAGAAACCCATTTTGAAAAGGTATGATATTTTAATGAAAAGCTTATTCTTTAAATTAGTCATATATTTAGAATGTCGTGTTATGAAACCATAGTGTGCGTGTAGGGTAGGTCGTTACCCCATGAAGTTTTCTTAAAGGTATTGTTTTAACAATTTCAATAAGAGGGTGATACTAAAGTTCATGGTATTTGAATGAAAAGTTCGTTTTATGATAGTTTCGTATGAAAGTTTTGATTAAACTCAAAACTAAAAGATTGCAATTAAAGTTACAAGTAGGGTGGTAAAATTACTTTGACCTATGTATTAAGGAAAATGGAGTTCCAAGTTCTTAAAAAATGTATCGGTGGTAACTCCACTTTACCGATATATTTTTAGGAAATGATTGGAGATGAAAAGAAGAAGAGATGAGAGAGACTTATGGCTTTAGAACTTCGAGAAGGGAGTAAGGAAAAAGGAGGGGGCTTCGTGGCACCGCGGAAGCTCCGGAAACGGTTTCGATTTTCGATGGAAGGAGCTTGGTTGCTAACTCCACTTGCACTTAGAAACTTTTGGGATGATTTTGCTAGAAAGTTTCAGAATAGAGGGGAGCTATGGCATGGGGTGGTATTTATAGTGAAGAATTAGGGTTTGGAAATTAAAATTTTGGATTAAAATGCATTAAAATGTTGTTAAATAGTGAATTGTAGAGTCTCTGTTTGATTGCAGGAAAATCAAACAGTGCAGGGGAGTTAAGGGGGGCTGAAAGGACAAGTGTGCAAAGCACGGAGGAGATTAGGGCATTTTGGACCGTCGGCGCCGGCTAAAATGAGGGAATGGGCAGTCGAATTTGGTTGTGTTGTCTCGAGATTCATGCCACGTGTCAAGTTGGATGTGTACACCACATTACGCCTGTTTGATTTTTTCTGAAACTTTTCGTTTCTCTGTGTATTGCACGTGTAACTTTTGGACTTCCGAAAAATTAAAAATAAAAAATCTGAAAAATAATTGGGTCTGATGGGAATCGAACGCACAGGCTATGTCACAGTAGTGTAAAGGCTTTACCAGTAAGCTAAAAGTTGTTTTTTACTTTTATTTAACAAAAAGAGCATTTAACTTTTACACAGGCTGTAATACCCTTTACTGTGAAATAAAAAAAAATTATGTACAGGAAGTTCAGAGTCGTTACATTTACATTCAACTTCCAATATTTACAAATACATGAGTTTATGCTGGAAAGTAAATACAATAAGGAAAATGCCTAAACAAGTGGCATACATAAACTGAAGAATAGTGAAGCCGGGCTAGCTATGAATAGCGATCTGGTTGTAGTCCTCCTCTGTGGCCACTTCCTCCGTCTCGACCGTATCTGACGAACATTCCAAGAGAAGAAAAGAGTGTGGAATGCCCGTCAGCGAACTAGCGCTCGGTAAGGCCTGAGGATAAGTAAGAATAAGAAAATGACAATTATTGAATATTTATATGATGAGTAGGAGTATATGATTATGGATAAATATATTCTATATGTCTCTATATGATCACTATGTTAACGTTAAGTTTTAAGTGTGAATGTCAACGCAGCCGTAGAAGTATTCATGAGCTCAGGAGTGGGGCCCTAGAAGAAACGAAACACGGGCCCATTTCATGTTTTAGTATCGGGGCTCTAGGCTGTAGATGAGTCAACCAGACTGATATTCGAGTAAAATAAAAAAAGAACTTAATACGGGACTCATGAAACTCCGTTGGATTCACACAAGAAACTACCCCAAACATCCTGAGTATAATATATATTATAACTGTATAGTATACTTAATTAACTTGATTGACTGATTATAACATGTCTTGATCAAAACCATAGATTGCAAAAGGTGTAGAATGAAGTCGAGTGAGTCGAGTAATATGTAAGTCATGACATTTGCAATCTTGGTTCGAGTCAAGTTGGTTCGAATATATTGGATTTGAGTTCATATTCAAGTTTAGATTCGAGTTGGGTTAGAGTTCGAGTTTGTGTTCGAGTTCGAGTTCCAGTTTAGGTTCGAGTTCATGTCTTTTCATGTGAATTGATGTAAATTGTTAAAAATCTTATGTTCGGGAGAGATCGGCAACTGCTGCACGTAGATGGCAGAATTTGTGTCTTTTTCCAAGACAATTGCCATTTGATAACTCCGTTAAGTTGTCCAACCTGAATAGGTAAGCACTCACTTTCTCCGGCTCTCCGAGGCTCAAGAGAAATGATACCGCTTAAGCCTATATTATTCAAGAGTCCTTAATATTGTTTGTTTTCATTATTTTATTCCCTCAGGGAGTTTTATGAAAAATATATATTAATATTGTTTAAAAATAAACTCGAGGGTGATTTATAATATTTAAGGTTTTTATGAACATGTATTTTAATTGTTGTGGTGTTTTGGTGATAAAACCTAGCTTTTAAAAGTTTATGATATGCAAACTAGCTCTTTTGGAAATTTGATGGTATTTTATTAAAATTTTAATTTTTCATTTTAAAAAAAATTAGTTTCATAATATATTTTTATTGAAAATACGAATTCATAGTTTTATATAATTATCCAAAAGTTAATATTTATTTAGAAAGGTCGTATTTTTTAAAAACCGTATTTTTATTTTCTTTCGAGACCGAATACTCCGTGAGGAGTTCTGCATTTCGCTCTACTGTCCCAAGGATGTGTGATAATCTGCACCATTCATTAACGAGTCTCCTGACGAGAGTTGTAGAGGCGTAATTACCAAGAATTGCAAAATGCCAATTAAAGAAACCCGTTGAAAGGTGTGGTATTTTAATGAAAAACTTATTCTTTAAATGAATCATATATCTAGAATACAACACTATGAAACCATAGTGCGCGTGTGGGGTAGGTCGATATCTCGTGAAGTTTTCCTAAATGTATTCTTAACAATTATTGAAATGAGAGTTATACTAAAGTTCATGGTATTTTAATGAAAGGTTTGTTATTTGAGTATTGAACATGAAATTTTGGTTACGTTAAAAGGAATAGATGTGATTTTTGTCTTAAAAAGATATTAGGGTGATTATGTGACATGTAAACCTATCAAGTATGATAAAATATTTAAATGAGAAGGTTGTTACATGTTAACTCCATTTTTGTCGATATTTTCTCAGAAGACGAATTGAGATGAGAGAATTGGAGAGGAGAGATTTACGGGTTTAGATGCTTAACAAGAGAGAGAAGAAGTCTTCGGGTGTCGTGGTGTCGTCGGAAAGGTTTCGGTCGTCGAGTTTGGCTTGCTACTCCACTTGGTTGCTTAACTCCACTTGATATTTAGAAAGTTTGAGAGAATTTTTAATAGAAATTTGAGAATGGGGGAGAGCTATGGTATAGAGTGGTATTTATAGTAAAGAATTAGGGTTTGGGAATTAAAAACTTGGATTAAATGAATTAAAATGGTGTTAAATGGTAAATTGAAGAGTCTCTATTTGATTGCAGGAAAATCAAACAGTGCAGGAAAGTTGAGGGGAGTCGAAGGGGTATGTGTGCAAAGAACGGGGGGAATTGGGCTCATCAAGACCGTCGGCGGCGACCATATCAGTGAAATGGGCTGTCGGATCTTGGGCAATTGCCTCGAGATTCGTGCCACGTGCATTAATCCGTGTTTACTCCTTTTTGCACATGTTTGATTTTTCTGAAACTTTTCTGTACAATAACAAGAAATTTCTGTACAGGAATTTCAGAGTCGTTATACATCTCGAGCTTCTCTTTCAGACGTCTGTTTTTTTCCTCTGTCGCTAATAGGAAATCCGTCTTTTAAGACCATTTCAGAAGCCTATATAGGTTCGATAGTAACTGGATATCTGAAAGAGTAAAGATACTACATCTAAAAGTTGTTCCATCAGGGTATATATATATATATATATATATATATATATATATATATAGCACATATGTCAATTACAAATTGAATTACATTTATTAAGAAAAAGATAAAAGAAGACAGAGTTGGTAAAATTAAAGATGCAGACTGTATACTTGTACATTTTGGAGAGAATTTTCCTCATACATACACAATGACAAACCAGAGATGCAAATCTCCTCCTATTTATATGGAAATTCTTAACTTGTTTTCTTCTTTTATGTTGGATGTGCCGTCGCCAGACCTGCTCAGAAAGGGAAAATTTATTTATTGTGAATAACACAAAAAAGAGGTAATTTCAGGAAATTATTTAACATTACCTTGTCCAACGATAATTGAGTTCAGGATCGGTACATTTGTGGAATTCTAAGTAGTCCAGACTTGGAAATGCACTATGAACTTCCATGCTCGCCCCCTGCAAGAATCGAATCCGTAGAACTTTAACTGTAGACCATACTGTTCCGTCTTCACAAAGACTGCCTAATTTGAGCTTTCCTCCCCTGATGTACAACCTTTGCAACTTGCTCAATTTACTAGGACGTAACCACCGTGACATTGTGCTTTGAGGAATGCATCGGAGGTCTAGCTTCTCAATATTTGGAGGAGGGTCAACACCCATCCCCCATGTCCTCGAGGAATCTATGTTGCTTGATGGTGATCGGCTCGCTGCCCATGTAATAGTGAGAGAGACTAAAGATGTCAAACTACTTAGGGAGCGGATATCGGATGTAAGAAATGTCCAATCTCTCCTAACGCTAATGCTCAATTTTTTAAGGTTTCTTAACTCAGCAACCTGACGAAGTTGATAAAACTGATTTTCTCGAAAGCTCCCAACAACATATCCCTTTAGCAGTACCAGCTTCTGAAGTCGGTTCATCCCACAAGGCATGCCGCTCAAAAAGTAACACTCTGATGTATCTAAGTGGACCAGATTCCAAAGCATTGTGATCTCATCAGGCAATCTCTGCAAATCATAACACGCTCGAAGATCAAGGACCAGAAGGCTTTTGAGATCGCCGATCTCAGGCGGGAGCTCTGTTATTCTTGAAATGCCTCGGAGGCTGAGATACCCTAAGTGCTTGAAAGATCCTAACCACCTGACGAGTTCAACATTTTCTACTTCAATGTGATGCTTGGCCGAGTTATGCCACCTCCCAAGCATAACAATCTCAATGTCGTCCCGCCTATCAAACAGTTCCTGCCTAAACTTAAAGCGGCCACGGTCGACATTGCAGTATGTTTTAAGCATATCACACATGACTTTTGACCGCGGCCAACTTGGTTCTGGTTGTAGACGTAGGAATGTGCGTCGAAATAATGCAGTATTTAATAACACCTGCGGAACGATGGGATTGAGCATACAATAGTCGGTAACCCCCGGTCTATACTCCTTATACATACGTTTTACAATCCCCCTTCGACTAAGTTCTCCCAAAATAATCTCCAGTCCCACTTCATCATCAACTATATGCTTGCCCACCGACCAATGATAGATCGTTTTAAACTTTATCAAAGAACCTATTGGGAAGATGGTTAAGAATAGTAATATTTGCATGTGGCTTGAGTTTTCAATATTTTGACTATTTGCTGCCATTTCAATCACTTCTTCGGTTATATCAACCTGAAGCTCGCTTTCCTCAAAGGTGTCGGTGGAAGCCCAATAATTGTCAATGCCTACTGAAGGTTCAGAAGGTGATACAGATTTAACATAGGCTTCAAGACGTTCTAGATCGAGAGGGGAATCATTAGTGATGCTTTCTTTGAAGCCGGAAGCCGTCTCCAGCACATCAAGAAGCTTCGATGGGAACTTATTATTATCGCTGCCATGTTCCAACGCCTTGTCAAGGTTCTTGGCTATGTCTCCGAATTTATCCTTCATGTCTTTTTCCCATATCTCGAGTTGTCGAAAAATGTCAGCAGCCGCACGGATCTCCCCATTGACATCTTCAATAAGCTTATCTATAATCGAGAAGCTTGAGGGTACTCCGTCGTCCTTCTCGTAATCCGCGGCGAAGGACCTGGCTTTATCCAATTGAACTCGTAATGGACGTACAACGTCTGTTATCCTTTGTTCTGGCATCCTATTTAAAAGCGAGAAACACAAGCATGTCTTCTTAGCTATGACTAATTGTTATTTGATTAAGGGTTAATTCTTGATTAAGAAGTTGTGTAAGTGATATTAGCATGTGGGTTCTGAGATGATATGAATTTTATTAGTTATGGAAAAATTACATGATTTACCCATATATTAAGCATATTGGTCCATGATCTGGAAACCCTTCGCTTGCAACATGTTGTCCCCTTGGGACTTCATTGATGCTCAGAAAAAGAGTTCCAATCTTCGTTTAAAATCTCGGCGGATCCTTATTCGAGATAACTGATTCTGATCCAAAAATGACAGTCCGAATTCCGGTACCGAGCAAGATCGATACAAATATTTTTAAGGCTTAATTCCAAAAAAGTACCAAGCTCTTTGCCTCAGTTACAAGAAACTACTAAATTCTCTAAAATTTACAGGAAACCGCCCTGCTTTGAAAGTCTAATGGTAGTTTCATGCAATTATTGCTGATGTGGCACCTTTTTTATGGTAGTTTTTCATGGCTTTTCAGTTTTTGAAAGTTTTGTGATAGTTTCATGCAGTTTTTGAAAGTTTTGTGATAGTTTCTTGTAGTTTTTGAAAGTTTTGTGGTAGTTTCTTGTGTATATAATAAGAATTTGGTAGTTTCTCATAATTAGACCAAAGTATTTGGTAGTTTTTTTTGGAATTAAGCCTATTTTCAACTTTAGTATTGGGTTCAACGATTGGTTATTGTGGTTTTAATTTTAAGTTTTTTTAATGGGATTGTGGTTTAAAATGGGTTTATTTGGCGTCATAGTTCCTACTAACATGCATGTCAAAAAAGCTTTCAATTTACAAATACATTTAAAGAGACATTCTAGACTCCTTAACTATATATAGAGGTGTCAGATTGTTTATAGTCTTTTGACTATCTACTCATAATTTTTACTAATTAATAGAATTTGTTTACTCATTGGTTGTCCTTCATTTCTCTTCATTTTCATTTGGTTGCAAGACAAAAGCATTTAAGTGTTTTGTCTTGTAATCACCATTATTTTTTCTTGCAAGTCAAAATACTTAAAGAGTTTTGTCTTTGAATGACAAATTTTTCCAAAGCATTGAATACTTTGTGGACTTTGAAAGCAATGGTGAATGGTTCTTTCATGATCATTCTGTACTCTCTCCCTCATGTAATGTTCTCTCCTCTCTTATCCAAAAACACAGAAGGCCAAAATCAAGAAATATAAATCAATGAGTGATCTATAAAGAGTATTTGCAAATATTGTAATCGTAAGATTATAGAGAAATCGTGAGATTTCTTATTAAGAGTAATTTTGTAACCGTGCCAAACATATAGTGGATATCGTAGAGAGTCTTTACAACGCAGAAGTAGCCGGTGTTGGGTGAGCTGCGAAAACAAATCTTCTGTGTCTTGATCTATTGTGTCGACTATTTAATTTTATCGTTCCGTATTATTTTCATTTCTCCCTGATGCCGGTTCTAATTTCCTAACAAGTGGTATCAGAGTTTATGGAACTAAAAAGTCTTTTATTCTACGATCTAAGTTAACGGTGGGTAACAATGTCTGTGTTCTCTTCCCCATTTTTTTAGATCATAGTTTTGAAGGCGTTGGTTCAGATTCAAGGAGAGATTAAATTAGCGGCGGCGGCAAGCAAAAAAGTCGAAGGATAAAATTAAAATTATTAAGAAATTTGATGACTACGACTTTGCATGGTGGGAACTTCAAATTGAAGATTATCTATATCAAAAAGATTTACACGAACCGATGTTGGGTTTGACGTCAGTCACCAAAGAAGGTGAAGAGATTGATACGGCCATAAAGGCCGGGTACGATCTTTTGGATAGAAAAGCTCTTGGTGTTATTCGTTTCGGCTTGACGAAGAAGACCGGATTCCACATTGCAAAATCTAAAACCGCAAAAGAAGCCATGGAGTTACTTTCAAATATATATGAGAAGCCGTCGACGTCCAATCAAATGTTCTTGTTGCGGAAGTTGGTGAATATGAAGTTATCCGAGAAGGGTACCGTTGCCGATCACATGAATAACTTCACGCAAATTGTGAATCAATTGGAAAGCGTGGGGATGAAATTGGAAGTAAAGTTATAAGATCTTTTATTCCTATATTTATTACCATAATCTTACAATACCGCTATATAAACTATTTCGGGTACATTGAAAGAATCTCACTTTGGATAATACTGTGAGTTGCATCATGAATGAGGAGATTAGGAGAAAGGTTTCAGGTGAAAATTCCTCAAGTTCTTCATTCAATACTGCTCTAGCCGTGAAGGGTAGAAACAGGAGTAAAAGTAGAAGGAGATGGCGTGGGAGATCAAAATCAAGAGGTAAAAGTAGAGATGGCAAAAACAATGAATGTTGGCATTGTCACAAACCGAGTCATAGAAAAGCGGATTGTGAACAATACAAAAATGAGAAGAAGAAACAAGATGATAATTATGATGGTGCACATATTGTAAGCAATGAGTAGTTCAACAATTTGTGCTTGTCTGCTTACGAGGCCGTGGAGATTATAGATTGGTTCTTGGATTCTGGCGCTTTTTTCAATGCATATCTAGACGATGTGAATTCCTAGAGTACAAGAGTGGTGATTTTGGTCATGTGACCGTGGGTATAAGCAATGGCCAGTAGAAGGAAAATGAGTTATGAAGGTGAAAAATAATGACGGTACTTGTCTAGTGTTGCGTGGAACGCAATATATTCCGAAGCTGAAGAAAAATCTTATCTCGGTTAGTGTGTTGGAAAGAGAGGGATATGTTACCTCTTTTGGTAACGGAGAATAGAAGATTATTTCTGGTTCATGAATTGTTGCTAAGGGAAAGCGTTCTAGCACGCTTTATATGTTTAAAGATGCAAGCTCAGAGTACTTGGCGGTTTCCACTTCTTCCACACACAATGATACTACTATCTGGCATTACCGACTGGGACATCTTGATAAGAAAGGTGTGAAGGAGTTACATCGTTGAGAATTGCTGCCTGGTTAAAAAAGTTTCAAGATGGATTTTTGTGAAAATTGTGTTCTCGGAAAGCAAAAGGCGGTTAGTTTTCGAATTGATGGCGTAAAGCACAAAGTAGAGCGTTTGGAGTTAGTGCACAAAGATGTCTGGGGCCTAGCTCAACAAGTTTCAATGGGAGGAAATAAATACTTTGTGACTTTATTGATGATTCTACGAGAAAAATATGGGTGTTTCCTATTAAAGAGAAGTTTGATATTTTTGAGACATTCAAACATTGGAAGACTATGGTGAGTATGATACAAGTTGCAAAGTCAGAGCATTAAAATCTGACAACGGTGGTAAATTGTAATATTTTTGAAATCGTTTTGCGAATTTTCCTGTTTTAGGGCAAAATTGTCGGTTTTTCCCGTTTTAACCCGATTTCGATCAAACGTCCGTATAAACTTGTCGGCACCTATTTTAGCTAAAATAAAGCTTGTGCACGAACTTTGGGGGTATTTGGGAAGTTTTGGTTCAGATAGAATTTTTCCCAAATAAAATATTATTTTAAGCGGTATTTTGTGCACGTAAATCGGGAAATTTCTTCTTTTGGGAATAAATTGAATCTTATCACTAGAATTATTTTAGAAGCTTCTTTTCAAATATCTAGACTTTTCTTTTGTGCAAAAGGAATTGATTAAAAAAAGAAAAGAAAAGAGAGAAAGGTGGCATTTTTCATTTAATGAGCATTTATTGCTTAAGACTTGAATTTTCTTCATTTTAATTACACAAACCCCCCCCCCTCAACCCATGGCCGAGCCTCATCCTCAAATTTCTGTCCAAAACATTTCCCAAGCTCATTTCTTCATTATTTCTTCACAATTCTTCAAGAAAAATTCCTAAAATAATCCACAAAAATCCTAAATAAAATAAAAGCATCATTTTCCTTCACTAAACTAGTTTGGATCTTCAACAAAGTATGGTTTTTGATGCTAAGATGATGGATTAAGCTTCATTTTGATGTTTTCGAGGAGGTATAATTCTTACCTTAATCCTTATATATTTGTTTTAATCTTAATCTAGCTAATTTAGTTAGCTAATTATGTGTTTAGTTTAGTTTTTAAATCATGATTAATTCATTTATATTTGTTTTAAGAAATTCATGTTAGGGTTAAAGTTTGTTTAAGTGATTAGTGTTCATTTAAAGTGTTAATTTGTGTTTTGGAAAGATTAACCTACTAGAAAATGTTAATTTTTGCTAATGAATACTTTGTTTAATTAAGCAAAGTTGCTTACTAGGTTTTTGCAAAAGCTTAATTAGCAAGTGTTAAAAATATAGGAATGGTTTAGATAGCTTAGTTAAGCTATTATAAGGTGTTTGTAATCGCTAGATATGCGTTAGCTTGAAACTAGTGCGAAATATTGCGATAGGTTGCTTACTAGATTTCGGGGTTTTTCCGACGTGGGTTCGATTGGTCGTTGCGAAATTATATCTATTGTATTCCTCGTAATTATTTGTGTTGTGTCGCGCGATCGGGATGATCGAGGTCTAGACTTGGTGTTTTGTAGTTTAGCGACCCCAGTTAGGGTTTTTGGCCGTTGTCGTGCGCGATAGATGCGCTAAGCGCGCAGTGTAATTTTCCGGGCGTTTTCATCGCGTTTCATTGTCTTTTCGTCATTATAGGATATTTAGCTTATGTGTTGTATTTATGAAATGTTAGGTTCGCAAGCAGGGACTTCGGATGCTGCGGACAAGGGGAAGCAGGTGGTCGGATTTTCATAGCTCGAGACCATCTGTGAGTAAATTTAACATCTACGGGGAAATCGCCCGTATGGCGTTATGCGTCGGGGCGAATATGATATGATATGTTAGCTGCATGTTATTGCATATTGGTTAATTTCATATGAATGTCATTGCATAATAGTATTTGTTGTACTTTAGATAAAACACATTACTGACGGTTCATATTGCACGAGCACTAAATTGTATGCTACACCCACATCGTCAGTAATTGCCATGACACGCACAAACCACCTACATACATGTTATTGTGTTTGACATGGATGGTTAAGATAGTAACTCTTAATCCATTTCACGTATATCTTACTATAGCTACTTGTACATTTTGCTTACATGTAGATACTTAAACCTTACTACACTTACATGTACACGTCATATGATGCTGCATTTGTTTTCGAATGATTTAGGAATCGCCTGATATGTTTTAAAGCTAGAATCAATTTAAAGAGCGGTTCCCTTTATATGCTCATATTGATATTTTATGTTGCATATATCAGTTTTATATGGATTTTACGCATTGAGATATGGATTTCATATGATTTATGGATTTGAGAACCGTGGGGGTATTTTCAAGAAACTATGTATTGTTTGAAAACCCGGTTTCTCTTGATATGATATTTGATGCGTCCACCATGAGATTTCTCGGTTCTGAGATTTGTGATATATACCCGATGCGAGGAGTGAGTGGGCCGTGTGCGGGTACATGGTGGGACCCGGTACGGTTCCCCTCGGCAAGATGTTCGTGGTACAGACGATGAGCCTGGAAGGTGGACAAGTACCTACCGGTGATTGTATTTGGACTCGGCGGTTATCGTGAGGATACCGACCGGAGTGATGTGTGACATATCGTCAGGGCCAGTCATGGTGACAGCGCCTGAGTTATGGGGATTTACGTGTCGATACTAGACACGGGTTTTCATGATGTTTCGGGTGTCGATGTTAGACACTCAGGTTTCCATGATTTTTTACAGGATGTGAGGGCCGATCTGAGGATGCAGTGCCTGAGGATTTGGGATTTGGTGTGTCAGTGAGGGACACTGGTGTTTTTCCATGCTGATGATTTTGCATGAGATTTTATATTATATCATCCCACACTCAGGATTATGTTGATATGCATTGCTTCATATAGTTGTAGTACCCTGATGATGTACCTTTACATGATTGTTGCATATTCACTTATCATACTTATGCTATCGGATTACTTGTGATAGATAGATCGCTGTTCGTGCATACTTGCGATTACTGTATGATGTTATTTACTATTCACGAGTTGGCAACTCACCCCCGTTGTGCCACAGTGTTTTGCAGGACTTACCCTCTGAGTAGTCGCGGCAGGGCGTCTTATCATCTCTACTTTTGCGGATACCGCTATGGTTGGCTGTGAGGCCTTACTTTTAGGTGGGTTTGCGGTTATCTGTTTATACCTTATATATTTTTTGTTGGATCTAGTATTCTCCATCTACCACTATTGTGTATATGACTTAGAGACGACTTGTGAGGATTCAATGTTATATTTTGTGGTGACTTTGGGTGTCGTGCTCGTGGGAGCCGGTTTTGTTGAAAAGTTTTACTTCTTTATGCAGTTTTCTTTTATATTTCTTCGCTTCGGCATCGTATATATGTTGTGGTGGTTGTTTCCACCGTTGGGCGTGATTTGCTCCCGTTTGGGATGCTTTTATTATTATCTATGTTGTACCCGTTTTCGGAGCTAGTTTTTACAAAGGAGGTGCTGCCGAAATTTTTAAGAATGAAAACTAAACTTAAAGAATTTAACTTGAAAATTTTCGAATGTTTAAAACTATGTTTTCTCCGTTGATCCAGTTTTGGGTGGTTTAGATTTATGGGTTTCGGCTTACTTGAGTTGCGTACGCCTGTAGACGTTACGTAGTTTAAGTGCCAGTTACGGGCCAAATTTTGGGTCGTGACAAAGTTGGTATCAGAGCCAGGTTTTACCTTTCGGAGTGTAGGATGACCTTGGTATGATGGAGTAGGTAGCTTAAGCAGAGTGACGTAGCGTGTGTATGTTCCGCGGCATACTTACGACACGGTACTCCGCCTAAGTTACCTTAGGACTTATTGATTGAAATTCTTTCCGTGATTGATATACATCTTTGTGACTCGATTTCCGTTTCCTTATCGAATCTTGTTTTAATTTCCATCCTATATGCCGCCGAAGACTACGAGGGCACAGAGAGCGGCCGCGAGGGCCGAGGTCAGAGTCGACTTGTCTGAGGCGAGGACTGACCAGGGCGATACGCCTGTGGTACCGGAGCATATTGCTATGATTGGGGCTGGTATGCAGGACCTGCGCCAGATTGTGGGGACTTTGGTAGAGGCCATTCGAGCACAGCGGCAGGCTGTTGTTCCACCCGTTGCAGGGACCATGATGGTACCTACAGTTCCGGCAGTCGCAGTTACAGCTCCGGAGGTTATTACCGTGTCATTGACGGAGTTCATGAGGCTGAGGCCTCCGGTGTTTACTGGCACAGATGTTACTGAGGATCCGCAGTCGTTCATCGACTGGATGGCCGGGATTTGTCGCTCACTCCGATGCTCCGACGAGAGATGGGTAGAGTATGCGAGTTTCTGCCTGGAGGGTCTGGCCCAGAAGAGGTGTGAGTCATTGAAGAGGGGCAGAGCCGCTGGTCTTGCTCCTATGACCTGGGCTGAGTTGTGACTGTGTTTCTCACCCGTTTTCTTCCACCGAGCGTCAGGGATGCGCGAGTGCGCAAATTTGAGTCGTTACGTCAGACTCCTGGGATGACGGTGTCTGAGTATGATGTATTGTTTACTGATTTGTCGGTGCATGCTCCGTATTTGGTGGCGACTGAGGAGATGAGGGTGAAGAGGTTTGTTCGATGCCTGCTTACCCAGTTGTTCCTAGCCATCAGCATTCAGCATTGTGACACGTATGCGGCAGCTGTGGATGCAGCGCTATTGGTGGAGGAGCGTCTAGCTGAGTCATCGGTTGTTTCGGAATAGAAGAGGACTCGTACGGATGTACCAGCACGGAGGCAGAGGTTTATATTCCGAGACAGAGCTCGATCAAACACTGGGAGTAGCAGAGATGTGGGACGTGGCCAGTTGATCAGTACTTTTTCACAGGAGGGTCAGCCGTCGACACATGGGTGTATTTGATGTGGCAGTTTATAGCACCTAGTGAGGGATTGTACCGTGGTGAATCAGAGAGGGCCAGCAGTACCCCATGTTACCTTACCGCCTTCCCCGCCTCAGAGAGCGTTGCCTCTTATTCCTGTTGTTGCGCCGCGTCAGACTCCTGCTCAGAGAGATCGTGGTCGCGGTGGTTTTGTACCGAGAGGACGAGGTGGCAGAGGCAGAGGACAGCCAATACCCGGTAGAGGGCAGGCACGGGTTTTTGCCTTGACTCACCAGGATGCTCAGGCGTCCAATGCTGTGGTTTCAGGTACCCTTTCTGTATGTTCTTATGATGCACATGTTCTTTTCGATCCGGGATCTACGCATTCGTATGTTTCTACGCACTTCGTGCCGAGGTTAGGCCGAGTGTCGTGTTTGCTGGATCAGCCACTTGTCGTGACCACTCATGTGGGAGAGTCGTTTGTTGCACGACAAGTGTTCCGATCGCGTGTTGTCCGTTTAGGAGACATAGATTTGTCCGTCGACTTGATCCTTCTCGAGATGTTGGACTTCGACGTTCTGTTGGGCATGGACTGGCTAGCTACTTGCTACGCATCCGTGGACTGCTGCGAGAAGACAGTTAGATTTTGTTTTCCCGGCGAGTCAGTGTTTGTTGTGCAGGGGGACCGTGGTGCCGCCCCTCACAGTTTGATTTCTGTCCTGTGCGCTAGTCGGATTTTGAGGAGGGGATGTCGGGGATTCTTGGCTTTCATTCATGATACTGGAGCCACAGTGGAGTCGTTTGACCAGGTTTCTACCGTGCGAGAGTTCCCCGATGTCTTTCCCGATGAGTTACCTGGGTTGCCGCCAGAGCGCGATATTGAGTTCTGCATTGATCTGATTCCTGGCACGGAGCCTATTTCCATACCACCTTATCGGATGGCTCCGGTAGAGCTTAGAGAGCTTAAAGATCAATTGCAAGAGTTGCTTGATTTGGGACTTGTGTGTCCGAGTGTTTCACCGTGGGGAGCTCCTGTTCTGTTCGTCAAGAAGAAGGACGGCAGTTTGAGGCTATGTGTGGATTATCGTCAGCTGAAACGAGTTACAGTGCGAAATAGGTATCCTTTACCTCGCATTGACGAGTTATTTGATCAGCTCCAGGGTGCGAAACATTTTTCAAAGATTGATTTGCGTTCGGGTTATCATCAGTTGCGGGTTCGGAATGATGACATTCCGAAGACTGCTTTTCGTACGCGCTATGGGCATTATGAGTTTTTGGTGATGTCATTCGGACTCACCAATGCGCCAGCAGTGTTCATGGATCTGATGAACCGGATTTTCAGGCCGTTCCTCGACCAGTTCATTATAGTGTTTATTGATGATATACTGGTGTACTCTAGGAGTCGTGAGGAGCATGAGCGGCACTTGAGGATTACTTTGCAGATATTGAGAGAGCACCATCTGTATGCTAAGTTCTCAAAATGCGCATTTTGGCTTGATAGTGTGGACTTCCTGGGTCATGTGGTGACTGGTGATGGTATTCTTATGGACCCGAGGAAGATCGAGGCTGTATAGCTTTGGCCCAGACCTGTATCGGTGACGGAGGTCCGCAGCTTTTTGGGCTTAGCTGGTTATTATTGCCGTTTTGTGCAGGATTTCTCGAGTATCGCTGCACCACTGACTGGACTGACCCGGAAGGGAGTTCCTTTTCTTTGGACTGATGCGTACGAGCAGAGTTTTCAGCAGTTGAAGACTCGGTTGACGACAGCACTAGTTCTATCTTTACCTTCTGGATCAGGCGGCTATGTTGTTTATTGTGATGCTTCTCGAGTGGGGCTCGGCTGTGTATTGATGCAGCACGATAGAGTGATTGCTTACGCTTCTAGGCAGCTGAAGAAGCACGAGCAGAATTACCCCACTCACGATCTTGAGATGGCCGCGGTAGTCTTTGCGTTGAAGATTTGGAGACACTACTTGTACGGAGAGTCGTGTCAGATCTTCACGGATCACAAGAGTTTGAAGTATATTTTCCAGCAGCGGGATCTGAATCTGAGACAGCGCCGATGGATGGAGCTAGTGAAGGATTATGATTATGAGATCCTTTATCACCCAGGCAAGGCGAATGTGGTAGCTGATGCTTTGAGTCGTAGGCCCGGGGGCAGCTTGTCCCAGTTGAGCGCAGTTCAGCGTCAGTTTTCTGCAGATTGGCAACTCTTGTGTGATGGTAGAGTGCGGTTCGAGTTCACTTCCGCTGGGGGACAGCTTGCTCATGTCCCCGCCCGTCCAATACTACTTGATCGTATCCGTGAAGCGCAGCCCAGTGATGCCCGTTTGACTGAGATTCTTGAGCTTGTTCGGCAGGGAAGAGTTTCGGAGTTCATGATTGATGACCAGGGTGTGCTACGATGCGGGACTCGCTTATGTGTACCAGATGATGATGGGTTGAGACGTGAGATCCTAGAGCAGGCACATCAGTCGGTGTTTAGCGTTCATCCAGGTTCCACCAAGATGTACCGTGACTTGAGGGACTTCTACTGGTGGGAAGGGATGAAGCGTGATATATCGGACTTCGTTTCGAGGTGCCTGACTTGTTAGCAAGTCAAGGCTGAGCATCAGAGACCGGCTAGAGAGTTGCAGCCTTTACCCGTTCTGGAGTGGAAATGGGAGCAGATTTCCATGGACTTCATTGTGGGTCTACCCAGGACCAGTCGAGGGTATGACTCCATTTGGGTTATTGTAGACCGGTTGACGAAAGCGGCTCACTTCCTTCCAGTGAAGACCACTTTCGGTTATACTCAGTATGATCAGTTGTACATAGATGAGATTGTGCGTTTGCACGGTGTTCCCACATGCATAGTATCCGACAGAGGCACCCAGTTTACTAGCCGTCTTTGGCAGAAGCTTCAGGAAGCTTTGGGCACCCGGTTGAGTTTTAGCACCGCTTTTCATCCACAGACCGATGGTCGGTAGGAACGGATTATTCAGACTCTGGAGGATATGCTCCGTGCATGTGTGCTTGATTTTGGTGGCAGTTGGGATCGTCACTTGCCATTGATTGAGTTCTCCTACAACAACACCTTTCAGGAGACTATTCAGATGGCACCTTTTGAGGCTTTATATGGTAGGAAGTGTCGATTGCCAATCTGTTGGACCGAGCTTAGTGAGAGTCTGGTTTTGGGGCCCCAGCTAGTTCAGGAGACTACGGAGAAGATCCAGCTAATTCAGGACAGGATGAGAGCAGCCCAGTGCAGGCAGAAGTCTTATGCCGACCGTCATCGTTGCAGACCTGAGTTCGCAGTGGGTGATCATGTATTCCTGAGAATTTCTCCGATGAAGGGCGTTATGCGATTTAGGAAGAGGGGGAAGCTCAGTCCCAGATTTGTAGGTCCTTTCGAGATCCTTGAGCGAGTGGATTTTATTGCTTATCATTTGGCGCTCCCGCCTAGTTTTCCGGATGTTCACCCCGTTTTCCATGTGTCGATACTTCGTAGATACCTTCATGATCCTTCTCATATGATTCAGCATGAGAGCGTTCAGCTTGAGCGCGATCTTTCGTTCACCGAGCAGCCGGTAGTTATATTGGATCGGCAGGTGAAGAAACTTCGGTCAGAGGTCTTGCCATCTGTGAAGGTTCTTTGGCGTAGCCCGACTAGTGAGGAGATCATTTGGGAGGCCGAGAACGAGATGCGGAAGAAGTTCCCTCATCTCTTTGAAGGTACGCGTAGTTAAATTTTAATTCAGGGACCGAATTTTTATAAGGGGGAGATTGTAACGTTTTAGAAATCGTTTTGCGAATTTTCCCGTTTTAGGGTAAAATTGTCGGTTTTTCCCGTTTTAACCCGATTTCGATCAAACGTCCGTATAAACTTGCCGGCACCTATTTTAGCTAAAATAAAGTTTATGCGCGAACTTTGAGCGTATTTGGGAGGTTTTGGTTCAGATAGAATTTTTCCCAAATAAAATATTATTTTAAGCGGTATTTTGTGCACGTAAATCGGGAAATTTCTTCTTTTGGGAATAAATTGAATCTTATCAGTAGAATTATTTTAGAAGCTTCTTTTCAAACATCTAGACTTTTCTTTTGTGCAAAAGGAATTGATTAAAAAAAGAAAAGAAAAGAGAGAAAGGTGGTATTTTTCATTTAATGAGCATTTATTGCTTAAGACTTGAATTTTCTTCATTTTAATTACACAAACCACCCCCCCCCCATCAACCCATGGCTGAGCCTCATCCTCAAATTTCTGTCCAAAACATTTCCCAAGCTCATTTCTTCATTATTTCTTCACAATTCTTCAAGAAAAATTCCTAAAATAATCCACAAAAGTTCTAAATAAAATAAAAGCATCATTTTCCTTCACTAAACTAGTTTGGATCTTCAACAAAGCATGGTTTTTGATGCTAAGATGATGGATTAAGCTTCATTTTGGTGTTTTCGGGGAGGTATAATTCTTACCTTAATTCTTATATATTTGTTTTAATCTTAATCTAGCTAATTTAGTTAGCTAATTATGTGTTTAGTTTAGTTTTTAAATCATGATTAATTCATTTATATTTGTTTTAAGAAATTCATGTTAGGCTTAAAATTTGTTTAAGTGATTAGTGTTCATTTAAAGTGTTAATTTGTGTTTTGGAAAAGATTAACCTAGTAGAAAATGTTAATCTTTGCTAATGAATATTTTGTTTAATTAAGCAAAGTTGCTTACTAGGTTTTTGCTAAAGCTTAATTAGCAAGTGTTAAAAATATAGAAATGGTTTAGATAGCTTAGTTAAGCTATTATAAGGTATTTGTAATCGCTAGATATGCGTTAGCTTGAAACTAGTGCGAAATATTGCGATAGGTTGCTTACTAGATTTCGGGGTTTTTCCAACGTGGGTTCGATTGGTCGTTGCGAGATTATATCTATTGTATTCCTCGTAATTATTTGTGTTGTGTCGCGCGATCGGGATGATCGGGGTCTAGACTTGGTGTTTTGTAGTTTAGCGACCCCAGTTAGGGTTTTTGGCCGTTGTCGTGTGCGATAGATGCGCTAAGCGCGCAGTGTAATTTTCCGGGCGTTTTCATCGCGTTTCATTGTCTTTTCGTCATTATAGAATATTTAGCTTATGTGTTGTATTTATGAAATGTTAGGTTCGCAAGCAGGGACTTCGGGTGCTGCGGACAAGGGGAAGCAGGTGGTCGGATTTTCATAGCTCGAGACCATCTGTGAGTAGATTTAACATTTACGGGGAAATCGCCCGTATGGCGTTATGCGTCGGGGCGAATATGATATGATATGTTAGCTGCATGTTATTGCATATTGGTTAATTTCATATGAATGTCATTGCATAATAGTATCTGTTGTACTTTAGATATAACACATTACTGACGGTTCATATTGCAGGAGCACTAAATTGTATGCTACACCCACATCGTCAGTAATTGCCATGACACGCACAAACCACCTACATACATGTTATTGTGTTTGACATGGATAGTTAAGATAGAACTCTTAATCCATTTCACGTATACTTTACTATAGCTACTTGTACATCTTGCTTACATGTAGATACTTAAACCTTGCTACACTTACATGTACACCTCATATGATGCTGCATTTGTTTTCGAAGGATTTGGGAACCACATGATATGTTTTAAAGCTAGATTCAATTTAAAGAGAGGTTTTCCCTTTATATGCTCATATTGATATTTTATGTTGCATATATCAGTTTTATATGGATTTTACGCATTGAGATATGGATTTCATATGATTTATGGATTTGAGAACCGTGGGGGTATTTTCAAGAAACTATGTATTGTTTGAAAACCCGGTTTCTCTTGATATGATATTTGATGCATCCTCCATGAGATTTCTCGGTTCTGAGATTTGTGATATATACCCGATGCGAGGAGTGAGTGGGCCGTGTGCGGGTATATGGTGGGGCCCGGTACGGTTCTCCTCGGCAAGATGTTCGTGGTACAGACGATGAGCCTGGAAGGTGGGCAAGTACCTACCGGTGATTGTATTTGGACTCGGCGGTTATCGTGAGGATACCGAACGGAGTGATGTATGGCATATCGTCAGGGCCAGTCATGGTGACAGCGCCTGAGTTATGGGGATTTACGTGTCGATACTATACACGGGTTTTCATGATGTTTCGGGTGTCGATGTTAGACACTCAGGTTTCCATGATTTTTTACAGGATGTGAGGGCCGATCTGAGGATGCGGTGCCTGAGGATTTGGGATTTGATGTGTCAGTGAGGGATACTAGTGTTTTTTCATGCTGATAATTTTGCATGAGATTTTATATTATATCATCCCACACTCAGAATTATGTTGATATGCATTGCTTCATGTAGTTTTAGTACCCTGATGATGTACCTTTACATGATTGTTGCATATTCACTTATCATACTTATGCTATCGGATTACTTGTGATAGATAGATCGCTGTTCGTGCATACTTGCGATTACTGTATGATGTTATTTACTATTCACGAGTTGGCAACTCACCCCCGTTGTGCCACAGTGTTTTGCAGGACTTACCCTCTGAGTAGTCGCGGCAGGGCGTCTTATCATCTCTACTTTTGCGGATACCGCTACGGTTGGCTGTGAGGCCTTACTTTTAGGTGGGTTTGCGGTTATCTGTTTATACCTTGTATATTTTTTGTTGGATCTAGTATTCTCCATCTACCACTATGTTGTATATGACTTAGAGACGACTTGTGAGGATTCAGTGTTATATTTTGTGGTGACTTTGGGTGCCGTGCTCGTGGGAGCCGGTTTTGTTGAAAAGTTTTACTTTTTTATGCAGTTTTCTTTTATATTTCTTCGCTTCGGCATCGTATATATGTTGTGGTGGTTGTCTCCACCGTTGGGCATGATTTGCTCCTGTTTGGGATGCTTTTATTATTATCTATGTTATACCCGTTTTCGGGGCTAGTTTTTACAAAGGAGGTGCTGCCGAAATTTTTAAGAACGAAAACTAAACTTAAAGATTTTTGCTTGAAAATTTCCGAATGTTTAAAACTATGTTTTCTCCGTTGATCCAGTTTTGGGTGGTTTAGATTTCTGGGTTTCGGCTTACTTGAGTAGCGTACGCCTGTAGACGTTACGTAGTTTAAGTGTCGGTTACGGGCCAAATTTTGGGTCGTGACATAAATATACAAGTTTGGCATTAGCTAAGTTCTTAAGAGAAGAAGGTATTCATAGAAAGAGAACCGTTCCAAGAACTCCACAAGAGAACGGTATTGCTGAGCGGATGAACCGGACCATCTTAGTGAGTGCAAGAAGTATAAGGCTCATGTAGAGCTCCCTATTTATCTTTGGGCCAAAATAGTAAACACGGCCGTTCACATGATTAATCGCAGTCCATCTAATGCGTTGGATGAAAAGATTCCAGAAGAAATATGGTTAGGAAAACTAATTAATTACTCGTATTTAAAAGCATTCGGTTGTTTCGCATATTACTTACTTGACGGTGACTCGAGAAAAAAGCTTGTTGCAAAGTCACGCAAGTATGTGTGTTTCTTAGTTATGGCAGTGACGAGTACGGGTACCGCATTTGGGATTATGAGTTCAACAAAGTCATTCGAGTTTGGAATGTGGTGTTCAACAAGAATGAGATGTACAAGGACTGAAAGCAAGTTGAAGAGCCAACAATGAAGTCTGACATGGTAGAGTTAGACATTGAGCCAGTCCAGAATGCGTCATTGCCGCAAGAGCATGAGGAGGTTCATGAAGAACCTGTTACCGGTGATGATGTGGGCGTTCCCACAGAGATCGGTGATCTTGAACCGGTCAGTGAACCGTTGATTCTACATCTGCAGAGATTCCAGAGTTGAGAAGTGCTCGCATGAGAAAACCTAAAGTCATTTTTGATCCATCAACAAATAGTGTTTATCATCACATCTTGTATACAGATTCGAGTGAGCCGGAGACTCTTGAAGAAACATTGCAAAATGGTGCTCGCAGTGAGTAAGAGCATGCCATGAAGGAAGAAATGAATTCGTTGATGCTCAACAGGACTTGGGAGTTAACCAAATTACCCGCTGAAAAGAAAGCCCTGTTGAATAAATGGGTAAACCGAGTCAAAGATGAGGCAGACGAAACAAAGCGACACAAGCCAAGGCTTGTTGTCAACGGGTATCCTCAAAAGGAGGGAATTGCCTGCAATGAGATATTTTCTCCAGCTATTAAGATGACTTCTATAAGAGTTTTGCTGAGCACAGTAGCAGTACAAGATCTTCATCTTGAGCAGTTAATGTGAAAACGGCGTTTTTATATGGTGATCTCGAAAAAGAACTATACATGGTGTAACCTAAAGGTTTTGAAGTTAAAGGTAAAAAATATATGGTATGCAGATTGAGAAAGAGCTTGTATGGTTTAAAGCAAACTCCTCGTCAATGGTATCTCAGGTTTGATGGATTCATGGGAGAAAAAGGATTTACACATTGCGAGTCGGATCATTATGTCTATATGAAGAAGTTCAATGATAGCGATGTTATGTATCTATCTCTATATGTGGATGATATGCTTTTGGCATGTAGGAGTATGGAGAAAATCAATGTGGTGAAGCATGTTTTGATGTCACAATTTTCTATGAAATATTTGGGTGCGACAAAGCAAATTCTCAGTATGAAAATCACCAGAGATAGAAAAGAGAGGAAGTTGTGGGTTTCTCAAGAAGACTATATCAAGAATGTGTTGAAGCGATTCAATATGGAGCAAGCAAAACCAGTGATGACCTCTCTTGCAAGTCACTTTAAACTATCAAAGGAGCATGGTCCTAAGACGCAAGGTGAAATTGATATGATACAGAGAATTCCTTATACGTCGGCAGTGGGTAATTTAATATATGTTATGGTTTACACAAGACCAAACATTGCTTAGCAGTGGGGGCAATAAACCGCTATATGCAAAATCCAGGTAAAACACATTGAGAAGCAGTAAAATGGATCTTTCGATATTTAGTTGGCACTTCTAATTATTTCTTATGTTATGCAAGAGATCCACTTGAGGTGAATGGTTATGTGGATGCTGATCTAGCGGGAGATCGAGACACATGTAAAAGTACAACCGGATATGACTCCACGGCTGGAAGAACATCAGTAAGTTGGTTATCAAAGCTCCAATCAATTGTCGCATTATCTACTATAAAGTCAGAGTATGTAGTAATAACGGAAGCGTTTAAGAAGATGTGGTTGTAAGATCTCATGATAGAACTTTATGAGAAGTAAGAGTTGGGACACTTCAGAGCGACAGTCAAAGTGCAATACAGTTGGCTAAGAATGCCGTGTTTCATGCAAGAACTCGGCATATCAATAAGAAGTATCGCTTAGTGCGGGGATTATTAAAGAAGAAACAACTGAAACTGAAAAAGATTGATAGAGTCAAAAATCCCGCGGATATATTGACAAAGGTGGTAGATACAGAAAAACTTAAATTTTGCTCAAGATGATCTTGGTTCAAGATGAACAAGGTGAGATTCGTAGAGCCTCATACACGTGATGTGCTTATCCACTAAAGTTGCTTCGTAAAATGAAAGGATGAAAAATTGGCGAAGAATTTGAGTATTGTCTTCAAGTGGGAGTTGTTGATTATGAAGCCTATGCTAAAGAAAAAACTGCCTAAGAATAAAATTCGGTCCGGTCCAGAAAGCTAACGCATGCGCTAACGTGCATATGGTCAACGCACGCAGGCAACATTGGTTGTTGTTCCTTCCTCTTCGTTTTCTTTTGGTTGCAAGAGAAAAGTATTTAAGTGTTTTATACCATTATGTTTTCTTGCAAGACAAAATACTTAAAGAGCTTTGTCTTTGAATGACAAATTTTCCAAAGCATTGAATGCTTTATGGACTTTGAAAGCAATGGTGGGTGGTTCTTTCATGATCATTTTGTACTCTCTCTCTCTTCCCTGTAATGTTCTCTCTTCTCTTCTCCAGAAACACAGAAGGCCAAAATCAAGAAATATAAATCACCGAATGATTTATAGAGAGCATTCACAAATATTGTAATCGTAAGATTATAAAGAGATCGTAAGATTTCTTATGGAGAGTAATTTTGCAACCGAGCAAAACATATAGTAAATATCGTAGAGAGCCTCTACGAAGCCACTGCAGCCAGTGTTGGATGAACTGTGAAAACAAATCTTCTGTGTCTTGATCTGTTGTGCCGACTATTTAATTTTATCGCTCCGTATTATTTTCATTTCTCACTAGCGTCGGTTCTAATTTCGTAACAATAGTGGTGTGCAAATTATACTTAGATAAGAATGCATAGTTAACAGTAGCACCTATATGCCATGCTCTGGTTGGAAAAATAACCAACTGTTGCAACGAATCGCACTTTTCAAGAAGAGCCACTTAAATTGTACATTTAGATATCCACAAATCTATAACTATAAATAAAGAGATTATATCAAATTTGCGCTGTCCTACAAAGGAAACTAGTAATCCGCTGTAGTACATGGTCATCAAAGATATATGGAGGAATCAATTGGGTTTATTTCAGTTGGTATCAATTTCCTCTCCAATATGAGAGATCGCAAGTTTGATCCCCAAGGGGTCGATTCCCAAAAAAAAAGATACAGAGAGAATTTGAGATCACCTTTTGCATTGTTGGGAGAAAAACAAACAGAATATATATATATATATATATATATATATATATATATATATATATATATATATATATATATATATATATATATAATGAAAGAAAGATGTCATAGGAGCGAATTTCCTCCTGTGGTGTCGAAAAAATACACCTTCCCTCGACGATCGGCATCCATCGTCATCATCATCTTTATCATGTAAGATGTGGTTACGAAATTCCATCACTTTTTCATCGTTAATTTAGCAATACTGGAAGGGAATAACCAAACCTTGATAAAGATGATGATGTGGATACACCAAACCATTATATATATATATATAATGGAGGAAAGAAGTCATAGGAGCGAATTTCCTCCAATGGTGTCGAAAGAATACACCCTCTTTCGACGATCGGCATCCATCATCATCTTTATCATGTAAGATGTGGATGCAACAAATTTTATGTGATTCCATCAATTTTTCACCGTTGATTTAGCAAGAGAGGAAGGGAATAACCAAACCTTGATGCGGATAGAATCAGTGGATCAGCTCCTGCGCTTATGTTAAGCTCTGTTAAACCAATATATAGATTATGATGGTGATCAGTTCACACGAATTATAAACTAAAATATAACATTTAAAAGAAAACCAACTCAAATGTAGGATGACAGGAGAAAACCTTGAGGATGGTTACGCTTGTATATGCGGCTACAAATTTATGCTCATAATTCTTTCCATTTTATGGAGGTAGCTTGGAAGACCTCTGTGCATAAAATATTCCCTATGGGGGATAGTTTTGTTTTGTTGTTCTTTTTTGGTCGAACAAGTAAAGAACCCCAAATTTATGCCTTGCTTAGAGGTGGCAAAGCATGACATTGTACTCCTTATCTCTACAGTTCTTAGGTTATTCTTTGCTTGGGTAATGGTTAATTCCTTGTGTATGAAACTAGGCTTTGGTATAATTTACCTGCAGGTAAAGCAATATTTTATGCCCAATGTACCTGGATTCTTGAGTTAAATTTATTTCAAGTTTTAGTTGATAACGGCTTTTTACCTCATATCATCTGAGCGGTGACACCAGGAATCATAAATTTCAAGAGGAGATTGCTACGGATGATGATGATCACATTCCTGCAACGCGAATGTGATGAAGCATATGATTGAAAAAGTTTGGGTTCCAACAATAAAACTCAAGCCTTGTTGATGTGATGTGACCCATTTTATATTTTATACGCATGTGTTTCTTTTGTTGTTTCTAATGTGGGATTATCTTTAAAGTCGTATCATTTGTTTTTTTTTTACTTTCAACATATTTAATTATATATATTAAACAAAAGATAGTAAACTATAAGAAGAAATATGTATTAATATAACCATAAAATCGTAATAAAATAAAACAAAGGTTATAATTTTATCCAAAACCACAAGTTTTTAGCAAATACATATATAAAACTAAAGTAAAACATAAAAAAATTCAATCCAAAAGAGTGCAAAACATACAAAATATTAACCTTTTTTAATTGGAGCCGACTTTCATATACCCGAGTATCAATATGGACATTTACTTTTTCTAATAGTAGTCCATCATAAATGACATTTACTATTCCTGATAGTATGTCATGAAAGAGATTTAACCCCCTACACCATTTAGAAATGACGTTTACTATTTCTAATGGTCCGTCATGAAAGAGATTTAACTCTCCACGCTATCTAGAAGTGTCGGGTATTAAATAAAATAGCCATAGATTTAAACTTTATTTTCATACACACCAATCTCACACATAAATAATGCAATCAACTACTATACTACCTTTTCACAATAGCTTATTAGAAAGCTTTATTTTCTGGAGCTCTCTTTCTTGCCTTACTTCTCTTTTTCTTTTTGCTTGACGTGGTAAATTACAATGAAGGCTTTGCTTCATTTTATAGGTTTCATTAATTGTGTGCGCGAGTGATAGGGATTGGTGAGGGGTAAGGTGAGTGAGAGTGATCGGGGTTGGTGAAGGAGTTAGGGTCGGTGATGGACAGCCCACGTGAGGGTTGGAGTTTGTTGAAGAGCAGCCTATGTGAGGGTTGTTCCCAAGAAGGTGCTAACTTCAATAACCCCTCAACACCAATTTCTCTAAAGATAAGTCTGAGTTTCCTTCGGAATTCCACAAACTTTGACAAGCTTAGTCATTTAGTAAATATGTCTGACACTTGATCTTCTGTTCGTATCGATTGCATTGCAATCTCTTCTTGCAGTACCTTCTCCTTGAGAAAATGATGTATCTCGATATGATTTGTTCGTGCATGAAACACGGGATTCTCTGCTAGTTAAACGGCTGACTGGTTGTCACAATATAAGTTCACTGCATAGTCTACTGGCTGGTGTAGATCTTCCATCATCTGCATAAGCCATACATTTTCTTGAGCTACCATAGCCGCCGATCTATATTCTATCTCTGTTATCGACAATGACATAGTCGACTGTCTTTTGCTGCACCATGAAACATGTGCTGAACCAAGACTAAACACATATCCGGTTGTTGATCTTTGAGTGTCATAATCTCCGACGTGATTAGCATCACAATAACTAAATACTTTGCACTCTCTATCTTTCTTATATAAAAGACCATAGTCAATGGTTTCTTTTACATACCTTAGACTTCGTCGAATTGCTTCCAGATGAGGCTTTTTTGGTTTCTGCATATAGTGACTCACCACTCCAACCGCAAACGAGATGTCTGATCTCGTTATTGTCAAATAAATCAAGCTTCCAACTAGTTGTTGATATATGGTTGCATCTTTAAGGTCTTTTCTATCTTTTGCACATATCTTGACATTCGTCTCCATTGTTGTAGATGTTGGCTTGCAATTTATCATGCCATACTTGAGCAGTAGACCATTCGTGTACTTTTGCTAGCAGAGAAACATTCCTTCTTTTCTTTGATCAACTTCAAATTTAAGAAAATGCTTTAGTTGTCCGAGCTCTTTCATCTGAAAGTGAACTAAGATATTTTCTCTCGTTCTTTTGATCTATACCTCGCCATCTTCAGTCACGATCAGCTTCTCTCCTCAAGAGGACACCGAGCAGCTTCCCTGCCTGGTCTATCCCTGGATGGTAGTTTACTACCCACCGACGCCAAGGATCAAAGCCCTCATCAAGAGGCTACCGAGCAGCTCCCCAGCTCGGTCCATCCTTAGTGGGCAACTTCCTATCCATCTGTACTAAGCATCAAAAGCCCTCAACCTCGGCAAATGCCGACCAATCTGGACTAGGTTCTTGTCTAATTCATTCTAAAAGAAGTGGTCGCCGGTCCAACTCGAGAGAATGGGCATATCTATACCTTTCTACTCGAAGGAGCCAACCGACATACCTTAAGTGAGTGATCGCCATCTCGAATCCGGGGCCATAAGGACACCGACCTTACACCGGCCTTTGTACACTTGACAAATAATTGGACTTCACTCAACGCGAGATCGCCAACTAAAGGACCGGTCGCCGACCTAGCATATGGCTCGTCAGGCGAGGAAAACGCTAACAGGCTCACACAAATGAAAACATTGCCACACAAAAATTTGCAAAACGGCTTTATTCACAACTCGGGAGTCTTTACAAAGGTATTATAGGCTCCTCAGCTTTACAAAATTGCCCGAAGGCTTACAAAATTCCAAGGAAAAAAAAAGAAGGCAGAAAGGCCCAGACCTCGGGACCAGGGAGGACCTTAATATACTCCGCGCCAGCATCGGTAGCCGGGATGGTGGCTTTAGGGTTGGCGCCCCAAACAGGAGCTTCGGCACTGGGAGCCGGGGTGATCACCTTATCCCCAATGCTCCTACCGGAAGCCTTCCCCCCGGCGGCACTTCCGACGGCATCCCCCTGCATCTCATCCTCGAGGGGGTACTCGAGCCGGAGCCCGCCGTCGGAAAACTCCGGCATCAACGCCTTGACGGTATCAAGAGCCTGATACCAGACGAGGGCCCAGGCGTCAGCAAGGTCGGTATAGAATTGATCCGACGTCTTGTAGCTCTCCACCGCCTTTGCGGCACGGAGGTCGGCGCACTTCATCCCTTCCTTCGCCGCATCATTTTCCCTCTTAAGGGTGTCTCGTGTCTTCTTCAGAGTGGCGTTGAGCACCCTGGCCTCCTCCAACTTAGCCTCGACGACCTTATTGGACTCTTTCAAAATTCGGGTGGACTCCCTGCAGTTGGAGTTCACCCCCTCCTCGGCGGCCACCCTATCTTCGAGGACGGTGATCCTCTACCTCACCTAACGCAGCTCCCGGCTCAGGCCCTCTTCTCGGGAGGAAGACTCGCCCGCTATCTGCATCACCGAGGCAATTTTCTCATTCTCCATGTTGGCGATGAGGGCACAGTGGTGGAGGACCTAAGGAAAACAAAAGGAGGGGTTAAAAAGTATCCGATCCAACAAACAAAAAATGCTTAATGAAAACCCAAACGGGAGGCAAATACTGACCTGTACAGCCTCCTGAGCTATGGCGGCGACTTGGGCCTTGAGGGTCCCCCGGGGAATTTTCCCCCGGCCGATTGTTCCATCTCCGAGAGCAAGCTATCGGCAACAGAAAGCCCCGAGGGCACCTCAAAGCAAACTTCCCCCTCCTGCACGAAGATCGAGGAAGATGGTGATCGGGATACCGTCCTTTTATGCCGCTTGAGGGGGGCTGGGAGGGGTCGGCCTCATCCGCCACCTCCAAAACCCGGGGCTCTAGCTCCCGAGCATGTTTTCAGCTCTCCCCGCGGCTGCTCTCCAGAGCCCGGGGCGTGGTGGAACGCCTAGCCAGGGCGGCCGCCGACAGGGCCGGACTCGGAGTAGGGCGGGACAAGCCGGCGCCTCCGGCCTTCCTCCCATTCTTCTTGGCCATGGCAGGCAGAAATTTAGATCGGTCCATCGGTTCTGCAAAAAAAGGAAAATACACAAAGAGGGTTAGCGATACCAGAAAGAACAGAAGAAGAATATGCAAGTCTAGATAAGTCACCCAGGCTCCTAACTTACCCATGAATTGAGCGGGGCTGAGCCCGGCACGACTGAGGGCCTGCTCGGAAAGCAAAACATCGGCCCGTTGGATAAGCTCCCACGCCGACACCGCCCTCGCTTCGGGAGAGGATGACCGCTTCACCCACGGGAAGTCAGCCCTTTGCCACTATACGGGCACAGGCCAATCCTCACCCTCGGGTGGCCCGACAAATATGAACTTCTCCTTCCATTCATGGATAGAAGAAGGAACTGCTACGACCCCCGACCCGGCCGTCCCTCCCTTATGTTTTCTAAAGGAAACATACACCCAGCTCGGCTCGTCCTTACGGGTGTTGGGATGATTTTTATAGCAAAGGGAAGAAAGGAGAAAGGTCAAGCTGAAGGGGATTTCTTTGAGTCTCAACCGGACCAGGAACCCGAGGAGAATCCTCCATGAGTTCGGTGCTAGCTGGCTCGGAGCTAATTGAAAACAATGCAGCGCCCCATATACCTCGGGGGAGAAGGGCAGACGCATTCCAGCCCAAAAGGCATCCAGGTACAAGGCGATCTCCTTGCCCTGCACCTGGTCCCCCCTCTCTCCCTCCCTAGCCAGGCGAAGCGAATTGCTCGGGGGAATGTGGAAGTGAGCCCGGATTGTGGTGGCTCGTCCACATTCCTCAGAAGGGAGGGCGCATCGCGGGCGTTCTTGATGCGCGCTTTGGTGACCCTCCCTGTCGCACGACCACGGGAAGCACGGGAAGCACGAGTAACCCTAACTCTACCGGGGGAATCTGACTCGGATGGGGCAGAGGAAGAAGCAGCGGAAGACTCCCTAGACTCGACCCTAATTACCTCAGCAGACTCCTTAGAGGAAGACATCTAACCTGGGCCAAAGAAGGAGTCCTCTGAGGAAAAAGCGCGAGAAATCCGACCTAAAGGGAAGAGCGCGAGAGATCCGACCTAAAGGGAAGAGCGCCGAGCTAACTCACACAGCGATGGAGAAATAATAGTGAAATGTGGACCCTGGGGAGATCCCACCTCTATTTATAGCGTATCGACGAACACATCCGACGGCTCTGATCGTTTCCCGCCAAAGTGACGCTTCGTGTTCGATAGCCATTGGCATTCCACGTGTCGCACGACCATTGAACGCGCCCCTTCAAGCGCAGAGGACAGCTGCGACCCGTCACGTCAGCCAACCGCCGCCGGACGCGTGGCTTGACGCCTCAACGAACGTACGATCGAATCGGCGCTCCCTCTTTAATGCATGATCTTTTCTCTGATCCGCTGACGTCGTCCAAGGATACGCCTAATCACCTCGGGAATCTGCGCCAACGAGGTCTTCAATTAAAGCCCGGGTGACCGATTGGACCACTCTCAACCTGACCAATAAATAGGTCGGGACGAGAGCGGGGGGCTAATGATGATGCTCAGTATTGGGAACTCCCAAGATCATGACACGTAGCTGATGACGTGTCCCGGGGCTCACGCAGACAGGGCGAGCAC
Organism: Agapanthus africanus; assembly: GCA_030015575.1. Lineage (NCBI taxonomy): Eukaryota > Viridiplantae > Streptophyta > Magnoliopsida > Asparagales > Amaryllidaceae > Agapanthus > Agapanthus africanus. The sequence goes on along the minus strand of CM057338.1, from coordinate 973,684,075 downwards.
TATGCGCTGGAGACTCCCCCAGGCTAACGTCCCAGTGTATATCTCGACCTTCAATAGATGCCCGAGCACTCCTATGCCCGCCTTACAAATAACCATCGGCTCGTCTCCGAGCCTTCCTGCATGCTGAGCTTCCTCAGCCCTCCCTGCTCGCCTCCGAGCTATTACAGAACTAATCTTGCTCGGCCTCCCACTCGTCTCCGAGCCTCCCGCCGAGCTAAACCTCCCCGGTTCAGTTGAGCGACCTAAAACGCAGATCACGAGCACCTCCGCCACGGCTCCGCAAATCTCGCCATACGTGAGATATCTGCCACCCCATGATCCCACATTCTACGTCGTCGCATTCCTCCATTAACGAGCGTATCTCGTCATTAATGGAGGATCCCGCCACTCACGCGGGCATAACGCCAGGGGCGTAACGGCCGGCGTGAATCTCATGACCGCCAACCCATGGTTGCCACTATATAAACCCCTCTCTCAGACGACTCAGGTGAGGAAATTTTATTCCAATATGCCGCTACTCTTTCTAAATACCTCGACTAACTTGATCGTCGGAGGGTCCACGGTGGTACAACCACCCCGGGACTTCTTTGCAGGTAGCTCGGCTTTGAACCAAACCAAACCCATTGAGATCCACACGCCTCAGGCGACAATCCTCAAACCCAATCCCAGCCGTTCGCCTATGCCGTCGGCAGATCGTCGGAAGACAACATCTGAGGGAGATCCAGAGCTCCATCAGGGTCATTACAGATTGTGAGATTACATAGAGTACTAGTGAGTATTGTTTCTGATCATGATACCCGGTTCCTATCATATTTTTGGAGGAGTCTACAAGAAAATTTGGGAACTCGCTTGAACTTTAGTACGGCCTATCATTCTCAGATAGATGAACAGTCCGAGAAAACAATCCAAACTCTTGAAAATATGTTGAGAGCTTATATGTTAGATTTCAAGGGTTCATGGGTGGATCATTTACATTTAGTGGATTTCTCATACAATAACAGTTTTCAAGCGACTATACAGATGGCTCCATTTAAAGCGTTGTACGGTCGTAGGTGTCGCTCACCAGTATGTTGAGATGATATTGGAGAAAGAAAATTGTTGGGACTAGAACTGATTGTGCAAACTGTGGAGAAAATTAACTTGATTCGTGATCCTATAAAGGTGGCACAAGATCAACAGAAAAGTTAGGCTGATACTGTAACAACCGAGTTCATTTATACCAATTCCAGTTCCCGTATTTATTTATCTGTGGTATTTTATTTATCGTGTTTGGGTGCGAATGGTATTTCACTTTTTACATTGCGTTCGACCCGACCCGCTTGCTTGAACTGGTAGTTTTCATATTTATAGATTACCCTAGCTTGTTGCATAGACACGTGCATCTAGTATAAACTGCATATTGGTATTTCATCTAGCATCACATATTTTTACATATAACATTTTAGGTCTCGGAAAATAAATAAAAATTGCATTTCATAGCCTGCATGATACCCCTAATCCTGTGGTAGCGTCCATGCATCTTGTTCTCGTCCCGTTCAGTGAAACAGACGTGTTTGGATGGCTACGCGCACGTACGTACGTCCGTTCTTGGGGGTATGCGTTTTCGTTACCTAATCATTCATTTTAGAATTTGGAATTGTATATAATTTTCGTATTTTAAATCTAAATTTTAGACCCGACCCGGGTGCATTTTGAAATATGTTATATCCCGCTAAAAATTCAATTATTTAATTTTTAAATTTTATTCTGATATTTTTTAACAACTCAGAAGATTTCCAAAACCAATATAAATCTTTTTAAATTTTTTTAATATAATCTAAATCCTATTAAACTCCTAATCTCACACAGCTCTCTTCCTTTTCCTCTGGGCCCCATCACCGAACCAATGAAATGGTTTCTTTCATAGGCGTCAGGCCCCACACGTCTCTCTCTCTGTCCCCCCCCCACGCTACCTCTTTCTCTCTCTTTCCCCCACAAAAATCCAAGTTTATATCTCCTAACTGTGCATTTTATCTCTCTCTCTCCTCTCGTTCTCTTCTCTCTCTCTTTCTCAGATTCTCTTTCTCTCTCTCGCTCTCTCTTTATCTTTCCCTCTTTCTCTCAGATCTCGCGATCACTATTCACCCGAGATCCCCTCACCTCCCTTCTCTCACTAATCTCACCTGCCTCCTTCATTCTTTCTTCTTCGTTTCTTATTTTTTTAACGCCGCGACAAGAACCCAAAAACCCCGAGCTCCCATCTCCTTCCTCGTTAACCCATCGTCTTTTCTCAACCCTAACCCTTAGCCCATCACCTCAACTCCCTCTGCCTCATCAACCTCCCATCATCTCCTCTTTCCCTGGCTTCTCCTTTCATTCCCGAGCCCACTGCACCCGAGAAACCAAAACCCACGCCACCTCGTCGCCGTTCCTTCATCGCCGACGACCCCAGCCTCACACCACCACCATCACCATCTCCTTTCTCTCCATAACTTCTCTGTTATTCCTCCTACAACCTAGCAAGACCCCAGATAACAAAACCCAAACCCTAAGCGAAACCCTAACACCAAACCCTAGTTTCGCCGGACGGATGTCGACACCCTCGTGACTCCTCTCTGCAACCATAATTGCCGGAGCCGTAACGGCGTCAACATCCCGACGACCCAGCGAGTGTATCTGACCCGGGTGATCACCTTGTGCGTTGTTTGGATCCGTTCCGTATACCGTGCGCGCGTCGCGACTTTTTCCGCCGACGTGAGACGTTCCGTACACCCATTTCTTGATCTGTTGAGGCAAGTAAAACTTGCTACATGCTATTTATATTATTTTATACTTATTTGATTGCATATTGAACCTGTAGATTAAATCTAATGCCACATGTTCCATTTTTCCATTTCGATGTTCCGTTTATATCATTTTTAGATCTAGAACCTGAAACATTTCATATTTCATATTAGATTACGACACACGGTACCCATATCCATATTCGAATCACATATTGCTTTGTTGTATAGCCCATAGTACTTTATTTAATAGTTTATAACCTTCGGACACCGTTTACATCCATCTAGCCTAATATATATACAATTGCATCTCTAGATCATTTAACACATAATAAGGTGATTTAAACATTCCATATTTGATAAAATATATTTAATTAGTGGTAGAACTATAACCTTAACCCAAATCGATAACTGTGCATCCATATGTTTTAATCTGTACCTATTTGCATACCACATTACAATGTTCCATTTTTATTGTTCCATTAGTACCCAATACTTGTTTTGGTATACCCATGCTTATTATAGTTTGATTATGAGCACCCACGTGACATTTGTGCACCCCTAACATGACTTGATATACCATTACTTGATACGATGTGATACCATGCACTTCTTGACATGACATGATACCTATATATTACCTGACTTGACCTGAGGTATCATGGCTTTACCCGTTACCTGATCTTGTTACTAATGCCAACGAACTTGACCTGTTGTCCCTACGGACATTTCCTGTTGTCTATCCAGACAAACTTGTACCTGCTTGATCCTGTGTTGGCATTAGCTCCAGATTTATTAATACCTGACTTGAAGATATATAACTTGGGGGTATGGGGAAATCAATGATGAAACCTGACTTGTAACTCGACAGTTCGATACCTTTACTGATCAGTCTTACGGGCTATGCCAGCCCCGGTGTGATGCTGCTGACATCACTCGTCATTACCTACTACCCTTTACTGCTGTCCCCCTCCGAATGGCGGCGCACAAGACTGCGAAGTCCTGACGCTGAGATTCGGGGCAGATGCTATTTGGTTTTATCCGTCCACCTCTTCGAAGATGCCAAGTTGATTTATGGCACCGTGTATCGGAGGTTTAGACGGATGCGGCCGATGTAGCAGACTTCGTCAGATTCCCCCTCGCTTGAGAGGTTTTTGATTGTGGGGACGCTCTTCCCTGCAGGCGCAAGCCCCTGTAGTTAATTACGCTACCGCATCGCGGTAACAACTTTCTCCTTCTCCAGAATTTCACTTCGTGACGTGTGTGTTTGTTTTGTTTGTGGTTACCCGTGGATTGTATACGGAGACTAAGTGATGCAGTCGCCCGTAGGACGTGGATTAGTCCAAATCCGTATTTACTTATATTTGGGTTTGGTGTTTTGGTTTAAGGATACGTTAGCCATATTGAGGCTAAGATCAACTTAAACGTTCGTTAAGGATACGTTAGTCTGATTTGAGACTAAGATCAACTTAACAGGATCGTTTGGATCCGACAAAAGAGCGTCTGGGCTCTATTGTTCCAGTTTAGGGACGCGGTGGTTCATAGGTAGTTTAAGAACATTGCGGTCCATATTCCAGTTTAGGGACATGGTGGTCCATATTCAGTTTAGGAACGTGATGGTCTATATTCCAGTTTAGGGACATGGTGATCCATAGGTAGTTTAAGGACGCATAAGTCCGTGGGTTTAAGGACCCCACAGTCCATCTTTTAGTTTAAGAACGCATAAGTCCGTGGGTTTAAGGACCCCACAGTCCGTCTTTTAGTTTAAGGACGCTTAAGTCCATGAGTTTAAGGACCCCACAGTCCGTCTTTTGGTTTAAGGACGCATAAGTCCGTGGGTTTAAGGACCCCACAGTCCGTGTTGATGTGTGATTGTCGGGACCCGTCACCTCTCTGACATCGTTGAAGGATTACAACGATAGGAGTCAAAGGAGTTCGGAGATGTACCCTCAAACCGGATATAAATTGATTTAAGGGAGCAGTCGTGCTCGGTCAATTTAATTTGAGGACTTATGGCCATGATTGGGTTAAGTCCAGTTGAAAATGTTCAACCTTTTTATTTATTTTTGGTCTATTAGACTTATGCTAGGGCTTTGCCCACATTTAAATAATGCATTGCATTACTTTTATTTTTTTGGGCTCTGCCCAGAAAGATGCAGGGCATCAATTTTACTGGGGCTCTGCCCTTTACAAATGATGCAGAGCATCAATTTTATTTGGGATCTGCCCTTTTATTGCTTTGCAATTTATTTTGGCCTGCTAGTTCTTTTTTACTTGGGCCTGGCCCTTTAGCAAAAGAAATGCATTGCATTTGTCAGGCGCTTTGCGCCAACCAAAGAGCGCAAGCGCTTGTGGTGATGACACGTGTCATGCAAGCGCAGTGTACTGCGCCAGTGCGCTGCGCTTGCGCTGCTGACACGTGGCGCGCTGTGGTGGGTTGCGCCAGTTTCAGAGAGCAAGTCTCTATTTCAAAAGCGCATACCTATGGAAGATGCGGGAAAACCGGCTTAGATGGTTTGGTCATGTGCGACGCAGACCTATGGAAGCACCGGTTCGACGAATAGATACTCTCGATATGGGTAATGGCAAAAGGGCAAAAGGGAGACCGAAGAAAACATGGATGGAGGTGATACGAAACGATATGGTTGCCAAAGGACTCAATGAAAGTATATTGTTCGATAGAAGTGAGTGGAGACAGAAGATTCATGTGCTGGACCCGGCGTGATTCTCATGTTGGTTCATGTAGCCTACCCCATATGCTTGGGATAAAAGGCTCAGTTGTTGTTGTTGTTGTTGTATAGCGCAAATGGTTCAGATGTTGACACGTGGCGCTCTCTGGTGGCTTGCGCCAACCCAGAAGCGCAACAGCGCAGTTCTGCAAGTGCAAGGCACTGTTAACTTGAGAATCTTTTAAATTCAGAACCAATGGTTCATAAAAGAAGTGCAAAGCACTGTTTGTTTTCTTGATCTAATTTAGATCAAAGAAAACAAGTTCTTCTTGTTTTTCTTATCTCAGGGAACCAATGGTTCATAGAAAAGTGCAAAACACTTATTATTATTTATTTATATTTTTTTTATTGGAGATCCTTGATCTTGTTCTCAGATTAATGATTTTTTCATAAGAGAATTTTCTCTTTTTCCTAAAGGTTTTTACCTTTTTTTTGTTCTTGAGGAATTCTCTCCAATTCTTCAGAGCTCTCTCTGTTTGAAGTTTTTAATTTCTCCCTAAATATTGATCATTTTGAATTGAGGTCTAGAGGCTTTTATATAGTGCCCATAAATTTGTTAAAGAGATCTTTCTCTGAGTGATTTGGGGAATTTTCCCCACCGTTGGATTTTTGATCCAAGGGCTTCTGTTTTACAGAAGAAAATCTTCTTGTTTTAATAAGAACAGAAAGATTTCTTTAAAATCTTAATTCTGTTTGGCGCAAACGCCCCAGCGCGTGACACGTGTCAAGCAGCGCACAGCGCAGCGCAACTACGCTGGCGCATCTGCGCTGACACGTGTCGCGCAGCGCAACTGCGTTGGCGCATCTGCGCTGACACACGCGCTGACACGTGTGGCGCAGCGCAGTGCTTGCGCAACTGAAGCGTTGTTTCCTTTAATTTTGTTTTAAATAGAGCTTTGCTCTGATTGGGCGCTGCGCTGATGTATCGGCTTTTGACACGTGGCGCGTTGCGCACAGTGCAAAGAATCTGAAGCGTTGCTTCATTTATTAAAGTTTAAATTTTCAAAGCAAAGCTTTGCTCCGATTGAGGGAAGATGAAGCGTTGCTTCATCTCCCGCCCTGTAATTTGAACAGAGTTTTGCTCTGATTGGGGTAAACAAATGCCCCCCCACCGTTGCGCTTACGTGGCCCCAAACGCGAGCGCAGCGGTGGTAAAATTCTAACCATTGCGGCAACTTTTGGAAGTTGAAAGGTCATTTGATGCCTATAAATAGGACCTTTGGTCCTCAGCAGATGATTATCATCTCCAAAGTTTTTACTTTCAGAACTCAGAGCCCTGCTCTTTATTTTCAAGAACTTCAAGAGTTAGATTCTTATAACTTTTAGGTGAAAATTTAATTTGAATTAAATTAGATTAGATTAATTTTCATTGACAGAGCCTTGCTCTCAATAGATCCCTGATCTAAAGAAAACCCATTTAGGGTTTCATTTAGCAGAGCTTTGCTCTAAAGGGGTCTAAAGAGGATTAAGGAGAACCCTGTTAAGGTTCCATTAATAGAGCCCTGCTCTCTTAAAAGATTTCCCTTGGATTTTCTCGATTCATTAATGGAGCTTTGCTCCTTCCAAATCATATAGAAGAACTCTTAAGAATTCTTCATGAATCTTGGAAGTTAAAGATGGCATTTTATATTATTATTATAATTATATCATCTTTTCAGAGCAAAGCTCTCAATGTTCTTAGGGGATTTTCTTCAAATTCTTTTCATTATTGATTTTGATAGGTGTTACTCCTGTCTGTAGAGTGTTGCTCTCGAGGAGTTTTAACTCTCTGTGCTCTTTTTTTTTAACAAGAATTCGCTTAATCAGTCGGTCTGCTAATTCTGTTGATCTTCTTTTACAGGAACAATGGACGCCCACATGCATACTCTTAACGAGATCATCTCTTATGGGGACATTCGCCGACTTGGCTGCTCTCAAAATCGAGAGTTCACAAATGCGGAGTGTGCTGAAATCATGAGCCGCTTCGACGCATACAACGGTCCACTGCTTCCCCGACGTTCCTCTCTCCTTAAGCTTATCGTGGGAGCCATCTGGGAAGCGCTTCCCCTATTCTGTTCCGGTGTGCCGCTTAGGGCGTTGGATGCCGCTGAGGATAAGGTGCACTCGGTGTACCTGATGAACTTTATCTCGAAGAGACGGCGAGACAGTCTTGTCGATCTCTTGCACGAGGTCTTTCAACAGTATGTCATACTCGCTGCTTATCGGAGGGTGGAAGACATCATGGGGGACCCTGACGCTTGTGCTGGAGAAAGAAAGCACACCAGGATGGTCCGTGAGGCTTGGAAAGTCATAGATAGGGTCACTTTCGAGTTCCTCAATCCATGTCCTGGGTTTGAGGTTATACCTTTGTAAAAATTTTAATAATGTTATCATCTATTTCTCTGTGATTGTAAGGACCCCTTTTTATGATATGAATAGAAAATTTTCATTTCAGTTTGTCTTATTTCTCGTTCTGAGTCTTTTGCCTATGCATAAATGAGTGTGTCTTGAATGCTTGTAAATCGGAAGTTCTTTCTGTCGCTTCTTCTTTCTTTTATTATCCATATGCTGCCTCAGTAAATATGATTGGCAGATAACTTAGTTTCTTTCCAAGAGATAGCGATGGCTTAGACCGCAGGTTCAGATCCGCCGCCTAAGACTTTTCAACTTTATGAGCCGTGAGGGTCTCATAGAGATTTTCTCCCTATGGATCGAGAGGATCTCGTAGGTGTATTTTCTCCTTAGGAATCGTGAGAATTTCTAAGTGTATTTTCTCTTATAAGTCGTAAGGATCTTATAAGAGAATTTTTTCCTTCTTACGAGTCAAGAGGACCCGTAAGCGGTTGTTTCCCTCCTTGTCGAAATTTGACTTTGGAGAGTGAGACCCGTGAATAGTATGCAATAGACCGTTTTCGACCGACTTGCAGGGTCCCATTGTTCAGGAAACAAGTTTTTTAATCCCTGTTGCCTGAGGCTTCATCTTGCAAGTTGAGACGAATCGGGAATTTCCCGCGGAAACACTGGTTTTTCCGCGAGCCGACGCGAATCAGGAGGCCTTCATCAAGGATGTCTATTTCCCTGAATTGAGGTATTTGCCAAGGATTATTTGTTTCCCTGGTGTTGAAACGGATCGAGAATTTCCCACGGAGACACTGGTTTCTCTGCGAGTCGACGCGAATCAGGAGGCCCTCATCAAGGATATTTGTTTCCCTGAATTGAGATATTTGCCAAGGATTATTTGTTTCCCTGTTGTTGAAACGGATCGAGAATTTCCCACGGAGACACTGGTTTCTCTGCGAGTCGACGCGAATCAGGAGGCTCTCATCAAGGATGTTTGTTTCCCTGAATTGAGGTATTTGCCAAGGATTATTTGTTTCCCTGGTGTTGAAACGGATCGAGAATTTCCCACGGAGACACTGGTTTCTCTGCGAGTCGACGCGAATCAGAAGGCCCTCATCAAGGATATTTGTTTCCCTGAATTGAGGTATTTTCCAAGGATTATTTGTTTCCCTGGTGTTGAAACGGATCGAGAATTTCCCACAGAGACACTGGTTTCTCTGCGAGTCGACGCGAATCAGGAGGCTCTCATCAAGGATGCTTGTTTCCCTGAATTGAGGTATTTTCCAAGGATTATTTGTTTCCCTGGTGTTGAAACGGATCGAGAATTTCCCACGGAGACACTGGTTTCTCTGCGAGCCGACGCGAATCAGGAGGCCCTCATCAAGGATATTTGTTTCCCTGAATTGAGGTATTTGCCAAGGATTATTTGTTTCCCTGGTGTTGAAACGGATCGAGAATTTTCCACGGAGATACTGGTTTCTCTGCGAGTCGACGCGAATCAGGAGGCCCTCATCAAGGATATTTGTTTCCCTGAATTGAGGTATTTGCCAAGGATTATTTGTTTCCCTGGTGTTGAAACGGATCGAGAATTTTCCACGGAGACACTGGTTTCTCTGCGAGTCAACGCGAATCAGGAGGCCCTCATCAAGGATATTTATTTCCCTGAATTGAGGTATTTGCCAAAGACACTGGTTTCTTCGGGGTTGGGATGAACCGTCGAGATTTGGCTTCGTTTTCTGGCGGAGCCTGTTGGGAAAGTATGGTTCCCTCTTTATTTGCGCCCTTAGATTGTATACAGGAATCGATGTGATCTCAGCTGTAGGGCCAAATTTTTATCATTATTTTTTTTGTTTTATTTTTGCGATGCTCTATTATTTCAGCTTTTATATCGTGAAGGTCGCGATTGCCCAATCATTTCGGCTATTTTTCACGGTGCCCAATCATTTCGGCTATTTATTTTATTTTCACTCGCTGTTTTTTATTGCGAGTTGCCCAATCATTTCGGCTATTTTGTATGCATACGTTTTTACTTGCTGCTTTTTATTGCAAGTTGCCCTATCATTTTGGCTATTTCGTATGCGTGTGCGGCTTACCGGCTTTTCACTGTAAACCTGAAATTAGATACCGATTTCGGCGACATCAGCACCGCTACGACTGGGATATTGCTAGGAGCGAATCATCATTTGCCTCCATCGATGTCGAACAAAGGTGGCTTAGCGAACAGGGTTAAGGTCCTGTCGACTAAGGCTTTTAACTTCATGAGCCGTAAGGGTCTCACAAAGGTATTTCTCCCTACAAGTCGTGGGGATCTTGTAGATGTATTTTCTCCTTAGGAATCGTGAGGATTCCTAAGTGTATGTTCCTCTGTAATTCATAAGGATCCTACAAGAGGGTTTTCTCCTTGTAAGTCGAAAGGGCCTACAAGGGTTGTCTATCATGTGTACACATCCCCAGTCACGGATGGGACTTGGTTAGAAAAATGTTTATTCGCGCCCGTGGATTGTATACAATGGTCAGTATTGAACCACTTGTAGGGCAATATCGAAAGTTATGGGGGGTTGCTTAAGCACAGGTTTAGGTCTCTGTAACTTAAGACTTTCAAATCTTATGAGCCGTGAGGGTCCCATAAGAGAGTTCTCCTTACGAGTCGTGAGGATCTCGCAAGTGTATTTTCTCCCTAGAAATCGTGGGAATCCCTAAGTGTGTTGCTCCCTTGTGAGTCATAAGGATCTCACGCGGGTGGTTTCTCCTTACAAGGTCGAGAGGACCCTGTAAGTGTCCTTTAACGAGGTTGCGTCCTATCAGGTTTTCATAAAAACTCGCCGGTAGTCCTTCTATTTTTACTCACAGAGCCCTTTCGGGTTTTCATCCGTGCCCATTTTGCTTATGGACATACCGTTTTTTTTTCCTTTTTATTTTCTCTCTCTTTTTTTTACGAGGTCGCGCCCTTTCGGGTTTTCACGAACACTCGCCGGTAGCCATGCTGTTTTTACTCACGGAGCCCTTTCGGGTTTTCATCCGTGCCCATTTTGCTTATGGACATACCGTTTATTATATATTTTTTTTATATATATTTTTTCTTTTATTCATCTCGCCAGCTTGAAGATGCTGCGGTAATAGTTTAAAGACGTTTCGGTCCTTCGTTAGTTTAAGGACGTTTCGGTCCGTCATGGAGAAGATTGGCTACTGCTTATAGAGTTTGAGCTTAGGAAGATAGAGAGCGGACATAGTCGTCGTTATCTACCATTGACCTAGGCGGTAACTCGCTAAGCGTAGTATTTCTTTAGGAATCGACCATTTATTGTCCAGTAAGGCCTTTCACCGTGCATATCCATGAGTAGATAGGCTCCACCTTGGTAGACCTTGTCTATGATGTACGAGCCTTCATAGTTCGGCTCGAATTTTCCTCGCTTGGCTCGATTGGGGATTATAGGTCTTTTGACCACTAGCACGAGTTCGCCTTGGCGAAATGCCCTCGGCCGGGTCAATCTTTCATATGAGCGCGTCAACTTTGCTTTATAGGCCTCCAGATTTTGTTGCGCTATGAGCCGGGTCTCATCAAGGGCATCGAGCTCCTCAAGCCGAAGATGAGCATTTTCTTCATCTGTTAGCTCGTAGTGGACCGCCACTCGTAGAGAGCGTAACTCTATCTCGAGGGGGAGTACTGCTTCTGTACCGAAGACCAGCGCATATGACGTTGTGTTCGTGGCTGTCTTGAACGTAGTTCGATACGCCCAAAGAGCCTCTTGCAGCCTCTCATGCCAATCCTTCTTATTTCGGGATACCGTTTTCTTCATGAACTTTGTCAAGGTCTTGTTGAAGGCCTCAGCTAGACCGTTAGCTCGCGGATTATAAATCGAGGAATATCTCCAGTCTATATTGTGTTGTTGCGCGAAGCGACTGATCTTGTGGCTTCTGTAAGCTGGCCCGTTATCGGAGATGATCCGTCGTGGAGTTCCAAACCGATATAGGACGTGCGTCTTGAAGAAATGGAGGATATTCTCCGTCTTAACTTCCCTCAGCGGTACTGCCTCTACCCATTTGGAGAAGTAGTCAGTCGTCGCCAGGATGAAACGATGTCCCCTGGACGATGCTGGTTCGATAGGGCCGACTATATCAGTTCCCCACATTTCGAATGCCCAGCTAGCCACTGTCGGGTGTAGCGGATTTGGATGTTGATGGATGAAGTCCCCATGAATTTGACATGAGTGGCATTGCTTCGCATATTCGAGGCAGTCTTGAATCATCGTGGGCCAGTAGTAGCCCATCCGTTTGATCTTCAACTTCATCTTTGGGCCCGCTTGGTGAGAACCGCAGAGTCCGTCATGAACTTCCTGGACGGCTCTTTTCGCTTCGTCAGGTCCCAGGCATCTCAACCACAAAGAATCAAACGACCTCTTGTACAGAGTATCATTGACGAAGGCAAAAGACAGCGCTCGTTTCATAAGCTGATGTCTTGAGGACGCATCTTCGGGCGTTCGACAGTATTTGAAGTAGTCTATAAAGACTTCTCTCCAATCCTCGATATTTTTCCGATCTTTTATTTACAGGGTCGTCTGCTCAGCCGCTCCTTTCTCTTCGGGTGATTTCGGAGATATTTCCGCTGGGGCGAGCACCCGACGGCTTTGTACCACAATTCTGACGTCATCGAGGTTCTCGTCAGCCAATTCTTTAGCGAGCTTGGCCAACGCGTCCGCTTTGCTGTTTTCCGCACGCGGTATGTTTTCCAAAGTATAGGAAGGAATTTGGGTCAACAATTGTTGCACTTTTTCGCCGTACTTCACCAATTCTGGTTTGCATGTTTGGTAGTCGTCGTTTACTTGACTAACGACCAGTTGGGAATCTCCATATATGAGGAGGTTTTCAATTCCCATATCGATGGCGATCTCGAGGCCTGCTATCAGAGCTTCGTATTCGGCTTCATTGTTTGTCCTTGGCTCTGTTAGGGAGAAGGCAAAACGCATTATCCCACCTTGTGGAGTTACAAAGATGAGTCCTACCCCTGATTTGATTATAGGGGCACTTTGTTTGCGTTTCTTCATGGAAGATGCTCCATCGAAATAAAGTTCCCATCGGGTATCACCACCATCGATCGAAGATCGCAATTTAAAGGAGAATCGGCGGGTATCGGATGTTCAGCGAGGAAGTCGGCGATGGCCTGGCCTTTCACTGCCTTGAGAGGTTGATACGTTATCAAAAACTCCATCAAGAGTAGGGCCCATTTAGCGAGTCGCCCCGTCAATATGGCCTTCGACATCAAATATTTAAGAGGGTCCACCTTCGAAATGAGACGGACTTCATGTGCCAACGCATAGTGTCTGAGGTTTGTTACCGCAAAGATCAACGCCAGGCAGTGTTTTTCAATGGGGGAGTAGTTGCTTTCTGCCCCCAGTAGAACTCGACTTAAGTAGTAGAGTGCTCTTTCCTTCCCTTGATCGTTCTCTTATGCCCATAATGCGCCTAAGGAGCCTTCGAGAGCGGTTGTATAAAGAATGAGGGGCTTTCCCTTGACCGGAGCAGCCAACACTGGCGGGTTCTGCAGGTATTGCTTGATCTCGTCTAGCGCGGTTTGGCATTTTTGGTCCCGGACGAACGGGGTTCCCTTCTTCATCAGGTGGCTGTAAGGACGGCACTTGCCTGAAAGGTTGGCTATAAATCGTCGTATATACGTGAACTTCCCTTGGAGAGACCGCAGCTGTTTGAGAGTCCTTGGCGGAGGCATTTCCATGATCGCCTTGATCTTTGACGGATCTATTTCAATACCTCGGTGTCGGACGATGAATCTTAGGAATTTGCCCGAGGAAACTCCGAGTGCACACTTGAGAGGGTTCATCTTCAAGTTGTATTGTCAAAGGCGTTGAAATACGGTCTTCAAATGCTCGAGATGTTCCTCGTATGATTTCCTTTTAACTACGAGATCGTCGATATAGCATTCGACGATTTCGTGTATAAGGTCATCAAAGATTTTTGTCATGGCCCTCTGATAAGTGGCACCGGCATTCTTTAAGCCGAAGGGCATCACCTTGTAGCAGAATATACCTAAAGGAGTCCGAAAAGCGGTGTGCTTCTGGTCTTCGGGATGCATCTTGATCTGATTATACCCTGATGAGCCGTCCATGAAGGAGAAAACCTCATGAGTGGACGTATTGTCTATCATCAGTTCGGTGACTGGCACTGGGAAATCGTCTTTCGGGCAGGCTTTATTAAGATCCCGGAAGTCCACGTATATGCGCACTGTCCCATTTTTCTTCATCACCGGGACGATGTTGGCGATCCATTCAGGGTATTGAACTTCTTGGATGAAGCCGAAGTCGATCAGCTTCTTGACCTCAGCATTGATACTCATCTCAAGCTCGAGCCGCATTCTTCTCAGCGCCTGTTTGACTGGCTTGACATCCGGGGATATTGCCAACCTGTGCACAGCAATTTCTGGATCTAATCCCGGCATTGCGGAATAGTTCCATCCGAAGCAATCTTTATGCTGCATAAGCAGGTCTTTTAATGAAGCCACCTTCTCTTCAGACAGCAGCTCACTAATGAATGTCGGTCGCGGGTCGTTCGCCGTTCCCAATTCAATTTTCTTGAGGTTATCTGCAGTGGTATGGATTCCATCTTCCAGCTCTTTTAGCGCTGGTTGGAATTCTGAGATCACCTCGTCGTTGCTGTTTTCAAAGCACCAGGGAAGGTCATCCATGTTCTCGGGCTCTTCTTTTGATATCGTTATCACGTGACAAGTACGAATTCGCTTCCAATCCCAATGTGGAACTGGTTCTTCTTCCGTGGCCTTGGGTTCGTGCTTTTGTGGCGGCGCTACCCTCCAGTTGTCGGACAGAGTGAACTTGCCAAGCTGATACTGATCTTCAACCCAATTTTTGAAGGTGAAGCAGTCTTCGAGAGGATGCCCTACCACTTGGTGATAAGAGCAATAGTCCGGGTGTGAGACATTGCCTGCTTGTTCGGGGTGTTTAGACTCCGGCAGTGTAAGCACCTGATGTTTTAAAGCGAGGTCAAGTATTTTCTTCGTCTTGTCCCGAGGAAAAGAGTATGCTCGACCCATTTTTCTCATGAGGGATAGATCGGAACCACTTGGTTTCCGCTTGCGTGGCCTTTTAGCCCCGCTTCGTTGCTGTTGAGCGCCTTTTTCGCGTTTCGACTTGTTTCTGCCTCTGCGTCGGGCCTTCTTTATAACAGGTTGACAAGGAGCGGCATTTTCATCTTTCAAGGCCTGTTGGAGAAGGCGTTGCGTTTTGGCTTTCTCGTAGATGACCATTTCGCGGTTATGATCGTCCCGGACTTTTTGACCCTCTTCCCTTATAAGCTTGTCCATTTGTTCTTCAAACGACGGGCTGGGCACTTTTGCATCTGGAACTCTCACTGTCTCAGTACCAGCGTCCTCCCATTGAGCATCCGCTTCTTCATCGAAGTCATACATGACATAGCATCTGTTTAGTAGCTCTCATTTCTTTGACCGGATGTATCCAAGTCCTTTTGTCTCCATTCTCCCATTAGGCAGTTTGCGTTGAGTCCCGGGAACGTTCCAGACTTTGTCATAGAACTTGGATTTTCGAACGGTCTGCTTGAAGGATATCCCCTGACGTTTCAGCAGTTTTTTCAAACCTTCCGTATAATATCTGGGAAAACGGATAGGCTGAAGCCTGTCGAGCGTAGGATCCGCGCCATGCCAGATTTATTTCTCCACTTTGGTTTCTTCAGAGCGATAGAATAGAATTGCTTCTTCGCATTCTCGCCTGGGAGGGATATAGAACGTTTGTAGCTCTTCTACATTGTAAATATCAAGTGCATCCAGTTCTTTACGGTGTTTAAGCGGCACCATGGCGACTTGTAGAATTTGCTCTTCGTCAGCGGACGTTTGTATTGAAGGTCGAGCAGGGAATACAGCATGGACTTCATCTTCCGAGTCGCTACCAAAGATTAACGTAGGAGCGGACGGTCCTGGCTTGTTGTGTCGAGACGGCCCAGAGTAAACTATCTCTTCTTCTTCTTCGGTATCACTCCCGAAAATAAGAATGGTGGCAGCGGCTTTGTTCTCCGGCTTGTGACACCTCTCCGTTTCTTCAAAATCCGGCAAGAAGTATTTGGCATCTTCATATTTGCGGACTTCGTTCACGGAAAACGGATTCAGTTTTCCCGCCACGGTATACTCGAGACCATCCTTAGCGTATTTCATATACTGATGTTGTGTAGAAGGGATGACGTTGTACTCGTGTAACCATGGTCGACCAAGCAGAGCATTGTAGCATGTCTTGGCGTCTATGACGTGGAACTTAATATCCGTGATAAGTAACCCGAAGCGTAGCGTCAGTATCACAGACCCAAGAGTTCTTGATGACTGGGAGTCGAACCCGGAGATAGTGATCTTGTCCCGAGCAAGGTGTTGGACGCTCATGCAGATTTCTTTTAACACCCGCACATTGAGGAGATTAACGGAGGATCCATTGTCAATTAGGATTTTTCCTATCTTTATATCGTGGTAGTATTCTGAGACATAAAGGGGGCGATTGTGTTCGCACGTCCCAAGGAGAAGGTCTTCATCACCAAAAGCGATATCGGCCGTGTGCACTTCCTCCAATTCATTCTTCATCCTTTCTTCTGCCAGGAAAGCTTGGAATTGCTCCGGATCTTGTAGTGCCTTGATTAACGAATCTCTCGCCTCCTTTGATAACAAAAGAGCGTCAAGAATGCTGAGCTGTGAGGGTAGCTTCCTCAGATGCGCTAAGACGTTGTAATCCACCTTATTCCTCTTCAGCGGGTCCTTGGCATTTAGCTCCTCCACCACTTGGTCATCTAAGACGATATCTTCAGAGACCTTTTCTTTCCCTTTATCTTTTCTGTCTGAGGGTCTGAGATTCTTTTCAGGCAGCGTCCGATTACGCAGCCGTATATTTTCGCAAACCTTCGGCTCTTCTTCTTTTCCCGAGGTGGACTCTTTAAAGAGAGGGCCAAGCTCCAGCTCTTCATCAGAATCACTCCCGAACGTAAGCACTTGTGGCCTGCCGGTGTTAACCATGCGACAATCGCCGGTAGTTCTTTTAAGCTTCTCGGTCGTATTTTCTCGCTCTCTATGAGTTTTACGCTTCTCCCGCTTAAAATGTTGTCGATGAGCAACATATCCTTGCCACCATCTATCGAAGGTCTTGCACTCTTCAGTGGGGTGCGAAATCTTCTGGCGATACAAGCAATAGGAGGGGTGCATTTCCACTTCACCGGTGATGTTTCCTTCGGAGGATGGTAGCTTCATGCCCATTGATATGGCCTTAGCAAACCTTTTCCTCATCTTGAATTGGTTTTTGTCGGTAGTGGAGGTATTTTGCTCCAGCGGGATCGTCTCAGCTCTTTCATCAAGTCGCCGGCGCTTGGCCCTTTCAAATGTAGCCGTCTCGCGTTCCCGATCAGCTTTACTCTTCAACAGAGCTTCGTTGAGGAATGCGTCAACTACCTCATCTGATGGCCCCAGAATTTTTGATTCGGTATCTGCCCCCAGCTTTTCAGTACAAGGAGTCTCCTCATCGTCCATGAACGAATGGGAAATCACATAACAGCTCGCCACATATTCTTCAGATTCATCAGATGAACTTTCTCCCTCATCTTCCTCTTGAAAGACATGATTGAGGAACTCTTGGAATGTAACGGGAGTCCGTGCCTTCTGGTTGTATTCCTCCAGCGCGTCAATTTGTTTTTGCAAGTCCGTGCGCTTGTCGCCAGGCTTCACGGGCTTCTTAGATTTCTTCTTCTTCTTTTTCGAAGATTTTGACGGCTGGTTGCGAGTGCTTGGGCCACCACCATTGGTCTTTGGAGTTGTACGTGGCTTCAACATCCCCTCAATGACTTGCGGTTCCAACGGGTTCTTCCACCTAATCGCTGGACATGTCTGAAGATCGTTTAGCATCCTCTTTGTCTTGGCTAATAATACAACCTCCCAAGGAGCTTCTTCAACGACAAAGCATGTTGCCCCCGGCGTACTCATCCCCTTAGAGGTATGGGGCTGCGGGGGATTCACCTTCCATTTGTCAGATAACGCAAACTTGCCCTTTCGGTACTGGTCTTCAAGCCAATTTTTGAAGATGTAGCAATCTTCGATCAGATGACCCAGTACTCGATGATAAGGACAGTAGTTGGGCTTATTGACATCATTTGGTTGCGACGGACGTTTTGGATCCGGCAGATTTATGAGTCGGTTGCACAACGCCATCTCGAATAACCTTCTCGTTTTATCTCGGGGAAATGAGTAAGAACGTCCTAGCCTCTCCTTAAGAGCTACGTACGGGCGCATATTATTTTGACGAACAACCGGCTTCGAGTTGCTCGGTTGTTGTTGAGCATTAGCGACAACGATCGCTTTTCCCTTCCCCTTGTCATTTCAGGAGTCCGGCTTTGGAAGAGGGGGTCTATGGCCTATCTGATCCATTTGCGCTAGCTTGTCAATCAAGGCCTGGAAGGTAGTCGGCTTGAAAAACATCATAAATTGCGAGATGGTTGCTTGCGGATCAAGTGTTCCCACAAACATACCCACCGCGGGAGCTTCTTCAATGCGCTGCTCGCACTTCGACCATAAGTTCCGCCACCGTATAGCATATTGAACCCACGTCTCGCCTGGCTTTACCCTGGCGTTAATCAGTGCCGTCATCGGGGTGCGTTCACTGGCGCTTGCAAAACGCTGAGTAAACAACAGCTCCATCTCCGCGAAGGTCTTGATAGAGTCGTTCGGGAGGTCAGAGTACCACTCGAACGCCGTATCTGATAAACTTCCAACGAACTGGCGAAGCAAGTGCTTGTCATCACCGCCGGTGTTGCAGCAGAGTGCCCTGAACTGGGCAACATGTTGGTAAGGATTGCCCGTCCCCTTGTAGACATGGAACTTGGGAATTGTGTAGCCCGGCGGGTACTTAATTTGGTCATACCAACTTGGATATGGCCGCCCCGTTTTTATGACCTGGCCAGCTGCTTCAGCCGCATGATGAACCCGTATTTGTTGGGCTATGTACTCGTCCAAATCAGCTTTGGAGATTGTATCCTCCTTAGCCGTCGACAGAGCTGGCGGAGGATTTGACGTCTCTCCCCTATCGCCTTCAAGGACGATCAGGGGATCTTCGGCCGGAGGATCTTGTTGGATCATCATCCCCACTATGTCTTGGAACAGGAGGCCCATACGCTGTATGTTGGCTGCTTGTTCAGCAGCCTCTTTATCCTTCTTCTCCAATATTCGACGAAGGAATTCGGCGTCGGTTTCTTGCTCCTGGCATTCATCTGAGGACGTTTCAGGGTTTTCTTTTGGCCCAGTAAGTGCGGCCATAGCGTTCATCATCTCTTGGAGCTTCTGCTGCTGCTCCTGCGCTTTGGTCACTGTAACACCCGAGCCCAATAAGACTATTTATATTATTAGCTGAGTGTCTTATATTGCTCATTTCCAATTATTCTGATTTTCTGGTGTTTATTGCTAAATTTTAACCGGTTAAGTCATTTTGGCACATAACAAATTTTAACTCCTAAAATGAAATTAAAAGTGTCCATGTTGGCCTACTCGTCGCCACTAGTCGCGTGGTAGCGTCCGCGTGTCGAGATTCCGTCCCGTTCGGCTAAACGGGCAAGTTTGGACGACTATGCGCGCGTACAAGTGTACGACTTGGGGGCATGCATTTTAATCATTAAACACCTCTTTTCAAAATTTGGAACCCGCTTAAAATCCTATAATTTGAATTTGGAACATTTGGGCGCAACCCGGGCGCGATTTGGAAATGTTTCATTTAGCGCCAAAAAGGCCCGTTTTAATTTAATATCTTAAACAAATATATATACAAAAATATATTCTTTCACTGCAAATCTTTCCAAAATCCTTCCAAATTCCTTCTTATATCTCGCCTCAGCCAATCACAGCGAGGACTGTACCCTCGTGGGGCCCCCTTCAAACCGCCTCTCTCTATCTCTCTCTTCCCTCAAATCTCCCTCTCTCTCTCTCCTCCTATATTTATCCATGCAGCCGCCTTCGCCCCTCTCGATCACGAGAAAACCCACGTAACCCTAACCCTAGCTCCTCGCGACCTCACCGCCGACCTCCCCGCGACCTCGCCGTCGCCGTCAGCACCTCCTCAACCTAGCCGCACCCTCTTCCTCCTTCCTCCTCTCTCTCCTGCGCCTGCACCCAACCCCCGACGCCTCCACTCGGCCGCAGAGCCCGACGTCGACACCGCCTCCCATCGCCGACGACGCCCGCGACTCCCTCTCTTCCTCCTCGTCCATACCTCGTCGTCGCCTTCCCCCTCCCCACGCCGGAACAACTTCAAACCACCAACCCGAGCCATAACCCCATCACCTACCCTTTGCTGTTCGCCGGAGAACGCGCCAGCGATCCTCGCCGTCGTCACCAGAGCCACCTCCGTCTCCCCCTCGACCACCAGAGCGGGCCAGCACCCTTCTAAGCACTGCAGCACCCTCTTTCCAGCGAACTCAGGATTTCCAGCCATCGTTGTTCGCCGTCGCTGCCTCGCCGGCGTCCCATCGCCGTCGAGCCCGCCGGGGTCGCCCTGGTATATCTCTCTGTAAGCTTCCTCATCCTTCCTTTTGTGCAAATCACCCCCCCCCCCCCCCCGCTGATCGCATTAAGTTTATCGTGTGTTGCTAACTCGTTGCCGTGTTTTTGCCGGAATCCGACCTTGCCGTCTTGGCGAACCCGAAGCTCCAGCGAAGCCCCCTGGTCCGTGTGATCCCGTTATTCTCTGTTGGGACTCGATCCGTGGCCCGTGCTATCATATCGTGTTTTCTGCCGACATCGCATCCGTGTTCCGGTTTGCAAAACCGTCGAGGCAAGTATCTGAATACTTGCTTAAACATGCTAGCGTGCGAGATCTAGTCTTGCCACGCAATTGAATTCATACTATAAGACAACTTAATAATGGTAATTGATAAAATGTTATAAGTTAGAATTGACAGTTGCGGTTATCTTTAACATGGAATCGTTATAATAGTTCTCGTAATTAATCAACCCAACATCAATCCATATTTCAACTAAATAAAACGACTGGATCATATCTGCTTTAACTGTTAAATCATTCACGAGACAATTATTATACTTAGTGTAAATTCCTGTAGCTTTATTACTTCATGATTGTGGATATTGCTTCACCTTGTGGCTATTGCACCCTAAAGGTGCTTGAACCTGTTAATAAGAGAATACAAAACATCATTGTGTTTGCATGGAATAATATGGTTAATTAGTGTTTCCTGCTGCTGTTCATTATTTGATTGTACACCTGTTGTGAGCACATAACCGATTGCACTACATATTGGCCTGACCCTGCTACACATGACATATGCATACATACCAACTCATCCTGTTGTACCATGACATTACTTGTTTCATGATTTCATGCCTAATGCCGACAGACCCGACCATCCCTGCTGTCTATCCAGACAGACCTACTCTTACCAGATTTTGTGTTGGCATTAGTCCTTGACTGCTGAATACCTGACCTGACATACATAGCTTGGGGGTATGGAGAAATCAAAGATGAACCTGACTTGTAACTCGACAGTTCACTACCGTTCGAGTGTACACATTCCTATTCTGTGCCTAACGGCATGTCTCGGTTCCAGCCGAGAATATTGTGGCCGTGATCCCGGGTATGTACGGGGTAATACCGAGTGTATACTTTCCTATTCTGTGCCTAACGGCATGTCTCGGTTTCAGCCGAGAATATTGTGGCCGTGGTCCCGGGTATGTACGGGATACTGACACTTTCCTATTCTGTGCCTAACGGCATGTCTCGGCTGCAGCCGAGAATATTGTGGCCGTGGTCCCGGGTATGTACGGGATACTATTGGGTTACATCGACGATTCATCAATTGGTTTCAAAGACTATAGAGTAGAAAACCTGATAGGACAGTTTAGTCACCATTGCACATTACCCTGCTTGTTATTTCTTATTACTGCTTTATTCATGTTCATACTTGCATTGCTTATTGCCATGTTTATACTATATACTTGATGTCTTGACGCGCTGACGTCTGGGTTTTGCATGGCCCAGATTCCGTACCACTGTCTACGACCGAGCAGGAGTACTTCAGCCAGCAGGCTGAACTGTGAGTTCCTTAGGGTTTAGTTTATTTATTTCATTTCATTTCCAGATGTGAGCCCGCATTATGGGACGTACTGTTTATTCATTGTATTGGATCATTAGCTTCCGCACTTATTGTTTATTGATTCTTGTTATTGTGGATTTGGACATGTATTAGATTAGCTTATTATCTTGTTCTTGATATCCTTACAACCGTAATGTGACTGTGGATGGATACTTCCTACCCACAGGTAGCATGGTTGGCTATGTCACGTGCCCAATCTTGCGTACTCTGGGAAGCGGGGCGTGACAGTCACTGATCGCGTAAGCGGTCGATGACCCGTAGATATGCGACTGTCCTCTTTACCAGACGCCACGTAGACGGTATGAACTACAATGCCCCCAGACTTAGGGCGTTTGGGTTCACCACCTTTGATATTCATCGTCGGCGTAGGGACTTTTTCTGGCCTTCTTCTCTTATGGGCCGTAGAAGTTGAGGGGGCCGTTGCTTTGGGCGCCCAAGCGGTCATTATCTTTTGTTGCTTGACCGGAGGATTTTCTTCTTCCCGACCTTTCGACTTCTTCTGTTGGCGAGAGAAGTTAGGATCAATCACAGATTCCCGGACTCGTCGCCATGTCTTGTAAATCCTGGAGGACAGCGATTGAGGAGGCTGCTCCGGCCTTCCTGCTTCCACGGCGGTCTCTACCGGTGGAGGAGATCTTTTAAGGACCGCAGTTGGCGAGTTTCTGCGTACTCTATTCAGTAGCTCAAAGCTGTTCCCAGTTGGAACAACAGCGTTAACTTCTACCGTTGGAGCTGGCGGAGTCATCCCAGAAGGAGAGTTGCCCCCGGTCTTCCTTACCCGGCGCCAGTGGCGTCGTCGGTATTGATTCAGAGACAGAAACAGCTTCTTCCTGCCCCCTGTTCAGGTGCGGGGCTGTTGCCGGCGTCAGCCTATTGAAGACTGATGTCTTTTGAGCAACAAGAGCAGGAGTGGGAATTGGGACGATCAATCTTGTAAAGACTGATCTCTTAGCAGGAGAAGCCGCCTTGACGACTTCAGGAGCAGGTTTGGCTATTCTTTTTGGAATAACCTTTTCCGAGACTGCAAGCTTCATCGTGGGCCCGCAGGAGTTTTGACCCAGCTTGGAGAAGACCGAGGCACTGGTGTTGGGCGACCCATTGAGAGGGGCCACAGTAGCTGAAAGTCAATCGAAGACCGACTTCTTAGGAGTTTCTTGTACGGGTACGGGGGTGCTGAAGCTTGTTGGCGGAAGCATAGTTCCGAAAAACAACCCCGTGGTGGCTTGAGTAATCTGCTCCACGGGCATGGTGAACAAAGAGGCCACTTGGGGTCCGTAGGTTATGCCCCCAGTTGAGGCCGGATGCGAGCTGCAGCTGCAGTTAGAGCACTTCGAACAGGTAGAGGCCATCGATGCTTGATTTCTTTTCTGCGCCAAGAAAGAGACTAAATCTTAGTAAACTTGAAATCCAAAGGCAACCATTAATAAACCGCGATTCGTTCGCGAAGACGACACACGAAGTGTGGAGTGGAAAGAGGAAAAGGTCCTACCGGGCGTGCCAGAATCTGTTCCCCTCCGAATGGCGGCGCACAAGACTGCGAAGTCCTGACGCTGAGATTCGGGGCAGATAATATTTGGTTTTATCCGTCCACCTCTCCGAAGATGCCAAGTTGATTGATGGCACCGTGTATCGGAGGTTTAGACGGATGCGGCAGATGTAGCAGACTTCGTCAGATTCCCCCTCGCTTGAGGGGTTTTTGATTGTGGGGACGCTCTTCCCTGCAGGCGCAAGCCCCTGCAGTTAATTACGCTACCGCATCGCGGTAACAACTTTCTCCTTCTCCAGAATTTCACTTCGTGTCGTGTGTGTTTGTTTTGTTTGTGGTTGCCCGTGGATTGTATACGGAGACTAAGTAATGCCGTCGCCCGTAGGACGTGGATTAGTCCAAATCCGTATTTACTTAGATTTGGGTTTGGTGTTTTGGTTTAAGGATACGTTAGCCATATTGAGGCTAAGATCAACTTAAACGTTCGTTAAGGATACGTTAGTCTGATTTGAGACTAAGATCAACTTAACAGGATCGTTTGGATCCGACAAAAGAGCGTTTGGGCTCTATTGTTCCAGTTTAGGAACGTGGTGGTCCATAGGTAGTTTAAGGATATTGCGGTCCATATTCCAGTTTAGGGACATGGTGGTCTATATTCCAGTTTAGGGACGTGGCGGTTCATATTCCAGTTTAGAGACGTGGTGGTCCATAGGTAGTTTAAGGACGCATAAGTCCGTAGGTTTAAGGACCCCACGGTCCGTATTTTAGTTTAAGGACGCATAAGTCCGTGGGTTTAAAGACCCCACGATCCGTCTTTTGGTTTAAGGACGCTTAAGTCCATGAGTTTAAGGACCCCACAGTCCGTCTTTTGGTTTAAGGACGCATAAGTCCGTGGGTTTAAGGACCCCACAGTCCGTGTTGATGTGTGGTTGTCGGGACCCGTCACCTCTCTGACATCGTTGAAGGATTACAACGATAGGAGTCAAAGGAGTTCGGAGATGTACCCTCGAACCGGATATAAATTGATTTAAGGGAGCAGTCATGCTCGGTCAATTTAATTTGAGGACTTATGGCCATGATTGGGTTAAGTCCAGTTGAAAATGTTCAACCTTTTTATTTATTTTTGGTCTATTAGAGCTATGCTAGGGCTTTGCCCACATTTAAATAATGCATTGCATTACTTTTATTTTGTTTGGGCTCTGCCCAGAAAGATGCAGATCATCAATTTTACTGGGGCTCTTCCCTTTACAAATGATGCAGAGCATCAATTTTATTTGGGCTCTGCCCTTTTATTGCTTTGCAATTTATTTTGGCCTGCTAGGTCTTTTTGATTTGGGCCTGGCCCTTTAGCAAAAGAAATGCATTGCATTTGTCAGGCGCTTTGCGCCAACCAGAGCGCAAGCGCTTGTGGTGATGACACGTGTCATGCAAGCGCGGTGCACTGCACCAGTGCGCTGCACTTGCGCTGCTGACATGTGGCGCGCTGTGATGTGTTGCGTCAGTTTCAGAGAGTAAGGCTCTATTTCAAAAGCGCATAGCGCAAATGGTTCAGATGTTGACACGTGGCGCTCTTTGGTGGCTTGCGCCAACCCAGGAGCGCAACAGCGCAGTTCTGCAAGTGCAAGGCACTGTTAACTTGAGAATCTTTTAGATTCAGAACCAATGGTTCATAAAAGAAGTGCAAAGCACTGTTTGTTTTCTTGATCTAATTTAGATCAAAGAAAACAAGTTCTTCTTGTTTTTCTTATCTCAGGGAACCAATGGTTCATAGAAAAGTGCAAAGCACTTATTATTATTTATTTATATTTTTTTTTATTAGAGATCCTTGATCTTGTTCTCAAATCAATGATTTGTTCATAAGAGAATTTTCTCTTTTTCCTAAAGGTTTTTACCTTTTTTTTGTTCTTGAGGAATTCTCTCCAATTCTTCAGAGCTCTCTCTATTTGAAATTTTTAATTTCTCCCTAAATGTTGATCATTTTGAATTGAGGTCTAGAGGCCTTTATAAAGTGCCCATAAATTTGTTAAAGAGATCTTTCTCTGAGTGATTTGGGGAATTTTCCCCACCGTTGGATTTTTGATCCAAGGGCTTCTGTTTTACAGAAGAAAATCTTCTTGTTTTAATAAGAACAGAAAGATTTCTTTAAAATCTTAATTCTGTTTGGCGCAAACGCCCCAGCGCGTGACACGTATCAAGCAGCGCACAGCGTAGCGCAACTGTGCTGGCCTATCTGCGCTGACACGTGTCGCGCAGCGCAACTGCGCTGGCGCATTTGCGCTGACACGTGTCGCGCAGCGCAGTGCTTGCACAAATGAAGCGTTGTTTCCTTTAATTTTGTTTTAAATAGAGCTTTGCTCTGATTGGGCGCGCTGCCTTGGGCACTGCGCTGATGTATCAGCTTTTGACACGTGGCGCGTTGCGCGCAGTGCAAAGAATCTGAAGCGTTGCTTCATTTATTAACGTTTAAATTTTCAAAGCAAAGCTTTGCTCCGATTGGGGGAAGATGAAGCGTTGCTTCTTCTCCCGCCTTGTAATTTGAACAGAGCTTTGCTCTGATTGGGGTAAACAACTGTCTTGTGGCACGTCTCGGATTCAGCCCGAGAGTCATAGACCGTGATCCCGGGCACGCACGGGATACTATTGAGTTACATCGACGATTCATCATATTGATTTCAAAGACTTGAGAGTAGTTAACACAGTAGACCAGTTTAGATTACTGACTGCACACTACCCTTCACTGTCCTTATTTATATTGTTGTTTTACCTGTTTTACCGTTC
This sequence comes from Agapanthus africanus, assembly GCA_030015575.1. NCBI lineage: Eukaryota > Viridiplantae > Streptophyta > Magnoliopsida > Asparagales > Amaryllidaceae > Agapanthus > Agapanthus africanus. Next base: position 973,657,847 of record CM057338.1, on the reverse strand, counting down.
ATGATCATACATGCATGTCTTGCTACCCCTGTTTATTTTATTGCTTGATGTTATGACGCGCTGACGTCTGAGTTTTGTATGGCCCAGATTCTTTACCTTCGCTACAGACCGAGCAGGAGTATTTCAGTCAGCAGGCTGAGCGGTGAGGACTTATTAGTAGTTAGTTCATTTTTACTTTCGGTTTTTTCATTCCTGATGTGAGCCCGCATTATGGGACGTACATTCCAGTTTATTCTTGTATTGGATCTTTTGCTTCCGCATTATTTTATTCTTGACTCGTTTTATTCTAGCTTATGGACATGTGCTAAATAGTTTATTATTGTTCTTGATATCTCTACAGCTGTAATGTGACTGTGGAAGGATATTTTCTATCCACAAGTAGCATGGTTGGCTATGTCACATGTCTATCTTAGCGTACTCTGAGAAGCGGGGCGTGACAGATACTGGAAGATGACTATTAGAGTTTGTTGTTGATGATCATATATTTTTGAAAATATCACTGACAAGGGGAGTAATCCGGTTTGGTAGTTGAGGCAGGCTTAGTTCTCGATTCGTGAGGCATTTCGATATCATTGAGCGTATTAGAGGAGTAACTTATCGATTGGTTTTACCACCATTCTTGGAAAGTGTTCATGACGTGTTTCATGTATCTCAACTTCGCAAATATATTCGAGATGAGACGCGTGTCCTAGACCATTCGGAATGGACAATGAGGGAGAATTTGACTTATGAAGAGCAACTGATGACGATTGTGGATCGACGAGAAAAGCTTCTCAAGAATAGGATGATCCCTCTAGTGCTTGTTTCGTGGAGAAATCGTTCGCATGGAGAATTTACTTGGAAACATGAAAACGAAGTTCGACAAAAGTTTCTACACCTTTTTCCTTAGATCTGTGTAGGGTGTTTTTCGTCACCCCATTGAGATGGGAATACGCGCGCGCTTGTCAGGCGTACTACAGATTCCCCCTGCCTAGGGTAAGCCGGGGTTTAATGATTGTGGGGATCCGAATCTCCGGCAGCCGCGGACTAAGCTGCCGTTAATTACCCCTCGCCTTTGAGGCGAGGGAACCTCCGATTCACGGGTTAAACAGGTCATGCGAACTCAATGTGCGGTGTACGTGTGTTGTGTTTTGAAAGGGGGGTTTTGGATATATCGGGAGCCACGCAGAGTTTTTACGGGGGTCCCGCTACCCGGATAGCGGGCTGGGGGTCAAGAGGGCTAGCAGCTCCCTTGCGGGGTGCGGGGCAGCGCCCCGTTTGAAATTTTTTTCTAACAGGGACAGTGTCGTGGGGTACATGTGTGTGTAAATTTATATACATATGTATATATATATAAAGGGGGGGAAAGACATCCAAGGGATGCGTGGGGCCAGCGCCTGGGCGCTTGAGCGCAAGCGCGCCACGTGTCGGCACGTGGGCGCTTTGCGCTCAAGCGCAGAGCGTTGGAGCGCAACGCGCCACGTGACGGCACGAGGGCGCTTTGCGCTTGGACGCTAAGCGCTTGGGCGCAAGCGCGCCACGTGTCGGCATGTGGGCGACTTGGGCTCGAGCGCTTGCGCTGGAGCGCAAGCGCGCCACGTGTCGGCACCGGGGTGACTTGCGCTCGAGCGCTTCGCTTGAGCGCAAGAGCGCCACGTGTCGGCACTAGGGCAACTTGCGCTCGAGCGTTTGCGCTGGAGCGCAAACGCGCTACGTGTCGGCACCGGGGTGACTTGCGCTCGGGCGCTTGCGCGCGGGCGCAAGAGCGCCACGTGTCGGCATGAGGGCGACTTGCGCTCGAACGCTTGCGCTCGGGCGCAAGAGCGCCACGTGTCGGCATGAGGGCGACTTGAGCTCGAACGCTTGCGCTTGAGCGCAAACGCGCCACGTGTCAGCACATGGGCGCTCTGCGCTTGAGCGCCGGCGAAAAAAAGAGGCTTTTAGCCTAAAAAGATTTCTCTGAAGAGAAATCAGAGAGGAGTTGGACTCCTGAGTGTGTTTTTGGGGTTAATGGAAGGGGTTCTTCTTCTTCCTCCTCTGTTAGCTGGATCTTGAAGATCAAGAGATGTGAGATCTTAAAATCTCTCCTTTTTGAGATCTGATGACAGATCCAAGTTCCCCTTTGTGGGTTTGGTGGTGAAAAACTATTTTGTTTTTTGAAAAGGAAGAGTAACACTCTTGATTTAATTCAAAAGAAAGAAGAAGGTTTGAGACCTTCAGAAAAGGGAAAGAGATACAAACCCTAGGTTTTTTTTGTGAGAATGAAAAGTTGTCCCTTTGTTCATCATCATTTTGCCCTATATAGGCTTACATATTTACATATAGCCCCTTGGGCTTTACAAAAATGGCATTTTAGCCATCACATGGCTCATGTGCCATTTCATTTTTGTACATAAGCTATGGGCTTACAAAATATTGGCTTTATGCCGATTTTGTTTACATTCATGCATAAACAATTACATAAAAATTATTTATTACATGATTTTGTTGTCGGCACGGGGAGGCTGGCCGCGGGCTCGACTTGGGCATGGGCCCGCTTGACCTGGGCTTGGGCCCACCTGGCTTGGGGTTGACTCTGATTTTGACTTGGTCAACCGGGGTGTAAATTTTTACCCCAACAATCTGTATCTTCATTATTCTTGATTTTTCTATTTCATGAATTTCGAGAACGAAATTCTTTTGTAGTTGGGTATAGTGTAACACCCTAGCACGATCATATGATATTAATCAGTATTTTTTTAATTTTGTTTATTTATTATTTAGGTTGTGTTTGGTTCGAATGGTAAATGTGGTTATCCGACTCGACCCGCTTGCATGAAATCCGTTATAGTGCTAGAGTGTCTTTTATTGATATTTATCCATGGACTAAAGCTACATGAATAATAAATAATAGACATATAATATTTAAATTATATGTATATATTTTCTGGGAGTCATACGTTAGGAATATTTTCATATATTAATTATCAGCGTGTTTTATCCTATTTAAACATCTCATGATATTATATTGACAATTATCTATTGCAGGTAAATCTTAAACATCCTAAGATATTGTTAGATTAGAATTTTTTTCCTAAACCATTAGATTTATTGGTTAAATGGGCTACGTATGTGTAGATAATTTCAAGTGTTTTGAGATTTAATGGAGGCGGTTTGGGGTTTGTAATATCTTTTATAATATTATTAATTATATACAAAACTGTGTGTGTGTGTGTGTGTATATACACATACATATACTATATAAACATAGTACATTTATATTTTCCTATTTAAATTAAAAACTCTCTCTTTTTCTTTCTCCCTTTCCCCTCTCCGATTCACCACGTCCCAACTCCTTCCGTCGAGCTGAGCATCAAAGCTTGGCTTTTTATATCGTATCGTCATGTTTTATTCTTCTCCGAGGCAAGTATTCGATACTTTCTTATACATGTTAGTTACGATGACGATTACGTATCGTAATATTTTATAATTACTATATCTCTTGTATGGTGTACATATTAGTAATTATATGTTATACATATAAAAATCTCATATGTATTATACATTATGGTTACTGTGAATAACAAATTAATTATTATGAATATATATATATATATAGTTCATGGAATAGTTGATCAAGTTAGGTAGTTTAAATAACAAAATTATAATTCAAATATTTTGATGTTTAGGTTTGCAGTTAGTTCATATGAATTCTCTAATAATAATAATAAGTTTAATTAATAATATTTTATTTAGATAATATCTAATTAACAATATTTAATTATCGTAACAAAACATTATTTTTACTACGGTTAAAATAATATAATAACTTATAACAGTTGATAGGATCACATTCACTACTTCGTGACTACTTGGAAATAAATATTCAATACGCCAATCTCATTACCAGAAAATCTACATGATGTGTTTAACAGTACCATTCACTCATTTGATCAATGTCGTTATTTAATATCATTAACTAGATTGACAATAATAAGTTTCAGTAAGGATAAGTTAATTTGTAATAGGTAAGTACAATTAATATAGTTTAGTTTATATAATAATACCTGATAATCTTGACAACATTATTTAAAATACGGTCATTCCAATCTATTGCACAAGTAATAGTTGATACATCATTTTCGTCACATCATGCATCGTATCTAGATAACTGTTACAACTATAGTCCTGCTATTCATCATGACTTGTTGTGTGATATTATTGTGATATAAACACTTCACCTGTTTTAATACATTATCCCTGATATGCTTGTAACATGCCATCTTGTTACCGTTATTGCTATAGCTGTATTGGCTATACCTGTTACCTGTAATAACTACCGATTCCAACTATGTTGAATTATCATCCTGATTGACCTGATTTGTTGTCTTGCTAGACCAGATCTGCACATGATTGTCCTGGTATTGGCATTACCTAGACATTCTATTGATACTTGACTTGAAACTGAAATTTGGGAGAAAAGGGAAAATCAAGAATGTAACCGAAACGTAACTCAAGCGAATATTATTATTGCCGTGATTCTGGGAGTGTACGAAATAACTATTGTTTATTGTACCGTGATCCCATAGAAAATGAACGGGATATATTGTACTGTGGTCCTGTGGAGAATGAACGGGATATATACTTTTGAGTTACGATGAGAATTATATTAATTGGTTTCAAATACCTGTAGGATAGTAAATCTAGAAACACAGATTTTAGGATGAGCGTGACATACCTATAACCTACTGTCATATCAGATTGGTTTGTTTGTACTCATATCTCAATTTGCACATGACACCCTATATAATACATTGCTCGGTTTATTATAATAATAATAATTATTATTATTATTATTATATTTATGACGCACTGACATTTGGGTTTTGTATGGCGCAGATGCTTGACTTTAGCATATGAGAATCGTGAGTACTTCGACAGGATCGCCGATCAGTGAAGATCATTCTACTGATATAGTTCTTATTTATGGTTTAGGTATTCTCTTATTTTCTTGGATCTGTACTGTTTCTGCTATCGTTTGTGGTTATTTGGATATATTTAGAGATAGATAGTTATAATACTGTTTCCGATTACTGATTGACAGCCGTGATGTGACTATGGGAGTATATTTCCTTACCATAGGAAGCATGATTGATTTTGTCATGTTCCGAATTGACGTATTTTGGGAAGCGGGACGTGACATCTTCTATTTGGAACGACAACCTCGGGAAAAATGCTCATTTTTGCCATAGTTGAAACACTCTCCATTACTTCACCGATTAGCCTGCCGGTCTCCTTGGTTTTTGTTTTGCCATGGTCCGTTGGTGTTTAAACTCCTGTCTGAACATGTTCGTGTATCATCTCTTTCGAGTTGTCTATTTATTTGACTTATTGATTGGCTTCTGTTAAAAATAGGTTTATCTTCATTTTTAATTGAAACACCGGCCATTTGTTTAACGTTTTCTGAGTTGCTAGCAAGCTCTCCAACTCTATAAGAGTTGGTTGAGTTGGCCAAATTCGAATAGCCGCGACAAATCCGCTATATTCTGATGTGAGACCATGGATAATAATCATTCTCATTCTATACTCAGTGATTTTAGAGTTAGGATCCAACTGTGCAATTTCTCGGTAAAGAGTTTTTACCTTCATAAAATATGGAATGATTCAACTCTCATCAACTGGTTTTCAAGAAATTAGAGTCGTGCATCATTTGCCCATCAACTGGTTTTCAAGAAATTAGAGTTGTGCATCATTTGTTTTTTGAAAATAGCGTCGTTAAAGCATCCCATGTCGCTTTTGGTGTATCGGCGTTTCGAATATTTTCAAGAAGATCCTCCTCGATTGTTGTCTTTAATACGTACATCGCCTTGTCGGCTTGCATCTTCCATTTTTTCTGCCCATCACCTGCTTCTCGGGGTGATATAGTCTGGGCACCTCCGACGACCTTCCAGAAGTCATGTCCTTACAAATAGAACTCAATGCAAGTCTTCCTATAATTGTAATTGTACCCGTTCAGTTTCTTAATCGCACCGGCCGTAGTCATCAAATCTGTCACTTTGACGTCGTGTGATTTCTTGAATCTTTTCTTACAAGTTTGGTCCCCAAAGCCAACTTCACAGTTCCGAACTGTGCAGGTTCTTAGGCTTTACGAACAACAAGACCGCCAATAAACCGTGCAATTCCAAAGCCCGTCCTTGACCGCCTCGCTATGATACCACTTGCTAAATAAAATAGACAACAATTACAGAGTTTTAAACTTTATTCTCATACACACCAATCTCAATCATAGTTAACACAATCAACTACTACACTACTCCTCACGTTAGCTTATTACAAAGCTTCATTGTTTGTAACTCTCTATCTTTCCTAGCTTTTATTTTTCTTTTTGCTTGTTGTGGATAGATTACGAAGAAGGATTTGCTTCATTTTAAAGGTTTCATTAATTAGGCGAGTGAGAGTGATAGGGGTTGGTTACGGGGTAAGGGTTGGTAAGTGAGTGAGAGTGATGAGAGTTGGCGAAGGAGTTGGGGTTGTTGAGGGACAACCCATGTGGGGGTTAGAGTTTGTTGAGGGGAAGGCCGTGTGAGGGTTGTGCCCATGAAAGTGCTGACTTCAATAACGGGCACGTTCAATGTGGGTGGACACGGCTCAAGTGTGTCCGGCGGAATGTCTAAGTGTTCAATACGTGTCGGAATGTCGGACACGGACATGATAAGCAAATAGATGAGTCTGTGCTCCCTAGAGCGTCCGCGAACGCTTTCTCAAAAATTGATTTTCTGCACAAAACCCTTCCGTAGTTTTTTAACCCTGTATAACAATTACACAACTTAAAGTGAACAAGTGATTTATTTACCCAAACCTCTTTTGATGACCCCCAATAAAAATATAAAAAAATTTATAAGTGCTCTACGGAGCTTGTGGAATTAATTCCAAATGGGATGCAATACATCCCAACAAGACAACAAAACTATTTGGTAACCAACGGCCAATCGTTACGATTTATAAAACCATCGTTTGCATTTCTTCAATCTCATGATTGGATATATGAATATATATACAACATAACTGATCACAGATCCACCCTTCAAAAAACATGGTTGAAACTTGGAATGCCAACATAAGCTGCATGTTTATGTTTGGGCTTTATGTATAATAATTAGCATACTGAACCCCTAAAAAGATTCAAGGAATACATGATTGAATTGAGATATATACGCTAGCCACACACAAGAAAGGAACAGCTTGAGGATGGAAATAAAAAGAAAAGAAAATGTGAACTTCAGTTTCGACAAATGTAACAAAGCTCTAGCTAAGACCCCCTACACATTGACCTGCCCGAACAAGATACAAATGCGCTTAGCTTAATTTAGGTTCTGCATCATTTGAAAGAGTAAGGATGCTACATTTGAAAGTTGTTCCGTTAGTATTTACATCACGATCTGCATCGTAAGCATTTGAACCCATATGCTAATTACAACTTGAATTACATTTCATAAGGGAAGAGAGAGAGAGAGAGAGAGGGAGGGAGGGAGGGAGAGAAGTGAGATTAACTAACATCAAAGATGCATACCATTTGCTACATATTTATCCTTTATTCTCATACACGATGATAATACATTAGACACAAATCTCATAGTCATATGTGAATCATCAACTTTTTCTTCATGTGCGGCTACGGCAGCAGACCTGGAGGGGGGTGGGAGGGGGGTGGTTATTGATAACATGGATACCCAAATGAGATTTGGAAATGCATTGTGAACGTCCGTAGTATTCCACCCTGCATGAATCGAAGACGTAGAACCTTAACAGTAGGCCAATATGCTTCAGTGGAAGTGTGAAGGTCCAACTTTCCTCCCCTAAGATCCGGCCTTTGCAACTTGGTCAATTTACTAGGACTTAACCAACACGGTAGCATGCTTTGTGGAATGCATCGTAGGTCTAGCTCGTTCACCATCGATGATGTGGAATTCTCGTTGCTTGATGGCAACTGGCTCACTGACCAAGTTATCGTGAGCGAGACCATGGATCCCAAGAATCTCAGTTTGTTGAATCCCCTTGTTCAAGAACTGAATCATGCCCGATGCTAACACTCGCTTTTCTTAATTCGGGTAAGGCGGAAAGCTCACCGGATTGACACGTGTAACACCCTACAACTTCGGTACAGTATAATAATATTATCAATTTAATTAACAAACTTAGAAAACCATAATTATATATTTTATCTTAACTAAAATTATTAAACTCCAATAATAAAAATAATAATTTTATTTGAGGAAAAAATTAAATTGATACTATTATTATACTGTAGCGAAGTTCTAGGGTGTTACAACACACGACTCGTGTCTTTGCGACATTTCGAGGCACTTTAGAAAACCAATCCCTTTTGGCACGTGGCTTCGAAAATAACACCCCGATGTATCTACGTATTCTAGCGCATCGAGCCTTGTGAGCTCAACTGGCAACCTTTGCAGATCATAACACGCTCGAAGATCAAGGATGCAAAGGCTTTCAAGTCCACCGATAACGGGTGGAAGCTCTGTAATTCTTGAAATGCCTTGAAGACTCGGGTACCTCGATCTTTTGAATAACCCTAACCACACGAGGAATTCGGTGTTGTCAACTTCAATGTGATGCTTGACCGAGCTATGCCATCTCCCAAGCATCAAAGTGATATAGTCCCTCGTCTCCTCAAACTTTTCACTTTTCCACCTCAAATTTCAAGTAGCTACAATCCATGTCGAAGCAAGTTTTATCATCATAATAATCCGAACTACATCGCAATCGCCACATTCCTCAATCTATTTCCATTGATAGGTGTGGATGATCAGTAGAATATGAATTGACATGTCTAGTGATGGCATTCCGTAGGATACAGATTTAACATAAGCTTCAAGATGTTGTAAATGGAGTGGGGAATCATTAATGATGCTATCTTTAAAGCAGGAAGTTTTCTCCTTCTCAATAAGAAGGTTGGAGTGGAACTCAAACGCATCGTTGTCACGCTCCAAAGCCTTGTCTAGGTCCTTGGCCATGTCTCCAAATTTATCATCCATGTCCTTTTCCCATATCTCAAGTTGTCGAAAGATGTCGGCGACAGAATGAATCTCTTCATCGACATCATCAATAAGCCTACCTATACTGAAAAAGATTTCAGGTGCTCCACCTTTCTTTTTGCGATTTGAAACAAAGGATCTGGCTTCTTCTGACCGAACTAGTAATGGACGTACAACCTCTGTGATCCTTTGTTCTGGCAATCTGTGCAATAGCGAGAAGCACAAGCATACGTTCTTAGCAATATCACCCGTATTAGTTGTTATTTGATTAGGGGCCAACTCCAGATTAATAGTTTGTACAAGTGATAATAGCATGTGAAGTCCAATAAAATATGACTTACAGTTTTACTAGTTATGGCGTAATTAACCACATGTTCCAGTGATATATTAAGCATATGCCTGTGATTTTGGAAGCGGCCGTCTGCGTTGAGCTCTGTTCTTGGGTTGGGACTCCATGGATGCTCAAAAATTGTGTTTCGGTTATTTGTTGTTACCAGTTTGATCAGTTAGTGTGTGTGGAGCAGTCACACTCAATGAGAACAAAACTCACATTTTCATTTCCATGGCTACTATTGTACTGAAACCTTCAGCATGTAACCTAGCATAAGCAGTAATAAGCATATCTAACAGTATCAAACGAATGGCGAGAGGGCTAATCATAGTGATAGAGATGTCTGGGATGTTGGGGTGGCAGATATATGTTGGGAGGTCTGGCGGAAAGAAAACAATAGAATTTTTAGGGAAAAACAAGTCTTGTGCTGTGGAAAATGTATTTACTCAGATTACTCATTCCATACTAGAAATATATGTTTTATAGAAAAATAATAGCTCATGGAGTTTGCGATATCAGCTTGTAAGGGAATTACATTGCTCTAGAAATAATATGACAATTTAAAATAGAGGATACCAATTAGTTAAAAGGAGCATCATACCGATGTACTAAATTATGATGGCGATCAGTTCACTGTATGGGCTCCTGTGCTTATGTTAAGCTCTGCTTCACCAATATATGAAATATGATGGTGATCAGTTCAAACAAGCTCTAAATTAGAAAATGTCATTTAAGAAAGAAAACTAATTTAAACATTGTATGAAGAGTAGAAAACCTGAGTGTGTACTGTACTGTTTCTGTGGTCCTCAGACCACATATCCCTTGCTTGAAGATGGAAAAGCATAACTTGGTTCCTCTTATCTTTATAAATTTATGCTATTTCTTACTTGGGTAAAGGTCAATTCCTTGGATATGAAGCTAGAATTCGGTATAATAACATAAAAGTAAAGCAATAATATATATCTTTCTTTGTAAGTGCAAGCTTTTTCCCACTCGTTTTCCTAATTTATTCTTTGTTAACCTAAAGATGGAATATATTCTTCAGAAGCCTTTCCTAAGCAGAAGCATGGAATAACTCATCTCATGTTCTCTGCACAAAGATATATATATTCCTCGGGTCTATCTGCGAACCAAATGTACTCTTTTTGCCAACAGCTTTTTATCACCATCTCCTTGAACCGCGAAAGAATTTGCACTTTCAGATATTTTATCGCGCTTCCATCCTTGAAGAATCTAATCAGACAGGTATAACTTACTTTCTTTTAATTGAGTTCATATTGCCACTTCACAAAGCCGGATCCTATAAATAAATCTCAAGAGATCTCCGCTTCATGCCATTTCTATACACTATTATCATTTTAGTATTTTACTATCTAATAGGAACATAAAGCAGCAAGGATGGGGGGAGGGCCATCAAAAGAACCGGCACCGCTGCCTGAGGCTTCTAAAGAAGAGGCAAAGATGACAACTGCTACGCCAATTCTTGATGCTTCTAAAACTAATGAAGAGCCTGCGCGGTCATTTTCTAGGTCCATGCCTGAGGTTCCCAAAGGAAGGGAAGAGACCTCAAGGGAACCTGCAGCAAAATCCAACAAGGTCCCACACATGTATCAAGCTATTATCGAGCAGGCAGACGACCCATCTGATGGCAATCTACTTGACAAAATCCGATCATCGGGGATATTCTTAAACCATAAGAAACAGGCAAGTTTCAGCATGTCGTGTTCAATCAAATAACTCCAAGAAATTAAATGGTAAAGAAGAAAAATGCTCCTGGTTCATGAAGAGTCGACTAAAAGGGGATAAAGTTCGTGTTAAAATTTAAAATTAAGACATCGTTTTGTGCTGACAACTTATTTGGAGTAGCTATGTAGAAACTGAAAAGGATGAACAAGAGTTTTGCCTTAAATAATAGAGATTTCACAACTAGAAATTTCTTTTTGAAAACAATACCCTTTTCCGTTAAATTTTCAGGTTTCAGAATTTTACAAGTCAGGTACTCTTTCAGGCGTAACATGTTTGTTTGTTTATCTTGTAGAAATACTGGGTAGAGGAGAAAACTGGTTACAGTTGTTTTATGGTGTTCGCAAGGGGCTTATCGATAACTTGGAGTGAGAACCAGCAATTTTGGAATTGGGTGTCGCTGCAAGAAAACAGGTGTTTTCCCCACTTTATATATATTACATCAATAGCTTCATAGTTGATCTAATTTTTGAAAAATTATTAATATGACCTGCTAACTGATGATCTATACATAAAAGAAGACACGAGCCAGATCTATATGGGAAAGGATGGTTGTAACAAACATAAGGATGGCTTAATCATGTAATAATTTTAGTTTGTTGCTCTACTTTAATAACGCAATGTTCCACTTTCAGTGATGTGGAGATCGAAATCGCTCGCCTCTTAGACGTATGTTGGCTAGAAGTTCATGGGAGATTCGAGACGTCATACCTCACGCCAGGAGTCCTGTATGAAGTCGTGTTCATGGTGTTTATGGAGTTGGGGTATGGGTGGAACAAGCCAGTTAACCTCAGGCTCAAGTTCCCTAATGGAGTCGTGAAACGGCGCGAAGAATGCTTATTAGATATTCCTCAGGGGAAATGGACCGAACTTAAAGCCGGGGAATTCGTTGCAGAAAGCAACCGAGGAGGCGAAATGGAGTTTTCCCTGTATGAGTATGACGACGGGCAATGGAAACGGGGGCTTGTCATTAAAGGAGCCATCATCCAGCCAAAGAAGTAAAATATTTTCCGTGTAGTAGCCCCCTACAAAATGCTGCTTTACACTAAATAAAACGGTCCGATTTTATTATAGTTTGAAATCATGCTTAACTTGAGCTTTCTTGCGCAATTTTCCGAGCGCATAGCATGGCCATTGCAACTTTTGTTATGAACTTAATTTAAGGGCCGGTGAATTTGGGTAAATCAGTCTACGTAATTGCGGTGATAATTCGCTTTAGGATCATCGTATCACCAACGAATCACATGCATATCTTCACAAATCGACGTGTGTAGCCTTTCACATTCTTCTCGGGATTTTCTCCTTGAAACAAAACCGTTCGATGGAGTAAATTTAACAGGACCCAAAAATGTGAACCACGCCAACATACCACCACTTTGATCACTCAAAAAAGATGCCAAGAACCAAGACCGAACTCATGGCGAATTAAATTCAAAAAATGTTTTACCTTTTAACTAATATTGAAATAAGGACAATTTTTTTAGAATAAACCATATTAAATTAATAATATTAAAAACAAACCATTTTTAAAAGATATTATAAAAACCTGCCAGTTTATGTCATGTAGGCGTCACGTCTGGCGCAAAAAAAAAAAAATTTAGGGCACAGTGCCCATTACAAATGTAATGGCGCTTGATGTTAAAATCAATGGACGCATTTTGAAAGTGCATCCATCGATAAAATTAATTGGCAATTAATGATTAATGTTATTTTGCTACATTTGCAAGGTGCACCGTAGCATAACCATAACCATAAAAATAAAGCTACTTGTTATCACGTACAGAGTCATTAATTCTAATCTCGCTAGCATTGGGTTAAAACATTATACTTTTAAAGGAATAACAACAGCACATGCTTACAGAATTTTTCTTATAAAATCACTTATTATTGTTGCTCGCTTTCTATTTTAACCGGTGATCATCCACGGATGAATTGAGAATAATGAATAAATGTAACACACAGTAACAAACGCTAATATCTCCGTCAAAATCCTTTGAGAAATACAATACCTGTCAACTAGTAGATTCAACATAAAATGCCAGATCGATAAACGGCTAAAAAACGAGAAGAAAAATACAAAGTCCCAAAATTGTACTTTTGTCCTTGTCTTGTCGTCAAATCACCACCGACCACATGGCCTGCATAGAGCCTACGAAGTAAATTTGTATAGTATTCTTAAAGCTACGTCGCTTTCTAAAATAAATGGACCTAAAAAACCACTTATCATAAACATAAGGACCTGTTTTGGTTGCAAGATTGGATTCCTAAACAGTAAGGTTGAAAATTTCTGAATTTGGTAATTTATTGTTTGATTGGCTTTGGATTTCTAATATTGAATTTGTAGATTCTTGTAATCTTTGTTTGGTTGATAAAAATAAAATGGGATTTGGATTTTAGAGAGAGATTGAGAGAGAGAGAATTATTAAATAAATAAAGTACACGGATCTCATCTAAAAGTACAATGAACGGTGCCAAATCCTTGAAAATCCTTTAAAAAATTTAGGATTCAGGAATCCATGTTTTATGGTGGGCCCTCATAAAAAACAAAAAAATCCTAGAAGTTTGATTGCAAGATAATGGAATTTGGATTTCAAAATAGTACGGTTGAAATTTCTGGATTTGGTAATTTGTTGTTTGATTGGTTTTGGATTCCTAGTATTGGATTTGTAGATCCTTGTAATCTTTGTTTGGCTGGTGAAAAAAATGGGATTTGGATTTGAGGATTTTCGAAAAAGATAGATAGAGAGAGGATTATTAAATAAATAAAGTACACGGACCCCATCTTAAAGTATAATGAATAGCGCCAAATCCTTGAAAACTTTTAGGAAGAATCCTTGTTTTGTGGTGGGCCCCCCATAAAAAACAAAGGAATCCTAAATATCCAAATTCTGCAACCAAAAACAAAATCATGGAATTCATGGAATTCTAGGATTCCACAATCCAAATTCATAATCCTGCAACCAAATAGACCCTAAAGGACCAAAGCGTCAACCCCCAAAAGTTTGCTAAATGAGGGTCAATTGACCCCAAAAAAAAATTAGGGCAAAAGGACCATATCTCTACAATAAAACAAATATCTACCATATTACATATGAAAAGTTACATCACACTCAAACCAAACCACAACACAAAATCCCATCTGCAGCACTTAAACTGGAAGTACAAGAACCTGCACTCACAACTCAACAAGACATCCCACAACTCGGTTTAAAATGTAAGCTTTGGCGATAAGGCCAATATTTTCGCAAACCCATATGATACCAAATTAAAAGAAAAAAGATATTGTTACATCAGTTGGACATATACTTGCAGCATTCATAAATTCTCGAGCGAGAACTTTGGTTCAAATTTTGTACGAATGATAGCTATGCTGCCTAATCAACCTACAGAAAGAATGCACGGGTCAGGTAAACGAAATAATTATTCAAAAATTTACGAATCATATAGGGTTGATGCCAGATATAGCCGGTCTTAAAAACTAAGCAAAATCTTTGATGGGGGCTTGCCTTGTACCTATTTGATGGGAAAAGGCTTACACGACAATTGTGAAACTTTCCCAACTTGTTCATGCGACAAAATTACTGTTTTCGATCAATCAGGTTGTTCAAATTTAGAATATAAAAATGCTGGAGCTTAGAACTTCTTTTGATACAGAATCATCCAACATCAATCTAAAACTGCTGCCATTTCATCTAAAATACAAATTCATTACTGAAGTTTAGTTTAAATGTTTCTTCATTAATGAAAACCAAAAATAATAAAAATATTAAGGTATGGCCTTTATTGCTTTCCCGTTGATGGCCAATGCTGATTTGGACTTGAGAAGTGATAAAGAAGTTGCCTTGGTATTTTACTAGACACCACGGATTTGGTCGGCTTCCATTTTTAGTGAGAGTGTTTCAGTACCATTTGTACAGCGCATGCAATTTTAAACAGCACATGTAAAATCAAATGAACTTGGAATATTTGCCAAAACCCTTGGAAGTTCACAAGTATATAACAAGCTCAGGGATATAAGCATCAGCTGAGGGAAAGTGTATTGCTAACCAAACTACTACAAAATTCACAAATGATATGAAATAAGATCGGAATATCCGACGTAAATGCTTGAGCTCTGTATGTGTGCGCACGCGCATGTACAGGTGCAGGGTCGGAGGCATAAATTATGGTCGGAGGGGCCACAACACATAGCAGGGTTCAAAAAACCTCTTGCTACATGTATAAATTAAAACCATCTTTTTAGTTAGAAGCCAGACATAAAATTCAAATTAATTATCAAAGTATGAACTCGAGGTGGGCAGCCACTGTTCTATAACAGAAAATTAGCACTTCTTGAGGCTTCATATTTTGAGATAGGTCCCTTTCTCACTGGTATTTCTAATTTGTTATTAAAAAAAGGGTAAATTGCACAAATGTACCCATCAACTTTCATGTTTTTAAGATTGATACCATGAACTTTAATAATTGGAGATTAGTACCATGAACTATTTTTTTTTGACATAATTAGCATACAACGTTAACTTTCGTGCATTAACGGACCATTATACCCCTCGAAATTTTAGGGGTTGACTGAGAACAAATGGGGAAAACAAGTCAAATATTGATGATGTGGCAGTTAAATATAACGTTGTAGATGGAAGAAAAGTTGATAGTATTTAGTTGCAATGGTGGTGATAGTTCATGGTCCCTGTTTGGTATTAAATTAGTTCATGGTATCAATCGCAAAAAAACATGAAAGTTGATGGGTACATTTGTGCAATTTAGCCTAAAAAAAATACCTCGTAAAGGGTATATCGGAAGATCCAGAAGAATTTTTGATCAGTCACTCCCAAAATCATCATAACTAACACCTTCAGATATGGTATCTAGTCTCCTATCTTCTTCTACAGTGAGCAAGAAAATGCATTTGCAACTCAACAATATATGGAATAATTATTAAAGCAAAAAAGGTTCGCACCTTTGCAGTCCGTTCCAGGAGAATCCGAGAAATTATTTGCCTCATGTCCAAGGAAAGGAGACCTACCGTAATTCTCCAAAATATCTACACACAGAATAATATCACATATATGTTTCATAGAAATATAGCCTAAATTACACTAAATACCTTTAACTATTGCTGCTTTTTAAAAAAAAGTACCTCAAAGTTTTTTAATACGGTAAGCTGCCTTCCAACTTTGATTTTAAGGGAATTATTTTCGACTAATATAACACTTTAAGGGAACTTAACCGTAATAGATAAAATTAAGGCAGTTTAGTTAAAAACATGCGATAATTGAGAATATTTAATGTGATCTAGCCAAAAAAAAAAGGGCTGAAATGAACCAAACATTGACACACCAGCGCTTTGTGTGAAATCATCAGTTAAATCCGAGAAGCTGAAATTACGAGGTATCTGACTTAAGAATCCAAAAGAGGATGAATCGATATCAAGGAGTGGCTCGTTCATTGCTTGCCCACTCAACTCAGAGCTGCTAAAAGATGCTCCGGGTTCAATTCCGAGTGGTGGGCGAGTTTCTAAGAAACCATTATCAGCACCGAAATTGAACTCTGAGTTGCTTGAGTAGCTAGGTTCAGATTTTATTGCTGTCCCATTGATCCCATTGAGAATTGAGGCATCGTTAGTAAGTTGAATGTTCTGATTCATCATGGCACTCGAAGATCCTCCATTGCAGAATATGTTCTCAGGCCTCGACGAGGTTGATGCATGGTCAGATAAATAACATGGAGTCTGTTGTACTGCAACAAGTTATTCATAATCCGTTATATTGTATTGTTATGGTATCAAATAAGAAGTAAATTCCATAAGACATGTTAATAACCAATGAAAGTCTTACCAACTTATTTATTAAGTTAAAGTATTTGTAAAAGCTATACGATTTGTGTTAAAAAAAATCTCCGCATAAAATTATTGATATCTAATTGAAATATGAAAGTGAATAGACAGATTGATACTATGTATTTATTTAATGCTCAGCCAGCCCTACACACACAGACCACATGTGCAATCATGCTGTTTCTAATCCTGATTATGCTCCTTTTGGTGAGCTCATCTCCATAATTTCCTTCGCTAAGGAAGAGTTTGCAACACCATTCAAGAAACTGATGACAGGTTGAGGGCCAAGCATAAAAGTTCATCAGATAAGATTGGGGCTGCAGTTAGAGAACAGTATTTAATCGATTCTCTTTCAAGATTTTCCAATTCATATGTTTTGGTCCAGATCATTACTTCTACTAATAATCAGATGTGCCTCTAATGCCAAGCACCTTCTTCCTAAACTATTCCATAATAAAGGAATTTTTTAAATGGTTGCTCTTGCTCCTTAGTTGGATGAGCTTAAATCCAATAAGCTAAGTTACCAAACATAGTGGCCTACTGGGTTTTACGGCGAGTCACTCTATTTGAATGTTGTTGCTTTGCCCAGGAATTCAGGATCCACTAAACTATGATGAATTTTACATGCAATTGAATTCTTACACTGGATTTGGAAGTTAAAAGGATTGGTAATGATGATGATCTTGTTAAGATATTTGGATTAAAATAGTCTCACATCGGGAAAACTATAAGAGGTCCACGGGTATAAAATATAAAATGGACTAAACCTTAACAAGGCTTGAGTCCCATTGTTGGAACCCACTTATATCAAAGCCCATGTACACACACATTATAAAATATATACTTGCACCCCCACCCACCCGCCCCGCAGAGACTGACCTCTATACGAACTATACAAGTATAAAATATAAAATAGGCTAAACCTCAACAAGATTTGAGTCTTATTGTTGGAACCTACTTATACTCACAGATAAAATATATACTTGCACCCCCTCGAAATTTAATAGATCTTAAGAAAAGTTTAAGGAAGATATCACAGTAAATAAAATATTTGTCAAAAAAGGGATTCAACAAACTAGTTATGTCCAATAAACTTGATAAAATTAAGAAAAATTCCTCAAAAGTTTTAACAGCAAGATTTTCACATTTTATCTTAATTTAATAGCATCATTACAAGCATATCACTAATTCATAATGACCAAAAAAATAAATTAAACTGCAATTGACCTTTCAGAAAAGAAAAATAAGTATTTACGAGGAACACGCTCTATATCTAATATAAAAGGCAAGGAATCAAATATCGGTCATATCACCCGATATATTATTTTGGACGACTTATGATACGATAAAACTAATATTATATCGCCCGATATATCTGCCAATATGGGGATATCGCCCGATATATCGGCTATATAGGTGATACGAAGC
Organism: Agapanthus africanus; assembly: GCA_030015575.1. Classification (NCBI taxonomy): domain Eukaryota; kingdom Viridiplantae; phylum Streptophyta; class Magnoliopsida; order Asparagales; family Amaryllidaceae; genus Agapanthus; species Agapanthus africanus. The sequence goes on along the minus strand of CM057338.1, from coordinate 973,639,501 downwards.
ATCATACGATTCCGACATCCGATATTAAAAACCTTGTTAAAAGACAATACGGAAAGGAGCTTGAAATCAAGCTTTTACATGCCAAATTTAATCCATCAGGCTTATTTTTTTCCCCAAACATAACTTATATCAACTTTGCCTTTTACTTTATGAGACTCTTTTTCATTTCCAAATTTGCTCTTGGCGGCTTAGTGAAGTTTTTGACTTTTCCCCAGGTTTGAGATGTGTGGTTATGTATCGCATATAGCACATATAGGGAAATTAGGCAACTGTTTAATCTTGAAAAATACGATCTTGTGAATCATCTTTGTATTTATCAAAGTTATTTTTAAAGTAGGGTTTGAAATTAGAGAAGAGTTGGAGTGATGGGCTTTTACACATGGACTTTTAATGATAAGTGGGTTCCAACGATAAGGCTCAAGCCATGTTCAGATGTGACCCATTTTATATTTTATACTCATATATTTCTTTTGTTGTTTTTAATATGGGAATATCTTTCAAGTCCCGTCATTTAGTGTTTTTAATTTCAACACTCCTCTTTACGTGCAACCATCGCTTTTTTCTTTGGTGTGGTTGTCACGTGGATACGTTTAAAATTTATTTAAAGTTGAAGGAGTGATGGGCTTTTAATAAGTACGCATAGGATTTTGAAATAAGTGGGCTCCAATAATAAAACTTAAGCCTTGTTGAGGTGCGACCTATTTTATATTTTATACCCATGTGTTTCTTTTGTTGTTTCCAATGTGGGACTATCTTTAAAGTCCCATCATTTGGATTTTTTAGTTTCCACGGTATTGATCAATAGGAAATTAGGTAAGAGTTTAGTCGTGAAAAATATGATCTTATGAATCACCTTTGTTTTGGAAGTTCTCAATCTGACTTTGTCATGGTAAGCTAAAGATGGAAAGTATTGTTCTTTGTTTCTCTTTTTATGGATGTCTCTCTAAGTAGCTTATTTTCATTTTCTTTTCTCAGGCCATATAGGTGACATGCACATAACTAGTTTATCGGAAAGCAAAAACAACCTCCAACAAAAACTCAAAATATGGTACCTTAATTAGCTCAACTCGACTACGTTTTTTTAATGAAAAGATAAACCAAACTCAACAACCTTACAGCTAATGGTGTGCAAGAGAAATGAAGAAAATTTTCAAAACCTTGAACCTCACACCTTTCGTAAAGTAATTTAAGCTTTAGAGATGGAATGATGGAAATAAATGAAACAACAAGTCATTAATAAAACAAATAGGCATTGACATTGAAACCAATTTAAGCTTTAAAGACATAATGATGGAAATAAAAATTTGACTCGAGGTAATTAAATGAAGGGAATATTGTATACGGCGTCGAAGGAAGCAAACCCCGTTGACTAAAAGAATATTCATGACTTCATCTAGTTTAAATTTCTTTTATAAAAAAAATATTTTTAAAAAAAATAAAACCTCAAACTTTATATAAAATAAAGGTTTTTATCTCACCTCCAAAACTTCGATATTTCTAGATTTCACCCATAAAAATTCATATTTCTAAAATTCACCCCTAAAATATTTTAAGTTGTTCATAAACCTCCTCTTGATTAGTTTTGCAAAATATTTTATATGAATATTCCGGTACTCTAGTTAACATACCGTTAAGTGAATACTAAAAGACAAAAATATCTTTCAAAATCATCTTCCTCCTTTTCAATTTAGGGTTAGGGTTAGGATTTCTCTTCAATTTTAAATTAGGGCTTCTCTTTATATAAAAATTAGGGCTTCTCTTCTTCACGCATTCATTAGTTGTAGACATGGATTAGACCGTGCTTCTCTTTTTTACCAATTTTGACAACTCCAACAATAAAAATGAAGTTTCAAATTCTGTGAAAAAAGATGACACCCCATAATAAGGTTGAAGATGAAAAAAGAAAAGGAAGAAGGCTCATAATTTTTAAGGGAAGAAAGAAGAAACAAGCTTATAATTCAAGTTCTAATTAAAACAAATTAACCCTAGTTAAATTCGGACAGAATATAGATAAAAATGGGATTTTTTGTTAACAGAGAAGTTTTAGGGATGAAATTTGAAAATATTTATTTTTAGGGATGAAACTTTGAAATAAGGAAATTTTTGGGGGGAGAAAAAAAAACCCATAAAATAATTAAATCTTTAGCTACCCATCAATGATTTGATTTCTTCTTATGGACAAAGCTCTTTCTTGATGACACTACCAACTGACCAAACCCTTCTATGATAAGGATCTTGTGGTACTTTTAAGGAATTACACTCATATATTCTAAACTTTTACCCGATACCCCAAGAGTGTGTGAAAACCATTTTTGCATGCTTCTTTTAGCATATCCATTGATTAAAAAGCGGCAAAAAAGCGGTGCAGCTAAAGGTCTTGGGCACATTGACGCCTAGACGGCAGTTCAGGCCGTATTGACATCAATTTAGCCGCATTTTAAATTAATTTTGTTATTTTCTTAAGCTTATTTGTTGAGCATTAATTCTAATTTGATTGTTAACCACTTTGGTTTCTTTTTCGCGTGTAAATGCAACCTAAATAATAATTTTCAAAGGTGTTAACAATTAAATGCAAGCTGGCAATGAAGCAAATTCTGACGATTTTAAAGATCCAAAAAAAATTTAATTAAATAGTAAATTAATTGCCTGACCCAAGTCTCTCTCCAATTTTAAGTCCAAAAAATAGAAAAATGCAAAAAAAAAAAACATTGTCAACTGTTTGAAGCTCGAAAAAATGGTCGAAACTCGAATGCAGCGGTTGCATGGTTGAAGCTCAAAGTCAAAGGTGAATTCGAAAATTGAAGATAATGACAAGATCGAAGTTTGAAGTTGAGATCGAAGCGGAGATCTTGGATGGAGATCGATATGGAGCACTTTGAAGTCGACGGCAGTCGTTAACCCTCCTGACCCTCGAAATCGACGGTGGCTCTTGAAATCGACGGTGGAAGGCCCTCATGATGGCCATCGACGTTTAATAGTGCTAAAACAACTCCAATTTATTATATATTACACTCTCATTAACAAATAACAAAAGTATACCTACAAAAACACAAGGGTAAGCAAAATTCCCGACTAAGCGGCCTAATACGGTGTGGTGCGGTTCTTTTACACGCATAGGCGGCCGCCTTTTAAAACACTGCGCATATAATAGATCTTTGAACATCAACCTTTTGAGATCCTAGATCTATAAAGCGGTGAGTAATTTTAGAATGTTAGGGTGCTAAATTTGTTGGATGGCAACAGTGATATAATTTTTTTTCCTTATTAAAACTTTTGTTCTTTCATCTCGAAAGCTCACCTATTAGGAGAATCTTTTTTCAAATGCTTATTTAAGCTCACCTATATAATGGATTCAAACGGGTTTGGTCATAGTGACACAGGATGAAAATCTGAATTTTTTATTTCCATTCTTGCAGATTCAATCTGAATTTGATTTTTTTTTGGTTCTCGGATAATTCTAATCGATGCTTACATCTGCAAATTGGAGCATTTTAAAATCCTCGATCGATAGATCTTATCAATCTTAGACCTATGATGAATTCATTTAATGATTTTAGCTCAGGTAATATCTTTGTTATAATATACTTAGTTTTATGTTGAAAATAAAATTTAGATTTGGTTGTCTTTCGTATGAAATTTGTTTGGTGGCAGCCAGCTACATTCTTTTTTTAGTTTAGCCCAGAAAATGTTTTGTTTTAGTTTAGTTTTTTGCTATAGCATAACCTTGCAAATCAAAGACAAGCCTGCACCTCTCACGGTGGACGACTCTCCTAATAGAAATAAAGACTCTTTTTGTTCAGAGTCATGTGGCCCATGTGTAAAGACTACTCCATGTACATACTACGTGCAAGAAAGATTTTTTGCCTTGAGGGAGTACCCTTAAGTTAGCATTTGAACAAATATAAAACTTATACTCCATATCCTATTCAAAAGATTCAAAGAAGAAGCTCGAGACAAAATCTTGTTTTGCCATTATACACGTCATCAGCATCGATATTGCTGTGTGAGTAGTGATTTAGATCGAAGCAATGAACGCACTGAAAAAAATTTATGTAAATTATTGGTTTACTTCAATGTTTTGGTTCTTTTTTATTTGTTTATCCGTCATCAAATAAATTCCTTTGAAGAGCAAGAACGAGAAATTGTTGGTGCAATAGCTTATATAACAGCCTGTTTTTTCTCATTTGTTTCTTTTCCATTGGCTCCTATATTTTACTTTGTAGCTTTGAAATCCTTGGTTTTTATATTGGTGTTTAGAATGAAGATGTCAGAATTATTCTTGCCAGATCATGAGGTATATGAGTAAATTTCTGTTGATCTCACTTTATTTAGCGGTGTCGGAAAAATGTTTGCTCATGCCTTTCGATGGTTACCGATGATACTTTTTAGCTAGAACTATTTTCTTGATTATCTGTCCAGTGCAAGCATGCGAGGAAATATGCTAGTAGCATATAGAATATATAGAAGAATAAAATCCACAACATAAACAAAAGATATGAAAAAAGAAGTTGTACATGTAGAAGAACTAGAACCATTGGAAAGAGGCACGGAAGCAACTCCAGTTGCACAAACTTTATGCATGAGCTCAACCTGCTTCTCCAGGAGCTTATTGAAAACAAGTATTTGGTTCTTAAGCAAAAGTCTAGCATGATATGCCTTGAAAAACTCTCGATTCTCTTCTTCAAGTTTCTGCCAAACTGAAAGCAAGTACAAAGAAAATTAAGTACATTCAATAGGAAATTAACAATAATAAAAGAATTATTCAAAATAGAAATAAAGTTAAGAATATAGTGGACAATCGGACATAAACATGCACAGTCGTATAAGTTGGAAGTTGAATATCAGTAAAAAGGAAGATCCATAACATATACTATGATCTACAACATAGTGTCATGCAAAAAGACATAAAGAAACCTTCTTTTTCCGTACGTTAACATTCTAAATCCACAAAAGTAGGTCCACGTGAAAATGTAAAAGTGCTAAGATTATATGGTCAATGGTCTAAAACTTTGGATTCTCAATCATACGCACAACGACGACAATCCATCAGTGGGATAATTCTTTGTGATGTGAAGCTAATTTTAGGTTTTTATAATGATAAACTACTTTGATAACAGTTATATGTCTAACAAATGCAGAAAACATACGCATTGGATGGCTGATATTTGAATACTCGCACGATAAGATAGGAAGTTCATATACAACATAATGACAGATCTTTTACAGAACTTACCTAGTTCGGTAAACCCAGGTTCTATTTTTGCTTGGTACAAGAGAGTGTCAACTACTTCTTTCTGGTCCATATACAGCTGCAGGCAGCGCTCTATAAGATTTTGCACCTGACATAAAGAAAGAGATGTAAGGCTGAGTTAATTGATATATATTATTTGCATGGCTAGAAAGCTTTTGTTGCACATGATGAAACCCTTAGGATCAGAATCCTAACTAAGATATGCATTTCCCAGCCTAATTATTTATCAATCTATTACAATAGACTATCAACATTTTCATTGCCGAGTGCTGACAAATGATCACATAGTTGACATCTGAAGAACTGCTCATGAAGAAAGCACAAAACTATTTCTATTTAGTTGGTAGAGAAAGGAAATCAATGGTGTATTCTTCAACGTTGTTAATGTATAGAAAGGGTTAATCATGGACCAAAAATGAAACTTATGTACAGCCAGGTATGAAGGTTGCTAGTAGTTATGAATGATAGTGGGAAAAAGCTTGCTCTAGAGCAACAAATAAAAACAAGCCTTTTACCCCAAGCTTTCAATGACATGTAACATTTCATTCTTTCTGCTTTATTAGGATTGTCTACTTGAAATTGACAATTAATATTTATATTGGCCATCGTCATCCAAGTTCCTTTCCGTCTACCTCTAGCTCTCATTGCACTATCAACTGCTGTTACGACAAATCATGAAGTAATAATGATAGAGAGAAAAGCAAATCAGACATCAAATAAGGCTCCAATAACTTCATGGGCTTGACCACAGGGCTCTATTTTTGGTAAGTAGACCAGGGCTCGAACATGAGTAATGCAGATACAAGTCACGTAATTCAACAATTTGGTTACTTATTGTATCTGGTGCATATATTGGCCTTCATGCATACGTCCAGTCCAAGAATCAAACATCTCGACTAGCTTTGCGTTACAATATCTTTTTATGAAAGTTTTCTCTATAATACACTCATTTATTATCCTATCCATTAAAGTCTAGCAACAGATTAATGTCAGCATTCTCATGTCAACTACACTCATTTTTTGGACACGTGTACTGTCCACCGTTCTGATCCATAAAGCGATGCTAGTATTATAGCTATGTAAATGCATGTCACTCTAATCATCTAAATGCATGTCGCTAATGTGCAAGGTACAAATGATGAGAGGAAAGATGCTTGATAATACAGAACTGACATATCTAGATAGCACTAGATGAGAAACGAGACAGGTTAATATCTTATCGGTACCAAATATGAACACAATTGGCGTGAATCGCTTCATATTTAGCCTGATGTCCAATTTCCTTGGCTGTTCTGTAGATTGAACGCACAATTCTGTGGGCCCCAGTTTTCACAATTTACTAACTAACTTTTACATCATTTCTTCCACCATTACTTCAATCCTGATCTTTAAAGTCGATGACAATCATTATGGGTAGCTCTGTAATTTTCAAAACTGATCAAATTATCACAAGAACAACTTTCTTTTGAGGCAATTAAAAGAGCAAAAGAGCAAACTTTGTATTATCATCAGATATTTTACATGTATATTAGCCATATCAAACTCATAACAAACTACAGCAAACTTGACCCTGAGTTATTCGAACTTCTACTGGATCTAAGAACCTAATTAAATTTTAGGAAGGGTTATGCAATTTTTATCAAATTAATACAATCAACATTTAATTTTGTGCCCATATTACTGGTTCATTAACAGCTGTTTCAATCATAATCGTAAAGGAAGGTTGCAGATTTGAATATTAGTAGTTTAGTACAACATAAAATTGAAAAGGGTTAGTAATCATGCTATGATTCATCGAAATAGAGTCAGATGTCAAATTAAAGCACCAACAATCAAACACATTTAAAGAAAATACAGTACACAAAATATCGAAACAAATGTATAAAATCTTTCTTACAAGCTGTATATCTTGCCGAGACACCTTGGTGTCTCTCACCTCCTCATTAGACATCTTCTCTTTTCTTTCCTCAAATTATGTCACAACTTGCAAAAAGTTTCAGCACTTTTAACTCATCGCTATCTCAACTTACTATCAAAATCTACAAAAAAAAAGGGGGAAAATTAATAATTTAGCTATGTCAGTTGCATGGGAGATATATAACAATACCCACAATGTAATCACATAAAAAAGATAAATTTTTGAAACCAACTACAAAAAAAATTATTTAAAAGATCAATAATTAGCCTTCAAATTGGAGAAAGATTCAAACTTTATGGAACCAAAAGCCACCAAATTGGAAAGGAATAAAAGGGTAAGCATCAAACGCATATATAATAATAATAATAAATCAAAGAAATGGCTGATCTTTGTCTCCAGGCCTACAAAAATATGATCAAATTCCTAACAAAAGATAGTCAGAGAACACAAATTTAAAGTTGAAGCAGCAGAACTCGAAACCATATCTAAGATCACCTTCTTGAACCTGCCCCAAAGGAAACTATTCCCATTTATTGGGGTTGAGAGTAAGAATGGAGAGAGAAAGGTTGTAAGCAAGATTTGATTTTGTGAGAGAGAGAGAGAGAAGAAGAACCCAACTTTTTGCCCTTTTTGCTCTGTGATCATTAACAATGGGAACCCAATTGACTAATTAATTTCAATTTTGATATATGGATGAAAATGGATAATGACAAGGCTTCCCCTGGGAACATTTGGTGGGCCCCACTAAGGGCTGTCCAAACTAGTACCGAATCTGGTACAAATGCCCTCCCTCTCTCGAGCTTATCCAATTGCTTATTGGATTTGGGCATATTTGAGCTTGATTGCTTAATGAATTTTATGGCCCATGAGGCCCGATTTATCTTAAATTCCGAAAACTCTTTTTATAAAATTTCCGAGGAAAAGGGCCCAGCGAATTGGCCCTTATAAATGCACAGGCCATATGCACAGGCCATGTCCCACACGTGTCAATTGTGAAACCGGTTGTGAACAACAGTCACAACACTCTCCTTTTCCCAAATAAAAAATACAACCAACTTATATAAAAGTTTACAATTCATATAAAAATGTAAAGTTAAATGGAATATGGATGGATGCATGTGTGTGAGCCACATCAATTGGCCCACTTCACAATGTCCCATAAACAATATCAAAATTACAAGAGGACAAGATTCAAATATAAATACGGATAGTATCTAAAAGTGAAAATTACTCTCCAGTTTTAATATATATTATAAGGAAGGATACATGGATACACACACATGATAAAACCAGACAATATTATTTTCATATCGGATAAGAATACGGATACAGAACTAATATAGGTACAATATATTTTATCCGTATGTTGTGGCTGTTGGCAGATGTGTATGTGTATGGTGGGGTAGACATACACACACCAGAAATAGATCAATAGCTGGGAAGATTCTAAATTAGGGTGCCCGTTAATATGTTGTGATTATAGACTTGTAGTGATGGAATATTACATCACCAATGGTTCCTTTTTTCCTTCTTTTTGAAGTGGAGTTTTCCATGCTAATGGATCTCTGGATCTCCTTCAGATGCTATCTTCCATTGATCTCTTCGCATGTTGACGGACGGCTGAGATTGAGTTGGAGGGTTGACCCCTGGAGCGTATGGATCTCAATAGGTTTGGTGTGGTTGAGGCCGGGCTACCTGCAAAGAAGTCCCGGGGTGGTTGTGCCACCGAGGACCCTCCGACGATCAAGTTAGGCGGGGTATTTTGGCAGAGTAACGGTCTAGTGGAGTAAAAATGACTTACCTCGATCGTCTAAGAGAGGGGTTTATATAGTGAAAGCAATGGGCAGGTGGGGGCGACAATCACGACGGCCGTTATATCCCTAGTGTCATGCCCGCGTGATAGGCGGGATCCCGCATTAATGACGAGACAAGCTCGTTAATGGGGGATCGTGATGGCGTGGAACGCGGGATCGTGGGCGGCGGATATCACGCGCATGGCGAGATTCGCAGAGCCGTGGCGAAGGCGTCTGAGATCAGTACTATGGGTCGGTCTGGGCGTGACCGAGGAAGATGAGCTCGGCGGGCACGAGCGGGAGACCGAGGCATCTTGGTTCTGTGATAGCTCGAAGGCGAGCCGGAGGTGGTTTGGAAGGCCACCGGAGGTCGGGAGACTCCTCGGGCCAGAGGCCCAAGGTGCGATCCCAACTGAAGTTCTTGATCCTTTCTTGTAGGTTCTGGGATACGTCATCTGCAACGTGTCAGCATCTGGAAAGTCACCGATATCGAGCCTCATCATTAGCCCCCCACTCTCGTCTCGACCCGTTCCTGGGTCGGGTCCAGAGTGGTCTGACCGATCACCCGGGGTGAGCTCTCACTTGAAGATATCGTCGGCACGCATTCCCGGTCAAAGAGCAGTATTTTCTTGATGACGTCAGCGGATCAGGGGAGGGATCTCGCATTAAAGGGGAAGCGCCGGATCGTATGTACGTTCATCGAAGCGACAGCCCACGTGTCTGGCGCTGGTTGGCTGGCGAGACGTGCCGCGGGCGTTTCCGCGCTCGAAGGGACGCGTCTAATGTGAGTGCGACAGGTGGAACGTTGTCGGTCGTTGGTTGCGAAACATTGTTTTGACGGGAGGCGATCGGAGCCGTAGGATGCGTACGCCGGCAGCTATAAATAGAGGTGGGATCCCCATCAGGGCCCATACCTCTTCATAATTTCCTCGTCCCTATTCGTGTTAGCTCGGCGCTCTTCTCCTCAGTTCGGATTCCTTGCGTTTGGTCTCCCGAGGAAACCTCCTTTCGATCAGGTTAGATGTATTCTTTCGAGGAGTCTGCAGATGTAGTCCGGGTAGAGTCTAGGGAGTCTTCTGAAGCTTCCTCTTCTACTTCTTCGTCTTCCCCCTCTGAGTTGGAGTTCCTTTGGGGTCATGCGATGGGGGCGGTCCCCAGAGCACAGGTCGCGGGTGTTCTTGGCGTGCGATCCTCGCTGAGGCATGCGGAGGAGCTCGTCAACATCAAGACTCGCTTCCTCATTCCTCCCGGCTATTCGCTTCGTCTGGCCGAGGAGGGAGAGGGGGCAAACCAGGTATGGGATGAGGAGACTGTCTTGTACCTGGAGGCCTTTTGGGCCGGGTTGCATCTGCCTTTCCCCCCTGAGGTGAGTGTGGCGTTGAATTGTTTTGGGTTAGCCCCGGGCCAGCTAGTACCGAACTCTTGGACGATCCTCCTCGGGTTCCTGGTCCGGTTGAACTTGAGTCAGATCCCTTTCAGCCTGAGCCTCCTCGTGTCTTCCCTTTGCTATAAAAACCACCCCGGTGCTCGTAAGGGCGAACCGAGCTTGGTGTACCTCTCTTTTAGAAAACAACGTGGGGACGTTGTCGGGTCGGGGGTCGTCGTAGTACCTTCTTCCATTCACGAATGGAAGAAGAAGTTTTTCTTTATTGCGCCTCCCGAGGGTGAGGATTGGCTTATGCCCACCCAGTGGCAATGGGCCAGCAGTCCGCGGGCAAGTCGGTCGGATGATCCCGACGCGGTGGCGGTGTCGAAGTGGGAGCCCCTCCCTCGGGCTGATGTGCTGCTGTCTGAGCGGGACCTCAGTTGGGCCGGGCTCAGCCCCGCCTATTACGCGGGTAAGTTAGGAGCTTTCGAGCGACCTGTTTTAGACTTGTGCATTCTTTCATTTTTCTTGGCATTGCTGACTCCTTGTATTTTTCCTTATGCAGGACCCATGGACCTAAGTAAGTTCCGGGCAGCAGTGGTTGACGTGAAGAAGGGGAAGAAGGCCGGAGGCGCCGGCCCTTCTCACCCATCGTCGGCTCCTGCCCCGCCGGCGGCCGCTCCATCTAGGCGCCCAAGCGCGCCTCGGGCCCCCGAGTCCAGCCGTGCGCCGGTCCGAAAGCGTGCTCGGGAGCAGGAGCCCCGGGCTCCCGAGGTGGAAGCCGAGACTGGTTCTCCCGCGTCGTTCCTCAAGAGGTTTCATAGGACGGCGCCCTGCTCCCCAGCTTCCTCGATCCTCATGGACGATGGGGAGCTCCGCTTCGAGGTGCCCTCAGGACTTTCCGTCATCGACAGCCTGCTCTCGGAGATGGAGAGGTCGGCCGGGGGCAGAATCCCTCGGGGGACCCTCCGGGCCCAAATGGCGGCCATAACTCAAGAGGCCGTGCAGATTAGTGTTCGCTCCCCACTTGGTTCTTCATTCAGCGTTTTTGTTCACGTGATCGGGTGTCTCCCTTTCCTTTTTAATCATCTTTCTTTTCTTTAGGTCCTCCAGCACGTCGCCCTCGTCGTCAACATGGAAGACAAGGAGAGCTCAAGGCTGGAGCTGGAGGTGGCAATGGAGAGGATCGTTGCCCTTGAAGACCGGATGGCGGCCGGGAGTCGGGAGGTCACCCGGTGCCGAGAGGCCGCCTGAGCCACCGAAGCCTAGTTGGAAGACTCCCAGGTGCTCGTCGCCACCTTGAAGAAGATGGCGAACGCCCTCCAAAGGGAGAATGAGGCGGCGAAGGAGGGGACGAAGCGTGCTGAGCTTCGGGCGTCGAAGGCTGAGCTCCTGGCGTCGAAGGCGGTGGAGAGCTACAAGGAGTCGGACCTGTTCTACATCGACCTTGCTGCAGCCGCCGGCGTTATTTGGCATGATGCCCTCGACGTTGTCAAGGTCCAGATGCCGGAGTTTCCTGACGGCAAGCTCCTGGAGGAGTACCCTCGCGAGGATGACGCACAGGGGAACGTCCCTGGAAACGTCCCGGGGGACGATGCCCCTGGTAGGAGCATGGGTGACAAGTCGGTCACCCCGGCTCCCGGTGTCGAGGCTCCCTCCATGGGTGCCGACCCTGAAGATGTCGCCCCGGTGGTCATGGTGGACGCACGGCTCGTCGAGGTTCTCCCCGGCCCTGAGGCCTGAACTTCTTCATCTCATTTTCTTTTGTGCTAAAATTTTGTAAGCCTCCGGGCATTTTTGTAAGGCGGGGGAGCCCATAATACCTTTGTAAAGACTTCTGACATTTTTATGAATAAAAAATCTCCTTGCAGCTTCTTTGCGTGCGCATTTTCCTTTTGTTTGTGGTAAACATTTGTATTTGTACAGTACTGCTTTTATCTTTAGGTCGGTATTTCGTCTAGCAATTGCACGTCGAGTTGAGAGTTGAAGTCGACCATTTGCCAAGTGTGCAAATACCGGTGAAAGGACGGTATCTCCATGTCCCCGAAGTCGAGGTGGAGATCGCTTAGACGTGGACCGACCGAGCAGGGGTGCAGCTTGGTTGCCTCTTGGCGAGGGCTTAGATCCCTGGCATTGTGAGGTAGGGAACTACCAGTCAGGGATAACCAAGCAGGGTAGCTCCCCGGTTGCCTCTTGGCGAGAGCTTTGATCCTTAGCGGGAGGGCATAGGGAGGCCTGCTGAGGATGGTCCGAGCAGGGTTGCTGCTTGGTTGCCTCTTGGCAAGGGCTTAGATCCCTGGTGTCGTGGGGTAGGAAACTACCAGCCAGGGATAACCGAGCAGGGTTGATGCCCGGTTGCCTCTTGGCGAGGGCTGTTCCCGCCAAAAAATTTCTGTGCAAAGAGCCTAAGGTATCAAATGGCAGCGATACGCTTAAGAAAATGCGAACCAATATTTTTCACGCTGTATTTTGACAAACTTCCGAATGATAAATAGCTAAATTCTGATGGTATCGAAAGTGTCTCGAAAAATCCTTCGATTTGATATATTATGGGCTTCATAATTCATCCGGGATCAAAAGTTATGAGGCATCACGTGCCCACACGTGACCATTTACAGGCAAAGCCTGTAGGCACTTAATAAAATAAATAATTAAAAGGGGTCACATGACCACACGTGATGGGCCTTTAAACCCACTGAAAGGAATTAAAAAATATTATAAAACAGCAAGGAATACCCCAATGGGGTATCACGTGCCCACACGTGACCAAAGGTCACGTGCAGACACGTGATGGGTTCCTAAGCTCTTTGAATTAATAGAATTAAATTCTAATTAAATAATTAATCAGTAGGGTCATGTGCTAACACGTGATGGGCTCTTAAACCCTCTGAAATAATAAGAATCAAATTCTAAACAATGAGGTCACGTGCCAACACGTGATAGGTCTCTAAACTTATTAAATAGAGTTAAAAAATATGATAAAACAACAGGAAAAATCCCAATGGGGCATCACGTGACCAAGGGTCGCGTGCTGACACGTGATAATTCCTGAGTTCTTTGAAACAACAGAATTAAATTCTGGTTAAATGCTTTATCGAGGGAGTCACGTGTCAACACGTGATGGGATCCTAAAATCTCTGAAATAATAGAATTAAATTGTAATTAAGGGAAATCAAAAACCCTAACTGGAAAAATATTTCTTTAAATCTTTCCAAACAAAAAAGATGGTGCTCTGTAAAATGGAGCACCGTTGGATTAAAAATCCAATGGTGATTAAAAATCACCAATTTATGGAAAGATTCTATACAAGGAAAGATTTCCCTGAAATTTGAATAACAGATAAAAGATCTTTTGGATTAAAAATCCAATGGTGAATAAAATTCACTGAGTGATCTAAAAGATCATGTTGGTTACAAAATCAATTAAAATCTTTCAATGAAAGATTCACAAAACAAATTGATTCTTTTCTTTCTCCTATAAATAGGAGCTAAGAAGAGAAGAGAAGGATCTACTTTTTTGGGAGATAACAACAACAGAGAGAGAAAAGAGAGGAGAATTTAATTCTCAACAAAGAAAACCCTAGGTGAGAAAAGAAAGGGAATCAAAACTTCAAACAGAAAATTTAATTCTCAAATCCATGAGTTTAACTCTTCTGCACAAAAAACTTAGTTCTTCCCCTGGTTGATGATCTGCAAAGAGCACATCTCCCCATAAGTTGAGAATTTAATTCTCATCGGGTTGAGATTCTGCCATGCAAATCCAAAACTTAGAGGGGGAATTGAGTTTTGAGAATTTAATTCTCCCAAAACAAAACTAGGGTTTAACCCTATATGAGAATTTAATTCTCCTAAAATAATAGGAATTTATTTCCTTCAAGATGGACAGAACTAGGGTTTAACCCTAATTGAGAATTTAATTTTCTAAAATTCACAGAAATTTAATTCCTCTTAAAATGAAATCAAGGTTTCACCCTATATAAGAATTTAATTCTTTTACATATATGGGAATTTAATTCCTCTAAAGAAAACTAGGGTTTAACCCTACATAAGAATTTAATTCTTGCAAAAATTGGAATTTAATTCCTACAGAATCATAATCAGGGTTTAACCCTACAGAGAATTTAATTCTCAAAATAAAATAGAGAGACTAAAGAGATCTCTGTGCATGCAAAGAACTAGGGTCACGTGTCCCCACGTGACCCCTGAAAAGATCCCCACAAATGAGAAAGAATTAGCTTTGAGGCAATGCCTCACGTGCTCCCACGTGACCCTCATTGTAAATGGAACAAAAGCAAAGGCAAAATCTGACTTGGGCGCTCTCACGTGTTACCACGTGACCCCTAATAAATGTTCTAATAAATCAGGACATAAGCATACATCACGTGCCCACGCGTGATGGCTATGAAAACAAAAAGTGTTTAACACTTATTTTCAGAACAAAGCAAAGGAGATCTGGTCCCACCTTTGGGTGCCCTCACGTGTCCCCACGTGACCCACTCTTATCTAGTGTTTAACACTAATTTGAGAGCTTTATTTATAGTATTTAACATTACTGTTCTCTAGTGTTTAACACTACTTTTAGCCAAATTGGCTAATTTTCCAGAGGCAAAAGTCTCCTCTTCAACTGAGTCTCAAAATTGAGTAAAACTCACAACTACAACATTAATGCTCAGTCAAAGATAAAAATGTTATCAGAAACCTCATCAACTTGTTTAACATTGCTAAATAATGCGGGCTTGAACCCAGAAAAGTGTCTAATGGTCCAACAAAGGGCCAATACTTCAGATCTAATTGGACTTAGCCCAAATTGGCCATAAGTCCTCAATTAAGATTTAACTGAGCCAATGTGCTCATAATCTAATTAATTGATTTTAGTTCCAAATTAGACTATAGATCACTTAATCCACTTTGGTTCAAGGATACATCTCTGAACTTCTCTGATATTTGTCGTTGTAATCCTTCAACGTCTTCAGAGAGGTGATGGGTCCCGACAACCAAACACTCTACGGACTGTGGGGTCCTTAAACTCACGGACTATGATGTCCTTAACCTTGACTGTGAGGTCTTTAAACTCACGGACTATGATATCCTTAACCTTGACTGTGAGGTCTTTAAACTCACGGACTATGATGTCCTTAACCTTGACTGTGAGGTATTTAAACTCACGGACTATGATGTCCTTAACCTCGACCGTGATGTTTTTAAACTAACAATGGACTGTTCCCCTCCGAAAGACGGCGCAAGACTGGCGTCTTGCCTGAGATTCGGGGAAGATGCTAATTGGTGCTATCCGTCTACCTCTCCGAAAATGCCAAGTTGATTTATGACACCATGCATCGAAGGTTTAAACGGATGCGTCCGATGTAGCAGACTTCGTCAGATTCCCCCTCGCTTGAGGGGTTTTGATTGTGGGGATGCTCTTCCCTGTAAGCGCAAGCCCCTGCAGTTAATTACGCTACCGTATGGCGGTAACAACTTTCTCCTTCTCCAGATGGTCACTTCGTGTCGTGGGTGTTTGTTTTGTGTTTGGTTGCCCGTGGATTGTATACGGAGACTGAGTTATGTCGTCGCCAGTAGGTCATGGACTAGTCCAAATCTGTGTTATCTTAGATTTGGGTTTGGGGGTTGTGTTTAAGGATACGTTAGCCTCGTTTGAGACTAAGATCGACTTAAACGTTCGTTAAGGATACGTTAGTCTAGTTTTAGACTAAGATCAGCTTAACGGGATCGTTTAGATCCGATAAGAGAGCGATTAGGGGGGGCTCTGTTGTGTGGTTTAGTGACATTGCGGTCGATAGGTAGTTTAAAGACATTGTGGTCCAGTGTTAGTTTTAAGACGTTGCGGTCAAGGTTAAGGACGTCGTAGTCCGTGGATTTAAGGACTCCACAGTCCGATATTAGTTTTAAGACGTCACGGTCGAGGTTAAGGACGTCATACTCCATTGTTAGTTTTAAGACATTCCGGTCAAGGTTAAGGACGTCGTAGTCCGTGGATTTAAGGACTCCACAGTCCGATATTAGTTTTAAGACATTACGGTCAAGGTTAAGAACGTCGTAGTCCATGAGTTTAAGGACCCCACAGTCCGTATCAATGTGTGGTCATCGGGACCCGCCACCTCTTTGAAGACGCTGAGGAATTACAACACCAAGTATCAAAGGAGTGAAGAGATGTACCCTTAAACCAAGGTAGAATAAGCGATCCATAGTCCAATTTGGAAACTAAGATCAATTATTATATTATGAGCCCATTGGCCCAGTTGAATTTGAATTGAGGACTTATGGCCATCTTGGGCTAAGTCCAATTATGTTTGGGATATTGGCCCTCTGTTGATTCATTGAAGGGGAGGCTTTGCCTCTGGAAACTTAGCCAATTGGGCTAAAGCTAGTGTTAAACACTAGAGACCAACAGTGTTGAACACTGGGAAAAGATTGACAAGTTAGTATCAAACACTAAAAGATAATCAGTGTTGAACATTGGGAAAAGAGTTTTCAAATTAGTGTTAAACACTAAGCAAATCAGTGTTAAATACTGCAAATAGAGTTTTCCAAATTAGTGTTAAACACTAAGGAGAATCAGTGTCAAACACTGGATACAGAGATTTCAATTTAGTGTTAAACACCAAGGCAAAAGGGGTCATATGGTAACACGTGAGAGCGCCCTTCTTCCCTATATTTTGTTCTATAGATAAGTGTTTAACACTTTTAGTTCTGAAAGCCATCACGTGCGGGCATGTGATGGGGGCTCATGCTCTGGTTTGTTAGAATACTCATTAGAGGTCACGTGGTGACACGTGGGGGCGCCCCAGAGTTCTCTTTTATTTTGTTGTTTCTTTATGTGCTTTAGGGATCACGTGGGGCACGTGAGTCATTGACTCAAAGTTTTCTTTTTATATATCTTCGCAGAAGTCACGTGGTAACACGTGAGGTGTCTACTTCAGAGCTCTATTTTGTGGGCCTTCGCAGGGGTCACGTGGTAGTACGTGACTCTGCATGTTTTAAAGTTCTGTTCATAGGGTTAAACCCTAAACTTTAGAGGACTTGAATTTTCTGTTTTCTTCTGAAGAATTATACTCTTAATAGGGTTAAACCCTAATTTCTTTTCTTAAGGGAATTAAATTCCTATGAGTTTGAGAGAATTATATTCTCAGTTAGGGTTAAACCCTAGTTCTGTTCATTTTGGAGGAATTAAATTCTTATAATATAGGGTTAAACCCTAATTTTATCTCAAAGGAATTGAATTCCTATCATTTTGTGAGAATTAAATTCTCTAAACTCAGTCCCTCCTATGTGTTTTAGATCTGCATGACAGGATCTCAACCCAATGAGAATTAAATTCTCAATTCATGGGGAGATGTGCACTTTGCAGATGCTCAACCAGAGAAAGAACTAAGTTCTTTTCTTTTTATATAAGAGTTAAACTCTTTTGAGAATTAAATTCTCCTTTGAAGCCTCCATTTTCCTTTCTTACCTAAGGTTTTCCTTTTTTGCAGAGAATCAAAGGCTCTCTCTCTCTCTCTCTCTCTCTCTATGTATCAAAAGAAAAAGATCCAAAGGTCTCAAGGTTTCAGAAAAATTTTTAGAGAAAAGATCTTCGAAAAAAAGGGTCCCCTCTCTTCTTTTCTTGGCTCCTATTTATAGGAGAAGGAAGAGAATCAATCTGCTTAGTAAATCTCTCATTGAGAGATTTGATTTGTATGTTGAGAGATTTGATTTACATTTATCATTAATCTGGGCCTTTAGATTGTTAAGTGAATTTTATTCACCATTGGATTTTAAATCCAAAGATATTTCCTTGTTGTTTCGGTTAGATTTAGGGGGAAATCTTTCCAAGTCCAAGATTTTTCCATAAATTGGTGATATTTAATCACCTTTAGATTTTTGATCCAACGGTTCCAAATAATCATTCTCTATCTTGGAAAGATTTGAATGATCTCTTCTCAGAATTTAATTCTGTTCAATAACAAGGCTTTTAAAGCCCGTCACGTGTGGCCACGTGACCCCTGGTCACGTGTGGCCACGTGACCCCTGGAACAGGCCTTTCTTCTCCTTTTGCGCTCTGTTCTCTTGCCGCTGCTTAGCTGTCACGTGTGAGCACGTGACCTTTTCTGGAGTCTTTTCTTGAATGCGCTTTGTGCCGCTGTTTTGAGCGTCACGTGCCAACACGTGACCGCTGGTCACGTGTGAGCACGTGATGCCTCTTCTGAGTCCTTTCCTGATTTTTAATCAGGCAACAAATGCCCCCACAGCATTGTTCTCACGTGTCTGCACGTGAGTGCAATGCTGTCACTTTTGTGACCGTTGGATCTGCTTTGGGAGTAGGGTAGATGAAACGTTTTCCATCCCATCTTATAAATGCCCATGTCTTTTCAGGAGAGCCTCCACTTTGCCCATCTTCCTCCTTGCATACTTTTCTTTCTGAGAATTTAATTCTTCTTTCCAGAGCTTAGTTCTCTGCCTTGAACAATTTTCAGAGTTTAACTCTGTTCGAAAAGAATTCTTTTCTTCAGGTAATGCTCTCGAACGAACGATGAACTCTCATGTCTTTCTGGATTTTAAATCCATAGCGAAGGTTTCACCCCTTTAAATATGAACCCATTTTTCGTTTAAGTTTTTCAACTTAAATATGAAACCATTTAATCTTCAGCAGTAAATCTCTTTTAGGGTTCATCTGATTCTCCAAGGAGATGATGATGACAGTTCAAATCCATGGAGTTTAACTCCGTTCACAGAAAAAAGTTTCTGGGGATTTAATTCCCTTTTCCAAAGGAATTTAATTCCTGTGAAGAACTAAGTTCTTCCCCATAGAGGCTTCTTAGGGTTTCCTTCGCCCCAGGTTGTCCTTCTGTGATCAGTGAAGAAGACGGTTGCAATGATGTCTTTTGTTGGAATATAATTCTCCTGATCTTGTTTGATTTGTTGTAGAGGCCATGGTAGATTTGTCCTTTAGGGGGATGTGTAGGGTCACTTGAAATCCACTGCCTATTTAATGAGGATATTCCCTTTGTCTTATTATGATTGCTTGGCCTCATTATTAACGAGCCGTCAACCTGATTCTGTGGGGCCCATGTGTTTTGTAACCAACGCCCCCATACAGGAGAATCTATTGTCGCTTTCTTCAACTGTCTTCATATATATATTTACGCTCATATATATATATATATATATATATTGTCGGCTTCGCTTTTGACAGTTTTCCTTTATTTTATTTCAGGTGTAATAGCTTCTGTCTCGTGCTTTCCCTTCACTCGCTCAGAGGCCGCTTTTCCCCAATCACCATCCGACGAGGAAGCGATGGCGATGATCCGAGCTCATGACCCGAACTGCACCAGCTTACTTCTATGGGGAACTTGGTATAGTCATATTATTCGGGGTCGCCGGAGTTTCCTCTGTGCAATACCGACAGAGCCTACTTTCCCGTTCTTGCCGATGGACCCTCCGAGGACGGTTTTTGCTGTGGAGATGCCGAACTGGACTCCAACGGGACGGCTCGAGCCTTCAACGACCGGTATCCCGAACCATCCGATTTCGGCTATAGACATTCTGGGGCGGCGTATTTGTCAGGGTGAGGCCCAGCCATAGGGACAAATCTACAAGATAGGGCTCACCCCTCGACACCCTACGGGATACCTTCTCTGGGCTCGTTACATCCTGTCCGCCCATCACGCGCGGCTGCAGAAGGTCGGGCTTTACCAGGCGATATATGCGTCGCTCTTTCACTACCAATCCCTGCACGTCTGGTGGGTTAAGGCGTTCTTGAACCAGTGGAACCTCCCTACCAACACTTTCCTTTTAGGGGACCGCGAGGTCTCGATCTCTCTGGCAGAATTCTATGACATCTCAGGGTTGCCAATCAGGGGTACCCTGTATGAGGAGTTGCTGCCTTCTTACGAGTACGTCTTTGAGCCCGAGCCTGCTCCGGTTGACGGCCTGTCTGCTGAGAATGCCGTCCGCCACAAGCGTCCCAGTTTGATGAAGGCGCTAGGTATCTTCGACCGATTGTTCACCGAATCTGAGGAGCATGGTGTTACTTTTAAGAGCTTCATTGCCTGCTTCCTTCGCGAGGACGTCCTGTC
This sequence comes from Agapanthus africanus, assembly GCA_030015575.1. Taxonomy (NCBI): domain Eukaryota; kingdom Viridiplantae; phylum Streptophyta; class Magnoliopsida; order Asparagales; family Amaryllidaceae; genus Agapanthus; species Agapanthus africanus. Next base: position 973,619,101 of record CM057338.1, on the reverse strand, counting down.
GAAGACAGCTCCGAAGTTCGCGAACATCAAAGACCCCTTTGGGTTTGGTCCGAAGAAGCTGCCGACCACTGAATTGGATCTGCCACAGTACTACATCCCCATTATGTCGCCGATGTCTTTTGAATCCATTGCAGCTCCCGACATGGACGAGGAGACGTTCTTCGTGGGGTTTGTTAGTGTCTGGCTCAGTTGGTGTGTCATCCCCATGCATCGTCGCTTTATGAGAGCTTCGGTTATCTACCCGGCTTATTGTATCGCTGAGGGGACGCGGTTGGCCATCGGCATTCCGGCGTTGGCGCATCCCGCAGCTAATACCTCTACTCCCGGCGTGGATGTAGTAAACTTTTCGCTTCATTACTTCACGTCCTGGATAGAAATGCACGTGTTGGGGGCTTTCGCTATGCATCAGAGGCCCGCATTTTACGACGCCTACCCCTTCCCGCAACTTATGCGATTGGTGGATGCTTCTGCCGCCGACCCGACTCAATTCGGGGCTATTCGGGTGCTGATTTCTCCTCACGCTGCCGCTGGCGGGCTGGTTTTTAATGATTGGGTCCTGTCTTCTCCTTCAGGTCTAGTTCAACAACTCTGGGACCGGTCAAAAGATAATGCACCCTCTCTGAGGCCCCGGGAGGCCGTGCACTTGTATACCATTAGACCAGGCTATTTGGTATTCCGCCAGGACAGTGCAGCTCTTTTCATGCGGTACAATCCGCATCGCTTCGCTCGACAGCTTGGATACGACCAGGGCGTTCCCTTCGAGGCTTTCATAGTTGCGCCGGTCCTTTCACTTGATGCCGTTCGCGATGCCGCTCATCATTTTATGAGGCTGAACACTGGCTCCCACTTCATGGTCCCTGAAGCTGAGCACATGCCCCGGTGTGTGGGATCGTTCACGGGTTGGTATCTCCATCGAGTTAGTCCGATTATTCTTGAGGAAAGAAGGGTGCTTCTTGGTCATGATGCCCCTCCTCAGGTTCCGGCCACGGGAGCTATGCTGCGACCGCGAGCTCCGGTCCGCTTCCCTCTGAGGGAGATTGGCGCTGCGCTCATTCCGGGGGAGTCGGGGGTGGACCTTACTCCAACAGCTGGTATGCCCCTAGGCACCCGGTCGCGGGGTAGACGGGCCCCAGTAGCAGCGCCACCGCCTGCGGCAGCACTGCCCCCCGTGGCATCGACAATGGCGGTGTCATCCTCGGTTGTGGCACCAAGCGAGGGTAATAGGGGCGAGGGAGTTGAAGGCGACGTGGGCTGCCGCCGCACCAAGGCTCCACAGGGAAAGAAACGGTCATCTTCGGCGGCCGGTTCTGGATCTAAGAGGCGGAAGAGGGTGGCCACCAACCTACTTGATTCTTTAACGGAGTCGGAGCCCATACTTCCAGATGAGTCGTTAGTCGTGCAAGAGTCGGACGCTGGTCTTCTTTTCCCGGGTTCGGTTGCCGAGGAGGCCGCACAATTGGCTGAGGCTATAAGACGTTCCGAAGATGAGTCCCAGAACGTCAGGGTTCTGAAGAAGCCCTATCCTGCCGTAATCTTTTATGAAGACCCTTCATGGATCCGGCGGTGGTTTATTGGCCCTTTGGAGGAATGGGGAGAAAGGGCCCTGAAGCAGGCCGCTTCGGAGGATGCTGCGGACGCGCTTTTCTTGTAGATCGGCGGCCATGAGTCTACCTTCGAACCCCGGCGAGCACGCCTCCTTGAGAAGGAGCATCAGCTTGAAGAAGCCATATTGAAGGCTTCCCTGCGCATTGGTACGTTTTTATATTTCTTTGCAGTTCTTCAGATCGCTTATGCCCATATATATGTATCCTTATTCTTTGTGCAATTTGTGCAGAGTCTTCGGCGATAGGAGAGATTCCCACTGGCTTGCTGCAGCTAGAGCCCGTTGACATTCCCAATGCAGCCTTACTCGATGCGGAGGGGTCCGACAATGTTATTCTTCTCATAATAGAACCTCCGGTGGCGGTTCTTGATTCCAGAGTACTCGCTCCTTTGGGAGAGGTTCCCTTGGGGGTCGCCGCCTCGACGACTCTTCTTGAAGGCGGCCCAGAGGCTGGGATGGAGGTAGTCGGGATCACCCTCCCTTTGTTGGAGCCCGAGGTCACGGCGGAGGCCGTTGAAGCTGCTATCCCCCAGCTCAGAATGGGAGGATTGTCGAAGGTAACCCTCCACATTTTAAGCTAGTAATCTTTCTGTTACCTGAACTCTTTTGTTCTTTCAGAATTGCGTGGACTGGCGACCTCCATTGCCGATCTGTCTCCTCGGCAATCATTCCAGCGTCTTTTGGAGATGGCCGCTCCGCAGGCGATGTCTCCTCAACGCATTGTCCTCTCGTCTGGGCAAGGTTAGTGTCGTTCACCATCTTTTCATATCGTTGTTATTATTTTGCGGGCTGACGTTGACGTTTTTTACAGTTCTGGAGGCCGATGACGAGGTTGAGATTCTCGAGGGGCCAGGGGAGCCTTCAGCGCCTTCTTGCATAACTGTGGGTAAGTGACGTCTCAATACGGTCCCACTCGTTCCTTTGCTTAAGAGTTTCACCGATCTTTATAAATCTGAGCAGCCCTGCCAGTTCTCACGATGTTGGAGTCGCGCATCGCCATGCCGCCCGGTCCTTATGCTTTGCGAGCCTCAGACCGTCTGGCGAAATTAAGCCTTGATTCCTTGTCATCCCTGATCGAGGAACTTCGTGCGAGCAGTGTGATCACAGCCGAAGCATTTGCCACTGAAGCTAACGGTTCTCTTCCCTTTCTTGCTGTCTATTATAGCGAGGCCGTGGTGCAAGTTTGGGTTGAGTTTTGCCGTCAGGTGGAGGCTTGTCTGCACGTGCTTGAGTGTACTCGCATTTCCTCGGAGGCTGTGGCTGCGAAAGCGGGCCTGCGAAGTTTGATTGAGCGATATGCGCCAAACATGGTGTCATGCGAGAAGAGGCTCGGCCGCAAGTTCTCGGAGAGGGAACTGGCTTCTAAGGCGCTGAACGAGCTTCAAGCCAATCTTACCGCCAAGGCCAACAAAGCGTATGAACTCTGGCGAGTGCTTCAGGAGACCATCAAGGAGGTGGTGACTCTTGATAAAGCTGCCACGTTCACTCGTGATAGGGTCGAGGCTCACAAGGCCACCGAGAAAGAGCTTGAAGGCCGGCTTGCTTCGTATCAGGCCCAGCAGGCTCAGGCAGAGGCCCGTCTTCTGGCGATACTGAATCACGAAGGCGTGGACCAGCGAAAGAAGGATGAGCTGACCAAGCTGCTAAATCTCCCACGGGCCTGAAGAACTTGTATCTTTTTTTTCCTTTTTGTACATACTCTTGAGCGAGAGTATTTTCTTTTTGTTCTTTCATGAATTGTACCTTGTGCCCATTTTGGTTTATGAATAAAGACATCTTTTTTTTCAATGGTGTGTCCTCCATTTATTGAATGTGTTCTGCGGATAGTCTATCTTGATCTCTTTGCAGGGCAGCGATGGCTTAGGATTCAGGGTTAAGATCTGCTTCCTAAGACTTTTGAGCTTTACGAGCCGTGAGGGTCTCATAAAGAGTTTTTTCTCCCTACAGGTCGAGAGGATCCCGTAGGTGTGAGTTCTTCTTAAGAATCGTGGGGATTCTTAAGCGGGTTTTCTCTTGGGAGTCGTAAGGATCTCACAAGAGAGTTTTCTTCCTTGCAAGTCGTGAGGACCCGCAAGTGCTGAGTGCGGTCACCCTTATCTGTATCTCACGGGGTCAGGGGTTGCTTTGGGATGTTCTCCAGGGTACCGTAGTTTAAAGACATCGTGGTCAAGGTTAAGGACCTCATAGTCCGTGGGTTTAAGGACTCCACAGTCCAACGTTAGTTTTAAGACATCACGGTCAAGGTTAAGGACCTCATAGTCCGTAGATTTAAGGACTCCACAGTCCGTAGATTTAAGGACTCCACAGTCCGATGTTAGTTTTAAGACATCACGGTTGAGGTTAAGGACGTCATAGTCCGTGGATTTAAGGACTCCACAGTCCGCGAAATGCGTGGTTACTGGGACCCGTCACCTCTTTGAAGACGTTGAGAAATTCCAACGCCAAATATCAAAGGAGTGAAGAGATGTACCCTTTAACCAAGGTGAAAATCAGTCTAGAATCGTCGTGGTTGGTCGTTAGTTTTAAGACATTACGGTCGAGGTTAAGGACATCATAGTCCGTGGATTTTAAGGACTCCACAGCCCGGTGTTTGCTCTGGATGCTTCACACGGGTTCACGGCCGTGCTTGGCGAGGACCAGGCTCCGCTCTGGGCGTTTTCCGCAGGGTCAAAGAGTGACGTTATCCGCATTCCATGTAACCAGGAATTTTGCACTAGATGCTTCGCACGGGTTCACTGCCGTACTCGGCGAGGACTAGGCTCCGCTCTGGATGCTTCACACGGGTTCACTGTCGTGCTCTGCGAGGACCAGGATCTGCTCTGGACGTTTTCCACGGGGTCAAAGAGTGACGTTATCCGCGTTCCACGTGACCAGGAATTTTGCACTAGATGCTTCACACAGGTTCACTGCCGTGCTCGGCGAGGACTAGGCTCCGCTCTGGATGCTTCACACGGGTTCACTGCCGTGCTCTGCGAGGACCAGGATCCGCTCTGAACGTTTTCCACGGGGTCAAAGAGTGACGTTATCCGTGTTCCACGTGACCAGGAATTTTGCTCTAGATACTTCACACGGGTTCACTGCCGTGCTCGGCGAGGACTAGGCTTCGCTCTGGATGCTTCACACGGGTTCACTGCCGTGCTCTGCGAGGACCAGGATCCGCTCTGGACATTTTCCGCGAGGTCAAAGAGTGACGTTATCCGCGTTCCACGTAACCAGGAATTTTGCACTAGATGCTTCACACGGGTTCACTGCCGTGCTCGGCGAGGACTAGGCTCCGCTCTGAATGCTTCACACGGGTTCACTACCGTGCTCTGCGAGGACCAGGATCCGCTCTGGACGTTTTCCACGGGGTCAAAGAGTGACGTTATCCGCGTTCCATGTAACCAAGAATTTTGCACTAGATGCTTCACACGGGTTCACTGCCGTGCTCGGCGAGGACTAGGCTCCGCTCTGGATGCTTCACACGGGTTCACTGCCGTGCTCTGCGAGGACCGGGATCCGCTCTGGACGTTTTCCACGGGGTCAAAGAGTGACGTTATCCGCGTTCCAAGTGACCAGGAATTTTGCTGATTGTATCCGCATTTCACGGAATGACGGTTTAACTCTTGGTGATCTGTATATCGCCGAGACATGGAACTGGGAGTTGCCGCTGTTCCGCTTCGCTTGAAGTTGTGTCCGCTGTTGCAAGACGAGTGTTGAGACGATCTCTAGATCACCTGGGAGAGGAGGAGTGCGATTCCTTCTTTGTTTGCGCCCCTGGATTGTGTACAGGGATAGATGTAACATCACATGTAGGGCGTAAATTTCATTTTTTTTATTTCTTTTTCCGCGATGCTCTATCATTTCAGCTTTATATCGCGAAGGTCGCGATTGCCCAATCATTTCAGCTATTTTTCGCGGTGCCCAATCATTTCGGCTATTTATTTTATTTTTACTCACTGCTTTTTATTGCGAGTCGCCCAATCATTTCGGCTATTTCTCATGCATACATTTTTACTTGCTGCTTTTTATTGCAAGTTGCCCCATCATTTCGGCCGTTTCGTATGCATGTGTGGCTCGCTAGCCTTTTCGCTGCAAGCTTGGATTTTAGACACCAATTTTGGCATCAGTACCGCTGCAACTGGGATGTTGCCAGGAGCGAATCATCATTTGCCTCTGTCGATATTGACCAAAGGTGGCTTAGCAAACAGGGTTAAGGGTCCTGTCGACTAAGGCTTTTGACTTCATGAGCCGTAAGGGTCTCGTAAAGGTATTTCTCCCTGCGAGTCGTGAGGATCTTGCAGGTGTGTTTTCTCCTTGGGAATCGTGAAGATTCCTAAGTGCATGTCCTCTTGCAAGTCGTAAGGATCTTACAAAAGTGTTTTCTCCTTATAAGTCGAGAGGACCTATAGGGGTTGTTTGCCATACGAACATATCCCTAGTCACGGATGGGACTTGGTTAGGGAAATGTTTATTCGCGCCCGTGGATTGTATACAAGGGTCAGTATTGAGCCACTTGTAGGGCAATATCGAAGGTTGTGGGGGTTGCTTAAGCACAGGTTTTAGGTCTCTGTGACTTAAGTCTTTCAAATCTTATGAGCCGTGAGGGTCCCATAAGAGAGTTCTCCTTACGAGTCGTGAGGATCTCGCAAGTGTATTTTCTCCTTAGGAATCGTGGGGATCCCTAAGTGCGTTGCTCCCTTATGAGTCGTAAGGATCTCATACGGGCGGTTTCTCCTTACAAGCTCGAGAGGACCCTGTAAGTGTCCTTTAACGAGGTTGCGCCCTTTCAGGTTTTCACAAACACTCGTCGGTAGTCCTGCTGTTTTTACTCAAGGAGCCATTTCGGGTTTTCATCCGTGCCCCTTTTGCTTACGGACATACCTTTCTTTTTATTCTTTTTATTTTTATATATATACATTTTTTTACGAGGTCGCGCCCTTTCGGGTTTTCACGAACACTCGCCGGTAGCCCTGCTATTTTTACTCACGGAGCCCTTTCGGGTTTTCATTCGTGCCCTTTTTGCTTATGGACATACCGTTTTTATATACATATTTTTTATTTTTTATATATTTTTTATTCATCTCGTCAGCCTAAAGATGCTGCGTTAGTAGTTTAAGGACGTTTCGGTCCGTCATTAGTTTAAGGACGTTTCGGTCCGTTGTTAGTCTAAGGACATTTTGGTCCGTTGTTAGTTTAAGGACATTTCGGTCCGTTGTTGAAGAAAGCCGGTTTCCACTTATAGAGTTTGGATTTAGGAAGATAGCGAGCAGACATAGTCGTCGTCATCTATCATTGACCTAGGCCATGACTCGTCAGGCGTAGTATTTCTTCAGGAAGCGACCGTTTATTGGCCTGAAAGGTCTTTCACCGTGCATATTCATGAGTAGATACGCTCCACCCTGGTAGACCTTGTCTATGATGTACGGGCCTTCATAGTTCGGCTCAAATTTTCCTCGCTTAGCGCGATTGGGGATCATAGGTCTTTTGACCACTAGCACGAGTTCGCCTTGGCGGAATGCCCTCGGCCTGGTCAATCTTTCGTACGAGCGCGTCATCTTTGCTTTGTAGGCCTCCAGATTTTGTTGTGCTATGAGCCGTGTCTCATCAAGGGCATCAAGCTCCTCAAGCCGAAGGTGAGCATTTTCTTCGTCCGTCAGTTCGCAATGGACCGCCACGCGTAGAGAGGGTAACTCTATCTCGAGGGGGAGTACTACTTCTGTACCGAATACCAACGCGTATGGCGTTGTGTTCGTGGCCATTTTGAACGTAGTTCGATACGCCCAAAGAGCTTCTTGCAGCCTCTCATGCCCGTCCTTCTTATTTCGGGACACCGTTTTCTTCATGATTTTCGTCAAGGTCTTGTTGAAAGCCTCGGCCAGACCGTTAGCTCGCAGATTATAAACCGAGGAATATCTCCAATCTATATTGTGTTGTCGCGCGAAGCGACTAATTTCGTGGCTTCTGTAAGCTGGCCCGTTATCGGAGATGATCCGTCGCGGAGTTCCAAACCGATAAATGACGTGCGTCTTGAAGAAGTGGAGGATATTCTCCGTTTTCACTTCCCTCAACGGTACTGCTTCTGCCCATTTGGAGAAGTAGTCAGTGGTCGCTAGGATGAAACGATGTCCTCTGGATGATGCTGGTTTGATGGGGCCGACTATATCAGTCCACCACATTTCGAATATCCAGCTAGCCACCATTGGATGGAGTGGATTTGGATGCTGGTGGATAAAGTCCCCGTGAATTTGGCATGAGTGGCATTGCTTCGCATAGTCGAGGCAGTCCTGGATCATCGTGGGCCAATAGTAAGCCATCTGTTTGATCTTCAACTTCATGTTCGGGCCTGCTTGGTGAGAACCGCAGAGTCCGTCATGAACTTCCTGAACGACTCTTTTCGCTTCGACAGGTCCCAGGCATCTCAACCATAAAGAATCGAACGACCTCTTGTCCAGAGTATCGTTGACGAAGGCGAAAGACAAAGCTCGTTTCATAAGCTGATGTCTTGAGGACGCATCTTCGGGCTTTCGACGGTATTTGAAGTAGTTTATAAAGACTTCCCTCCAATCCTCGGCCTTTTCTTGGTCATTCATTTGCAGGGCCGTGTGCTCATTTGCTCCCCTTCCTTCGGGTGACTCCAGGGATATTCCTGTAAGGGCAAGTACTCGACGGCTTTGTACCACGATCCTAACGTCATCGAGGTTCTCATCAGCCAGTTCTTTAGCGAGCTTAGCCAATGCATCCGCTTTAGTATTTTCGGCACGCGGTATGTTTTCTAGGGTGTAGGAAGGGATTTGAGTCAGCAGCTGTCGTACTCTCTCTCCATACTTCACCAGCTCTGGCTTGCATGTTTGGTAGTCGCCGTTTACTTGACTAACGACCAGTTGGGAGTCTCCGTATATGAGGAGGTTTTCGATTCCCATGTCGATGGCGATCTCGAGGCCTGCTATCAAAGCTTCGTACCCGACTTCATTGTTCGTCCTCGGCTCTGTTAAGGAGAAAGCGAAGCGCATTATCCCTCCTTGTGGAGTTACGAAGATAAGACCCACCCCTGATTTGATTATAGGGGTTCTTTGTTTGCGCTTCTTCACGGAAGATGCTCCATCGAAATAAAGCTCCCATCGGATATTACCACCGTCGATCGTACAAACGCGTGTTCATCTGGCAGTTCGCAATTCAAAGGAGAGTCGGCTGGTACTGGATGCTCAGCGAGGAAGTCGGCGATAGCCTGGCCTTTCACTACTTTAAGAGGTTGATAAGTTATCGAGAACTCCATCAAGAGCAGGGCCCATTTAGCGAGTCGCCCCGTCAATATGGCCTTTGACATTAAATATTTAAGGGGGTCCACTTTCGAAATGAGACGGACTTCATGCGCCAACGCATAGTGCCTGAGCTTTGTTATCACAAAGATTAACGCCAGGCAATGTTTTTCGATAGGGGAGTAGTTGCTTTCTGCCCCCAGTAGGACTCGACTTAAATAGTAGAGCGCTCTCTCCTTCCCTTGGTCGTTCTCTTGTGCCCATAATGCGCCTAAGGAACCTTCGAGGGAAGTTGCATAAAGAATAAGAGGTTTTCCCCTGACTAGGGTAGCTAACACCGGCGGGTTCTGCAGGTACTGCTTGATCTCATCCAGTGCGCCTTGGCATTTGCGATCCCAGACGAACGGGGTTCCCTTCTTCATCAGGTGACTGTAAGGGCAGCACTTGCCTGAAAGGTTGGCTATAAATCGCCCGATGTACGCGAGCTTCCCTTAGAGAGACCGCATCTGTTTGAGAGTCCTTGGCGGTGGCATTTCCATGATCGCTTTGGTTTTCGACGGATCTATCTCAATGCCTCAGTGGCGGACAATGAATCCTAGGAATTTGCCTGAGGATACCCCGAACGCGCATTTGAGGGGGTTCATTTTCAAGTTGTATTGCCGAAGGCGTTGAAATACGATCTTCAGATGCTTGAGATGTTCCTTGTACGATTTGCTTTTCACGACGAGGTCGTCGATATAACATTCGACGATTTCTTGTATAAGGTCATCGAAGATTTTCGTCATGGCCCTTTGACAGGTGGCACCGACGTTCTTTAAACCGAAAGGCATCACCTTATAGCAGAATATACCTAGAGGGGTCCGGAAAGCGGTGTGCTTCTGGTCTTCTGGGTGCATCTTTATCTGATTATATCCTGATGAGCCGTCCATGAAGGAGAAAACCTCGTGAGTGGACGTGTTATCTATCATCAGCTCTGTGACTGGCACTGGGAAATCATCCTTCGGGCAGGCTTTATTGAGATCCCGGAAGTCCACGCATATGCGCACTGTCCCATTTTTCTTCATCACTGGGACGATGTTAGCGATCCATTCAGGATACTGGACCTCTTGGATGAAGCCAGAGTCGATCAGCTTCTTGACTTCAGCGTTAATGCTCATCTCAAGCTCGAGCCGCATTCTTCTTGGCGCCTGTTTGACTGGCTTGACATCTGGGGATATTGCCAATTTATGCACAGCAATTTTTGGATCTAGCCCTGGCATTTCAGAATAGTTCCATGCGAAGCAATCTCTGCGCTGCATAAGCACGTCTTTTAACGCAGCCACCCTTTCTTCAGATAGCAGCTCGCTGACGAATGTCGGTCGTGGGTCGTTCACCGTCCCCAACTCAATTTTCTTGAGGTTATCGGCCGTGGTGTGTATGCCATCTTCCAGCTCTTTCGGTGCTGGTGAAAATTCTGAGATTACCTCTTCGTCATTGTTTTCGAAGCACCAGGGAAAGTCATCCATATTCTCGGGCTCCTCTTTTGATACCGTTATCATGCGACAGGTACGAGCTCATTTCCAAGACCGGTGTGGATCTGGTTGTGCTCTTGTGGCTTTGGGTTCATGCTTCTGTGGCGGGGTTACCCTCCAGCTGTCAGATAGAGCGAACTCGCCTTGCCGGTACTGGTCTTCGACCCAGTTCTTGAAGCTGAAGCAGTCTTCGATAGGGTGTCCTATGGCTTGGTGATAAGAGCAATAGCCCAGATGAAAGACCTCATTAGCTTGCTCAGGGTGTTTAGACTTCAGAAGTGTAATCATTCGATGTTTTACGGCGAGGTCAAGTATCTTCCGTGTCTTGTCTTGAGGGAAAGAATATGCTTGACTCATCTTCTTCATGAGGGGCAAATCCGGACTGCGCAATTCCCGATTACGTGCCTTTTCAGTCCCGCGTTGTCGTTGTCGAATCCCTTTTCTGCTCTTTGACTTGTCTCTACCTTTGCATCCGGCCTTTTGCTCTACAAGTTGACAGGGAGGAGTATTTTCGTCTTTTGCAGGCTGTTGAAGAAGACGTTGCGTCCTAACTTTCTCGTAGATGGCCATTTCGCGGTTATGGTCGTCCCGAGCTTTTTGACCCGCTTTCCTGATAAGCTTGTCTATTCGCTCTTCAAATGATGGACTCGGAACTTCAATCGCGGGATCCAGTTCCGATGAGGGGTTGACATTTTCTGACAAGGCATCCTCCTCTTCATCAAAGGTATATATGGCGTAGCTACAGTAGACCCGTTCCCATTTTCTGGCTCTCGCGTATCCAAGCCCAAGCGTTTCCATTCTCCCGTTGGGCAACTTGTGCTGAGTCCCGGGGACATCCCAAATCCTGTTATAGAATCGAGCTTGTCGAGTAGTCTGTTTTAAGGGTACCTCTTGGCGCTTCAATAGCATTTTCAGTCCGTTTGTGTAATATCTGGGCAAACGGATGGGTTGGAGCCTGTCAAGTGTAGAATCCGCGCCGTGCCATATTTCTTTCTCTACTCTTGTTTCCGAGGATCGATAGAATAGGATCGCCTTTTCGCCTCTTCGCTTGGGAGGGACGTAAAACGTCTGCAGGTCTTGCACGTTGTGAGCTTCAAGCGCGTCAAGATCTTTGTAGTGCTCCCGCGGAATCATGGTGATTTGCAAACTCTGATCATTACCAGAGAATTCTTGTATTGGCGGGCGACTGGAGAACACAACATTAACCTCATCTTCCGAGTCACTTCCGAAGATCAATATGGGGGCGGACGGTCCCGGGATATTGCGTCAAGACAGACCAGAGTAGACTATCTCTTCTTCTTCTTCGGTATCACTCCCAAAAACGGGAATGGTGGCAGCGGCTTTGTTCTCCGGTTTGTGACATCTCTCTGTATCCTCGAAATCTGGCAAAAAGTACTTTGCATCTTCGTATTTGCGGACTTCGTTCACGGAGAATGGGTTTAGCTCACCTGTTACGGTACACTCGAGACCATCCTTGAAATACTTCATACACTGATGTTGCGTAGAAGGGATGATGTTGTACTCGTGTAACCAAGGTCGGCCGAGCAGAGCATTGTAACATGTCTTGGCATCTATGACGTGAAACTTAATGTCCGTGATGAGTAGCCCAAAGCGTAGCATTAATATCACAGACCCAAGAGTTCTCGATGATTGGGAGTCTAACCCGGAGATGGTGATCTTATCCCGAGCAAGGTGCTGGACGCTCATGCAAATCTCCTTTAACACCCGCACGTTGAGGAGATTAATGGAAGACCCATTGTCAACCAAGATTTTGCCTATCTTTATATCGTGGCAATATCCAGAGACGTATAGGGGACGGTTATGGTCGCACGTCCCAAGGAGCAGGTCTTCGTCACCGAAAGTGATATCAGCCGTGTGCACTTCTTCCAATTCATCCTTCATCCTTTCTTCGGTGAGGAAGGCTTGGAATTGTTCGGGCTCTTGCAGCGCCTTGATTAATGAATCTCTCGCTTCTTTTGATAATAAGAGGGCGTCAAGAATGCTGAGCTAAGAGGGTAGCTTCTTCAGGTGTGCTAGGATGTTATAGTCCACCTTACTCTTCTTAGGCGGGTCCTTAGCAGCCAGCTCTTTCATAACTTGGTCATCTAAGGCGATATCCTCAGCGAACTTTTCCTTTCCCTTATCTTTTCTAGTTGCAGGTCCGAGATTCTTTTCCGGAAGCGTGCGATTGCGCAGCTGAATGTTTTCGCAGGCTTCTGGCTCTTCCTCTTTCCCTAAAATGGATTCTTTAAAGAGAGAGCCCAGAGCCATTTCCTCGTCAGAATCGCTCCCGAATGTGAGCACTTGCGATCCCCCGGCATTGACCGTGTAACAGTTACCGGTAGTTCTTTTGTTTCCTCCGGTCGCATTTCTTTGCTCCCGACGAGTTCTGCGTTTCATTCGCACTCCTCAGTGGGGTGTGAAATCTTCCGATGATATGAGCAGTAATTAGGGTGCCTCTCCACCCTATCGAGCGTGTTTTCCTCCGAGGGTGGTAGCTTCATTCCCATTGACATGGCTTTGGCAAACCTTTTCCTCGTCTTGAATACGTTTTTATCCGTGTCGGGTGCCTTTCGATCTGGCGGGAGTACCTCAACTCTTTCGTTTAATCGCCCGCGTTTGTCTCCTTCCGATGCGGCCACTCACGCTCCTGGTCGGCTTTACTTTTCAAACGAATCTCGTCTAAAAAGGCGTCGATCATTTTGTCTGTTGGCCACACAAGCTCCGGTTCAGGCTCCGTCCCCAGTTTCTTAGTGCCAGGAGTTTTTTCCTCATCGGTAAACGAGTGGGAGATCACATTACAACTTGCCACGTATCCCTCGGATTCATCCGACGAACTCTCCCCCTCATCTTCCTCTTGAAAGATGTGGTAGAGGAACTATTGGAGTGTGATGGGAGTCCGTGCTTTCTGATTATATTCCTCCAGCACGTCAATCTACTTCTGCAAGTCCGTACGCTTGTCACCAGGCTTCATGGGCTTCTTAGATTTCTTCTTCTTTTCCTTTGAAGATTTCGACTGCTGGCTGCGAGTGCTCGGGCTATCACTACTGATCCTCGGAGTTGGGCGCGGCTTCAGCATCCCTTCAATGACCTGGGGTTCCAGCGGGTTCTTCCACCTGACTGCCGGGCATGTCTAGAGCTCGCTCAGCATTCTTTTAGTTTTTGCTGAAAGCACGATTTCCCATGGGGCTTCTTCAATGAAAGAACAAGTTGCCCCCGGTGTGTCCGTCTTCTTAGCAGTGTGAGGTTGTGGCGGGTTCGCCTTCCACTTCTCAGACAGCGCAAACTTGCCCTGTAGGTATTGATCTTCAATCCATCCTTTGAAGACGAAGCAATCCTCAATCGGATGGCTTACCGTTTGATGGTAAGGGCAGTAGTTGGGGTTGTTCACCTCACTGGGTTACGGCGGTCGTCTTGGGTTTGGCAAGTTGATAAGCCTGTTGCGTATTGCCAGCTCAAATAGCCTTTTCGTCTTATCCCGTGGGAATGAGTAGGGGCGCTTCATTCTCTCGTTGTAATACCGCTGTCTTTCTTCCAGTTGGTCTGCCAGCTTTGGGGCACTGGGTTGCTACTGAGCGTTCGCGACGAAGGTTGCCTTCCCTTTACCCTTGTCATTTCGAGGTTCTGGCTTCGGGGGAGACGGTCTATGGCCCATCTGGTCCATCTGGGCCAGCTTGTCGATCAGAGCCTGGAACGTGGTTGGCTTAAAAACATCATGAACTGTGAGATAGTTGCGTAAGGATCTAGGGTACCCACGAACATGCCCACCACGGGCGCCTCCTCGATACGTTGTTCACATTTCGACCACAAGTTTCACCAGCGTATAGCGTACTGGACCCACGTCTCACCTGGTTTCATCCTGGCATTAATCAATGCTGTTATCGGGGTACGTTCGCTGGTGCTTGCAAATCGCTGAGTGAATAGCAACTCCATTTCAGCGAACGTCTTGATGGAATCGTTCGGGAGCTCAGAATACCACTCGAACGCTGTTTCTGACAAGCTGCCGACGAATTGGCGAAGCAAGAGCTTATCGTCGCTACCAGTGTTGCCACAAAGCGCCCTGAACTGGGCCGCATGCTGATGGGGATTGCCTGTCCCCTTGTAGACATGGAATTTCGGGATTGTGTAGCCCGGCGGGTATTTGATCTGGTCATACCAACTCGGATATGGTCTTCCCATCCTGACAACTTGACCAGCTGCCTCAGTCGCCTGGTGAACGCGTATCTGTTGGGCTATGTATTCGTCCAGGTCAGCCTTGGAGATTGTCTCCTCCTTGGCTGTGGACAGAGCGGGCGGAGGATTTGACGTTTCTCCCCTGTCGTCTTCAGGAACGATTGGAGGATCTTCAGCAGGAGGCTCTTGCTGGATAATCATACCCACCATGTCTTGAAACAGAAGGGCCATTCGTTGTATATTGGCTGCTTGTTCGGCAGCCTCTTTATCCTTCTTCTCCAATATCCTACGAAGGAACTCAGCGTCAGTTTCCTGTTCCTGGCGTTGATCAGATGACGCTTCGGGGTTTTCTTTCGGCCCAGTGAGTGCGGCCATCGCGTTCATCATTTCTTGGAGCTTCTGTTGTTGCTCCTGAGCTTTGGTCACTGACCGTGTAAGTGGTCTATGACCCGTGGATGTACGGCTGTCTTCTTTTCCAAGCGCCATGTATACTGTATGCACCATCATGCCCCCAGACTTAGGATGTTTTAGCTTATTGTCCTTGCTATTTGCTGCGGGAGCGGGGACTTCTTCCGGTCTTCCTCTCTTGTAAGCCGTTGAAGTTGAGGGGCCGTTGCTTTGAGCACCCAATTGGTCGTCACCTTTCGTTGCTTGATCGGGGAATTTTCTTCTGGCCGACCTTTCGACTTCTTGTGTTAGCGAGAGTAATTAGGATCAATCACAGATTCTCGAACTTGTCGCCATGTCTTGTAGATCCTGGAGGACATCGATTGAAGAGACTGCTCCGGCTTTTCTGCTTCCACGGCAGCCTCTACCGGTGGAGGAGATCTTTTGAGCACCGCAGTTGGCGAGTTTCTGCGTACCCTGTTCAGCAGCTCAAAGCTGTTCCCAGTCGGGATAGCAGCATTAATTTCCACCGTTGGAGCTGGTGGAGTTAGCCCAGTGGGGGAGTTGCCCCTAGCCTTTCTTATCCGGGGCCAGTGGCGACGTCGAGCGTGACGGGTTGTCGGGACTCGACGGCTGCGTCTTGCCCCCTGTTCTGGGGAGGGGCTGCTGCCGGTATCAGCCTCTTGAAGACTGACGTTCGTTGAGAAGCTACAGATTTCTGATCGGGAGCGGGAATGGGGGTAGTCAGTCTCGCGAAGACCGATCTCTTAGCAGGAGAAGCCGCCTTGGCGACTTCAGAAGTAGGTTCGGCTACTCTTTTTGGAATAACCTTTTCTGGGACTGCAAGTTTCATTGTGGGCCCGCAGGAGTTTTGGTCCAGTCTGGAGAAGACCGAGGAGTTGGACGACCCGTTGAGAGAGGCCGTGGGAGTAGCAAGTCGATCAAAGACCGACTTCTTCGAAGCTTCCGGTACAGGCATTGGGATATCAATGTTTACCGGCGGGAGCATGGTCCCAAAGAATAGACCGGTAGTAGCTTGGGTCACTTGCTCCACAGGCATAGTGAATAGGGAAGCCGCCTGCGGTCCATATGCTACACCTCCAGGTGAGGCGGAGCGTCGGTTGCATTTGCAGTTCGAGCAGTTGAACACTATTGATCCTTTGTTTTCTGCACCAAGCAAAACGCTAAATCTTAGTACCTCGCAACCTAAGAGCAACCATTAACGAACCGCGATTGGTTCGCGAATCACGACACACGAAGTGTGGAGTGGAAAGAGGAAAAGGTCCTACCGGGCGTGCCAGAATTTGTTCCCCTCCGAAAGACGGCGCAAGACTGGCGTCTTGCCTGAGATTCGGGGCAGATGCTAATTGGTGCTATCCTTCTACCTCTCCTAAGATGCCAAGTTGATTTATGACACCATGCATCGAAGGTTTAGACGGATGCGTCCGATGTAGCAGATTTCGTCAGATTCCCCCTCGCTTGAGGATTTTTTGATTGTGGGGACGCTCTTCCCTGCAGGCGCAAGCCCCTGCAGTTAATTATGCTACCGCATGGCGGTAACAACTTTCTCCTTCTCCAGATGGTCACTTCGTGTCGTGGGTATTTGTTTTGTGTTTGGTTGCCCGTGGATTGTATATGGAGACTGAGTTATGTCATCGCCCGTAGGGCGTGGACTAGTCCAAATCCGTGTTATCTTAGATATGGGTTTGGGGGTTGTGTTTAAGGATACGTTAACCTCGTTTGAGACTATGATCGACTTAAACGTTCGTTAAGGATACGTTAGTCTAGTTTTAGACTAAGATCAGCTTAACGGGATCGTTTAGATCCGACAAGAGAGCGATTAGGGGGGCCCTGTTGTGTGGTTTAGTGACATTGCGGTCGATAGGTAGTTTAAGGACATTGCGGTCAAGGTTAAGGACGTTGTAGTCCGTGGATTTAAGGACTCCACAGTCCGATGTTAGTTTTAAGACGTCACGGTCGAGGTTAAGGACGTCATAGTCCGTTGTTAGTTTTAAGACATTCCGGTCAAGGTTAAGGACGTCGTAGTCCGTGGATTTAAGGACTCCACAGTCCGATATTAGTTTTAAGACATTACGGTCAAGGTTAAGGACGCCGTAGTCCATGAGTTTAAGGACCCCACAGTCCGTATCAATGTGTGGTCATCGGGACCCGCCACCTCTTTGAAGACGCTGAGGAATTACAACGCCAAGTATCAAAGGAGTGAAGAGATGTACCCTTAAACCAAGGTGGATTAAGCGATCCATAGTCCAATTTGGAAACTAAGATCAATTATTATATTATGAGCCCATTGGCCCAGTTGAATTTGAATTGAGGACTTATGGCCATCTTGGGCTAAGTCCAATTATGTTTGTGATATTGGCCCTCTGTTGATTCATTGAAGGGGAGGCTTTGCCTCTGGAAACTTAGCCAATTGGGCTAAAACTAGTGTTAAACAGTGTTGAACACTGGGAAAATATTGACAAGTTAGTATCAAACACTAAAAGATAATCAGCGTTGAACACTGGAAGAAGAGTTTTCAAATTAGTGTTAAACACTAAGCAAATCAGTGTTAAACACTGCAAATAGAGTTTTCCAAATTAGTGTTAAACACTAAGGAGAATCAGTGTCAAACACTGGATACAGAGGTTTCAATTTAGTGTTAAACACTAAGCCAAGAGGGGTCACGTGGTAACACGTGAGAGCGCCCTTCTTCCTTATATTTTGTTCTATAGATAAGTGTTTAACACTTTTAGTTCTGAAAGCCATCACGTGCGGGCATGTGATGGGGGCTCATGCTCTGGTTTGTTAGAATACTCATTAGAGGTCACGTGGTGACACGTGGGGGCGTCCCAGAGTTCTCTTTTATTTTGTTGTTTCTTTATGTGCTTCAGGGATCACGTGGGGCACGTGAGTCATTCCCTCAAAGTTTTCTTTTTATATATCTTCGCAGAAGTCACGTGGTAACACGTGAGGTGTCTACTTCAGAGCTCTATTTTGTGGGCCTTCGCAGGGGTCACGTGGTAGCACGTAACTCTGCATGTTTTAAAGTTCTGTTCATAGGGTTAAACCCTAAACTTTAGAGGACTTGAATTTTCTGTTTTCTTCTGAAGAATTATACTCTTAATAGGGTTAAACCCTAATTTCTTTTCTTAAGGGAATTAAATTCCTGTGAGTTTGAGAGAATTATATTCTCAGTTAGGGTTAAACCCTAGTTCTGTTCATTTTGAAGGAATTAAATTCTTATAATATAGGGTTAAACCCTAACTTTATCTCAAAGGAATTGAATTCCTATCATTTTGTGAGAATTAAATTCTCTAAACTCAGTCCCTCCTCTATGTTTTAGATTTGCATGGCAGGATCTCAAACCAATGAGAATTAAATTCTCAATTCATGAGGAGATGTGCACTTTGCAGATCCTCAACCAGAGAAAGAACTAAGTTCTTTTCTTTTTATATAAGAGTTAAACTCTTT
Source organism: Agapanthus africanus (assembly GCA_030015575.1). Taxonomy (NCBI): domain Eukaryota; kingdom Viridiplantae; phylum Streptophyta; class Magnoliopsida; order Asparagales; family Amaryllidaceae; genus Agapanthus; species Agapanthus africanus. Next base: position 973,600,718 of record CM057338.1, on the reverse strand, counting down.
TGAGAATTAAATTCTCCTTTGAAGCCTCCCTTTTCCTTTCTTACCTAAGGTTTTCCTTTTTTGCAGAGAAGCAAAGGCTCCATCTCTCTCTCACACTATGTATCAAAAGAAAAAGATCCAAAGGTCTCAAGGTTTCAGAAAAAGTTTTAAAGAAAAGATCTTCGAAAAAAAGGGTCCCCTCTCTTCTTTTCTTGGTTCCTATTTATAGGAGAAGGAAGAGAATCAATCTGCTTAGTAAATCTCTCGTTGAGAGATTTGATTTGTATGTTGAGAGATTTGATTTACATTTATTATTAATCTGGGCCTTTAGATTGTTAAGTGAATTTTATTCACCATTGGATTTTAAATCCAAAGATATTTCCTTGTTGTTTCGGTTAGATTTAGGGGGAAATCTTTCCAAGTCCAAGATTTTTCCATAAATTGGTGATATTTAATCACCTTTAGATTTTTGATCCAACGGTTCCAAATAATCATTCTCTATCTTGGAAAGATTTGAATGATCTCTTCTCAGAATTTAATTCTGTTCAATAACAAGGCTTTTAAAGCCGGTCACGTGTGGCCACGTGACCTCTGGTCACGTGTAGACACGTGACCCCTGGAACGGGCCTTTCTTCTCCTTTTGCGCTCTGTTCTCTGGCCGCTGCTTAGCTGTCACGTGCCGACACGTGACCATTGGTCATGTGTGAGCACGTGACCTTTTCCGGAGTCTTTTCTTGAATGCGCTTTGTGCCGCTGCTTTGAGCGTCACGTGCCAACACGTGACCGCTGGTCACGTGTGAGCACGTGATGCCTCTTCTGAGTCCTTTCCTGATTTTTAATCAGGGAACATGGACCACTACGTCCTTAAACTGGTATTGGACCACTACGTCCTTAAACTGGTATTGGACCACCATGTCCTTAAACTGGTAATCGACCGCAAAGTCCCTAAACTAGAACAATAGAGTCCAAATGCTCTTTTGTTGGATCTAAATGATCCCGTTAAGTAGATCTTAGTTTGAAATAAGACTAATGTGTCCTTAACAAACTGTTAAGTTGATCTTAGTCTAAAGTTAGACTAACGTATCCTTAACAGACGTTTAAGTTGATCTTAGTCTAAAATGAGACTAACGTATCCTTAAATCCAACCCCCAAACCCAAATCTAAGAAAATACGGATTTGGACTAATCCACGCCCTACGGGCGACAACATAAATTAGTCTCCGTATACAATCCACGGGCAACCAAACACAAAACAAACATCCACGACACGAAGTGACCATCTGGAGAAGGAGAAAGTTGTTACCCCAATGCGGTAGCGTAATTAACTGCAGGGGCTTGCGCCTGCAGGGAAGAGCGTCCCCACAATCAAAAACCCCTCAAACGAGGGGGAATCTGACGAAGTCTGCTATATCGGCCGCGTCCGTTTAAACCTTCGATATATGGTGCCATAAATCAACTTGGCATCTTCGGAGAGGTGGACGGATAGCACCAATTAGCATCTGCCCCGAATTTCAGGTAAGACGTTTATCGCGTCTCCGCCGCGTCTTCCGGCGATAAACAAGGGCTTTGATCCTTAGCGCGGAAGGGCATAGGGAGGCCTGCTAAGGATGGACCGAGCAGGGTTGCTGCTTGGTTGCCTCTTGGCGAGGGCTTAGATCCATGGCGTCGTGGGGTAGGGAACTACCAGCCAGGGATAATCGAGCAAGGTTGCTGCCCGGTTGCCTCTTGGCGAGGGCTTTGATCCTTAGCGCGGGAGGGCATAGAGAGGCCTGCTAAGGATGGACCAAGCAGGGTTACTGCCCGGTTGCCTCTTTGCAAGGGCTTCGATCCCTGGCGTCGTGGGGTAGGGAATTACCAGCCAGGGATAACCGAGCAGGGTAGCTTCCCGGTTGCCTCTTGGCGAGAGCTTTGATCCTTAGCACAGGAGGGCATAGGGATGCCTGCTAAGGATGGACCGAGCAGGGTTACTGCCCGGTTGCCTCTTGGTGAGGGCTTTGATCCCTGGCGTCGTGGGGTAGGGAACTACCAGCCAGGGATAACCAAGCGGGGTAGCCACTCGGTTGCCTCTTGACGAGGGCTTTGATCATTAGCGCGGGAGGGCATAGGGAGGCCTGCTAAGGATGGATCGAGAAGGGTTGCTGCTCGGTTACCTCTTGTTGAGGGCTTAGATCCCTGGCGTCGTGGGGTAAGATATTACCAGCCAGGGATAACCGAGCGGGGTAGCCGCTCGGTTGCCTCTTGACGAGGGCTTTGATCCCTGGCGTCGTGGGCAAGAAATTACCAGCCAGGGATAACCGAGCGGGGTAGCCACTCGGTTGCCTCTTGACGAGGGCTTTGATCCTTAGCGCGGAAGGGTATAGGGAGGCCTGCTAAGGATGGACCGAGCAGTGTTGCTGCTCGGTTGATTCGTGAGGTTTTGTCCGACTTTCACGTTGTGAACATCGGGAAGAGGGACCGTCATGGGCGACACGTGTTATGAACGCGTGGGGAGGCGAAGCGCAAGAGCAGTGTCGTTTCAATTTCGCCGAGAAAGGCGGGATGTCCGCCACGTGGCGGTACAATTATGGAAGAAACGAGCGACTGTTGGACTCCTGGACGTTGTGGGGCTATAAAACGGAGGGAGCGTTAATCGCTCCTTTCTTCACACCCAAAATGTAAGAATGGAAGCTTTCCCTTTTCACCATCCCTGATATCATAAATTTCGAGGATGTGTACCTCTACGACCAGTACTGCACCGAGGATACGGTGCAATTAGTGATAGGCCGCATTGAGGATCATTTTGGCCGACTGCTTCCCTGGCGCTCACCCATGCTCCAGCTGTTAATGTACTCCATTTGAAGGGCATCACCGGGGCTGTACAACCCCTTGTCCGAGCAGCTGGTGGACGAGGCGGTGGATAAGCTGCGGTCTTTGCATCGTTTTAGCTTGATCTAGGCGGGTCGGCGGGATCGCTCGGTGGCACTCGTCCTTGAGTGCTACCAATTGAGGCATCAAGCCGACGTTCATGGACGGCATCAGAGGCAGGCGTCCGAGGCGGCGAGGGCTTGGTTGGCGGAGATCTACTCCGAGTACCATAAGCAATGTTTCCTGCACCCCCTTCCCCCGCTACTGTAATTTTTTTCTTTTTCAATGTACGGCTGAGGAGCCTACAATACCCTCTTGAATCAATAAAATTCTTCTTTTCTGCAATGCTCAATTGCTTTGTCCATCTTGTTTTTAAATAAAAAGAACTAAGAAGAATTTACATTGCTTTGTTGAAGAACCCACGTTATGGCCTGCTAAGGATGGACCGAGCAGGGTAGCTGCTCGGTGGATCCGCGAGGTCTAGTCCAACCTCCGTTGGTCCGTGAGCATTGGAGGAGTGACCGTCGCAGGCCGCAAGAGTCAGGAAAGCTTGGGGGAGGCATGACGTTTCGGGAAGTCACGTCAGTTCTGCCATGTGGGGGTGTGGCATTGGAGTAATCTTGATGGATCCCGGGATTTGTGACCATGTGCGCGCAAATCTGGGTCCTCAAGGATTTTGTTTGAGGTTATAAATAGAGAAGGAGACGGCAACTTCTTTGGCATCGCTTTGTGAGATGGCTGGGCGCCTGTACTCGATTGAAGATATCATTACCTTCGACGATGTCTCTGTGTACGACCAATCCCTGGCCGAGGATGGGTACCAGGGAGTGGTTCAGCGCCTCGAGGATCACATCGGCCGGCTTCTCCCTCATAGGTCGTCCCTTCTTCAGTTGCTGATGTACGCGATTTGGAGGAGGTCCCCAGGGTTGGAGAACCCCTTCACCGAGGAGCTTCTGGACGAGGCGCTCGGCAAGGTGTGTTCGATCTTGTCACGCCCCGCTTCCCAGTGTACGGACAGAGGACGCGACGAGGCCATTACGTATTTACTCTGAAGTAAATACGCTAAGCGTATCTAGACAATATAAATGAAAATGCATAAGAGACAAAAAATATAATTGAACAACAACTTTATTTATTCACATTCTTTTGTACTATGCATAGAAAAGTAAATACATCTGAATGAAAGCAATGCCTAAACAGTGGCATAACAGAAATGAAAATTACTGAAATAAAATGTGTACAATGAATCTAAAGCTCTGGGTCGTAGGCAAGTTGATCCAAGTCCTCGCAGGTAGGCTTGATCTCCTGAGTGTCCAGATCACCTGACAACATTCCAAAGAAGAAAGAGAAGGAATGTCGTCAGCGAACAATCGCTCGGTAAGTCCCAAAGATAAAGGAGAAATAAAATAGATAGAGAGAGAAAGTAGCTTTTAAAGTTGTATTATATGGTTAACGCTGTTGTTTGTAGCTTCGTACAGAAGGATGCCAGTATATACGAGAGGAGTCTCTATATGCCAGAGACTAAGGGCAACAGGAGTACAAGGAACCGTTTATGCCACGGTACAATATCAATGGAAATACAGGTTAGGTTTCTTAAGTCTTGCAGTCTCGTGCCACTTCTAATACCTTCCGTACCAATATACCCCTTAAATCCCGCGATATTGTTTGTATTGTATTGTAACTTGTATTGTAACTTATATTGTATAAATGGATGACTTGCCGGAACCATGATATCAGAAAATGGATGTAACTAGAGAATCATGTACATGGAAGTATATCCATGGTTCGGTTCAGTCAATATAGATTGAATATATTGAATATATGGATTCATGGATTCATATTGAATTGTAGTATTGTAGATTGTACTTGAATCATATTCAAGTCAGATTATTTATAATGAGACTCAGTCTGAGTCAGAACAATTAGAGAAGAAATTAAAGTCCTGAATTAGGTTTTGGTGTTATCGATAACCGATGTACATAGGCGACAGGATTTTTGTCTTTTTCAAATACGATTACCGTGTTGATAACACCGTTTGTTAAGTTGTCTACATTAAAATAGGCAAGCACCCACTTCTCCTGCTCCCTGAGGCTCAAGAGATTGGTCCCGCTTAAACCTATATTTACTAGGGTCCTTAGGGAAATTTATAGAACTTGAGGGGGTTATATGTAAATATATTTTTATATAATTTTCAAAATACACCCCACGTATTTAATTATCGTCCTTAGAGTTGTCATAAATGTAGATTTTATATTTTTGACATTTCTAGTGAAAATAACCTAATTTTATAATATAGGGTATTTAATTGTAATATTGAACTTGTATAGAATTTCATGGTATTTTCATGTAAAGTGATTCTTGTGATTTAGAAAAGTTGGAATATTTATATTATCACAAAAATAGATATTTTGATTATACATATATATATATATATATATTTATATAAAAATAATTTTAATATATTATATTTCTAGAAATCTCATTTTCTTAAGATATTTAAATTTTTAAATCTCTCGAGACCGAATGCTCCTTGTGGAGGTCTGCATCTCGCACTACTAAGCCTGAGCATGTGCGATAATCCGTACCATCCCGAACGGGTTCCCCAAATGGGTTGTAGCGGCGCTTTACAAAAATTTGTAAAAATACGTAATCTTGTAGATAACAGTTTTTATAAGTTAAAGGTAGTTTTGTGTAAAACGGTATTTCCCGAATCTATATTTCCCAAAAGGTATCGTGCTGTGTTGCATATGAGTGTTGTGAAGAGGTAGGTAATTATGTCGTGATCTAACTAAAGGTATAGTAAAATTAATGATGTTTTAAAGTCGAAACTAAACTACATGGTATTTTACTGAAAAAGTACGATAAAAATTGCAATAAGAAATTTTTTGCTATGAAACTTGTTCAACATATTTTTTTAATGATTAATAGCCAAGATGTAAGAGTTTTGTATGGTTGTGTTAAGGAAAATTGAACTTTACAAAGAAAACCGAACCGGAAGTCGGATTTAACTCCGCTACCGTCGGGTTTTAGAAAAAGAAGTTTTAAGAATATATTAGAGAGGAGAGACGTGGGGCTTATGGGATTAGAGTCAAGAGAAGAAGGAGAGGAAGACGTAGGAGGTGCCGGTGCGTCGTTTCGTCGCCGGGAGCTCCTAGGGTCGTCGTCGGAATTTCACCGGAACTTCGCCCTTTGCTAACTCCAATTGCACACTAAAATTCTAGATAGTTTTCTTGAGAGTTTGGACAGAATTTGTGAGTGAGGGGGGTGTTTAGGGGTGATATTTATAGGGTAAAACTAAGGTTAAGGTAGGTGAAAGGGTGTGAAAGAAAATGTATTAAATTTTGTATTAAAAATAGATTAATGGGATTTTATTGACTCTGTAAATGTGCTGGTGAAATAAAGTGTACAGGGGTTTCAGGGATACAAAGAGGCACAAGTTCACAGAAGGGTCAACTCGGATTCAGCCGAGTCAACCCGGTGGCGCCGGCCGATTCAGCCACGCCGCCGGCCGAGTCACGGCGAGTCTGGCCGGGACGCTTTACCAAATGTTCGCCGTCGTTTGGTTTACCCTCTGGGACAGTTTATTTTATTTGTGACTTTTGGTTTTACGGGCTTAGCACGTGTTGACTCTTGTAATTCTAAAAATTTTAAAAGAAATCAATATTAAAAATATTGTGGGTGATGGGGTTTGAACTCTGGTGTTTTGGTTCAGCAGTGTAAGGTCTTACCAATGAGACAAAAGTTCCTTCTTGCTATTAAAAAGCAAAACAAATTTATAACTTGTGCTCAGGAAAAAGTATCCCTTTCTGTATTTTTGAAAAAATTGTACAGAAAATTAGTACAGAAAGTTAGGGTTGTTCCAGATCTTCCTGCTCGGCCTCATCTCGAAAGCAAGGCGCGACCGATCCTTGGCCCTCATTCTGGAGTGCTTCAAAATGAGGTACATCATGAGCCAAGGCTCAGATGGCAGAGCGTCGGGTGCTTCTGTGGCGTCCCGGGTTCGCATGCAGCATCGGCAGGAACGGGCTGCAGAAGCTAGGGCTCGGCTGGCGGAAATCTACTCCGAGTATCACCAGGAGTACTTCCTTGATCCCGTACCACCTCTGTTTTAAATGTTTCTTTTTATTTTCCTGTAAGGCTGAGGAGCCCGTAGTACCTTTTGAATAAATAAAACTATTCTTTTTGCAATATTCCAGTGTTCCCTTCTTATTATTTAAATAGAAAGAACTTTAGACAGATTTGCATTACCTTTGTGAAAGAAGAAATACACTCTCGTAGTTATTCTTTTCATTGGTACAGCTTGAGCTTCTCAGCGTTGTAAGGCCGTGGAAACTTGCGTCCTTCCGCATCTTGTAAACGGTAGGCTCCGCCGGGCAGTACCTCGGAGACGAGGAAAGAACCGTCCCATTTTGGGGAAAACTTATGCAGCCTGCCTTGGTCGACAAACTCGTTCCGCCTTTGGACTAAATCTCTGGCCTTGAAGAAGCGATGTTTGACTCGCGTATTGTAGTAGCGGGCGGTCAGTTGTTGATAGGCGGCAGCTCTGATCTGAGCCCGGTCTCGTTTCTCCAACAAGACATCCAGGTTAATTCGGAGGGCCGAGGTGTTCGCTTTGTCGTCGAAATGCTCAACCCGGTGATTGGGGAGCCCGATTTCCGCTGGGACCATTGCCTCGGTTCCGTAGCAGAGGCTGAAAAGGGGTTTTCCCCAGTGGGGGTTTTCTTCGACGTGCGCAGGGCCCATAGGACCCGGGTTAATTCCTCGACCCAACTGCCTTGGCGTCCTTCTAGGCGTGTCCAAAAACCTCGGAGGACGTCCCGATTAGCGACTTCGGATTGCCCGTTGCATTGGGGATGTGCGACCGCGGCAAATTTCATACGGATGTGATATTCGCTGCAAAATTCCTTGACTTTTTCATTTTCGAAATTTGTTCCATGGTCGGTGATGATGCACCTCGGGATTCCGAACCGGAGTATCACATTGTCCTGCAGGAACTTGATAGTCGTGGTGGCATCTGGTTTCCTGATGGGAATGGCCTCGATCCATTTCGTGAAGTAGTCCACCGCGACAAGGACATACTTATGCCCGCCCGTATCGGTAGGGAACTGGCCTATCATATCCATTCCCCACTGGGCAAACGGCCACGGGGAAGTTAGGGCGGTTAGCTCGGTAGCGGGAAGGCGAGGTATGCTCCCATGGAGTTGGCAGTTTTTGCATCTCCTGACCAGCTTCTGGGCGTCCTGATGAATGGTCGGCCAGTAGTACCCCTTGAGCAATGCCTTCTATATTAAGGGGCGGGCCCCTTGGTGCGCGCCGCCGACCCTTTTGTGGATCTTACGGAGGACATAGTCGGCTTCGTGGGGGTCAACGCACCGCAGCAGGGGCTGAGTGAAGGACTTCTTGTAGAGGTTCCCATTGCTCCAGACGAAATGGCGAGCTCTGGCTCGGAGATGGCTGGTTTCTCCCCGATCTTCTGGGAGCGTACCTTCTCTCAGGAATTCCACGAGGGGCTTTCTCCAGTCCCGGTCTTCTTCCCGGGCTGTATACACTTGAAGTATTGTTGCCCCATCTTCCACTGTAACGCTTCGAAAATCGTTTAGGCAGTTTTTCGGTAATCGGCTGAATTAGCAGCTTTTTCCGTAAAAAGTCAAAATATGTATTTTTCATTATAGGCCTAATTAGACAAAATTTAGATAAGATATTACTATAATTTGGTCACTAAAATGTCACTTAAAATTTTCTAGTTAAATAAATTTTTTTTCGTAATTAATTATTTTTAATATTATTTTAAGCTTTTAAAAATACATTAAATTAGTGATAAATACAAATTTAATTAGGAAAATTACACACTTAGGAAATATTATAAACTAAAATTTAGTGTTAATAAAATTGTATCATGACTTTTCAAGATTTTTTTTCAATGGTTTAAGAATCATATCAAAAATGAGCTTAAAAGGGGTTTTTTTGTAAAAATTTGATGTGAAAGCATTAATTGCACTAGAAAGAGATTTTTCCATGGAATTTTCTACACCATTCCATTTCTCTCTTGCCCCTCCCACCGTGGTCGAGCTTGGGCAGCAGAAGCTCTTATTTTCCCCCCTCACTTCTTGCTTCTAAAATCATGACAAAATCAAGAAAAATCCACAAAATTACACCATTTTCTTCATAAATTCAAACCATAATCCTTGTCCACCTCTTTCCAACCCTAATTTATTTTAAAACAAGGTGAAAGGAGGCATCTTTCAAGGGCAAGTGCAAGTTGGGGTTCACTTGGGAGGTATAAATCCTAAACTAGTTGTTAAATTTGTAGTTTAAATAAGCTAGTTTAGTATTTTAATGTGATTAATTTCATTGTAATGGTTAGTTTTTGAAATTTCAAGAAAGGGATGATGTTCTAGATTAGGGTTTGATATTGGATAAGTGGGTTTAAGCTAGTGTTGTGGCTATCTAGTGGGTTAGATCGAATATTTGTGCGATGTTGCGATCGCGATATCGTAAATTAGCGATGTTTGCTTTGAAATCGGTATGACGCTTACTAGATTTTTATGAATTTTAGGAAGTGATCTAATTGCGTTATTTTAGCGATATAATTAGCATCTCATACGACTATTAGTGTGCGCGAATGCGGGGTTTTATTTAGTCGGGTTTTAGTTTTGACGATTGCCCCGAAAACGGCGATTTTAGTTAAGGTTTTAGCGATTTTCGTGCGTTTTCCGCGCACTGAGTGCACGTTGTGATAAATTCGATAGTATCAATATTTTCATATTATGAGTTGCGTCATTTCATGAACCTGTAATCTTATATTGTATGTTATGCAATTAGGATCGGTCGCGGAAACATCGGACGCGGCGCGCAAAGGCAAGGCGGTGGTCGGATCGGATTAGCGAGGCATTCAGGTGAGTAGATGTATTCATCTATGGGGGAATCGTCTGGATGGCACGAGGCGCCCCGTAGTTAGGATTACTTTATTTATGGCAAGATTTGCATTGTTAGCTAACTCCCCTCATTCACATTGCATACCCTTATAACTAATCGTCTGTTAGATTGCTTAGATATTCATATACACATGTGCGATATCACTTCGTAGGACACGAACACCATTACCATTGGCTTCTGTTGCACGCGCACTATTCATGTGACACACACGTCTTTGGTAATTGCCATGTCACGAGCACCATAGAACCTGTTTGGCTTAGTGTCACCACTTGCCATACATGATATAGGAAATCGCATAGCATGTATATACTTTGCATCATCATCATACTTACATAGATTTCTAGCCACAAATCACATCGCATACCTTGATATCATAGACATTTATCACATACAACATGTTGGGTATTTTGATTTTCTTGAGGATTTCAGTATTGGTGAGATTTCTGGATTTTTGGGGAAAACCGCAAGAATTTAACAAAAGCTTATATTTATCATTTTTAAAATAAAGTTGCGGTTTTCTCGTGATGTATGTGTCGTCCACCATGAGTTTTCATGTTTTCTGTTGGATTTCGAGACCCGATTCGAGGAGTGGATAAACCGTTTCGGGTACATGGTGGGCCCGGTATGGTACCCCGGAGCAAGAAGATCGAGTTGTAGACGATGAGCCTGGCAGGGGAAGACTACCTACCGGTGATGTCTGGCACGGTGGATATCCAGAGGATACCGACCGTTTTCGTGAGATTTGATGATATGGGTCGATCCGGACTGACGGAGCCCGATATTTTGAGACATTGATACAGTGAGACATTGAGATAGATGTGATTTCATATTTGGTGTCGATGCTTGACACGGATTTCAGATGATTTCTTGTTGGTATTTAGCCATTATACATATATTCCTTTCCTAAAGTTAAGAATGCAGAACTCATAGCCTTTAAAATACTTAAAGATTTAGTAATGACATTGCATACATGTGCATGCATACTAGAGGTATTACATCACATCTGTACATACATGCTGTGACGCATTTGTGTGCATTCTTACGATTGCCTTACTAGATATTATATTCTACGCACATGCTGGCAACTCACCCCCGTTGTGCCACAGTGTCTTGCAGGTCGGACTCATCAGTCTTGTAGCGGCTGCTTACCTTGTTAGTGACTTCTTTTGCTCAGAATCGCGACATTGCTCGTAGGTGGGTTGCGAGAGTGTTTTTATCTCTTTTCTTTTGTACTATTTTTGTATCTAGTATTCTCCATCTACCACTTCTTATTTGTATATGCAACCTAGTGATGAGAATGAGAGATTTGTGTATATTTGGTTTCTTTTGGGTCGAGCTCACTTGAGCCGACGTTGTGTTTTCTTACATTTTGCATTTCTTTATGCTCTTTTCTGGATATTGCATATATATATTGCGTGTGGTTGTGATCCGTGATTAAGAGTCATTTTGTCGATCAAAAATATTTACCGCAATCAAGAACGGCGTCGCTTGAAGCTAGCCGGTGAATACGGGCCGGTCCACAGGGATGTGTAAATCTCCTTTAAGTTCTTACGAGTTAATTCCAAATGATGTTGGGTCTTAAAAATAAACCTAAGAATTGAAGTTGTATGATACTAGGATTAGGTTTAGGGAAAATTTGGTAAACAAAGATCTACATCTCTTTCCATTGCCATTAATTAAATCTATCATATTAGTGTTATGGTAAATATTTATAAAGGGGATTAGGATGATTGGGATGATTGATTCTTCCTCTAGATCCTTGTCCTTCCTTTATTAATCTTTACCCTAAGCTCCATGGAAAACCTTAAAATCCGGGCCTTTAGACTATGGAATCACCGCTACCTCGAGGGTAGAAGTGCCGTAGGGAGCGAAATAAGAAGGTATGCATGGAGTTCTAATGTTCATAAAAATTTGGCAACGAAAAGAGATGAGAGATCTTCATCTCTCAAATCCTTCCCTATTCCTAACCCTAACAAGCGAGGAAACTACTCGCTCATCGAGGGAATGAAAAAAACAAGATTTTATTAAAGAGAGAAAACATTGATTGCAAGTTAATAAAAGCTAAACTAAATTAAACTAAGGCGAGAAAATAATTTACCTAGAGCAGATATGAAAAACTACAACTACTGCAAGGAAAATAAGCTACTTACTTTTGATGCGCTCTAACTTCAAGAAAACAGAATTTTATTCATGAGTAGAGGCATAAGAAAATACAAGGGTGTGGGTTCTATTTATAGGACATAGAAACCCTAGGTTTACAATTGCTCCGCATGTCTAAAATTACAAATATACCCCCAGAAAATCTTTCCATAGCCTCCTCAGAATTTTGGTAAAATTTTCTTCGCGCACGGGCACTAGACGGCCGCGGAACCGCGGCATGGGTAGGCATTGGGCCGCGGTTCCACGGCCCATTGAGGAGTTCATTTCATGAATTTTTCTGGGCTGCATCATGGTTCTTTGGTCTTCCTGGTTCTTTATTCCTTTTATCAATTTGGCTTCTGTATTAATTCCAGATTTTCAGTGAACACTTTGCAATGGATCTTTTAATCGTCTGCTTTGTATTTATGGATCTTGCGTTGCCTTGTTGATGGTGACCCGTTCTTCTTCTAGGCTCTACTAAAATCTTCCTATTTGTTGGTCAAAAATCCTTCTTTTGTGTCGTCTTTTGTGTTTTTCACTGTTTTCGCGCTAAGAACCTGTAACCTGTAACATGTAGCAGACATGGGTCAAAAGCACCTGTTTTTATTCTTAAATGCATAAGAATGGGGAATACAAAATGCAGTATTATGTTATGAACAAATACCCCCAAACTTATCTTTTGCTCGCCCTCGAGCAAACTTATTATTTTACTTAGTCCGATAAAAAAATCTAACCTAGCCGCACTTTCGCAGGGAAACGCGATTGCACTGAGCTCGTGCAACAAGCCGTTAACCTCTAGGTGTCCCTAGTAGGAGGAGTGTTGTCTCCTGAGGGTTTTCAGCGGATTACACCCACAAAATCCAATCAATTTGGTTTTTCGACTTTTGTTCTCTAATTAGGTTTTCTAACAAGGAATTCTATTATCGTTGACCCGCAAATTATCCACCCATATTCTTCACGCTTCCTCATTGTTTAACTTAAGATTATATATATCCTGTAGAATTACCTAGCTTTCGGCATCTCTTAAGTTTTCCTTCTAGGGTTCCATCTCCACTTAGGAATTTCTCTCAACTCTATTAAATATACAAGTTTTATTCTTTATTCCTTTCTCTTATCTAAACTCTAATCACATATCCCCACGTGTGGGTAAATATCACCCCTACACTTGGAAATTCAAATCAAGCAATCGTACTCTCGTCCATTGTCCAAAACACTTATTAATTGGTGGATTTTCGCTTTCACATCCTTCATGCGACCGTTAATACTTCTTGAGGTACCAACAACCGATTACAAGATGCGTTAGCGTTTTAAAGCGTACTTCCTAGTTTTGCAACACCCAAGGCTTTTAGCAGTGGCTCCCAAACCAGTTGGTCTAAGGCACTAGGTGATGAAGCACCCTCGCTAAATATTTTTCTATTTTTACAGCCTTAAGTAATCACAAAAACCAGTGTCTATTTTTTTCTTTATTCACTTTTTTTTCTTTTTATTTTCATTGTGCTAAGGACTTTAGACAAGAGTATTTCAAGGTCTCTTCTACTAATCCAAGTTTCAAGGTGCGTGTTTGTGCATTTTGTAGGGTACATGTTTTCAGAATCTAGACTTAAGCTAGGAACTATTTTTCAAACTTATACTCTAATAAAAGTTTTAATACTTTTCCTTCGTTTCGACTTAGCCCAAGGAGTGAACCCAAAATTTGCCTATTTCTAAATAATCTACAAAGACATATACTTTCTACCGTTAAACTCTAAGAAAGGTTATTTTTAGGGTTTTTAATTTGCTAATTCTAAGATTTAGTTTTTCCTAGCCAGTTAACCTATTTATCAAACTCAAGTCAATTAACCAGAATTGAATACATTAATTTTTATAATTTTTGAATTGTTTTTTCAATTTTTATGGGTTTTTCTGTTTTCTAAATTTTTTATTTTTCAAATTTTCAAATTTTCATGAATTTTTTATATAAAGATGCAGTGCAGAAATTAAATATGCAAAAGGAAAAGAAATATATACAATATGCAATGCAAACGATAACTATATACACTACCCTCTCCCCCAAACTTGAGCAAAGCAGTGCCCTCACTGCCATGCCCCACGTCGCGCTCGTGAGCGTGAACGTGATCTTTCCCCTCTAGCCAAAAGGGTTTGAATACCCCTCTCAATTTCCGTCAGCCGACGGTCGTGATCTCATGCAGTCGCCCGAAACTCATCCCTCAAAGAATCGATTCTTCTCACTGTTCTCCGCATCAATCGTGCATGCTCCTGGGGAGTTAGTTCTTCCCCGCTCGAAGTCGAGCTCGAGCTAGGGGTGTGTGTGGGTACATTTTCTGCCGGTTCCGTTCGTGTCCAAATATCAGTTAGTCTAAAGTAGGACGACGTGACGCCCTCTACGAGTGGTTGGACCGGAACACCGTCTATCATATATGAGTCAAATTCCTCGACGGGGAGGAAATAACGGCAGAGTTAGGTAACAAGCATGGGACATGGGTATACGGTACCTCGTTTCCCCGTACCTATAGATTGGAGCAAAACAGTGCACATGTCGAACATTGGATTTTTCATCATCAGTGTGTGTACGACATGTAATGAAGGGGTGAAAAAAGTCGTGTTATGGGAACTACCAAAGATATTGTTTTGTGCCCACCGGCACACAGTTAAAACATTCGCGAAAAGGGTCCGTGCTTGGATACCCTTACGCGGTTCTCGTGCACAGTCATTCCCCATCAAGGGCATATAATCCTCAAAGCGCAATGGGTGTTCATGTGCAGGTACACGTGGTATGAGTGTAACCTCGTGTATCATGTCCCTATCGATGTGAATTTCACGATTTCCCCAATTTAGTTTAATGTAACCTAAGTTGTCAAGGCTATTATCCTCCATAGATTCGTAAAATAGGGCAACTAGGTTAGGTAGGGCAAACGCAGATGAGTGATTATAGAGCAGGAAATTCCAGCCCCTCTGTGCGATTTCATGTGCAAAATATCTACCGTAAACTTCGTGTGTGAAAACCGGGGTAAAATCTCTCTCAAATTGCATTTTATGTGCCATCTAGATTGTACAGAGAAAAATATGCAATAAACAGATAGGATTTCAACAGAGAGTACCTCCCCTGAAGTTTCAGGGGGTGAAGCTTGCAGACGGCAGCGGTTCAGTGGCAGGAGACGGCTACCGCGGCGGAAACACGGCGATCTGGTGGCGGCGCTGCGAAATTTTTCTGGAGGGGACAGGAGGTGGCGGCAAGGGTTTTATGAAGATGAAATATTAGGGTTATGAGGACAGGAGGGCTCGGGTCTCTTTAAATAGAGGGGGAAAAAGGGTTATTTGAAGAAAACACCCTAAAAAATGAGGATTTTATTTGTAAATTGAAAATTCAGCTCTTGATTCTGAAAATTTGCAATTTGGTCCAAAAAAGTTATTTATTTTTTTTTATTTTCTTATTTTTCATTTTTTATGGTATTTTGGGAATATATATTTACAAATTATATACACACCCCAAACTTATTTGAAATAATGTTTTGGAAGAAAAGAAATCTGGAGGTGAAAGTGGAGGAATATTACTCAGTATAGATCGGCTCCTGCAAGAACAGGAGCTCCTCCGAAGGGTCCGCTGTGAGGAACGGTTTCAAACGATGCCCATTTACTTTGAAAAGCGTACCGTCCTCCGGGTTTTCCAGATCAACCCCACCGCGCGGATAAACTGTGCGGACTACAAAAGGTCCCTTCCACCTAGAACGGACTTGCCGGGATGTAAATGTAACCGAGTATCATATAATAAAACCTGTTGACCTGGTTTAAATGTCTTTCGCAAAAGGTTTTTATCATGAAATACCTTAACTCGGTTCTTAGCAATCACGGCATTATCATATGCCTCATCCCGCAGCTCTTCTAATTCATTTAACTGCAGCTTTCGGTTGCTGCCCGCATCTCCTAAGATAGATTCAGCTCCTTAATGGCCCAAAATGCATTGTGCTCAATTTCTACTGGAAGGTGGCAAGCCTTCCCGTAAACAAGCCGGTATGGAGACTGTTCCCCTCCGAAAGGCGGCGCACAGGACCGCGATGGCCTGATGCTGAGATTCGAGGCAGATGCTATTTGGTTTTATCCGTCCACCTCTCCGAAGATGCCAAGTTGATTTATGGCACCGTGTATCGAAGGTTTAGACGGATGCGCCCGATGTAGCAGACTTTGTCAGATTCCCCCTCGCTAGAGGGGTTTTTGATTGTGGGGACGCTCTTCCCTGCAGGCGCAAGCCCCTGCAGTTAATTACGCTACCGCTTCGCGGTAACAACTTTCTCCTTCTTCAGAATTTCACTTCGTGCCGTGGGTGTTTGTTTTGTTTGTGGTTGCCCGTGGATTGTATACGGAGACTGAGTAATACCGTCGCCCGTAGGACGTGGATTAGTCCAAATCCGTATTTACTTAGATTTGGGTTTGGTGTTTTTAGTTTAAGGATGCCTTAGTCGCGTTGCTGCTAAGATCGACTTAAACGTTCGTCAAGGATACGTTAGTCCTGTTTGAGACTAAGATCAACTTAACGGGATCGTTTAGATCCGACAAAAGAGCATTTGGGCTCTATTGTTCCAGTTTGGGAGATTCATAGTCCAATTTGGGACTAAAGTCTGTTTGGAGGATACGTTAGCCATTTTTTTGAGGCTAAGATCGACTCAAACGTTTGTTAAGGATACGTTAGTCCAGTTTGAGACTAAGATCAACTTAATGGGACCGTTTAGGTCCGACAAAAGAGCATTTGGGCTCTATTTTGCCAGTTTAGGGACGTGGTGGTCCATATTCCAGTTTAGGGAAGTGGTGGTCCGATATTAGTTTAGGGACGTTTCGGTCCGATATTAGTTTAGGGACGTTTCGGTCCGATATTAGTTTACGGACGTCTCGGTCCACGAGTTTAAGGACCCCGCAGTCCATATTGATGTATGGTCGTTGGGACCCGTCACCTCTCTGACGTCGTTGAAGGATTACAACGATAGGTGTCAGAGGAGTTCGGAGATGTACCCTCGAACCGGATGTAAATTCATTTAGGGAGCAGCCGTGCTCAGTCAATTTAATTTGAGGACTTATGGCCATGACTGGGCTAAGTCCAGTTGAATGTTCAACATTTTTATTTGTCTTTGGCCAATTAGGCCTGAGTTAGGGCTTTGCCCCTTTTTAAACAATGCACTGCATTATTTTTGTTTTGTTTGGGCTCTGCCCTTTTATAAATGATACAGAGCATCTATTTTGTTTGGGCTCTGCCCCTTTTATTGCACTGCAATTTAATTAGGCCTACTAGGTCTTTTGGTTTGGGCCTGGCCCTTTAGGAAATGCATTGCATTTGTCAAGCGCTTTGCGCCAATCAGAGAGCGCAACAGTGCAGATTTATAAGTGCAAAGCACTATTAATTTGAGAATCTTTTAGATTCAAGAACCAATAGTTCATACAAGAAGTGCAAAGCACTATTTGATTTCTTGATCTAATTTAGATCAAAGAAAAACAAGTTTTTCTTTTTTTTTATTTCAAGAACCAAAGGTTCATAAAAGTGCAAAGCACTATTTTTTTTTATTTCTGTTTTTTTTTGTTTTAGAGAACCAGTGGTTCATAAGAAGTGCAAACCACTAAGAATCTTTTTAGATTCAAAACAGAAGTGCAAAGCACTTTTTGATCTCTTAATCTAAACAAGTTTTTTCCTTGTTTCAGAGAACCAAAGGTTCATCACAAGTGCAAGGCACTATTTTTATTTTATTTATTTATTTATTTATTAAAGATCAATGATCTTGTTCTTAGATCACTGATCTGTTCATAAGAGAATTTTCTCTTCTTTCAAAGGTTTTTTACCTTTTTTATTCTTGAGGAGTTCTTCAGAGTCCTCTTTCTCTCTTTTTTTTTATAGAAAATGTTGATGATTTTGAAATGAGGTCTGGGGTCCTTTTTATAGTGCTCATAGATTAGTTAAATTTGTTACATAAATATTTTTCTGAGTGATTTGGGGAATTTTCCCCACCGTTGGATCTTTAATCCAAAGGCCCCTGTTTTACAGAAGAAATATTCTTGCTTTAACAAAAACAGAAAAGATTTTCTTAAATTTTCATTCTGTTTTTGCGCAACTCTCCAGCGCGTGACACGTGTCGCGCAGCTGTGCTTGCGCAACTGCGCAGACACGTGTCGCGCAGTTTTTTTTTTTTTAGAGATTTGCTCTGATGGAGTACGCTACCTTGGGCGCTGCGCTCCTTGCGCTAACGTGTCCGATTTTGACACGTGGCGCTCTGCGTGCAGCGCAGGAGAAATGAAGCGTTACTTCATTTATTTTAACTTTTATTTTCAAGACAGAGCTTTGCTCTGATTGGAGAAAAACAGAAGCATTGCTTCTTTTCCCACCTTGGAATTTGAACAGAGCTTTGCTCTGATTGGGGTAAACAGATGCCCCCCCACCGTTGCGCTTACGTGACCTCCTAACGTGAGCGCAGCGGTGGCAGACTCCGAACCGTCGCGCCATCCCTTGGAAGCTGAAAGGGCACTTGATGCCTATAAATAGGACCTTTGGTCTCTTAGATAATTCTCATTTCTAAAATTTTACTTTCAGAACTCAGAGCCCTGCTCTTTATTTTCAAGAACTTTACGAGTTAAATTCTTAAAACTTTTAGGTGAAAATTTTAATTTGGATTAAATTAAATTAAACTAATTTTCATTGATAGAGCCTTGCTCTCAATAGATCCCTGATCTAAAGGAAACCTATTTAGGGTTTCACTTAGCAGAGCTTTGCTCTACAGGTCTTAAAGGGATCTAAAGAGAACTAAAGGAGACCCTACTAGGGTTCCATAGAGCTCTGCTCTTTGAAAGATTTTCCTTAGATTTTCTTAATTCATTAATGGAGCTTTGCTCCTCCTAAATCATATAGAAGAACTCTTAAGAATTCTTCATGGATCTTGGAACTTAAAGAGGGTATTTTATTCCTCAGTGCATTATATCGTTTTGCTTAATCAGTCTTCCTGATAATTCTGTTGATTCTCTTTCACAGGAACAATGAACGCCCACATGTACGCTCTTAACGAGATCATCTCTCATGAGGACATCCGCCGACTTGGCCGCTCTCAAAATCAGGAGTTCACAAACGAGGAGTGTGCTGAAATAATGAGTCGCTTCGACGCATGCAATGGTCCACTGCTTCCCCGCCGTTCCTCTCTTCTTAAACTTATCGTGGGGGCTATCTGGGAAGCGCTTCCCCTATTCTGTTCCGGCGTGCCGCTTAGGGCGTTGGATGCCGCTGAGGAAAAGGTGCACTCTGTGTACCTATCGAATTTTATCTTGAAGAGACGGCGAGACAGTCTTATCGACCTCTTGCACAAGGTCTTTCAACGGTCTGCCATACTCGTTGCTTATCGGAGGGTGGAAGACATCGGAAGGGACCCTGACGCTTGTGCTCGCGAAAGGAAGCACACTAGGATGGTCCGCGAGGCTTGGAAAGTCATAGATAGGGTCGCTTTTGAATTCCTCAATTCATGCCCTGGATCTGAGGTTATTCCATTGTAACTTTCATTTATTGTTTTTATGACTGTAAGAACTTCGGGCAATATTAATGAAATTTTTTTTTATCCCAGCTTGTCTTTATTATATATCTTTTGTCCTGAGTCTTTTTGCCCATGCATGAATGAATGTGTCTTGAACGCTTGATCAAATGTAAATCGGATGCTCTTTCTGTTGCTTTTCCTCTTTCTCAGCATGTCGTCACAATTAGCAGGTAATAGAGTAAGCTTCTTGATTTCTTCACGAGATAGCGAGGGCTTAGGCCGCAGGTTCAGATCTGCTGCCTAAGACTTTTCAACTCTATGAGCCGTGAGGGTCTCAAAGAGACTTTTCTCCCTACGGATCGAGAGGATCTCGTAGGCGGGTTTTTCTCCTTAGGAATCGTGAGGATTCCTAAGTGTGGTTTTCTCTTGTAAGTCGTAAGGATCCTACAAGAGAATTTTTCCCTCTTACGAGTCGAGAGGACTTGTAAGCGGTTGCTTCCCTCCTTGTCGAAGTTCGACGTTGGAGAGTGAGACCCGTGGATGGTATGCAAGAGACCGTTTTGGGCCAACTCGCAGGGTCCCAATGCTTAGGAAACAGGCTTCTTTTATGCCCACTGCCTAAGGCTTTATCTCACGAGTCGAGCCGTTTCGAAAATTTTTCACAAGTCGAGACGAATCGAACGTTTCTCGCAAGAACATCTTAACGTCGTATTTAACCTCTGCTCTTTACGCCAGAAGCCCGTTAAGGTTGGTGGTACTTAGGGTTTTGGCCATCGTACCGTCGCATAAGCTGATATAGTCCTCGATAGGCAATCGTGCTATTCGAGTAGCCCTGCGACTGCCGTGTCTCTGATCCCTTCGGGGGCTGGACAAGACGTCTTCAAGCAATCCTCCTTGGCAGTTTGACCGTCGGAAGAGCAAGCGCTATGAATTTGCCATGCCGCTTTTTACTTGAGGTTAGGCTCATTTTGGAGAGCCCCGATGAGTCATAACCACTCCGCACTGGTGTGGGATGATCTCCGATAGGCTTTCGGGTTTTATATGAGTTGCCGTCAAGACCCTGAAGCTAGGAATTTGGCGTTTGCTTCGTTTGCTGGCATTGCGTCTGCTGTATCGAGACGAATGTTGCGGTGGGAACTAGGGATTTTGCCGTGGCTCCGTTTGTTTGACGACGTTGCGTCTGCTGTGTCGAGACGAACGTTGGGGTGACATCTCGTCTGCTGTATCGAGACGGACGTCGAGATTGTCTCTAGGTTGCTGGTGAACCGCCGAGGTTTGGAACTAGGGATTTTGCTGTGGCTCCATTCGTTTAATGACGTTGCGCCTGCTGTGTCGAGACGAACATTGGGGTGACATCTCGTCTGCTGTATCGAGACGAACGTCAAGGTGGTGACCACTCTGTGCTGATGCGAGATGATCTCCGATTGTCTTTCCGGTTTTATGTGAGTTACCGTAAAGACGTTGAAGCTAGGAATGTGGCCTTCACTTCATTTGCTTTGTCATGTCTGAATCCCTGCTGGAGGAAGAACGCTGAGGTTGACATTTCGTCTACTGCATCGAGACGAACGTCATGGAGGTGACCACTTCATGTGAGATGGTCTCCGATTGTCTTTCCGGTTTTATGTGAGTTACCGTCAAGACGTCGAAGTTAGGAATGTGGCCTTCGCTTCGTTTGCTTTGGTGTGTCCAAATCCTGTTGGAGGAAGAACGCTGGGGTTGACATTTTGTCTGCTGTATCGAGACGAACGTCAAGGTGGTGACCACTCTGTGCTGATGCGAGATGATCTCCGATTGTCTTTCCGGTTTTATGTGAGTTACCGTAAAGACGTTGAAGCTAGGAATGTGGCCTTCGCTTCATTTGCTTTGTCATGTCTGAATCCCTGCTGGAGGAAGAACGCTGAGGTTGACATTTCGTCTACTGTATCGAGATGAACGTCAAGGAGGTGACCACATCATGTGAGATGGTCTCCGATTGTCTTTCCGGTTTTATGTGAGTTACCGTAAAGACGTTGAAGCTAGGAATGTGGCCTTCGCTTCGTTTGCTTACACTGCGTCTGGTGTATTGAGACGAATGCTGAGGTGGAGCTGGGATTTTGCCATCACTCCGCTTTGTTTCGACCATGGGGTCTTTTGTTAACTTTGCATGTATACCCCGCTGGGCTGTGAAGGAACGCCGTTGTTGACATTGCGTCTGTTGTAACGAGACGAATGCTAAGGTGGAGTTGGGATTTTGCCGTTACTCCGCTTTGTTTCGACCGTGAGGTCTTTTGTTGACGTCGCATCTGCCTCCAGCTGGACTGCGGAGGAACGCTGTTGTTGACATTGCGTCTACTGTATCGAGACGAATGCTGAGGTGAAGCTGGGATTTTGCCATCGCTCCGCTTTGTTTCGACCATGGGGTCTTTTGTTAACTTTGCATGTACACCCTGCTGGGCTACGAAGGAACGCCGTTGTTGACATTGCGTCTGTTGTAACGAGACGAATGCTAAGGTGGAGTTGGGATTTTGCCGTTACTCCGCTTTGTTTCGACCGTGAGGTCTTTTGTTGACGTTGTATCTGCCTCCAGCTGGACTGCGGAAGAACGCTGTTGTTGACATTGCGTCTACTGTATCGAGACGAATGCTGAGGTGAAGCTGGGATTTTGCCATCGCTCCGCTTGATGGTGTAACATCTGTGTCCTGTTGGAATGAGGAGGCACACCGTTGTTGGTCTCCAGGCTGTAGACGTGGCCATTAAGATTTGGAACTAGGGACTTTGTCATGGTTCCGTTTCGTTGCGATTCTGAGGTCAGTTGTTGACGTCATGTCTGCATCTAGTTGGAGTGAGGAGAAACGCCGTTGGTGATCTTTAAGTTGTCGATATTGACGTCGAGACCCTGAAGTTAGGGACCTTCCTTCGCTTCATTTGTTGACATCGTGTCTGTAATATTGCGACAAATGTCGAGATGGTCTCTAGGTTATCTATGAACCGTCGAGATTTGGCTTCGCTTTCTGGTGGAGCCTGTTGGGAAGGTATTGTTCCCTTTTTATCTGTGCCCCTGTATTGTATACAGGGATCGATGTGATTTCACCTGTAGGGCAAAAAGTTTCATTTTTTCATTTTTTTTATTCTTTCCGCGATGCTCTATCATTTCAGCTTTTTATACCGCGAAAATCGCGATTGCCCAATCATTTCGGCTATTTTTCGCGGTGCCCAATCATTTCGGCTATTTTTCTTTTTACTCGCTGCTTTTTATTGCGAGTTACCCAACCATTTCGGCTATTTTGCATGCATACATTTTTACTTGCTGATTTTATTTGCAAGCTGCCCCATCATTTCGGCTATTTCGTATGCATATATATATATATATATTTTTTGGCTCGCTGATTTTTTTTTTTTTTTGGCGAGTAGGGGATTTGGGATCTGATACCAATCTTGGCATCAGCATCGCTACGACTGGGATATTGCCAGGAGCGAATCATCATCTGCCGTAAAAGGACTTGGAATTTGATACCGGTCTAGGCATCAGCATCGCTGCAACTGGAATATTGCCAGGAGCGAATCATCATCTGCCATGAAAGGACTTGGAATTTGATACCGATTTAGGCATCAGCATCGCTACAACTGGAATATTGCCAGGAGCGAATCATCATTTGCCTCTGTCGATCCCGAACAAAGGTGGCTTAGTAAACAGGATTAAGGGTCCTGTCAGCTTAGGCTTTTGACTTCATGAGCCGTAAGGGTCTCACAAAGGTATTTCTCCCTACAAGTCGTGAGAATCTTGTAGGTGTGTTTTCTCCTTGGGAATCGTGAGGATTCCTAAGTGCATGTTCTCTTGTAAGTCGTAAGGATATTACAAAAGGGTTTTCTCCTTATAAGTCGAGAGGACTTACAAGTGTTGTTTGCTGTACAAGCATATCCCTAGTCACGGATGGGACTTTGTTAGGGAAATATTTATTCATGCCCGTGGATTGTATACAAGGGTCATTATGAGCCGCTTGTAGGGAAATATCGAAGGTTGTGAGGGCTGCTTAAGAACAGGTTAAGGTTTTTGCAACTTAAGACTTTCAAATCTTATGAGCCGTAAGGGTCCCACAAGAGAGTTCTCCTTACGAGTCGTGAGGATCTCGCAAGTGTATTTTCTCCTTCGGAATCGTGGGGATCCCTAAGTGTGTTGTTCCTTTGTGAGTCGTAAGGATCTCACGCAGGTGGTTTCTCCTTACAGGGTCGAGAGGACCCTATAAGTGTTTCTTAACGAGGTTGCGCCCTTTCAGGTTTTCACAAACACTCGCCGGTAGCCCTGCTGTTTTTACTCACGGAGCCCTTTCGGGTTTTCATCCGTGCCCATTTTGCTTATGGACATACCGTTTTTTTTATTCTTTTTAATTTTTTTTTTTTTATTTTTACGAGATCGCGCCCTTTCGGGTTTTCACGAACACTCGCCGGTAGCCCTGCTGTTTTTACTCACAGAGCCCTTTCGGGTTTTCCTCCATGCCCGTTTTGCTTATGGACATACCGTTTTTTTTCTTTATTTTCTTCTTCTCTTTTTTTTTATTAACGAGGTCGCGCCCTTTCGGGTTTTCACGAACACTCGCCGGTAGTCCTGCTGTTTTTACTCACGGAGCCCTTTCGGGTTTTCATCCGTGCCCATTTTGCTTATGGACATACCGTTTTTCTTTTGTTTTTTTTTTATATTCTCGTCAGCCTGAGAATGCTGCGGTAGTAGTTTTAAAACATTTCGGTCATTTGCAAGTTTTAGGACATTGCGGTCCATCATTAGTTTAAGGACATCTCGGTCAGTTGTTAGTTTAAGGACGTTTCGGTCCGTTGTCGCCGTATTTGAGGCGAATATCTAGTTTATTGACTTTTCGGTCAATGAGTCTTTCTCCATGAATGAACATGATGCCCCCGGCGTATCCATCTTCTTCGGAGCGTGCGGTTGTGGCGGACTCACCTTCCAGTTCTTAGACAGCGCAAACTTGCCATGTTGGTATTGGTCTTCAACCCAGTTTTTGAAGACGTAGCAGTCCTTGATCAGGTAACCTACTGTTTGGTGGTAAGGGCAATAGTTAGGATTATTAACATCGCCTGGCCGCAACGGACGTTTTGGAGCCGGCAGATTGATGAGTCTGTTGCACACTGCCAGCTCGAACAGTCCCCTTGTTTTATCTTGCGGAAATGAGTAAGGACGTTTCAACTTTTCTTGGAGGGATTGCCGCTTGTTGCTTTGGCGAGCAACCGGTCTAGGGTCACCTGATTGTTGTTGAGCGCTGGCGACGAGGACCGTTTTCCCTTTTCCTTTGTTCTTCTTGTTCGGTCCCTTGCTTACGGGGTCGGGATTTTTTCCGAGTAGCATGCAATTGCATGGCTGAACGTTCTCGCAGCTTCTCAATTCCTTTATTTTTGAAATAGATTCCCCGAGGGAAGAGTTGGGGATAGCTTCTTCGTCAGAGTCGCTTCCAAAGGTGATAATTTGTGATCCCTTGAAGTCGGCTATATGACAGTTTGCGGCGGCTCCTTTGCGCTCATATATCGCATTTTTTCCGATGTCCACAAGCTTCACACTTTGTCCTGTCGAAGTGTTGCTTTTGAGCGACATACCCTTGCCACCAACAGTTAAAGGACTCGCAGTCTTCGGTAGGATGTATGATCTTCTGATGATATAAACAGAAGTTAGGGTGCGTCTCTACCTCAGAGAAAGAATTTTCTTCAGAGGGCGGTAGCTTCATTCCTACTGATAGAGCTTTGGCGAACCGTTTCCTTGTCTTGAATTTGTTTTTACCCGCAGTGTATGGCTTTTGATTTGACGGGAATACCTTGGTTCTTTCTAGTATGGCCATTTCACGTTCTTGATTGGCTTTTGCTTTCAGACGAATTTCACTTAGGAAGACATCGATCAACTCGTCTGATGGCTGTAGAATCTCCGGCTCAGGATTCGCCATTGGTTTCTCAGCGCAAGGAGCCTCTTTATCATCCGTCAGTGAATGAGAAATCATATGACAAGTCGCTGCGTAGTCTTCGGATTCATCCGATGAGTTTTCTCCATTGTTTTCATCCTTGACTAAAGAACAAGCTGCCCCCGGCGTGTCCGTTTTCTTTGGAGAGTGCGGCTGTGGTGGGTTTACCTTCCAGTTTTCAGACAGCGCGAACTTGCCTTGCAGGTATTGATCCTCGATCCATCCCTTAAAGACGAAACAATCCTCAATCGGGTGACTTACCGTTTGGTGGTAAGGGCAATAATTGGGATTATTAAGATCGCCTGGCTGCGACAGACGCTTTGGACTCGGCAGATTGATGAGTCTGTTACGCACTGCCAGCTCAAACAGTCTTCTCGTTTTATTCTGAGGAAACGAGTAAGGACATCCTAGCCTCTCTTCGAGAGATGGGCGTGGACGCACGTTGTTTTGGCGAATGACCGGCTTTGAGTTGCTCGACTGTTGTTGAGCATTGGCGACGATGATCGCTTTTCCTTTCTCATTTCGGGGATCGGGTCTTGGAGGAGACGGCTTATGGCCTATCTGGTCCATTTGGGCTAATTTGTCGATCAAGGCCTGGAAGGTGGTCGGCCTGAAGAACATCATGAATTGCGAGATGGTCGCATGCGGATCGAGAATTCCCACAAACATGCCTACCGCAGGTGCCTCTTCTATGCGTTGTTCGCATTTTGACCATAGGTTCTGCCATCGTGTTGCGTATTGAACCCACGTTTCGCTTAGCCTTATCCTGGCATTTATTAGTGCTGTTATCGGGATGCGTTCACTAGCACTCGTGAATCTTTGTGTAAACAGCAGTTCCATCTCTGCAAATGTTTCGACAGAGTCGTTAGGTAGCTCCGAATACCATTCAAAGGCTGTTTCTGCTAAGCTGCCGACGAATTGACGTAGCAACAATTTGTCATCTCCTCCAGTATTGCCGCATAAGGCCCTGAATTGAGCGACATGCTGATGCGGATTCCCTGTCCCTTTATATACGTGGAATTTAGGGATCGTATATCCTGGCGGGTAACTGATTTGGTCATACCAGCCCGGATACGGTCGTCCGGTTCTAACAATTTGCCCAGCCGCTTCATTCGCCTGATGAACCCGGATCTGCTGAGCTATATATTCGTCTAGGTCAACTTTGGAGATTGCCTCCTCCTTGGCTGTTGACAGAGCCGGCGGATGATTTGACGTTTCTCCCCTGTCGTCTTCAAGGACGATCGGAGGATCTTCAGCAGGAGGGTCTGGCTGTAACATCATCCCTACCATATCTTGGAAGAGGAGCGCCATCTGTTTTATGTTAGCCGCTTGCTCTGCAGCTTCTTTGTCCCTCTTTTCGAGAAGTCTGCGTAAAAAGTCAGCGTCGGTTTCTTGTTCTTGATGCTCATCCGAAGACATTTCAGAGCTTTCTTTTGGCTCAGTGAGTGCAGCCATTGTAGTCATCATTTCCTGAAGCTTTTGTTGTTGCTCCTGGGCTTTCGTCACGGATCGGGTGAGCGGTCGGTGGCCCGTAGAAGTGCGGCTTTCATCCTTTCCAGAAGTCATATAAACAGTGTGCACCACCATGCCCCCAGACTTGGGGCGTTTGTGTTCAGCGCTTTTATGCTTCGCCATGTTCACAGGGGCTTTTTGTGGCCTCCTTTTTTGAGTGATTGGAGTTAAGGGAGCCGTTGTAGTGGGCACCCAAGTAGCTTTTGCTTTTTGTGGTTTGACAGAGTAATCCTTCCCCTGCCGAACCTTCATCTTTTTCTGTCGTCGGAGGCAGTCTTGATCGATCACCGACTCTTGGACATGTCGCCAGACTTTGTAAATTTTAGAGGACAGCCGTTGAGGGGGCTGCTCTAGCTTCTTCTCTGGAGTATTCTCCACAGGTGAAGGAGTTCGTTTCAACATCGCAGTAGGAGAGTTTCTGCGCACCTTGTTGAGCAGTTCAAAACTGTTCTTGGTTGGAACAGCAGTATCGATCCTCACCATCGGAGCTGACGGAGTTATCCCAGAGGGGGAGTTGCCCCTAGCCTTCCTTACTCGACGCCATTGGCGACGTCGAGCGTGTCGTGCTGATGGAGTTGTTTCAGCTATAGGGGTGACCTTCTCATGCCCCTTGTGTTGGTCAGAATATACTGGTACCAGCTTTTTAAAGATCGACGTCCGTTGAATGGGGACGGCCAACTTGTCAGAAGCGGACTTCTGAACATGGGAAGCAACCTTGGTGATTTTGCCAGGAACGTGAGTTGGAATGGCTATCCGCTTCGGGATAACGCCTTCTGGTATGGCAGGCTTCTTCATGAGCCTGTTAGAGCTCTGGCCTAGTCCGTTAAAAACTGAAGCAGTGGAGTTGGACGACCCGTTGAGAGGGGTCGCGGCAGTGGTAAGTCGATCGAAGACCGACTTCTTTGGAGCTTCTTGCAATGTCATTGGGGCGTTGAAGCTCATTGGTGGGAGCATGGTCCCAAATAATAGTCCAGTGGTGGCTTGAGCCATCTGCTCTACCGGCATTTTGAAAAGGGAGGCCGCTTGGGGCCCATAAGTCACTCCTCCAGCAAAGACGGAGCGAGAGTTATCGCTGCGGGCGGTGCAGTTCGAAGCCATCGATTTTCTGTTTTCTGCATAAAGCAAGACACCAAATCTTAGTACCTTGAATCCACAGGCAATCACAGCAAACCGCGATTTGTTCGCGAACACGACACACGAAGTGTGGAGTGAAAAGAGGAAGAGGTCCCACCGGGCGTGCCAGAATCTGTTCCCCTCCGAAAGGCGGCGCACAGGACCGCGATGGCCTGACGCTGAGATTCGGGGCAGATGCTATTTGGTTTTATCCGTCCACCTCTCCGAAGATGCCAAGTTGATTTATGGCACCGTGTATCGAAGGTTTAGACGGATGCGCCCGATGTAGCAGACTTTATCAGATTCCCCCTCGCTAGAGGGGTTTTTGATTGTGGGGACGCTCTTCCCTGCAGGCGCAAGCCCCTGCAGTTAATTACGCTACCGCTTCGCGGTAACAACTTTCTCCTTCTCCAGAATTTCACTTCGTGTCGTGGGTGTTTGTTTTGTTTGTGGTTGCCCGTGGATTGTATACGGAGACTGAGTAATACCGTCGCCCGTAGGACGTGGATTAGTCCAAATCCGTATTTACTTAGATTTGGGTTTGGTGTTTTTAGTTTAAGGATGCCTTAGTCGCGTTGCGGCTAAGATCGACTTAAACGTTCGTCAAGGATACGTTAGTCCTGTTTGAGACTAAGATCAACTTAACGGGATCGTTTAGATCCGACAAAAGAGCATTTGGGCTCTATTGTTCCAGTTTGGGAGATTCATAGTCTAATTTGGGACTAAAGTCTGTTTGGAGGATACGTTAGCCATTTTTTTGAGGCTAAGATCGACTCAAACGTTTGTTAAGGATATGTTAGTCCAATTTGAGACTAAGATCAACTTAATGGGACCGTTTAGGTCCGACAAAAGAGCATTTGGGCTCTATTGTGCCAGTTTAGGAACGTGGTGGTCCATATTCCAGTTTAGGGAAGTGGTGGTCCGATATTAGTTTAGGGACGTTTCGGTAGGGACGTTTCGGTCCGATATTAGTTTACGGACGTCTCGGTCCACGAGTTTAAGGACCCCGCAGTCCATATTGATGTATGGTCATTGGGACCCATCACCTCTCTGACGTCGTTGAAGGATTACAACGATAGGTGTCAGAGGAGTTCGGAGATGTACCCTCGAACCGGATGTAAATTCATTTAGGGAGCAGCCGTGCTCAGTCAATTTAATTTGAGGACTTATGGCCATGACTGGGCTAAGTCCAGTTGAATGTTCAACATTTTTATTTGTCTTTGGCCAATTAGGCCTGAGTTAGGGCTTTGCCCCTTTTTAAACAATGCACTGCATTATTTTTGTTTTGTTTGGGCTCTGCCCTTTTATAAATGATACAGAGCATCTATTTTGTTTGGGCTCTGCCCCTTTTATTGCACTGCAATTTAATTAGGCCTACTAGGTCTTTTGGTTTGGGCCTGGCCCTTTAGGAAATGCATTGCATTTGTCAAGCGCTTTGCGCCAATCAGAGAGCGCAACAGTGCAGATTTATAAGTGCAAAGCACTATTAATTTGAGAATCTTTTAGATTCAAGAACCAATGGTTCATAAAAGAAGTGCAAAGCACTATTTGATTTCTTGATCTAATTTAAATCAAAGAAAAACAAGTTTTTCTTTTTTTTTATTTCAAGAACCAAAGGTTCATAAAAGTGCAAAGCACTATTTTTTTTTTTCTGTTTTTTTTTTGTTTTAGAGAACCAGTGGTTCATAAGAAGTGCAAAGCACTAAGAATCTTTTTAGATTCAAAACAGAAGTGCAAAGCACTTTTTGATCTCTTAATCTAAACAAGTTTTTTCCTTGTTTCAGAGAACCAAAGGTTCATCACAAGTGCAAGGCACTATTTTTATTTTATTTATTTATTTATTTATTGAAGATCAATGATCTTGTTCTTAGATCACTGATCTGTTCATAAGAGAATTTTCTCTTCTTTCAAAGGTTTTTTACCTTTTTTATTCTTGAGGAGTTCTTCAGAGTCCTCTTTCTCTCTTTTTTTTATAGAAAATGTTGATGATTTTGAAATGAGGTCTGGGGTCTTTTTTATAGTGCTCATAAATTAGTTAAATTTGTTACATAAATATTTTTCTGAGTGATTTGGGGAATTTTCCCCACCGTTGGATCTTTAATCCAAAGGCCCCTGTTTTACAGAAGAAATCTTCTTGCTTTAACAAAAACAGAAAAGATTTCCTTAAATTTTCATTCTGTTTTTGCGCAACTCTCCAGCGCGTGACACGTGTCGCGCAGCTGTGCTTGCGCAACTGCGCAGACACGTGTCGCGCAGTTTTTTTTTTTTAGTTGCGCAGCTGCGCATTGCGCGCGCTGACACGTGTCGTGCAGCGCACTGCGCAGCTGCGCAGCTGCGCACTGCGCAATTTTTATTTTTTATTTTTTAAGTTGCGCAGTTGCGCACTGAGCACTGCGCAGTTGCGCACTGCGCGCGCTGACACGTGTCGCGCAGCGCACTGCGCAGCTGCGTGACACGTGTCGCGCAGCGCACTGCGCAACTTTTTTTTTTTAGTTGCGCAGTTGCGAACTGAGCACTGCGCAGTTGCGCACTGCGCGCGCTGACACGTGTCGCGCAGCGCACTGCGCAGCTGCGTTGACACGTGTCGCGCTGCGCACTGCGCAACTTTTTTCTTTTAAGTTGCGCAGTTGCGCACTGAGCATTACGCAGTTGCGCACTGCGCGCGTTGACACGTGTCGCGGAGCGCACTGCGCAGCTGCGCTGACACGTGTCGCGCAGCGCACTGCGCAGCTTTTTTTTTTTTTTTAAGTTGCGCAGTTGCGAACTGAGCACTGCGCAGTTGCGCACTGCGCTCGCTGACACGTGTCGCGCAGCGCACTGCGCAGCTGCGCTGACACGTGTCGCGCAGCGCACTGCGCTAGGTTTTTTTTTTTTTTTAGAGATTTGCTCTGATGGAGTCGCTACCTTGGGCGCTGCGCTCCTTGCGCTAACGTGTCCGATTTTGACACATGGCGCTCTGCGTACAGCGCAGGAGAGATGAAGCGTTACTTCATTTATTTTAACTTTTATTTTCAAGACAGAGCTTTGCTCTGATTGGAGAAAAACAGAAGCATTGCTTCTTTTCCCACCTTGGAATTTGAACAGAGCTTTGCTCTGATTGGGGTAAACAGAGACATGCCAAGATCGGTCTTGTACGCAGTACGGAAAGCCCATAGCGCGTCGATTAATTTGAGTGACCAATCTTTACGGTTTTTAGAAACCGTTTCTCCAAGATTTGCTTAATTTGCCGATTCGAGACCTCGGCTTGCCCACATGTTTGGGGATGGTATGGCGTTGACAGCTTATGGGTGATAGAGTATTTGCGCATTAAGGACTCAAAAGTCCTATTGCAAAAGTGAGAACCATTATCACTTATTATCGCACGAGGGTGCCCAAATCGAGAAAAGATGTGTTCTTTTAGAAATCGAGCGACAACCTTGTTGTCATTCGTTCGACTTGGTACAGCCTCGACCCATTTTGAAACATAGTCAACAGCCAAAAGAATATACACATTTCCAAAAGAGTTAGGAAATGGTCCCATAAAATCTATACCCCAAACATCAAAAATGTCTACAACCAAAATTGGTTGAAGCGGCATTTCGTTTCTCCGTGATATCCGGCCCAAGTGTTGGCACCGGGAGCAAGTTTTGCAGTATTCGAATGCATCTTTGAAGAGTCATGGCCAATAGAAACCACACTGCAAAACTTTCTCGGCTGTCTTCTTTGGGCCAAAGTGCCCGCCACATGCTTGATCGTGGCAAAAAGACAGCACACTCTTAACCTCATTTTCAGGTACACACCGACGAATGATTTGGTCGGAACAGTATTTAAAAAGATAAGGTTCATCCCAGTAAAAATGCTTTACTTGGGACAAAAATCGAAGTTTATCTTGTTTCGACCAATCTTTAGGTATCAAGCCGGTGGCTAAGTAGTTTACAATATCGGCGAACCATGGTTCGCAAGAAACGGTCAAGAGTTGCTCATCGGGGAAAATGTCAGTGATAGGAAGTTCAAGTGTCGGCGAAGAAGGAAGTCGTGAAAGGTGATCGGCCACTACGTTTTCACATCCCTTTTTGTCCCTTATAACAAGGTCAAATTCTTGCAGCAAAAGGATCCAACGTATTAGCCTAGACTTAGCATCCTTCTTCGCAAAAAGGTGGCGAAGAGCTGAGTGATCCGTGTACACTATAACTGGAGAGCCGATTAAATAAGGCCGAAATTTTTCAAGTGCAAACACAACCGCTAAAAACTCTTTTTCTGTTGTTGTGTAGTTTAATTGGGCCTCATTTAATGTTCGGCTAGCGTAGTAAATTACATGCGGCATCTTGTTAATGTGCTGTCCAAGAACAGCACCAATGGCAAAGTCTGATGCGTCGCACATAATTTCGAAGGGATACGTCCAGTCTGAAGATGAAAGGATGGGCACAGAAATGAGTGAGTGTTTCAAAGACTCGAACGTTTCCATGCAAGTTGAGTCGAAAACAAAAGTAGTGTCCTTGGCCAACAAGAGAGTCAAGGGTCTAGCAATCTTGCTAAAGTCCTTGATGAACCGTCTATAAAAACCGGCATGGCCAAGAAAAGCTCGGATATCTTTGACGCATTTAGGAGGAGGAAGATTAGAAATGACTTCGATTTTAGCTTTATCAACCTCTATGCCGTTTTGCGAGATGACATGTCCTAAGACAATGCTTTCTCGTACCATAAAGTGGCACTTCTCCCAATTCAAAGTCAGGTTCTTTTCCCTACAGCGGGTGAGAACTGCGTCAAGATGTCGTAAACACTCATCGAAGGAGTCACCAAAAATGGAGAAATCATCCATAAAGATTTCCAAAAACTTCTCCACCATGTCCGAAAAGATCCCCATCATGCACCGCTGAAATGTAGCGGGCGCATTGCATAACCCAAAGGGCATGCGACGATAAGCAAAAGTGCCAAAGGGGCAAGTAAAAGTGGTTTTGTCTTGATCCTCTTTGGCTATGGGGACTTGATTATAACCGGAATAGCCATCTAAAAAGCAGTAGAATTCGTGTCCCGCCAATCCTTCTAGCATTTGGTCAATGAATGGTAAAGGAAAGTGGTCCTTCCTTGTCGTGGCATTGAGTTTCCGGTAGTCGATGCAAACTCGCCACCCAGTTTGGGTGCGAGTAGGAATTAACTCATTCGCCTCGTTGGTAATGACCGTGATGCCCGATTTCTTTGGCACGACATGAATGGGGCTAACCCATTGGCTATCCGAGATAGGGTAAATGATACCGCTATCAAGACACTTAACAATCTCCTTCTTGACCGCCTCTTTCATAATGGGGTTGAGGCGTCTTTGTGGATCCCTTGCCGGCTTGGCATCATCCATCAAGTGTATATGATGTTCGACTATAAGGGGACTAATCCCCTTGATGTCCGCCATAGACCAGCCGAAAGCTTGCCGATTATCGTATAAGACCGTTAAAAGAGCCTTCTCTTGCTCAAGAGCTAGAGAGGCCGATATGATAACTGGTAAGGTCTCATTTTCACCTAGATAAGCATATTTTAGGTGCGACGGCAAAAACTTTAGCTCGAGTTTAGGTGGTGAAACAATAGATGGTAACAATGGAGTAACTGTTTCAAACTCGAAGGATTCCATCAAAGGTTCAAATTGAGTGTACGCTACCGAGTCGGATGGTTCAACTAACTCATCCGAAAAAGCAAAAGACTCAAACTCGAGTGGAGAGTCTTCAAGATCATCAACAAAGGTGAAACACTCATAATCTTTGTCCGTCGTGAAAGCTGTGTCGGATTCTAGGAGGAACGCACTAGTGGCGTTAATATTGCTGTAATTAAACATGAAATTCTCGAACTCACAGTCCTCCTCCGCGATCTCATCGATCGAGCACACATCAAGTACGCTAGAATTAGGCTCGCAAGGCTGACTTCCTAACTTGAAAATGTTGAGTTCAACTGTCATATTGCCAAAAGATAGATTCATTGAACCATTACGACAGTTGATTACCGTGTTAGAAGTCGCGAGGAATGGTCGACCAAGTATCACCGGAATTTGATTACGGGGGTTAGCGACAGGCTGTGTATCCATAACAATAAAGTCAACGGGGAAAATGAAATCCCCTACTCTAATTAACACATCCTCCAACTCTCCCCTAGGATGGGTGATTGATCGGTCGGCCATCTGGAGAGTGCAATGAGTAGGCTTAAGCTCTCTAACGCCTAATTGTTCGTACACCAAATAAGGTAGCAAATTGACACTAGCACCAAGATCTAATAGTGCTCTATTGATGGTCTTGTTCCTAATTGTGATCGAAATAGTAGGACAACCGGGGTCCTTGTGCTTTGGGGGTAAAGAATTGACAAGAGCATCACTAACAGCACTAGCCACGAAAACTTTCTTTGGTACTTGTGACTTCCTCTTTTTGGTGCATAAGTCCTTTAAGATTTTTGCATATGAAGGAACTTGTTGGATTGCATCCAAAAGAGGGATATTTATGCTAACCTGTTTGAACAACTCTACAATCTTCTCCATCTGTGGAGTTGGTTTATTGGATCTCAACCGATTTGGAAAAGGAACATTTTGAAAAGTTGTTGAGTCCAACTTTTGCGGATCAGATTGTTGAGTTGGAACGGAAGCCTATGTGGATCTGTTCGTGTTGTGAGAAGAGGGTCCATTCGAGCTAGAAGAAGTAGAGCCATGTGAAGGATGGAGAATAGGCTCTAACGAAGAAGAAGAGGAAGATGAAGAACCACCGGCAGAGGTGTCATGGTGAATACCCACATTGTTTTGCAGCACTTTTCCGGATCTCAACGTAGTCACAGCATTCACGTTATGATTCTGCTGTTCATGTGCAACATGTGCGTGACCAGGATTTGGGAGTGGTTGAGACGGAAGCTTTCCTTTCTCTCGCTCTTTCAATGCTGCGTT
The DNA here is from genome assembly GCA_030015575.1 of Agapanthus africanus. Lineage (NCBI taxonomy): Eukaryota > Viridiplantae > Streptophyta > Magnoliopsida > Asparagales > Amaryllidaceae > Agapanthus > Agapanthus africanus. The sequence continues at coordinate 973,565,884 of CM057338.1, read as the reverse complement.
GAGTTGTGCAATTTGTGCCTCAATAGCTTTGATGCTTTGATCGTGTGAGACACTGTTTTGCACCAAAGATTGAACAGAAGTCTCTATCCTAGCTGTGGACTGTGCATATTGCTTTAGGAATGCTTCTAGACTTCTTTCGAGCGAGCTAACAGCATTTTGAGGGGGGACAAAATTGTTGGGCACAAAATTGTTCAGCTGATTAGGGTAAGGTTGTTGTTGGAGAGGTTGCTGAAATTGAGTTTGTGGAGGTGCTTGTTGTTGTGGAGGAGGAGCTCTTTGAAAATTGTTGTTTCCTTGGGATTGTTGATTTTGGTTCCAAGCGAAATTAGGGTGGCTCTTCCAACCCGGATTGTATGTCGAAGAGTATGGATCATTTCTTTGTCGTTGCTGAAAGGCAGCATTGACTTAATCTTGTTCTTGAGTAGATACAGTGTAAGGACACTCTTCGGTGAGATGTGATGGATCCGAACAACAAGCACACACAGTTCGTGGAGGCACAACAGGGGCATGAGAAGGTGTTGAGATTGTTTCGCCCAATAAGAGCAAAGCTCTGTTCAAATTCAAAATTCAAAATTTTGAAGCAACGCTTCAAGTCTTGGACGCAACGCGCCACGTGTCAGGCGCTAATACGTCAGCGCAGCGCCCAAGAAGGCGCGCCCAATCAGAGCAAAGCTCTATTTTTAGGATGGAACGCTTCAGTTGCACAGGCACTGCGCTGCGCGACACGTGTCAGCGCAGATGCGCTAGCGCAGTCGCGCTGCGCTGTGCGCTGCGCGACACGTGTCAGCGCAGAAGGAGGGGCTTAAACGCCAAAGGCAATTTATCCATGCAAAGTTACGTGTACTTGATAATAACGAATTAAAATCATACGATGCACAAGCACAACAGAGAGCTAAAATGAAAGAACTCTTATTTATTCTTATTGTTATTACATTTAAAAAAGATCGCCGAATACGGGATCAGAAAGACAAGGGTTCACAAAAAGGAAATGAAAATTATTCAGCTCCCTCTCCGCCTTCTCCATCACGTCGAAGCGGCGATCTTCCCGAGGGGTAGCCATCCAACGGTCAATGCCGCACTCCTGGGAAAAAGTGGCGATGACGACCCGACGGGCCCGTATCTGGCTCAGTAAGTAGAAGGAGAAGTCCCTCAGGGCTTTGGTGATCAAGAGCGCTTCGAAAAAGCTCTCGATCTTATCCTCGGCCACATCAAGTACTGCCGAGGACATCTCCGCCGGAAGAGGGGGAATGTCGGCAAGCACCGAGGCAAGGATCATCCGAAGCCAAATAGAATTCGGAGGCAAAGGAGACCCCACATGAGTCGAAAGCTCGTACATAGCGGCATCGCATTGTTCATCTGAAAGAGAGGAGTCTACCAAGCACACAGCGAAGCGGGGAACAATGTCCCGAATCGGCACCTCCCATGGTTGTCGGCGGGAATGAGGGCGATTGCAAGCCATGATTGAAGAAGTTCTCTAAAAATGAGAGACGAAAAGGCTCAGCCTCGAATTATATATATAGACCCAGGCGCAGATGATTCTGTGCGTAATGAAATCATTTCCAAGGCCCGGAAAATTAGAATTTCGGGAATACAAGTTTGACTTGAAAGGAGGAGATGAAAAGATATCTCAGGAGAAGTAACGCTTCCGATTCTCCCAAAATTCAAACTTTAATAAATGAAGTAACGCTTCAGATCCTCTGCGCTGAGCGCAACGCGCCACGTGTCAGGCGCAGATGTATCAGCGCTGCGCCCAAGAAGGCACGCCCAATCAGAGCAAAGCTCTATTTTTCTGAAGCAACGCTTCAGTTGCGCTGCGCTTTGCGCTGCGCGACACGTGTCAGCGCAGTTGCGCTAGCGCAGTTGCGCTGCGCTGTGCGCTGCGCGACACGCACGCGCTGTGCGCTGCGCGACACATGTCACGCGCTGGGGTATCTGCGCCAAACTAAATTAAGATTTTAAGAAATCTTTTCTGTTCTTGTTAAAACAAGAAGATTTTCTTCTGCAAAGCAGAAGCCCTTGGATCAAAGATCCAAAGGTGGGAAAAATTCCCCAAATCACTTAGAGAATGATCTCTTTAACAAATTCAACTAATTTGTGAGCACTATAAAAAGGACCCTAAGCCTCAATTCGAAGGCATCAACATTTCTTGAAAATTCAAGAACTTTAAATAGAGAGAACTCTGAGAAGATTTAAAAAAAAAAGGTAAAGAACCTTCATGAAGTAGAAAAAAATTCCTTCTAATAGATCATTGATCTAAAAACAAGATTAATGATCTTTACATAATAAACAGTGCTTTGCACTTCTTATGAACCACTGGTTCTTTAAAACAAAAAAATATAAAAAAAAAATATAGTGCTTTGCACTCTTGTGAACCTCTGGTTCTGTAAATAAAAAGAAAAGAAAGAAATTTATTTCTTTAATCTAAAATAGTGCTCTGCACTTCTGTTTTGGATCTAAAAGATTCTTAGTGCTTTACACTTCCAAACTGCGCTGTTGCGCTCTTGAGAGAGCGCCACGTGTCAGCTGCAGAACAACCTGCGCTACGCGCTCTTAAGATAGAGTTTTGCTCTCTGGAATTGGCGCAACTCGCTGAGAGTGCGCCACGTGTCAGCAGCAACAGCGCAGCGCACTGCGCTATTGCGCTTGCGCTCACCAGAGCATGACACGTGTCATCACCATATGAACTTGCGCTCATTACTCGGCGCAAACCGCCGACAAATGCACTGCCTTGGTTACAAAAGGGGCCAAGCCCAATTAAAGAAGGCCTAACAGGTCTAATAAAATGCAATGCATTGTTTTTTTTAAAAAAAAGGACAGAGCCCAAACTAAAATAGATGCCCTGCATCATAAATAAAGGGACAGAACCCAAATCAAAAGCCTAGCAGGCCAGAATAGAATGCAGTGCATTATTAAATTTGGGCAAAGCCCTAGCACAGGCCTAATAGGCCAAAGATCAAGAAAAATGTTGAATATCCTCAACTGGACTTAACCCAATTTTGGCCATAAGTCCTTAAATTAAATTAAATGAGCAGAATGGCTCTCCCAAACCAATCCACATCCGGTTCGAGGGTACATCTCCGAACTCCTTTGATATCCATCGTTGTAATTCCTCAACGACGTCAAAGAGGTGACGGGTCCCAACGACCACACACCCATATGGACTGCGGGGTCCTTAAACTCGTGGACCGAGACGTCCCCAAACTAATATTGGACCGAGACGTCCTCCCTAAACTAATATTGGACCGAGACGTCCTCCCTAAACTAATATTGGACCGAGACGTCCTCCCTAAACTAATATTGGACCGAGACGTCCCTAAACTAATATTGGAACGAAACGTCCTTAAACTAATATCGGACCGAAACGTCCCTAAACTAATATCGGACCGAGACGTCCCTAAACTAATATTGGACCACCACGTCCTTAAATTGGTGATGGACCACCACGTCCTTAAACTGGTGATGGACCGAAACGTCCCTAAACTAATATCAGACCGAGACGTCCCTAAACTGGCAATGGACCACCACGTCCTTAAACTGGCAATGGACCACCACGTCCTTAAACTGGCATGATAGAGCCCACATGCTCTTTTGTCGGATCTAAACGATCCCGTTAAGTCGATCTTAGTCCCAAACTGGGCTAATGTATCCTTAACAACCGTTTAAGTTGATCTTAGCCCCAAATACGGCTAACGTATCCTTAAACATTCAAATGGATTATAAAACTCCCAATCAACTCTGGTATGAGGGTACATCTCCGAGCTCCTCTGATACATGTCATTGTAATCCTTCAACGACGTCAGAGAGGTGACGAGTCCTGATGGCCATACAATTAAATTAATCACTACGTTAAGTTGATCTTAGTCTAAAACAGGACTAACGTATTCTTAACGAATGTTTAAGTTGATCTTAGCCGCAACGCGACTAATGCATCTTTAAACTAAAAACATCAAACCCAAATCTAAGTTAATACGGATTTGGACTAATCCACGTCCTACGGGCGATGGCATTACTCAGTCTCCGTATACAATCCACGGGCAACCACAAACAAAATGAACACACACGACACGAAGTAAAATTCTGGAGAAGGAGAAAGTGGTTACTGCGATGCGGTAGCGTAATTAACTGCAGGGGCTTGCGTCTGCAGGGAAGAGCGTCCGCACAATCAAAAACCCCTCAAACGAGGGGGAATCTGAAAAAGTCTGCTACATCGGCCGCACCCGTTTAAACCTTCGATCACGGTGCCATAAATTAACTTGGCATCTTCGGAGAGGTAGACGGATAAAACCAAATAGAATCTGCCCCGAATCTCAGCGTCAGGATATCGTGGTCCTGTGCGCCGCCTTTCGGAGGGGAACAGATTCTGGCACGCCCGGTGGGACCTCTTCCTCTTTCCACTCCACACTTCGTGTGTCGTCTTCGCGAACCAATCGCGGTTCGTTAAATGGTTGTCTTCGGATTTCAAGTTACTAAGGTTTGGCCTTTTACCTGTCGTAGAATTCAAGGTTCAATGGCCTCTAGCTGTACCAACTGCTCGAAGTGCCGCTGCAACGGACGCTCCACCTCACCAGGAGGTGTAGCATATGGGCCCCAAGCGGCTTCCTTTCTTACTCTGCCGGTAGACCAGGTGACCCAAGCCACCACCGGCTTGTTCTTCGGGACTATGATCCCACCTGCAAGCTTTTCTGCACCAATACCTGCACCGGAAGTAGGTAAAAAGTCGGTCTTCAACCGGCTCACTGTTTCGACAGCCCCGGTCAACGGGTCGCCCGCTACTAAACCGACAGCCTCAGTTTTCACCAGGCTAGGTTAGAACTATAAAGTGGCCGTCCCAAAGAGGGCAACGGCCGCTGCTTCGGAAGTCGTTAAAGCGGCCTCTCCCATCAGAGAGTCGGTCTTCACAAGATTGACGGTTCCCACTCCTCCCCCAGCTGGTCAAAAGGCATCAGTCTTCGACAGGCTGACATCGGCAGTTACCCCACACTCAAACAGGGGACAACAAGAAACCATCTCGATTTCCGAGCCAGTCCCAACGGCTAGTCGTGCGCGACGTCGCCATTGGCGACGAGTGAGGAAAGCAGGGGGCAACTCCCCCTCAGGAATAACTCCACCCGCTCCAATGGTGGAAGTCAACGCTGTTGTTCCAACTGGGAACAGCTTTGAACTACTGAGGAGAGTGCGTAAGAACTCTCCAACCGCTACCTTGAAAAGATCTACTCCACCTGCGGAGAGAGTTCCAGAAACAAAACAAGAACAGCCCCCTCAACGGCTATCCTCAAAAGTTTACAAGGTTTGGCGTAGAGTTCAAGACTCCGTGATTGACCCGGACCACTTTCATCGCCAGAAAAGGGCGAAGGTGGAAAAAGACAAAAACCGCCCCATTAAACAACAGGGGGCAACAATTGCTAGGATGCCCACTCCAACGGCTCCTTTAACCTCGATGGCCCACAAAAGAAGGAGGCCAGAGAAAGCTCCCGTGTCAGCGGCAAAGTTTAAAAGCGGTGAACCTAAACGCCCCAAGTCAGGGGGCATAATTGTTCATACGGTTTATATGGCTTCTGGAAAGGAAGAAAGCCGTACTTCTACGGGTCACCGACCGCTCACCCGATCAGTGACCAAGGCTCAGGAGCAGCAACAAAAGCTCCAGAAGATGATGACCACAATGGCTACACTCACTAGGCCAAAAGAGAACCCTGAGGCGTCCTTAGATGAGCGCCAGGAGGAAGAGACCGACGCCGAGTTCCTTCGCCGAGTACTGGAAAAGAGGGACAAAGAGGCTGCTGAACAAGCGGCCAACATACAGCGGATGGGCCTCCTCTTCCAGGACATGATAGGGATGATGATACAACAAGATCCTCCCGCTGAAGAACCCCTAACCGTCCTTGGAGATGATAAAGGAGATACATTAAATCCGCAGCCCGCTCTATTGACAGCTAAAGAGGATACAATCTCTAAGACTGATCTGGACGAATACATAGCCCAGCAAATAAAGGTTCATCATGCGGCCGAAGCAGCCGGCCACGTCGTAAAAACGGGGCGGCCATATCCAGGCTGGTATGACCAAATCAAGTACCCGCCGGGTTACACAATTCCCAAGTTTCATGTCTACAAAGGGACTGGCAATCCCCATCAGCATGTCGTCCAGTTCAGGGCGCTTTGCGGTAACACCGGCGGCGATGACAAGCTTTTGCTCCGCCAGTTTATTGGAAGTCTATCAGATACGGCATTCGAGTGGTACTCTGAACTCCCTAATGATTCTATCAAAACCTTTGCGGAAATGGAGCTGCTGTTTACCCAGCGTTTTGCAAGTGCCAGTGAACGTACCCCGATGACGGCGCTGATTAACGCCAGGGTAAAACCCGACGAGACATGGGTTCAGTACGCTATACGGTGGCGTAATCTATGGTCAAAGTGTGAGCAGCGCATAGAAGAAGCCCCTGCGGTGGGAATGTTTGTTGGAACCCTTGATCCGCAGGAAACCATCTCACAGTTTATGATGTTTTTCAAGCCAACTTCCTTCCAGGCTTTGATTGACAAACTAGCGCAAATGGACCAGATGGGTCATAAACCCCCTCTCCCAAAGCCAGATTCCCGAAATGATAAAGGAAAGGGAAAAGCGATCATTGTCGCTAATGCTCAACAACAACCAAACGACTTGAAGCCGGTTGCTCGTCCAAACAATACGCGCCTTTACGTACCCCTGGAGGATAGGATGGGACGTCCTTATTCCTTTCCCCGCGATAAAACGAAGAGGTTATTCGAGCTGGCATTACGCAACAGACTCATAAATCTGCCAGATCCAAAACGCCCGTTGCAACCAAGTGACGTCAACGAGCCTAATTACTGCCCTTATCATCGTGTGCTAGGACATCCGATTGAAGACTGTTACGTTTTCAAAAATTGGCTCGAAAACCAGTACCGACAGGGCAAGTTCGCTTTATCTGACAAATGGAAGGTGAATCCTCCACAGCCCCACGCCGCTAAGGGGACAAAAACGCCGGGGGCAACATGCTCCGTCATTGAAGAAGCTCCTTGGGAGGTTGTATTATCAACCAAAACGAGGAGAATGCTAAATGATCTTCGGACGTGTCCAGCGATCAAGTGGAAGAACCCATTAGAACCACAGGTCGTTGAGGGGATGTTGAAGCCACGTCCAACTTCAAAGGCCAATGATGGGGGTTCAAGGGGTTCAAGCACTAGCGGCCAGTCGTCAAAGTCTTTGAAAAAGAAGAAGGAGTCCAAGAAGCCCGTCAAGCCTAGCAACAAGCGCACGGACTTGCAAAAGCAAATTGACGCGCTGGAAGAATATAACCAGAAGGCGCGGACTCCCATCACGCTCCAAGAGTTCTTCAATCACGTCTTTCAAGAGGAAGATGAGGGGGAAAGTTCATCAGATGAATCCGAGGAAAATGTGGCGAGCTGTCATATGATCTCCCACTCGATCACGAACGATGAAGAGACTTCTGGCACTAAAACGCTAGGGGCAGATACCGAATCAAGAATTCCGGAGCTATCAGTCGAAATGATTGACGCGTTCCTTGACGAAGCCCGACTAAAAAGTAAAGCTGATCGAGAACGCGAAATGGCTATATTTGAAAGGGCCAAACGCCGGCGACTTAATGAAAGAGCTGAGATAATCCCGCTGGGGCGAAACGCCTCCGCCATTGATAAAAGCCAATTCAAGATGAGGAAAAGGTTCGCTCAGGCCATATCAATGGGCATGAAGCTACCATCCTCTGAAGGAAACATCACCAGTGAATCGGAAATGCACCTCTCCTATTGCTTGTACCATCAGAAGGTGTCACATCCCACTAAAGAGTGTAAAGCTTTCGATAAGTGGTGGCAAGGATATGTTACTCACCGGCAACAATTTAAGCGGGAAAAACGCAAAGCTCGCCGAGAGCAGGGCAGAACGATCAAAGTGCTTGATAAAACTACCGGTGGCTGTTGCATGATTGACGCCGGAGGATCACAAGTGCCTATATTTGGGAGCGATTCTGATGAGGAGTTAGAACTTGGCCCCCTCTTCAAAGAATCCACATCGGGGAAGGAAGAAGGACCGAAGGTTTGCGAGAATATACAGCTACGCAATCGGACGTTGCCTGAAAAGAATCTCGGACCCTTAAACAAGAAAGACAAGGGGAAAGAGAAGGTCTCTGAAGACATCTCCTTGGATGACCGAGTTGCGGAAGAGTTAACCACCAAGAACCCGCCAAAGAGGAATAAAGTGGATTACAATGTCTTGGCGCAACTGAGAAAGCTACCCTCACAACTTAGCATTCTCGATGCCCTATTGCTATCAAAAGAAGCAAGGGATTCTTTGATTAAGGCCCTACAAGATCCGGACCAGTTCCAAGCCATCCTGGCCGAACAAAAGATGAAGGATGAATTGGAAGAAGTGCACACGGCCGACGTTGCTTTCGGCGATGAAAACCTTCTCCTCGGGACGTGCGAACACAATCGTCCCCTTTATGTCTCAGGATACTGCCATGACATAAAGATAAGTAAAATCTTGGTCGATAACGGATCATCTGTTAATCTACTCAATGTGCGGGTGTTAAAGAAAATTTGCATGAGCGTCCAACACCTAGCCCGGGACAAGATCACCATCTCCGGTTTCGACTCCCAATCATCAAAAACTCTTGGATCTGTGATATTGACGTTACGCTTCGGGCTACTCGTCACAGATATTAAATTCCATGTCATAGATGCCAAGACGTGCTACAATGCTCTACTCGGTCGACCATGGTTACACGAGTACAATATCATCCCTTCTACACAACATCAGTGTATGAAATATTGTAAGGATGGTCTCGAGTACACTGTGGCAGGAGAATTGAATCCGTTTTCAGTGAATGAAGTTCGCAAGTATGAAGATGCCAAATACTTCTTGCCGAGTTTCGAGGACACGGAAAGACGACACAAGCCAGAGAACAAGACTAACGCCACCATCCCTATCTTCGGCAGTGACACTGAGGAGGAAGAAGATATAATTTATGCGGGTCCATCCCAATCCGCCAAGCCGGGACCATCCGTTCCTTCATTGATCTTCGGTAGTGATTCGGAGGATGAAGTTCATGCTGTATTCCCTGCTCGGCTTTCAATACGGGCTTCTGCCGATGAAGAGCGAAGTCTGAAGATAACCATGGTGCCGCTTGAACATTACAAAGAACTAGATGCACTCGACACCAACAGTGTGGAAGAATTGCAGACATTTTATGTCCCTCCCGGACGAAAAGGCGAGAAGGCAATCCTATTCTACCGTTCTGAAGAAAACAAGGTGAAAAAAGAAGTTTGGCATGGCGCGAATCCCACGCTCGATAGGCTTCAGCCTATCCGTCTTCCCAGATATTATACCGAAGGTTTGAAGAAACTGCTGAAACGCCAGGGAATATCCTTCACACAGACCGTTAGAAAGGCCAAATTCTATGACAAGGTTTGGAATGTTCCCGGGACTCAACGCAAACAGCCTAACGGGAGAATGGAAACAAAAGGGCTTGGGTACATCCGGTCAAAGAAACGAGAGCTAGTAAACAGCTGTTACGTCATGTATGACTTCGATGAAGAAGCGGACGCTCAATGGGAGGACGCTAATCCTAAGCCAATGAAAGTTCCCGATGAAAAATCGCCCGGTCCATCATTTGAAGAACAAATGGACAGGCTTGTAAGGGAAGCTGGTCAAAAAGCCCGAGATGACCACAACCGCGAGACGGCCATCTATGAGAAAGCCAAGACGCAATGCCTCCTTCAACAGGCAGTAAAAGACGAAGATGCTGCCCCATGTCAACCTGATACAAAAAGGGCGCGGCGCGGAGGCAAAAACAAGTCGAAAGGGCGAAGAGGCGCTCAACGGCAATGAAGCAGGGCTAAGACGCCACGCAAACGAGAATCGAGCGTTATTGACCAATCCCTCATGAAGAAAATAGGTCGAGCATACTCGTTTCCTCAAGACAAGACGAAAAAGATACTTGAGCTTATTCTAAAACATCAAATGCTTACATTGCCGGAGTCCAAGCACCCCGAGCAAGCAAGTGAAGTCTCTGACCTAAACTATTGCTCTTACCACCGAGTGATAGGGCATCCTCTTGAGGATTGCTTCACCTTTAAGAATTGGGTCGAAGATCAATACCAGCTCGGCAGGTTTGCTCTGTCTGACAACTGGAGGGTAACGCCACCACAAAAGCATGAGCCCAAGGCCACGAAAGAAAAAACAGTTCCACATTGGGACTGGAAGCGAATTCGCACCTGTCATATGGTCACAATATTAAAAGAAGAGCCCAAGGACGTAAGTGAGTTCCCTTGGTGCTTCGAAAACAGCAGCGATGAGGTAATCTCAGAATTTCCCCCAGCCCCGAAAGAACTGGAGGATGGAATACATACTACTGCAAATAACCTCAAGAAAATCGAGTTGAGGACGGTAAATGATCCGCGACCGACATTCGTCAGCGAGCTGCTGTCTGAAGAGAGGGTGGCTGCGTTAAAAGACGTCCTTGTGCAGCATAAAGATTGCTTCGCATGGAACTATTCCGAGATACCAGGACTAGATCCAGAAGTCGCTGTACATAGACTAGCAATATCCCTAAAGGTCAAACCAGTCAAACAGGCGCCGAGAAGAATGCGACTCGAGCTTGAGATGAGCATAAATACCGAAGTCAAAAAGTTAATCGACTCTGGCTTCATCCAGGAAGTTCAGTACCCTGAATGGATCGCCAACATCGTCCCAGTGATGAAGAAAAATGGGACAGTGCGCATATGCGTAGACTTCCGGGATCTTAATAAAGCTTGCCCGAAGGATGATTTCCCAGTGCCAGTCACCGAACTGATGATAGACAATACATCCACTCATGAGGTTTTCTTCTTCATGGATGGCTCATCAGGGTATAATCAGATAAAGATGCATCCCGAAGACCAGAAGCACACCGCCTTCAGGACTCCTCTTGGTATATTCTGTTATAAAGTGATGCCCTTCGGTTTAAAGAACGCCGGTGCTACTTATCAGAGGGCCATGACAAAGATCTTCGACGACCTTATACACGAAATCGTCGAATGCTATATCGACGATCTCGTGGTTAAAAGCAAGTCATATGAAGAGCATCTCGAGCTTTTGAAGACCGTATTTCAACGCCTTCGGCAATACAATTTGAAGATGAATCCTTTAAAATGTGCGTTCGGGGTTTCCTCGGGCAAATTCCTAGGATTTATCGTTCAACACCGAGGTATTGAAATAGATCCGTCTAAGATTAAAGCAATCATGGAAATGCCTCCGCCAAGAACTCTTAAACAATTGCGATCTCTCCAAGGAAAGCTTGCATACATTCGGCGGTTTATCGCTAATCTTTCAGGAAAGTGCCATCCTTACAGTCACCTGATGAAGAAGGGAACCCCATTCATCTGGGATCACAAATGCCAAGGTGCACTGGATGAGATCAAGCAATACCTACAGAACCCTCCAGTGTTGGCTGCTCCGGTTAAAGGGAAACCTCTCATCCTTTATACAACCGCCCTCGAAGATTCCTTAGGCGCTTTATGGGCACAAGAGAATGAACAAGGGAAAGAGAGAGCACTCTACTACTTAAGTAGAGTTCTACTGGGGGCAGAAAGCAACTACTCCCCCATTGAAAAGCACTGCCTGGCGTTGATCTTCGCAATAACAAAGCTTAGACATTACGCATTAGCACATGAAGTCCGTCTTATTTCGAAGGTGGACCCTCTCAAATATCTAATGTCAAAAGCCATATTGACGGGACGACTCGCTAAATGGGCCCTGCTCTTGATGGAATTCTCGATAACATATCAACCTCTCAAGGCAGTGAAAGGTCAGGCTATCGCCGATTTCCTCGCAGAGCATCCGATACCGGCTGATTCTCCTCTCAATTGTGAGTTGCCAGACAAATATGCGTTTGACGCAGTCGACAGTGGTGATACCCGTTGGGAGCTTTATTTCGATGGAGCATCTTCCATGAAAAAGCACAAACAAACTACCCCTACAATCAAATCAGGGATAGGACTCATCTTTATAACCCCACAGGGAGGGATAATGCGCTACGCGTTCTCCCTAACAGAGCCGAGGACAAACAATGAAGCCGAGTATGAAGCTCTGATAGCAGGCCTCGAGATCGCCATCGACATGGGAATTGAAAACCTCCTTGTATACGGAGATTCTCAACTGGTCGTCAGTCAAGTAAATGGTGACTACCAAACGTGCAAGCCAGAGTTGGTAAAATACGGTGAAAGGGTGCAACAATTGCTAACCCAAATCCCCTCCTATACTTTGGAAAGTATACATCGCGCAAAAAATAGTAAAGCGGACGCGTTGGCCAAACTTGCTAAAGAATTAGCTGATGAGAACCTTGATGATGTCAGAATCATGGTACAAAGCCGTCGAGTGCTCGCCCCGGCAAAAATATCCCCGGAATCACCCGAAGAGAAGGGAATGACCGAACAAACGACCTTACAGATAAAAGACCCTGAGAAGGTTGAGGATTGGAGGGAAGTCTTTATAGACTACTTCAAGTTCCACCAAATGCCCGAAGAAGCGTCCTCAAGACATCAGCTCATGAAACGAGCTCTGTCTTTCGCCTTCGTCAATGATATTCTATACAAGAGGTCATTCGATTCTCTGTGGCTGCGATGCTTAGGACCTGACGAAGCAGAGAAAGTTGTTCAAGAAGTTCTTGACGGGATCTGTGGCTCTCATCAAGCGGGCCCAAAGATGAAGTTGAAGATCAAACGGATGGGCTATTACTGGCCCATGATGATTCAAGACTGCATTGAATATGCGAAGCAATGTCACTCATGCCAGATTCATGGGGACTTCATCCACCAGCACCCAAATCCGTTGCATCCAACGGTAGTTAGCTGGCCATTCGAAATGTGGGGGACTGATATAGTCGGTCCCATCGAACCAGCATCGTCTAAAGGACATCGTTTCATCCTAGCGACGACTGATTACTTCTCTAAGTGGGCAGAAGCAGTACCATTGAGAGAAGTGAAGACGGAGAATATCCTCCATTTCTTCAAAACGCACGTCATATATCGGTTTGGAACTCCGAGGTGGATCATCTCCGATAACGGGCCAGCCTACCGAAGTCATAAAATCAGCCGCTTCGCACAGCAGCATAACATAGACTGGAGATATTCCTCAGTCTATAATCCATGAGCTAACGGTCTCGCCGAGGCCTTCAACAAGACCTTGACGAAAATTATAAAGAAAACAGTGTCCCGAAATAAGAAAGACTGGCATGAGAGACTGCAAGAGCTCTTTGGGCGTATCGAACCACTTTCAAGATAGCCACAAACAAAACGCCATACGCGTCGGTGTTCGGTACGGAAGCAGTACTCCCTCTCGAGATAGAGTTACCCTCTCTACGAGTGGCAGTTAACCACGAGCTAACGGACGAAGAAAATGCTCACCTTCGGCTTGAGGAGCTTGACGCCCTTGATGAAACTAGGCTCATGGCGCAGCAAAATCTGGAAGCTTACAAAGCAAAGATGATGCGCTCATACGAGAGATTGACCCGACCGAGGACATTCCACCAAGGCGAACTCGTGCTAGTGGTCAAAAGGCCTATGATCCCCAATCGCGCCAAGCGGGGAAAATTCGAGCCGAACTTTGAAGGCCCGTACATCATAGATAAAGTTTACCAGGGTGGGGCCTATCTACTCATGGACATGCACGGTGAAAGGCCTTTCAGACCAATAAACGGTCGCTTCCTAAAGAAATACTACGCTTAATGAGCCACAGCCTAGGTCAACGATAGATGACGACGACTATGTCCGCTCGCTATCTTCCTAAGCTCAAACTTTATAAGCAGTAGCCAGCTTCTCAATACCGGACCGAAATGTCCTTAAACTAATAGCAGACGGAAACGTCTTTAAACTACTACAGCAGCATCTTTAGACTGACGAAATATAAAAAAAAACATATAAAAATAAAATAAAATAAAAACGGTATGTCCATAAGCAAAAAGGGGCACGGATGAAAACCCGAAAAGGCTCCGTGAGTAAAAACAGCAGGGCTACCGGCGAGTGTTCGTGAAAACCCGAAAGGGCGCGACCTCGTAAAAAAAAAAGAAGAGAAAAAAAAATATATAAAAATAAAAAGAATAAAAAAAAATGGTATGTCCATAAGCAAAAAGGACACGGATGAAAACCCGAAAGGGGTCCGTGAATAAAAACAGCAGGGCTACCGGCGAGTGTTTGTGAAAACCTGAAAGGGCGCAACCTCGTTAAAGGACACTTATAGGGTCCTCTCGACCTTATAAGGAGAAACCACCCACGTGAGATCCTTACGATTCACAAGGGAGCATCACACTTAAGGATCCCCACGATTTCTAAGGAGAAAATACACTTGCGAGATCCTTACGACTCGTAAGGAGAACTCTCTTATGGGACCCTCACGGCTCATAAGAGTTGAAAGTCTTAAGTTACAGAGACCTAAACCTGTGCTTAAGCAACCCCCACAACTTCTGATATGGCCCTACAAGTGGCTCAATACTGACCCTTGTATACAATCCATGGGCGCGAATAAACATTTCCCCAGCAAAGTCCCACCCGTGACTAGGGATATGTCCATATAGTGAATAACCCTTGTAAATCCTCTCGATTTGCAAAGAGAAAACCCTCCTGTAGGATCCTTACGACTTACAGAGGAACAAAACACTTAGGAACCCTCACGATTCCTAGGGAGAAAATACACCTATAAGTTCCTCACGATTTGTAGGGAGAAATAACTTTGTGAGACCCTTACAGCTCATAAAGTCAAAAGCCTTAGTCGACAGGACCCTAACCCTGGTCGCTAAGCCTCCTTTGTTCGACAATGACAGAAGCAAATGATGATTCGCTCCTGGCAACATCCCAGTTGTAGCGGTGCTGATGCCAAAATCAGTGTCCAAGTTCAGGTTTACGGCGAAAAGCCAGTAAGCCGCACATGCATACGAAATAGCCGAAATGATAGGGCAACTTGCAATAAAAAGCAGCAAGTAAAATGTATGCATGCGAAATCGCCGAAATCATTGGGCAACTCGCAATAAAAAGCAGCGAGTGGAAATAAAATAAACAGCCGAAATGATTGGGCACCGCGAAAAATAGCCGAAATGATTGGGCGATCGCGACCTTCGCGATATAAAAGCTGAAATGATAGAGCATCGCGGAAAAAAAAAAATAATGATGATAAAATTTTGGCCCTACAGTTAAGATCACATCGATCCTTGTATACAATCCAAGGGCGTAAACAAAGAGGGAGCCATACTCTCCCAACAAACTCCTCGACTCACGGATACAAACACTCCTTGACGAGAGCCTCCTGATCCGCGTCGACCTGCAGAGCCACCAGCGCCTCCGTGGGAATCCTCGACTCATTTCAAACCCCAAGGAAAAAAATAATCCTTGGCGATCGGGAAACAAATAATCCCTAGCAAATTTCTCGACTCACGGATACAAACACTCCTTGACGAGAGCCTCCTGATCCGCGTCGACCTGCAAGAGCCATCAGCGCCTCCGTGGGAATCCTCGACTCGTTTCAAACCCCAAGGAAACAAATAATCCTTGGCGCTTGGGAAATAAATAATCCCTAGCAAAACTCTTCGACTCACGGATACAAACACTCCTTGACGAGAGCCCCCTGATCCGCGTCGACCTGCAGAGCCATCAGCGCCTCCGTGGGAATCCTCGACTCGTTTCAAACCCTAAGGAAACAAATAATCCTTAGCGCTTGGGAAACAAATAATCCCTAGCAAAACTCTTCGACTCAAGGATACAAACGCTCCTTGACGAGAGCCTCCTGATCCGCGTCGACCTGCAGAGCCACCAGCGCCTCCGTGGGAATCCTCGACTCGTTTCAAACCCCAAGGAAACAAATAATCCCTAGCAAAACTCCTCGATTCACGGATACAAACACTCCTTGACGAGAGCCCCCTGATCCGCGTCGACCTGCAGAGCCATCAGCGCTTCCGTGGGAATCCTCGACTCGTTTCAAACCCCAAGTAAACAAATAATCCTTGGCGCTCGGGAAACAAATAATCCCTAGCAAATCCCTCGACTCACGGATACAAACACTCCGTGATGAGAGCCTCTTAACTCATGTCAACTGGCAGAGCCATCACCCTCTCCGCGAGCAAATTCCCGATTCGTCTCAATTTGTAAGAAGAAGTCTCATACAGCAAGGATTGAAAAGCTTGCTTCTTGAGCAATGGTGCCCTGCAAGTCAATCCAAAATGGTCTCTTGCATACTATTCACGGGTCTCACTCTCCGAAGTCGAATTTCGACGAGGAGGGAAACAACCGCTTACGAATTCTCTCGACTCGTAAGAGGGAAAATTCTCTGATAAAATCCCTACAACTTATAAGAGAAAACCACACTTAGGAATCCTCACGATTCCTAAGGAGAAAATCCACCTACGAGATCCTCTCGATCCGTAGGGAGAAAAGCCTCTATGAGACCCTCACGGCTTATAGAATTGAAAAGTCTTAGGCGGTAGATCTGAACCTGCGGCCTAAGCCATCGCTATTTCCTGAGGAAGTCGGAATACTCGTTTTAGACATCCATCAATCATGGTTATTAAGACAGCCTACTGACATTAAAAGAAAGAAGATGACAGAAAGAATATCCGTTCTACATTTGATCTGGCATGCGTGGCGCATTCATTTATGCATGGCCAGAAGACTCAGGACGAGAAATAAGACAAGCTGAAATAGAAAAGGGGAGGGTTTCCATTCATACTGCTAAAAAAAAAAAATTTTTTTTACAAGCATAAGAAACATTATTCAAATTATTACAACGGTATAACCTCAGATCCGGGGCACGGATTGAGGAAATCAAAAGTAAGGCCATCCAGAGTTCTTCTGGCCTTTCTAATTATTCTTATGCGCAGTCTTTCTCGCTCCTCTGTATCGAGATCATCGGCGAGCCCTCCTGGCCTTTGATAAGCAGCAACTATCGTCGTCTGCTGAAACACTTGATGCAGGATGTCAACGAGATCGTTCCGTCGTTTCTTCGAGATCAGCCCTGTCAGGTGCACTGAATGCACCTTGTCCTCGGCATCATCCAGTGCATTAAGTGGTAGGGCCTCGTGAAGACCCGGAAGTGCCCTCCATATTGCTCCCAACACGACTTTCAAAAGAGCCGAACGCCGAGATAACAGCCAACCACCGCTTGCGTTCAGACGACCCATGACTTCGGCACATTCAGCGTCTGTAAACTCCTGGTTTTGTTGACGACCCTGAGCGCGGATATCGTCGTAAGTAATGAACTCGTGCAAACTGTATAGATGCACCGCCGCCATTATGCCTGGAGGAAATATTGCAGGAAGATCAGCAATAGAAAAGCAATAATATACATGGAGGGCTAAACTCCTAGAGAGCAAAATTATGTTCAAGGATAAAGTCCCTTGGACGAAAGCTCTGCTGGTTAAGATTGATCCAAGAATCGATTTTACCTAAAGTTTTCCTAAAAAATTTGAAAAAAGGGGGAGGAGCAAGGCACCGGAGTTCTTGAATGCAAGAACAAGGCTCTGAAGTCTTCGAAAATAGAAATTTGAAAGATGATAAGTATCTGGAGGGGACCAGAGGTCCTATTTATAGGCATCAAATGCCTCTTCGACTTCCAAGAGTTGTCACGGCGGTTTACCCTAATCGGAGCGAACCTCTGTTCAGATTCCGAGGCGGGAGATGAAGCAACGCTTCGTCCTTCCCCGATCAGAGCAACGCTCTGTCTTGAAGAAGCGACGCTTCAGCACGGAAGCGCTAGCACAGTTGCGTTGCGCTGCGCGCTACACGCCACGTGTCCGGCGCAAACGCATCAGCGCAGCATCCCAAAGCAGCGCACCCAGCCAAAGCAAAGCTTTATCTCAAGCGGCACTAAAGGAAGCAACGCTTCAGCGGCGTATGCGCCGTGCGCTACATGACACGTGTCGGCGCAGATGCGCTAGCGCAGTCGTGCTGCACTGTGCGCTGTGCGACACGTGTCATACCCTGGAGCGCTCACGCTAAACAAAAAAGTTCTGAAGAAATCTTTTCAGTTATTATCTTCTGTAAAACAGAAGTCCCTAGATCAAAGATCCGATGGTGGGGGAAATCCCGCCAAATCTTTCAGAAAAGGGATTTCTTCAACAAATTGAACTTGCTTCTTAATCTGCAAGATGAGGTCTCAGGCAGTAAGGACTGAAAAGCTTGCTTCTTGAGCAATGGGGCCCTGCAAGTCAATCCAAAATGGTCTCTTGCATACTATTCACGGGTCTCACTCTCCGAAGTCGATTTTCGACAAGAAGGGAAACAACTGCTTACGAATCCTCTCGACTCGTAAGAGGAAAAATTCTTTTATAGGATCCTTACGACTTATAAGAGAAAACCACACTTAGGAATCCTCACGATTCCTAAGGAGAAAGTCCACCTATGAGATCCTCTCGATCCGTAGGGAGAAAAAAATCTCTATGAGACCCTCACGGCTCATAGAATTGAAAAGTCTTAGTCGGCAGATCTGAACCTGCGGCCTAAGCCATCGCTATCTCCTGGAAAAATTAAGTTGTCTGCCAATCAGGTTCATCGACAACATCATGATGTAAAGGCAGAAAACAAAAGAGCATACAAGATATTGCAAAAGAAAGTGTGTATCTTTATTCATTGACCTCAATCAAATACATGGTGAATCATACAAAAGAGCAAAGAACGGATACATGTTACTCAGAAAAGAAAATTTTTACAAATACATTGATACAAAGGCAGCTATTGGGAAGGAAGCGTCTTAAGTAGCTCTATCAGTTGTTCGTACACTTCCTTCCATGCCTTTTCTCGATTGGATACCACTGCCAACTCCGCCTCCACCTGGGCCCGTTGCTGTGTGACGGATGCAAGCTGATCCCTGACGGTTTGGTGAGCAGCTTCACGGCTTGGAGTGTCATGCTCGGCGACATCAAGTGCCCGCTTTAGTCTCAGCCCATTCGATATGCTCTCCAGAAGACCCTCGAAGACGGTCTTTACCTCAGCGGCGTTCGCCTCAACTTCGGCACGCAAGCGAGCAGTTCTGCTTGAAGAATCTTGGCACTCCTTCAGCCTCAAAGCCACTTCTTGTTCCAGGTGACGGAAATGAGAAGCGCTTTGCTCGAGCCATGCTCCCCGTTGAGTGCTCAAGGCCAAAGTTTCGGGGGACAGGCGCATTGACTCCAGCTGATGAAGGCGAGCCTCGATCTCCCGACAATAGTTAACCCAGGAGGCGACAATGCCCTCATCATGGAAGGTGGCAAATATCGCCAACATCGGGTTAACCGTCGTGGCGAAGTATTCAACAGATACAGGAGCCTCGATGTCGAGTTCCTCGATGTAGTCGCTCAACATGCGCAAACTATTCGCGGCACCTTTTGAGGACGGACGTCGCTGGGAAGGGCCGCCCGGTATTGTAATGCGAGACTCGAAAGGCACCGAGACTGGAACGACAGCTGGAAAAAGACGAAATGCGATTAGATGATGATTCAATAGATATGAAGGAAGTCACTCATAAGATAGTTTACTATACCGGTGGAGACAGGTGGCAAGGCTGGAAGGGCTGGTGGCGCAGCCGATCTTTCTGCTCCCCCTTCGATTTGCAGCACTGCAGTCAGAACAAGAGAGAGTTAGAAATAATTCTACCACTGAAAAGACAAAGCTACCAATCGGGAACGGTACTCACCAGCGCCACCAGAGGGAGAGGCGAATTCAGATGGGAAAGAGAAGTGTGGGAGCAACACTTGATAGAGATGATCAAAAAGCACTCCTGAAAGATACAACAATGTGACTTTAGTACACAAATTATACATCTGGAAGATAAGATTAACAAATCGCAAACACATACCTTCCAACATCTTCGAGAGTATGAGAGAAGGCTGAGAGGTGACCACCGCCAAAGCAGTTGTTGAAGGCACTCCCTCGAGCGGTGGGGCATCGGCACCAGCTGCACCTGCATTACGAAAAGGTGAACTTGTCAGAAAATGTTGTAAAGTAAAGAAAAGCAGCCACTTAGGGTTTACCTGAGGAGCTCCCGGCTGAAACGGAGGCGACTCCCTCCTCTACCGACATGAGACCACCGCCCGTGGCCTCGTCACCCGACTCGATGGGGACCGTCGTCGTGCTAGCAAGACCTGGGGACGGCGGAGGGCCATAGACGGGAAGGGCTATGATTGGAGTATTGCCAGATTCCAGAGAGGGAGCGGTTGGCTCGTTTTCGGAAATCATGGCCACCTCATCCACTACTCTCTCAGGTTCAGTAGCTGCGGTTGTATCGTCTACCGTCGCCAGGGGACCGCCGACCTCGAGCGCCTCAGCCGCCACCACCCTGGACTCATCATCTGCCACCGCTTCAGGTTCGGCATCAATGACCTTCTCGGCGGTAGGCCCCTCGACCTCCACTTCAGGCTCCATGGACTCAACGATATTACCCACTGTCGGCTCGAGTTCGGCAGGCATCGCCTCCTCCGTTCCCCTAGGATCGACGGCTTCCGCCTCCCCCTCGATCGGACTTGGCCCTGCAAAGATAAGAGATATAAGGACCAATGACATTAAAATCCTTATAACAAAAACTCTGAGAGAAATATTACCTGAAGCGGATTTATCGTTTGCGCTCCGAACTGCTCGCGCCACCTCTCTGCGGGCAGTGGATAGGGCGACAGGGGCCTCTTCAGAAGGAGTATCAGCTCGAGGTGCGGTGCTGGGGCCCGCTCCTATAGCCAAAGCAGCCCTGCGCGCCTTCGCCTCACGCCTCAACCGCTTCCTCTCCTCCCGAGCGGTCATGAGGGACTTCTGTGACGCCTCCTTCAAGGCATCGTCGTCTTCATTCAGGGATGCCTCCAGAGCCTTTAAGGCATCTCTCATCGGCTCTCCAAGACGAACCTCATGCGGTGGCCCAGAAGAAGCAGGAACGTCGGCAGCTGGTACAACATCTGCGTCGCTAGGAGGGAACGGCATTGAGGTTCCTGTAATTAAAAGGGAAGGGTTAGATCGACCGTAACACAAGGAAAATGAAAAACTTGATGAGTTGAAACTTACTAAGGCCCATAGATGCCCTGAGACGTTCCTCCTCCTGAAAAGTCCTAAGAGAAGCAGCAATGGCTTCTTCATCAGTGATGCCTGTTGAAAGAAAAGAAAGAAAAGCGTTAGTCAAAAATAATGAAGAGGATATGCTGCAATAAAGAAAAGGCGACTAGTAGTTACCTGATTGCGCAAGCTTAGCCAGCCACGCGTCACGCTTCACCAACCATGCCGAAGCTCTGAGAGCAGCCTCCAAGTCTGTATCGTCCGGCGGCGGCATCACCAACCCTGCGTTAGTCCCATATTCGAGCAGACCTTCAGCATGAGGGGCATGGGGTTCCTGGCCGAACACGACATCCGCAGCGAAGAGCGACTTCTTCTTTTTCTTTTGACCCCCGACCCTAGGCTCGTGGGGGATCGACTTCCGTTTAGTAGCCGCTTTGGGACGATGAGTCCCGATGTCCGCACCCACGCCAGACTCTGGCGAGGGTACAACCACTGCCTCCACTGGAGCACAGGGTGCGGGAGGTGCGTCTGTAATATCAGGGAGCGGCAGCTCACGTGGAGGACTTTGCACACATGATGGTCTGCCCCCAGCATCTTTTAGAGGAGGAACCACCAGGATCCTTGGCGCTAAGGGAGCGTTACGATTGGTACCGGGGGGTACTTCTTTACGGTCGATCAACACTCGCCTCTCTTCCTTTATAACAGCCCCCGTCACATGATTGTACCACTCTTTATATACATTAAGGAGTCGTGGAGCACAGGCCGGCGTGCTAATGAAAAAATGAGAACCCGTGTTCAGGCGCATGAAGTGGTGTAACGCGTTCTCCATCCCTTCTTCATTTACAGCAGGTTCCAGTAAGAAAGCTTCTAAGGGTACCCCTTGATCGTAACCCAGTTGTCAGGCAAAACGATGCGGGTTATATCTCATAAAGACTGCTGCACCGCCCTGCCTGAAGACTAGGAAACCCGGTCTAATAGAATACAAATGGAGGATCTCCCGGGCCGTCAACACTGAAGCTCCATCCTTGAAGAAGTCCTGTAATGGTCGCACCACAGTGGTGGACGCTTTCCCAATGGTTAATACCTTATCAATAAAGGACATCCCGACTCCAACGGTGTGAGGGCGAAGCAGTAAACCCCTGGCGTCCCGTGGTGAAGGGGTCATGATTGATGAGCCAATCAGATGTAAAATGCGAGGAAAACCGCACTTGTCAAAGAATGAAGGCCTTTTATGCATACCAAAGACACCCGCCGTGTGTAGCTCGAGCCACGATGCAAAGTAGTGCATCGGGAAGACCACGTGCAGTACCCCGGGCTCGTTGGCATCCACTGCTCGGCTGAGGCCATGATATAGGTGCGCCAGGCCGGCAATCCCCACGGCCACCTTTACCCCGATGACCATGCGGTGGGCTGGATAAAAGACAGAGGGCCGCATGCGATGAGAATGCATTGGGATCGTGAACCAACTCAGCCACAGCCCGAGAAATCCTAAGAAAAAGGCCTCCTCATCCATCCCAGGGGCTGCAATTTCCGCGAAAGATATGGTAGGGAGGTCTGGGAGGAAGAAAGCCTTTTGGTCTATCTCCTTCGTCGGCAGGTTATCCAAACCTAGGCCAAAAGGATCATCCAAGATGGCAGATTTGACGGCTCCTGGCGAAATAACGCTCGGACGGAGGAAGCGAGCAATGAAGTCCTCAAAATTAACTCCTCGGCTCCCGTGTTCGATGAAGAGGGACTCGTAGATGTTCAATTCCTTGATCAGGCTCAGGAATTGGTGTTGAACGGCATTTTCCGGCGTAATCCCCCTTACTATTGGCTTAGCACCAAAGATGTACTCATCTGTCGGGAGCAGCTCTTCATAGTGTTCCCCCATGACCGGTAGGCCGGATACCTCCGCGAATTCCTCCAAAGTAATAGACACTTCCCGATCCATGGCAAGGAAAGTGTGGGTGGGAATATTCCATTGCTCCAAGAAAGCCTTGAACCACCAAGTGGGGAGCGTAGGGTATTGGAAGAGAGAGACGTAGACCGCGGTATACAGTCCTAGTCTTATCAACTGCGACTTCTTCGTTAACAGGATGTACCGGGCCCACGGCAGATAGCCAATTGGGTGACGGGGAATCAAACCAAGGTTATATGATTGCCCCCAGGGCCGTGCTTCCCCCTGACAGATACGGCGTCCTAGGATATCCAAGACCATAGGACGCTGAACCGGAACCACATCCATAGCGGGATGAAGAAAGCTGTTCGCGGTCCAGTCTATCATCTCCGCGGCATACTGCACTGGAGGTGGGTTAGCGTAGTGAATTGCCGTGATAGGTTCTGACGGCACCGCGCAGGTGAAGCTGCGTCGACCCATAATAATCTGGTTATACCAAGACCCCCAAAGGTGGAGTTTCTTGTACTCAGGGTCGTACTCTCTAATCATGGTTAGGGCTTCACGGTCCAAGGGCGCCTCGGGAAATCCCTCCTCCGAGCGGACGAACGGGAATGAAGTGTCTTCAGACATGATCGCTGCAAAATAACAATGTAGCCGTTAGTGTTGTAATCCTAACGTTTGGCATTGAAAGAAGAAAATGCATTAATTAAATTAAAATCAAAAATTAATTAATTACACCGTACCACAGTGGAGTGAGTAGGAGACCAAAGAGGGACCCACAAAATCTAAATGACAATACGTCAGTTAATAAGACAAACTCATCATTGGATGAGATTGTCAGTTGGTCCCCGGGGAGACATTCCCATTTTAAAAAGGGGGAAGAATCCCTAGAAACAAGGAGAAAATCTCCTCTTTCAGAGCAAAGCTCTGTCACAGAATGACACTTGTCAAATTCTGGTCTCAAAAAAATAAAATTCTATAAAAAGAACTTAGCTCTGTAATTTCCCATCAAAAAGAAAATTTTTGAAAAGAAATTTAAAATTAAAATTTCTGGAATCCCGAAAAATCCATGAAAACTTCTTCATTTTTCGGATCTAAAAGATCTACATTTGATTCAAGAGCAAAGCTCTATTCATGGGTTAGAACCCATGAACAGGGTCTCTGTAGATCCATAAGTTTTTTTTTAGAGCAAAGCTCTATTTATGAAACCCCAATGGAGATTTCTTTAGATCAAAAGATCTGTGAGAGCAAAGCTCTATTGGTTAATTAATATTAATTTCATTTGAAAATAATTTTACCTAAAATCTTCTGACTTGGAGAATGAGAGCAAAGCTCTAGGGTTCTGGAAATGAGAGCAAAGCTCTGGAGTTCTAAGCAAGAGCAGAGCTCTGGAAATCAAAAATCTTGAAATGATAAGATTTTTTCTAAGGGCCAGAGGCCTTATTTATAAGGCACTTGCGCCTCTTTAGCTCACCCCTTGATCCAACGGTCAGGGGGTTGCCACCGCTGCACACACGTGCGCGCAACGGTGGGGGGGCATTTGTTTCGCCCAATCAGAGCAAAGCTCTGTTCAAATTCAAAATTCAAAATTTTGAAGCAACGCTTCAAGTCTTGGGCACAACGCGCCACGTGTCAAGCGCTAATACGTCAGCGCAGCGCCCAAGAAGGCGCGCCCAATCAGAGCAAAGCTCTATTTTTAGGAAGCAACGCTTCAGTCGCGCTGCGTTGTGCGCTGCGCGACACGTGTCAGCGCAGATGCGCTAGCGCAGTCGCGCTGCGCTGTGCGCTGCGCGACACGTGTCAGCGCAGATGCGCTAGCGCAGTCGCGCTGCGCTAACGCAGAAGGAGGGGCTTAAACACCAAAGGCAATTTATCCATGCAAAGTTACGTGTACTTGATAATAACGAATTAAAATCATACGATGCACAAGCACAACAGAGAGCTAAAATGAAAGAACTCTTATTTATTCTTATTGTTATTACATTTAAAAAAGATCGCCGAATACGGGATCAGAAAGACAAGGGTTCACAAAAAGGAAAAGAAAATTATTCAGCTCCCTCTCCGCCTTCTCCATCACGTCGAAGCGGCGATCTTCCCGAGGGGTAGCCATCCAACGGTCAATGCCGCACTCCTGGGAAAAAGTGGCGATGATGACCCGACGGGCCCGTATCTGGCTCAGTAAGTAGAAGGAGAAGTCCCTCAGGGCTTTGGTGATCAAGAGCACTTCGAAAAAGCTCTCGATCTTATCCTCGGCCACATCAAGTACTGCCGAGGACATCTCCGCCGGAAGAGGGGGAATGTCGGAAAGCACCGAGGCAAGGATCATCCGAAGCCAAATAGAATTCGGAGGCAAAGGAGACCCCACATCAGTCGAAAGCTCGTACATAGCGGCATCGCATTGTTCATCTGAAAGAGAGGAGTCTACCAAGCGCACAGCGAAGCAGGGAACAATGTCCCGAATTGGCACCTCCCATGGTTGTCGACGGGAATGAGGGCGATTGCAAGCCATGATTGAAGAAGTTCTCTAAAAATGAGAGACGAAAAGGCTCAGCCTCGAATTATATATATAGACCCAGGCGCAGATGATTCTGTGCGTAATGAAATCATTTCCAAGGCCCGGAAAATTAGAATTTCGGGAATACAAGTTTGACTTGAAAGGAGGAGATGAAAAGATATCTCAGGAGAAGCAACGCTTCCGATTCTCCCAAAATTCAAACTTTAATAAATGAAGCAACGCTTCAGATCCTCTGCGCTGAGCGCAACGCGCCACGTGTCAGGCGCAGATGTATCAGCGCTGCGCCCAAGAAGGCGCGCCCAATCAGAGCAAAACTCTATTTTTCTGAAGCAACGCTTCAGTTGCACTGCGCTCTTCAGTTGCACTGCGCTTTGCGCTGCGCGACACGTGTCAGCGCAGATGCGCTAGTGCAGTTGCGCTGCGCTCTACGCTGCGCGACACGTGTCAGCGCAGATGCACTAGCGCAGTTGCGCTGCGCTGTGCGCTGCGCGACACGTGTCACGCACTGGGGCATCTGCGCCAAACTAAATTAAGATTTTAAGAAATCTTTTCTGTCTTGTTAAAACAAGAAGATTTTCTTCTGCAAAGCAGAAGCCCTTGGATCAAAGATCCAAAGGTGGGAAAAATTCCCCAAATCACTTAGAGAATGATCTCTTTAACAAATTCAACTAATTTGTGAGCACTATAAAAAGGACCCTAAGCCTCAATTCGAAGGCATCAACATTTCTTGAAAATTCAAGAACTTTAAACAGAGAGAACTCTGAGAAGATTTAAAAAAAAAAAAGGTAAAGAACCTTCATGAAGTAGAAAAAAATTCCTTCTAATAGATCATTGATCTAAAAACAAGATCAATGATCTTTACAATCTAAAAACAAGATCAATGATCTTTACATAATAAACAGTGCTTTGCACTTCTTATGAACCACTGGTTCTTTAAAACAAAAAAATATAAATAAAAAAAATATAGTGCTTTGCACTCTTGTGAACCTCTGGTTCTGTAAATAAAAAGAAAAGAAAGAAATTTATTTCTTTAATCTAAAATAGTGCTCTGCACTTCTGTTTTGGATCTAAAAGATTCTTAGTGCTTTGCACTTCCAAACTGCGCCGTTGCGCTCTTGAGAGAGCGCCACGTGTCAGCTGCAGAACAATCTGTGCTACGCGCTCTTAAGATAGAGCTTTGCTCTCTGGAATTGGCGCAACTCGCTGAGAGTGCGCCATGTGTCAGCAGCAACAGCGCAGCGCACTAGCGCAGCGCACTGCGCTATTGCACTTGCGCTCACCAGAGCATGACACGTGTCGTCACCATATGAACTTGCGCTCATTACTCGGTGCAAAGCGCCTGACAAATGCACTGCTTTGGTTACAAAAAGGGCCAAGCCCAATTAAAGAAGGCCTAACAGGTCTAATAAAATGCAATGCATTGTTTTTTAAAAAAAAGGACAGAGCCCAAACTAAAATAGATGCCCTGCATCATAAATAAAGGGACAGAACCCAAATCAAAAGCCTAGCAGGCCAGAATAGAATGCAGTGCATTATTAAATTTGGGCAAAGCCCTAGCACAGGCCTAATAGGCCAAAGATCAAGAAAAATGTTGAATATCCTCAACTGGACTTAACCCAATTTTGGCCATAAGTCCTTAAATTAAATTAAATGAGCAGAATGGCTCTCCCAAACCAATCCACATCCGGTTCGAGGGTACATCTCCGAACTCCTTTGATATCCATCATTGTAATTCCTCAACGACGTCAAAGAGGTGACGGGTCCTAACGACCACACACTCATATGGACTGCGGGGTCCTTAAACTCGTGGACCGAGACGTCCCCAAACTAATATTGGACCGAGACGTCCTCCCTAAACTAATATTGGACCGAGACGTCCCTAAACTAATATTGGACCGAGACGTCCCTAAATTAATATCGGACCGAGACGTCCCTAAACTAATATCGGACCGAGACGTCCCTAAACTAATATTGGACCACCACGTCCTTAAATTGGTGATGGACCACCACGTCCTTAAACTGGCAATGGACCACCACGTCCTTAAACTGGCGATGGACCACCACATCCCTAAATTGGCATGATAGAGCCCACATGCTCTTTTATCGGATCTAAACGATCCCGTTAAGTCGATCTTAGTCCCAAACTGGGCTAATGTATCCTTAACAACCGTTTAAGTTGATCTTAGCCCCAAATACGGCTAACGTATCCTTAAACATTCAAATGGATTATAAAACTCCCAATCAACTCTGGTACGAGGGTACATCTCCGAGCTCCTCTGATACATGTCGTTGTAATCCTTCAACGACGTCAGAGAGGTGACGAGTCCTGATGGCCATACAATTAAATTAATCACTACGTTAAGTTGATCTTAGTCTAAAACAGGACTAACGTATTCTTAACGAATGTTTAAGTTGATCTTAGCCGCAACGCGACTAATGCATCCTTAAACTAAAAACACCAAACCCAAATATAAGTAAATACGGATTTGGACTAATCCACGTCCTACGGACGACGGCATTACTCAGTCTCCGTATACAATCCACGGGCAACCACAAACAAAATGAACACACACGACACGAAGTAAAATTCTGGAGAAGGAGAAAGTGGTTACTGCGATGCGGTAGCGTAATTAACTACAGGGGCTTGCGTCTGTAAGGAAGAGCGTCCCCACAATCAAAAACCCCTCAAACGAGGGGGGATCTGAAAAAGTCTGCTACATCGGCCGCACCCATTTAAACCTTCGATACACGGTGCCATAAATTAACTTGGCATCTTCGGAGAGGTAGACGGATAAAACCAAATAGCATCTACCCCGAATCTCAGCGTCAGGACATCGCGGTCCTGTGCGCCGCCTTTCGGAGGGGAACAGAGATTTTGGTCTCAAGCGCTTCTAGCTTTTTCGTAAGAGCGGCCATCTCGGCCTTCATAGCAATTGACATCTCTACTTGATGTATGCCTGCCCTAGGTTGACCAATAGAAGAAGATGATGATGTGGTCTTGGTGCTCTCCCACTGAATTGTTTGTTCACTAAGATCCTCAAGAAACTGCCACGCTTCCTCACTAGATTTGGACAGAAAGTGACCTTGACTAATGGTTTCTAGCAACTGCTTCGTTGCCGGGTTCAATCCCTCGTATAATGTTTGGCAAAGTTGCCATCTTTCGATTCCATGGTGAGGGCATTGAACGAGTAGGTCTTTGAATCTTTCAAAACATTTCCAAAATGGTTCGGCAGGAAGCTGTGAAAATTGTATAATCTCATTACGGATTTTAGCAGTTTTGTGATGAGGATAGAACTTTTTAAGAAAAGCTTTCACAAACTCATCCCAATTTCTAATTGAGTGTGATGCGGTGCTGTATAGCCACTTCTCTGCTAGGTCACATAAGGTGAAAGGAATGACCCTTAGCCTTATAGCGTCATCACTTAATTGGGTAGTTTTCATCATGGCGCAAACGTTTTGGAATTTATTGATAAAGATATATGCATCTTCGGATTCCAAACCATGAAACTTAGGCAGCATATTGATGAAGTGGGGTTTGATCTCAAAATTGTCCCCATTAGCCGGTGGGAGGGAAAGACAAGTAGGAAGGGCGGTGCAGATGGGGTAGAAAAGATCCTGGAGCGCGACTCGTGCGGGCGCTTCAACAGGTGGGTGATTCGGGTTATTCGCACCTAACGGAGGTGGAATCATTCCCGTCGGTAAGGTGTTGTTAGGATCGTATCCCGACATACCTTCGGAAGAATGTGATGGTGGAAGTGAAGAAGTGGACAAGATTTCGACTTTGGAGTCGAAAGGTTCGTCGGTCGGTACCAACGAAACACGGACTAATCGGGCGCTAGGGTCCCTAGTCCAACCGGACATACACTAAAAGGGTTAGTGTAGTCGAAAGATGAAGGACAGAATGCAACGGTAAGAAAAAGTCAATGAGAAGAAGTGGTGTGAGTGAGTGCAAAGATTTCTTTAGCGACAAGTTGCAAGTTTTGAAAAGATTTTCCTTTTTCTTTTTAAGTGAGCTTTTGCAAAAATATTTTGAAAAGAGACTAGTGACACAAATGCAATTAACCACATATGCACAATCAGGCCTAAGTCTAGGGTCACCTAGGTCAGCTAGACAGCTCCTAACTATTTCAAAGGGCTAGAAATAGGACCTCAAACCGCCTCTTCACCGTCCGTTACGGCCAGGTAAGTGCCAGGTAAGTGGGAAGGAACCACGCTGTGGGCCTAATTAAAAACCACTAGCCTTGACACACTTGCCTAGGCACCGCAAAGACAGGTTAGGATAAACGGCCGATGCCTATACTAGTCCTCTGTCCTATTGAGCTCGACGTCCTTAGGGCTGAGTATAATATTTTTTTAAATTAAAAGTGGTCAATACAAATGCTTTAAGTGATTTCTGGGGTCCTGGGAAGGGTAATGAAATTCCCACCCAATCTGAATTGGTCAATAGCCCCTTAAAGTCAGATTAAAGTATGCAAAGCAGTAAATCACTTGCAATCAATTTGCTTTTTAGTGCGGCGCAAAGAATCCTGCAGAAAATCAATTATTGGAAGGGGGAAGAAGATTTTTAGCGCAAAGAATCCTGCAGAAAATTTGGCAAAAGATATATGGGGATTTGTAGAGGGGAGAATGAGGAAACAAACCAAGCAATTTTCGTTCAGAGAGGACTCCACCAGACCGCGGTTCCGCCGCAGATACCACCCCTAGGCCGCGGTTCCGCGGTGAGAAGGAGAGATCGTGCTTTGAAAAAAATTGTATGGCTCTTCTGTAGCAATCTACCTATGTTCTGATGTACCCTTTCCTGATTCTCCTTCTGTGTTGTTTCAGATCCGTCAATCCTGCAAAGATCCACAAAAAAAAAACCCTTCAAACAATAAAAGATGATAGAATTTTTATATTTTTTTGATTTTTCAGATTTTTATGGTTTTTTTATATTTTATATTAACCCGAAATTACAAAAAGGAAATTTTACGCCATCCCCGGCAACGGCGCCATTTGATTAAGAGTCGTTTTGTCGATCAAAAATATTTACCGCAATCAAGAACGGCGTCGCTTGAAGCTAGCCGGTGAATACGGGTCGGTCCACAGGGATGTGTAAATCTCCTTTAAGTTCTTACGAGTTAATTCCAAATGATGTTGGGTCTTAAAAATAAACCTAAGAATTGAAGTTGTATGATACTAGGATTAGAAACTTGCTAGGATTAGGTTTAGGGAAAATTTGGTAAACAAAGATCTACATCTCTTTCCATTGCCATTAATTAAATCTATCATATTAGTGTTATGGTAAATATTTATAAAGGGGATTAGGATGATTGGGATGATTGATTCTTCCTCTAGATCCTTGTCCTTCCTTTATTAATCTTTACCCTAACCTCCATGGAAAACCTTAAAATCCGGGCCTTTAGACTACGGAATCACCGCTATCTCGAGGGTAGAAGTGCCGTAGGGAGCGGAATAAGAAGGTATGCATGGAGTTCTAATGTTCATAAAAGTTTGGCAACGAAAAGAGATGAGAGATCTTCATCTCTCAAATCCTTCCCTATTCCTAACCCTAACAAGCGAGGAAACTACTCGCTCATCGAGGGAATGAAAAAAAACATGATTTTATTAAAGAGAGAAAATATCGATTGCAAGTTAATAAAAGCTAAACTAAATTAAACTAAGGCGAGAAAATAATTTACCTAGAGCAAATATGAAAAACTACAACTACTGCAAGGAAAATAACCTACTTACTTTTGATGCGCTCTAACTTCAAGAAAACAGAATTTTATTCATGAGTAGAGGCATAAGAAAATACAAGGGTTTGGGTTCTATTTATAGGACATAGAAACCCTAGGTTTACAATTGCTCCGCATGTCTAAAATTACAAATATACCCCCAGAAAATCTTTCCATAGCCTCCTCAGAATTTTGGTAAAATTTTCTTCGCGCACGGGCACTAGACGGCCGCGGAACCGCGACATGGGTAGGCATTGGGCCGCGGTTCCGCGGCCCATTGAGGAGTTCATTTCATGAATTTTTCTGGGCTGCATCATGGTTCTTTGGTCTTCCTGGTTCTTTATTCCTTTTATCAATTTGGCTTCTGTATTAATTCCAGATTTTCAGTGAACACTTTGCAATGGATCTTTTAACCGTCTGCTTTGTATTTATAGATCTTGCGTTGCCTTGTTGATGATGACCCGTTCTTCTTCTAGGCTTTACTAAGATCTTCCTATTTGTTGGTCAAAAATCCTTCTTTTGTGTCGTCTTTTGTGTTTTTCACTGTTTTCGCGCCAAGAACCTGTAACCTGTAACATGTAGCAGACATGGGTCAAAAGCAGCTGTTTTTATTCTTAAATGCATAAGAATGGGGAATAAAAAATGCAGTATTATGTTATGAACAATCCGCCTTGGGCGAAGAGCTAGCTCCCGCTTGGGGATGCCATTTTGTGATTACAGGTTATATATCTTATTGTACCCATTTTGGGGGATAGTATTTACAGAGGAGACTCTGCCGAAATTTTCGGAAATTTTTGATATTTTTTTTAAAAGGGGTTCGATACAACTTAATTAATTTTAAAAATCGTTTTCATGAAAGGTTTCCTTCACTCTCTTTGGTTTCTTTTGCTTTAGATTTTCTGGGTTTTGGCTGACTTAGTTTACGTTACGCCTTTAGACATTTCGTAACCTAAGTGCAAGTCACGTTCCGTACTTTCGGGTCGTGACAAAGTTGGTATCAGAGCGTAGGTTTTACCTTTCTGAGTGTAGGACGACCTTGGTAGATGGAGTAGGTGACTTAAGCAGAGTGGCGTAGCGTGGGTATGATCCACGGTATACTTACGATACGGTACTCCGCCTAAGTGACCTTATGACATAATTGCTTGTATTTCCTTTCTTGATTCCTTGCATTCCTTGATTCAATTGCAATGTTCTTATCAGTCATGTTTCTTATTCCATCTTCGATGCCGCCAAAGACTACGAGAGCTCAGCGGGCTGCCGCTAGGGATGAGATTCGAGCGGGCTCATCTGAGGCGAGGATCGAGCGGGATGATACGCCTACCCCTCAGGGTCATATTGGTCCGCCTTATCCAGACCGTATTGCCAGATTAGAGGCCGGAATGCAAGAGTTGCGACAGATGATGGGATCTTTAGTTGAGTCCAGTCGGGCACAGAGATCCGAGGACGTTCCTTCCACCGCACAGACCACGATTGTACCTGCTGCACAGATGGTCACTCCTGCTGCTACTACGACTATCCCTGTTTCACTACAGGAGTTCATGAGATTGAGACCTCCAGCTTTTACAGGTACGGATGCGACAGAGGACCCACAGGCATTTCTTGATAGGATGGCTCGGATTTGCCATTCGTTGAGGTATTCTGATGATAGATTGATGGAGTTTGCGAGTTTTCGTCTGGAGGGTCTTGCCCAGACATGGTACGATTCAGTAGAGAGAGGACGAGCTGCAGGTCTACCTTCTATGACCTGGGATGAGTTTACAGCTGCGTTTCTTGCCCGTTTTCTTCCGGAGAGTGTCCGAGATGCTCGAGCTCGTAGTTTTGAGTCTCTGCAAAAGACTCCTGGGATGACAGTGTCGGAGTATGATATACAGTTTACCCAGTTGTCTCGATATGCTCCGTACCTAGTAGACACAGAAGAGAAGAGAATAAGGAGGTTTGTGCGAGGGCTTGATACACAGCTATTCCTTGCCATCGGCACCCAGCACTTTGATACATACGCAGCCGTGATGGATGCAGCCTTACTTTTAGAGGAGCGTATTTCTGAGACTCCAGTCGTTTCTGGGCCGAAGAGGATCCGTACTGATGCGCCAGCTCAGCGGCAGATGGGTAGACACCGTGATAGATTATTTCCGGGAGATGGTGGAGGCAGAGGATTGAGACGAAGTCAGTTATTTGGTTCATATCCACAGACCCAGCAGTCGTCTCCAGGATGTTTTTAGTGTGGGAGTCAGTACCACCGTGTCAGAGACTGTACCATGGGACGCCAGGGCGCGGCGACAGTCCCGCATGTGACCTTACCACCCTCACCACCTCCTCAGAGAGCTCTACTTCCTACTCCTGATGATGCTCCACGCCAGCCAGATGCTTCTAGAGGTCGTGGGCGTGGCGGTCCGGTTCAGAGAGGACGAGGCGACAGAGGAAGAGGCCGAGGTAGAGGCAGAAGACAGCCAGCTATTAGTGGTGGACAGGCCCGAGTGTTCGCGTTGACTCCTCAGGATGCACAGGCATCCAATGCCATCGTGACAGGTACTCTGCCAGTATGTTCTTTTGATGCACGGGTATTATTTAATCTAGGCTCCACACATTCCTATGTATCTACGTACTTTGCACCGAGGTTGGGCCGAAAGTCTTCTCCGTTAGATCAGCCGCTTGTCGTTATTACACCGGTAGGCGAGTCGTTTGTTGCCCATTTCATGTACCGATCATGTTCCGTTCGTATCGGGGAAAGAGATTCTTCAGTTGATTTGATTCTCCTCGATATGCTAGACTTTGACGTTCTTCTTGGTATGGACTGGCTAGCCACCTGTTATGCATCCGTGGAATGCCGTGAGAAAGCAGTCAGATTCAGTTTTCCTGGTGAGCCGGTTCTTGTTATTCAGAGAGATCGTAGCGCTACCCTTCCCAGCTTGATTTCTTCTCTTCGCGCTGGTCAGCTCTTAAGGAAAGGGTGTCAGGGATTCTTAGCTTACGTTTGTGATACTAGCTCCACAGAGGTTCCGTTGGACCAGGTCCCTGTTGTGAGAGAGTTTCCTGATGTATTCCCTGACGAGCTGCCTGGTCTGCCACCAGAGCGCGAGATTGAGTTCTGCATCGACCTGATCCCCGGCACGGGGCCTATCTCTATACCGCCTTATCGGATGGCCCCGGCGGAGCTGAGAGAGCTGAAGGATCAGTTACAGGACTTGCTGGACAAAGGGCTTATCCGACCGAGTGTGTCACCTTAGGGTGCTCCCGTCATGTTTGTTAAGAAGAAGGACGGAAGTATGCGCTTATGCATTAATTATCATCAGCTGAACCGGTTTACTGTGCGGAACAGATATCCCCTACCCCGCATTGATGACTTATTCGATCGGCTCCAGGGTGCAGGGTTTTTCTTGAAGGTTGATTTACGGTCAGGTTATCACCAGTTGCGGGTTCGGAAGGAGGATATTCCGAAGACCGCTTTCCGTACTCGATATGGTCATTATGAGTTCTTGGTGATGTCGTTCGGGCTCACCAATGCCCCTGCAGCATTTATGGATTTGATGAACCGTGTATTCAGGCCGTATCTCGATCAGTTCATTATTGTGTTCATTGACGACATCTTGGTTTATTCTCGGAGCCGGGAGGAGCATGAGCAGCACTTATGTATCACATTGCAGACTTTGAGGGAGCTTCAGCTGTTCGCCAAATTTTCCAAGTGCGCATTCTGGTTAGACAGTGTCGACTTCTTGGGTCATGTGGTGACGAGAGATGGTATTTGTGTGGACCCGAAGAAGATCGAGGCAGTTCAGCGTTGGCCCAGACCAGTATCAGTTACAGAGGTTCGCAGTTTTCTAGGTCTGGCCGGCTATTATCGACGTTTTGTCCAGGATTTCTCCCGCATTGCTGCACCGTTGACCGGATTGACCCGGAAGGGGGTTCCTTTTGATTGGACCCAGGCATGTGAGGATAGTTTCCAGCAGTTGAAGACCCGTCTGACTACTGCACCAGTGTTAGCTTTGCCTTCAGGATCAGGCGGGTTCGTGGTATATTGTGATGCTTCTCGAGTAGGGCTGGGCTGTGTATTGATGCAGCACGATAGAGTTATCGCGTATGCTTCTCGACAGCTGAGAAAACACGAACAGAACTACCCCACTCATGATTTAGAGATGGCTGCAATGGTATTTGCACTTAAGATCTGTAGACATTACCTATACGGTGAGTCGTGCCAGATATTCACTGACCACAAGAGTTTGAAGTATATCTTCCAGCAGCGAAATCTGAACCTGAGACAGTGCCGTTGGATGGAGTTGGTGAAAGATTATGACTGCGAGATTCTATACCATCCGGGCAAGGCGAATGTGGTAGCAGATGCTTTGAGTAGGAGGTCCGGAGGTAGCTTATCTTATTTGAGCGCAGTACAGATGCAGTCGACGGCGGATTGGCAGGTTTTATGTGACAGCAGGGTGCAGTTCGAGTTTACTCCTACAGGGGGACAGCTGGCCCATTTCAGAGCACGCCCACAGTTACTTGACCGTATCCGCGAGGCACAGTCCGGCGATGCCCGTATTTTAGAGATTATTGAGCAGCTTCGGCAGGGCAGAGTTTCTGAGTTCGTGATTGATGATCAGGGGATACTTCGATTTGGGACTCGACTGTGCGTACCAGATTCTGAGGGACTGAGGCGTGATATTCTCGAGGAGGCACATAGTTCAGTATACAGTGTGCATCCAGGTTCCACCAAGATGTACCATAATTTGAGAGAGGTTTACTGGTGGGACGGGATGAAGAAGGATGTTACAGACTTTGTGTCGAGATGCCTGACTTGTCAGCAAGTCAAGGCCGAGCACCAGAGGCCAGCCGGCGAGTTACAGCCTTTGCTCATCCCTGAGTGGAAGTGGGAGCAGGTCTCCATGGACTTCATTGTGGGTCTACCCAGGACCAGTCGAGGGTATGACTCTATTTGGGTGATTGTGGATCGACTGACGAAAGCGGCTCACTTTCTGCCAGTGAAGACCACTTTCGAATTTTCTCAGTACGCCCAGGTTTATATTGATGAGATCGTGCGACTGCATGGCGTTCCGACTTGAATCGTGTCCGACCGGGGCACCCAGTTTACTAGCCGATTATGGCAGAAACTTCAGGAAGCTTTTGGCACCCGATTGAGTTTTAGCACAGCCTTTCATCCTCAGACTGACGGTCAGTCAGAGCATACTATTCAGACTCTTGAGGACATGCTCAGAGCTTGTGTTTTAGATTTCGGTGGTAGCTGGGATCGTCATTTGCCTTTGATCGAGTTTTCCTACAATAATAGCTTCCAGGAGACGATTCAGATGGCACCTTTCGAGGCTTTAAATGGGAGGAGATGTCGATCGCTTGTATGTTGGACAGAGCTCAGGGAGAGCAGTATTTTGGGGCCACAGATTGTATAGGAGACGACCGAGAAGATACAGCTGATTTGGGACAGGATGAGAACGGCACAGAGTAGGCAGAAATCATATGCTGACAGGCGCCGTCGTCGACTCGAGTTCGCTATTGGCGATCATGTTTTCCTGAAGGTCTCTCCGATGAAAGGTGTGATGCGATTTGGGCGGAAAGGGAAGCTGAGTCCTAGATATGTTGGTCCTTTCGAGATCCTAGAGCGTGTTGGTCCAGTCGCTTATCGGTTAGTTCTTCCGCCCTGCTTCCCCGATGTTCACCCCGTGTTCCATGTCTCGATACTCCGCAAGTACCTTCATGATCCTTCCCATGCGATTCAGCACCAGACGATCCAGCTAGAGCGTGATCTTTCATTCACCGAGCAGCCGGTGGTCATTTTGGATCGGCAGGTGAAGAAATTGAGGTCGAAGGTTATACCGTCCGTCAAGGTCCTTTGGCGTGGCCCGAACAGCGAGGAGGTCACCTGGGAGACCGAGGTTGAGATGAGGAAGAGATATCCCCATCTTTTTGAAGGTATGCGTAGTTAAATTCTAAATTCGGGGACCGGATTTTTTTTTAAGGGGGGAAGATTGTAACGCTTCGAAAATCGTTTAGGCAGTTTTTCGGTAATCGGCTGAATTAGCAGCTTTTTCCGTAAAAAGTCAAAATAGGTATTTTTCATTATAGGCCTAATTAGACAAAATTTAGATAAGATATTACTATAATTTGGTCACTAAAATGTCATTTAAAATTTTCTAGTTAAATAAAAAAAAATCGTAATTAATTATTTTTAATATTATTTTAAGCTTTTAAAAATACATTAAATTAGTGATAAATACAAATTTAATTGGGAAATTACACACTTAGGAAATATTATAAACTAAAATTTAGTGTTAATAAAATTGTATCATGACTTTTCAAGATTTTTTTTCAATGGTTTAAGAAGCATATCAAAAATGAGCTTAAAAAGGGGTTTTTTGTAAAAATTTGATGTGAAAGCATTAATTGCACTAGAAAGAGATTTTTCCATGGAATTTTCTACACCATTCCATTTCTGTCTTGCCCCTCCCACCTTGGCCGAGCTTGGGCAGCAGCAACTCTTATTTTTCCCACTCACTTCTTGCTTCTAAAATCATGACAAAATCAAGAAAAATCCACAAAATTACACCATTTTCTTCATAAATTCAAACCATAATCCTTGTCCACCTCTTTCCAACCCTAATTTGTTTTAAAAAAAGGTGAAAGGAGGCATCTTTCAAGGGCAAGTGCAAGTTGGGGTTCACTTGGGAGGTATAAATCCTAAACTAGTTGTTAAATTTGTAGTTTAAATAAGCTAGTTTAGTATTTTAATGTGATTAATTTCATTGTAATGGTTAGTTTTTGAAATTTCAAGAAAGGGATGATGTTCTAGATTAGGGTTTGATATTGGATAAGTGGGTTTAAGCTAGTGTTGTGGCTATCTAGTGGGTTAGATCGAATATTTGTGCGATGTTGCGATCGCGATATCGTAAATTAGCGATGTTTGCTTTGAAATCGGTATGCTAACGCTTACTAGATTTTTATGAATTTTAGGAGGTGATCTAATTGCGTTATTTCAGCGATATAATTAGAATCTCATACGACTATTAGTGTGCGCGAATGCGGGGTTTTATTTAGTCGGGTTTTAGTTTTGACGATTGCCCCGAAAACGGCGATTTTATTTCAGGTTTTAGCGATTTTCGTGCGTTTTCCGCGCACTGAGTGCACGTTGTGATAAATTCGATAGTGTCAATATTTTCATATTATGAGTTGCGTCATTTCATGAACCTGTAATCTTATATTGTATGTTATGCAATTAGGATCGGTCGCGGAAATATCGGACGCGGCGCGCAAAGGCAAGGCGGTGGTCGGATCGGATTAGCGAGGCATTCAGGTGAGTAGATGTATTCATCTATGGGGGAATCGTCTGGATGGAGCGAGGCGCCCCATAGTTAGGATTACTTTATTTATGGCAAGATTTGCATTGTTAGCTAACTCCCCTCATTCACATTGCATACCCTTATAACTAATTGTCTGTTAGATTGCTTAGATATTCATATACACATGTGCGATATCACTTCGTAGGACACGAACACCATTACCATTGGCTTCTGTTGCATGCGCACTATTCATGTGACACACACGCCTTTGGTAATTGCCATGCCACGAGCACCATAGAACCGTTTGGCTTAGTGTCACCACTTGCATCATACATGATATAGGAAATCGCATAGCATGTATATACTTTGCATCATCATCATACTTACATAGATTTCTAGCCACAAATCACATCGCATACCTTGATATCATAGACATTTATCACATACAATATGTTGGGTATTTTGATTTTCTTGAGGATTTCAGTATTGTTGAGATTTCTGGATTTTTGGGGAAAACCGCAAGAATTTAACAAAATCTTATATTTATCATTTTTAAAACAAAGTTGCGGTTTTCTCGTGATGTATGTGTCGTCCACCATGAGTTTTCATGTTTTCTGTTGGATTTCGAGACCCGATTTGAGGAGTGGATGAACCGTCTCGGGTATATGGTGGGCCCGGTATGGTACCCCGGGGCAAGAAGATCGAGTTGTAGAAAATGAGCCTGGCAGGGGAAGACTACCTACCGGTGATGTCTGGCGCGGCAGATACCTGGAGGATACCGACCGTTGTCGTGGGATTTGATGATATGGGTCGATCCGGACTAACGGAGCCCGATATTTTGAGACATTGATACAGTGAGACATTGAGACAGATGTGATTTCATATTTGGTGTCGATACTTGACATGGGTTTCAGATGATTTCTTGTTGGTATTTAGCTATTATACAGATATTCTTTTTCTAAAGTTAAGAATGCAGAACTCATAGCCTTTAAAATACTTAAAGATTTAGTAATGACATTGCATACATGTGCATGCATACTAGAGGTATTACATCACATCTGGACATACATGCTGTGACGCATTTGCGTGCATTCTTACGATTGCCTTACTAGATATTATATTCTACTCACGAGCTGGCAACTCACCCCCGTTGTGCCACAGTGTCTTGCAGGTCGGACTCATCAGTCTTATAGCGGCGGCTTACCTTGTTAGTGACTTCTTTTGCTCAGACTCGCGACATTGCTCGTAGGTGGGCTGCGAGAGTGTTTTTATCTCTTTTCTTTTGTACTATTTTTGTATCTAGTATTCTCCATTTACCACTTCTAATTTGTATATGCGACCTAGTGATGAGACTGAGAGATTTGTGTATATGTGGTTTCTTTTGGGTCGAGCTCACTTGAGCCGACGTTGTGTTTTCTTACATTTTGCATTTCTTTATGCTCTTTTCTGGATATTGCATATATATATTGCGTGTGGTTGTGATCCGCCTTGGGCGAAGAGCTAACTCCCGCTTGGGGATGCCATTTTGTGATTACAGGTTATATATCTTATTGTACCCATTTTGGGGGATAGTATTTACAGAGGAGACTCTGCCGAAATTTTCGGAAATTTTTGATGTTTTTTTTTCTTTTAAAAGGGGTTCGATACAACTTAATTGATTTTAAAAATCGTTTTCATGAAAGGTTTCCTTCACTCTCTTTGGTTTCTTTTGGTTTAGATTTTCTGGGTTTTGGCTAACTTAGTTTACGTTACGCCTTTAGACGTCTCGTAACCTAAGTGCCAGTCACGTTCCGTATTTTCGGGTCGTGACATCCACGCTGGGCCGCGGCAAGACCTCGAACAGGATGCTCCTCTTGTTGTTGGCCGAGTAGGATGAAGCCAGCTTACTCAAGGCGTCGGCTTGGACATTGAGCTGTCTGGGGATCTGCTCTACCTGGACATCGTCAAAGTCCTTCCGCAGTCTTCTTACCTCGGCCAGATTCTTCACCATCAGAGGTTCCCGTGCCTCGAATCGTCCGGTCACTTGACCAACGACTTGGGCGGAGTCGCTGCGGATCCGAATCATTTTCAGCCCCAGTACCGAGGCTATGCGCAGTCCAGCCAGCAAGGCCTCGTATTCCGCCGCGTTATTTGAGGCCTTGAACCCGAGCTTCAGGGAATACTCCACTTCTGCCTCATTCGGGCCCCGAATGATGAGGTCGGCACCACAGCCTTCCTCGGTCGAGGACCCGTCGACGTAAAGGATCTAATCAAGGACTGAGTCGGGCTTCCCGTCGACAGAGGGTTGAGCTGAGGGGCCCGGCATTGACTCCTGTTTCTTGCTGGGGATGGTGCACTCAACGATAAAGTCGACCAGGGCTTGTGCTTTGATGGCCTGCCTCGGTCGGTATTTTATGTCGAACTGGGACAACTCCCACCTCCACTTCTTCAAGCGGCCAGAGGACTCGGGTGAGGCGAGGATAGCCCTCAGAGGGCGCTCGGTAAGAACGAGGATGGTGTGCGCCTGGAAATAGTGACGTAGCTTCCTTGAGGACATGATAAGTGCCAAGACGATCTTCTCTATGGCTTGGTACCTCGTTTCTGCGTCTTTGAAGACGTGGCTCACATAGTATACCGGCTTCTGGACCCTGTTCCCTGATAAAAATCAGGAAATACCTCAATAAGATATCACGTGCTCACACGTGACCAAGGGTCACGTGTTGACACGTGATAGTTTCCTATGATCTCCACTTTATACAATTAAAATTCTAAATCAAACAAAAATGTAACAAAACAGATAAGGAAATACCTCAATGAGGTATCACGTGCTCACACGCAACCAAGGGTCATGTGTTGACACGTGATAGTTTCCTAAGATCTCCACTTTATAGAATTAAATTCTAAATCAAACAAAAGTGTAAACAAAACGGCTAAGAAAAGACCCCAATGGGGAATCGCGTGCTCACACGCGACCAAAGGTCACGTGCTGACACGTGATGGTCCTTTAGCCCTGTTAAGAGACATAATTGAATTCTGAATGAAAGAGGGCCACGTGCCAACACGTGACAGGTACCTTAGCTCTTTAACTAATAGAATTAAATTCTATTTCAATGATCAAATATTGGGATCACGTGCCAACACGTGATGGGCTTTAAAAGCCTTAT
Organism: Agapanthus africanus; assembly: GCA_030015575.1. Classification (NCBI taxonomy): domain Eukaryota; kingdom Viridiplantae; phylum Streptophyta; class Magnoliopsida; order Asparagales; family Amaryllidaceae; genus Agapanthus; species Agapanthus africanus. The sequence goes on along the minus strand of CM057338.1, from coordinate 973,524,359 downwards.
AAGTTAATAGAATTAAATTCTAATTAAGAGAAATCAAAGACCCTAACTGGGAAAGTATTTCTTTAAATCTTTCAAAAAACAAACAAAAAGGATTATGCTCTGTAAAGTGGAGCACCGTTGGATTAAAAATCCAATGGTGATTAAAAATCACCAGTTTGTGGAAAGATTGTATATAAGGAAAGATCTCCCTAAATTTCACCAAAAATAACAAACAGAATATCTTCTGGATTAAAAATCCAATGGTGAATAAAATTCACCGAGTGATCTAAAAGATCATGTTAGTTACAAAAACAACCAAAATCTTTCAATGAAAGATTTACTAAACAAATTGATTCTTTTCTTTCTCGTATAAATAGGAGCCAAGAAGAGGAAGGGAAAAGAATTTTTTGGAAATCTTGAAATTTTCTGAAGGAAAATAGCAGAGAGAAAAGAAAGGAGAATTCAATTCTCAAGAAAAGAAACCCTAGGTGAGAAGGGGGAAAGGGATCAAAGCATTATAAAACAGAGAAAGATAATTTAATTCTCAATCAAAGAGTTTAACTCTTCTGCAAAAGAACTTAGTTCTTCCTTGGGTAAAAGATTTGCAGAAGCAAATCTCCCAACAAGTTGAGAATTTAATTCTCATCGGGGAGATTCTGCCATGTCGATCCAAAATTTAGAGGGGGAATTGAGTTTAGAGAATTTAATTCTCCCAAAAATAAAACTAGGGTTTAACCGTATATGAGAATTTAATTCTTCCAAATTCACAGGAATTTAATTCCTCCAAGATAAAACCAGGGTTTAACCCTATATGAGAATTCAATTCTCCTAAATTTATAGGGATTTAATTCCTTCAAGATAGACAAAACTAGGGTTTAACCCTACTTGAGAATTTAATTCTATCAAATTCACAGGAATTTAATTCCTCCTAAATGAAATTAGGGTTTCACCCTACATAAGAATTTAATTCTTCCACATGCATAGGAATTTAATACCTTTAAAAACTAAATTAGGGTTTAACCCTACAAAGAATTTAATTCTTAAAAATAAAGAGACTTGAAAGATCTCCATGCATGTAAATAACTAGATCACGTGTCCCCACGTGACCCCTAAACAGATCCCCCAAAAATGAGAAGGAAAAAACTTTGGGGCAATGCCTCACGTGCTCCCACGTGACCCTCATAATATAGGAAACAAAAGCAAAGGCAATATTGGATTTGGGCGCTGTCACGTGTTACCACGTGACCCCTAATAAATGCTTTAATAATCAATGCACAAATATCCATCACGTGCCAACACGTGATGGCCAGAAGATTAAAAGTGTTTAACACTTATTTACAGAACAAAGTAAAGGAGATCTGGCCCCACCTTTGGGTGCCCTCACGTGTCCCCACGTGACCTCTTCCTCTCTAGTGTTTAACACTAATTTGAGCGTTTTATTTCCAGTGTTTAACACTGTTGTCCTCTAATGTTTAACACTACTTTGAGCATTTCATTTCCAGTATTTAACACTGTTGTCCTCTAATGTTTAACACTATTTTTAAATCAATCTTAGCCAAATTGGCTAAGTTTCCAGAGGCAAAAACCTCTCCTTTAACTAAACCTCAAAGTTGAGTAAAACTCAGAACTACAATGTTTAATGCTCAGTCAAAAACAAAAATGTTATCAGAGACCTCAAACTCTTGTTTAGCATTGCTAAATAATGGGGGCTGAACCAAGACAAATGTCTAATAGTCTAATAAAGGGTCAATATTTCAAACTTAATTGGACTTAGCCCAAATTGGCCCTAAGTCCTCAATTCAGATTTAACTGAGCCAATGTGCTCATAATCTAATTAATTGATCTTAGTTCCAAATTGAACTACAGATCCCCAATCAACTTTGGTTCAAGGGTACATCTCTTCACTCCTTTGATATTTGTCATTGTAATCCTTCAACGTCTTCAGAGAGGTGACGGGTCCCGACAACCACACATTTCACGGACTATGATGTCCTTAATCTTGACTGTAAGGTCTTTAAACTCATGGACTATGATGTCCTTAATCTCGACCGTGATGTCTTTAAACTAACATTGGACTGTGGGGTCCCTAAACTCATGGACTATGATGTCCTTAAGCTTGACTGTGAGGTATTTAAACTCACGGACTATGATGTCCTTAAGCTCGACCGTGATGTCCTTAAACTAACAATGGACCGTAATGTCCTTATACTAACATTGGATCACCATGTCCTTAAACTGGTAATTGACCGCAAAGTCCCTAAACTAGAACAATAGAGCCCAAATGCTCTTTTGTTGGATCTAAATGATCCCGTTAAGTAGATCTTAGTCTAAAATTAGACTAGCGTATCCTTAACAAATGGTTAAGTTGACCTTAGTTTAAAATTAGACTAACGTGTCCTTAACAAACTGTTAAGTTGATCTTACTCTAAAATTAGACTAACGTACCCTTAACATACGTTTAAGTTGATCTTAGTCTCAAATGAGACTAACGCATCCTTAAACCCAACCCCAAACCCAAATCTAAGAAAATACGAATTTGGACTAATCCACGCCCTACGGGCGACAACATAAATTAGTTCCGTATACAATCCACGGGCAACCAAAAATAAAACAAATACACACGACACGAAGTGACCATCTGGAGAAGGAGAAAGTGGTTACCGCGATGCGGTAGCGTTATTAACTGCAGGGGCTTGCGCCTGCAGGGAAGAGCGTCCCCACAATCAAAAACACCTCAAACGAGGGGGAATCTGACGAAGTCTGCTACATCGGCCGCATCCGTTCAAACCTTCGATACACGATATCGTAAATCAACTTGGCATCTTCGGAGAGGTGGACGGATAGCAGCAATTAGCATCTGCCCTGAAATTCAGGCAAGACGGACCCGCGCGGTCGCGTGTTTCGGCGGAGAACAGATTCTGGCATGCCCGGTGGGTCCTTTTCCTCTTTCCACTCCACACTTCGTGTGTCGTGTTCGCGAACGAATCGCGGTTTGATATGGTTGCCCTTGGGTTAGAGGTACTAAGATTTGGTTTCTTGCTTGGCGCAGAAAACGAAACATCAACGGCGTCTACTTGCGCGAAGTGTTCCAGCTGCAACTGCAACTCGCGTTCCGCCTTCTCTGGAGGCATAGCTTACGGGCCTCAAGCGGCCTCCCTGTTCATGATGTCGTTGAACCAAGTAACTCAGGCCACCACTGGGCTGTTCTTTGGGACTATGATCCCACCCATGAGCTTCAATGCCCCGATATTGCCGCAAGAATCCCCAAAGAAGTCGGTCTTCGATCGACTTACCACTACTGCGACCCCTCTCAACGGGTCGTCCAGCTCCGGCGCCTCAGTCTTCACCAGATTAGGCCGAAGTTCATGTGGGCCCATAATGAAGCCTGCAATTCCAGAAAAGGTTATTCTGAAGAGAATAGCCATCCCTGCTCCCGAAGTCGTCAAGGCGGCTTCTCCTGCCAAAGGGTCGGTCTTCACAAGACTGACTGCTCCAGCTCCCGCTCCAGTCGAAGTCCTCAAAGCTACTTCCCCCGCCCAGAGGTCTGTCTTTGACAGGTTAGACACTGCTACTCGACGAACGTCGGTCTTCAAGAGGCTGGTACCAGCAGCGCCTCACCAGAATAGGGGGTGTGACGAAGTCACCCCTCAAGCTGAAACAATCCCAGCGGCTTGATCAGTCGAAAATACTGCATTTTTAACACGGCAATTTCCCTATCATTTGCACTCATCTAGAAGTGTTCGGTATTCATATTGCACATATTAGCAAAACATCTCTGAAATACCAGTTTGCATGTGTTAGAATTTAAAGCCGGCACTTTTAGGGAAATTGTGTGTTAATCATGGCATCGCATCATTCTTGTATAGAGCAACTCTTGTCTTGGAGTCTATGCAGGAAATTCCAGAAGCAAAACCAAAATTGGGAAAAGAGCTAATAAAAGATACGCCAACTCCAAGATGTGAGATCTGGTAGTGATATAGAAATCCAAATAAAATTCAACATATCAGAAAAAGGCCCAAAACTCAGCCCAAGCAAGTAACAGAGAGCCCAAGCCCTGAAGCTTCAACAGAGCCGCGGTTCCGCGGCGGGAGCCCGCTTGCGCCGTGGAACCACGGCGGCTTGATGGCGCCAATTGCTCAAATTTTTTGCCACGTGCCTATCTCTAACGGCCCAAGCTTCCAGAAGACCCCAGAAGCTCCAGGTGGCGCATCTAGAAGGCTCAGCTTAACAAATTATTTCTAGAAGGCTCTCTTTAACAAACTTTTGGAGGGAAAATTCAAATTTGAAATCCTAGATCTAGGGTTTTGAGGTCTATAAAAAGGAGCCAAGATCTAGGGTTGAGGTGGTTGAAGAATCATCCATCATTTTCTACCCACAAGTTGAGTGACACGACTTGTGCCTCAAAACCCTAACTCCAATTCCAAAATCAAGATCAAGATCCCGAGTACTATTCAAGCAAGAGAGCCTTCAACCTTTAGAAAGCGACGCCGGATTTCATCGGAGCAAGAGATTCAAGGAGATCCGCGACTCAAGGAGCCGAGCGAAGCCGAAATCGACGATCTAGTTCCTTCCTTTTGTAAATTCAAAAGAGTTGTAACGAAATTTGTTGATAAATAAAGGTGAAATTTCTATATCTTGCTTATCTCATAATTCAAGCATTATGATTCGATCTCAATTTGTGATTGTGTTTGATATTATGATGTTTGAGTAAAACTCCGCTCGTGTAGGAGTTATGACGATCAATAGATGATGATGATTTAAACTCTTTTACAATTCTTAAATCCTATAACATTTGTAAATTCTTGTGAATCTAATTATCGATGATCTAGTTTCGAGACGATACTTTCTTGATTGTGTTCGCTCAAAACTAGAGATCAACGATCGATCATTAGATTTACTAGAAGCTAGATCTTGAATGAGATTCATCGAAAGGACAAAAGATGAGATGAGGAATCCTTAAATTCTTCGCAAGATCCTTAACCCTTGGTAAATTTTCATCGATCTAGTATCAATTCGTTAATGGATAAGAATGAGTAATCATTAGATCTTATCACATCTATAGATCCGATCTACTCCTACGAGCTACACTTTGAATCTTGATTATTGGTTGGAAATTATCGCACATCTCAATTCTTGATTTTAATGTTTTTTCTAGATCTAGATTTTTCTAATTCTTGATATTCAATTACAAATCATGAATTGTTTTCTTTTCTTTTCTTTAAATTTTCGACTCATCGAATTCGAAAAGTGAACGAATCTCACTTTCCCTGTGGACAATCCGCACTTACTAACGCGTTACATCCGACACCGTTATTGATTGCGGTCAAAATATTTTTGGTTGTGATTTTTCTACATAATTTTCCATACTACACAATTGGAAAATATCATCCAATCAAAATGGCACCGTTGCCGGGGATCGTGTGCTAATTTGTTCATTTTTTTTAAATTTGAGTTGAAAAGTTTATTCCATCTTAATTTTGAAGATCAAAATTCGCGCAAAACACTAAACGAGTTGTTGTGGTTAATTGCAAGGAAATCTGGAGCTTGCTGTGCAATTGGAAAAATATTTGGAGAATTCCAGAGAGCTAAGGAAGTGATCAGGAGCGCTCTGTTAAATTTTTGTGCAAAGAAGAGCTTGATGTGCGGCGGAACCGCGGCATAAGGCGACTATTGCGGCAGAATCACGGCTTATAGGGAGCATCTCTGTACCAAATTTCTCTCAGGTCCTCTAAAACTTTCTTATCTCCTTCCTTATCTGCTCCAATTAGCAATTTGTTGCAGACTTCTTTGCAAAAATCGCAGCGCCGCAAAAAAAAAGCAAAATAAATTGTGCGTGTTTTTTTGATTTTTGTGGTTGTTTGCATATTAATACGGACATTAAGGGGCACGGCCAAATCCAGATTAGGTTGGGAGTTCATTACCCTTCCTAAGCCCCAAAAATCACAAACTTGCATCCGCATTTACCCTCATTAACTAAAAAATATCTAGAGATGACTCTAAGGACCGTCGCGCTCACTTAGGACAGAAGAAGGCCGTGGGTAATCCATTGTTTATCCGCGTTTCTTTTGTGGTGTCTAAGGCAAGTGTGTCGAAGGCTAGTGGTTACTTAATTAGGCCCACTACTTACGTAGTGGAGAACCTCCCACTTACCTGGCACTTACCTGGCCACAGGAGAGACAAAGAGGCAGTGGAGGATTGATCCCGCGACTTGTCTTTTGGCAGTTAGGAGCGGTCTAGAGCCTGACCTAGGTGACCATAGATTTTAGGGTACTGCTTGTTGCATTTGTTTTGATCGCATCATATTTTCAAAAATCCGTATTATTTTTCAAAACAAACACCGCATTCATTCATTTCCCCTAATTATAAGTCACGCTGCCACTTGTACTAACCCTTTTTAGTGCAAGATAGGCTGGACACGGGATTCTAGTGCCCGACTTGTCCGCGTTTCCCCGATCGACTCCGAAGTCGGTATTTCTCCATTTACCTCTCTTTTACCCACCACCACACCCACACCGATGGATCCGTCTCCATCGAACCTCTTTACCGCTGCTCTGCCGCTGTCCGTTGGTGCGCAGAATCCACCCCGCATCTTTCTCCAAGAGAGGTGCTATCCTTTGTGAGGTCCTCTCACGACCTGCTTATCCATTCCACCAGCCAACGGGGATAATTTTGAGATTAAACCCCAATACATCAACCTTCTACCCAAATTCCACGGTCTCGAGACTGAAGACGCATACGTCTTTATCACCAAATTTGAAAATGTATGCGCGATGATGGGTACATCACAACTTTCTGTGGATGCTATGCGTCTACGTCTTCTTCCATTTACCTTGTGCGATATAGCCGAGAAGTGGTTGTATAACACCACCGCACATTCCATTACGAATTGGGAAGAATTCGTTGCGGCATTCCTTAAGAAATTCTACCCTATGCAAAAGACAGCTCGAATCCGTAGCGAACTATATCAATCCACCCAGCTTCCGACTGAACCATTCTCAAAATGCTTTGAACGCTTCAAAGATCTTTTGGTTCAATGTCCACATCACGGCATCCCGAGATGGGATCTTTGCCGAATCATATATGAGGGCATTAACCCTACCACTAAACAAAACCTTGAGAATATGAGTCAAGGCACCTTTATGACCAAGGATGATGGGGAAGCTTGGAAATTTTTAGAAGAGTTCGCTGAAAAATTATTACAGTGGGAGAGTGGAACCCAGCCATCGTCTAGGGGTGGCATACACCAAATTGACGTGTCCATAGGTGTTCGAGCTGAGATGGCAGCAATGCAAAAGAAGCTCGAAGCTATGGAACACAAATTTTTAGCAGCCTCCCTAAACCCGATGTCGCTCCCCAAAACTGTATGTGGGTGCTGTTCTGATCCTTCTTACTTAACGGAAGAATGTCCATTAAATTCTCCGTTTCAAGGTCACGAGCATACCAATGCCGCATTTCAAAGACCTAGAAACGATCCATATTCTTCCACGTACAATCAGGGTTGGAGGAATCACCCGACTTTGCTTGGAACCAAACCCAATCTCAAAACACGGTTCCAAACCCGAATCAATTCCAAAGGGTCCCTCTACCACAACAGCAACCACTTCAACTCACTCAGCACCCCTACCAGTCACAAAATTTCCAAAATCAGGTCAACCCTCCTGCACCGTCTAATCCTATGCAATCGACCTGTTCTGACGAGTTCTCTCAATTCACTCAAACCATGAAATCACTCCTGTCAAATTTCATGGAAGTGTCGGCTGAGGTTAGGTCTTCCGTTGGTGAGATAAAGAAAAACTCAGCGTCCCAAGCTGAGAGTATCAGAACGATGGAAGCAGAAATTGCACGACTTAAAGCCGAAATGAGTGCGTGAGAAAAAGGGAAACTTCCGTCTCAACCCCTACCGAATCCTGGGCATTACAATGTAAATGCCGTCACAACGTTGAGATCAGGAAGAGTGCTGAATAACCATGTTGGGGAAGAAGTTGATGATATTGAAAATCCTATCAACACCCCGGTTGAGACCTTCCCTCACACACACACTTCTACTTCTGATTCTTGTTCTTCTACCCCACCGCCTTCTCACGAGCCTATTCTCCATTTCCCACTAAGCTCGACACCTCAGCCCACCTCTTCTAGTTCTCCACAGACGATCCCCACTCCTCTTTTGGGATCACGTCTACCCACAGTTCCTTCTCCTATGATGGACCCAGCGCTCATTGCTAAAGCTCCTTACCCGAATCGGTTAAGGGCTCACAAATCAAGTCCACATATGGAGAAAATTATGGAAATGTTCAAATAGGTTAACATCAACATCCCTCCCCTAGATGCGATTCAACAATTCCCCGCTTATGTGAAAATTCTTAAGGACTTGTGCACTAGGAAGAGGAAGACTCAAGTGCCGAAGAAGGTCTTCATGTCTAATAACATTAGCACTGCTTTTATCCCGCAGCTACCAAAGAAACGTAAGGACCCAGGATGTCCTACGATATCGATTTCTATTGGGGGTAAAAACATCTCTTTTAGACCTTGGCGCAAGTGCTAACCTACTTCCATACTCTGTCTATGAGCAGCTAGGGATTGGAGAGTTGAAACCAGCTCACTGCACTCTCCAAATGGCAGACCGTTCGATCACCAAACCTAAGGGTGAACTCGAGGATGCGTTGATAAAGGTTGGGGAATTTGTATTCCCTGTAGACTTCATTATTCTCGATACACAACCTGTAGCAAACCCCCGGAGCCAAATTCCGGTGATTTTGGGTCGACCATTCCTTGCCACTTCCAATGCTGTCATTAACTGTAGAAATGGTTCAATGAACTTATCATTTGGAAATATGACCATTGAACTAAACATCTACAAAATTGGAAGTCGGCCATCAGAACCCTCTGCTCATATCCTTGATGTGTGCTCTGTCCACGAGATTGCTCCCGAAAGTTGCGGAGTTGAGGAACTTTGCTTTACAGATCTCGACGACACTACCACATCACTGTTTGACCTTGCACATGATCTTAGTGAGGACACCATTTCCACACTTGAGTCCGACACTCCTGACTCATCACCATCCGAGTCTGTATCTTTTACAGGCTATGAGCTTCTTTGTGACTCCGAAAATCACTCGATGATCCCACCTTCTATTATTTCTCCGCCAGCATTAGATCTCAAAATTTTACCTTCTCATCTTAAATATGCATATTTAGGTGAGAATGAGTCTTTACCGGTTATCATTTCCGCTTCTCTAGCATCAGAGCAAGAGAATGCACTTTTATCGGTATTGAGATCTAATAGGGAGGCGTTTGGTTGGACCATGGCGGACATCAAAGGGATTAGTCCCTTGATTATAGAACATCATATACATGTGATGGATGATGCCAGACCAACCCGAGAACCACAGAGACGGTTGAACCCCGTCATGAAGGAAGCGGTGATGAAAGAGATCGTCAAATGCCTTGATAGTGGTATCATATACCCAATCTCCGATAGCCAATGGGTGAGTCCAATTCATGTAGTCCCTAAGAAATCTGGCATCACTGTTATTACCAATGAGGTAAATGAGTTGATTCAGACACGCGCCCAAACTGGGTGGCGTGTATGTATTGATTACAGAAACTCAATGCTGCCACGAGGAAAGACCACTTTCCTCTACCTTTCATTGATCAGATGCTGGAACGCTTAGCTGGACGTGCGTATTATTGCTTTATGGTCGGATACTCTGGCTATAATCAGGTCCCCATAGCCAAAAAGGATCAAGATAAAATCACTTTTACTTGTCCTTTTGGTACATTTGCTTATAGACGCATGCCTTTTGGGTTATGCAATGCTCCCGCTACCTTTCAGCGGTGTATGATGGGGATATTCTCTGACATGGTCGAGAATTTTTTGGAGATTTTCATAGACGATTTCTCGATTTTCGGAGACTCTTTTTCTGACTGCCTAACGAATCTTGACGCAGTTCTTACTCGTTGCAAAGAGAAGAACTTAACCTTGAATTGGGAAAAATGCCATTTCATGGTCCAAGAGGGAATTGTGCTTGGACATGTTATTTCATGGAAGGGCATTGAGGTTGACAGAGCTAAGATCGATGTCATTCAAAACCTTCCTCATCCCAAAAGCGTTAAGGATATCCGATCATTTCTTGGCCATGCGGGCTTTTATAGGAGATTCATTAAGGATTTTAGCAAAATTGCTAGACCCTTAACTCTTCTCTTGGCCAAGGATACGACCTTCCACTTTGACTCGGATTGTGAGGCAGCTTTCGACTCACTCAAACACTCTCTCACTATAGCCCCCGTTCGATCGTCTCCAAATTGGGACTACCCCTTTGAGCTTATGTGTGATGCATCAGAATTTGCAGTTGGTGCAGTCTTAGGACAGCACATTGAAAAGATGCCACACGTGATATATTATGCAAGTAAGACCCTGAATGATGCTCAAATCAACTATACAACTACCGAAAAAGAACTTTTGGCGGTTGTATTTGCATTAGAAAAATTCAGGCCTTACTTGATTGGCTCACCTATAGTTGTGTACACTGACCATTCCGCTTTGAAACATCTTCTGGCAAAGAAAGATGCAAAAGGTAGGCTTATACGTTGGATCCTTCTATTACAAGAATTTGATCTTGTTACCAAAGATAAGAAAGGATGTGAAAACGTGGTAGCCGACCATTTTTCACGCATCTCTTCTTCCCCTGTGACCCTGCCGATCAATGATTCATTTCCAGACGAACAACTCTTGAGCGTATCCAATGAACCTTGGTTCAGGGATATTGTGAACTATCTTGTCACAGGACTGATACCCAGCGATTGGTCAAAACAGGACAAATACCGTTTTCTGTCCCAAGTAAAACACTTTTACTGGGATGATCCATACCTGTTTAAGTATTTTCCTGATCAGATCATTCGCCGGTGTGTCCCGAAAGAAGAGTTCAAGAGTGTTCTTTCTTTTTGTCATGATCAGGCCTGTGGGGGTCACTTCGGTCCTAAAAAGACGGCGGAGAAGGTTTTGCAATGCGGATTTTATTGGCCGACCTTGTTCAAGGACGCATTTGACTATTGCAAAACCTGTACACAATGTCAGTACACGGGTAGAATTTCCCGGAGAAATGAAATGCCCCAGCAACCCATCTTAGTGGTTGAAATTTTCGATGTTTGGGGCATTGACTTTATGGGTCCCTTTCCCAACTCCTTTGGGAATTTGTACATACTGCTTGCGGTTGATTATGTCTCGAAGTGGGTTGAAGCCATTCCATGTCGCACTAATGACAAGAAGGTTGTCATTAAGTTCTTAGAAGAAAACATCTTTTCGCGATTTGGACACCCACGCGCTATCATTAGCGATAACGAGACACATTTCTGCAACAGGTCTTTCGAGACTCTGATGCGGAAATACGCAATCAACCACAGACTTTCTACACCCTATCATCCCCAAACGAGCGGGCAGGCTGAGATTTCGAATAGACAGATCAAACAAATCCTAGAGAAGACTGTTGCTGAGAATAGGAAAGATTGGTTGACCAAACTGACGGATGCTCTTTGGGCATTCAGAACTGCATTTAAAACCGACCTAGGGATGTCTCCATATAGGTTAGTGTTTGGGAAGGCATGTCACTTACCAGTCGAGATAGAGCATAAAGCATTGTGGGCTATTAAGGAAATCAACTTTGACTTAAACCAAGCCTGCAACTTTCGGAAGCTGCAATTGAATGAGCTAAGCGAACTCCGCGATGAAGCTTATGATAACGCTGTAATCGTAAAGAATATGACCAAGGTTTTTCACGATAAAAACATTTTGAGGAAAACATTTTCACCTGGTCAGCAAGTCCTTCTTTATGATTCACGACTACACCTTCACGCGGGTAAGCTTCGATCTCAGTGGAAGGAACCTTTTGTTGTGTGGTCTGTATACCCGCACGGGGCAATAGAGCTAGAAAATGTTAAAAACGGCACATTTTTCAAAGTGAATGGACATAGACTAAAGCCGTATTTTTCCACTGACCCCACGGAGGAGCTCCTGTTCTTACAGGAGCCATTTTACCTTGATTAAAATTCCTCCGTCTCACCTCCATGTCCTGTATATTACTGCATCATCTTTTTGAATAGAGGTGAGTGAAAAGAATAAGTTTGGGGGAGGATCTTCACTTATATATTTTTCCCCCACTAATAAATTCCTCCCAGGCTTACAGGTTTTGTAGATATAGCTGTTGGCAACAGTAAGGACACTATTGAAAACAAGTTTGGGGGAGGTTTGTGCTTAGTTTTGCATCATTTGCATATCATTTGCATAAGCACAAAACATTTCTTTAAAAAAACCTATAAAAATTTAAAAATTTTCAAAACCCATTAAATTTTTGTGTAAAAATTTTTGGCTCATCATTTTGTGTAAAAATTTTCAAAACCATAAAAACCTATAAAAATTTAAATTTTTTCAAAAACCATAAAAATTTTAAAATTTTCAAAATATAAAAATATTTAACATTTTTGTACATAAATAAGATAATAAAAGATTAGATAGTGAAAAATTGCATCCAAAAGATTAGAAAAATTTAAGAAAACCAAGAAAATTAGAAGTTCTCTTATACGAACTAGTAATAAGTAGTTATGAGCCGTTGTCCCAAGGGTTAGTAAGATGAAGGAAGTCACTAATTTGAGGATAAAAATAAGTCTGAAAAATAGTTTCTATTCTGGAAAGCCAAACATTTTGAATGTTGATACCCTGCTATTCGCACTTACACACGTCTTGAAGCCCGGGATAGTAGAGGATACCTTGAAATACTCTTGTCTTAAAGCCGATGTATAAAGGGAAAAAAATGAAGAAAATATAAAATGGTAAGAAAAATGGACACTGGTTTTGTTATCACCAAGGGCAATAAAAAAATATATAGCGAGGGTGCCTCTTCACCTAATGCCCTAAGGCCAACTGGTCTGGGAGTCACTGCTATACCTGAGATGGTGCAAGACGAGGAAAATACACCAAATAAGCAAGCACATGAGTAATCGGTCGGTTAGTACCTCAAGAAGTATTAACGGTCGCATGAAATTGTGTGAGCACATCTAAATATTCATTAATTAAAAAAAGTACTGAGGCTAATGGGCAAGAGTATGATAGCTTGAATTGAATTCTCCGGGTGTAGAGATGTCCTTTACACACACGCAGGGTGATATGATCGATGTTTGGAAGAAAAATAGGAATGAAAAATAAGACGATGTTTTATTGAGGGAGGACGTGATTTCTGACATCTTTTCATAACCATTAAGATAGGGCTCATGACAACCGAAAAGCTAGCTTAGTTGGAAATCCTAATTTTCAAGGCTTTTCTTTTACAATTATCTTCTTTAAATGTAATATTCATGATCTTCCTTTTATTATTGGATTTTGTGGGTGCAATCCGCTGAAAACCCTCAGGAGACAACACTCCTCCTACTAGAGACACCTAGAGGTTTAAAGGCTTGTTGCACGTGCTCAGTGCAATCGTGTTGCCTACGAAAGTATGCTAGTTAGTTTTTCTCTTTCTTTTCTCCTTCTCTTTTTAATAAAACAATTTGATCGAGATGATCGAAAATAAGGTTGGGGGAATTTGATCAGTTGAAAATACTGCATTTTTAACACGGCAATTTCCCTATCATTTGCACTCATCTAGAAGTGTTCGGTATTCATATTGCACATATTAGCAAAACATCTCTGAAATACCAGTTTGCATGTGTTAGAATTTAAAACGGGCACTTTTAGGGAAATTGTGTGTTTATCATGGCATCGCATCATTCTTGTATAGCGCAACTCTTGTCTTGGAGTCTATGCAGGAAATTCCAGAAGCAAAGCCAAAATTGGGAAAAAAGCTGATAAAAGATACGCTAACTCCAAGATGTGAGATCTGGTAGTGATATAGAAATCCATATAAAATTCAACATATCAGAAAAAGGCCCAAAACTCAGCCCAAGCAAGTAACAGAGAGCCCAAGCCCTGAAGCTTCAACAGAGCCGCGGTTCCGCGGCGGGAGCCCGCTTGCGCCGCGGAACCGCGGCGGCTTGATGGCGCCAATTGCTCAAATTTTGCCACGTGCCTATCTCTAACGGCCCAAGCTTCCAGAAGACCCCAGAAGCTCCACGTGGCGCATCTAGAAAGCTCGGCTTAACAAACTATTTCTAGAAGGCTCTCTTTAACAAACTTTTGAAGGGAAAATTCAAATTTGAAATCCTAGATCTAGGGTTTTGAGGTCTATAAAAAGGAGCCTAGATCTAGGGTTGAGGTGGTTGAAGAATCATCCATCATCTTCTACCCACAAGTTGAGTGACACGACTTGTGCCTCAAAACCCTAACTCCAATTCCAAAATCAAGATCAAGATCCCGAGTACCATTCAAGCAAGAGAGCCTTCAACCTTTAGAAAGCGACGCCGGATTTCATCGGAGCAAGAGATTCAAGGAGATCCGCGACTCAAAGAGCCGAGCGAGGCCGAAATCGACGATCTAGTTCCTTCCTTTTGTAAATTCAAAAGAGTTGTAACGAAATTTGTTGATAAATAAAGGTGAAATTTCTATATCTTGCTTATCTCATAATTCAAGCATTATGATTCGATCTCAATTTGTGATTGTATTTGATATTATGATGTTTGAGTAAAACTCCGCTTGTGTAGGAGTTGTGACGATCAATAGATGATGATGATTTAAACTCTTTTATAATTCTTAAATCCTATAACATTTGTAAATTCTTGTGAATCTAATGATCGATGATCTAATTTCGAGACGATACTTTCTTGATTGTGTTCGCTCAAAACTAAAGATCAACAATCGATCATTAGATTTACTAGAAGCTAGATCTTGAATGAGATTTATCGAAATGACAAAGGATGAGATGAGGAATCCCTAAATTCTTCGCAAGATCCTTAACTCTTGGTAAATTTTCATCGATCTAGTATCAATTCGTTAATGGATAAGAATGAGTAATCATTAGATCTCATCACATCTATAGATCCGATCTACTCCTACGAGCTACACTTCGAATCTTGATTGTTGGTTGGAAATTATCACACATCTCATTTCTTGATTTTAATGTTTTTTCTAGATCTAGATTTTTCTAATTCTTGATATTCAATTACAAATCATGAATTGTTTTCTTTTCTTTAAATTTTCGACTCATCTAATTCGAAAAGTGAACGAATCTCACTTTCCCTGTGGACGATCCGCACTTACTAATGCGCTACATCCGACACCATTATTGATTGCGGTCAAAATATTTTTGGTTGTGATTTTTCTATATAATTTTCCATACTACACAATCGGAAAATATCATCCAATCATGGCTCGACACGCTCGATGTCGCCACTGGTGCCGGGTAAGGAAAGCTGGGGGCAACTCCCCCTCTGGGCTAACTCCACCAGCCCCAACGGTGGGAGTCAATGCTGTTGTTCCAACCGGGAACAGCTTTGAATTGCTGAACAGGGTGCGCAGGAACTCTCCTACCGCCGTACTGAAAAGATCTCCCCCATCCGTGGAGAATGTTACAGAAACGAAGCCGGAACAGTCCCTTCAACGGCTTTCTTCCAAAATTTACAAAGTCCGGCGACGGGTTTAGGACTCAGTGATTGATCAAGATTACCCTCGCCGACAAAAGAAAGTGAAGGTTTAGCAGAAAGAGAACCGTCATGTCAAGCCACAAAAGACGACGGCTACTTGGGTGCCCGCTGCAACGGCCCCCTCGACTTCAACTGCTTAAAAGAGATGGAGGCCAGAGAAAGCCCCTGTGAGTGCGGAAAACAGCAAAAACACTGAGCCCAAACGCCCTAAGTCTGGGGGCATGATGGTGCATACCGTTTATATGGCTTCCGGAAAAGAGGAAAGCCGTTCTTCTACGGGCCATCGACCGCTTACCCTATCGATAACGAAGGCTTAGGAACAACAGCAGTAGAAACTTCAGGATATGCTGACTGCAATGGCCGCACTTACTGGGCCAAGAGAAAATCCAGAAACTCCGGAGCAGCGTCAGGAACAAGAAACTGACACCGAATTCCTCCGAAGAATGCTCGAGAGGAAAGAAAAAGAGGCTGCGGAACAGGCAGCCAATATAAAACGAATGGCTCTCTTGTTCCAAGACATGGCTGGGATGATGTTACAGCCGGAACCTCCGGCTGAAGACCCCCCGATTATCATTGAAGACGACAGAAGGGAAACATCGAACCCTCCTCCGGCTCTTTCAGCAGCCAAAGAGGAAACCATCTCCAAGGCCGCTCTGGATGACTACATTGCTCAGCAAATACGAGCTCACCATGCGAATGAAGCGGCCGGCCAAATTGTTAAAACTGGGCGACCATATCCAGGCTGGTATGACCAAATAATGTACCCGCCGGGATATACGATCCCTAAATTTCATGTATAAAAAGGGACGGGAAATCCGCACCAGCATGTCGCCCAGTTCAAGGCTCTATGTGGTAACACCGGAGGCGATGATAAACTGCTACTTCACCAGTTCATCGGCAGCTTGTCAGAGACGGCATTCGAATGGTATTCTGAACTTCCAAACGACTCCGTCAAGACATTCGCGGAGATGGAACTGCTGTTTACACAGAGATTCACGAGCGCTAGCGAGCGTACCCCGATCACCGCATTAATTAACGCCAGGGTGAAGCCAGGCGAAACTTGGGTACAATAGGCAATACGATGGAAAAATTTATGGTCAAAATGCGAGCAGCGCATCGAAGAAGCGCCGGCAGTGGGCATGTTCGTGGGCACTCTTGACCCTTAAGCGACCATCTCGCAAATCATGATGTTCTTCAAGCCAACTACTTTTCAGGTCTTGATTGACAAGCTGGCCCAAATGGATCAGATGGGTCATAGACCATCTCCTCCAAAGACAAACTCTCGAAATGAAAAAGGAAAAGGAAAAGCAACTTTCGTCGCCAATACTCAACAACAGCCGAGCAACTTAAAGCCGGTTGTTCGCCAAGAAAACAGGCATCCACGCCCATCCCTCGAGGAGAGACTAGGACATCCTTACTCGTTTCCCCAGGATAAAACGAGGAGACTGTTCGAACTGGCAGTACGCAACAGACTCATCGAGCTGCCGGATCCAAAACGTCCGTTGCAGCCAGGCGATGTCAACAATCCTAATTACCACCCTTACCACCAAGCAGTAAGCCATCCAATCGAAGATTGCTTTGTCTTCAAAGGCTGGATTAAGGACCAATACGAACAAGGCAAGTTCGCATTATCCAAAAACTGGAAGGTGAACCCACCACAACCTCATGCCCCTAAAAAGGTGGACATGCCGGGGGCATCGTGCTCATTCATAAAAAAAGCCCCATGGACCGAAAAGTCCGTAAACTAGAAATTCGCCTCAAATACGGCAATTGCGGACCGAAACGTCCTTAAACTAACAATGGACCACTATGTCCTAAAACTGGCGACGGGCCGAAATGTCCTTAAACTAACAATGGACCAATATGTCCTAAAACTAGCTGTTGACCGAGACGTCGATAAACTACTGTGGATTGCAGCGTCCCAAGGCTGACACAAAAAAGAAGAATAATAAAAGAATAAAAAAAAAGAAAAAGAAAACGGTATGTCCATAAACAAAATGGGCATGGATGAAAACCCGAAAGGGCTCCGTGAGTAAAAACAGTAAGGCTACCGGCGAGCTTTTGTGAAAACCCGAAAGGGCGCAACCTCGTTACAAGACACTTGTAAGGTCCTCTCAACCTTTAAGGAGAAACCACCTGCGTGAGATCCTTACGACTCACAAGGGAGCAACACACTTAAGGATCCCCTTGATTCCTAAGAAGAAATTACACTTGCGAGATCCTCACGACTCGTAAGGAGAACCCTCTTATGAGACCCTCACGGCTCATAAGATTCAAAAGTCTTAAGCTACAGGGATCTGAACCTGTTCTTAAGCGGTTACCACAACCTCCAACAATGCCCTATAAGCGGCTCAGTGCTGACCCTTGTATACAATCCACGGGCGCGAATAAACATTTCCCTAACAAAGTCCCATCCGTGACTAGGGATATGTTTACCTGGTGAACAACCTTTGTAAGTCCTCTCGACTTATAAGGAGAAAACACACTTGTAAGATCCTTACGACTTATAAGAGAACACACACTTAGGAATCCTCACGATTCCTAAGGAGAAAACGCATCTACGAGATCCTCACGACTCGTAGGGAGAAAAACCTTTATGAGACCCTTACGACTCATGAAATCAAAAGCCTTAATCGACAGGATCCTAACCCTGTTTGCTAAGCCACCTTTGTTCGACATCGACGGAGGCAAATGATGATTCGCTTCTGGAAATGTCCTAGTTGTAGCGGTGCTGATGCCGAAATCGGTTTCTAACTCCAAGCTTGCAGCAAAGAAGCTAGCGAGCCGCACATGCATACGAAATAGCCGAAATGATGGGGCAATTTGCAACAAAATCAGCAAGTAAAAATGTATGCATGCAAAATAGCCGAAATGATTGAGCAACTCGAAATAAAAAGCAGCGAATAAAAATAAAATAAATAGCTAAAATGATTGGGCGCTGCAAAAAATAGCCGAAATGATTGGGCAATCGTGACTTTCGCGAAATAAAAGCTGAAATGATAGAGCATTGCGGAAAGAAATAAAAAAACATAAATAAAACTTATGCCCTATAGGTGATATCACATCAATCCCTGTATACAATACAGGGGCACAAACAAAGAAGGAATCACACCTTCCCTCCCCAGGCTTCATCAGAAAACGAAGCCAAATATCGACGGTTCAGGGATAGCCTAGAGATCATCAACAGCGTTCCTCCCCATTCCAGCAGGATTCAGACACTGTAATCAACCCTGGAGCTACATCAAAACCCCAGCTCCACCTCAGCATTCGTCTCGTTACAGCAGATGCAATGTCAACAATAGCGTTCCTTCGTAGTCCAGCAGGATGCAGATGCAACGTCAATGAAATACCTCACGGTCGAAACAAAGCGGAGTGACGGCAAAATCCCAGCTCCACCTCAGCATTCGTCTCGTTACAGCAAACGCAATGTTAACAACAGCGTTCCTTCGCAGTCCAGCAGGATGCAAATGCAACGTCAACGAAAGACCTCAAGGTCAAAACTACGGAGCCACGGCAAAATCCCTAGTTCCAAGTCTCGACGGCCACATCTACAGCCTGGAGATCCACAACAGCATTCCTCCTCATTCCAGCAGGACTCAGACGCAACATCACCAAACGGAGCCACGGAAAAATCCCTAGTTCCAAGTTTCGACGGTTCACAAACAACTTAGAGACAACCACGACATTCGGCTCAATACAGCAGACGCAATGCCAGCAAACGAAGCAAAGGACAAATTCCTAACTTCAGGGTCTTGACGGCAACTCATATAAAACCTGAAAGACTATCGGAGATCATCCCACACCAGCGCGGAGTGGTCACCACCTCGACGTTCGTCTCGATACAGCAGACCAGATGTCACTACAGCGTCCTTCCTCCAACAGGATTAGGACACGCCAAAGGAAACGAAACGAAGGCCAAATTCCTAGCTTCAGGGTCTTGACGGCAACTCATATAAAACCTGAAAGACTATCATAGATTATCCCATGCTAGCGCGGAGTGGTCACCACCTCGACGTTCGTCTCGATACAGCAGACGAGATGTCACTACAGCGTTCTTTCTCCAGCAGGATTCAGACGCGACAATCAAACAACGGAGCCACGATAAAATCCTTAGTTCCAAACCTCGACGGTTCACCAGCAACCTAGAGATAACCGCGACATTCGTCTCGATACAGCAGACGCAATGCCGGCAAACGAAGCGAAAGCCAAATTCCTTGCTTCAGGGTCTTAACGGCAACTCATATAAAACCTGAAAGACTATCGGAGATCATCCCACCCCAGCGCGGAGTGGTTATGACTCATCGAGGCTCTCCAAAATAAGCCTAACCTCAAGTAAAAAGCGTTATGGCAAAATTCCTAACGCTTGCTCTTCCGACGGTCAAACTGCCTAGGAAGATTGCTTGAAGACATCTTGTCCAGCCCCCAAAGGGATCAGAGACACGACAGTCGTAAGGCTACTCGAACAGCAAGATTGCTTATTGAGGAATACATCAGCCAACGCGACGGTACGACGGGCAAAACCCTAGTTCCACAGACCCTAACGAACCTCTGTCGTAAAGAGCAAAGGTTAACTGTAACATTAGGACATTCTTGCGAGAACTCCTCGATTCATCTCAACCTCAGAGAGATCAGCGTCCTTGACGAGAGCATCTCAATTCGCGTCAACCCACAGAGAAATCAGTGTCTCTGCAGGAATGTACGACGTTAGCAAAACGGAGCCATGGCAAAGTCCATGTTCTAAATCTCGACGGTTCACAGATAGCCTGGAGATCGTCTCAACATTCGTCTTATTACAACAGATACAACATCAAGCAAAGCGGAACAACGGCAACTCCCAGTTCCATGACTCGGCGGTGCATAGATGACCGAGAGTCAAACCCTGACTCCGTGAAATGCGGATAAAGTCAACCATTCCTGGTCACATAGAACGCGGCTTATGTCAATCCTGACCCCATGGGAAACGTCCAGAGCGGATCCTGGTCCTCGCAGAGCATGGCAATGACCCCGTGTGAAGCATCCAGAGCGGAGCCTGGTCCTCGCAGAACACGAAAATGACCCCGTGGGAAGCATCCAGAGCAAAATTCCTGGTTACGTGGAACGCGGCTTAAGCCGGTCATGACCCCGTAGGAAACGTCCTGAGCGGAGCTTGGTCCTCGCAGAACACGGCTATAACCCCGTGGGAAGCATCCAAAGCAACTCCTGATTCCGTGAAATGCGGTTGATGATAACCTCACCCATCACTTACGGGTCCTCACGACTCGTAAGGGAGCAAACTCTCTTGTGAGACCCTTACGACTTTCAAGAGAAAACACACTTAGGAATCCTCACGATTCTTAAGGAGAAATTACACCTACGGGATCCCCTCGACCTGTAGGGAGAAAATTCTTTATGAGACCCTCACGGCTCATAAAGTTGAAAAGTCTTAGGAGGCAGATCTTAACCCTGAATCCTAAGCCATCATTGTCCTGCAAAGAAATCGAAATAGACTATCTGCAGAATACATTTGCTAAAAGGGACACACCCTCATAAAAAAAAATATATATTTTATTCATGAACCAAATTGAATACAAAGTACAATTCATGAAAGAACAAAAAATATACTCTCATTCAAGAGTATGTATAAAAGAAGAATAAAAAATGTGTATATACAATTCATCAAGTCGGTGTGCGATTTAGTAGATTGGCCAGTTCATCCCTTTTTCGCTGAGCCTCGCCTTCATGATTCAGTATCGTCAAAAGACGGGTCTCCGCTTGAGCCTGTTGGGCCTGGTACGAGGCAAGCCGGCCTTCAAGCTCTTTTTCAGTGGCTTTATGGGCTTCGACCATTTCATGAGTAAACACAGCGGCCTTATCAATGGCTACCGCCTCCTTGATAGCCTCTTGAAGCACTCGCCAAAGTTCATACGCTTTAGTGGCCTTGGCCGTAAGGTTGGCTTGAAGCTCCCTCAGTGCTTTGGAAGCCAGCTCCCTCTCCGAAAACTTGCGGCCGAGCCTTTTCTCACATGATATCGTGTTCGCAGCACACCGCTTGATCAGCCCCTGTAAGCTCGCCTTCACGGCCACAACCTCCGAAGGAAGGCGTGTACATTCGAGGACATGCAAGCAAGCCTCCACCTGCCGACAAAACTCAACCCAGACTTGAACCAATGTTTCACTATGGTGGGTGTCAAGAAAGGGAAGAGAGCCGTTAGCTTCAGAGGCAAACGCTTCGGCCGAAGGTCCTCGATTAAGGATGTTAGGGAGGCGAGGCTTAGCTTTGCCATCCGTTCCGAGGCACGCAGAGCATAAGGGCCGGGTGGCATGGCGATGCGAGACTCCAGCGCGGTAAGAACTGGCAGAGCTGTTCAGATTTATAAACAGTCAGCGAAACTTGTAAGCAAAGAACAAATGGAACGATGTTGAGACTTTACTTACCCACAGTCATGCAAGAGGGATCTGAAGGCTCCCCAGGCCCGTCAAGAACCTCAACCTCGTCGTCGGCCTCCAGAACTGCAAAAGACGTCGGTGTCATTTTATGAAATAGTGATAATGATGTGAAAAGAGGGTAAACAACACTAACCTTACCCAGAAGAGAGGACGATGCGCTGAGGAGATATCGCTTGCGGAGCAGCCATCTCCAACAGGCACTGAAAGGACTGCCCGGGAGACAGATCAGCAATAGATGCTGCCAATCCGCGCAATTCTGAAAAGACAGAAGGGTTCAGACAATGGAAAGATTATTAATGTAAAATATAGAAGGCTACCTTCGACGCTCCTCCCATTCTGAGCTGGAAGGATAGCAGCTTCAGCGGCCTCCTCCGTGACCTCAGGTACATCATCGGGGACACGGACCAGTGTAGCGGCTTCCGAGCGAGGAGCAACGACTGCCACTGTAGGCTCCAACAAAAGGACGGTAGCCTCAAATACCTATACCTTAGTCTCCGGGTTGCCCTCAGGAAGATCCATTAGAGCGGCGACCGACAAAGATGCCTCCCCCAAGGAAGCAAGCGCTTCGGGAGCGGGAACCACCGAGGGAGACTCTATCGCAAGAGCAACGGTTGCATCGACCCCCTACACACTGATTGGTGTTTCACTGGGGATATCAGCAAAATCTATAGTCAAAACATGACTCAGAGCCTCCGCCGCCGCCGAAGTCCCTGCAAAGTTTGTACGAGGATAAGGATACATATATATGTATGCAAGCAATACAAAATATTACAAAGAGATACACGAACATACCGATGCGCAAGGGAGCTTCTAGTATGGCTTTTTCAAGCCGACGTTCCTTCCTGAAGAGATGTGCTCGCCGAGATCCGAGGGTAGACTTGTGGCCACCGGTCCACAATGAAAGCGCGTCCTCGTCGTCGGCCGAAACAGCCTGTTTAAGGGCCCTTTCGCCCCATTCTTCCAAAGGGATTATGAATCGCCGCCGTATCCACGGAGGGTCTTCGTAAAAGATGACGGCAAGGTAAGGCTTCTTCGGAATCCTTACGTTCTCGGATTCATCTTGCGAACGTCTTATAGCCTCAGCCAATTGTGCGGCTTCCTCGGCAGACGAATTCGGGAAAAATAGGCCACCATCCGATCTTGCATAGCTAGTGGTTCATCCTGAAGAATAGGCTCGGACTCTATTAAAGAGTCAAGCAGATTGGTGACCGTCTTCCTCCGCCTTTTGGACCCAGGACTAACCGCCGAAGACGATCGTTTCCTCCCCCGTGGAGCTTTGGTACGGCGCTGACCCACTTCACCTTCAATGTCCTCGCTTGGCGGTGCCACTGAGGACGACACGACTATTGTTGACGCCGCGGATGATGATACTGCTACCGGCGCCCTATTAGCCCTTGATTGAGCCCGAGTACTCGGTGGCATACCGGCTGTGGGAGTTAAGTCCACTTCCGCCGCCCTTGAAATAAGCACGACACTGGTATCCCTCAAGGGAGGGCGAACCGTTGCACGCGGTTGCAGCAGAACTCCCGTGGCTTGAATCGGAATGGGAGCGCTGTATCCAAGAAGCACCCTCTTCTCCTCAGCAATAATTGGACTGGCCCGGTGGAGGTACCAGCCCGTGAAAAACCCCACACATCGAGGAACATTATCAGCTTCAGGGATCATGAAGCAAGAACTAGTGTTCAGCCGCATAAAGTGATGAGCGGCGTCACGAACAGCTTCAGGCGATGGACTAGGCACCACTGTAAATGCTTTGAAGGGGACGCCCTGATCATATCCAAGTTGCCGGGCAAAGTGGAGTGGGTTGTACCGCATAAAGAGGGCCGCATCATTCTGACGAAATACCAGATAACCTGGTCTGATCGCGTATAGGTGCATGCTTCCCTGGGCTTCAGAGAAGGTACCCCCTCTTTCGACAAGTCGCAGAGCTGTTGGATCGGTCCTGAGGGAGAAAATAGGACTCGATCGATGAATACCATTCCGCCCGTATTAGCATAGGGAGCGATCAGCACACGAATAGCCCCAGACTGAGTCGGGTCAGGAGCAGAAGCGCCCACCAGCCGCATAAGTCACGGAAAAGTGTAAGTGTCATGAAATTTGGGACTTTGGTGCGCAGCAAAGGCCCCCAACACGTGCATCTCAATCCAGAACGTGAAGTAATGAAGAGAGAAATTTACCACATCTACACCTGGAGTTGAGGTATTAGCCGTGGCGCCTAACCCATGATATAGATGCGCTAGCCCTACAATGCCCACAGCTAGTCGCGTTCCCTCAGCAATGCTATGAGCAGGGTAAATAACCGAGACTCTCATGAAACGGCGATGCATGGGAATGATGAACCAGCTAAGCCAAACGCTGATGAAGCCCACAAAGAAAGTTTCCTCATCCATACCAGGAGCTGCAATCGACTCGAAAGATACCGCCGACATGACGGGAATGTAATACTGCGGCAAGTCCTCTTCTTTAGTCGGCCGCCTGTTTAAACCAAACCCAAAAGGGTCGTTTATGTTCGCGAAGATAGGAAATCTTCGCGAAGGAAACAAGCGATAAAACTTTTAAAGTGACGCCCTGCTCCGTGAACAGTTTGTCAAAAATACTCAGAGTCTTGATCAAACTCGGGCGCTTGTGGCGGACGGCGTTCTCGGTAGACAGGCCGTCAAGCATTGCAGTCTCGGTTTCGAAGACATACTCATCGGGAGGCAGCAATTCTTCATATAGTGTCCCCCTGAACGGCAGCCCTAAGATCTCGCGAAATTCTTCCAGAGAAATTGAAACTTCGCGTTCCCCTAGAAGGAAGGTGTTGGTGGGAAGATTCCATTGGTTCAAGAAAGCCTTAACCCACCAGACATGAGGAGATTGGTAGTGGAAAAGGGATGCATATATCGCCTGATAAAGTCCAACTCTTTGCAGTCGCGAGCGATGGGCGGACAGGATGTAACGAGCCCAGAGAAGGTAGCCCGTGGGATGTCGAGGGGTAAGCCCTATCTTGTAAATCTATCCCCATGGCTGGGCTTCGCCCTGGCAAATGCGGCGCCCCAAAATATCTATAGCCGGCACCGGATGGTTCGGAATACCAGTTGTTGATGGCTCAAGCCGTCCCATAGGGGTCCAATTCGGCATCTGCACAGCAAAGGCGTCCGGTTTCCTGATGGGAATGGCTTCGATCCATTTCGTGAAGTAGTCCACCGTGACAAGGATGTACTTATGCCCGCCCGTACCAGTAGGGAACTGGCCTATCATATCCATTCCCCACTGGGCAAACGGCCACGGGGAGGTCAGGGCGGTTAGCTCGGTAGCCGGAAGGCGAGGTATGCTCCCATAGAGTTGGCAGCTTTTGCATCTCCTGACCAGCTTCTGGGCGTCCTGATGAATGGTCGGCCAGTAGTACCCCTGGAGCAATGCCTTCTATATTAAGGTGCGGGCTCCTTAGTGTACGCCGCCGACCCCTTTCTGGATCTCATGGAGGACGTAATCAACTTCGTGGGGGTCAACGCACAGCAGCAGGGGCTGAATGAAGGACTTCTTGTAGAGGTTCCCATTGCTCCAGACGAAATGGTGAGCTCTAGCTCGGAGACGGCAGGCTTCTCCCCGATCTTCTGGGACCGTACCTTCTCTCAGGAATTCCACGAGGGGCTTTCTCCAGTCCCGGTCTTCTTCCCGGGCTGTATACACTTGAAGTATTGTTGCCCCATCTTCCACGCTGGGCCGCGGCAAGACCTCGAACAGGATGCTCCTCTTGTTGTTGGCCGAGTAGGATGAAGCCAGCTTACTCAAGGCGTCGGCTTGGACGTTGAGCTGTCTGAGGATTTGCTTTACCTTGACATCGTCAAATTCCTTCCGCAGTCTTCTTACCTCGGCCAGATTCTTCACCATCAGAGGCTCCCGCACCTCGAATCGGCCGGTCACTTGACCAACGACTAGGGCGGAGTCGCTGCGGATCCGAATCATTTTCAGCCCCAGTCCCGAGGCTATGCGCAGTCCAGCCAGCAAGGCCTCGTATTCCGCCGCGTTATTTGAGGTCTTGAACTCGAGCTTCAGGGAATACTCCACTTCTGTCTCATTCGGGCCCCGAATGATGAGGTCGGCACCACAGCCTTCCTCGGTCGAGGACCCGTCGACGTAAAGGATCTAATCAGGGACTGAGTCGGGCTTCCCGTCGACAGAGGGTTGAGCTGAGGGGGCCGGCGTTGACTCCGATTTCTTGCTGGGGATGGTTCACTCGACGATAAAGTCGACCAGGGCTTGTGGTTTGATGGCCTGCCTCGGTCGGTATTTTATGTCGAACTGGGACAACTCCCACCTCCACTTCTCCAAGTGGCCAGAGGACTCGGGTGAGGCGAGGATAGCCCCCAGAGGGCGCTCGGTAAGAACGAGGATGTTGTGCGCCTGGAAATAGTGACGTAGCTTCCTTGAGGCCACGATAAGTGCCAAGACGATTTTCTTTATGGCCGGGTACCTCGTTTCTGCGTCTTTAAAGACGTGGATCATATAGTATACCGGCTTCTGGACCCTGTTCCCTGATAAAAATCAGGAAATACCTCAATGAGGTATCACGTGCTCACACGTGACCAAGGGTCACGTGTTGACACGTGATAGTTTCCCATGATCTCCACTTTATACAATTAAAATTCTAAATCAAACAAAAATGTAACAAAACAGCTAAGGAAATACCTCAATGAGGTATCACGTGCTCACACGCGACCAAGGGTCACGTGTTGACACGTGATAGTTTCCTAAGATCTCCACTTTATAGAATTAAATTCTAAATCAAAGAAAAGTGTAAAAAAAATGGTTAAGAAAAGACCCCAATGGGGCATCACGTGCTCACACGTGACCAAAGGTCACGTACTGACACGTGATGGTCCTTTAGCCCTGTTAAGAGACAGAATTGAATTCTGAATGAAAGAGGGTCACGTGCCAACACGTGATAGGTCCCTTAGCTCTTTAACTAATAGAATTAAATTCTATTTCAATGATCAAACATTGGGATCACGTGCCAACAAGTGATGGGCTTTAAAAGCCTTATAAGTTAATAGAATTAAATTCTAATTAAGAGAAATCAAAGACCCTAACTGGGAAAGTATTTCTTTAAATCTTTCAAAAAACAAACAAAAAGGATTATGCTCTGTAAAGTGGAGCACCGTTGGATTAAAAATCCAATGGTAATTAAAAATCACCAGTTTGTGGAAAGATTGTATATAAGGAAAGATCTCCCTAAATTTCACCAAAAATAACAAACAGAATATCTTCTGGATTAAAAATCTAATGGTGAATAAAATTCACTGCGTGATCTAAAAGATCATGTTAGTTACAAAAACAACCAAAATCTTTCAATGAAAGATTTACTAAACAAATTGATTCTTTTCTTTCTCCTATAAATAGGAGCCAAGAAGAGGAAGGGAAAAGAATTTTTTGGAGATCTTGAAATTTTCTGAAGGAAAATAGCAGAGAGAAGAAAAAGGAGAATTCAATTCTCAAGAAAAGAAAACCTAGGTGAGAAGGGGGAAAGGGATCAAAGCTTCATAAAACAGAGAAAGAGAATTTAATTCTCAATCTAAGAGTTTAACTCTTCTGCAAAAGAACTTAGTTCTTCCTCTGGTTGAAGATTTGTAGAAGCAAATCTCCCCGCAAGTTGAGAATTTAATTCTTATCGGGGAGATTCTGCCATGCAGATCCAAAATTTAGAGGGGGAATTGAGTTTAGAGAATTTAATTCACCCAAAAATAAAACTAGGGTTTAACCGTATATGAGAATTTAATTCTCCCAAATTCACAGGAATTTAATTCCTCCAAGATAAAGCCAGCGTTTAATCCTATATGAAAATTCAATTCTCTTAAGTTTATAAGGATTTAATTCCTTCAAGATAGACAAAACTAGGGTTTAACCCTACTTGAGAATTTAATTCTCTCAAATTCACAGGAATTTAATTCCTCCTAAATGAAATTAGCGTTTCACCCTACATAAGAATTTAATTCTTCCACATGCATAGGAATTTAATTCCTTTAAAAACTAAATTAGGGTTTAACCCTACAAAGAATTTAATTCTTAAAAATAAAGAGACTTGAAAGATCTCCATGCATGTAAAGAACTAGATCACGTGTCCTCACGTGACCCCTAAACAGATCCCCAAAAAATGAGAAGGAAAAATCTTTGGGGCAATGCCTCACGTGCCCCCACATGACCCTCATAATATAGGAAACAAAAACAAAGGCAGTATTGGCTTTGGGCGCTCTCGCGTGTTACCACGTGACCCCTAATAAATGCTTTAATAATCAATGCACAAATATCCATCACGTGCCAACACGTGATGGCCAGAAGATTAAAAGTGTTTAACACTTATTTGCAGAACAAAGTAAAGGAGATCTGGCCCCACCTTTGGGTGCCCTCACGTGTCCCCACGTGACCCCTTCCTCTCTAGTGTTTAACACTAATTTGAGCGGTTTATTTCCAGTTTTAACACTGTTGTCCTCTAGTGTTTAACACTACTTTGAGCATTTCATTTCCAGTGCTTAACACTGCTGTCCGCTAATGTTTAACACTATTTTTAAGCCAATCTTAGCCAAATTGGCTAAGTTTCCAGAGGCAAAAACCTCTCCTTTAACTAAACCTCAAAGTTGAGTAAAACTCAGAACTACAATGTTTAATGCTCAGTCAAAGACAAAAATGTTATCAGAGACCTCAAACTCTTGTTTAGCATTGCTAAATGATGGGGGCTGAACCCAGACAAATGTCTAATGGTCCAATAAAGGGCCAATATTTCAAACTTAATTGGACTTAGCCCAAGTTGGCCATAAGTCATCAATTCAGATTTAACTGAGCCAATGTGCTCATAATCTAATTAATTGATCTTAGTTCCAAATTGGACTACAGATCCCCAATCAACTTTGGTTCAAGGGTACATCTCTTCACTCCTTTGATATTTATCGTTGTAATCCTTCAACGTCTTCAGAGAGGTGACGGGTCCCGACAACCACACATTTCACGGACTATGATGTCCTTAATCTTGACTATAAGGTCTTTAAACTCATGGACTATGATGTCCTTAACCTCGACCGTGATGTCTTTAAACTAACATTGGACTATAGGGTCCCTAAACTCATGGACTATGATGTCCTTAAGCTTGACTGTGAGGTCTTTAAACTCACGGACTATGATGTCCTTAAGCTCGACCGTGATGTCCTTAAACTAACAATGGATCGTAATGTCCTTATACTAAGATTGGATCACCATGTCCTTAAACTGGTAATTGACCGCAAAGTCCCTAAACTAGAACAATAGAGCCCAAATGCTCTTTTGTTGGATCTAAATGATCCCGTTAAGTAGATCTTAGTCTAAAATTAGACTAGCGTATCCTTAACAAATGGTTAAGTTGACCTTAGTTTAAAATTAGACTAACGTGTCCTTAACAAACTGTTAAGTTGATCTTAGTCTAAAATTAGACTAACGTATCCTTAACATACGTTTAAGTTGATCTTAGTCTCAAATGAGAATAACGCATCCTTAAACCCAACCCCAAACCCAAATCTAAGAAAATACGGATTTGGACTAATCCACGCCCTACGGGCGACAACATAAATTAGTCTCCGTATACAATTCACGGGCAACCAAAAACAAAACAAACACACACGGCACGAAGTGACCATCTGGAGAAGGAGAAAGTGGTTACCGCGATGCGGTAGCGTAATTAACTGCAGGAGCTTGCACCTGCAGGGAAGAGCGTCCCCACAATCAAAAACCCCTCAAACGAGGGGGAATCTGACGAAGTCTGCTACATCGGCCGCATCCGTTCAAACCTTCGATACACGATGTCAAAAATCAACTTGGCATCTTCGGAGAGGTGGACGGATAGCACCAATTAGCATCTGCCCCGAAATTCAGGCAAGACGGACCGGCGCGGTCGTGTGTTTCGGCGGAGAACAGACCCCGTCGACCTCTCGGATGAGCACTGATCCCGCTGCTTGGTCGGATACCTCTAGATATAGCGATAGCTCGACCCCTTCAACCGGTCGGGTGAGCAGCGGGGGGGGGGGTCGCAAGGTGCCTCTTCAATTGGTCAAAGACGGTCTGGCACTCTTCCAACCACTCGAACCTTGGAATTTTCCTTAGAGCCTTGAAGAACGGGAGGCACTTCTCCCCAGACCTCGACATGAAACGTGATAGAGCGGCTACCCGCCCTGTCAGCCGCATGATCTTGACATTAGTCTTGGGTGCGGCCGTTCCCCTCCGAACACAGAGATGCGACCGCGTAGGTTCGTCTTGCCTGAAATTCGGGGCAGATGCTAATTGGTGCTATCCGTCCACCTCTCCGAAGATGCCAAGTTTATTTATAACACCATATATCGAAGGTTTAAACGGATGCGACCGATGTAGCAGACTTCGTCAGATTCCCCCTCGTTTGAGGGGTTTTTTATTGTGGGGACGCTATTCCCTGCAGGCGCAAGCCCCTGCAGTTAATTACGCTACCGCATCGCGGTAACAACTTTCTCCTTCTCCAGATGGTCACTTCGTGTCGTGGGTGTTTGTTTTGTGTTTGGTTGCCCGTGGATTGTATACAGAGACTAATTTATGTTGTCGCCCGTAGGGCGTGGACTAGTCCAAATCCGTATCTTTCTTAGATTTGGGTTTGGGGGTTTGGGTTTAAGGATACGTTAGCCTCATTTGAGACTAAGATCAACTTAAATGTTTGTTAAGGATACGCTAGTCTAATTTTAGACTAAGATCATCTTAACGGGATTGTTTAGATCCAACAAGAGAGCAATTGGGCTCTATTGTTTAGTTTAATGACATTGCGGTCGATAATTAGTTTAAAGACATTACGGTCCATCGTTAGTTTAAGGACATCTCGGTCCATTATTAGTTTAAAGACATCGCGGTCGAGGTTAAGGACATTATAGTCCATGGGTTTAAGGACCCCACAGTCCGATGTTAGTTTAAAAACATCACGGTCGAGATTAAGAACATCATAGTCCATGAGTTTAAGGACCCCACAGTCCGTAGTTTAGAGACGTCATAGTCTATGAAATGTGTGGTTGTCGGGACCCATCACCTCTTTGAAGACGTTGTTGAATTACAATGACAAATATCAAAGGAGTGAAGAGATGTACCCTTGAACCAAGGTGAATTAAGTGATCTGTAGTCCAATTTGGAACTAAGATCAATTAATTATATTATGAGCACAATGGCTCAGTTAAGTCTGAATTGAGGACTTATGGCCAGCTTGGGCTAAGTCCAATTAGATTTAAAATGTCGGCCCTTTGTTGGACCATTAGACATTTGTCTGGGCTCAAACCCACAATATTTAGCGATACTAAACAAGAGTTTGAGGGCTCTGATAATATTTCTATCTTTGACTGAGCATTAAACATTGTAGCTCTGAATTTTACTCAATTTTGAGATTCAGTTGAAGGGGAAATTTTCCTCTGGAAAATTAGCCAATTTGGCTAAAAATAGTGTTAAACACTAGAGAACGACAGTGTTAAACACTGGAAATAAATCTCTCAAATTAGTGTTAAATACTAGAAGACAACAGTGTTAAACACTGGAAATAAAGCCTTCAAATTAGTATTAAACACTAGAGAGGAACGGGTCACGTGGGGACACGTGAGGGCACCCAAAGGTGGGGCCAGATCTCCTCACTTTGTTCTGCAAATAAGTGTTAAACACTTTTAATTTCCTGACCATCACGTGTTGGCACGTGATGGAGATTTGTGCGTTGATTATTAAAGCACCTATTAAGGGGTCACGTGGTAACACGTGAGAGCGCCCAAATTAGAATCTGCCTTTGCTTTTATTCTCATTGTTCTGGAGGTCACGTAGGAGCACGTGAGACGTTGCCTCAACGCTTTTTCTTCTCATTTTTGGGGGATCTGTTTAGGGGTCACGTGGGGACACGTGACCTAATTCTTTATATGCATGGAGATCTTTCAAGTCTCTTGATTTCTTTAAGAATTAAATTCTCTGTAGGGTTCAACCCTAATTATGTTTTAGAGGAATTAAATTCCCATCTATATGAAAGAATTAAATTCTTATGTAGGGTTAAACCCTAATTTCTTTTAGAGGAATTAAATTCCCATATATGTAAAAGAATTAAATTCTTATATAGGGTGAAACCCTAATTTCATTTTAGGAGGAATCAAGTTCCTGTAAATTTGAGAGAATTAAATTCTCAATCAGGGTTAAACCCTGGTTTTATCTTGAAGGAATTAAATTCCTGTGAATTTTAGGAGAATTGAATTCTCGTATAGGGTTAAACCCTAGCCTTGTCTGTCTTGGAGGAATTGAATTCCTATAAATTTAGGAGAATTAAATTCTCATATAGGGTTAAACCCTAATTTTATCTTGGAGGAATTAAATCCTGTGAATTTGGGAGAATTAAATTCTCTAAACTCAATTCTCCCTCTGAGTTTTGGATCTGCATAGCAGAATCTCAACCCGATGAGAATTAAATTCTCAACCTAGGAGGAGATTTGTTTCTGCAGATCTTCCACCAGAGGAAGAACTAAGTTCTTTTTTTGCAGAAGAGTTAAACTCTTAGATTTGAGAATTAAATTCTCTTTTTGAAGATCCCCTTTCTTTTCTCACCAAGGGTTTTCTTTGTTGAGAATTAAATTCTCCTTTCTTTTCTCTCTGCTATTTACCTTTAGAAAGTTTCGAGATCCCAAAATTCTCTCTCTCCAAAAAAATTCTGCTTTACTTCTCCTCTTGGCTCCTATTTATAGGAGAAGGAAAAGAATAAATTTGTTTAGTAAATCTTTCATTGAAAGATTTTAGTTGTTTTTTTGTAACTAATATGATCTTTTAGATCTCTCAGTGAATTTTATTCACCATTGGATTTTTAATCCAAAAGATATTCTGTGTGTTATTTTTGGTGAATTTTTAGGGAAATCATTCCTTGTCTGAGATCTTTCCATAAATTGGTGTTTTTTAATCGCCCTTGGATTTTTAATCCAACGGTCCCCCATAATTCTTTTTTTTGTTTGGAAATATTTGGAGAAATACTCTCCCAGTTAGGGTCTTTGATTAATTAGAATTTAATTCTATTAATTTATAAGGCTTTCGAAGCCTATCACATGTTGGCACGTGACCCCTTCTCATTCAGAATTTAATTCTGTACTTTAATTGGGCTGAAGGACCATCACGTGTCAACACGCGACCTCTGGTCGCGTGTGAGCACATGAGCTCTGGTCGCGTGTGAGCATGTGACCCCCCTTTTGGGGTCTTTCCTCAACCACTTGTTTTACTTCTGATTACTTAGGATTTTTAATTCTGTAAATGGATCACGTGTCAACACGTGACCTTTGGTCACCTGTGAACACGTGATACCTTATTGAGGTAATTCCTGATTTTTAATCAGGGAACAAATGCCCCACAGTGTTGCTCTCACGTGTCTGCATGTGAGTGCAACACTGTCACCTTTGTGACCGTTGGATCTGTCTAGGGAATAAGGGAGATGAAATGTTTCCCATCACATCCTATAAATGCAGGGGTCTGTTCAGAAGCGCCTCCACTTTGCTCATCTTCTCCCTTGCTAATTTTCCCTTTTAAGAATTTAATTCTCTTTCTCAGTGCTCAGTTCTCTGTTCCAAAATCTTCAGAGTTTAACTCTGTTTAAAGAAGAATCTTTTCTTCAGGTAATGGTTTTGAACGATCGAAGAACTTCCATACATAAAAAAACTCTTTGGATTTTAAATCCACACCAAGGGTTTTTCTCTTTAACAAGAACCCATTTTTTTTAAGTTCTTTAAAAAGAAAACCACTCATTCTTTAATCAACAGACCCTTTAGGGTTTCTCTGATCTTCAGGGGTCAATGGTGGTGTTTGTCTTCTCCATGGAATTTAATTCCATCTCAAAGAGCTTTGGCTCTGAAGAAATGTCTCTGGGAATTTAATTCTCCTTTTTCAAAAGGAATTTAATTCCTACGAAGAACTTAGTTCTTCCAAGAGAGCTTCTTGGGGTTTTCTTGCCCTGAGTTGTCTCTTCGTGACCGAGAAGAAGAGGTTTGCAGTGGTGCTTTCTGGGAATTTAATTCCTTTGATTTTTGGAGAGTCCAAGATGGATTTTTTTTTGAGGAATGTGTAGGGTCATTTGAAATCTATTGTTCATTTATTGAGAATCTTCCTTTTGTCTCATAGTAATTGCTTTGTCTCATCATTAGCAAGCCGCCATCTTGATTTTGTGGGACCCATGTGTTTTGTAACCGATGGTCCCATAAAACGAGTCCCCTGTCGCTTTCTTTCACTGTCTTTTTATATATATACATTTATAAACATATATATATATACACTGTTGGCTTCACTCTAATAATTTCCCCTCATTTTATTTCGGGTACAATGACTTTCGTTCCGTACTTTCCTTTCACTCGCTCGGAAGCTACTTTTCCCCAGTCACCATCTGACGAGGAAGTAATGGCTATGATCAGGGCTCATGACCCGAACTGCACCAACTTGCTTTTGTGGGGGACCTGGTACGGTCACATCATCCGCGGCCGCCGAAGTTTTCTTTGCGAGATACCGACGGAGCCTACTTATCCATTCCTGCCGATGGATCCTCCAAGGACTGTCTTCGTTATGGAGATGCCGAATTGGACCCCGATGGGACGGCTTGAGCCTTCGACGACTGGCATCCCAAACCATCTGATCCCGGCCATAGATCTTCTGGGACGCCGTATTTGCCAGGGTGAGGCCCAACCATGGGGGCAGATCTACAAAATAGGGCTCATCCCTCGACACCCCACGGGCTACCTTCTTTAGGCTCGCTACATCCTGTCCGCCCATCGCGCGCGACTGCAGAGGGTTGGGCTTTATCAGGCAATATATGCATCCCTCTTCCACTACCAATCTCCTCACGTCTGGTGGGTTAAGGCTTTCTTGAACTAGTGGAATCTCCCCACCAACACTTTCCTCCTAAGGGACCGTGAAGTTTCGATTTCCTTGGAAGAATTTCGCGAGATCTCGGGGCTGCCAATCCGGGGGACCCTTTATGAGGAATTGTTGCCTCCCGTCGAGTACGTCTTTGAGACCGAGCCCGCAATGCTTGACGGCCTGTCTACCGAGAATGTCGTCCGCCACAAGCGCCCGAGTTTGATCAAGGCCCTGGAAATCTTTGACAAACTGTTCACAGAATCAGAGGAGCAGGGCGTCACTTTTAAGAGCTTCATCGCTTGCTTCCTTTGCGAGGGTGTCCTATCAAAGACGGCTCCGAAGTTTGCAAACATTAATGACCCCTTTGGGTTTGGTTTGAACAGGCGGCCGACTAAGGAAGAGGACTTGCCGCAGTATTACATTCCCATCATGTCGGTGGTATCTTTCGAATCGATTGCAGCTCCCGGCATGGATGAGGAGACCTTTTTTGTGGGTTTTATCAGTGTCTGGCTCAGCTGGTTCATCATACCAATGCATCGCCGCTTCATGAGAGTCTCGGTTATCTACCCTGCTTATCGCATCGCTGAGGGGGCACGGCTAGCCGTAGGCATCCCAGCGCTAGCGCATCTTTATCATGGGTTAGGCGCCGCGGCTAATACCTCAACTCCCGGTGTGGACGTAGTAAACTTTTCTCTCCATTACTTCACGTCTTGGATTGAAGTGCATGCATTGGGGACCTTTGCTGCGCACCAGCGACCCAATTTTTATGATGCCTACACTTTTCCGCGACTCATGCAGCTGGTGTGTTCTTCTGCACCTGACCCGACTCAGTCCGGGGCCATTTGCGTTTTGATCGCTCCTTATGCTAGTACGAGTGGATTGGTATTCATTGATCAGGCCCTATCTGCTCCTTCATGTCCTATTCAACAACTCTGTGACTTGTCGAAAGATGAGGTGCCTTCTCTGAAGCCTAGGGAAGCCATGCATTTGTACGCGATCAGACCAGGTTATTTGGTCTTTCGTTAGAACAGTGCGGCCCTTTTCATGCAGTATAATCCGCACCGCTTCGCCCGGCAGCTTGGATATGATCAGGGCGTCCCCTTCGAGGCTTTTACAGTTGCGCCGGTCCCTTCACCTGAAGCTGTTCGTGATGCTGCTCATCACTTTGTGAGGCTAAACACTGGTTCTCGCTTCATGATTCCTGAAGCTGACCATATCCCCCGGTGTGGGGGGTCCTTCACGAGCTGGTACCTTCATCGGGTCAGTCCAATTATTGCTGAGGAGAAGAGGGTGCTTCTGGGATACAGCGCTCCCATTCTGGTTCAAGCCACGGGAGTTCCGTCGCGACCGCGTGCACCGGTTCGCTTTCCCCTGAGGGACACCAGTGTTGCGCTTATTCGGAAGGCGGCGGAGATGGACCTCACTCCCACAATTGGTATGCCACTGGGTACCCGATCGCGGGCTAATCGGGTGCCGGTAGCAGTGCCATCGCCCGTGGCGTCGACAATGGTCGTGTCGTCCTCAGTAGCACCGCCAAGCGAGGGCGCTAGAAGCGAGGGTGTTGAAGGTGAGGTGGGTCGGCGTCGTGCCAAAGTTCCACGGGGGAGGAAACGATCGTCTTCGGCGGTCGGTTCTGCATCCAAGCGACGGAGGAGGACGGCTACCAATCTGCTCGACTTTTTAGTAGAGTCTGAGCCCATTCTTCAGGACGAACTATTGGCTCCGCAAGAGTCGGATGCTGGGCTACTTTTCCCGAGCTCGTCTGCTGAGGAAGCCGCACAATTGGCTGAGGCTATACGACGTTCGCAAGATGAATCGGAGAACGTAAGAATTCCGAAGAAGCCCTATCCCGCCTTCATCTTTTATGAAGACCCACTGTGGATCCGGCGACGATTCATCGGCCCTTTGGAAGAATGGAGTGAAAGAGCCCTTAAACTGGCTGTTTCGGCCGATGCCGAGGACGCACTTTCGCTGTGGACCGGTGGTCACGAGTCCACCCTCGGACCTCGGCGAGCACACCTTAGGAAGGAGCGTCGGCTTGAACAAGCCATACTGGAAGCTCCCTTGCGCATTGGTATGTTCCTATATTTCTTTGTGATATTTCATATTGCTTGCATACGTGTATATGTATCCTTATCTTTGTACGAACTTTGCAGGGACTTCGGCGGAGGCGGAGGCTCTAAGTCGTGTTTTGGCCATAGAGTCTGCTGATTTCCCCAGTGAAGCACCCATCAGTGTAAGGGGGTTGATGAAACTGTTGCTCTTGCGATAGAGTCTCCTGCGGTGCCTCCTGCTCCCAAAGCACTTGCTCCCTCGGGGGAGGCACCTTTGGCAGTCGTCGTTCTGATGGACCTTCCTGAGGGCGATCCAGAGGATAGGGTGGAGGTAGTCGAAGCTAACGTCCTTTCGTTGGAGCCCGCAGCGGCAGCCGCTGCTCCTTCCTCAGAGGCCGCTACACCAGCCCGCGTCCCCAATGATGTGCCCGAGGCCACGGCGGAGGCCGTTGAAGCTAATATCCTTCCAGCTTAGAATGGGAGGAGCGTCGAAGGTAACCTTATATATTTTAAGTTAGTAATCTTTCCATTATCTGAACTCTTTTGTTTTTTTAGAATTGCGCGGCTTGGCGGCCTCTATTGCTGACTTGTCTCCCAGGCAGTCTTTTCAGCGCCTGTTGGAGATGGCTGCTTCGCAAGCGATATCTCCTCAGCACATCATCCTCTCTTCCGGGCAAGGTTAGTGTTGTTTACCCCCTTTTCACAGCATTGTTACTATTCCATAAAATGACATTGATGTCTTTTACAGTTCTGGAGGCCGACGACGAGGTTGAGATTCTTGAAGGGACAGGGGAGCCTTCAGCTCCTTCTTGCATGACTATGGGTAAGAAAAGTCCCAACATTGTTCCATTTGTTCTTTTACTTACACATTCAGCTAACTGTTTATAAATCTGAACAGCTTTGCCAGTCCTTACCGCGCTGGAGTCACGCATCGCTATGCCGCCCGGCTACTATGCTCTACGTGCCTCGGACCGTATGGCAAAATTAAGCCTCGCCTCTCTGTCATCACTGATCGAGGAACTTCGTGCTGGCAGTGTAATCATGGCCGAGGCGTTTGCTGCTGAAGCTAACGGCTCTCTTCCCTTTCTTGCCACCTATCATAGTGAAGCAGTGGTGCAAGTCTGGTTGAGTTTTGTCGGCAAGTGGAGGCTTGCTTGCATGTGCTTGAGTGTACCCGCCTTTCTTCGGAGGCTGTGGCTGCGAAGGCAAGCTTATGGGGCCAAATTGAGCGGTGTGCGACGAATATGGTGTCATGCGAGAAGAGCCTCGGCCGCAAATTTTCAGAGGGAGCTGGCTTCTAAGGCGCTGATGGATCTTCAAGCCAACCTTATGGCCAAGGCCAATAAAGCGTATGAACTTTGGCGAGTGCTTCAAGAGACCATCAAGGAGGTGGTAACCATCGAAAAAGCCGTCGTGTTCACTCGTGACAGGGTTGAGGCTCATAAGGCCATTGAGAAAGAGCTTGAAGGCCGGCTCGCCTCATACCAGGCCCAGCAAGCTCAGGCGGAGGCCTTTCTTTTGGCAATACTGAATCACGAAGGCGAGGCTCAGCGAAAAAAGGATGAACTGGCAAATCTGCTGAATCGCCCGCCGACTTGAAGAATTGTAGATATATTTTTTCATTCTTTCTTTGTACATACTCCTGATTAAGAGTATATTTTTTTGTTCTTTCACGAATTGTACTTTGTATTCATTTTGATTCATGAATAAAAGACATATTTTTCTTCACAATGTTGTGTCCCTTTTTATTGAATGTATTCTGTGGATAGTCTATCTCGATTTCTTTGCAGGACAATGATGGCTTAGGATTCAAGGTTAAGATCTGCCTCCTAAGACTTTTTAATTTTATGAGCCGTGAAGGTCTCATAAAGAATTCTCCCCCTATCGGTCGAGAGGATCCCGTAGGTGTAATTTCTCCTTAAGAATCGTAAGGATTCCTAAGTGTGCTTTCCCTCGAAAGTCGTAAGGATCTCACAAGAGAATTTGCTCCCTTACGAGTCATGAGGACCCGCAAGTGATGGGTGAAGTTGCCCTTATCCGTATTTCACGGAGTCAAGAGTTGCTCTGGATGCTTCCCACGGGTTCACTGCCATGTTCTGCGAGGACCAGGCTCCGCTCTGGACATTTCCCACGGAGTCAGAGTTGACATTATCCGCATTCCACGTGACCAGGAATTTTGCTCTGGATGCTTCCTACGGGTTCACTGCCGTGTTCGGCGAGGACCAGGCTCCGCTCTGGATGTTTCACACAGGGTCATTGCCGTGCTCTGCGAGGACCAGGATCCACTCTGGACGTTTCCTACGGGGTCAGGATTGACATAAGCCGCGTTCCACGTAGCCAGGAATTTGCTCTGGATGCTTCCCACGGGTTCACTGCCGTGTTCGGCGAGGACCAGGCTCCGCTCTGGATGCTTCACATGGGGTCATTGCCGTGCTCTACGAGGACCAGGATCCGCTCTGGACGTTTCCTACGGGGTCAGGATTGACATAAGCCGCGTTCCATGTAGCCAGGAATTTGCTCTGGATGCTTCCCACGGGTTCACTGCCGTGTTCGGCGAGGACCAGACTCCGCTCTGGATGCTTCACACGGGTTCATTGCCGTGCTCTGCGAGGACCAAGATCCGCTCTGGTCGTTTTCCATGGGGTCAGAGTTGACATTATCCGCGTTCCACATGACCAAGAATTTTGCTCTGGATGCTTCCCACGGGTTCACTGCCGTGTTCGGCGAGGACCAGGCTCCGCTCTGGATGCTTCACACGGGGTCATTACCGTGCTCTGGGAGGATCGGGATCCGCTCTGGACGTTTCCCACAGGGTCAGGATTGACATAAGCCGCGTTCCACGTAGCCAGGAATTTGCTCTGGATACTTTCCACGTGTTCACTGCCGTGTTCGGCGAGGACAGGCACCGCTCTGGATGCTTCACACGGGGTCATTGTCGTGCTCTGCGAGGACCAGGATCCGTTCTGGACGTTTCCCACGGGGTCAGGATTGACATAAGCCGCGTTCCATATAGCCAGGAATTTTCTCTGGATGCTTCCTATGGGTTCACTGCCGTGTTCGACGAGGACTGGGCATTTGCTCTGGATGCTTCCCACGGGTTCACTGCCGTGTTCGGTGAGGACCAGGCTCCACTCTGGATGCTTCACATGGGGTCATTGTCGTGCTCTGCGAGGACCAGGATCCGCTCTGGTCGTTTCCCACGGGGTCAGAGTTGACATTATCCGCGTTCCACATGACCAGGAATTTTGCTCTGGATGCTTCCCACGGGTTCACTGTCGTGTTCGGTGAGGACCAGGCTCCACTCTGGATGCTTCACACGGGGTCATTGCCGTGCTCTGCGAGGACCAGAATCCGCTCTGGACGTTTCCCACGGGGTCAGGATTGACATAAGCCGCGTTCCACGTAGCCAGGAATTTGCTCTGGATGCTTCATACGGATTCACTGCCGTGTTCGGCGAGGACCAGGCTCCGCTCTGGATGCTTCACACAGGGTCATTACCGTGCTCTGCAAGGACCAGGATCCGCTCTGGACATTTCCCATGGGGTCAGGATTGACATAAGACGTGTTCCACGTAGCCAGGAATTTGCTCTGGATGCTTCACACGGGTTCACTGCCGTGTTCGGCGAGGACTAGGCTCCGCTCTAGATGCTTCACACGGGGTCATTGCCGTGCTCTGCGAGGACCAGGATCCACTCTGGACGTTTCCCATGGGGTCAGGATTGACATAAGCCGCGTTCCACATAGCCAGGAATTTGCTCTGGATGCTTCCCACGAGTTCACTGCCGTGTTCGGTGAGGACCAGGCTCCGCTCTGGATGCTTCACACGGGGTCATTGCCGTGCTCTGCGAGGACCAGGATCCGCTCTGGACGTTTCCCACGGGGTTAGGATTGATATAAGCCGCGTTCCACGTAGCTAGGAATGGTTGACTTCATCCGCATTTCACGGAGTCAGGGTTTGACTCTCGGTCATCTATGTACCGCTGAGTTATGGAACTGGGAGTTGCCGCTGTTCCGCTTTATTTTATGTTGTGTCTGTTGTAATGAGACGAATGTTGAGATGATCTCCAAGCTAGCTGTGAACCGTTGATATTTGGCTTCTCCTTCTGATGAAAACCTGGGGAGGAAAGGTATGATTCCCTCTTTATTTGAGCCCCTGGATTGTATACAGGGATTGATGTGATATCACCTGTAGGGCATAAATTTCATTTTTTTTATTTCTTTCCGCGATGCTCTATCATTTCAGCTTTTATATCTCGAAGGTTGCGATTGTCCAATCATTTCGGCTATTTTTCGCGGTGCCCAATCATTTCGGGTATTTTTTTTATTTTTACTCGCTGCTTTTTATTGCGAGTTGCCCAATTATTTCGGCTATTTTGCATGCATACACTTTTACTTGCTGATTTTGTTTACAAGTTGCCCCATCATTTCGGCTATTTCGTATGCATGTGTGGCTTGCTGGCTTTTCGCTTGCAAGCTTGGAATTAGACGTCGATTTTCGGCATCAGCACCGCTACAACTGGGATATTGCCAGGAGCGAATCATCATTTGCCTCTGTCGATGACGAACAAAGGTGGCTTCGTAAACAGGGTTAGGATCCTATTGACTAAGGTTTTTAACTTCATGAGCCGTAAGGGTCTCATAAAGGTATTTCTCCCTGCGAGTCGTGAGGATCTCGTAGGCGCGATTTCCTCTTAGGGATCGTGAGGATTCCTAAGTGCATGGTTCCTTATAAGTCGTAAGGATCTTACAAGATTGCTTTCTCCTTATAAGTTGAGAGGACTTACAAGGGATGTTCACCGCGTAGACTTATCCCTAGTCACGGACGGGACTTTATTAAGGAAATGTTTATTCACGCCCGTGGATTGTATACAAGGGTCAGCATTGAGCCGCTTGTAGGGCAGTATTGGAGGTTGGGGCTGCTTAAGAACAGGTTCAGATCTCTCTAGCTTAAGACTTTTGAATCTTATGAGCCGTGAGGGTCCCATAAGAGGGTTCTCCTTACGAGTCGTGAGGATCTCGTAAGTGTAATTTCTCCTTAGGAATCATGGGGATCCCTAAGTGTGTTGCTCCCTTGTGAGTCGTAAGGATCTCACGCAAGTGGTTTCTCCTTACAAAGTCGAGAGTACCTTGGAAGTGTCTCTTAACGAGATTGCGCCCTTTCGGGTTTTCACAAAACTCGCCAGTAGCCCTGCTGTTTTTACTCACGGAGCCCTTTCCGGTTTCATCCATGCCCATTCTGCTTATGGACATACCGTTTTTTTTTATTCTAACGAGGTTGCGCATTTTCAGGTTTTCACAAAACTCGCCGTTAGCCTTGCTGTTTTTACTCACGGAGCCCTTTCGGGTTTTCATCTGTGCCCATTTTGCTTATGGACATACCGTTTTTCTTTCTCTTTTTTTCTTTTTTTGTATCAGCTTTGGGATGCTGCAATAACCGTAGTTTATCAAAATCTCGGTCAACGGCTTGTTTTAGGACATAGTGGTCCGTTGTTAGTTTAAGGACGTTTCGGTCCGCTGTTAGTTTAAGGACGTTTCGGTCCGCTGTTAGTTTAAAGACGTTTCGGTCCGCTGTTAGTTTAAGGACGTTTCGGTCTGCTGTTAGTTTAAGGACGTGTCGGTCCGTTGTTAGTTTAAGGACATTTCGGTCCGTTAGCCGGCTATTACTTATAGATTTTAGGCTTAGGAAGATAGCGAGCGGACATAGTCATCGTCATCTATCATTGACCTAGGCCGTGACTCGTTAGGCGTAGTACTTCATCAGGAAGAGACCATTTATTGGCCTGAAGGGCCTTTCGCCATGCATGTCCATGAGTAGATAGGCTCCACCCTGGTAGACTTTGTCTATAATATACGGGCCTTCATAATTCGGCTCGAATTTCCCACGTTTAGCACGATTGGGGATCATAGGTCTTTTGACCACTAGCACGAGTTCGCCTTGGCGGAATGTCCTCGGCCTAGTCAATCTTTTGTAGGAGCGCGTCATCTTTTCTTTATAAGCCTCCAGATTTTGTTGCGCTATGAGCCGGGTTTCATCAAGGGCATCGAGCTCCTTAAGCCGAAGGTGAGCGTTCTCTTCGTCCGTTAGCTCGTAATGAACCGCCACTCGTAGAGAGGGTAGCTCTATCTCGAGGGGGAGTACCGCCTCTGTACCGAATAGCAATGCGTACGGCGTTGTGTTCGTGGTCGTTTTAAACGTAGTTCGATATGCCCAGAGAGCTTCATGCAGTCTCTTGTGCCAGTCTTTCTTATTTCGTGACACCATCTTTTTCACGATCTTCGTCAAGGTCTTGTTGAAAGCCTCAGCTAGACCGTTAGCTCGGGGATTATAAACTGAGGAGTATCTCTAGTCTATGTTGTGCTGTTGTGCGAAGCGGCTGATCTTGTGGCTCCTGTAGGCTAGCCCATTATCGGAGATGATCCGTCGCGGAGTACCGAATCGATAAATGACGTGCGTCTTGAAGAAATGGAGTATATTCTCGGTCTTCACTTCTCTCAGCGGTACTGCTTCTGCCCATTTGGAGAAGTAACCAGTTTTCGCCAAAATGAATCGATGTCCTCTGGACGATGCTGGTTCGATGGGGCCGATTATGTCAGTTCCCCACATTTCGAACGGCCAGCTAGCCACCGTTGGATGTAGTAGATTTGGATGCTGATTGATAAAGTCCCCATGGATCTGGCACGAGTGGCATTGCTTCGCATACTCGAGGCAGTCCTGGATCATCGTGGGCCAATAATAACCCATCCGTTTGATCTTCAGCTTCATCTTCGGCCCGGCTTGGTGAGAACCGCAGAGTCCATCATGAGTTTCTTGGACGACTCTCTTTTCCTCTTCAGGTCCCAGGCATCTTAGCCATAAAGAATCAAATGACCTCTTGTATAGAGTATCGTTGGCAAAGGCGAAAGATAGGGCTCGCTTCATGAGCTGATGTTTTGAGGACGCATCTTCAGGCGTTCGACGGGATTTAAAGTAGTCTATAAAGACTTCTCTCCAATCTTCAACCCTTTCTTGGTATTTTACTTGTAGAGCCATTTGCTCGGTCGCTCCCTTCTCCTCGGACGACTCCGGAGATATTTCTGCCGGTGCAAGAACCCGACGGCTTTGTACCACGATTCTTACGTCATCGAGGTTCTCATTGGCCAATTCTTTAGCAAGCTTGGCTAATGCATCCGCTTTGCTATTTTCCGTACGCGGCATGCTTTCCAAGGTGTAGGAAGGTATTTGGGTCAGCAGTTGCTGTACCCTCTCGCCGTACTTCACCAGTTATGGTTTGCACGTTTGATAGTCGCCGTTTACTTGACTAATGACCAGTTGGGAGTCTCCGTATATGAGGAGGTTCTCAATCCCTATGTCGATGGCGATATCGAGACCTGCTATCAAAGCTTCATACTCGGCTTCATTGTTTGTCCTCGGCTCTGTTAAAGAGAAGGCAAAGCGCATTATCCCTCCTTGTGGAGTTACGAAGATGAAGCCTACCCCTGATTTGATTATGGGGGTGCTTTGTTTGCGCTTCTTCATGGAGGATGCTCCATCAAAATAAAGTTCCCACCGGGTATCACCTCCGTCGATCGTGTCAAACGCATGTTCGTCTGGTAGTTCGCAATTCAAAGGAGAATC
Source organism: Agapanthus africanus (assembly GCA_030015575.1). Taxonomy (NCBI): domain Eukaryota; kingdom Viridiplantae; phylum Streptophyta; class Magnoliopsida; order Asparagales; family Amaryllidaceae; genus Agapanthus; species Agapanthus africanus. The sequence goes on along the minus strand of CM057338.1, from coordinate 973,479,860 downwards.
GGCAGGTATCGGATGCTTAGCGAGGAAGTCGGCGATGGTCTGGCCCTTCACTGCCTTGAGGGGACAATAGGTTATCGAGAATTCCATCAAGAGCAGGGCCCATTTAGCGAGCCGCCCCGTCAATATGGCCTTTGACATCAAATAGTTGAGGGGATCCACCTTCGATATAAGACGGACTTCATGCGCCAACGCATAGTGCCTGAGCTTCGTTATCGCGAAGATCAATGCCAGGCAGTGTTTTTCGATGGGAGAATAATTGCTTTCTACCCCCAGTAGAACTCGACTCAAATAGTAGATGGCTCTCTCCTTCCCTTGGTCGTTTTCTTGTGCCCATAATGCGCCTAAGGAACCTTCAAGGGCTATTGTATACAGAATGAGAGGTTTTCCTTTAACGGGAGCGGCCAGTACTGGCGGATTCTGCAGGTACTGCTTGATTTTGTCCAGTGCGCTTTGGCATTTGTGATCCCACACGAAAGGGGTTCCCTTCTTCATCGGGTGACTGTAAGGACGACACTTGCCGGAGAGATTGGCTATAAATCGCCGGATATACGCGAGCTTCCCTTGGAGAGATCGCAATTGCTTGAGAGTCCTTAGAGGGGGCATCTCCATAATCGCCTTGATCTTTGACGGATCTATCTCGATGACTCGGTATCGAACGATGAATCCTAGGAACTTGCCCGAGGAAACTCCGAACGCGCATTTGAGAGGGTTCATCTTCAAGTTGTATTGCCGAAGGCATTGAAACACGATTCTCAGATGCTCTAAATGTTTCTCGTATGATTTGCTTTTTACCACAAGGTCGTAGATATAGCATTCGACGATTTCATGTATGAGGTCATCGAAGATCTTCGTCATGTCCCTCTGATAGGTGGCACAGGCGTTCTTTAGACCAAAAGGCATCACCTTGTAGCAAAATATGCCCAAAGGGGTCCAGAAAGCGGTGTGCTTCTGGTCCTCATGATGCATCTTTATCTGATTGTATCCTGATGAGCCGTCCATGAAGGAGAAGACTTCGAGAGTGGATGTATTATCTATCATCAGCTCGGTGACCGGTACTGGGAAGTCGTCTTTCGGGCAGGCTTTATTGAGATCCCGAAAGTCTACACATATGCGCACTGTCCCATTTTTCTTCATCACCAGGACGATGTTGGCGATCCCGTCAGGATACTGCACCTCTTGGATGAAGCCAGAGTCGATTAGCTTCTTGACCTCGGCGTTGATGCTTATCTCAAGCTTGAGCCGCATTCTTCTCGGTGCTTGTTTGATTGGCTTGACGTCCCGGGATATGGCCAGTTTGTTGACAGCAATCTCTGGATCTAGTCCCGGCATCTCGGAATAGATCCATGCAAAGCAATCTTTATGCTGCATAAGCACGTCTTTTAGTGTAGCTACCCTTTCTTCAGACAGCAACTCACTGACAAATGTCGGCCGCGGATCACTTGTCGTCCCCAAATCAATTTTCTTGAGATTATCTGCAGTGGTATGTATTCCATCTTCCAGCTCTTTCGGCGCCGGTGGAAACTCTGAGATCACTGTTCCCCTCCGAACGGCGGCCGGGACGTTGGGACGTCTGAGGCATTAGGTTCGGGACAGATGCTAATTGGTGCTATCCGTCCACCTCTCCGAAGATGCCAAGTTGATTTATGGCACCATATATCGAAGGTTTAAACGGATGCGACCGATGTAGCAGACTTCGTCAGATTCCCCCTCGTTTGAGGGGTTTTTGATTGTGGGGACGCTCTTCCCTGCAGGCGCAAGCCCCTGCAGTTAATTACGCTACCGCATTGCGGTAACAACTTTTTCCTTCTCCAGATGGTCACTTCGTGTCGTGGGTGTTTGTTTTATTGCCCGTGGATTGTTTACGGAGACTGAGTTATGTCGTCGCCCGTAGGGCGTGGACTAGCCCAAATCCGCATTATCTTAAATTTGGGTTTGGGGGGGTTTTGGTTTGAGGATACGTCAGCCCTACTCGAGGCTAAGATCAACTCAAACGTTTGTTAAGGATACGTTAGTCTAACTTTGTGACTAAGATCAACTTAACGGGATCGTTTAGATCCGACAAAAGAGTGTTTGGACTCTAATGTTCCAGTTTAAGGACATAGTGGTCCATCGTCTGTATGGCTGTCGGGACCCATCACCTCTCTGACGACGTTGAAGGATTACAACGACAGATGTCAGAGGAGTTCAGAGATGTACCCTTGAGCCGGAGTTAATTTGGGGGATTCGTAGTCCAGTATGTTTGAGGGTTTAAGGACGCGTTAGCCATCTTCGAGGCTAAGATCAACTTAAACGGGACCGTTTAGGTCCGACAAAAGAGCATATGAAGGGCTCTATTGTTCTAGTTTAGGGACGTTGCGGTCCGTGGGTAGTTTAAGGACATTGCGGTCCGTGGGTAGTTTAAGGACATTGCGGTCCGTTGTTAGTTTTAAGACATCTCGGTCAAGGTTAAGGACGTCGCAGTCCATGGGTTTAAGGACCCCACAGTCCGGTATGTGCTCTGGATGCTTCACACGGGTTCACTGCCGTGCTTAGCGAGGACCAGGCTCCGCTCTGGACGTTTTCCGTGGGGTCAAAGAGTGACGTTATCCACGTTCCGCGTGACCAGGAATTTGTATGAGTTTAAGGACCCCACAGTCCATATCATGGGTGGTCGTCGGGACCCGTCACCTCTTTGAAGACATTGAGGGATTACAATGCCAAGTATCAAAGGAGTGAAGAGATGTACCCTAGAACCGGAGTGGCTTGAGCAGTCCCTGGCCCAATTTGAGGTCAGGACTGATTAATTATGTTATGAGCCCATTGGCCCAATTAGTCACGAATTGAGGACTTATGGCCAGCTTGGGCTAAGTCCCATCATGTCTGGAATATTGATTCCTTGTGAGTCCATCGAGGGAGAAGCTTTGCCTCTATCCCTTTAGCCAATTGGGCTATAGACTAGTGTTAAACACTTCAAAGCAATCAGTGTTGAACACTGGGAATGAGTTTGACAAGCTAGTGTTTAACACTAGAAGAATAATTGGTGTTAAACACCAGCAACAAGGCCTTGAAATGATCATAAGCACTAAAACAGCTCAGTGTTGAACACTGGCAATGGGGATCTCAAATTAGTGCCGAATATTAAAACAATTAGTATTGAACACTACGAACAAAATTCTTTAATTAGTGTTGAACACTAAGGCCCGATAGCATTTCAATATTAGATTCGAGGGTTTTAACTTAGTGTTAAACACTACAGCAAGAACGGTCACGTGGCCCCATGTGGGAGTGCCTTCCCTTCAATGATTCTGCCGAGATTACTGTGTCTTTGATAGCATCACGTGTCAGCACGTGACGGGCATTCAAATGCCTATGTGTTAAGGCTTCTGTTGAAAGTCACGTGGGTCACGTGGGGTGCTGCCTCAAAGGGGCTTTCTGTAGGGCTTTTGGGGGGGTCACGTGGTGACACGTGACCCTGCCTCAATGTTGTTTTTTTTGGAGGATCTGTTACTCCTCTTTCAGGAATTAAATTCCTCGAACTTTTAATTTCAGAGGAATTAAATTCCTAATTCCTTTTGAAGGCTTATATTCTGGAATAGAGTTTAAATCTGAGTTTTCTGTGGGAATTAAATTCCTTGTTTATGCGAAGAACCGAATAGGGTTAAACCCTAACAAAAGCTTTTAAGGAATTAAACTCCCCTTTTCTGAGGATTATGATTAAAGGAATTAAATTCCCACTGTTTCGACAGAACTATGTTCTTGATTAGGGTTCAACCCTGTTTCTTTTTGTTTTGAAGGAATTAAATTCCCATGATACAGGGTCGAACCCTAACTTTATTTTGGAGGAATTAAATTCCTATAGTTCTATGAGAGTTAAATTCTCATGCTTGCATTCCTTCTCTATGTTTTGGATCTGCATGGCAGGATCTCGACCTATTGAGAATTAAATTCTCAACCTTAAGGGGAGATGTGCACTTTGCAGATCCTCTATCAAAGAGGGAGGAGATATGCTCTCTCGTTTTATGCCTCAGAGTTAAACTCTGTTGAGAATTAAATTCTTTTTCTTTCCAAAAGGCTTTTCCTTTCTTACCTAGGGTTTTTGCAGAAGATCTGAGTCTTTTTCAAGTATCAAAGCTCTTCTCCTTTTCTCTTTTCTTCTCTGCGTATCTCCCTCTTTTTTGTGTCCCTTGGCTCCTATTTATAGGAGAAGCAGCCGAATCAATCAGTCTTTTGTGAATCTTCATTGAGAGATTTGATTTGCGTCCATCATTCATTTTGGGCCTTTGGATTATCAGGTGAATTTTATTCACCATTGGATTTTAAATCCAGAGATTTTCCTTTGTTATTTTGGTTAGATTTTTAAGGGGGAAATCTTTCCAAACCCAAGATTTTCCATAGATAGATGATATTTAATCATCTCTGGATCTTTAATTTGATTGGTTCCAAATAATTACTTTCCTTTGGAAAGATTCGAATTTCCTTCAGAATTTAATTCTGTCGTCAAAAATGGGCTTTGAAAGCCGGTCACGTGTGACCACGTGACCCATGGTCACGTGTAGACACGTGACCCTCTTTGGAATGAAGAATCCTCTTCCTTTCTGCGCTATCTTCCGGTTGCTGTTGTAGCCATCACGTGCTACCACGTGACGCCTGGTCACGTGTGAGCACGTGACCCCTGTCTGGCACTTCTTTCTTTGGTTCAATTGGAGAGCGAGTTTGCTGCTTTGAACGTCACGTGTCGACACGTGACCCTGGTCACGTGGGAGCACGTGACCTCTTTTGAAGCTCTTTTCCTTGACTTGATCAGCGAATCAAAGTGCGCTTTTTCTGTATTTTATAGGTCACGTGTCAACACGTGACTGCTGTCACGTGTAAGCACGTGGCCTCTTTTGAAGCTTTTCCCAGAAGCTTTCCTGATTTTAAATCAGGAAACAAATGCCCCCACAGCGTTGTTCTCACGTGTCAGCACGTGAGTGCAACGCTGTCACCTCTCGCAACCGTTGGATTCCTTTAGGGATCTGGGGAGATGAAACGTTTTCACTATCTTCTATAAATAGCTCTGTCTCTTCATAGGAGCCTTCACCTTGTTCGTCTTCTTCCTCTGAGAATTTCTTCTTTAAGAATTTAATTCTCACTTCCAGAGCTTAGTTCTCTGTCTTGATCATTTCCCAGAGTTTAACTCTGTTGACGGATCCTTTCCCTCAGGTAAGAATGTTAAACGGCCAAAGCGCCTTTGTCTTTAAAAGAACTCTTTGGATTTCAAATCTATATTAAGGGTTTCGCCAAGAACCCATTTTTCTTCACGTTTCTCCATAAGAACAGGGAGCCTTCGAACTGTAGATCTCTTAGGTTTTAGGTGACCTTTGGGGAGATGATGACAACGTTTCAACTCCATGGACTTTAATTCCATCAAAATTATTTCTGGGAATTTAATTCCCTTTTTTTTTAATAAGGAATTTAATTCCTATGAAGAACTCAATCTCTTCACACAGAGGCTCCTTGGGGTCTCTTGGCCCGAGGCTGTTCTTCTGCAATTAATGCGATGGGGAATTTGTAATGATGCTGGTGACTTTTATTTCAGGTATCATGGACGCCCATCTGTATCGTCTTGACGAGATCATTTCCTATGGGAACATTCGTGCGCTGGGCCGCAGTCAGGACCAAGAGTTCACTGATGCCCAGTGTGCCGAGATCATGAGCCACTTTGATGAGTACAACCATCGACTACTTCCCCGTCGCTCTTCTCTTCTGAGGCTGATCGTGCTGGCGATCCGGGAGGCCCTTCCTCTCTTTTGCGCCGGCATACCACTCGGGGACTTAGACGCTGCCGAGGATAAGGTGCATTCGGTGTACCTTATGGGCTTGATCTCAAAGAGGAGGCGGGATGATCTCATTGATCTTCTTCATCAGCTTTTTCAACAATCAGCCATACTGGGCACCTATCGGAGGGTAGAGGACATCCGTGGGGACCCCGATGCTTGTGACCGTGAGCGAAAGCATACTCGGGAAGTTCGCAACGTTTGGAAGGTTTTGGATAAAGTTAATTTTGAGTTTCTCAACCCATGCCCCGCATCTGAAATGTTTCCATTGTAAATGTGTCCTCGATATTTTGTATGAACCTCTTGAAGTATGAGTGGCGAGTTTTATTGTGTTCTCTCATGTTTGCACGCCTTTTTCCTGGAATTTTATCATTTCACTATTGTTGTTGCTGATGCCTTTAATATGCATGGTGCTATTCTATTTTCTAGTGCACGTCAAATTTGGGTCTCACACGTTCCGCACGTGGGACCATTTGATGGGGACTGTTCACAAAATTTTGCATGCCGCATTTCTAGCACGCAGTATCGGATGCATAAAAAAAAAAAGCCTTGGAAATAGTTATTTCTCCTTGATTTTCGATGCCTTTCCTTTTTGAGCCTTGGAAACATCTTTCGCATGCAAGATTTTCCGCGCATGGCACTTAATGCACCTCTTTATATTCTTGAGGCCATAGCCTATTTTCTCCTTACAGAGAAATTCATTCCCATATCGACGTGATTTAATTTAAGGAGTATCCGAGCGTTATGGCCTGCAACCGTCCACACGCTCGTCGGCAGCCATGGAAAGTGCCCATCGAGGAGATGATCCCCCGCTTTGCCGCTCGGCTAGTGGATCCACTTCTTACTGATGACGAATGCGACTTAGCCATGCATGAACTCTCGATCCGTAGGGGGTCTCCCCTCCCGATGGGTTCTCTCTGGCTCCGGATGATCCTCTCGGCCGTGCTTGCCGATGTTCCTCCTCACCCGGCAGAGATGACCCTGGCGATGCTTGATGCGGCAGAGGAAAAACTCGAGGGCTTTCATGAAGCCTGCCTGATTACTCAGGCTCTGAGGGACTGCTCAATTCATCTACTGAGCGAGATAAAGGCCCAGCGAGCCATTATGTTTGCATTCGCGGACGAACACGACATCAACCGATGGGGAGCGACTCCTCGCGAGAATCGTCGCTTCGATGTGCTGGAGAAAGCGGAGAGAGAGATGGAGAATCTTGTCCTTTGCTTCATCAACCCCTGTGCCGTTGATCCTGTGTTTGGTGATCTTTTTCGTTAGTGTAGAACCCCCTTTTTTTTGTACATACTCATGAATAAGAGTATCTGCCTTTTTTTTGTTTTGAATTGTATTTTGCATCCATTTTGGTTTATGAATAAAAGATACAATTTTCCTCTCAGTGATGTGTCCCCTTTTCATTGAATGCATTCTGCGGATATTCTATCTTAATCTTCTTGCAGGACGGCCGTGGCTTAGGATTCAGGGTTAGGATCTGTTTCCTGAGGCCTTTGCATCTTATGAGCCACGAGGGTCTCATAAGGAGTCTTTCTCCCTATAGTTCGAGAGGATCCCATAGGTGTGAGTTCTTCTTAAAGATCGTGAGGATCCTTAAGCGGGTTTTCCCTTGAGAGTCGCAAGGATCTCACAAGAGAGTTTTTCTTCCTTACAGGTGGAGAGGGCCTGCAAGTGCCGGGTGTGATCACCTTTTTCCGTGTTTCACGGGGTTAGGGATCTCTCAAGGTATCGTAGTTTAAAGACGTCGCGGTCAAGGTTAAGGACCTCATAGTCCGTGGATTTAAGGACTCCACAGTCCGATGTTAGTTTTAAGACATCACGGTCAAGGTTAAGGACCTCATAGTCCGTGGATTTAGGGACTCCACAGTCCGGTGTTTGGTTGCAGGGACCCGCCACCTCTTTGAAGACGTTGAGGAATTACAACGCCAGGTATCAAAGGAATGAAGAGATGTACCCTTAAACCAAGGTGAAATCCGTAGGGAATCGGGGGGGTTGATCGTTAGTTTTAAGACATCACGGTCGAGGTTAAGGACGTCATAGTCCATGGATTTTAAGGACTCCACAGTCCGGTGTTTGCTCTGGATGCTTCACACGGGTTCACTGCCGTGCTTGGCGAGGACCAGGCTCCGCTCTGGACGTTTTCCACGGGGTCAAAGAGTGACGTTATCCGCGTTCCACGTAACCAGGAAGTTTGCACTAGATGCTTCACACGGGTTCACTGCCGCGTTAGGCGAGGACTAGGCTCCGCTCTGGATGCTTCGCACGGGTTCATTGCCATGCTCTGCGAGGACCAGGATCCGCTCTGGACGTTTTCCACGGGGTCAAAGAGTGACGTTATCCGCGTTCCACGTGACCAGGAAGTTTGCACTAGATGCTTCACACGGGTTCACTGCCGCGTTAGGCGAGGACTAGGCTCCGCTCTGGATGCTTCGCATGGGTTCACTGCCATGCTCTGCGAGGACCAGGATCCGCTCTGGACGTTTTCCACGGGGTCCAAGAGTGACGTTATCCGCGTTCCACGTGACCAGGAAGTTTGCACTAGATGCTTCACACGGGTTCACTGCCGCGTTAGGCGAGGACTAGGCTCCGCTCTGGATGCTTCGCACGGGTTCACTGCCATGCTCTGCGAGGACCAGGATCCGCTCTGGACGTTTTCCACGGGGTCCAAGAGTGACGTTATCCGCGTTCCACGTGACCAGGAAGTTTGCACTAGATGCTTCACACGGGTTCACTGCCGCGTTAGGCGAGGACTAGGCTCCGCTCTGGATGCTTCGCACGGGTTCACTGCCATGCTCTGCGAGGACCAGGATCCGCTCTGGACGTTTTCCACGGGGTCAAAGAGTGACGTTATCCGCGTTCCACGTGACCAGGAAGTTTGCACTAGATGCTTCACACGGGTTCACTGCCGCGTTAGGCGAGGACTAGGCTCCGCTCTGGATGCTTCGCACGGGTTCACTGCCATGCTCTGTGAGGACCAAGATCCGCTCTGGACGTTTTCCACGGGGTCAAAGAGTGACGCTATCCACGTTCCACGTGACCAGGAAGTTTGCACTAGATGCTTCACACGGGTTCACTGCCGCGTTAGGCGAGGACTAGGCTCCGCTCTGGATGCTTCGCACGGGTTCACTGCCATACTCTGCGAGGACTAGGATCCGCTCTGGACGTTTTCCACGGGGTCAAAGAGTGACGTTATCCGCGTTCCACGTGACCAGGAAGTTTGCACTAGATGCTTCACACGGGTTCACTGCCGCGTTAGGCGAGGACTAGGCTCCGCTCTAGATGCTTCGCACGGGTTCACTGCCATGCTCTGCGAGGACCAGGATCCGCTCTGGACGTTTTCCACGGGGTCAAAGAGTGACGTTATCCGCGTTCCACGTGACCAGGAAGTTTGCACTAGATGCTTCACACGGTTTCACTGCCGCGTTAGGCGAGGACTAGGCTCCGCTCTGGATGCTTCGCACGGGTTCACTGCCATGCTCTGCGAGGACCAGGATCCGCTCTGGACGTTTTCCACGGGGTCAAAGAGTGACGTTATCCGCGTTCCACGTGACCAGGAAGTTTGCACTAGATGCTTCACACGGGTTCACTGCCGCGTTAGGCGAGGACTAGGCTCCGCTCTGGATGCTTCGCACGGGTTCACTGCCATGCTCTGCGAGGACCAGGATCCGCTCTGGACGTTTTCCACGGGGTCAAAGAGTGACGTTATCCGCGTTCCACGTGACCAGGAAGTTTGTACTGATTGTATCCGCATTTCGCGGGATGGAGGCTTGACTGTTGGCGATGTGTATACCACCGAGCCATGGAACTGGGAGCTGCCGCTGCTCTGCTTTGTTTAAAGTTATGTCCGTTGTTACGAGACGAGTGTTTGGATGATCTCTAGGTCGCTTGTGGCCCGTCGAGACCTGGCTTCTTTTTCTGATGAAACCTGGGGGAGAAGTATGATCCCCTTTTTGTTTACGCCCTTGGATTGTGTACAGGGTGTGATGGAATATCACCTGTAGGGCATAAATTTTATTTTTATTTTATTTCTTTTTCCGCGATGCTCTATCATTTCAGCTTTTATATCGCGAAAATCGCGATTGCCCAATCATTTCGGCTATTTTTCGCGGTGCCCAATCATTTCGGCTATTTATTTATTTTCTGCTCGCTGCTTTTTATTGCGAGTTGCCCCATCATTTCGGCTATTTTTCATGCCTTCATTTTTACTTGCTGCTTTTTATTGCAAGTTGCCCCATCATTTCGGCTATTTTGTAGGCATGTGTGGCTTGCTAGCTTTTCGTTACAAGCCTGGGTTTTAGGCACCGATTTTGGCATCAGCACCGCTATAACTGGAACGTTGCCAGGAGCGAATCATCATTTGCTTTTGTCGATGACGAACAAAGGTGGCTCAGCAAACAGGGTTAAGGGTCCTGTCGACCAAGGCTTTTGACTTCATGAGCCGTAAGGGTCTCACAAAGGTATTTCTCCCCGCGAGTCGTGAGGATCTCGTAGGTGTGTTTTCTCCTTAGGGATCGTGAGGATTCCTAAGTGTGTGCTCCTCTGTAAGTCGTAAGGATCCTACAAAAGGACTTTCTCATTATGGGTCGAGAGGACCTATAAGGGTTGGACTTTGTTGGGGAAATGTTTATTCGCGCCCGTGGATTGTATACAAGGGTCAGTATGGAGCCGCTTGTAGGGCAGTATTGGAGGTTGTGGAGGATTTTGCTTAAGAACAGGTTCAGGTTTCTGTAACTTAAGACTTTCAAATCTTATGAGCCGGGAGGGTTCCATAAGAGAATTCTCCTTACGAGTCGTGAGGATCTCGTAAGTGTATTTTCTCCCTAGGAATCGTGAGGATCCCTAAGTGTGCTGCTCCTTTGTGAGTCGTAAGGATCTCACGCAGGTGGTTTCTCCTTATAAGGTCGAGAGGACTCTGTAAGTGTCCTTTAACGAGGTTGCGCCCTTTCGGGTTTTCACAAACACTTGCCGGTAGTCCTGCTGTTTTTACTCACGGAGCCCTTTCGGGTTTTCATCCGTGCCCATTTTGCTTATGGACATACCGTTTTTTTTTTATTCTTTTTCATATATTTTTTTTTTCGTCAGCCTAAAGATGCTGCGGTAGTAGTTTAAGGACGTTTCGGTCCGCCGTTAGTTTAAGGACGTTTCGGTCCGTTGTTAGTTTAAGGACGTTTCGGTCCGGCATTAGTTTAAGGACGTTTCGGTCCGTAGATAGTTTAAGGACGTTTCGGTCCGTCGCTAGTTTAAGGACGTTTCGGTCCGTCGTTATAGGAAGGCCGGCTGCTGCTTGTAAAGTCTGAGCCTGGGAAGATAGCGAGCGGACACAGTCGTCGTCATCTATCATTGACCTAGGCTGCAGCTTATTAAGCATGGTATTTCTTCAAGAAGCGGCCGTTTACTGGCCTGAAAGGCCTTTCACCGTGCATGTCCATGAGTAGATAGGCCCCACCCTGGTAGACCTTGTCTATGATGTACGGGCCTTCATAGTTTGGCTCAAATTTTCCACGCTTGGCGCGATTGGGGATCATAGGTCTTTTGACCACTAGTACGAGTTCGCCTTGGCGGAATGTCCTCGGCCTGGTCAATCTTTCGTACGAGCGCGTCATCTTTGCTTTGTAGGCCTCTAGATGTTGTTGCGCTATGAGCCGGGTTTCGTCGAGGGCATCAAGCTCCTCAAGCCAAAGGTGAGCATTTTCTTCGTTCGTCAGCTCGTGGTGGACTGCTACTCGTAGAGAGGGTAACTCTATCTCGAGAGGGAGAACTGCTTCCGTCCCAAATACCAACGCGTACGGCGTTGTGTTCGTGGCCGTCTTGAATGTAGTTCGATAAGCCCAAAGGGCTTCTTGCAGCCTTTCGTGCCAGTCCCTCTTATTCCTGGAGACGGTCTTTTTTATGATCTTCGTCAAGGTCTTATTGAAAGCCTCGGCTAGACCGTTAGCTCGTGGGTTGTAAACTGAAGAATATCTCCAGTCTATATTGTGCTGCTGTGCGAAGCGGCTAATCTTATGGCTTCGGTAGGCCGGCCCATTATCGGAGATAATCCGTCGTGGAGTTCCGAACCGATAGATGACGTGCGTCTTGAAGAAATGGAGGATATTCTCCGTCTTCACTTCCTTCAGTGGTACTGCTTCTGCCCATTTGGAGAAGTAATCAGTTGTCGCCAGGATAAAGCGGTGTCCCCGGGATGATGCTGGCTCAATGGGGCCGACTATGTCAGTCCCCCACATTTCGAATGGCCAGCTGGCCACCGTTGGGTGTAGTGGATTCGGATGTTGGTGGATGAAGTCTCCATGGATCTGGCATGAGTGGCATTGCGTCGCATACTCGAGGCAGTCCTGGATCATCGTGGGCCAGTAGTAACCCATCCGTTTAATTTTTAACTTCATCTTTGGGCCCGCTTGATGAGAACCGCAAAGCCCGTCGTGAACTTCTTGAACGACTCTTTCTGCTTCGTCAGGTCCCAAGCATCTCAGCCATAGAAAATCAAACGATCTCTTGTACAGGGTATCGTTGACGAAAGCGAAGGATAGAGCTCGTTTCATAAGCTGATGTCTTGAGGACGCTTCTTCGAGCATTCGGTGGGACTTGAAGTAGTCTATGAAGACTTCCCTCCAGTCCTCAGCCTTCTTACGGTCTTTTATTTGTAGGGTCGCTTGCTCAATCGCTCCCTTTTCTTTATATAATTCCGGAGGTATTTCTGCCGGGGCGAGCACTCGACGGCTTTGTACTACGATTCTGACGTCATCGAGGTTCTCGTCGGCCAGTTCTTTAGCGAGTTTGGCCAACGCGTCTGCTTTGCTATTTTCTGCGCGCGGTATGTTCTCTAGAATATAGGAGGGGATCTGGGCCAACAGTTGTTGCACCTTTTCGCCGTACTTCACCAATTCTGGTTTGCACGTTTGGTAGTCACCATTTACTTGGCTAACGACCAGCTGAGAATCCCCGTATATGAGGAGGTCTTCAATTCCCATGTTGATGGCGATTTCGAGGCCTACTATCAGAGCTTCGTATTCGGCTTCATTGTTTGTCCTTGACTCTGTTAAGGAGAAGGCGAAGCGCATTATCCCTCCTTGTGGAGTTGCAAAGATAAGGCCTATCCCCGATTTGATGATCGGGCTACCCTGTTTCTGCTTCTTTATGGAGGACGCTCCATCGAAATAGAGTTCCCACCGTGTGCTTCCACCGCCAATTGCGTCAAATGCATGCTCGTCCGGCAAATCACAGTTCAGAGGAGAGTCGGCCGGTATCGGGTGTTCAGCGAGGAAGTCGGCAATGGCCTGGCCTTTCACTGCCTTGAGGGGTTGATATGTTATCGAGAACTCCATCAAGAGCAAGGCCCATTTAGCGAGTCATCCCGTCAATATAGCCTTTGACATCAGGTATTTAAGGGGGTCCACCTTCGAAATGAGACGGACTTCATGCGCCAACGCATAGTGCCTGAGCTTCGTTATTGCAAAGATTAATGCCAAGCAATGTTTTTCGATGGGCGAGTAATTGCTTTCTGCCCCCAGCAGCACTCGACTTAAGTAGTAAAGTGCTCTTTCTTTCCCCTGATCGTTCTCCTGTGCCCATAATGCGCCCAAAGAACCTTCAAGGCCGGCCGTGTAAAGAATGAGAGGCTTTCCTTTCACTGGGGCAGCCAACACCGGAGGATTTTGCAAGTATTGTTTGATCTCGTCTAGTGCACCTTGACATTTGTGATTCCAAACGAACGGGGTTCCCTTTTTCATCAGGTGGCTGTAAGGACGGCATTTGCCCGAAAGATTAGCGATAAACCGCCGGATGTATGCGAGCTTCCCTTGGAGAGACCGCAACTGCTTGAGGGTTCTTGGCGGAGGTATTTCCATAATCGCTTTAATCTTTGACGGATCTATTTCAATACCTCGGTGTCGAACGATGAATCCCAGGAATTTACCCGAGGAGACTCCAAACGCGCACTTGAGGGGATTCATTTTCAAATTGTATTGCCGAAGGCGTTGAAATACGGTTTCGAGATGCTTTAAATGCTCTTCGTATGACATGCTCTTCACTACGAGGTCATCGATATAGCATTCGACGATGTCGTGTATGAGATCGTCGAAGATTTTTGTCATGGCCCTTTGATAGGTGGCGCCAGCGTTCTTTAGGCCAAAGGGCATAACCCTGTAGCAGAATATGCCCAAAGGAGTCCGGAAAGCGGTGTGCTTCTGGTCTTCGGGATGCATTTTTATCTGATTGTATCCTGATGAACCATCCATAAAGGAGAAGACCTCGTGAGTGGATGTGTTATCTATCATTAGCTCGGTTACCGGCACCAGGAAATCGTCCTTTGGGCATGCTTTATTGAGATCCCTGAAATCCACGCATATGCGCACCGTTCCATTCTTCTTCATTACCGGGACGATGTTGGCAATCCAGTCGGGATATTGGACTTCCTGGATAAATCCGGAATCGATCAACTTCTTGACTTCGGCGTTGATGCTCATCTCCAGCTCAAGTCGCATCCTCCTTGGCGCCTGCTTGACTGACTTGATATCTGGGAATATTGCTAATCTATGCACCGCAATCTCCGGATCCAATCCTGGTATCTCGGAGTAGTTCCACGCGAAGCAGTCTTTATGCCGTAGGAGCACGTTCTTTAATGCGGCCACCTTTTCCTCGGATAACAGCTCGCTGACAAATGTCGGTCGCGGGTCGTCTGCCGATCCCAGCTCGATCTTCTTGAGGTTATCTGCGGTAGTATGTATACCGTCTTCCAGTTCTTTCGGAGCGGGCGGGAATTCCGAGATCAACTCATCATCGCTGTTCTCGAAGCACCGGGGAAGGTCATCTTCGTTCTCGGGCTCTTCTTTTAATATCGTAATCATATAACAGGTGCGAACCCGCTCCCAAGACTGAGGTGGATCCGGTTCTGCTCTTGTGGCTTTGGGCTCGTGCTTTTGCGGCGGCGTTACTTTCCAACCGTCGGATAAAGCGAATCTACCCCGTCGGTACTGGTCCTCGACCCAGTTCTTGAAGGTGAAGCAGTCTTCGGTAGGATGTCCTATGGCTCGGTGATAAGAGCAATAACTCGGATGAGAGACCTTGCTAGCTTGCTCAGGATGCCTAGAATCTGGAAGCGTGATCATCTGATGTTTTAGGGCGAGCTTGAGCAACCGTTCCGTCTTGTCTCGGGGGAAGGAGTATGCTCGACTCATCTTTTCCACGAGGGACGAATCCGAGCCGCGCAGTACCCGTAACCCTCTAATCCTGCGTCGTTGTTGTCGGCTTCTTTTCCCGTTTCTTGATTTATTTCCGTCCCCGCATCGGGCCTTTAGTATGACGGGTTGACAATGGTGAACATCTTTATCTTTTGCAGCCTGTGCAGTCTGTTGGAATAGACGTTGCGTCCTGGCCTTCTCATAGATGGCCACTTCGTGGTTGTGGTCTTCCCGAATTTTCTGATCCGCTTTCGTGGTAGGCTTGCCCATTCGTCCTTTAAACAACGGGTTTGGCGCTTCGATCGCGGGGTTTAGTTTTGATGAGTGATTGGCCTCTCCTGACAGGGCGCCTTCTTCTTCATCAGAGGTATATATGGCGTAGCTGCCGTGGGCTCGCTCCCATTTTCCGGTTCTCGCGTACCCAAGCCCAAGTGTTTCCATTTTCCCATTGGGCAATTTGCGCTGAGTCCCGGGGACATCCCAAATCCTGTTGTAGAACCGAGCCTGCCGCACCGTCTGTTTTAAGGGTACTCCTTGGCGCTTCAATAACTTCTTCAATCCATTTGTATAGTATCTAGGCAGACGGATGGGTTGGAGCCTGTCAAGTGTAATATCCGCGCCGTGCCAGATCTCTTTCTCCACCTTCGACTCTGAGGATTGGTAGAATAGGATCACCTTCTCACCCCTTCGCCTGGGAGGGACGTAAAATGTTTGCAGGTCCTGCACGCTGTGAGCTTGAAGCGCGTCGAGATCCTTATAGTGTTCTTGCGGTACCATGGTGATTTGCAGACTATGGTCCTCGCAAAGGGGTGCCTGTATTGACAGCCGACTGGAGAATACGGCGTTAACCTCGTCCTCCGAATCACTCCCGAAGACCGGTATGGGGGTGGGCGCCCCCAGGTTGTTGCGTTGGGATGGCCCTGTATACACTATTTCCTCCTCCTCTTCGGTATCGCTCCCAAAAACGGGAATGGTGGCGGCGGCTTTGTCCTCTGGGTCGCGACACCTTTCTGTATCTTCGAAATCTGGCAAAAAGTATTTCGCGTCTTCGTATTTGCGAACTTCGTTTACAGAAAACGGGTTCAACTCGCCTGTTACGGTGTACTCGAAACCATCCTTGAAGTACTTCATACACTGATGTTGCGTAGAAGGGATGATGTTGTACTCGTGTAGCCAAGGACGACCGAGCAAGGCGTTGTAGCAGGTCTTGGCGTCAATGACATGGAATTTGATGTCTGTAACGAGAAGTCCGAAGCGTAACGTCAGTATTACAGATCCGAGAGTCCGTGACGATTGAGAGTCGAAACCGGAGATAGTAATTTTGTCACGAGCGAGGTGTTGCACACTCATGCAGATTTCCTTCAACACCCGAACATTAAGGAGGTTGACGGAGGATCCATTATCCACCAGGATCTTGCCTATCTTGATGTCATGGCAGTATCCAGAGACATATAGGGGGCGGTTGTGGTCGCACGTCCCGAGAAGGAGGTCTTCATCACCGAAAGTGACATCGGCCGGGTGCACTTCCTCCAGTTCATCCTTCATCCTTTCAGTGGCGAGAAAGGCTTGGAATTGTTCAGGCTCTTGCAACGCCTTAACTAGTGAGTCTCGTGCTTCCTTTGATAATAGAAGGGCATCAAGAATGCTAAGCTGAGAGTGTAGCTTCCTTAAGTGCGCGAGGATGTTATAGTCCACCTTACCCTTTTTGGGAGGGTCTTTGGTAGTTAGCTCTTTTGTGACCGGGTCATCTAAAGTGATATCTTCAATGACCTTTTCCTTTCCCTTATCTTTTCGGCCGACGGGCCCGAGATTCTTTTCTGGGAGTGTGCGATTGCGCAGCTGAATGTTCTCGCAGATCTCCGATTCTTCTTCTTTCCCCAAAACGGATTCTGTAAAGAGAGGGCCCAGAGCCATTTCTTCATCAGAGTCGCTCCCGAAGGTGAGAACTTGTGACCCTCTGGCGTCAGCCATGTAACAGCTGCCAGTAGTCTTGTTGTGCCCTCCGACAGTACTTCTTCGCTCCCGACGGCTCTTGCGTTTCATGCGCTTAAAATGTTGCTGACGAATAACATATCCTTGCCACCATATTTTAAAGGCGTCACACTCCTCCGTGGGGTGTGAGATCTTCCGGTGATATGTGCAATAATCAGGGTGCCTCTCCAACCCATCGTGTATGTTTCCTTCCGAGGGCGGTAGCTTCATCCCCAGTGACATGGCTTTGGCAAACCTTTTTCTCGTCTTGAATATCTTCTTGTTTACTTCGGATGCCTTTCGCTCTGGTAGTTCAACTCTTTCGTTCAGCTGCCCGCATTTGGCTCCTTCAGATGTGGCCATCTCGCGCTCCTGGTCCGCTTTACATTTTAGACGAATCTCGTCCAGAAAAGCGTCGATCATTTCATCTGTTGGCCATGCACGCTCTGGTACAGGCTCTGTCTCCAGCTTTTCAAGGCCAGGAGTTTTCCCATCGTCGGTAAACGTATGGGAGATTACGTTACAACTCGCCATATATCCTTCGGATTCATCCGACGAGCTTTCTCCATCATCTTCTTCTTGAAAGATGTGGTTGAGGAACTCTTGCAGTGTGACAGGAGTTCGCGCCTTTTGGTTGTACTCTTCCAATGCGTCGATTTGCTTCTGCAAGTTCGTGTGCTCTTTTCCAGGCTTCAAGGACTTCTTGGATTTCTTCTTCTTTTTCTTCGAGGATTTCGACGGTTGGGCGTGAGTATTTGGGCCCTTATCGCGAATCTTCGTAATTGGGCGGGGCTTCAACATTCCTTTGATAATTTGAGGTTCAAGAGGGTCCTTCCATTCGATCGCAGGGCACGCATGAAGGTCTCTCAGCATTCTTTTGGTTTTAGTTGATAGCACGACCTCCCATGGAGCTTCTTCAATAAAAGAACATGTTGCCCCCGGTGTATCCGCTTTCCTCGGAGCATGCGGCTGTGGTGGGTTCACTTTCCACTTTTCGGACAGTACAAACTTCCCCTGGAGGTATTGGTCTTCAATCCATCCTTTGAAGACGAAGCAATCTTCAATCGGATGGCCTACCGTCTGATGGTAAGGGCAATAGTTAGGGTTATTCACCTCGGTGGGTTGCGGCGGTCGCCTTGGATTTGGCAGGTTTATAAGTCTGTTGCGTATTGCCAGCTCGAATAGCCGTTTCGTCTTATCCCGTGGGAACGAGTAGGGACGCTTCATCTTCTCATTATAATACCGACGTCTTTCCTCCAGTTGATCCGCCGATTTCGGGGCGTTAGGTTGCTGTTGGGCGTTCGCGACGAAGGTTGCCCTTCCTTTACCCTTGTCATTCCGCGGTTCCGACTTCGGGGGAGATGGTCTATGACCCATCTGGTCCATCTGAGCCAACTTGTCGATTAAAGCCTGGAATGTGGTTGGCTTAAAGAACATCATAAACTGGGAGATAGTTGCGTGGGGGTCTAGGGTTCCCACGAACATGCCCACCGCAGGTGCTTCCTCGATGCGTTGCTCACATCTCGACCACAGGTTCCGCCAGCGTATAGCGTACTGGACCCAGGTTTCGCCCGGTTTTACCCTGGCGTTAATAAGTGCGGTTATTAGAGTGCGTTCGCTGGCACTTGCAAATCGCTGAGTGAACAACAACTCCATTTCAGCGAACGTTTTGATGGAATCGTTCGGGAGTTCTGAATACCATTCGAACGCTGTTTCTGATAAGCTGCCCACGAACTGGCGAAGCAACAATTTATCGTCACCGCCGGTGTTACCGCAGAGGGCCCGGAACTGGGCAACATGTTGATGGGGATTGCCGGTCCCCTTATACACGTGGAATTTCGGTATCGTATAGCCTTGCGGGTATTTGATTTGATCGTACCAGCTCGGATACGGCCGCCCCGTTTTCACGACTTGACCAGCTGCCTCAGTCGCGTGGTGAACCCGGATTTGCTGGGCTATGTAGTCAGCCAAGTCAGCCTTAGAGATTGCATCCTCCTTGGCCGTTGAGAGGGCTGGTGGTGGATTTGACGTTTCTCCTCGGTCGTCTTCAAGAACGATCGGGGGATCCTCGGCGGGTGAGTCCTGCTGGATCATCATTCCTATCACGTCTTGAAAGAGAAGGCCCATCCGTTGTATGTTGGATACTTGTTCAGCAGCCTCTTTGTCCCTTCTCTCCAGTGTTCGGCGAAGGAATTCAGCGTCTGTTTCTTCCTCCCGGCGTGCGTCTGAGGACGTTTCTGGGTTTTCTTTTGGTCCGGTGAGCGCGGCCATAGCATTCATCATTTCTTGAAGCTTTTGTTGCTGCTCCTGGGCTTTCGTCACGGACCGGGTTAGGGTCGGTGGCCCGTAGAAGTGTGGCTTTCCTCTTTCCCAAAGGCCATGTAAACAGTGTGCACCACCATGCCCCCAGACTTAGGGCGCCTGGGCTTAGTGCTTTCAGTCGTCGCTGCATGCTGTGAGGTCCTCTCTGGCCTCCTCCTTTTGTGAGTCAGTTGATCACCAGCTTTTTGGGGTTTAGCCTGGTGACCGGCTTCAGGTTGGATTTTCAGCTTCTTGTGCTGGCGGGAGAAGTTTGGATCGATGATCGAGTCTCGGGCCTGCCGCCAAGCCTTATAGATTTTGGAAGACAGCCGTTGAGGAGATCGGGGCTGTTCGGGTTTTGTTTCCACAACCTTTTTCAATGAGGGAGGAGACCTCTTCAGTACTGCCGTGGGGGAATTCCTTCGCACCTTATTTAGCATTTCAAAGCTGTTCCCAGTTGGAACAGCAGCATTGACCTCTGCCACCGGGGCCGCTGGAGTCAACCCGGAGGGAGAGTTGCCTCCAGCCTTCCTTACTCGGCGCCAATGGCGACGTCGAGCGGGCGGCGTTGGGTCAGCAGTAAGAATGGTTCCTTCTTGCCCCCTGTATGGATGGGGGGTTGTTGTTGGCGTTAGCCTATCGAAGACCGATGTCCTCTGGGAAGCGGGAGCAAAGGCCGGAGCCGTCAATCTTGTAAAGACTGACTTTTTGGCTGGAGAGGTCGCCTTGGCGATTTCGGGAGCAGGAGCAGCCACTTTCTTGGAAGCAGCCTTCTCTGAGATTGTAGGCCCCGTAATGAGCTCGCAGGATTCCTGGCCCAATCTAGAGAAGACCGAGGCATCGACGTTGGGCGACTCGTTGAGAGGAGCCGCGGCAGGGGTAAGACGATCAAAGACCGACTTCCCGAGAGTTTTCTTTGTCAGCACTGGAGCGGTAAAGTTTGTCGGCGGGATCATAGTCCCAAAGAACAATCCTGTGGTGGCGCGAGTGACCTGTTCCACTGGCATTGTGAATAGCGAAGCAGCTTGGGGTCCATAAGCTATACCTCCTGGCGAGGCAGAGCGTCGGCTGCAATTGCCGTCTGAGCAGTTGGAGGATTTCGCAGGGGTGGAAGCCATCGATCCTTTGCTTTCTGCAATAAGCGAGATGCCAATTCTCAGTACCTAGAAACCCGAGGGCAACTATTAGCGAGCCGCGATTGGTTCGCGAATCACGACACACGAAGTGTGGAGTGGAAAGAGGAAAAGGTCCCACCGGACGTGCCAGAATCTGTTCCCCTCCGAACGGCGGCCGGGACGTTGGGACGTCTGAGGCGTTAGGTTCGGGGAAGATGCTAATTGGTGCTATCCGTCCACCTCTCCGAAGATGCCAAGTTGATTTATGGCACCATATATCGAAGGTTTAAACGGATGCGACCGATGTAGCAGACTTCGTCAGATTCCCCCTCGTTTGAGGGGTTTTTGATTGTGGGGACGCTCTTCCCTGCAGGCGCAAGCCCCTGCAGTTAATTACGCTACCGCATTGCGGTAACAACTTTCTCCTTCTCCAGATGGTCACTTCGTGTCGTGGGTGTTTGTTTTATTGCCCGTGGATTGTTTACGGAGACTGAGTTATGTCGTCGCCCGTAGGGCGTGGACTAGCCCAAATCCGCATTATCTTAAATTTGGGTTTGGGGGGGTTTGGTTTGAGGATACGTCAGCCCTACTCGAGGCTAAGATCAACTCAAACGTTTGTTAAGGATACGTTAGTCTAACTTTGTGACTAAGATCAACTTAACGGGATCGTTTAGATCCGACAAAAGAGTGTTTGGACTCTAATGTTCCAGTTTAGGGACATAGTGGTCCATCGTCTGTATGGCTGTCGGGACCCATCACCTCTCTGACGACGTTGAAGGATTACAACGACAGATGTCAGAGGAGTTCAGAGATGTACCCTTGAGCCGGAGTTAATTTGGGGGATTCGTAGTCCAGTATGTTTGAGGGTTTAAGGACGCGTTAGCCATCTTCGAGGCTAAGATCAACTTAAACGGGACCGTTTAGGTCCGACAAAAGAGCATATGAAGGGCTCTATTGTTCTAGTTTAGGGACGTTGCGGTCCATGGGTAGTTTAAGGACATTGCGGTCCGTGGGTAGTTTAAGGACATTGCGGTCCGTTGTTAGTTTTAAGACATCTCGGTCAAGGTTAAGGACGTCGCAGTCCATGGGTTTAAGGACCCCACAGTCCGGTATGTGCTCTGGATGCTTCACACGGGTTCACTGCCGTGCTTAGCGAGGACCAGGCTCCGCTCTGGACGTTTTCCGTGGGGTCAAAGAGTGACGTTATCCACATTCCGCGTGACCAGGAATTTGTATGAGTTTAAGGACCCCACAGTCCATATCATGGGTGGTCGTCGGGACCCGTCACCTCTTTGAAGACATTGAGGGATTACAATGCCAAGTATCAAAGGAGTGAAGAGATGTACCCTAGAACCGGAGTGGCTTGAGCAGTCTCTGGCCCAATTTGAGGTCAGGACTGATTAATTATGTTATGAGCCCATTGGCCCAATTAGTCACGAATTGAGGACTTATGGCCAACTTGGGCTAAGTCCCATCATGTCTGGAATATTGATTCCTTGTGAGTCCATCGAGGGAGAAGCTTTGCCTCTATCCCTTTAGCCAATTGGGCTATAGACTAGTGTTAAACACTTCAAAGCAATCAGTGTTGAACACTGGGAATGAGTTTGACAAGCTAGTGTTTAACACTAGAAGAATAATTGGTGTTAAACACCAGCAACAAGGCCTTGAAATGATCATAAGCACTAAAACAGCTCAGTGTTGAACACTGGCAATGGGGATCTCAAATTAGTGCCGAATATTAAAACAATTAGTATTGAACACTACGAACAAAATTCTTTAATTAGTGTTGAACACTAAGGCCCGATAGCATTTCAATATTGGATTCGAGGGTTTTAACTTAGTGTTAAACACTACAGCAAGAACGGTCACGTGGCCCCACGTGGGAGTGCCTTCCCTTCAATGATTCTGCCGAGATTACTGTGTCTTTGATAGCATCACGTGTCAGCACGTGACGGGTATTCAAATGCCTATGTGTTAAGGCTTCTGTTGAAAGTCACGTGGGTCACGTGGGGTGCTGCCTCAAAGGGGCTTTCTGTAGGGCTTTTGGGGGGGTCACGTGGTGACACGTGACCCTGCCTCAATGTTGTTTTTTTGGAGGATCTGTTACTCCTCTTTCAGGAATTAAATTCCTCGAACTTTTAATTTCATAGGAATTAAATTCCTAATTCCTTTTGAAGGCTTATATTCTGGAATAGAGTTTAAATCTGAGTTTTCTGTGGGAATTAAATTCCTTGTTTATGCGAAGAACCGAATAGGGTTAAACCCTAACAAAAGCTTTTAAGGAATTAAACTCCCATTTTCTGAGGATTATGATTAAAGGAATTAAATTCCCACTGTTTCGACAGAACTATGTTCTTGATTAGGGTTCAACCCTGTTTCTTTTTGTTTTGAAGGAATTAAATTCCCATGATACAGGGTCGAACCCTAACTTTATTTTGGAGGAATTAAATTCCTATAGTTCTATGAGAGTTAAATTCTCATGCTTGCATTCCTTCTCTATGTTTTGGATCTGCATGGCAGGATCTCGACCCATTGAGAATTAAATTCTCAACCTTAAGGGGAGATGTGCACTTTGCAGATCCTCTATCAAAGAGGGAGGAGATATGCTCTCTCGTTTTATGCCTCAGAGTTAAACTCTGTTGAGAATTAAATTCTTTTTCTTTCCAAAAGGCTTTTTCTTTCTTACCTAGGGTTTTTGCAGAAGATCTGAGTCTTTTTCAAGTATCAAAGCTCTTCTCCTTTTCTCTTTTCTTCTCTGCGTGTCTCCCTCTTTTTTGTGTCCCTTGGCTCCTATTTATAGGAGAAGCAGCCGAATCAATCAGTCTTTTGTGAATCTTCATTGAGAGATTTGATTTGCGTCCATCATTCATTTTGGGCCTTTGGATTATCAGGTGAATTTTATTCACCATTGGATTTTAAATCCAGAGATTTTCCTTTGTTATTTTGGTTAGATTTTTAAGGGGGAAATCTTTCCAAACCCGAGATTTTCCATAGATAGATGATATTTAATCATCTCTGGATCTTTAATTTGATTGGTCCCAAATAATTACTTTCCTTTGGAAAGATTCGAATTTCCTTCAGAATTTAATTCTGTCGTCAAAAATGGGCTTTGAAAGCCGGTCACGTGTGACCACGTGACCCATGGTCACGTGTAGACACGTGACCCTCTTTGGAATGAAGAATCCTCTTCCTTTCTGCGCTATCTTCCGGTTGCTGTTGTAGCCATCACGTGCTACCACGTGACGCCTGGTCACGTATGAGCACGTGACCCCTGTCTGGCACTTCTTTCTTTGGTTCAATTGGAGAGCGAGTTTGCTGCTTTGAACGTCACGTGTCGACACGTGACCCTGGTCATGTGGGAGCACGTGACCTCTTCTGAAGCTCTTTTCCTTGACTTGATCAGCGAATCAAAGTGCGCTTTTTCTGTATTTTATAGGTCACGTGTCAACACGTGACTGCTGTCACGTGTAAGCACGTGACCTCTTTTGAAGCTTTTCCCGGAAGCTTTCCTGATTTTAAATCAGGAAACAATCACCTCGTCATCGTTGTTTTCGAAGCAGTAGGGGAGGTCATCCATATTCTCGGGCACTCCTTCTTCTGACAGCGTAATCACGTGACAGGTACGAGCTTGCTTCTAAGACTGATGTTGATCTGGTTCTACTCTCGCTGTACGTGCGGCTTTTGGTTCGTGCTTCTGTGGCGGAGTTATCCTCCAACTGCTGGATAGAGCGAACTTGCCAAGCTGATATTGGTCTTCGACCCAGTTCTTGAAGGTGAAGCAATTTTCGAGAGGATGTCCTATTGCTCGGTGATAAGAGCAATAGTCTGGGTGAGAGACCTCGTTGGCTTGCTCGGGGTGTTTAGGCTCCGGAAGTGTAATCATCTGATGTTTTATGGCGAGATCAAGTATCTTCCGTGTTTTGTTCTGAGGAAAAGAGTATGCTCGACCCATCTTTTTTATAAGAGATGACTCCGGATTGCTCAATTCCCGATCGCGTGGCTTCTTGGTCCCGCTTTGTCGCTCTCGAACGCTTTTCCCGCTCTTTGATTTATTTTTGCCTCTGCGTTGGGCCTTTTGTACGACAGGTCGATAAGGAAGAGAATTGCCATTCTCTGCGGCCTGTTGAAGGAGGCGCTGTGTCCTGACTTTTTCGTAAATGGCCATCTCGCGGTTATGGTCATCCCGGATCTTTTGACCCGCTTCCCTTACCAGCTTGTCCATTCGTTCTTCAAACGACGAGCTCGGCATTTTGATGACAGGACCTTGTTTTGGTTCAGGATCAGTCTCTCTTAACAGAATGTCTCCTTCTTCATCGAAATCATGTATGACGTAGCTGCCATGGACTCGCTCCCGTTTTCTGGATTGAAGATATCCAAGCCCCTTTGTTTTCATTCTCCGTTGGGCAACTTGCGCTGAGTTCCAGGGACATCCCAAATCCTGTTGTAGAACCGAGCTTGTGGAGTGGTCTGTTTGAAGGGTACTGTTCCCCTCCGAAAGACGCGACAGACGCGGTGAACGTCTTGCCTGAAATTCGGGGCAGATGCTAATTGGTGCTATTCATCCACCTCTCCGAAGATTCCAAGTTGATTTATGACACCATGTATCGAAGGTTTAGACGGATGCGGCCGTTGTAGCAGACTTCGTCAGATTCCCCCTCGTCGAGGGGTTTTTGATTGTGGGGAAGCTCTTCCCTTCAGGCGCAAGCCCCTGCAATTAATTACGCTACCGCATCGCGGTAACAACTTTCTCCTTCTCCAGATGGTCACTTCGTGTCGTGGGTGTTTGTTTTGTGTTTGGTTGCCCGTAGATTATATACGGAGACTAATTTATGTTGTCGCCCGTAGGATGTGGATTAGTCCAAATCCGTATTTTCTTAGATTTGGGTTTAGGGTTTGGGTTTAAGGATACGTTAGTCTAATTTGAGACTAAGATCAACTTAAACGTTCGTTAAGGATACATTAGTCTAATTTTAGACTAAGATCAACTCAACGTTTGTTGAGGACACGTTAGTCTAATTTTAGACTAAGATCAACTTAACAGGATCATTTAGATCCAACAAAAAAGCATTTGAACTCTATTGTTTAGTTTAGGGATATTGCAGTCGATTACCAGTTTAAGGACATAGTGGTCCAAAACCAGTTTAAGGACGTAGTGGTCCACTACCAGTTTAAGGACATAGTGGTCCAATGTTAGTTTAAAGACATCGCGGTCGAGGTTAAGGACATCATAGTCCGTGAATTTAAAGACCTCACAGTCAAGGTTAAGGACATCATAGTCCGTGAGTTTAAGGACCCCACAGTCCAGTTTAGAGACGTCATAGTCTGTGAAGTGTGTGGTTATCGGGACCCGTCATCTCTCTAAAGACGTTAAAGGATTACAACGACAAATATCAGAGGAGTGAAGAGATGTACTCTCGAACCAAAGTGGATTAAGTGATCTGTAGTCCAATTTGGAACTAAGATCAATTAATTATATTTTGAGCACATTGGCTCAGTTAAGTCTGAATTGAGGACTTATGGCCTTCTTGGGCTAAGTCCAATCAAGTTTGGAAGATTGGCCCTTTGTTGGACCCTTAACACTTGTCTGGGTTCAAGCCCACATTATTCAGCAATGCTAAACATTTTCATCTTTAATTTCCTCAATTTTGAGATTCATTTGGAGGAGGGACTTTTGCCTCTGGAAAATTAGCCAATTTGGCTAAAAATAGTGTTAAACACCAGAGAACAACAGTGTTAAACACTGAAAATAAAGCTCTCGAATTAGTGTTAAATACTAAAGTAAAAGGGATCACGTGGGGACACGTGAGGGCGCCCAAAGGCTGGGCCAGATCCCTTTTCTTCGTCCTGCAATTAAGTGTTGAACACTTTTTATATTTTTACTTTGAGCATCAGGTGTTGACACGTGATGGGGAATTATGCGCTGACTGTTAAAGCGTTTGCCAAGGGGTCACGTGGTAACACGTAAGAGCGCCCAAAGCCTTCATTTCCTTTGCTTTTTCTTTCTGCGTTTTGGGAGTCACGTGGGAGCACGTGAGGCATTGCCTCCGAGCTTTTTCCCTTCTCATTTTGGGGATCTTTTCAGGGGTCACATGGGGACACGTGACCTTAGTCTTTTGCATGCATGGAGATCTTTTAAGTTCTATGTTATTTTCAAGAATTGAATTATAGGGTTAAACCCTAATTATGATTTTGAAGGAATTAAATTCCTATTGTAAAAGAATTAAATTCTTATATAGAGTGAAACCCTATTATCATTGGGGAGGAATTAAATTCCTGTAAATCTGAGAGAATTAAATTCTCAATTAGGGTTAAACCTTAGTTCTGTCAATCTTGAAGGAATTATCTGAACCATCCGATCCCAACCATAGACATTCTGGGACGCCGCATTTGCCAGGGCGAGGCCTAGCCATGGGGGCAGACCTACAAAATAGGGCTCACCCCTCGACACCCTACGGGCTATCTCTTTTGGGCTCGATACATTCTGTCCGCCCATCGCGCGCGACTGCAGAAGGTTAGGCTTTATCAGGCGATATATGCGTCCCTCTTCCACTACCAGTCTCCTCACGTTTGGTGGGTTAAGGCCTTCCTGAACCAGTGGAATCTTCCCACCAATACTTTCCTCTTGGGGGACCGTGAAGTTTCAATTTCTTTGGAAGAATTTCGTGAGATCTCGGGGCTGCCAATTAGAGGGACACTTTACGAGGAA
Organism: Agapanthus africanus; assembly: GCA_030015575.1. Lineage (NCBI taxonomy): Eukaryota > Viridiplantae > Streptophyta > Magnoliopsida > Asparagales > Amaryllidaceae > Agapanthus > Agapanthus africanus. Next base: position 973,452,790 of record CM057338.1, on the reverse strand, counting down.
TTGCTGCCTTCTAATGAGTACGTCTTTGAGACTGAGCCCGCAACGCTGGACGGCTTGTCTACCGAGAATGCCGTCCGCCATAAACGTCCGAGTTTAATCAAGGCGCTGGGTATCTTCGACAAACTGTTCACAGAATCTAAGGAGCAGAGCGTCACTTTCAAGAGCTTCATCGCTTGCTTCCTTCGCAAGGATGTCCTGTCGAAGACGGCTCCCAAGTTTGCAAGCATCAACGACCCCTTGGGTTTGATTTGAACAGGCAGCCGACTAAGGAATCGGATTTACCGCAGTATTATATTCCTATCATGTCGCCGGTATCTTTCGAATCGATTGCAGCTCCCGGCATGGACGAGGAGACATTCTTTGTAGGCTTTATCAGTGTCTGGCTCAGCTGGTTCGTCATCTTTATGCATCGCCGCTTCATGAGAGTCTCGGTTATCTATCCGACTCATCGTATCGCTGAGGGGACACGGCTGGCCATAGGCATCCCGGCGCTAGCGCATCTCTATCATGGATTGGGCGCCGCCGCTAACACCTCAACTCCCGATGTGGACGTAGTAAACTTCTCCCTTCACTACTTTACATCTTGGATTGAGAAGCACGTGTTGGGGGCTTTTGCTGCGCACCAGAGACCCGCATTTTATGACACCTACACTTTTCCGCAATTCATGCGGCTGGTGGACGCTTCTGCTCCCGACCCGACTCAGTTCGGGGCTATTCGCGTGTTAATTGCTCCTTATGCTAGCACGGGGGGACTGGTATTTATGGATCGGGTTCTATCTGCTCCTTCAGCTCTGATTCAACAACTCCATGACTAGTCGAAAGGTGAGGTGCCTTCTCTGAAGCCCCGGGAGGCCACGCACTTGTACGCGATCAGACCGGGCTATCTTGTATTCCGTCAGAACAGTGCGGCTCTGTTTAGGCGGTACAATCCGCATCGCTTCACCCGGTAGCTTGGATATGATCAGGGCGTCCCCTTCGAGGCTTTTACGGCTGCGCCGGTCCCTTCACCCGCAGCTATTCGTGATGCCACTCATCACTTCATGAGGTTGAACACTGGTTCTTACTTCATGATCCCCGAAGCAGATCATACTCCCCGATGCATGGGGTCCTTCACAGGCTGGTATCTTCATCGGGTCAACCCAGTTATTGCTGAGGAGAAGAGGCTGTTTCTTGGCTATGGCACTCTTGCTCCGGCTCAGGCCGCGGGAATTCCGCTGCGGCCGCGCGCACCGGTCCGCTTTCCCCTGAGGGAAACCAGTGTTGCGCTCATTCCAGGGGAGTCGGAGGTGGACCTTACCCCCATAATTGGTATGCCGTTAGATACCCGAGCTCATTCAAGGGGTAAAAGGGCGCCGGTAGCAGTGCCACCGCCGGCGGCGTCGACAATGGCTGTGTCGTCCTCGGCAGCACCGCCAAGCGAGGGTGCTGGAAATGAGGGTGTTAAAGGTGAGGTGGGTCAGCGTCGTGTCAAGGCTCCACGGGGGAGGAAACGGTCGTCTTCAGCGGTTGGTTCTGGATCCAAGCGGCGGAGGAGGGTGGCTACCAACCTGCTCGACTCTTTAGTAGAGTCTGAGCTCATTCTTCAGGATGAACCGTTGACCATGCAAGAGTCGGATGCTGGCTTACTTTTTCCGAGTTCAGCTGCTGAGGAAGCCGCATAATTGGCTGAGGCTATAAGACGTTCTAAAGATGAGTCTCAGAACGTAATGGTTCCGAAGAAGCCCTACCCTGCCGTAATCTTTTACGAAGACCCTTCGTGGATCCGGAGGCGGTTCATCGGCCCTTTGGAGGAATGGGGCGAAAGGGCCCTTAAGCAAGCTGCTTCGGAGGATGTTGCGGACGCGCTTTCGTTGTGGACTGGCGGCCACGAGTCCACTTTTGAACCTCGGCGAGCACACCTCCTTGAGAAGGAGCATCGGCTTGAAGAAGCCATATTGAAAGCTTTCTTACGCATTGGTATGTTTCTGTATTTCTTTGTAATATTTCATATTGCCTGCACTTGTATATATGTATTCTTATTCTTGTATGAATTGTGCAGAGACTTCGATGATGGGGGAGGTTGCTACAGGCTTACTGACGGTAAAGCCTGTTGACACTCCTAATGAAACATTGCTCGATGTGGAGGGGGTTGACGACACTGTCCCTCTCGCGATAGAGCCTCCTGTGGTGGTTCTTGCTCCCGAAGCACTCGCTCCTTCGGGAGAAGTACCCTTGGTGGTCGCCGTCCCCACGGATCTTCCTGAGGGTGGCCCAGAGGCTGGGATGGATATAGTCGAGACCACCCCCCTTCGTTGGAGCCCTCGGTGGCTGCCGCTGCTCCTTCCTCAGAGGCCGTTACACCAGCTCGTGTCCCTGATACTGTGCCCGAGGTTGCGGCGGAAGCCGTTGAAGCTGCTATCCCTCCAGCTCAGAATGGGAGGAGCGTCGAAGATAACCTTCCACTTTTTAAACTAGTAATCTTTCCGTTATCTGAACTCTTTTATCTTTTCAGAATTGCGCGGACTGGCGGCCTCTATTGCCGATCTGTCTCCCCGGCGATCTTTTCAGCGTCTACTGGAGATGGCCGTTCCACAGGCGATATCTCCTCAACGCATTGTCCTCTCGTCTGGGCAAGGTGAGTGTTGTTTACCATCTTTTCATAGCATTGTTGTTATTTCGCGAAATGACGTTGATATCCTTTACAGTTCTGGAGGCCGACGACGAGGTTGAGGTCCTCGAAGGACCAGGGGAGTTTTCAGCACCTTCTTGCATGACTGTGGGTAAGTGAAGTCTCAATATCGTCCCACTTGTTCTTTTGCTTAAAAGTTTCACCGATCTTTTTATAAATCTGAATAGCCCTGCCAGTTCTCACAGCGCTGGAGTCGCGCATCGTCATGCTGCCCGGCCCTTATGCTTTGCGAGCCTCAAACCGTCTGGCGAAATTAAGCCTCGACTCCCTGTCATCCCTGATCGAGGAGCTTCGTGCGGGCAGTGTAATCACAGCCGAAGCGTTTGCTGCTGAAGCTAACGGCTCTCTTCCCTTTCTTGCTACCTATCATAATGAGGCGGTGGTGCAAGTCTAGGTTGAGTTTTGTCTGCAAGTGGAGGCTTGCTTGCATGTGCTTGAGTGTACCCGCCTTTCTTCGGAGGCTGTGGCTGCGAAGGCGAGCTTACGGGGCTTAATCGAGCAGTGTGCGGCGAATATGGTGTCATGCGAGAAAAGGCTCGGCCGCAAATTCTCAGAGAGGGAGCTGGCTTCGAAAGCGTTGAATGAGCTCCAAGCCAACCTTACGGCCAAAGCCAACAAAGCGTATGAACTCTGGCGAGTACTTCAAGAGGCCATCAACGAGGTGGTGGCCATCGACAAAGCCGCTGTGTTCACTCGTGAAAGGGTTGAAGCTCACAAGGCTACTGAGAAAGAGCTTGAAGGCTGGCTCGCCTCATATCAGGCCCAGCAAGCTCAGGCAGAAACCCATCTCTTAGCGATTTTGAATTACGAAGGCGAGGCCCAGCGAAAGAGGGATGATCTGACCAAGCTGCTAAATCGCCCACCGGCCTGAAGACTTGTATATACTTTTTTTTAATTTTTCCTTTGTACATACTCCTGAATAAGAGAACATTTTTTCTTCTTTCATGAGTTGTACTTTGTATCCATTTTGGTTCATGAATAAAAGACATATTTTTCTTCTCAATGGTGCGTCCCTTTTTATTGAATGTATTCTGCGGATAGCCTATGTTGATCTCTTTGCAGGACAACGATGGCTTAGGATTCAGGGTTAAGATCTGCCTCCTAAGACTTTTCAACTTTATGAGCCGTAAGGGTCTTATAAAGAGTTTTTCTCCCTACAGGTCGAGAGGATCCCGTAGGTGTAATTTCTCCTTAAGAATCGTGAGGATTCCTAAGCGTGTTTTCTCTTGAAAGTCGTAAGGATATCACAAGAGGATTTGCTCCCTTACGCGTCGTGAGGACCCGTAAGTGATGGGTGAAGTTGTCCTTATCCGTATTTCACGGGGTCAGGGGTTGCTCTGGATGCTTCCCATGGGTTCACTGCCGTGTTCTGCGAGGACCAGGCTCCGCTCTGGGTGTTCTCCGGGGTACCGTAGTTTAAAGACCTCGCGGTCAAGGTTAAGGACATCATAGTCCGTGGATTTAAAGACTCCACAGTCCGTTTTTTAGTTTTAAGACATCACGGTCGAGGTTAAGGACATCATAGTCCATGAGTTTTAAGGACCTCACAGTCCAATGTTAGTTTTAAGACATCACGGTCAAGGTTAAGGACATCATAGTCCATGGGATTAAGGACCCCACAGTCCGATATTAGTTTTAAGACATCACGGTCGAGATTAAGGACATCAAAGTCCGTGAGTTTAAGGACCTCACAGTCCAATTTTTGCTCTGGATGCTTCCCACGGGTTCACTGCCGTGTTCGGCGAGGACCAGGCTCCGCTCTGGATGCTTCACACGGGGTCATTGTCGTGCTCTGTGAGGACTAGGATCCGCTCTGGACGTTTTCCATGGGGTCAGAAGTAACATAATCCATGTTCCACATAGCCAGGAATTTTGCTCCGGATGCTTCCCACGGGTTCACTGCCGTGTTCGGCGAGGACCAGGCTCCACTCTGGATGCTTCACACGGGTTTACTGCCGTGCTCTGCGAGGACCAGGATTTCTGCTCTAGATGCTTCCTACGGGTTCACTGCCGTGTTCGGCAAGGACTAGACTCCGCTCTGGATGCTTCACACGGGTTCACTGCCGTGTTCTGGGAGGACCAGGATCCGCTCTGGATGTTTCACACGGGTTCACTGCCGCGTTTCACGTAACCAGGAATTTTGCTCTAGATGCTTCCCACGGGTTCACTGCCGTGTTCGGCGAGGACTAGGCTCCGCTCTGGATGCTTCACACGGGGTCATTGCCGTGCTCTGCAAGGACCAGGATCCGCTCTGGACGTTTCCCACGGGGTCAGGATTGACATTATCCGCGCTCCACGTAGCCAGGAATTTTGCTCTAAATGCTTCCCACGGGTTCACTGCCGTGTTTGGAGAGGACTAGGCTCCGCTCTGGATGGTTCACACGGGTTCACTGTCGTGCTCTGCGAGGACCAGGATCCGCTCTGGACGTTTCCCACGGGGTCAGGATTGACATTATCCGTGTTCCACGTAGCCAGGAATTTTGCTCTAGATGCTTCTCATGGGTTCACTACCGTGTTCGGCGAGGACTAGGCTCCGCTCTGGATGCTTTACACGGGTTCACTGCCGTGCTCTAGGAAGGCCAGGATCCGCTCTGGACGTTTTCCACGGGGTCAGAAGTGACATAATCCGCGTTCCACATAGCCAGGAAGGGTTGACTTTATCCGCATTTCACAGAGTCGGAGTTTGACTATCGGTCATTTGTACACCGCCGAGCCATGGAACTGGGAGTTGCCGCTGTTCCGCTTTGCTTGATGTTGTGTCAGTTGTAATGAGACAAATGTCGAGATGATCTCCAGGTTATCTGTGAACCGTTGAGATTTTGCTTCTTCCGCTGATGAAGCCTGGGGAGGAGGGGTGTGATTTCTTCTTTATTTGGGCCCCTGGATTGTATACAGGGACTGCTGTGATATCACCTGTAGGGCATAAAGTTTCATTTTTTCATTTTTTTTATTTCTTTCCACGATGCTCTATCATTTCAGCTTTTTACATCGCGAAAATCGCGATTGCCTAATCATTTCGGCTATTTTTCGCGGTGCCCAATCATTTCGGCTATTTGTTTTATTTTTATTCGCTGCTTTTATTGCGAGTTGCCCAATCATTTCGGCTATTTTGCATGCATACATTTTTTTACTTGCTGATTTTGTTTGCAAGTTGCCCCATCATTTCGGCTATTTAGTATGCATGTGTGGCTTATCAACTTCTTGCTGCAAGCTTGGAATTAGACACCGTTTCGGCATCAGCACCGCTGCAACTGGGATATGGCCAGGAGCGAATCATCATTTGCCTCTGTCAATGTCGGACAAAGGTGGCTTAGCGATCAGGGTTAAGATCCTGTCGACTAAGGCTTTTGACTTTATGAGCCGTAAGGGTCTCATAAAGGGATTTCTCCCTACGAGTCGTGAGGATCTCGTAGGTGCGTTTTCTCCTTAGGAATCTTGAGGACTCCTAAGTGTATGATCTCTTATAAGTCGTAAGGATCTTACAAGAGTGTTTTCTCCTTATAAGTCGAGAGGACTTACAAGGGTTGTTCACCATGTACACATATCCCTAGTCACGGATGGGACTTTGTTGGGGAAATGTTTATTCACGCCCGTGGATTGTATACAAGGGTCAGCATTGAACCGCTTGTAGGGCAGTATCGGAGGTTGTGGGGGCTGCTTAAGAACAGGTTTAGGTCCTTGTAACTTAAGACTTTCAAATCTTATGAGCCGTGAGGGTCCCATAAGAGGGTTCTCCTTACGAGTCATGAGGATCTCGCAAGTGTGTTTCTCCTTAGGAATTGTGGGAATCCCTAAGTGTGTTGCTCCCTTGTGAGTCGTAAGGATCTCACGCAGGTGATTTCTTCTTACAAAGTCGAGAGGACCTTGCAAGTGTCTTTTAACGAGATTGCGCCCTTTCGGGTTTTCACAAAACTCGCCGGCAGCCCTGTTGTTTTTACTCACGGAGCCCTTTCGGGTTTTCATCCGTGCCCATTTTGCTTATGGACATACCGTTTTTTTTCTCTTCTTTTTTTTATTTATTCTAACGAGATTGCGCCCTTTCGAGTTTTCACAAGACTCGCCGGTAGCCCTGCAGTTTTTACTCGCGGAGCCCTTTCGGGTTTTCATCCGTGTCCATTTTGCTTATGGACATACCGTTTTCTTCTTTCTTTTTTTTCTTTTTTTTTTGTATCAGCTTTGGGATGTTGCAATCCACCGTAGTTTATCGACATCTAGGTCAACGGCTAGTTTTAGGACATAGTGGTCCGTTATTAGTTTAAGGACGTTTCGGTCCATCGTCAGTTTAAGGACGTTTTCGGTCCGTTGTTAGTTTAAGGACATTTCGGTCCGTTGTTAGTTTAAGTACATTTTGGTCCATTGTTAAGGAAGCCATTTACTACTTACAGAGTTTAGGCTTAGGAAAATAGCGAGCGGACATAGTCGTCGTCATCTATCATTGACCTAGGCCGTGACTCGTCAGGCGTAGTATTTCTTCAGAAAGCGTCCATCTATTGGCCTGAAGGGCCTTTCTCCATGCATGTCCATGAGTAGATAGGCTCCACCCTGGTAGACCTTGTCTATGATATATGGGCCTTCATAGTTCGGCTCGAATTTCCCCCGCTTAGCACGATTAGGGATCATAGGTCTTTTGACCACTAGCACGAGTTTGCCTTGGCGGAATGTCCTCGACCTGGTCAATCTTTCATATGAGCGCGTCATCTTTGCTTTATAAGCTTCCAGATTTTGTTGCGCCAGGAGCCAAGTTTCATCAAGGGCATCGAGCTCCTCGAGACGAAGGTGAGCGTTCTCTTCGTCCGTTAGCTCATAATGAACTGCCATTCGCAGAGAGGGTGACTCTATCTCAAGGGGGAGTACCACTTCTGTACCGAATACCAACGCGTATGGCGTTGTGTTCGTGGCCGTCTTGAACGTAGTTCGATACGCCCAGAGAGCTTCTTGCAGTCTCTCGTGCCAGTCTTTCTTATTTCGTGACACCGTCTTTTTCATGATCTTCGTCAAGGTCTTGTTGAAGGCCTCAGCTAGACCGTTAGCTCGGGGATTATAAACTGAGGAGTATCTCCAGTCTATGTTGTGCTGTTGTGCGAAGCGGCTGATCTTGTGGCTTCTGTAGGCTGGCCCATTATCGGAGATAATCCGTCGCGGAGTTCCAAACCGATAAATGACGTGCGTCTTGAAGAAATGGAGTATATTCTCGGTCTTCACTTCCCTCAGCGGTACTGCTTCTGCCCATTTGGAGAAGTAATCAGTCGTCGCCAAAATGAACCGATGTCCTCTGGACGATACTGGTTCGATGGGCCGATTATGTCAGTCCCCGACATTTCGAACGGCCAGCTAGCCACCGTTGGGTGAAGAGGATTCGGATGCCGATGGATAAAGTCCCTATGGATCTGGCATGAGTGGCATTGCTTCGCATACTCAAGGCAGTCCTGGATCATCGTGGGCCAATAATAACCCATCCGTTTGATCTTCAACTTCATCTTCGGCCCGGCTTAGTGAGAGCCGCAGAGTCCGTCATGAGTTTCTTGGACGACTCTTTTTACTTCTTCAGGTCCCAGGCATCTTAACTACAGAGAATCAAATGACCTCTTGTACAGAATGTCATTGACGAAGGCAAAAGATAAGGCTCGCTTCATGAGCTGATGTTCTGAGGACGCATCTTCAGGTGTTCGACGAGATTTGAAGTAGTCTATAAAGAATTCTCTCCAATCCTCAACTTTTTCCTGGTCTTCTACTTGCAGAGCCGTTTGCTCGGTCGCTCCCTTTTCTTCGGATGACTCCGGAGATATCTCTGTCGGCGTAAGAACCCGACGGCTTTGCACAATGATCCTTACGTCATCGAGGTTCTCGTCGGCCAGTTCCTTAGCGAGCTTGGCCAATGCATCCGCTTTGCTATTTTCTGCATGCGGTATACTTTCAAAGGTGTAGGAAGGGATTCGAGTCAGTAGTTGTCGTACTCTCTCGCCATACTTCACCAACTCTGGCTTGCACGTTTGGTAGTCGCCGTTTATTTGACTAACGACCAGTTGGGAGTCTCCGTATATGAGGAGGCTCTCAATCCCATGTCGATGGAGATCTCGAGACCTGCTATCAAAGCTTCATACTCGGCTTCATTGTTTGTCCTCGGCTCTGTTAAGGAGAAGGCAAAGCGCATTATCCCTCATCGTGGAGTTACGAAGATGAGGCCTACCCCTGATTTGATTATGGGAGTGTTTTGTTTGCGCTTCTTCATGGAGGATGCTCCATCGAAGTAAAGTTCCCATCGGGTATCACCTCCGTCGATCATGTCAAACGCATGTTCGTCTGGCAGTTCCCAATTTAAAGGAGAATCGACAGGTATCAGATGCTCAGCGAGGAAGTCGGCGATGGTTGGCCTTTCACTGCTTTAAGAGGCTGATAAGTTATTGAGAATTCCATCAAGAGCAAGGCCTATTTAGCGAGCCGCCCCGTCAATATGGCCTTTGACATCAAATATTTGAGAGGATCCACCTTCGATATGAGACGGACTTCATGCGCCAATACATAGTGCCGGAGTTTCGTTATCGCGAAGATCAACGCCAGGCAGTGTTTTTCGATGGGAGAATAATTGTTTTCTGCCCCTAATAGAACTCGACTCAAATAGTAGAGGGCTCTCTCCTTCCCTTGGTCGTTCTCTTATGCCCATAATGCGCCTAGGGAACCTTCAAGGGCGGTTGTATACAGAATGAAGGGTTTTCCCTTGACCGGAGCGGCCAGTACTGGCGGATTCTGCAGGTATTAAACGGGGTCCCCTTTTTCATCAGGTGGCTGTAAGGACGACACTTGCCTGAAAGATTGGCTATAAATCGCCGGATGTACGCGAGCTTTCCTTGGAGAGACCGCAATTGCTTGAGAGTCCTTGGCGGGGGCATCTCCATAATCGCCTTGATCTTCGACGGATCAATCTCGATATCTCGGTGTCGGATGATGAATCCTAAGAATTTGCCTGAGGACACCCCGAACGCGCATTTGAGAGGGTTCATCTTCAAGTTGTATTGCCGAAGGCGTTGAAACACGATCTTCAGATGCTCGAGATGTTCCTCGTATGATTTGCTTTTAACCACGAGGTCGTCGATGTAGCATTCAACGATTTTATGTATGAGGCCATCGAAGATCTTCGTCATGTCCCTCTGATAGGTGGCACCAGCGTTCTTTAGACCGAAGGGCATCACCTTGTAGCAGAATATACCCAAAGGGGTCCGGAAAGCGGTGTGCTTCTGGTCTTCGGGATGCATCTTTATCTGATTATATCCTGATGAGCCGTCCATGAAGGAGAAAACTTCATGAGTGGATGTATTGTCTATCATCAGTTCGGTGACCGGTACTGGGAAGTCGTCTTTTGGACAAGCTTTATTGAGATCCCGAAAGTCTACGCAGATGCGCACCGTCCCATTTTTCTTCATTACTGGGAAGATGTTGGCGATCCAGTCTGGATACTGAACCTCTTGGATAAAGCCAGAGTCGATTAGCTTCTTGACCTCGGCATTGATGCTCATCTCAAGCTCGAGCCGCATTCTTCTCGATGCCTGTTTGATTGGCTTGGCGTCCGGGAATATAGCCAGTTTGTTGACAGCAATCTCTGGATCTAGTCCTGGCATCTCAGAATAGTTCCATGCGAAGCAATCTTTATGTTGCATAAGCACGTCTTTTAGTGTAGCCACCTTTTCTTTAGACAACAGCTCACTGACGAACGTCGGCCGCGGGTCACTTGTCGTCCCCAAATCAATTTTCTTGAGGTTATCTGCAGTGGTATGTATTCCATTTTCCAGCTCTTTTGGCGCCGGTGGAAACTCTGAGATCACCTCGTCATCATTGTTTTCGAAGCACCAGGGGAGGTCATCCATACCGTCAGGCTCTTCTTCTGATAGTGTTATCATATGACAAGTACGGGCTCGTTTCCAAGACCGATGTTGATCTGGTTCTATTCTCGCTGTATGGGCAGCTTTTGGTTCGTGCTTCTGCGGCGGATTTATCCTCCAGCTGTTGGATAGAGCGAATTTGCTGAGCTGATATTGGTCTTCGACCCAGTTCTTGAAGGTGAAGCAGTCTTCGAGAGGATGTCCTATTGCTCGGTGATAAGAGCAATAGCCTGGGTGGGAGATCTCGTTGACTTTCTCGGGGTGTTTGGATTCTGGAAGTGTAATCATTTGATGTCTTATGGCGAGCTCAAGCATCTTCCGTGTTTTGTTCTGAGGAAAAGAGTATGCTCGACTCGTCTTCTTCATAAGGGACGAATCCGGATTGCTCGATTCCCGATCGCTTGGCTTCTTGGTCCCGCTTTGTCGCCGTCGAACACCTTTCCCGCTCTTTGATTTATTTTTGCCTCTGCGTTGGGCCTTTTGTATGACGGGTTGATAAGGGAGAGCATTGTCATTCTCTGCGGCCTATTGAAGGAGGAACTATGTCCTGGTTTTCTCGTAAATGGCCATTTCACGGTTATGGTCAACCCGGATGTTTTGACCCGCTTCCCTGATAAGCTTGTCCATTCGTTCTTCAAATGACGGACTCAGAATTTTGGTTGCTGGATCTCGTTTTGGTTCAGGGTCAGCGTTTTCTGACAGGGCGTCCTCTTCTTCATCGAAGTTATATATGACGTATCTACCATGGACTCGTTCCCGTTTCCCGGATTTCACATATCCAAGCCCGAGCATTTCCATCCTCCCATTGGGCAACTTGCGCTGAGTTCCAAGGACATCCCAAATCCCGTTGTAAAACCGAGCTTGCCGAATGGTCTATTTGAAAGGTACCCCTTGGCGCTTCAAGAGCCTTCTTATGCCTTCCAAGTAATATCTAGGCAGGCGGATGGGCTGGAGTCTGTCGAGCGTAGAATCGGTGCCATGCCAGATTTCTTTCTCCACTTTGGTTTCCCCAGATCGGTAGAATAGGATCGCCTTTTCACCCTTTAGCCTGGGAGGGACGTAAAATGTCTGCAGTTCTTGCACACTATAAGCTTTGAGTGCATCGAGATCTTTGTAATGCTCCCGCGGAACCATGATAATTTGCAGACTCTGATTATTGCCAGCGAAAGCTTGTATTGACGGCCGAGCGGAGAATACAACATTAACCTCGTCTTCTGAGTCACTGCCAAAGATCAGCATGGGGGCGGACGATCCTGGGTTGTTGCGTTGAGGCGGCCCTGAATAAACTATCTCTTCCTCCTCCTCGGTATCACTCCCGAAAACTGGAATAGTGGTGATAGCTTTGTCCTTCGGTTTATGACATCTCTCCGTGTCCTCGAAGTCTGGTAAAAAGTATTTTGCATCTTCGTACTTTCGGACTTCATTCACGGAGAATGGGTTCAACTCTCCCGTCATAGTGTACTCGAGGCCATCTTTAAAATACTTCATACACTGGTGCTGTGTAGAAGGAATAATGTTGTACTCATATAACCAAGGCCTACTGAGCAAAGTATTGTAGCATGTCTTAGCGTCAATGACGTGAAATTTAATGTCTCTGACAAGCAGCCCAAAGCGCAGCGTCAGTATTATAGACCCGAGGAAAGTTTGGAATTGCTCTGGCTCTTGCAGCGCCTTGATCAATGAATCTCTTGCTTCTTTTGATAGTAAAAGGGCATCAAGAATGCTGAACTGCGAAGGTAACTTCCTTAGGTGCACCAGGACGTTGTAGTCCACCTTACTTTTCTTTAGCGAGTCCTTGGCGGTCAGCTCTTTCATAACTTGGTCATCTAGGGCGATATCCTCGGAGACCTTTTCTTTTCCCTTATCTTTCCTGTTTGACCCACTATTCGAGGGCCCAAGATTCTTTTCGGGCAGCGTGCGATTGCGCAGCTGAATGTTTTCACAGGCCTTCGGTTTTTCCTCTTTTCCCAAAGTGGACTCTTTAAAGAGAGGGCTAAGAGTCATTTCTTCGTCAGAGTCACTCCCGAAGGTGAGAATTTGCGATCCCTCGGTGTTGACCGTGCGGCAGTTACCGGTAGTTCTTTTATACTCCTCGGTCGTACTTTTTTGCTCCCGACGAGTTTTGCATTTCATCCGCTTAAAATGTTGCCGCTGAGCAACATATCCCTGCCACTATCTTTTAAAAGCGTTGCACTCTTCGATGGGGTGTGCGGTCTTTCGATGATATAGAAAGTAGCTAGGATGCATCTCTGCTTCACCAAGAGTGTTTCCTTCAAAGGGTGGTAGCTTCATCCCCATTGATATGGCTTTAGCAAACCTTTTCCTCGTCTTGAACTTGTTTTTATTCACGACGGATGTCCCTTGATTCAGCGGGAGTGTCTCGACTCTTTCGTCCAGTCGCCGGCGTTTGGCTTTTTCGAATATAGCCAGTTCACGCTCTCGATTGGCTTTGCTTTTCTGACGGGCTTCGTTCGGTAGAAAGTCGATCAACTCGTCTGATGGCCCTGGAAGTTCCGGTTCAGGCCCTGCCCCCAGTCTTTTGGTGCAAAGGGCTCCTTCATTGTTTATCAATGAGTAAAAGATCACATGGCAACTTGCCATGTAATCTTCAGATTCATCTGATGATTCTTCTCCATCATCTCCGTCCTCAAGGACGTGGCTGAGGAACTCTTGGAGCGTGATTGGAGTTCGCACCTTCTGGTTATACTCTTCCAGCGTGTCAATCTGCTTTTGTAGGTCCGTGCGCTTGTCGCCAGGCTTCACGGGCTTCTTGGATTTCTTCTTATTTTTCGAAGATTTTGATGGGTGGATGTGAACACTGTGGCCATCACCACCAATCTTTGGAGTTGGGCGCGGCTTCAGCATTCCTTCGATGATCTGGGGATCTAGCGGATTTTTCCACCTGATCGCCGGGCATGTCTGGAGATCATTTAGCATCCTTTTGGTTTTGTCCGAAAGAGCCACCTCCCATGGAGCTTCTTCAACAAAAGAGCATGTTGCCCCCGGTGTGTCCGTCTTCTTAGGAGTATGCGTTTATGGTGGGCTTACTTTCCACTTCTCAGACAGCGCAAACTTGCCTTGCTAATACTGATCCTCGATCCATCCTTTAAAGACGAAGCAATCTTCGATCGGATGGCTTACCGTTTGGTGGTAAGGGCAATAATTGGGATTATTCGCTTCGCCGGGTTGCGATGGCCGCCTTGGATTCGGCAAATTGATAAGCCTGTTGCGCATCGCCAGCTCGAAGAGTCTCCTCATTTTGTCTCGTGGGAACGAGTAATGGCGCTTCATTTTTTCATTATAATAGCGGCATCTCTCTTCTAGTTGATCCGTTAACTTTGGAGCACTGGGTTGCTGTTGAGTATTCGCCACGAAGGTCGCTTTTCCTTTACCCTTTTCATTTCGCGGCTCCGGTTTCGAGGGAGACGGTCTATGACCCATCTGATCCATCTGGGCTAGCTTGTCGATTAAAGCCTGGAATGTGGTCGGTTTGAAGAACATCATGAACTGTGAAATAGTTGCATGAGGGTCTAGGGTGACTACGAACATGCCCACCGCTGGCGCTTCTTCGATGCGCTGTTCGCACTTTGACCACAAATTTCGCCATCGGATTGCGTATTGAACCTAAGTTTCGCCCGGCTTCACCCTTGCATTGATCAATGTCGTTATTGGAGTGCGTTCACTAGCACTCGCGAATCGCTGGGTGAATAACAACTCCATCTCTGCGAAAGTTTTGACGGAGTCGTTTGGAAGTTCGGAGTACCACTCAAATGCCGTCTCCGATAAGCTGCCGACGAATTGGCGGAGCAAAAGCTTATCATCACCCCCGGTGTTGCCGCACAGAGCTCTGAACTGGGTGACGTGCTGGTGGGGATTGTCTGTCCCCTTGTATACGTGGAATTTGGGGATCGTGTAGCCCGGCGGGTATTTTATCTGGTCATACCAGCCTGAATATGGTCGCCCAGTTTTCACGACCTGGCCAACCGCTTCATTTGCCTGGTGAACTCGTATTTGTTGAGCAATATAATCATCCAGGGCGGCCTTGGAGATAGTTTCCTCTTTGGCTGTTGAAAGAGCCGGAGGTGGATTTGATGTGTCTCCTCTGTCGTCTTCGAGGATAATCGGAGGATCTTCAGCTGGAGGGTCCTGCTGGATCATCATACCCACCATGTCTTGGAACTGAAGAGTCATTTGCTTTATATTGGCCGCTTGTTCCGCAGCCTCCTTGTCCTTCTTTTCGAGCATTCTCCGAAAGAATTCAGCATCAGTCTCGTGTTCGTAACGTTGTTCCGATGACGCCTCCGGTCTTTCTTTTGGTCCGGTGAGTGCGACCATTGCAGTCAGCATCTCTTGAAGCTTCTGCTGTTGTTGTTCCTGAGCCCTTGTTATTGATCGGGTGAGCAATTGGTGGCCCGTCGAAACGCGGCTATCCTCTTTTCCGGATGCCATGTAAACAGTATGCACCACCATGCCCCCAGACTTAGGGCGTTTAGGCTCAGTGCCTTTGACATTTGTCGTAGGCATGTGGATTTTTTCCGGCCTTCTCCTCTTATGAGCGGTCAAAGTTGAGGGGGCTGACGCAGTGGGCACCCAGATAGCTTTTCGTGACTTGGCAGGATGGTTTTCTTCTTGTTGAACCTTCGCCCTTTTCTGTTGGCGAGAGTAATCTTGATCAACTACTGAGTTCCGAGCCTGCCGCTAAACTTTGTAGATTTTGGAGGACAGCCGCTGAGGGGACTGTTCGGGGTTGGCTTCCGCAACATTCTCCACCGGAGGAGGAGTTCTTTTCAGTACGGCGGTATGAGAATTCCTGCGCACCTTATTTAGCAGCTCGAAACTGTTCCCGGTTGGAACAGCAGCATTAATTTCCGCCGTTAGGGCTGGTGGAGTTAGCCCAGAGGGGGAGTTGCCCCCGGCCCTCCTTACTTGGCGCCAGTGGCGACGTCGAGCGCGTCGAGCTGATGGAGTTGGCTCGGTGAAGGGGATGGATTCGCCTTGCCCCCTGTTCAGGTGAGGGGCTGCTGCTGGCGTCAGCCTGTTGAAAACTAATGTCCTTTGAGTAGCAAGAGCGGGAGTGGGAGTTGGGACAGTCAGTCTTGTAAAGACCGACCCCTTGGAAGGAGAAGCCGCCTTGACGACTTCAGGAGCAGAGTTGGTTATCCTCTTCGGAACAACCTTCTCTGGGATTGCAGGCTTCATCATGGGCCCACATAGACTTTGGCCCAATCTGGCGAAGACTGAGGCGCTGGAGCTGGACGACCCGTTGAGAGGGGCCGCAGTAGTAGCAAGCCGATCAAAGACCGACTTCTTGGAAGCTTCTGGCATTGGCACAGGAGCGGTGAAGCTCGTTGGCGGGAGCATAGTCCCGAAGAACAATCCTGTGGTGGCTTGAGTGCCCTGTTCCACCGGCATCGTGAACAGTGAGGCCGCTTGAGGCCCGTAGGCTATGCCCCCAGTTGAGGCAGGACGCGGGTTGTAGTTGCATGTGGAACATTTTGAGCAGGTGAACGCCTTTGATCCTTTGCTTTCTGCACCAAGCAAAACGCCAAATCTTAGTACCTCGAAACCCAAGGGCAACCATTAGAAAACCGTGATTGGTTCGCGAACACGACACACGAAGTGTGGAATGGAAAGAGGAAAAGGTCCCACCGGGCGTGCCAGAATCTGTTCCCCTCCGAAAGACGCGACAGAGATGCGGTGAACGTCTTGCCTGAAATTCGGGGCAGATGCTAATTGGTGCTATCCGTCCACCTCTCCAAAGATGCCAAGTTGATTTATGACACCATGTATCGAAGGTTTAGACGGATGCGGCCGTTGTAGCAGACTTCATCAGATTCCCCCTCGTCGAGGGGTTTTTGATTATGGGGACGCTCTTCCCTGCAGGCGCAAGCCCCTGCAGTTAATTACGCTATCGCATCGCGGTAACAACTTTCTCCTTCTCCAGATGGTCACTTCGTGTCGTGGGTATTTGTTTTGTGTTTGGTTGCCCGTGGATTGTATACGGAGACTAATTTATATTGTCGCCCGTAGGACGTGGATTAGTCCAAATCCGTATTTTCTTAGATTTGGGTTTGGGGGTTTGGGTTTAAGGATACGTTAGTCTCATTTGAGACTAAGATCAACTTAAACATTCGTTAAGGATATGTTAGTCTAATTTTAGACTAAGATCAACTCAACGTTTGTTAAGGACACGTTAGTCTAATTTTAGACTAAGATCAACTTAACAGGATCATTTAGATCCAACAAAAGAGCATTTGAACTCTATTGTTTAGTTTAGGGACATTGCAGTCGATTACCAGTTTAAGGACATAGTGGTCCAAGACCAGTTTAAGGACGTAGTGGTCCAATACCAGTTTAAGGACATAGTGGTCCAATGTTAGTTTAAAGACATCGCGGTCAAGATTAAGGACATCATAGTCCGTGAGTTTAAAGATCTCACAGTCAAGGTTAAGGACATCATAGTCCGTGGGTTTAAAGACCTCACAGTCAAGGTTAAGGACATCATAGTCCGTGAGTTTAAGGACCCCACAGTCCAGTTTAGAGACATCATAGTCTGTGAAGTGTGTGGTTATCGGGACCCGTCACCTCTCTAAAGACGTTGAAGGATTACAACGATGAATATCAGAGGAGTGAAGAGATGTACCCTCGAACCAAAGTGGATTAAGTGATCTGTAGTCCAATTTAGAACTAAGATCAATTAATTATATTATGAGCACATTGGCTCAGTTAAGTCTGAATTGAGGACTTATGGCCTTCTTGGGCTAAGTCCAATCAAGTTTGGAAGATTAGCCCTTTGTTGGACCATTAACACTTGTCTGGGTTCAAGCCCACATTATTCAGCAATGCTACACATTTTCATCTTTGATTTCCTCAATTTTGAGATTCATTTGGAGGAAGGACTTTTGCCTCTGGAAAATTAGCCAATTTGGCTAAAAATAGTATTAAACACTAGAGAACAACAGTGTTAAACACTGGAAATAAAGCTCTTGAATTAGTGTTAAACACTAAAGTAAAAGGGGTCACGTGGGGACACGTGAGGGCGCCCAAAAGCGGGGCCAGATCCCTTTTCTTTGTTCTGCAATAAAGTGTTGAACACTTTTTATATTTTTACTTTGAGCATCACGTGTTGACACGTGATGGGGAATTATGCGCTGACTGTTAAAGCGTTTGCCAAGGGATCACGTGGTAACACGTGAGAGCGCCCAAAGCCTTCATTTCCTTTGCTTTTTCTTTCTGCGTTTTGGGAGTCACGTGGGAGCACATGAGGCATTGCCTCCGAGCTTTTTCTCTTCTCATTTTGGGGATCTTTTCAGGGGTCACATGGGGACACGCGACCTTAGTCTTTTGCATGCATAGAGATCTTTTAAGTTCTCTGTTATTTTCAAGAATTGAATTATAGGGTTAAACCTTAATTATAATTTTGGAGGAATTAAATTCCTATTGTAAAAGAATTAAATTCTTATATAGAGTGAAACCCTATTATCATTGAGGAGGAATTAAATTCCTGTAAATCTGAGAGAATTAAATTCTCAATTAGGGTTAAACCCTAGTTCTGTCCATCTTGAAGGAATTAAATTCCTATAATTGTAGGAGAATTAAATTCTCAGATAGGGTTTAAACCCCAAGTTCATCATGAAGGAATTAAATTCCTGTGAGTTTGGAAAATTAAATTCTCATATAGAGTTAAACCCTAATTTTGTTTTGGGAGAATTAAATTCTCTAAACTCAATTCCCCCTCTAAGTTTTGGATCTGCATGGCAGGATCTCAACCCGATGAGAATTAAATTCTCAACTTATAGGGAGATGTGCTCTGTGCGGGTCTTCAACCAGAGGAAGAACTAAGTTCTTTTGTGCAGAAGAGTTAAACTCTTAGATTTGATAATTAAATTCTCTGTTTGAAGTTTTGATCCCCTTTCTTTTCTCACCTAGGGTTTTTCTTTGTTGAGAATTAAATTCTCCTTTCTTTTCTCTCTGAATTTTTTTAGATTCTCTAGCTCTCTCTCCTTTGGCTCCTATTTATAAGAGAAGGAAAAGAATCAATTTGTTTAGCAAATCTTTCATTGAAAGATTTGATTGTTTTCGTAATTAATATGAGCCTTTAGATTATTAAGTGAATTTTATTCACCGTTGGATTTTAAATCCAAAGATATTCTGTTTGTTATTTCTGGTGAGATTTTCAGGGAAATCTTTCCTTGTCTAAAATCTTTCCATAAATTGGTGATTTTTAATCACCCTTGGATCTTTAATCCAACGGTCCCCATAATTCTTTTCCATTTGGAAAGATTTAGAAGCTTTTAAAATTTAATTCTATTAACTGTAAGGCTTTCGAAACCAGTCACGTGCTGACACGTGACCCTTGGTCACGTGTGAGCACGTGACCCCCAATTTAGTCCTTTTCTCAGCGTTTACTTACGCTTCAGTTGTAACCATCACGTGTCAACACGTGACCATTGGTCACGTGTGAGCACATGACACCTCATTGAGGTATTTCCTTCAGCCGTTTGTTATTTTATTTCTGTTTTGATTGCCACGTGTCAACACGTGACCATTGGTCACGTGTGAGCACGTGATATCTCATTGAGGTAAATCCTGATTTTTAGAATTAAATTCTATTAAGCTGTAAGGCTTTCAAAGCCTGTCACGTGCTGGCACGTGACCCTTGGTCACGTGTGAGCACGCGACCCCAATTGAGCTATCTTTCAGCCGTTTGTTATCATTTCTACTTCATGATATTTTAACCATCACGTGTCATCACGTGACCATTGGTCACGTGTGAACACGTGATACCTCATTGAGGTAATTCCTGATTTTTAATCAGGAAACAGGTACCCCTTGGCGCTTCAATAGCATTTTCAAGCCTTCCGTGTAATATCTAGGCAGACGGATGGGCTGGAGCCTGTCGAGTGTAGAATCGGCGCCATGCCAAACTTCTCTTGCCACTTTGGTTTCTCCAGATCGGTAGAATAGGATCGCTTTTTCACCTTTTCGCCTGGGAGGGACGTAGAATGTCTGCAGTTCCTGCACACTATAAGTTTTAAGTGCATCGAGATTTTTGTAATGCTCTTGTGGAACCATGGGAAGTTGCAGACTCTGATTATCGCCAGCGAAAGCTTGTATTGATGGCCGAGGAGAAAATATAGCGTTAACCTCATCTTCTGAGTCGCTGCCGAAGATCAACATGGGGGCGGACGGTCCCGGGTTGTTGCGTTGTGGCGGCCCTGAATAAACTATCTCTTCTTCCTCCTCGGTATCACTCCCGAAGACTGGAATAGTGGTGATAGCTTTATCCTTCGGTTTGTGACACCTCTCCGTGTCCTCGAAATCTGGTAAGAAGTATTTTGCATCTTCTTATTTTCGGACTTCGTTCACGGAGAATGGGTTCAACTCCCCCGTCACAGTGTACTCGAGACCATCCTTGAAGTATTTCATACACAGATGTTGTATAGAAGGGATGATGTTGTACTCGTGTAACCAAGGCCGGCCAAGCAAAGCATTATAGCATGTCTTGGCGTCAATGACGTGAAATTTAATATCCGTGACAAGTAGCCCGAAGCGCAACGTCAGTATCACGGACCCGAGAGTCCATGATGACTAGGAGTCAAAATCGGAGATGGTGATTTTATCACGAGCGAGGTACTGGACGCTCATGCAGATTTCCTTCAACACTCGCACGTTGAGGAGATTGACGGAAGACCCATTGTCAACCAGGATTTTGCCTATCTTGATATCATGACAGTATCCGGAGATATATAGGGGACGGTTGTACTCGCACGTCCCAAGGAGGATATCTTCATCGCCGAAGGTGATATCGGCTGTGTGTACTTCTTCCAGCTCGTCTTTCATCCTTTCTTCGGCGAGGAAAGCTTGGAATTGCTCTGGATCTTGTAGCGCCTTGATCAATGAATCTCTCGCCTCTTTGGATGTCACCAGGGCGTCAAGAATACTGAGCTGGGAGGATAGCTTCCTCAAGTGTGCCAGAACGTTGTAGTCCACCTTACTTTTCTTCGGAGGGTCTTTTGCTGTGAGCTTTTCAACGGCCTGGTCATCAAGGATGATATCCTCAGGGACCTTTTCTTTTCCCTTATCTTTTCTATTCGTGGGCCCGAGATTCTTTTCGGGCAACGTACGATTGCGCAGCTGAATATTTTCACAAATCTTTGGTTCTTCCTCTTTTCCTGAGGTGGATTCTTTGAAGAGAGGGCCAAGAGTCATTTCTTCGTCAGAGTCGCTCTCGAAGGTGAGAACTTGTGATCCTCCGGTGTTAACCATGCGACAGTTGCCGATAGTTCTTTTATACTCCTCGGTCGTACTTCTTTGCTCCCGACGAGTTTTGCGTTTCATCCGCTTAAAATGTTGTCGGTGAGCAACATACCCCTGCCACCATCTTTTGAAAGCGTTGCACTCTTCGATGGGGTGTGCCATCTTTCGATGATACATGCAGTAGCTAGGATGTATCTCTGCTTCTCCGAGAGTGTTTCCTTCGGAGGATGGTAGCTTCATTCCCATTGATATGGCTTTAGCAAACCTTTTCCTCGTCTTGAACTTGTTTTTATTCACGACGGATGTCCTTTGATTCGGCGGGAATGTCTTGACTCTTTCATCCAGTCACCGGCGTTTGGCCTTTTCAAATATGGCCATCTCACGCTCCCGATCAGCTTTACTTTTCAGAAGAGCTTCATTTAGGAATGCGTCAATCATTTCGTCTGATGGCCCAAGAAGCTCCGGTTCAGGACCTGCCCCCAGTCTTTCGGTGCAAGGAGCTTCTTCATTGTCTGTCGACGAATGAGAGATCATATGGAAACTTGCTACGTAATCCTCAGATTCATCCGACGAGTCTTCTCCATCTTCTCCGTCTTCAAGGACGTGGCCGAGGAACTCTTGGAGCGTGATTGGAGTCCGCGCCTTCTGGTTATATGCTTCCAGCGCGTCGATCTGTTTCTGCAGGTCCGTGCGCTTGTCACCAGGCTTCACGGGATTTTTAGATTTCTTCTTCTTTTTCGAAGATTTCGGCGGCTGGGTGTATGTGCTTTGGCTATCACCACCGATTTTTGGAGTCGGGCGCGGCTTCAGCATCCCTTCGATGATCTCAGGTTCCAACGGATTCTTCCATCTGATCGCCGGGCATGTCTGGAGATCATTCAGCATTCTTTTGGTTCTGGCTGAAAGAACGACCTCCCATGGAGCTTCTTCAACAAAAGAGCACGATGCCCCTGGTGTGTCCGTCTTCTTAGAAGTGTGTGGTTGTGGTGGGCTTACTTTCCACTTCTCAGACAGCGCAAACTTGCCTTGTTGGTACTGATCCTCGATCCATCCCTTAAAGACGAAGCTATCTTCGATTGGATGGCTTACCGTTTGGTGGTAAGGGCAATAATTGGGATTATTCGTTTCGCCGGGTTGCAATGGTCGCTTTTGATTCGGCAGATTGATAAGCCTGTTGCGCATTGCCAGCTCGAATAGTCTCTTCGTTTTGTCCCGTGGGAACGAGTAAGGACGCTTCATTTTCTCATTATAATAGCGCCGTCTCTCTTCCAGTTGATCCGTTAGTTTTGGGGAACTAGGCTACTGTTGGGTATTCGCAACGAAGGTCGCCTTCCCTTTACCCTTTTCGTTCCGCAGCTCCGGCTTCGGAGGAGACGGTCTATGACCTATCTGGTCCATCTGTGCTAGCTTGTCGATTAAAACCTGGAATGTGGTCGGTTTGAAGAACGTCATGAATTGTGAAATAGTTGCATGAGGGTCTAGGGTCCCCATGAACATGCCCACCGCTGGTGCTTCTTCGATGCGCTGTTCGTATTTCGACCACAGATTCCGCCATCGGATTGTGTACCGAACCTACGTCTCGCCTGGCTTCACCCTGGCATTGATCAATGTCGTTATTGGGGTGCGTTCACTAGCACTTGCGAATCGCTGGGTGAACAACAACTCCATTTCTGCGAAAGTCTTGACGGAGTCGTTTAGAAGTTCGGAGTACCACTCAAATGCCATCTCCGACAAGCTGCCGACGAATTGCCGAAGCAAAAGCTTATCATCACCACCGGTGTTTCCGCAAAGAGCCCTGAACTGAGCGACATGTTGATGGGGATTGCATGTCCCCTTGTACACATAGAATTTGGGGATCGTGTAGCCCGGCGGGTACTTTATCTGATCATACCAGCCCGGATACGGTCGCCCAGTTTTGACGACTTGGCCGGCCGCTTCATTTGCCTGGTGAACTCGTATTTGCTAAGCAATATAGTCATCCAGGACGGCCTTGGAAATAGTTTCCTCCTTGGCTGATGAAAGCGCCGGAGGTGGATTCGACGTCTCTCCTCTGTCATCTTCAATAATGATCGGAGGGTCTTCAGCTTGGGGATCTGGCTGTAACATCATCCCAACCATGTCCTGGAAGAGAAGCGCCATTCGTTTTATATTGGCAGCTTGTTCTGCAGCTTCTCTGTCCTTCTTTTCGAGAACTCTGCGTAGGAAGTCAGCGTCGGTTTCTTGTTCATGACGTTGTTCCAATGACGCCTCCGGGCTTTCTTTTAGTCCGGTGAGTGCGGCCATTGCAGTCAGCATCTCCTGAAGTGTAACAACTCCAATTTTTGTATACCTAAATTTGATTTAAATTTGAAGTATACTTGGAGTATTAATGTTGCTGATAACATTTTAAATATCTATTTCCCTACAATAATTACAAGAAGGAGCTTGTAGCTCATTGGTAATACCTTGCACTGCTGAACCAAGCCACCAGAGTTCGAATCCCACGCCCCACATTATTTTTAGATTATTTTTCTTTTAAAATTCTTGGAAGCCCAACAGTTCACAGGCCATAACTCCCAAATGTTGAACTGAACCCCAAAAACGGAGTATGCCAAAGTTTTAGTCGGAGAACCCCGCACCCAACCGTCGCCGAACCCGGCCGGGATCGGCCAACTCGGCCGGCCGGCGCCGCCGGCCGGAGTTGGTCGGTCGGTCGGGGTCCCAAAATGAAAAGTGTGCCTTTTCGTATTCTTAAACCCCCTGTTAACTCCAATTTAAGTGATCGGTTTTCAATTGATAAATACATCCTATTTAATACAAAATTTTAATGATTTTTTCTTTAATTTTTCAATTTTTTTTTATAAACAAAACCTTTCACCTACCCTATCCTAACTACCCTATAAATAGACCCCCTAGCCCTTAGCTTCTCATTCCAAAACCTTAGAATTACTCTCTTGAAATTTCCACAAGAAAAGTGTGTTTTGAAACCGAGTTCACGGCGAAGCGCTGACGGATTCCGGCGACGTTCTTTGAAGCAACCGGCGACGAAACAACACCTCGGCCTTTTCTCTTACTCCTCTATACTCTTTAGAAGAGTTTGAAACCCGTAAGTCCCCTTCTTTTCTTTTTTCTCTTTTCTATTTCTCAAAATACGACTTTATGAAACCCGACGGAAATCGGAACAAACCGATTTCCGATTCGGTCTTTCTACAAAATCTCACTTGTCACCAATTCTATAATACCCAAACATATTCATGATGACTATTAATCACATAAAAATCAATTTGGACAAAGTTTCTCATATGAAATGATAGCTTTCTTGTAATATCGTATTCTTTTCACAATAATACCATAAAGTTTATTTTTCTTCTTCTAATCAATTTCATCATTCCTAAACATGTTCATCT
Organism: Agapanthus africanus; assembly: GCA_030015575.1. Taxonomy (NCBI): domain Eukaryota; kingdom Viridiplantae; phylum Streptophyta; class Magnoliopsida; order Asparagales; family Amaryllidaceae; genus Agapanthus; species Agapanthus africanus. The sequence goes on along the minus strand of CM057338.1, from coordinate 973,428,602 downwards.
TGACCACTAAACTTGTAAAAATCAATTTGAATGAGTTTCCACACATGAAATGATAACTTTTACAAATACCGTATTCTTTCACTTAAATACCCTCATGTTTAATTTATCGTATTTAACCCCTAAACTTCACTATACCTTAAAATAAGTCACGAGGTAATGACCTACCTCCACACACACGCAAATACAACCATAATTGATATCATCAAAATTTAGAATACGAAAATACAAGACTTTACATTAAAATACCATAACCTTCATAAAACCATTCTTAAAGATTTTAGATTTGTTACACTTTTTAGTAAATACTTCTTACTAGGAAAATACGATAAGTTGTGGACATCGATCGTTTATCTAAACTGACTTTGTGGTGTCTAGGCTAGGCAAGTGAGCTTGGGTAACTTTAAAAGGCCCGCCTCACGATTCGTGAGCGGATCCCTCCCTCCTCACTTGTACTTACCTGGCTACAATTGGCGGTGAAGAGGCGATTTGAGGCTTCTAACGACTTGTCGTTTAGACCTTAGAAATAGGTTAGTTGGCTTAGGAAACCCTGGAAACTAAAATACAGAAATTGACATCTTTTTACAAATAAATACCTTATATTTATAAAACCGTTTCTAAATGAATAGTATTTATTAAATCTTTGCAAAGCGCCACTACAACCCACCTTTGGGGAACTCGTTAGGGATTGTACGGTTTATCATGCACCCTCGAGCCTAGTAGTGCGAGATTCAGACCTCCGCAAGGAGCATTCGGTCTCGAAAGGTTTAAAATACGACATTTAAGAAAAATGAGATTTTTGGAAAATAAAATATTTATATAAAATTATTCTTGTATAAACATATGTATATTTATTATTTAAACACCTATTTTATTATAAGATAAAGTTTCCATCTTTTTCTAAAAATTTACAAGATTAAAAGTTACGTTAAAATACCATGAATTTCAAATAAATCAATATTATAAATTAATACTTTTATTAGGATATATTCACTAGAATAACACAAATAAAATGTACACTCATTATAACTATAAAGACGGATGATAAATACTTGAGGTGTATTTTGAAAACTATACAAAAGTACTTTTTACATAAAACCCCCTCAAGTTCTATAAATTACAATAAGGACCCTAACAATCATAGAACTTCAAATTACCTTTCTTTTAGTCTGACTCGGGTTAGAGTCTGACTAATTCTGACTTGAATATGATTCAAGTCAATCTATATTCCTAATATTCCAACTCAATATGAATACATGAATCCCTGAATCCAGTTAACAATCTATTCAATTTGACTGAATCAAACCATGGATATACATCCATTATCCTGTTATTCCATTTACCTGATTATGCAGTTACAACATACTTACTGATATCATGGTTTTGGTCAGTCATCCAACTTACACAATACAATACAACAATAATGTTAAAACACTACGGGGTTAAGGGGTAGATTGGTACGGAAGGCGTTAAAGGTGGCACGAGGTGGTCAGATTAAGACACCTAACCTGAATCCCATTGCTATTGTACCGTGGCTTAACGGTTCCTTGTACTTTCCGTTTGCCCTGGTGTCTAGCATATAGAGACCCCCCTCGTATACACTGGCATCTTTTTGTACCAAGCTACAAACAACAGCGATAACATAACATTACAACAATAGTTTACATTTTAAAAATGTACCTTCTTATTCTGTCTTCTCTACTTCCCTCTTACCTTTGGGACTTACCGAGCGACCTGTTCGCTGACGACATTCTGTTTCTCTCTTCTTTGAATGCCGTCAGGTGACTTGGACCCGGCAGAAGTTGAGCCATCACCAGAAGACTTGGAGCAGTTTACTCAAGATCCTGCAGTATAATTTCATTGTACACTTTTCTTTTCAGTACTTTTCCATTTCCTGTTATGCCACTGTTTAGGCATCTTTATTTCAGTTGTATTTCCTTTTCATGTATTGTACAAAGAATGTTAATAAATAAAAGTTGCTGTTCTTTTTATACTCTTGTCTCTTGTGTATTTATTTCTATATTGCTTAGCTACGCTTAGCGTATGTACTTCTGAGTACATACGTAGCGGACCTCGTCGCGCCCACTTCGCCGTACACTGGGAAGTGGGGCGTGACATGAAGCTTCTGCTGTTGTTGTTCCTGAGCCCTTGTTATCGATCGGGTAAGCGGTCGGTGGCCCGTCGAAGTGCGGCTTTCCTCTTTTCCGGAAGCCATGTAAACAGTATGTACCGTTATGCCCCCAGACTTGGGGCGTCTGGGATCAACATCTTTGCGTTCTGCCCTGGTCATAGGGGCTTTCTCTAGCCTCCTTTTCTTTTGAGCAGTTGACATTGAGGGGGCCATTGCAGTAGGCATCCAAGTGGTTGTCGTCTTTTGCGGCTTGCCAGGACGGTTCTCTTCCGGCTGGACCTTCAGCTTCTTCTGTCGATGGGGGTAGTCTTGATCAATCACCGACTCTCGGACCCGTCGCCAGACTTTGTAAACTTTGGAGTACAGCCGTTGAGGGGACTGCTCTGGCTTTATTTTTGTAACAGTCTCCACCGGTGGAGGAGATCTCTTCAGTACGGCGGTAGGAGAGTTCCTGCGCACCTTGTTCAGCAATTCAAAATTGTTCCCAGTTGGAACAGCAGCATTGACTTCCACCATTGGGGCTGGTGGAGTTAACCCAGAGGGGGAGCTGCCCCCAGCCTTCCTTACTCGTCGCCAATGACGACGTCGAGCGTGTCGAGCTGATGGTGTTGGTTCGGTGATGGGGATGGCTTCGTCATGCCCCCTATTCTGGTAAGGCGTCGCCGGTGCCAGCCTCTTGAAGGCTGACGTCCATTGAGCAGCAGTACCCAATCTGTCGAAGACAGACTTTTGAGCAGGAATGGGAGTGGGAGCTGGAATAGTCAGTCTTGCAAAGACCGACCCTTTGGCAAGAGAAGCCGCCTTGACGACTTCAGGAGCAGGGATGGCTATCCTCTTCGGAATAACCTTTTCTGGAACTGCAGGCTTCATCATGGGCCCGCATGAACTTTGGCCCAATCTGGTAAAAACTGAGGCGCCGGAGCTGGACGACCCATTGAAAGGGGCCGCGTCAGTAGCAAGCCGATCAAAGACCGACTTTTTGGGAGCTTTCGGTGCTGGCACAGGGGCGCTGAAACTCATCGGTGGGAGCATGGTCCCGAAAAACAATCCAGTGGTGGCCTGAGTGACCTGTTCCACCGGCATCGTGAACAGGGAAGCCGCTTGGGGCCTGTAAGCTATGCCTCCAGATGAGGCGGAACGTGCGTTGCAGTTGCAGCTGGAACACTTCATGCAAGTGGACGCCATTGATCCTTCGCTTTCTGCACCAAGAAAAACGCCAAATCTTAGTATCTTAAACCCAAGGGCAACCATTAGCAAACCGCGATTCGTTCGCGAACAAGACACACGAAGTGTGGAGTGGAAAGAGGAAAAGGTCCCATCGGGCGTGCCAGAATCTGTTCCCTTCCGAACACAGAGACGCGACCGCGTAGGTTCGTCTTGCCTGAAATTTGGGGCAGATGCTAATTGGTGCTATCCGTCCACCTCTCCAAAGATGCCAAGTTTATTTATGACACCATATATCGAAGGTTTAAATGGAAACGACCGATGTAGCAGACTTCGTCAGATTCCCCCTCATTTAAGGGGTTTTTTATTATGGGGACGCTCTTTCCTGCAGGCGCAAGCCCCTGCAGTTAATTACGCTACCGCATCGCGGTAACAACTTTCTCCTTCTCCAGATGGTCACTTCGTGTCGTGGGTATTTGTTTTGTGTTTGGTTGTCCGTGGATTGTATACGGAGACTAATTTATGTTGTCGCCCGTAGGGCGTGGACTAGTCCAAATCCGTATCTTTCTTAGATTTGGGTTTGGGGGTTTGGGTTTAAGGATATGTTAGGCTCATTTGAGACTAAGATCAATTTAAACATTTGTTAAGGATACGTTAGTCTAATTTTAGACTAAGATCAACTAAACGGGATCGTTTAGATCCAACAAGAGAGCAATTGGGCTCTATTGTTTAGTTTAATGATATTGCGGTCGATAATTAGTTTAAGGACATTACGGTCCATCGTTAGTTTAAGGACATCTCGGTCCATTGTTAGTTTAAAGATATCGCGGTCGAGGTTAAGGACATCATAGTCCATGGGTTTAAGGACCCCACAGTCCGATGTTAGTTTAAAGACATCACGGTCGAGGTTAAGGACATCATAGTCCATGAGTTTAAGGATCCCACAGTCCGTAGTTTAGAGACGTCATAGTCTATGAAATGTGTGGTTGTCGAGACCCGTCACCTCTTTGGAGACGTTGAGGAATTACAACGACAAATATCAAAGGAGTGAAGAGATGTACCCTTGAACCAAGGTGAATTAAGTGATCTGCGGTCCAATTTGGAACTAAGATCATTTAATTATATTATGAGCACAATGGCCAGTTCTGAATTGAGGACTTATGGCCAGCTTGGGCTAAGTCCAATTAGATTTAAAATGTTGGCCCTTTGTTGGACCATTAGACATTTGTCTGGGCTCAAGCCCACATTATTTAGCGATACTAAACAAGAGTTTGAGGGCTCTGATAATATTTCTATTTTTGACTGAGCATTAAACATTGTAGCTCTGAATTTTACTCAATTTTGAGATTCAGTTGAAGGGGAAATTTGCCTCTGGAAAATTAGCCAATTTGGCTAAATATAGTGTTAAACACTAGAGAACGACGGTGTTAAACACTGGAAATAAAGCTCTCAAATTAGTGTTAAACACTAGAAGACAATAGTGTTAAACACTGGAAATAAAGCCTTCAAATTAGTATTAAACACTAGAGAGGAACGGGTCACGTGGGGACACGTGAGGGCACCCAAAGGTGGGGCCAGATCTCCTCACTTTGTTCTGCAAATAAGTGTTAAACACTTTTAATTTCCTGACCATCACGTATTGGCACGTGATGGAGATTTGTGCGTTGATTATTAAAGCACTTATTAAGGGGTCACGTGGTAACACGTGAGAGCGCCCAAATTAGAATCTGCCTTTGCTTTTATTCTCATTATTCTGGAGGTCACGTGGGAGCACGTGAAGCGTTGCCTCAACGCTTTTTCTTCTCATTTTTGGGGGATCTGTTTAGGGGTCACGTGGGGACACGTGACCCAATTCTTTATATGCATGGAGATCTTTCAAGTCTCTTGATTTCTTTAAGAATTAAATTCTCTGTAGGGTTAAACCCTAATTATGTTTTAGAGGAATTAAATTCCCATGTATATGAAAGAATTAAATTCTTATGTGGGGTTAAACCCTAATTTCTTTTAGAGGAATTAAATTCCCATATATGTAAAAGAATTAAATTCTTGTATAGGGTGAAACCCTAATTTCATTTTAGAAGGAATCGAGTTCCAGTAAATTTGAGAGAATTAAATTCTCAATTAGGGTTAAACCCTAGTTTTATCTTGAATGAATTAAATTCCTGTGAATTTTAGGAGAATTGAATTCTCGTATAAGCTTAAACCCTAGCCTTGTCTGTCTTGGAGAAATTGAATTCCTATAAATTTAGGAGAATTAAATTCTCATATAGGGTTAAACCCTAATTTTATTTTGGAGGAATTAAATTCCTGTGAATTTGGGAGAATTAAATTCTCTAAACTCAATTCTCCCTCTGAGTTTTGGATCTGCATGGCAGAATCTCAACCCGATGAAATTAAATTCTCAACCTATAGGGAGATTTGCTTCTGCAGATCTTCCACCAGAGGAAGAACTAAGTTCTTTTTTTGCAGAAAAGTTAAACTCTTAGATTTGAGAATTAAATTCTCTTTTTGAAGATACCCTTTCTTTTCTCGCCTATGGTTTTCTTTGTTGAGAATTAAATTCTCCTTTCTTTTCTCTCTGCTATTTACCTTTAGAAAGTTTCGAGATCCCAAAATTCTCTCTCTCCAAAAAAATTCTGCTTTTCTTCTCCTTTTGGCTCCTATTTATAGGAGAAGGACAAGAATCAATTTGTTTAGTAAATCTTTCATTGAAAGATTTTAGTTGTTTTTTTTGTAACTAATATGATCTTTTAGATCTCTCAGTGAATTTTATTCACCATTGGATTTTTAATCCAAAAGATATTCTGTTTGTTATTTTTGGTGAATTTTTAGGGAAATCTTTCCTTATCTAAGATCTTTCCATAAATTGGTGTTTTTTAATCACCCTTGGATTTTTAATCCAACGGTCCCCCATAATCCTTTTTTTTGTTTGGAAAGATTTGGAGAAATACTCTCCCAGTTAGGGTCTTTGATTAATTAGAATTTAATTCTATTAATTTATAAGGCTTTCAAAGCCTATCACGTGTTGGCACGTGACCCCTTCTCATTCAGAATTTAATTCTGTATTTTAATTGGGCTGAAGGACCATCACGTGTCAACACGCGACCTCTGGTCGCGTGTGAGCACGTGACCCCCCTTTGGGGTCTTTCCTCAGCCACTTGTTTTACTTCTGATTACTTAGGATTTTTAATTCTGTAAATGGATCATGTGTCAACAAGTGACCAAAGGTCACGTGTGAACACGTGACCAAAGGTCACGTGTGAACACGTGATACCTTATTGAGGTAATTCCTGATTTTTAATCAGAGAACAGCGGCCATGTTGAGGATGGCGTTGATTTTCTTCGGGTTAGCTTCGATCCCGCGGTGAGTGACCATGAAACCGAGGAACTTTCCCCCGGTGACCCCGAATGCGCACTTGGCGGGGTTCAGTTTCATCTTGAACTTGCGGAGGACGTCGAAGGTCTCGCCCAGATCCTTGGCGTGATCGACCGACGAGACGGACTTGAGGAACATGTCATCGATATAAACTTCCATGTTCCTGCCAATCTATGGTTCGAACATGCGATTGACCAAGCGTTGGTACGTAGCTCCGGCGTTTTTGAGGCCGAAATGCATTACCTTGTAGCAGTATACCCTCCGGTCCATTGTGAATGCGGTGAGATCTTCATCTGCCGGATTCATACGGATCTGATTATAGCCGGAAAAGGCGTCTATGAAGCTAAGTAGCTCATGGCCTGCCGAGCTATCGACGAGCTGATCTATCTGAGGGAGGGGATAGTTGTCTTTTGGGCAGGCCTTATTGAATTCGGTGAAGTCGACGCACATGCGCCACTTCCCGCTTGACTTTTTGACCATGACCACGTTTGCCAACCACTTGGAGTAAGGCACATTCCGAATGAAGTTGGCGGCAAGGAGCCTGTCTACCTCGTCCTTGATCGCCTTCTGTTATATCGGGGCGAGGCTTCGCTTTTTCTGGCTGACGGGTTGGGCCGTAGGATCTACCCGGAGTTTGTGAGATATGATTTTGGGGTCGATCTTAGGCATGTCAGCAGGTGCCCAGGCGAACACGTCAGAGTTGTTTCTGAGGAAGCCAACCAGGTCGTCTTGCTGAGTCCCCGTCAAAAGCAACCCGATTTGAACGGTTCGTTCATCGTCCCCTTCTACGAGGGGGACCTCTGTCAATGGCTCCACCGGGGTCCCTCGTACCTCCTTTAGCTCGTCTCGAGTGTCTAGAGAACCCCTGATGTCACCTTCGGCCTCAACATCGCTGTTTGGCCGCTCAAACGAAGATGTTGCGGTGAAGCAAACCTTTGCAGTCCGTTGGTCTCTGTAGGCCCGACCTATCCCGCCTTGGTCGAGCGGGAATTTCATCGCCAAGTGGTAGGTTGATTTCTGGGCCCTGAGGGAGTTCAATGTAGGGCGGCCGAGGAAGATGTTGTAGGCCGACGGGATTCTCGCTACGTTGAATTCCACAAGCACTGTTCGCGTACGGCTGGCCTCCCCTATGTTAAACTGGAGAGTGACTACTCTTTCCGCCAGGATGGAGTAGTTGGTGAACTCTGACAGGATGTGTGTAGTCGGCATTAGGTCCGACGGGGCGAGTCCCATACGCAGGAAACAGTCATAAAATAGAATGTCTGCCGAGCTTCCAGAGTCGACCAGTATCCTCTGCACCTCGTAGTGGTGGACCCGAGCTGTAATCACCAGTGGGTCGTTGTGAGGAAGGGATATACCATGGAGGTCCTCGTCATTAAAAACGATCGGCTCAGTTTCCCTGGCCTTCTTCCTCGGATGGTTGTTAGTCTCCTCGACCGGTGAGGGGTGCTGAGCCTCGTAGGTATTCGACGTGCCTCCCGCTGACATGACCATGATTTGGCCGATTGTTAATTCACCGGAAGGGGGATGTTGCTCTTGCTCACGGTCAGGTTACCGCTTGTCCCGTAAGTATGTTGCTAGGTGCCCCGAGCGGATTAGCTCCTCGATATAGTCTCGGAGCTGCTTGCAGTTCTCCGTGGAGTGGCCCTACGAGTTGTGGAAGTCGCAGTAGGGGCCCTGGGTGCACTTTGCCGCCATGCGCGAGACTGGAGGGAGCTTGAAGAACCTCTCGCCCTTAGCCTCCTCCAGCAGTACCGTCTGGGAGACGTTGAGCGAGGTATACTCCTGAAACTTCGAGGAGTAGGGTTTTGGCCGCTCAAGCCTCTTTTTCTCTTCCCGGCCCCTTTTCTTGTGATCAGTTTGCTCTGTCCGGGGAAGATTGGCGTTTACCTCGGATTCCAGCTGGATCTCACGTTCGGTCCAGGACTTTACTTCGGCCATGGTCTTAGGTTGCGCTAATGCAAAGGAGCGTAACAACTCCTTGTGCCTAAGACCCGACCTAAGTGCCGTAATGACCGTCTCGTCCCGGTGTTCTAGGACTTCGAGGAGGGCTTTGTAAAAGCGGGTGACATACCCTTTGAAGGTTTCTTTGTCCCCGCTCTTTATGAAGAGATGGTCGACGGTCCGCTTCTGCCGTCTGTTCCCGACGAAGTGGCCGAGGAATTGGGTGGCCAGCTCATCGAAGGTTGAGATTGAGCGCGGCGCGAGTTCTCGGAACCAGTCTCGTCCGGAGCGGATGAGAGTAGCTGGGAAAGCGCAGCATTGGGCGGCGTCGAAACAGTCCTGGAAACTCATCCCGGCTGTGAGCGCGTCCAAATGGTCCTTCGGGTCGGACTTCCCGTCGAAGAGTAAGACCTTTGGGGGCTTGTTCCGGGAGAAGACAAAGACGGCGAGCAGCTCTTCGGTGAAGGGCTTTATGAGCGAGTCGGCGGCGTATTTAGCCCCGTCGCTCGAATGATGACCTTCCCAATGCATACCCTCGATCTTCTTTTCGAGGGCGTCGAGTCGGCCGTGGTACCGTGGTATCCTGATGAGTCGGCAAACTCCAATTTTTGGCCTCATCTACCGGAGACCTCTGCGTAGCCACGGCCCCGATTCCGTTCGATGATGTTCCTCAGGTCTCCTGGCGAGGTCGTTTTCGAGCTGCCGTGGTGAGTCCCGTTCGCACGACCCCGTCGAGGGAGGGGGTGCCGGTCATTCTTGGGTGCAGACGAGCTGACCGACAGCTCCTCGGAAGGGACGGGGGCGCTATGGGGCTCGAGACGAGGCGCTCTGGCGTAAGACCTCGGAGTTAAACTGTGTGGTGCCCACCGGGTCATTGAATATGTCGGCCCGGGGAATCTGCAGCCGCCGGAGACAGCGAGGCGGTGATCGGTCATGCCAACGCGGGCAGAGTCTTCTCTCCCTCTGTAGGGGTCCTGGTCCCGTAGAGGGAGAGCGGCGACCTGAGAAGCTTGCCCGGCCGTTTGGACACGGACGAGCGCATCTACGACTGACATGAGTCGATCTATCCGAGCGGATAGGGCGTGAATGACGTTTGGTGGAGAAGGGGATTCTCCCTCGTCTCCACCATGAGGAGGCCGACGGCTGGTACTTAGATCGTCGCGGCGACGGCTTGCCATGTAGTCGAGATCGGAAGATGAACTTTTGGTTGAGTGGATTAATCTTCCCACAGACGGCGCCAACTGATGTATCTCTGGATCTCCTTCAGATGTTATCTTCCGTTGATCTCTTCGCTTGTTGACGGACGACTGAGATTGAGTTGGAGGGTTGACCCCTGGAGCGTGTGGATCTCAATGGGTTTGGTGTGGTTGAGGCCGGGATACCTGCAAAGAAGTCCCGGGATGGTTGTGCTACCGAGGACCCTCCAACGATCAAGTTAGACGGGGTATTTTGACAGAGTAACGGTCTAGTGGAGTAAAAATGGCTTACCTCGATCGTCTGAGAGAGGAGTTTATATAGCGGCAGCAATGGGCAGGCAGGCGCGAGAATCACGCCGGCCGTTACGCCCCTTGCGTCATGCCCGCGTGATAGGCGGGATCCCGCATTAATGACGAGACATGCTCGTTAATGGAGGATCGTGATGGCGTGGAACGCGGGATCGTGGGCGGCGAATATTTCGCGCATGGAGAGATTTTGCGGAGCCGTGGCGGAGGCGCATGTGATCAGTGTTGTGGGTCGGTCTGGGTGTGACCGAGGAAGATGAGCTCGGCGGTAGGCTCGGGCACGAGCAGGAGGCCGAGGCATCTTGGTTTTGTGATAGTTCGGAGGCGAGCCGGGGGTAGTCTGGAAGGCCACCGGAGGTCGGGAGACTCCTCAGGCCAGAGGCCCGAGGTGCGCTCCCAACTGAAGTTCTTGATCCTTTCTTGTAGGTTCTGGGATACGTCATCTGCAACGTGTCAGCATCTAGAAAGTCACCGATATCGAGACTCATCACATGCAAACACATGCACGTGAAGTGTGGACTTCACCATAAGTCAACCAAGTTTTGACCTATTACTCTGCATACTGTATCTTATAGAAAATTATTCATAATTAATTAAAAACACCTCCATCGATTTGAATAATGTTGTTGGTATATGAGGCATTAAACCCAAAAAGCATGAAGTTCTGCTTCAAGCAAGAAGCATCGGTGAGAAGACCCACAAAACTCATGCATAGCACATGGTATAATTACGAGTAAATTTTATAAAACATCACTGAACTTTCAAGATTTTAGAGGAAGCATCATTAAACTTTAAATGTGTCATGAGACTCTCTTGAAAGATAATTTTTTTATGAAAATGAAAGTATCTTCTTAAAAAAATATCATGTTTTCAATTTATTTTGATCGATCCGTGTACATATACACATATACGATTATTTAGAAGCTATTTAGTTCATACACGCCGTAAACAAGTTTAGTTAACTCACATTTTCAGACAATTAATATATAACGTCGGTGTAATTAATGAGTCGGTTTATAGATTTTTAATTTCAATGGTGCGGTGTTATTTATACAAAAAAAATATGAAAATTTGATGTTGCTATATATCATTTATCCCCTTATTAAACTAAAAAATAATAACCTTTGACCAATTAATAGGGTAATAATATTATTAAGAAAAAAAGGTAAAATAGAAACGCAATAGTACATATTAATCCATCCCCCACATACACACAAACATAAAACCAACTTGTACATCTCCATAAAAAATTAAAGCACAATTATTTTATAACAAATTGTGATAACTGGTTTCCTTTTGTGCGATACTTCCGTATTTTAATAAACCTGTTTCTCAAAATCTATCAATAAAATGTTATAATATTATTCTTTATATTTTCCTATTATTTTCCCGACATTTCTTTTCTTTAAAATCTCCTAAAATTTTCCTAACTGATTATTTATAATTCCTATTTTTAAAACCTACTTCGTTTAAATTCCTATTTTTCTATATATTCTGTTATTATTTATCCATCTTTAATTATCCTAATTATTTTCCAAACATTTATATTTTCCTATTCATTTAATTTCTAAAAAACTCTAAACTCTAATTTCTATTATCCCAAACCCTAACCTAAAGACCAACCCACTAAACCAGACCCGACCCTTTTTCCCTCTCTCTCTTTTTCTCTCTCCTCTCGCTCCTTTTTCTTTTTCGCTCGATCTTCCTCCCTCCGCTCGATCTTCCTCCCTCCTCCTTCGCGACGAGAGCCCCTACGTTCGAGCCTCCCTCAACGTCCCCGAGATCACTGCACCCATCCCCGATCTGCTCCTCCAATCTTGCCCTCTCAATGACCCATTTCTCTCTCTCTCTCTCTAAATCTTGCTCGCTATCCCTCTCTTCCAATCTCTCCCTCTACTGCCTCTTTTACAGGGCACCATTGAACCGCCGGCGAACCGCCACCACGTCACCGCGAGCTAAGCTTCCTCTGTCTCGCCAGCACTGTCGACCACGACAAGCTCCTCCAAGCGGAGCCCTACATCACCCCCACCCAACAACACCGAGACCTCCATCCTCCACCAACCAATGACCTGCCATCATCGAGCTACCCACATTGCCTCTACCACCGACGAGCCCTGAGCACCACCGACTTCTCCTCCTTCATCAAAATCCACCGAAACCATCGCCGACCCCATTTTCTGCTCATTCGCAGCCGCGCCCTAGCTCCGACCTCCGAGCATCAGACACAAAGCCGATGCCTGCAACCATCGCCTCACCGTGCACACCGTAGCCACCTCCGGCCACCCTCTCCATAGCCGTGCCCACTCCACGTCTGAACCATCGTGCCCACTTCGAGCCACTCCCGTGCCCCACCTCGACACTGGCACCGTGCTACGACTGAACCACCGCCGTGCCCAGCCCCGTGTCGCCCGTGTGACCATATAAGCCACGGCTCGTGCCCGCTTTGTACCCGGCACCATGTTCAGTAGCGTCCAGTACCGTGTCGCGCCGTGCCACACCCGCACCACTGTAACAACCCTAAACTTTCTGTACATAATTTCTTCAAAAATACAGAAAGGAATACATAAGCCTGAGCACAAGTTATAAATTTGATTTGCTTTTGAACAGCAAGAAGCACTTGTAACTCATTGGTAAAAGCTTGCACTGTTGTGACGTAGTTCCTTTGATCGAATCCCCAAGATCGCGCCATCCTTCACCGGATCTTGACCAGCGAGATGAGCTTGGAGACCGGCACCGCCGGGCCCCCCGTAGGGGATGCTCCCTAATTTTTAACCCTAAACCCTTTGGACTCCCCCCACTACTCCTATGCTGTTTGAATTCAATGCACATTTCTAGAGAATTAAAAATGGGCATTAATCCGCATTTTAATGCACATTTTAATTCTATTCTTCATTATCCTAAATCCTAATTTTCCCTATAAATACCACACCACATTTCACCCCTCCTCATTCAGAATTCCATTACAAAAACTCTCAAAAATTTCCAAATCCCAAGTTGTACAAGTGGAGTTAGCAAGAGGTGAAGTTCCGACGACATTTCGAGAAGATTCTGGCGATGAAACGACGCCCCGACAGTTCCGAAAGCTTCCTTATTCTCCCATCTTCCTTTGTAACTAGTAAGTCCCCACTCACCTCCTCCGTCTATATTCTAAAATAATCTATTTCGAAAACTCGTTGGAAGCGGAGTTATTCCGACTTCCGAATCGTTTTTCTTTAAAAACCCTATTTTTCTTAAATAATAAAATATCATATTCTCTCATAATGTTTAACAAACATAAATAAACACATTAGAACAAGTTTCATCTCAAAATAATTCATGTTGCAATTTCTATTTCACTTTTACAGTAAATTACCATCATTTTACTTACAACTTATAATTATTCAATTTAACTGTATTACTGTTAGATAACTCACGAGGTAATGACCTATCTCATCACAACACACATTTTTGACATAGCACGATAAATTTTAGGACTCTAGTTTATGCGAAAAATATGAGATTACGAATAAATATCTTGAACATTCAAAACCGTTTCTTTAAAAAGTGTATTATTTAAATTCCTTACAATTACGCCTCTACAACCCATTTTGGGGAACCCCGATCGGGATGGTGCGAGTTATCGCACGTCCTTGGACCTAGTAGAGCGAGATGCAGACATCCGCAAGGAGCATTCGATCTCGATAGAATTTTTGATGCAATTTTTAAGAAAATAAGATTTCTACAAAATAAATAAAATTTATTTTTATTAAATATATGTGTGTGTGTGCGTGTGTGTGTGAATATTATTAAAAGATCTATTTTTAAATATATTATATAAATATTCTATGTTTTCTAAATCAAAAGAATCACAATTTCATGAAACTACCGTTACAATTCAATACAAATTCCAGTATTTCATTAAAATACCATATACAATGAAGACTAGGTTATATTCACTAGAATATTTTACTTTATAAAAATTACAATTAAGAAAACCCTAAAGACGATAATTAAATACTTGAGGTGTATTTTGAAAATATATCAAAACTATTTTTTATAAAACCCCCTCAAGTTATATTAATATACAATAAGGATCCTAGTAAACATAGGTTTAAGCGGGACCAGTTTTCTTGAGTTTCAGAGAGCCGGAGAATATGGGTGCTTGCCTATCTAACATAGACAACCTAAAAACGGTATTATCAACACGGTAATTGTCTTGGAAAAAGACACAAATTATGCCGTCCATGTGCAGCAGTTACCGATAACTCCAAAACAATCAAGACTTCAATTCTGTTTAAAAGTCTGACTCAGTTCGAGTCATGATCTGAAATCAATCTGACTTGAATCTAATTCAGGTATAACTGCAATACAATATGAATCCATGAATATCAGAATACAATCCATATCAACATGAACATGACCGAACCGAACCATAGATATACTCTGATTACATGACCATCCATTTATATCCATTCCGTTTACTGATATTTATGGTTTCGGCACGTCTTCTATTTACTACAAGACAATACAATACAATCAGTACAATCAATACAATAAACATTACAGGGTTTATAAAGGGGTAAACTGGCACAGAACATGTTAAAGGTGGCACGAGTCCATGCCGTTGTTCCGTTGTATTTTCGACGGAGCCTTGTATTACGGGTTACCAAAATTCATGGTGTAAGTTGGACTTCTCTCGTATATACTGGCATATTCTGTACCAAGCTACAACAACTACGTTAGTATAACAAATATAACATTATCTACTTCACCTATTCTATTCTCTGACTATTCTTCTCTTTCTTTCTTTGGGACTTACCGAGCGATTATTCGCTGACGACATTCCTTTTTTCTTCTTTCTTTGGAATGTTATCAGGAGGACCCGACTTTGAGGAGTTCGAGACCAGCCAGGAGCACTTGGAGCAGTTCACAGAAGACCCTGAGCATTGACTTTAGTTGTACTCATTTTATTTTCAGTTCATGCCATTGTTTAGGCATTGCATTCCAGACTTGTATTTATATTTCCAGTTGTATTGTAAAGAAATGCTGAATAAATAAAAGTTGGTGTTCTTTTACATCTCTTCTTGTGTACTTCTTTATATTGCTTAGATACGCTTAGCGTGTTTACTTCTGAATAAATACGTCGTGTGACCCATCGTATCTCCTTACCGTACACCGGGAAGCGGGGCATGACGGATTTTGTTGAAGGCCCATGCAGGTCAGTGTTGCATGGAACCCTACCATGCAGGTCAGTTCTGCATGGACATGCAGGTTAATTCTGCATGAAGTCCTAAGCAATATAACACAAGAATCGACAACTAAAAAAACATTCTTTATATTTCATATTCCTTGAATCTTACAATTTCATATACTTTAAATCTATCATAACCCTATTTTTCTTTTAAGGTTATGGATTCTCCAAACAACACCAGTACCAACTTCAACAACACACCTCCACCTCTACCGTTTACACCTACCGTTGCTGTTCCGATCAATGAGCAGACGGTACTGCTTGAGGCGATCCGAAGTCTCCTGGAAGGACAGCAGCAGCAGACTGCTATTTTGATGAGCCGTCCAGAAGAGGAAGCGCTCGGAGTAAAGCAATTCCGGATATTGCACCCAAAACAATTTTTGGGGAAGGTGAGCCCTTTAGAAGCTGAAGAATGGGCTCAGAGTATCGAGAACGACAGCAGCATAAGTGTCAGAGATCGCTTGGGTACGAGTTGCAAAGCTTCAACTCACCGACAACGCCCGAGTTTGGTGGAAGGCGGAGGAAAGTCGTCTTAACTAGCCGATCGAATGGAAAACCTTTCACGACACGTTCGACGCGAAGTACTTTCCAAAGACTGTCCAATTTGACATGGAACAGCAATTCATCCATCTACAACAGAGTTTGATGTGGACCAAATCTGTGGATGAATATGATGCTGAGTTTACCATACTTAGTAGGTAAAATATGTCTCAATATTCGATTTTCAAATATCACATACTACACAGCTAACAAAAGACCTTAACAGGTTCGCGGCATACCTTATACCGACTGCTGAGATCAAGTCCAGACGATTTCAGTAAGGGTTAGATCCGGAGATCCAAGCTGCATTTGCTACAGGGGATTTCCCAACCCATGAACTGGCTCTAAAAGTTGTCCGTCGATATGAGACAGTAGTAAAGAAGAAGGGCAGATCTCAATCTGCCGGTGTGAAGCGCCCTGCCACTCAAATGGAAGGAGGAGCCTCTTCAAGGCCAACTTTCGAACCTAGGAGACCGGAAGAAACAAATAACCGGTCAAGTCCATATTTTTGCTTTTACTGCAAGAGGGATGGACAGCTGTGGAAGGACTGTAGACGCGCAAAAGGCATGTGCTTAGTTTGTAGCGCATCCAATCATGGAATTGGAACATGCCCTTATAAGCGCAACATAGTTCCAACTCACAACACTTATCCGTAGCGGCCAGCTATCCAGGCTCCTGCACCTCGCCTTGCTCTTCCAGCTCCACCTCCACGTGGACCTCCTGCACAGCCTAATCTCCAATTCCATCAGGCACTGAAGAACATGCCTCGAGGGCAGAGAAACATGCCTCAAGTACAGAGGAATGTGCCTCCAGCTAGGAGGAATGTACCCCGGCGTCTGTAAGTCGATGTCACTCACCCCGCGGGTTCACGGGGAGGCGGAATAGGTAAAAACGATTTTTATAAGCATGGTAACATCGACTAAACTCCGGTATCGTAACTAAACCCTAACTAACATACTAACTATGAGGTTTAACTACTACGTAAGAATGTTATACCTCAAGCTAAAAGTCCTTCTCCTCGTTGTCTTTCTCTTCATCGTGAGCTCCTTGGAGTAAGTGTGGATCGCGCCTCCTCGTCGGCATCTCCACGTCAAAGAAGATCCACCTGAGATTGTCTACCTTGAGCTCTAACCTCTATGATGAGATAACTAGGGTACTTGGTGTGCTAAACTAAGCAGCCTAGAGTGAGTAGAGAGTGATTTTGGGTAGCTAAGTCTCACCAACCCTTGGATTTTCAACACATGAGACAATAAGGGTTGGGAAGAAGAAAAAGAGAGTGAGCTTGAGGAAAGTGAATGTGTTTTTGATAATAATAAGGGAAATGGCTCTTGATATGACTATAAGCATGCCAAGAAAAATATCTTACACAAAATATCTAGTGCCACAAAAATGTCTCACAAAATATCTAAGTCAAACCAAGTCTCAATAGTCAAACCAAGTAGCCATGGTTCAATTATCATATATAAAAATAACAATACATTTCCTCCACCTCATAATTGTTTTAACCAAATAAATAATCAAAACCTTAACAAGGTGTCTCCTTCTAAAAGCAATCTTGAGCAATTACAAGAATAACCCTCTCATCCGTATATATATACTCATATCCGTATTCCGAGAAACAAGAATACAATGAGACGAAACTAATCCAATAATCTAATACTAAGATCCGGCTTAAACTAAAGCCCACTAGTATTATCCGCCCGAACATCATACGTGCACAAGTACACGTATGCGATCGAACCCTGTCGTAAAACCATACGACCTCTACATCGTTTCACCCGAAGCAGGGAAACCCTCTGTGTGGGACTCTAAAGACTCGACAGTACGCTAGTAGTGGATTTAACCATAAGCACGTCGGCGGTACTAGCTGCACGTAACGGCTACCCAGGTATCTGTCGATAAGAAGGCCGATGAGCAAACTCATCCAAACTCCTACGGATCCTGTCTGTGGCAATCTCTGTACAGTATGGTATGTTCGTCTAAGAGTATCGCATATCTGGCCTAGGAGGCGGTAAACGTCAGACCCTTAATAGTGCAATAAGTCGTGTCGGAGTGTAGCCCAAAACACCCTGAGAAACTACTGGAGTACCTACCAGTAAATCTCGCTTGCCCTGGCCAGAGAATTTGTGTAACGGCTTTCCGAATCACGGCGTGACATCAACCCCCAATACCGAGAGAAACGAATCCTATCTAACCGCCACTGTCTCCAAGTGCTTTGGAACTGCACTCAACTACTACCTGTTTGCACTACTCATCAGAGCCGTGATAGGGTAGTAATCTAAGAACAGTGGGAACACACTTGAGATGAAGCAGCAGTGTCAGGTCAACGGACTATGTTGTACTTATGTCATCTGGGAATTGCTGCCTGACGATAGGTATAGTACCAACCAGCAGTACCCTACAAGTCCGTCCAGTGTAACTCATAACCCAATGAGCACCTGCATACTATCTCCAGTATTACGTACTGATGGCTGTGGGACAGACCATCAACCTTGCTGGGATGAAAAGTGTATACACTAGTCTACTCTAGAGTATCGATGTCCTGTCTCGATAATCCTACGACTAGGGACCTGTATAAGGATGTGCTTATAGACTATCCAGCCCCTACTAGTATGACTGCCATCACAATGCTGGTATTCAAGCAAAGATCCTAAGAGCTCTACCAATATGTATTAGCGATACTTTAAAAGAAACATATACACATATTAAGATAGATACAAACCAAGTAGCATACTACCATATTGAGCAAGACTGTCATAAATCCGTGTATATATCCCAAACTTTCAAAATGTAATATACAAACTAGTACTATACAATAATAGCCTCTAGGGCATATAACACTAAGGCTTTCACATTAGCGGCCGTACAAGCCAAGACTGTAGACCAAGGTAACTCTGCTAATTCCCTCACATATGTCCAAAACTTTTGCATTCTTTCATTCTTCCACATATTTTTCATGCACTGTCAATAGTCCTATCACTAAACTTTTCTTGAATCTGTTACACTTTCCTTCTATAAATTTCGAGGACGAAATTTTTATAAGAAGGGTAAAATGCAACAGCCCAAAACTTTCTGTACAGTATTTTTTCAAAAATACATAAAGAAATACCTAAACCTGAGTACAAGTTATAAATTTGATTTGCTTTTGAATAGCAAGAAGCACTTGTAGCTCATTGGTAAAACCTTACACTGCTGTGATGTAACCACTGTGATCGAATCCTTCCAGCCATATATATTTTTAATTGATTTTTCTTTTAATCTTTTAGAAGCCTAAAGGTTTACACGTGCACTGCACGTAAAATAAAAAGTCACAAAGAAAACAAACACGTGCACTGAGGTATACCAAATGACAGGGACACGTGGCCAAGATCCCACCATCCCTCACCGGATCTCGACTGGCGAGATGAGCTTGGAGACCGGCACCGCCGGGCCCCCCGTAGGGGATGCTTCCCAATTTTTAACCTTAAACCCCTTGGACTCCCCCTATTACTCCTATACTGTTTGATTTCTCTGCACATTTCTAGAGAATTAAAAATGGGCATTAATCCACATTTTAATGCACATTTTAATTCTATTCTTCATTACCCTAAACCCTAATTTTCCCTATAAATACCACACCACGTTTCACCCCTCCTCATTCAGAATTCCATTACAAAAACTCTCCAAAATTTCCAAGTCCCAAGTTGTACAAGTGGAGTTAGCAAGAGGCGAAGTTCCGACGATATTTCGGGAAGATTCCGGCGACGAAACAACGCCTCGACGGTTCCGAAAGCTTCCTCCTTCTCCCCTCTTCCTTTGTAACCAGTAAGTCCCCACTCACCTCCTCCATCTCTATTCTAAAATAATCTATTTCGAAAACTCGTCGGAAGCGGAGTTATTCCGACTTGCTAATCGTTTTTCTTTAAAAACCTTATTTTTCTTAAATAATAAAATAGCATATTCTCTCATAATATTTAACAAATATAAATAAATATATTAGAACAAGTTTCATCTCAAAATAATTCATGTTGTAATTTCTATTTCACTTTTACAGTAAAATGCCATCATGTTACATACAACTTATAATTATTCAATTTAACCGTATTACCTTTAGATAACTCACGAGATAATGACCTACCTCATCACAACACACATTCTTGACACGGCACGATGAATTTTGGGACTCTAGTCTATAGGGAAAATACGAGATTACGAATAAATATCTTGAACATTCAAAACCGTTTCTTTAAAAAGTGTGTTATTTAAATTCCTTGCAATTACGCCTCTACAACCCATTTTGGGGAATCACGATCGGGATGGTGCAGATTATCGCACGTTCTCGGGCCTAGTAGAGCAAGATGCAGACCTCCGCAAGGAGCATTCGATCTCGATGGAATTTTTGATGCAATTTTTAAGAAAATGAGATTTCTACAAAATAAATAAAATTTATTATTATTATATATATATGAATATTATCAAAAGATCTATTTTAAAATATATTATATAAATATTCCATATTTTCTAAATCAAAGGAATCACAATTTCATGAAACTACCGTTACAATTCAATACAAATTCCAGTATTTCATTAAAATACCATATACAATGAAAACTAGGTTATATTCACTAGAATATTTCACTTTATAAAAATTAGAATTATGAAAACCCTAAAGACGATAATTAAATACTTGAGGTGTATTTTGAAAATATATCAAAACTATTTTTTATAAAACCCCTTCAAATTATATTAATATACAATAAGGACCCTAGTAAACATAGGTTTAAACGAGACCGGTTCTCTTGAGCCTCAGCGAACCGGAGAATATGGGTTCTTGCCTATCTAAGGAATACAACCTAAAAACGGTGTTATCAACACGGTAATTGTCTTGGAAAAAAACACAAATCCTGCCGTCCATATGCATCAGTTACCGATAACTCCAAAACAATCAAGACTTCAATTCTATTTAAAAGTTTGACTCAATTCGATTCATGATCTGAAATCAATCTGACTCGAATCCAATTCAAGTATAACTGCAATACAACATAAATCCATGAATACCAGAATACAATCCATATCAACATGAACATGACCGAACCGAATCATGGATATACTCTGATTACATGACTATCCATTTATATCCATTCCGTTTACTGATATCATGGTTTCGGCACGTATTCCATTTACTACAAGACAATACAATACAATCAGTACAATCAATACAATCAATACAATAAACATTACGGGGTTTATAAAGGGGTAGACTGGCACAGAACATGTTAAAGGTGGCACATGCCGTTGTTCCGTGGTATTTTCGACGGAGCCTTGTACTACGGGTTACAAAAGTCCGCGGTTTAAGTTGGACTCCTCTCGTATACACTGGCATATTCTGTACCAAGCTACAACAACTACGTTAATAAAACAAATATAACATTATCCACTTCACATGTTCTATTCTCTGTCTATTCTTCTCTTTCTTTCTTTGGGACTTACCGAGCGATTGTTCGTTGACGACATTCCTTTTTCTCTTCTTTCTTTGGAATGTTGTCAGGAGGACCCGACTCTGAGGAGTTCGAGACCAGCCAGGAGCACTTATAGCAGTTCATGAAGACCCTGAGCATTGACTTTACTTGCACTCATTTTATTTTCAGTTCATGCCATTGTTTAGGCATTGCATTCCAGACTTGTATTTATATTTCCAGTTGTATTGTAAAGAAATGTTGAATAAATAAAAGTTGATGTTCTTTTACATCTTTTTTGTGTACTTCTTTATATTGCTTAGATACGCTTAGCGTGTTTACTTCTGAGTAAATACGTCGTGTGACCCGTCGCGTCTCCATATCGTACACCGGGAAGCGGGGCGTGACAACCAAGCACAGAGTCAAGACCGTGCCCAGTACCGTGTCACGCCCATGTCATCACCAAGCCTACTACCGTATCACGTCCGCGTCGCCACCGCATCCAGTATCGGGTCATAACGCATCGCGCACGTGCCACGCACCTTGTCCAGCATCGCGCCGTCTCATGCATCGAGACGAACCTTGCACGTCGCGTCGCTTCTATATCAGCAGCGACCCAAGGCAAGTGAACCCCTTCACTTATTCATCATGCTATAATAAGCTCTAGATATAATATATTTTGATATATGTATAAGTATAGATATTTCATATATACATCGTTTGCGAAGTTAATAACGAATAAGTACCCTCATAGTAAATTTTAGTTTTTGAGACCCGACTTGGGTCGATTATGCCGTAGTAATATCATATAATACTCATGAATTAATTTCGTGTTGATCGGGTAAAAGAAATCGATATTTCGATCGATAACCGTTTGCATAATCTAAGTGTTCGGTATAGAACCCTATGCGATAACTTAAGCGAATATGGTGGAACCCATGATCACTATACCCTATTACTTTTAATGAATACCCTGTAGAAATTGGACTGCAAAACGACACCATTTCACCCATAAAACGTTGCCCTCGATAACCTTTGCGAAAGCTGAATTTTTCCAGACAAGCTGAACGGTTAAAATCATAATAAATCATTTATATATCGGATCTTAACGTTTTATGGCTCGTATCGAATCCAACAAATAAACCTATAGTACCCCATAGTTCATCTCTGTATTTTAATAAGTCATACCAAAAAAACTGAGGCGATTCATGGTTTGGACTGCAGTCCAGAGCAAGAATCTCTGCTTTTACCGTTTTTAGAATGCATACTTCTCACTGTTTAAGCGCGCGAGTGTGAGAAAACATATATGGAAGCGTGGAGAATTGAATTATCTTTCTAACGGTACTGGTCCCATTGCATTCCGGTATCGTTTGATATTTATAACACCTTTTAAACCGTCGATGTGTACTGCAGTTTCATGCAGAAACAGAATGCATACCTTTACCTTAGACATTGCCTATCTCCCTGCATACATTGGATATTATTGATCCGTCTGGTGCATTGAAAACATAATGGATAAACCTAAATATTATTTTAGCATCGCCTAATTATGCTCCCAACAGGGAGTAAAACGGGTTACGAAATGGACTTTCAGTTCAGAAATTGGATTTCCAGCAGTAAATACTCAAAATGGAAGGACCGTAATTCGCAAGCCTGAAACCCAAATGACTTAAACCCAATTTTTTCGTACAGATAATTTAATACACCGTTTACGCCTTTTATATTGTTTCGCCAAATTATACATGTGTGATTTTATGTGATTTTTATAATCTAATCGACACCGGCTGCTCTTATGTATTTGGTAGTGCATTTACCGTATTTCCATCATGTTGTATGACTGTTATACCCTTTGTAAATAGTATTCATTTGTATCGATATCCTAGTGACTATTTTTACATTACCGATTGATAGTGTTAATGATTAGATTGTGGCAAGTGCGTTAGTGTAAAAACGTAATTGAATAGTGAAAGTGACACGTACTTGTACACAATCAGCGGAACCATTTAGTTATTACATTGTCGACGCCTATGGGGCATATATAGGTGTAACTATAACTGGTATGGGACGGGTATGAAAACACTTATATTAATGTCATGGGTAAGATATCGAGGACTGCCTACTTATCTTGGATACCAGTTGAGCTATGCTTGATGAGACATTGTCTCCAATTCTTGCGTAGACCTGTCATGGAGCAACTAATATTTAGATTCATGATCGGTGTTTGATGTATACCACGGGGGTTGGGTAGTTTGAGTGTGGGTTCGATCAACGGAATCTCAGGAGTCCTACTGCCGGCATATTTCGTGATTTCATGATTTTGATACTGATCGTGTTACCGATTCTTACTGATCGTGATTCGGGCCCGTGTTTCCTTATCCATGGGACTTACCCTTGGATTGGAAATACTCCTGCGATGGTTAACGTTCACCCTCGGACTGACGATAAGTTTAGTTACTTGGACATTGAGACTTAGAGACTGAAAGGTTCAGTGACATGGACTTTGCATTGATTACTGATCTGATACATATGCTATACTGTTTGTATATACCTGTCATTTCATGCTCATGTCATTACTCTATACTTATTGCTTTATGTTTGTCATCATTGCACATTATATATGTATATATTACTATTGTGTCGCTCTGACGATCTGAGTTTGCATGCTCAGAGGAAGAAGTGGACCTGACTAAATTCGAGAAGATCACGGAGATTCAGACCAGTGAACCAACGGTATCATTTCTCTGATATCACTGATTAGTTGTCTCTTGGTTTGTATCCGTTGCGCTCGGTTTCTTTACATCTGATAGTTCTAGTGACTGTATTTCTTTTTATCTGTGTTGTGTCTTACTGATTACCACGTAATGCTAGAAACCGAAATGTGACTATGGCAGTATATTTTCTTGACCGTAAGAGCATGGCTGGCCTTGTTATCTCTCGTATTCCGTATTTTGGGAAGCGGGGCGTGACACAAATTAATCCAAGAGATATTACCAAGTTGTACATCTCATCAAAAAAGAAAAGAAAAGAAAAGAAAAACAAACCATCTATCTTATACATATTATGACTAACACAAGAAACAGGTATTTATTCAACACAAAGTTGTGTCCATTGATTTATGTATATCAAACAAAATATATATATATATATATATATAGAGAGAGAGAGAGAGAGAGAGAGAGAGATAGATAGATATATATATATATAGAGAGAGAGAGAGAGAGAATAATGGAGGAAAGATATCATAGGAGGGAATTTCCTCCTATGACGTTAGAAAAATACACCCTCCCTTATTTTTTCCGCTGATCGGCACCCACCATCTTCATCGTTATCCTCTAAGATGTGGGTACACCAAATTTCATGTAATTCTACAACCTTTTCACCGTTGATTTAGCAATATAAAAAGTTCTATTGTCTATAAACTGTTAATTTTGAACCCACTAAATCAATGGTGAAAAAACTGTAGAATCACATGAAATTTGGTATACCCACATCTTAGATGCTAACGATGAAGATGGTGGGTGCCGATCGTCGGAAAAAATGAGGAAGGGTGTATTTTTTTAACGCCATATAAGGAAATTCCCTCCTATGGCGTCTTTCCTCCATTAATGTCACGCCCCGCTTCCCAAAATACGGAAAACGAGGGATGACTAGGCCAGCCATGCTCCTACGGTCAAGGAATCATCCCGCCGTAGTCACACTTCGGCTTCTAGCATTACATGGTAATCAGTAAATAAAGCGCAGTGGTAAAGGAATCACATCACTAATTTATTACATTAATATTCCATTGTTCACAAATTACAAATAACAAGAACAAATACTAACCAAAATCAAACTCACGATCATTTTTATGGAAAGCAGAAAAATAGGAAGTACACCAGACTATATCTCCGTGAACTCGAAAGGTAGATCTGTCTCCTGCGCTGGTCCTCCCGCGGGATCTGAGCATGCATACTCAGGTCGTCAGAGCGACACAATAACAATATTATTATAATAAGATGAAACAGGTATATGAGGTAATACTGGTGTAGGAACAATGCAAATAATCACTATGTCACTATATGATGCAGAATATGTTAAGTGTCCCTATCGGTCTCTAGGTCATGTTTGAAATCACATAGTGGAAGGAGGATCATGTTTAACAGGAGTCTCGTACATACCCGAGACAACGGACCACATGTCCGGGACATAACCCTGTCAGCCAGATCGCTAGATCCTACCCTACATGTATCGGTATCACGGTTCGAATGATCATCCTCTAAACACGGTCCCGCTAAATACGATACTCTTTCCACTTTGATTTCCACTTTTTCCCCAGGTTCTCACTAGTTATGTTCTTGATTTAGTCGTGTACAAGCATACCAATGGCACGGTTTTATCACTGTTCGCTGTATCAATCACTGTCACGAATATTCACTTCCCCTTTGGTATACTCGTCACTCCTAAACCAACATCAATCACGCACGATAATGCAATGTCCACTGACTCTAACATGCACTAGCACTAGGTATATAGTAAATGGGGTATGATATATGTATGTATGCCATCATTACGCTAAGGGTAATATGAATCAATAGGCATGCCATTATCCTCCAGAAATTTCATAAATTCATATGTTAAGAATTCAACAAAGTGATACAAGTAAGATAAATAGAACATTCAGTCAGAAATTCATCAAAATTAGTTTCAGTTCAATCGGGATTCCGGTTTTCAAGATACAGCTGTTTCATTTTAAGTGCTCGCGGCTGGAAACTCAGTTTCAGAACTGAACGTCCGTTTCGCGACACAAATTGCACCCAGTTGGAATCAGAATTTAGCGATGTTACAGTTAAATGAAATCTAGGGTTTCCAATAGAGTATTCAACGCAATAGACGGATCCTCAATCGCATCTGTATGTTGAAAGTTATAAACAGTTTAACCTCAGTATATCATTTCTGAATCTGTTCTGGACAGTTATACGTTCTGCCCTTTTAAATACAGTTTAAAATAGCAAATGGCGATGAAACGGAATGGAACCACCTGTTTTATTTAGCTAACAGAGTTATCTTTAATCTACTGTATAGTTCCATAACATACGACTTCAAGAAACACAGTGACACAAGTATTGGGACAGTACAAAATAATCAGAAACGCTCTGGACTGCAGTCCAGAGTCGCATTCCGATCTAATTATCATCACGGTTACAGAACAGAAATCATTGAAATTTTACATAGGGTTAAAGTTCGTCGAGTCATATTCGGTTTAAGCTCTCGAACGAATCATTCCAGTATGTATGCAATTTACGGTGATTTTATTCATTTTCATATACGAGAAAAATATTAGTTTGAACGGCATATTTGGGGGTATCAATTTTTGTCTCTAACAATCGTATTTTCCAGCGAGATTCATACACGATATTTATCATCAAATGGGCCAACAGAAAATATCAGTTTCCGTCAAAATAAACTATTATAATCATTGGAGACTAGCATCGAACACTTAGGTCACAATACGTATCGGGAATCGGTAAATTCGTAAATTAGATTATTTAGGTTTGTACCACTATTATTTTAGCATGAAGCAAGTAAACACTTGCCTGAAAAATGTCTCGGGGTCGTACGGCAGCAACGATGTCACGAACGCTCGATGTACGCCGCAAAACGAATTGCGCGAGCTTGGCTCGCGATACGGAGTTTGCGTCGGAGTTGCCCGGAGTCATCTCACGCTCGCTGGAAGTATAGAGTGGTGCTATGTAGGTCTCCCGGGTGCGCTGGGGTCGACGATGTCGGCGGTGGTCGCTCCGGCGACGCACACAGTGAGTTCGCAGTATCGATTCGAGCTTAGCAGTTTGGAGAGAGAGAGAGAGACTCGGTTGCGTATGTGTAAGGTGTGTGTGGGTGTTGCTGATGACGAGGAGGTCGTAGGGTGGTCGGCTAAATGATGGGGAGTTCGCCGGCGTCGAGGGTGCAAGGTGGCCGAGCTCAGTAGTGGGGTTGTGTACAAGGGAATGGGTGTGCAGAGGATCTCGAGTTGATGAGGGTGTGGAGTTCGAGTGAGGTGGCTGAGTTGTTGGGGTGAAGGTGATGAAGGAGGGGTTGGAGGAGGTTCGTCGTCGTCGTCGTCGAGGGGAGCGTCTGAAGTTTGCAGTGGATTCTTGGGGTTCGTGGGGAAAATTTTTGAGGGGTTGGAGAGTTTTGAGGAGTTGGAGAGTGAGAGGGAGATGAGGAGTTAGAGAGTGAGAGTTTGAGGGAGTCGTGGCCGGGGTCGTGGGCGACGGCAGGGGCGACGTGGGGAGCGTGGGTTCGCGACGAGGGAGTGAAAAAGAGCGGGAAAGGAATTGTGGGGAAGGAGGAGGTTAAGAGCGGGTCGGGTTGGGTTCGATGGAGGAGGCGGGCTGCTGAGCTGGGCCGGGCCCGTGTAAGAAATAGTTCCTTTAAAAATAATGGAGTGGGCTGAGGAAGGAGATTGGGCCGGGGGATTTTATATTTATCAAAGGATTTATTTAAAATCCGAGTGGGCTGGGGAAAAGTAGCGGGCTGGGGGAAATAGTAAGGGGCCGGCTTAGGGTTTAAATATAAGCTTGGGCTGAAGGTTTATAAATAGGTTTAAAGTTAAGTAATTTACTCATTTTTGTTTAATTCGGCTTTAGTTTTAAATCTTGGGTTTTGGATTTTAGGGTTAGGGAAATTATAAACATTGGGATTCAAGCAACCACCTTCGACACAAAAAATGTACGAGGAACAGTAAATCTTTGGGATTAGAAAAATAGGAAAAACTTTTTATTAGGATGGTAACGGGGATTTACATCATACCTCCCTTAACAAAAATTTCGTCCTCGAAATTTAACAAGGATACAAGAATACAATGTACTAAACAAAAAGATGTGGATAACGATCACGAATGTCTTCCTCCCGCTCCCAGGTGGATTCTCCTGGGGAACGACCGCCCCAAGACACTCGGACTAACGGAATAACCTTATTCTTCAGCACTTTCTCTCTTCGGTCGAGGATGGTAGTAGGCTGCTCTTCATACGATAAGTCGGTACCCAAAACTAGCTCCGAATGGTCCAGGACATGGCTCTCATCCCGAACATATCGCCGCAACTGTGACACGTGGAAGGTATTGTGCACACCAGCTAGCGATGGAGGCAAGGCGAGTCGATAGGCCACCTCTCCTACTCGCTCTAGCACCTCAAAAGGTCCGATAAAGCGGGGACTAAGCTTTCCCCGACCTCCGAACCTGATAACTCCCCGAGTAGGGGAAATCTTCAAGAACACATGATCTCCGACTTCGAACTTAAGTTCCCTTCTGCTGGTATCTGCCCAACTCTTCTGTCGATCCTGAGCCGTCTTGATACGCTGTCTGATCATTTGGACCTTGTCGACTGTCTGAACAATGAGTTCGGGGCCCAGTAATCTTCGTTCTCCCACATCATCCCAACATACTGGGGATCGACACTTCCGCCCGTATAGTGCTTCAAAAGGAGCATTTGAATACTAGCCTGATAACTATTGTTATAGGAAAACTCGACTAGATGCAGATGGTCCTCCCAGGAACCCTGAAAGTCCAACATACAGGCTCTCAACATGTCCTCGAGCGTCTGAATCGTACGCTTGGATTGTCCATCCGTCTGTGGGTGATAAGCTGTGCTGAAATTAAGACGAATACCCAAGCTCTCTTGTAAGCTCTTCCAAAAGTGTGACAAGAATCTCGTGTCCCGGTCTGATACAATGCTGACTGGGACACCATGAAGTCGTACAATCTCCTGCATATATCTTTCTGCCAGTGATTCTGTCGATTGTCCCACTCGGAAAGGTAGGAAGTGTGCAGCTTTTGTGAGGCGATCGACGATAACCCAAATGGCGTTATTGCCCCTAGGGCTCCGTGGTAAGGCCGTCACGAAATCCATAGTAATGTGCTCCCACTTCCATTCCGGTATCGGCAGGGGTTGTAACAGTCCTGCTGTCCTCTGATGCTCCGCCTTCACCTGCTGATATACCAAGCACCTGGATACGAACCTCGCAATTTCCCGCTTCATTCCGTTCCACCAAAAGTGCTGCTTTAGGTCCTGATACATTTTTGTACTTCCCGGATGCACAGAATAAGCTGAACTGTGTGCTTCAGCCAATACTTCTTCTCGAACACCTCCCTTAGGTACGCAGAGTCTGCTACCGAATTTCAGAGAGCCATCTTCATGTATAATCAAATCCGTTCTCAGTCCAGTTTCCACTTTCTCTCTGAACTTTTGCAATCGGGGATCATCCGCTTGTGCAGTCTTGATGCGATCCACCAGAGAAGATTGCACCTGTAGCTGCCAAAGTTGACTGAGTGCGTTCGGCGTAACGACTTCAAGTTCAAGTCTCTGGAAGTCCTCAATAATGCTCCTCTGATCGGTCAATATCATGACCGCTGGCTTGCGACTGAGCGCATCTGGTACAACATTCACCTTCCCCGGGTGATACTGAAGGTCCAAGTCATAATCTGCCATCAGCTCTAGCCATCGGCGCTGCCTCATGTTTAGTTCCTTCTGAGTGAAAACATACTTCAAACTTTTGTGATCTGCGTACACCTCCACTTTCTCACCCAAAAGATAGTGTCTCCAAATCTTCAACGCAAAGACTACCGCAGCTAACTCCAAAGTCATGCGTGGGGCAGTTCTTCTCGTGATTTCTCAGTTGTCGAGAGGCGTAAGCAACCACTCGGCCGTGCTGCATCAAAACACAGCCCAAACCCTTCCCTGAGGCATCACTGTGTATCACCAAACCACCGGAATCATCTGGTACAGTAAGAATAGGCGCCGTGGTTAACTTCTGCTTAAGTGTGTCGAATGCCTGAGTGCACTCTTCTGTCCATGTAAACGGCACGTCCTTCCGTGTCAGCCTCGTCAATGGTTCCACGATTCTTGAGAAATCTTGGACGAATCTCCGATAATAACCTGCTAATCCCAGAAAACTCCTGATCTCAGCCACTGACTTCGGCATCGGCCAATCTCTGACAGATTCTATCTTTGCCGGGTCCACCGAGATGCCTTCGCCCGAAACAATATGTCCCAAAAACTGTACCTTGTCGAGCCAGAATTCACACTTGCTTAGTTTCGCATACAGCTTCTCTTCCCGAAGAATTTGTAGGACCGTGCGCAAATGTTCAGCGTGCTCTTCCCGGGTCTTCGAGTAGACAAGTATGTCGTCGATAAACACAACAACAAATGTGTCCAAGTACTTTGCGAACGCCCTGTTCATCAAGTCCATGAATATTGCTGGGGCGTTGGTAACGCCGAACGGCATCACAAGGAACTCGTAATGTCCGTATCGGGTCCTGAAAGCCGTCTTGCACACATCCTCGGCTGCTACTCTGATTTGATGATATCCAGAACGGAGGTCCAACTTCGAGAATACCTTGGCTCTACTTAACTGATCGAATAGGTCGTCAATGCGCGGGATTGGGTACTTGTTCTTTATTGTAACCTTGTTCAGCTCCCGATAATCTATACACATTCGCAGCAATCCATCCTTCTTCTTTACTAACAGAACTGGTGCACCCCACGGTGAAGCCCTCGGCCGAATAAATCCCTTCTCCAAAAGTTCTTCAAGCTGCTTCTTCAACTCCGCCAATTCAACTGGTGCCATTCTGTATGGGGCTCTGGATACTGGGGCTGTACCTGGAGTCAAGTCGATTGAGAACTCCAAGATTCAAGGAGGTGGTAGACCTGGTAAATCTTCGGGAAATACGTCCAGAAAGTCTCGAACAATTTCTGGGACTGGGCTCCTATCAATCTCCATAGCTGTCGGCTCCTTAGGCTTTGCTCTGTATTTAGCTGGCTCCAAAGATTCGCTTCCGCCCTCGAAAATAAACTCCGGGTGATTGGGAATGCGGAAGATCACATTCCTTGCACGACAATCGATAACAGCATGAAAAGTGCTCATCCAATCCATCCCAAGAATTGCGTCGTAACTGCCTGTCCCAATCAGAAGGAAATTCGCATAGAATTCCCTGCCACACACTACAACCGGGCATAATCTACATTCTCGACTAGATATTATAATTCCATTACCCGTATGAATTTCCCATCCCTTTGTTAGTGGTTCATGTGGTATTGAGTGTGTATCAGTGAAATGCTCAGACAAGAAACAATGCGATGCTCCTGAATCAAAAAGTACCCTAGCTGGCAAGGAATGTACGAGCAGAGTACCTGTAACCACGTCTCCTGACGCCTCTGCCTGCTCGGCGGTCAAGGTGAAAGCCCGTCCCTGACCGCAACCTGTAAAGGGTTGTTTCTGCTCCTGCGGCCTCTGCTGTGGCGGTCCAGAACCTCCCTGTATCTCTGCTCGCTCAGGGCAACTGCCAATCCTGTGCTGGCTGGAACCGCAAATCAAGCACTGTCCCTTGGCACGACGACAGTCCTTCTGGGTATGTCCACCTCTACCGCAATAGCCGCAAACTACGCCCTGTCTCTGGGGTCGATGCTGTGGTACGAACAGCCGCTTCATTTGTGTCGTTCCTGGCCTGTGAACCGGTATGGCTCCTCGAGATGGCGCGTGGGTATGTGCCGGAACGACTGGGGGTCTCCTGAACTTGTTAATCAATTGCTCCTGAACTCTCGCCGCGTTGAGTACCTGTGCGAAAGTCTGTAAATTCAATGATGCAATCAACTGCTGCAACTCAAAATCTAACCCCTGAAGGAAATGTCTGGCCCTGGTGACCTCTGAGGCAACCATGTATGGAGCAAAACGACTCAAGCGGTTGAACTCTGCCGCATAAACGTCCACTGGCCGTCCATTCTGCTTCAAAAGAATAAACCTCTCCTCCATTTCTGTCTTGGCTGTGGAAGGAAAGTAATGATCTAGGAAGCACTCCTTCAACTTGCTCCATTCGATCGGCCCGTCAAGTCTGCTTTCTTCTACCGACCACCATGTACGGGCTTCGTCTTCTAATTGAATCTTTATCACGTCCACTCTGTCTTCCTCTGGAACCCTGGCGGCTGTCAATAAATTCTCCATGTTCACCAGCCATTGCTCAGCCTCAAGGGGTTCAGCTGGCCCTGTGAATGCAGCTGAGTGTAACCGTCGGAAGTCTGATACTGTACCAGCCCTAGCATGATAAGCTGGTGGAACAACGCCCTCGGGGGCGGTAATAAGTGCGGAGGGTCCTCCTGCGGCGGTAATCGCCCTGAGTCTCTCAGTGAGTAAATCTGTCTTCCTCTCCTGAGCTTCCGCGAGAGTGGTCAGTGCACTAAGTATTCTTTCCGTACGGTCCTGAGAGCTGGAGTCCGAGGAGGGGTCGTTCGGGGACGTCATATCACTGGATGATTCAAATGGATAAGATCAAATTCAAGGATGGAAATCAAGAGTAGTGAAACAAGAATAACGTAATACAGCATAGTTAATGTTATCGCTTGATACTAAACACAGGCTTTGATACCAACTAAACCATGTCACGTCCCGCTTCCCAAAATACGGAAAACGAGGGATGACTAGGCCAACCATGCTCCTACGGTCAAGGAATCATCCCGCCGTAGTCACACTTCGGCTTCTAGCATTACATGGTAATCAGTAAATAAAGCGCAGTGGTAAAGAAATCACATCACTAATTTATTACATTAATATTCCATTGTTCACAAATTACAGATAACAAGAACAAATACTAATCAAAGTCAAACTCACGATCACTTTTATGGAAAGCAGAAAAATAGGAAGTACACCAGACTATATCTCCGTGAACTCGAAAGGTAGATCTGTCTTCTGCGCTGGTCCTCCCGCGGGATCTGAGCATGCATACTCAGGTCGTCAGAGCGACACAATAACAATATTATTATAATAAGATGAAACAGGTATATGAGGTAATACTGGTGTAGGAACAATGCAAATAATCACTATGTCACTACATGATGCAGAATATGTTAAGTGTCCCTATCGGTCTGTAGGTCATGTTTGAAATCACATAGTGGAAGGAGGATCATGTTTAACAGGAGTCTCGTACATACTCGAGACAACGGCCCACATGCCCGGGACATAACCCTGTCAGCCGGATCGCTAGATCCTACCCTATATGTATCGGTATCACGGTTCGAATGATCATCCTCTAAACACGGTCCCGCTAAATACGATACTCTTTCCACTTTGATTTTCCCTTTTTCCCCAGGTTCTCACTAGTTATGATCTTGATTTAGTCGTGTACAAGCATACCAATGGCACGGTTTTATCACTGTTCACTGTATCAATCACTGTCACGAATATTCACTTCCTCTTTGGTATACTCGTCACTCCTAAACCAATATCAACCACGCACGATAATGCAATGTCCACTGACTCTAACACGCACTAGCACTAGGTATATGGTAAATGGGGTATGATATATGTATGTATGCCATCATTACGCTAAGGGTAATATGAATCAATAGGCATGCCATTATCCTCCAGAAATTTCATAAATTCATATGTTAAGAATTCAACAAAGTGATACAAGTAAGATAAATAGAACATTCAGTCAGCAATTCATCAAAATTAGTTTCAGTTCAATCGGGATTCCGGTTTTCAAGATACAGCTGTTTCATTTTAAGTGCTCGCGGCTGGAAATTCAGTTTCAGAACTGAACGTCCGTTTCGCGACACGAATTGCACCTAGTTGGGCTCAGAATTTAGCGATGTTACAGTTAAATGAAATCTAGGGTTTCCAATAGAGTATTCAACGCAATAGACGGATCCTCAATCGCATCTGTACGTTGAAAGTTATACACAGTTTAATCTCAGTATGTCATTTCTGAATCTGTTCTGGACAGTTATACGTTCTGCCCTTTTAAATACAGTTTAAAATAGCAAATGGTGATGAAACGGAATGGAACCACCTGTTTTATTTAGCTAACAGAGTTATCTTTAATCTACTTAGATTTCCGTAACATACGACTTCAAGAAACACAGTGACACAAGTATTGGGACAGTACACAATAATCAGAAACGCTCTGGACTGCAGTCCAGAGTCGCATTCCGATCTAATTATCATCACGGTTACAGAACAGAAATCATTGAAATTTTACATAGGGTTAAAGTTCGTTGAGTCGGCTTCGGTTTAAGCCCTCGAACGAATCATTCCAGTATGTATGCAATTTACGGTGATTTTATTCATTTTCAGATACGAGAAAAATATTAGTTTGAACGGCATATTTGGGGGTATCAATTTTTGTCTCTAAATTTTCCAGCGAGATTCATACACGATATTTATCATCAAATGGGTCAACAGAAAATATCAGTTTCCGTCAAAATAAACTATTATAATCATTGGAGACTAGCATCGAACACTTAGGTCACAATACGTATCGGGAATCGGTAAATTCGTAAATTAGATTATTTAGGTTTGTACCACTATTATTTTAGCATGAAGCAAGTAAACACTTGTCTGGAAAATGTCTCGGGGTCGCACGGCAGCAACGATGTCACGAACGCGCGATGTACGCCGCAAAACGAATTGCGCGAGCTTGGCTCGCGATACGGAGTTTGCGTCGGAGTTGCCCGGAGTCGTCTCGCGCTCGCTGGAAGTATAGAGTGGTGCTCTGTGGGTCTTCCGGGTGCGCTGGGGTCGACGATGTCGGCGGTGGTCACTCCGGCGACGCACACAGTGAGTTCGCAGTATCGATTCGAGCTTAGCAGTTTGGAGAGAGAGAGAGAGACTCGGTTGCGTATGTGTAGGGGGTGTGTGGGTGTTGCTGATGACGAGGAGGTCGTAGGGTGTCGGCGATGTGATGGGGAGTTCGCCGGCGTCGAGGGTGCAAGGTGGCCGAGCTCGGTAGTGGGTTTGTGTATAAGGGAGTGGGTGTGCAGAGGATCTCGAGTTGATGAGGGTGTGGAGTTCGAGTGAGGTGGCTGAGTTGTTGGGGTGAAGGTGATGAAGGAGGGGTTGGAGGAGGTTCGTCGTCGTCGTCGTCGAGGGGAGCGTCTGAAGTTTGCAGTGGGTTCTTGGGGTTCGTAAGGAAAATTTTTGAGGGGTTGGAGAGTTTTGAGGGGTTGGAGAGTGAGAGGGAGATGAGGAGTTGGAGAGTGAGAGTGTGAGTTTGAGGGAGTCATAGCCGGGGTCGTGGGCGACGGCGAGGGCGACGTGGGGAGCGTGGGTTCGCGACGAGGGAATGAAAAAGAGCGGGAAAGGAATTGTGGGGAAGGAGGAGGTTAAGAGCGGGTCGGGTTGGGTTCGATGGAGGAGGTGAGCTGCTGAGCTGGGCCGGGCCCGTGTAGGAAACAATTCCTTTAAAAATAATGGAGTGGGCTGAGGAAGGAGATTGGGCCGGGGGATTTTATATTTATCAAAGGATTTATTTAAAATCCGAGTGGGCTGGGGAAAAGTAGCGGGCTGGGAGAAATAGTAAGGGGCCGGCTTAGGGTTTAAATATAAGCTTGGGCTGAAGGTTTATAAATAGGTTTAAAGTTAAGTATTTTACTCATTTTAGTTTAATTCGGCTTTAGTTTTAAATCTTGGGTTTCGGCTTTTAGGGTTAGAGAAATTATAAACATTAGGATTCAAGCAACCACCTTCGACACAAAAAATGTACGAGGAACAGTAAATCTTTGGGATTAGAAAAATACGAAAAACTTTTTATTAGGATGGTAACGGGGATTTACAATTAATCTTTATATATATATATATATATCAACAACAAAAACAACAAATATTGTTTGAATTTAATGAAAGCGTTTTCATAATAATATGAGATAGGTTAAGAAGCAATCTCTATATATAAAACTTTGACAATAAATAGTTAGTTAGTAATATATAATATTCTTAATTTATGAAAATATTTATTTTATTATATAAAATACGTAGTGCAGTATATATAAAATAAATGCATAGTACAATATATATATATATATATATATATATATATATATATATATATATATATATAAGTTTGTGAATTTAAAAAATACGAACCCGTCTTAACTGATCCGCCGACAACGTGCACCAGGATTTGCAGCACCAACGAGAGCATCGCATCGCTCTTTTTCAGCAGCTCTGCAAGAAGCTGGCGGCTACGTTCTTCTCCTCCCATTTCCTGCACAATCAGAAAACATACCTCTTAAATCTAAAAAAATCTCAAAAATGACAACAAAACAAAAAGAAAGAAAGAAAGAAAGATACATTAACCCTAAAATGCATGGAAAATATATTCATGATAGATAGCTTGACGACTAACTGAAACGAAGGATGATTACTAAAGGAGGCCTCAGCGCAGCGAAGGGCTCCAATCTTCCAGCGTCCCTGTTGCTATCCACCTCATACATCATGTTGGAGGTTTGCTGGGCCGCAGACATCTCTTACAATCAATACCTGCATGGAAGATTATATTTGTTGAGAATGTGGGAATAAGTCCCATGTCGGGAAAATTATGAGATGTATATGGATATAAAATATAAGATAAAATAATTTTTCTGAGTTAGGTTTGTGATATCTACAACATAAAACTGTTATTTGATTGATATGTGTGTTAATTTATTTAATGATATATTCTTATTACAAAACCATATTTTATATGGTTAAAAATACATTACACACACATATACTAAAAAAGTTTGACAGTTAGTGCGGTCAACACTTCTAGTTTGAACTTTTCAAAGATGCTAAAATCTAATGATTTTTAGATGCTTGCAGCGTTATATACGAAGCTTTCTTACAAAATTAAGAAAATGTTCTCCTGGGTTTCTACACATGCAGGTATTTTTACACGTGCAACACATGTGGAATAAGGTTTAAGCATGTATGTCATATTATGATTCCCATGCATATCCATGACAATTAAACACATGGATCCCTGCAGATGGTAAGCTAATGATATTAATTATGTTCTATAGAAATAATTTTATAAAAAAAACAAATTAAATAGATGAAGAATGCTGAAATAAATCTTGCCCTGTTTCCTTCAAAAAGTAAATAAATAAATGAAACATGAATAGCCTTGTACGTAGCCAATGAGGATTGCTTCCTTCGTGGGCAATAAACACCTCTGGCCCTTCATCTCACTTTACACAAACAAGATTACCTCACTTCCTTCATGTTCGCTAAAACAATTAATTTAGAAGCAGCTTAATTTATATATTGCAAGTTCTTCCTTAGATTTCACACCAGTTTAACTTGTAGTTTTTTCCCTTCAAAAACTTATCAAGTAAGCGATAACAAACATTTGACCTAATTGTTTGCATACATTGGGATCCTATAACACCTGTCTAACAGTGTCAACGGAAAATTGTGAAAACGGAAAATTGTGAAAACGGAAAATTGTGAAAAGACAATAATACCCCACCCGTATTAATTACCTTGTTTTTGGTAATTATAGTCTTTTTGTTATATGAAGGGGGTATTATAGTCTTTTCGTAATTTTCCGTTGCCGCCGTTAAACATGTGTTTTGATACTCTGAAAATTCATGGTATCAATCCACCATCTTAGAAGCTCATGATACCGTTTGGGGAAAACACTTCCATCATTTTTTAGAAGTTTACACTATCGTTCGGAGAAAGCACTTATAGTTCGTGGCAGCGATTAGAAATTTAGCTAATAACTTTTTTTTGGCACTGGCCCGTAAGCCCTAATCTATGCACGCAACACAACACACACCCAAGGGATCCATGAATTTGCCCTGAAAAAATTAATTTGTGGCCACTTCCCCTTCACGTCTATAACAAAATCAGTTAAAAATACGAATCAAATCCTCATCTAAGTCAATTTTCCCCCATCAAAAAGTTCGACCTTCGAAGCACCAAGGCACCAACAAAGCGTAACAAAACACAGCACACGATAAACAAGTCCATGAAATTATCTCAAAGGTGATCAACTCTAAACATTGCAGTTCATGTGTAAACAAAAACCATGAAGTTATCTGAATACAGGCAAAACTATTTTTTTTTGTAGTTTTTTCATTAGAAAGTTGCTCACAATACATAGCAAGTCACATAAGAAGGAAAAGTAAGAAGAATTAGGTTCCAATATTCCTCATTTGAACTTTGTTTTCGCACTTTTCGTCTCCCTTCTGTAAATATGGAATTAGAGTGAAACCAAGTATATCTCACAAAGTAAAGTCCTACGATAATCCAAAGAAGAAAAAACGATTTGAGAGTGTACAGAATTTTCCCCTTAGCTGAGAACTGAGTCCCTTACCAACAAAGGTAGGAAAAAACTGAGCACCATATATTGATTGTGACTAGCTGCAACACCAAAAGAAAGCAAGATTTGAAACCCGCTTACAAAAAAGCAATCGAAAGGACCAGCGATGAGGCAAGATAAGGAAAATATCAGTCTTATGTACATAAACAGGGAACAATGTAAGAAAGATCAAACTCTGGTATAGGCGGAGTGGCTGCAGCTGGAAACATTAGAATTTTGTAAGTACTGGTTTGAGAATTTCCTGGGGTAAAAACGCGTTTTGTCGTCAATCAACTGAGAACTCTACAATTAACTTCAGCGAAACCATTAGTTCCTTCGTCACATGCTTGCTGCAAACTTCAATTTCCATTAGACCTTGGAAACAAGAATCGACTTCTGCAGGAACCACCGCAGGTTTCTATTATAAATTTCTTTCATGGGTCTACTTAAGCTTTCAGCACTTCTTACTGTTTTATCAGAAGCAAGATCACCGAGATTAGCTTCAGAAGCTGGACTCATTTTGTTTTCGGCATCTAACAGGCTTTTCATTAAGCTTTCAGAAATTCTATCTGATTTATCCGTCACAGTATCACAATGGCTAGCTTCAGAAGCTGAACTACCGTTGTTCTCGGTATCAGACCGACTATTCCTAGCACCTTCAGATTTTTTATCCAGCTTATCAAACACAATATCATGCAGACTAGCTTCAGAAGCTGAAATGTTTTTCAGAGGAGATATTTCATCATTGCACTTCTTAGCAATCATAGGCTTGGCTCCATCAATTTCTTGAGTTGAGCCTTGCACATTTCGGCACTCTTCTTCGTCAAAGAAGGGTTCTAACACTTTCCTTAGCTTATAATTCTGCAGAGTTTCAAGATTACTGTCAGCACAAGAATTCATTACATTTTTACCTGAAATCAATCCAATTTCTCTCTTCCGCTTAAAACTGAAAAACAAATGTTCACTGTTCTCTTCCTCAACAATCTCACCTTCCATGAACACATCATTTCTTGATCCTAACTCCCCAGGAGAAGTCACCTTGTTTGCTTCAATCTCAGCTGTGCTCTCGAAATTTTCGTACCCCTCGAATGTGTTTGAATGTTTGGTTATTTTTGTAACCTTGATCGATTGCTCTCTCCTTTGAAACTTTCGAAAGGCTTTCCGACTTACTATTCGCTTCTCAGCTTCATACTTTCGAAAGGCTTTCCGACTCTCAGACAAATCACAAGGCTTAGACAACCGTGAAAAAACACTGGTTCTACTTTGCTCAGTATCTGAACGGAGCCTGGACTTCACAATTGTTGGGTACGTTTCACAATGAGTTTTTGGACAAGGTCTCATCCCTTGTGTATCATCGTCTTCGATAGATTCTGAAGAAGAATTGTTGGATGTATTCTCATCAAAACAATTGATTCCTGGCAAAGGAATATAGTCAGGATTAGGCCCTAAATCCCCAATAGATTTTCCTCCGGAGTCAGATTCATATATTGATGCTTCGGGATAGCCATGTGAGTTGCTTGGGTGCACTGATGGAAAAGAGTTTGTACATTTTGCCTTGCGCGATTCTGGCAAGATTAAATTAGGGGGGCAAAGATGTATGGAACTGGGATCCATAAGTGATGTATCCGGTTGACTATTAAATTGTTGAGGTTGTGCATCCAGAGAAGATCCTGCATGAGTTATAGATTCATGAGTTGAGGGAGACCAACCTTTCCCTATTGTAGGAGAGGAAATTGCACCACAATAACCTTGATGTTTGGAAAAGGTTCGACGGGAAGGATATGGTGGCTTTGATTCATAACGCGAGAAGCAGGGTAGCTTGGCTTCAGTGGCATGCGAAGCAACTTGGTATAATCCACATTCATTTCTAACAAAGGAAGGACGTTTCCTTCTAAGTTTCTTCAAGTACGTTGAGCTATTTTTATTTGATCCAGATAAGCCAAGGTACCTTTGAGGATCTCTACCATCATCAACAATATATTCATTCGAAACAGAGTTTCTAGGCCCACTTCGTCCAGTTACACTTTTATAATTCCAACCATGCTTCTCAAAACCTTCAATGATTTCATTAGTGATACCTGGTCTCTGATACTGGTGTACATTTATTTTCTTCAAAGAGAACAACTGCAGAAGCTTGAAAACCTATATCCAGAAAAGAGATGGAAAAAATGCAGCATCAGTTGTCTATAAACCAAGCATATGCAAGTGATGTGATATTTTGCTGGGAAGGAGGCGAGTAGACCTGATTGTATGACAAAGCAAACTTAAACCTTTTAGGTGCATAGTAATTATCTTCAATAGCACCAGAAAACATATTTTCAGGTAATGGCCTGCAAATCCAATTCCTCTTGAAAAGAACCTGTAAGCAAACATCATGGAACAATACAGGGAATAACAATGTTATTTAAAGACTGCAAATCAGCACTTAGCAACAAGGATTAATTTAATAAATGAACTTTGTTTGATTGAAAGAATAAGATGCATTTGTCATATGCTAGGATTTCTTAATCATATGATACAAATATTTTGTAAACAAACGGGCCTGTGTTGTAGGTCAAATGGCAGCCTACATTTAGCAAAAACAAATAACTATTTCAGCTATATATAGACATCAAGAAATATATGAAAACATAAGAAACTAGCAATCCTATACCTGAGCAGGAAAGGAATTCCCTAGTGAAAGAAACGCATTAGGCATAATATTCATTGCGCCATCAGAAGTTGCTTCAAAAACCCCATAAAGTTTCCTCTCCTCGTGCTCAAATAGAAACAGGAACATCCCAGCTTTAATTTTCTTTATAAAATCAGTCATTGATGAGGGAACTCCAAAAAGTCTCCTTTGGAGACACTCCTGTTTTGTCGCGCGATTAGTCATGATTATCGCACCTGCTAATGAAGATTCATGCCCGTAAAACTTTTTCACCTCCTCCCCGTCCATGGAAACTTACCTGAAAAGTGTCGATATTATTGAGGCATACAGATAACAAAAAGAACAGATTGCAAGGCATATATGTTGTAATATTGCAGAATTGTAGTAACAATAAAAGATAATCTAAATAGTTTGAAGACTTCCATTAAACCGAACACTGGGCTAAATTTCAAGCTACACTTAAAAACAATTTAAATAAAAAATCTGGACGCGATTCCAATTGTTCAGGCAATAAATTAGAACAACTGAGTAAAAAGGATGAATGTCCGAATATTATGATACAAAAATTCCTCAAAACACCGGATGTGGAGTAGATTTACAGCCTACAAAGTTCCTGTTGAGTATATAAGAACGGAGACTTAATTGATCTACTATAACATATTTAGATCAAGC
This sequence comes from Agapanthus africanus, assembly GCA_030015575.1. Lineage (NCBI taxonomy): Eukaryota > Viridiplantae > Streptophyta > Magnoliopsida > Asparagales > Amaryllidaceae > Agapanthus > Agapanthus africanus. The sequence goes on along the minus strand of CM057338.1, from coordinate 973,386,869 downwards.
ATATGAAAGGCTACAGTTCTCTGTCTTGACTGATTAATGAAGTCGTGAAAGCTGCAAAATAGACGGAATTTGATTTCTTACCAGAGCACTGCTTAATCAGTATTAGACATCCCTCAAGACCAAACTAATTATTCGTGAAATAAATATTCACCATGTTTTGCTAAACATTTTATACCATTCCAGCATTCTACAATAAGTGACCAAATTATTGAAATCCAAGTTCATCCCACTAAGCAGATGATGGGTTAGCCGGAATTCAAGCAACCATGACATGACTCGTGTTAACTGACCTGCTTTTCTATTAGCAGCAGCTTGTGTGAATTGCTGCAAACTCAAGCAGTTTCGGGGAGTCATGACCGTGCCAACTTGGCCTTAATATGATTTACCAAAACTAAGGGCTGTTTTAAGTAACTTTCTGCATGGAAATTCCGTCGTTTCCAAATCATTTACAGGTGAGTTTAACCAGAGAGAAGGACTACTATTGCAGAAACATGTCTTTTAAGTTTTAACCAAACACCGAAAGAACAACTGAAGCCTGGATTACTAGCCGCATGTAGATATACTCATAATCCAAGCTGCAATAAATCTTCCCCTAACTCCGGGCTAACAGACCATAAATGTACAAAATTCTCTGGTCCTTACAAACAAATCGGTTACCAGAGATGTTACTTACCCAAATTTTCTGATGCATTAATATAACAAATTATCACAATATGGTAAATAATTTACAACAAAATAGAAATGTCACTGCCCAAGTCAGCTGAATATTCCAAAAGTAATCCATCTGATGAACCAGAGTTCTTCACTGCGGGCATGATACTGGTACAAAACATTTGGTCTTGACCACTTACACCAATATCAGATTCTTCAAGTGTATCTCTAGAATCTTCAAAACGAAGAATCCCAAATTTCAAAGGAAAATCTCCGAATCGTGTATTCCCAACGAATGCAATACTTATGCTATTTCGTTCCCTATTACGCCTAACTAACTATCCTCTCTAAATGCATAACACATTTCAATGCCAGTCACTTTCTCGATGGCAGACAGAAAACAGTGTAATAAACTAAACACGGCATGCCATTTTAGGCATTTAAGATCATACCGATACTAATTACACAAGTCAATCCAACGTATATTACACTAAAATGCCCTTAACTGTCAAGATGTATCACTAAAATACCTTAAAGTATTTGGTACGCTAAACTACCTTAAACTGCGATTTTCAAGGAATTGTTTTCACTGCACCCAAAAGTAGCTCAAAACTTAAGGTGCTTTAGTGAAATTTCATGATAGTTAAGGGTATTTTAGTGTAATTTACCCCGATTTTTTTTTTTAAATACCAACTTTCCTCTCGATCTTAGCAACACAGCTCAAAGTACAGATTTCTAAACAAACAACTCATAAAGGATCGATTCTATGGTTAGGGTAGAGCTCGGAGGGGCTTACAATGCAATTAGGTAGAGAGATGGGAGCTCGCGAGCTCGGCGATGGCTGCTTCTGCCTCCTTCGATTGAGGGATTTGATGCGATCGATCGGCTAGGGTTTGGGCTAGGGTTAGGGTTTCGAAGAGGCGGAGCGATTATTTGGGTGAGTGTTTCATCGAGGGGTCGTTTCAGTAGCCGTGAGGTTTTGGTTAGGGTACTGTTGAGAGTGGGAAAGGGATTTTATACTCGGGTGAGTTGTCGCTCGGGTGCGGTTTTGGAGCGAATGATACCCGGATCCGATAGATTTGTCGAATTTATAAACTTATATAGGATGAATATTCGCTGTCCAGATTCCAAGATTCCATGGCATGTTGTGTTCTGTTGGAAATATTTTAAAAATTAATAATATAATGATCAGGTTTTTCTGTTGCGTGTTCTTTTGGAAAAACATCACAAATCCAGGCCCGCTGTCTATCTGCGCAGAACCACAGGGGGCCGAGGCGGACTCTGGCCAACTTAAAGCAGTGATTCTCACGTCTTCGTTTTTCACCCGCTGGGTTTGCGCATAAAAGCAACGGGCCGGTGGTTTATCGCATGCCTGGTGAACCCGGGATCTAAATGCTCGGTTTAGGCAAGAAGTAAACCATCATTCTCTTATTGATAGGATTTTGAGCTTAAATATTATGAAGCTTGAAACAAGCTTGGTTCTCCGTATTCTTTTTCGGGGGATGCAATCTCTTTGGAAATTGAACAAACGATTTCTAGTCTCGGAGAGGAACTTCTTACTCCATGAGCTAAATCCGATTGCTCTTCGCATATGCATTATACTTTCGTTATAATTATACATTATATAGAAGCAGCGTGTACATCATACCTTCGTTATAATTTTGTCAGTGAAACATGATAGATTTTAATTGGCCATCGATCCGGATCCGGCGTCAAAGATCCATCTTCTATCATGTCAAGAATGTTATGTATATGTAACATCATATGGGTTTTAATGTAACATACCATATGCCAATTTATTAAATTTGATAACCCATTTTTTTTAATGCTTATAAATCAGGACAAGGATATATGACTTTAGGCGGGAAACCTTACTTGAAAACGAGAGGAAATATTTACCGAATCCTACTAAAAACACGACAATAATAAAAAGAACATAACCACAAACCTTTTAATGGAAGTAAAAAAGCAGAGCAAATGTTCGGTTTCGACCATCAACAGCACGTATGGATACGAAAGCATGCATCATTCATAGTTTAACAAATTTTATAGAAACAAGACCACTGAATATCAATTTAAAATTACAAAAATCCATTAAAACTCCTTTTCTTCCATGGGTCATCTAGAGGCTGAAAATAAATAATGTACTGAATTTTTACTAAAAAGGGGTAAACCACACTAAATATCTTCAGTTATCAGATTTTCACAAAAAGAGCTTAAAGTTTCTTTTATTACAATAAAATACCTAGAACTATGGCTATGAACTGTTTTTCCATTGGAATACCCTCAAAAGCATCACTTAATAAAATAACTTTAAGGTATTTTAGCAAAAAGAAAGCATAGTTGATGGTGTTTTAATGCGGTCTATCCAAACAACGCAAATATCAAATCCCTTTTTCTTCCCAAGGATGCGCGTGGTTGGAGGCAATTTATGTGGTAATCCTAAATCACCATGAAACGTCACGACGTTTGTCTAGATGCCAAAAAAAATTCCCTGAAATATAAGATTAACACGACAATCAAATGTCCTCGCTTCAAGGGAATCCTCTTCCCCCAAAACGGTGTACATTACCACGAAACATCCCCACCTGATATAAGATGAGTTATGACCGTCCACCATCTAACGTCGGCCTCTCTCTGTACATGTCGTTTGAAAGGCCCCGTCGGCCGTCCGTCTGCCAGCTCTCCCCGGATCAGTCGTTCGACATTTGTCGCCGGTGTTCCGCCGGTCGGTCCTGTAGCCATTGCCGTTTGACCACCAGCCTGCCGTCGGTCGCCAGCTGGCCAGCCCCGTCACGGCCGGCACGAGCATGATCGGCCATCCGCCAGCCAGTCCCGCCGCGTCACAGGTCGATAATTGCACATGCATGTGTTCTTGAAAATGATTAAAATATACTAAACATACTAACGCAAGATTAGTTTGAAATAAACGCCGGATCATCGTATTCCCATAAACACTAGGATCCATGGAACAAGCACAACCCAAGTCTTTTTGCAATGGACTCCTCAACTGACTCCCCAAACAACAAATTCCAACCTCTCCTTTTTCACATTTGTTATCATCGACGCCTCCATCTCGACCTCTCCTCAACGATAAGCAATTTATCCCAAATTTCTCATTTCTCACCACAACCTCTCCCTCTATAAAACCCTATCCCCATTCTCTCTCCTCTTTCTCTCTCTACAACGCCATCGCCATGGCCTCAGCCGCTGCCGCCACCTCCTCCCTCTTTCTCCTCCCCTCCTCCTCCTCGTCCCGCTCCGCCGCCCCCCGCGCCACCATCGCCCTCGTCAGCCCGATCCGCCGCCTCGGCTCCGCCGCGGACTCGCTCCTCGCCCTCCACGTCTCCGCCAAGATCCGCGCGGTGTCGGCGAGGTTCGGGAAGGGGCCCAGGGGGGTGGCGTCGATGGCGAAGAAGAGCGTCGGCGATCTCAGCGCCTCGGATCTCAAAGGGAAGAGGGTGTTTGTGAGGGCCGATCTGAATGTGCCGCTTGATGAGAACCAGAATATCACCGATGATACCAGGATTCGAGCGGCCGTGCCCACGATCAAGCACTTGATGAGGAGTGGGGCGAAAGTCATTTTGTCCAGTCATTTGGTGAGCGCTTCTTTCCTTTTTAAGTTTGTGGCTGGTAGCTATGTGAGAAATGGCGAAGCTTTATGATTTTAGCTATATTAAATCTGAGATTAGTTGATAATTGCAGCAAAAATAATACAATTTTGATGCTTGTATAGTTGATAAAGCGAGCTCACTATTTTGCTTGCTTGTATCCTAGATAAGGAGGACTGTTTTGATGAGCCTACACAATCTTTTTTCCGTAAAGATGAAGATTAAATGATATGTACAGGACACAGATGCCGCATTGATAATTCTAACATATGATTGCTACTTAATTAACCGATAGTTGTATTTTGATGCAATTATTAAACTGGATTTTCTCCATTTTTGGCGAATTGGATGTATTACCAACCGACAAGTTAACTGAACTGTGGAAGTAATTCACATTGGAGCATAGATGATGTCATCTTCTACAGTTGCAGAAAATCTTTTGAGAACGCTAGTGATGCATAGAAAGGGGAAGTGGAAGATTAACAAGTTTAATACCATTGTTCAGAAGTTGATACTTATAACTGTTAGACCATTTCCTTTGATGAAAAGTATGCCCGATGTCTTGCCAGACTCGCATATAAAATCTCTCGCTTACAGTTATAATATTTAAATCATATTTCCAAGTCTTTACTAGAATTGGTCCATGCCAGTATGTTACACGGGTTTGCAACGGGGAGCTATTCAAAACTAGTCTATACATCAAATATATTTAGTTCGAAAATATTTTTTTCCTAAAGCGAAATCTAGGAATCAACATAATTTGAAGTCTTCTAGATCAGGGAGAATATAGGAATCATGCACGTGACCTTTGAATCGTTCCTAACGCGGTAATTATGCTTATGTTTTGTTGGTCTTCCTACCCATTACTATCTTATAGGATTTAGTGGCCAACGAGGTTCCTTTAATAGTAACAAATGATTTGGGTTCAGCTTGGTTTCAGACTACCCAAAGGCTGTGTTTTTTTTTATCATAATGGTTTGCCTTTTCGACAGTTTAAGTATTTTATTAATCGAGAGGAAGCTCAAACTAAAGGGACTGCAAACCATCGAGACCACTGAAACAAAACCTTAACAGAGGGAGCGAAGCAGCGTTTGTGTAGTGACTTTAGAAGTTTATACAGTAGTTCAACCTGTGCTTTCAATCTTTTATTCTTGTATTAAATCTGTGTCTGTATATATATTTTGTGTACATGCAATAGTTCTGTATTTACATTTTCCTTTATTTGAATGTTCAGGGTCGCCCTAAGGGTGTTACACCAAAATTCAGCTTGGCTCCCCTAGTGCCTAGACTATCTGAACTCCTTGGCATTACGGTATTCTTTCTATTTCATTAGACGATATGCTTATTTTTTTTGGGTATCACAACTGACATTTACCCTTATGAACTCTATATAGGTTGAAAAAGCAGATGACTGTATCGGCCCAGATGTTGAGGCGAAAGTTTCTGCGCTTCCAGAAGGCGGTGTGCTTCTTCTAGAAAATGTAAGGTTCTATAAGGAGGAAGAGAAGAACGACCCAGAATTTGCAAAGAAGCTCGCATCCCTCGCTGATCTTTACGTGAATGATGCATTCGGAACAGCTCATAGAGCACATGCATCAACTGAGGGAGTGACCAAGTTCTTAAAGCCATCAGTCGCTGGTTTTCTTCTCCAAAAGGTAAGCGTCTAGTTCTAGTTTTACTCTTTCGTGATCATAATGAAGAATTCATGAGTTTTAAGATGATGAATACCTTTTCTGATTATGTGGATTAAAGAATATGTATTCTAGTAGCTATAACTCAAGTTATGCTGTGGAGCAAATAAGATCCTGTTTGGTTTTCAAGTTCTAGGATACCTCCAGTTTTGTAGAATGATCTAAACTTAAACTCAAAAATATAAAGTCCACAACGTTTGGATATGGTTTTGCCGCAATGGAGTTGAGACAATTGCAGCTAGTAGAATTCTGTTCCAGCCTCATTTATCTAAACTCAAACCAGAGAGGAGAAAATGAACTTAGATCAATCCAAAGACAAATAAAGATAAATGACCCCCCCCCCCCCTGCTCTCCTCTTTTCCATCAGAGAGGTAGAGCCTTGCAATCTGCAGTTTGCATACCCTATTCCTCCACTAGAAAAGTAAGTTACTCTCAAAGTCAAACTGTGTTGAGCAATATGCTTACAACTTGGACAATCAAATTCTCATTGCTGCCTCTCAACATCTCTATTCTTTCTAGATTTATAATCTTTTTCCCCGTGAAATTTTTGTTTTGTTCACTATCACATATTAATGTAGATTCATGATTACTCAACACTTGGACTTGCTTAATATGTCCATCTTTCTTCACTGAACAACTGGTGCCTAATTCCAGGAACTCGATTACCTTGTTGGAGCTGTGTCGAGTCCCAAGAGGCCATTTGCTGCAATTGTGGGTGGTTCAAAGGTGTCGTCTAAAATTGGAGTGATCGAGTCTCTATTAGAGAAGTGTGATATCCTTCTTCTTGGTGGTGGAATGATATTCACCTTCTACAAGGCACAGGGCCTCTCTGTTGGTTCTTCTCTCGTTGAGGAGGACAAGCTCGAGCTTGCAACGACGCTTCTTGCCAAGGCCAAGGCCAAGGGGGTTTCGCTTTTGTTGCCTACTGATGTTGTTATTGCTGATAAGTTCGCCCCTGATGCCAACAGCAAGGTTTGTTTTCCTTCCATCTTTTTATGTTGTTATTGCTGATAAGTTCGCCCCTGATGCCAACAGCAAGGTTTGTTTTCCTTCCATCTTTTTATCTGTAAATATTTCTTGCTCAGAAGTGGTTAGTAAAACACCACTCACAATCATATTTAAAACAAAACAGTGTAGTAGTCTAGAGTTTAGGGTATGATGCATCACAGTGATGCTGATATGGAAACCCCAATCGTGGCATGGCCTGTATGGGCTATAAATTAACTATGTGTGACATTAAAAAAGAGAAGAACAAAGTCGACGGTGTCACTGTAGGTTGCTAAAAGTTATGCTCATGTGACAACACTCAATTGGGTTTTGCCTGTTAATTTACTTGATATTATGTAAAGAAGAATAATTTGTGTAATCGAAGGCTCAAATTAAATCAAATATAGACAACACTGGGGGATTGCCAGGCTAATGTCACTGCAGCCCCAAAATTCTCATATAGAAATGATCATTTTTTATGCTAGTCCTTATTTATTATATATTCACCTATCCTTTTCCAGCTAAAACATAGTTATAACTTCAGATCGCTCTAGTATTATATTCTCATATCCAGCCACCATAAAATTTGAAGAAAGATGATGTGTTGTGCAGATTGTGCCAGCATCAGAAATACCTGATGGTTGGATGGGACTAGATATTGGACCAGATTCAGTTAAGACGTTCAATGAGGCTTTGGAAACAACCAAGACAGTTATTTGGAATGGTCCTATGGGAGTTTTCGAGTTTGATAAGTTTGCAGTTGGAACCGAGGTAAGTAATGCATGTATGTGTTTGGTATTCTTTGTTGGTACTAGTTCCACGAAAGATGGTCTTGGAAACTTGGATGTTAAGTTTGTAGTAGTTTGAGAGAAAGGGTGTAAACAAAAGCGTTCAATGAAAAAGAGAACACAAATTTAGGTTGTTTGGGTTAGGAGGAAAATAGAAAAGAAACGAAAATCAAAGAATATATTGGCAATAAAGTTTTCTTTTCATAAGCTAAAAGGAGACGATAGTGTTCAACTATCATATGGTTGAGAGTTAATTTAGCACGCATCAACAGTGTTACCTTCACTTATTCTAGCCTTGATATCGTGTCAGATCTATTTTACCCAAAAGCTTGAGCCGGTGACCCGTGATGAACAATTATATAACCGAATATTAACCCAATATAATTCTTAATTTCCTCCAAAGTAAATAATCGGAAGGATTAATGCAGTTAAGGCTAATTTTCCTACTTTCAGGCCGTAGCAAAGAAGCTAGCAGAGCTGAGTGGGAAAGGTGTAACAACAATCATCGGAGGAGGAGACTCTGTCGCAGCTGTCGAGAAAGTCGGAGTTGCGGACGTGATGAGCCACATATCAACAGGCGGCGGTGCGAGCTTGGAGCTATTGGAAGGAAAAGTGCTTCCAGGTGTTATTGCTCTTGATGAAGCTGTGCCTGTGCCTGTGTGAGCATGCGAGCTTTATTTTTGCAGTACTTTGTCCCAACATTTTTTTAATGAATCAGAGAGGATCATCTCCTTGTCAATCATCAGCATTTCTTTGTATTTTGGTGCTGATTTATGTTCAAGGCTTATGTATGATGTGTATCTATGTTTTCCCTCTTCTACATGCTATTGGTATATACATTTTAAGTTTGAATGATCTTCTCTTCAAAATCTTCGGCATTCTGAATAAACTTCTCGGTCTGTGGTCTGTGCTTTAGTCGTTCCCGGCAAGCTGAAATCCTCCTGAATTTAAGAAGCTAAATCGAGAAACTTTAATCAGGTTAAAGTTTTTAATCGTTTTTGTGAACAAGGAATGGACTTAAACCTGAAACTTTTCAAATGTAGCTCCAATAACTCGGACGGTGGCATGGATCTCCCAGCTATCCTCATTCAAAAAAAGAGTTTTATGGTGCTGTTCCGTTTCTGTTCCGGGGCCGTTTCAAAAATATGTGCCTATTTTGTTTCTTGATAGTGGTTTCCCCCCAAAATTCCCATGAAGGCAATTATGCAGAATATTTCATGTTCAAATGCTTTCAGAAGACGCCGCTGCGGTCCGTCCCATGAACACCAAAAGGAAAAATGGGGTCCCTATTTAATTGTGTGAAGGTTAGGTCACGCAACTGCAACCGTGGCAGATCTAACATGGTGAAGGCTAGATTATGCAACCGCCACCGCTACGGATCTAACACGGCCGATTGTAACACCATTTTTGTCAAGAATATATATTGTGACAAGATTTTTGCCTCGAATATACATGGTGATAAAATAAAAAGGAAAAGTAAAATCGAGAGGAGATCTGCTGTACCAATCAAAGGACGGCACGCTTTCTAGAAAAGGGAACGGAGACCTCAGCTCTCTTTCTGACCATCAGATTACGAGCAAGCCCTCATAAACGACCCATAAAAAGACGGATTCAGAGTTTCTGCCATTCTAACCATCTGCTATCCCTTGTTATCAAGATCAACGGTTCGTGATTTTTTGATCAAAAAATCAACAATCATGATCAGCTGCCAAAACAGTGCAAGTGTAAAACTTCTTGTTGGTACTTTTCACGTGATTTGCACGTGTGATGGACTGTCAGAAACGAAAAAATCTACCCTTGAAGGGCTTGCACTATGCAAGGCCCTCTAGAGCCCTTGGATGCGCTCCCCTTGCATGTGGAGGAAGCCCATCCAAGGATTATACAAGCTATGCAAGCCTTTGCATAATAGATTTTTCTTCAGAAGCACCCTGAATAACTGGAAGAAGAATACTAGAGGTTACAAATTCTAAAAAACACACCCATATGCAAAAAGGAGACAGCTCACGTTAGCCGCTTTCTCTTATCCTGCGCCCACCACCACTCCCTTATAAAATTCCCCTTCTTGCTCCCCAAGCCTCGCATATATCATTTCGCCATTCTCATTTTTCCTCTCCAGATCCGATCCATTTTCGTGTGTTTTTATCGAATGGCGACGAAGAAGAGCGTGGGGTCTCTGAAGGCGGCGGATCTCAAGGGCAAGAAGGTCTTCGTCCGCGTCGACCTCAACGTCCCTCTCGATGAAAACCTCAAGATCACCGACGACACCCGGATCAGAGCCGCCGTCCCCACCATCAAATACCTCATGGATCACGGCGCCAAGATCATCCTCGCCAGCCATCTCGTAATATTCTAACCCTTAGCTTTTTAGCCTCTTTATTTGCTGTTGTCTTATATTTTTTTAGGGTTTTTGTTATGGTTCTGTTTGTAACGTAGTAGATCTCAATTTTTTTGATAAAAACTTGTAACTTTGGGTTGAAATTTCGAAATTAAACAAGAAAAGATACAAGCTTGTGATCCCGGAACTTCAGGGGATTCAAAGTTGAAGTTTCGAAATTGGATTTTGAGAGCTTAGATGTGGAAAATTAATATTTGAAAAATTGCAATCGGTTTGAAATATGTTACTAGAATTATCATGTGTTAGGAAAGGGAATTTCGTTTCGAGATGGAAAACTATGAATGATTCTAAGATGTTCAAAACATAAGAAGGCTGTCGAGGGCCTTTAAAGAAACAAGAAGGCTAAGAAGATGCAAAATATTAATTTTAGATTTATAGTTTAAGATGATCCTATGTAATAAGTTAATACCAAATAACAGATTGGCAAAGATACCTGTAAATTAGGTTGCCTGAGGGGGAGGAATCGAAATATATGATATAAACATTAACTTCCTAAATTTAACGAATAAATCATTCAACCAAGTATATATAAAAAAAAACTTTCCTAACTAAAAGAAAGAAAAGCCTGAAAATAATGAGCAACGAGTGATCTATATTTGAACTAGCACTATCATATTTTTTGCCGAATATCGAAATTCAATCGTTGCTTGAAGATATTTGATGTTAAGCGATGAAGGAAATAAAGTTTTACCAATGATTCTTTTTTCAACAAAGCTGGACTAGCAAAGAATGTGCTTGACTAGATAGGTGTGAAATAAAATTCGATAGAAAGAGGAGAGATGAGCTTCCGATGTCGGAAGAAATGCAAGAGTCTCCAATGGGAGATGGCAGTCACGGCGAGCCATGATTGAAATTTAAAGACGGCGAAATTTTTAGGAATTTCTACCCTTGGATCAAGAGAAAGAAGTAATTCATACATAGGATAATGTGTATATAAGCAAATTCATTACCCACAATATAATACGTAGTAGAAGCTATATCAACATATTAGACTGTATCGCGTATCGATGATATGTATTGTATCATTCTGTATCATACGACACAACTGTATCATACAATACATAAAGGGTCCGATACACAGCAGTCATACATATGGAAATCTCCATGAATCGTATCGTATTGTAAGATAGGTATCATCTATCGCACATAAAATTGGCAGTACATGTACAGTTATCCTGACGACATCTTGTTTATGTTTTGTGTAATCGGAGTTGTTTTTCAATTATATTTAATAAATCCATTGAATAAACTTTGCTGATTTCTTTCTGGACTTTTCAGGGCCGTCCAAAGGGTGTCACCCCGAAATACAGTTTGAAGCCACTAGTGCCTAGGCTCTCTGAACTTCTTGGTGTCAATGTATGCTTCATGCTGCCTTTAGTAGATATGGTTTGCTTCATTAATTCATGTAGATGATTATTCATTCATTAACATGTTAAATATGTTTGCCCATGAGATAGGTTGGCATGGCTAATGATTGTATTGGTGAGGAAGTTGAGAAATTGGTGGCCACATTACCAGATGGAGGTGTCCTGCTTCTAGAAAATGTCAGGTTTTACAAGGAAGAGGAGAAAAATGATCCAGAATTTGCAAAGAAGCTAGCATCTCTTGCTGATCTCTATGTCAATGATGCATTTGGCACTGCTCACCGAGCTCATGCTTCTACTGAAGGAGTTGCCAAGTTCTTGAAGCCAGCAGTTGCTGGCTTCCTTATGCAGAAGGTCTGACAGCGTTACATTACGTATTTTTTAAATTTTAATGATAGAGTTTCATCTGCTTGTAGTACCTTCTAAATTACAAGCTTTTGCAAAGTTTTTATTGAGACACGGTTCAATAAACATCTTTTGTCGAAGCGAAGCAGCCAATAAATTGATTCCATCCTTCAAGGAAAACGTCCTTTAAACATTAATATCTAAATCACAGGAAATTAGAAGCTTTTGCAAAGTTTTTATTGATATATGGTTCAATGAACATCTTTTGTCGAAGCGAAGCAGCCTATAAATTGATTCCATCCTTCAAGGGAAACGTCCTTTAAACATTAATATCTAAATCACAGGAAAGCCCCTTCACTTTTGTCTGTAGACCCCATCCACTTTTCAAAACCTGCACTTTCCCTCCTACTTTATCAAACATTATATCTTTTGTTTTCTTTCAGGAAGTGCAATTCCTACTGTAGTAAATGTTATCGCCCCCTGTAACTTATTACGCCTAAAATACTCCCTTGGTAAAATATTGCATATGCAACGTCAGTGGAAAAAAGTGGCACCAACAAGGGCAATTTTGAAATAATAAGTTGCATGATGCATAATTATTAACATCTCTTATGTACTACCATACCGGCAAAAATTAGGGGGCTTCCTGCAGTTTAGCCAATTTAGTCGATACCTATAGGCATGTGTAATCTTATAACTGAAATATACTGTTGGTTTGCTAAAAAAAATACCTTTGGCTTGCTAAAAATTCACAGTTGTAATAAATTTGCAATTGTTTCAGGAACTTGATTACCTTGTTGGTGCCGTATCAAACCCCAAGAAGCCTTTTGCTGCCATTGTTGGAGGTTCGAAGGTATCATCAAAAATTGGAGTGATCGAATCACTGCTGGAAAAGGTGGACATACTTCTGCTTGGGGGAGGAATGATATTTACATTTTACAAGGCACAGGGTTACTCTGTTGGCTCATCTCTTGTGGAAGAAGACAAGCTTGAGCTCGCCATTGCACTTCTTGAGAAGGCAAAGACCAAAGGGGTCTCACTTTTGTTGCCCACTGATGTTGTTATTGCTGACAAGTTTGCTGCTGATGCAAACAGCAAGGTCTGCCCCCTCTTCTCTTTCTATTTACAATAAAAGGGAATAACAAATTTTGATTTACTATTATATAGGCTAAAATGCATAAAATTTCCCTTGCTTTTATCTCAAATGCAGGAAACCCCCTAAACTTGAAAAACATGCACTTTACCCCAAAAAATTTCTATAATGCCCCACAAGTCTTTCTTCTCCAATTCCCCCCCCCCCCTTTTCTTCTCTAAAATTTTTTTCCCTCCAAAATTTTTCCTCTCATTTCTTCCCCAACGAACAACAACTGAGCCATTTATCCCAAGCATATGGGGTGGGCTACATGAACCAACATGAGAATCACGCCGGATCGAGCACATGAATCCTCAGCCTCTATTCACTCCCATCGAACAATATACTTTCATTAAGGCCTTTGGCATCCATATCTTTTTGTATCGCCTCCATCCATGTTTTGTTCGGTCTCCCTTTCGCTCTTTTGACTTGGCCTAAATCGTTAATATCCATTTGTTGAACCGATGCTTCCGCGGGTCTGTGTCACACATGACCAAACCATCTTAGGCACTTTTCTCTCATTTCTTCCACAAAATCTCTAATTCCAAATATCGTCTACCATCTTTTCACACCCTCAAAAAGTAAGGATAGATTCAACAGAGTATGGATTTGGAAAAAAAATAAAGAAATATAATAGAGAATATTAGGTTAGTCAATTAAATTTATTTGAGGGGTATTTTTGGCATACAAAGGTATTATGGATTGAAAAGTTAACACCGTTAGGGTTTTTGGGGCAAGCTGCATGTTTTTCAAGTTGAGGGGGGCTTCTTGATTTTCAAGCAAAAGTGGGGTTTTTTTTTTGGGGGGGGGGGCCCGCATTTTAGCCTATTATATATGCTGTCACCTTTTCTTAGAAAGTGTACACTAATAGTATCATTCATATTATTTAGTAAGCACCCCTTCAGTGTTTAAAAAAAAGATAACTATTTTTTTTTCTGTTTTAGAATTACATCATCTTTAGTTTCTAAATATTTTAGGTTAAAAAACCTGTTTTTAAAATTAAAATCTTTCCATTCTTACAAAATTATCTTAACGATTGGAGATTTAAATAAATAAGATATCATAGAATCAATGATTCATTTCTGTAGTTTTAAGGGAAATATCTATCTACTTGTCCACTATATAGCTAGCAGATATTGGACTAGATTGCAGAATTACAATATAGGGTTATCAACAGAGTTAAGAGTTTATTTATTATTTATATTTTAGGAAATGTGCTATATAGCAAGTTATTTTTTTTCCCTGTTTTGCAGATTGTACCTGCATCGGCCATTCCTGATGGTTGGATGGGGCTTGATATTGGACCAGACGCCATCAAGACATTCAGCGATACTTTGGACACTACGAAGACTGTCATCTGGAATGGACCCATGGGAGTCTTTGAGATGGAGAAGTTTGCTGTAGGAACAGAGGTAAAGCCTTACAACACAACATATATTGTTTTTAATATTTGAAGACCCCTTTGGGATGGTAGCCAAACTCCAAAACTAACTAGAATTTGCTGCTTAAACAATTTCCTAAACGCAAACCACCATCCTAAGACATAGTTGTTCCAGTAGGTGAAGACATCTTTTGGATGTGGTGAAAAGTAATCATCATTATGTTTTTGAAAGAAAATATACTCTCCTAGAAAATATAGTTGGAGATGCCATGGCGTTTCAACTACATGATTGAAAAAATGTATTTGGCTTGGTGTAGTTGCATTGATATTTCTTTATGTAATCCGATCAAACAACTGAAACTGGATTGCATTAGGTTTAGATGTCCCGGCTACGATTTTTCTATTATCAAATTGCTGTTCCAACCACGTATTGGGAAAGTAAATGATTTGCAACTGTGTTGGAGCACAGTTCCAACTACAAGTTTATCCAACTTGAATTGTCTTTAGAACTTCAAACTCATAATAACTCAAATGTTTTTTCAACTGCATGTTGGAAAAGCAAAAGCAACTCATTGAAACTAAAGTACTCCCCACCACACCCTATCTTTATGTGTAATGAAAACCAACCATAGGGTTTAAACAAAATCAAATTATCAATCCTAAAGCACTAAATTTATGTTAGATGTTAAATACTTTCTACTTGGAAGTGTCCAAAGTCGTAACAAATTCGTGTAATGCAGGCAATTGCAAAGAAGCTGGCCGAGCTGAGTGGGCAGGGCGTGACGACCATCATTGGAGGTGGCGATTCCGTTGCAGCAGTGGAGAAGGTGGGGCTCGCTGACAAGATGAGCCACATCTCCACCGGTGGTGGGGCCAGCTTAGAGTTGCTGGAAGGAAAACCTCTACCTGGTGTTCTTGCTCTTGATGACGCATAAATCATTTGAGACTCTCCGCTTGTAGTTTCCATATCCTTTACCGTTCTGCTCCCCTTCGGATGATGTTGGGTTTTGTTAGCGACGAGCATAGAAATAAATTTGAGTGCAGCCACACTTGATGTTTTTGTAACATTTAATGTTTAGACTGTAATTTGGGAGGAACAGCTTACCCTCCTGTCAAGTCTTTTTGTTTATCGTGCCTGAGTGAAATGAGCATCTGCACTTGGTCGAATATGTATGTCTTTTGTAGCCCATAAATCTTGTGTTTCATGTTGGTTTTTTAAACCATCGAAAGCAAATGATCGGTTTGAAAATCTCAAGTACATGCCATTGTCGTGAATCGATTAGTCGATTAGTCGGAGACTTGTGTTGTACTCTCATTTCTGACTTGTTCAATTATTTGTAGTTTTGTTTTACTGTATCTATGCCTAGGAAACCAGTTACAATTCAAACAATGGTTTCAATTTGTGTCATACTAATTTTGTACCAATAATACCTGAAACTGTTCCACTCAATACAACTCTAAATAGAGAAGAATACAATTTCACCTTTGCATGCTCAGAGTTTGTGATTAGGATCCTCTGCTTCGGGAAAAAAACCCTAAGAACCCTGCTCTGCCCCTTCCTGCCGTTGGATCCTTTCTTTATCCAACGGCCCCCTTGTTATACCCTCACTCTTGGCAGTTGGATTTCGCAAGCTGGATGCTTGGCAAGCAGAGGATCCACATCCATTCTTCAATCTAATCACAAATGCTCGAGAATGCATTCTTCAATCTAATCACAAATGCTAGAGAATGCAAATTGCTCTGCATTTATAAAAAACTGGCAGCTGCAGAAGTTGTGCAGTCTTGTATAATTATAACTATCTAGAGGTGAACTGAATAAGAAATGAAACCTCTTCAAAATTTTCTGTACTAAAAGACAACAATTATTCCTCTCTCATCACTGAATCCATAAAAGAATGCATCACATATATGAAATAATTATCAAAAATCAATAAAACATGAACAATCAAAGAACGAAAACAGCTTATTGAGAAACCTGAATCAAGAGCGAAAACCCCTCATCTTTCTTCAAACTTTCATCCTCCACCCAAACCCTACACCCCGACGAAACCCTGGTCCTCAAGAGAATCATTGCCGAATCTGAGGGCTCGCAAAACAACCACTGGAAAAGATCCCACATCACATCGATTGCCAATCCATCGATGAAAAACGTATCGTTCCCTCGGAAATTCCACCTCAGTCTCCTGACATGCAAAATTTTCTTCTCATCAACACACATCGACATTTCCAACTCCCCTTGAAACCTAATCATAATCTCATGCTCTCTCCCTTCTTCATAAAACCTTGCCTTCGTCATATAAATCGCCCTCCCCACAACCTGTACAGTCCTGCTCACCATACAAATCTCCGAAACACAATTCTTACCATCACCAAAACTATTAACAAACTCTTTGCATCTGTCGCCTATCGATAAAGCGAATTCCTTATCGAAGAGGACCGCGACGTAGTAATCCGAAACGGGCTCCGGACTGAGACCGTACCTCGCGCCCGAAAAGTCCCAGCAAATGTCGATGGCAGAGCTGCCCAGAATGAAGGAAAAGTTACCTTTCGTGCCATCAGTCGAGATCGGCCAGTTGTTGATTTTAACTGAAAGAGCTGCGCCGGTTCGAGATTTCGACCAAGTGAGCTTGATGACTGCTTCTTTGTTCGAAGAGAGCTGAGACCGGTACATGTTGGTGACAGAGCCTTGAGCTGCTGCAGGGATCACAGTGTTGTTGATTAAGCAAGAAGAGCAGGCTCTCATTTTTCTTGGACTAATGTAGATACTAAGAAAAAAAATGAAAAAATAGTTGTTATAATTTCTTGATTTTTTTTGGTTGATTTTTTTTTTGGTATCCCAAAGATCTTGGGAGAATGTAACTGAAAAGATTTAGTGAATAAATGTGTACAGCTTATAATGTGGAAATGACAGCCTAGAAATCTAAACAAGGGATTTTTTTTAAGGGTCTGAATATGTAAAGATACAGTAAATGGAAAATATTTGTAAGGTTTGTGAAGTTTCTAAACTTTCGGGATCCGGATTGTCTGCTTGGATCTGCTTGGATAGCAGGGTTCTTGCGAATCCAACGGCCGGAAATGGATGGATAACATGGGGGTTCATGGTTTGTGTGGGGTCAGGAAGGGATCCAACGGCTGGGAGTGCCAGAGCGGTATTCTTGCCTAAAAAATATAAGCAGAGGATCCAAATCGAAACTTTTGGAGTTCGAATATGAATCCTGCACGCTGGTTTGAGACATTTCATTGTCATGACTCAGAGAGCTCAACAAACTTTTCAGCTATCTGCTTTGATTGAAATATCATTGGTGTTAATTAGTTGCTATAAATGAATTATTACAGAAATTAATTGACAAATGATGTTGAGATTGGACTCTGTGTAAAAAAAATTATTTTGGTGTTTATATATGGTTTTTTCCTATATATGTTTGTATTAATGAAAGCAATTATTAGGGGTTGCAGACCTTGTACCAACTCTTAATAATAATTTAATTAAGAACTGTTAAGTTTACTATTATGAAAATGATTAATATCAGTCTTCTTGACTATTTGAAAAATAACAGTATAATAATTATTTAACCAGAAAAAAAAAGGAAAAACTAATCAAAGTAAAATATGGAAAGAAAGAAAGAAATGGTATGTAGTGTACCCATCATAATTATATATAGCTGCCTCAAAGAGATGAAAAATTATAATTTTGCAATAAAATATTTTCAATGTTTGTCATTATACAGTAAACTATTTCCATGTTTGAAAAATGACAATTGGGTTCAAAGGTTGGATTTTATTAATTCATTATTACCTTCGGCACGTGTGATGCACATGCACGTGCTACTAATAAACATCATGAACAAAGATTTGAATAGTCTTTTTCAAAAAGAATTTTTAGTAAAGAAAATCTAAGTATTTAAAAAAATTTAGACTTGCAAAGTTAGCTATGTGTTTCTTCTAAAATTTTATTTAATACTAGGCTTAATTCCAACAAACTACTAAATACTATGGCCTAATTACGAGAAACTACCAAATTCTTGTTAAATACATAAGAAACTACCACAAAACTTTGAAAAACCATAGAAAGATACCATAAACCTTTCAAAGAATGGTATAGTTTCTCCTAATTTTAAAAGAATTTGGTATTTTTTTTTTAGCCGAGCCAAAATATTTGGTATTTTTTTGGAATTGAGCATTAAAATTATGATAACGTTTTTTTGCCATGTTGTCATCTTAAGAATCAAACTGGCAGTTTCAATTTGAAAACCCCTTCCCGAATGTATTAAATATTATTTATATTCGGGTCGGACATAAATGGGTCGGGTCAAATCCGAAACGGCCCAAAACAACCAATCATAGGATAAGAGACATACCTACTTATATGTGGTTATCAATCATAGCAAGAATTTGAGGAACCTGCAGTGTAATCAAAAAGAAGAAAAAAATGGATGCAGCACAAATAGCTCTTCCCATTCTTGGAATAGTAGCAGCTGCTGCTGTTACATTTTATGCTGTTAGCTTCAATGAGATAAGAGAGGTGATCTCTTCTCTCTAAATTTCTCAATTTTTCATATTTTTTTCTTTTTGGCTACAAATAATATTAATGATTTTATAGATACATTTCTTATTATTGATTTTATGTTACAGAAATCTTTTAGAGAATTAGACGACGAGTCGGAGAAGGAAACCGGTGGTGGATTCATATCATCTGCTAGCTCTAGGGAAAGGAGAGCTAGAAGGAAAGCTGAGAAAGAAGCAAGGAAGTGATTTTATTTTTATTTTATTTCTCGACGTTTTCTTTTTCGTTCTATCAATATCTTTTTTTTCCTTTTTGATAATTATAGTTGTAGCCAACCAAGTTTCATTAGATGTATATGAGACATTGATATCATGTTGGAGTTTTGTTTTCCTCATTTTCTCTGCATTGGGACTGTATTAATTAGATAATTATAGTCGTAGCGCACCAAGTTTCCTAGCCATTATATATGAAAAAAGTATTTATTGAAACTTTATTAATTCTCTTGGTTTAGTACAAAAATGCAATTTTTTTTTTGCCCTAAAAAATATTTATGATTTTTTAAGTTACTTCTTGATTTTATGTTACGGAAATCTTTTACAGAATTAGACATTGAGTCGAAGAAAGATATCATATCCTCCTCTAATCTATGTATTTGCAAATGACACGTTGAAATCTTTAGAGTCCTTATAAACAACATCTTTCCATTAATATTTGTTTAAAACTTCATCGCTTTGAGTTGTAATGTTAAACTTTATTGAGTCTATTCAGTATAAAAATGGAACTCATATATTCATCCAATTTTTAAAGTTATTTTATCAGTCTTTATATACCAAAAAAAATTTATTCAAACTTTATCTAATTGTGTTAGTTTATACAAGTATATGGTCACGTCCCGCTTCCCAAAATACGGAATATAAGGGGTGACAAGACCAGCCATGCTCCTACGGTCGAGAAAATATTCTGCCATAGTCACACTTCGGTTTCTAGCACTACGTGAAAATCGGTAATCATACCACAGGTAAAGAGAAATGCAGTTACTAAATACTACCAAAATAGATACAAAACTAACCAGATGGAAATCAAGGAAAAGACAGCGTTGGCGTCGCTGATCTAGATGTGCGCAATATCCTCGAGGTAGGATATGTGCTGATCCGAGCTAAATCCACTTTTTACTCTGAGCATGCGTACTCAGGTCGTCAGAGCGACACAATAGCAATATATATATATAAACACGTGCAATAATGACGAACATGAAACAGTAAATATAGAACGATGACGCGCATGAAATAATCGGTACAGGTAAACAGTTTAGTAGGTATATTGAATCAGTAATCAATGCATGTCCATGTCACTAAACCTACCGGTCTCTAAGTCTCAATATCCAGATCACTAAATCTATCGTCAGTCCAAGTGTGAGCGTCAACCACCGCAGGAGTATCCCCAACCCAAGGGTAGGCCCTAGGGGCAAGGGAACACGGGCCCGAAACGTGCTCGCTAATAATCACTAATATCACCCATATGGCTCCCAAAATCGCTATATATGCTGGCAGTGGGGCTCCCGAGATTCCGTTGATCGAACTCACACTCAAATTACCCCACCCCCACGGTCTACATCAAACAACCATGAATCCAAATACTAGTCGCTCCATGACAAGTCTACGCGAGAAACTGGAGACATGGTCTCCATCAAGTATGTCTCGACTGGTACCCAAGATAAATGGACAGTGTTTGACGCCATACCTATGACACTAATATAAGTGCTTTCATAACCGTCCCACGTCAGTTATAGTTACACTTACATATGCCACAAAGACGTCGACAATGCAATAATTAACTGGTTCCGCTGATTGTGTACAAGTATGCGTCACTTTCACTATTCGATCACGCTTATACACTAACGTACTTGCCACAATCCAATCACTAATATTTATCACTGGGCAATGTACACGATCATTAGGTTATCAATGCTTTATGACCACTATTCGCTAAGGTTATAACCGCTAAATGATATGAGGAGAATGCAATTAATTTCGATACGAATAAAATATAGCAGCCAATATCATACCACTTGCAAAATGTACTATAAATCACATGTGTAGAATTTAGCAAAACAATATAAAAGGGGTAAGCAGTATGTTTAATTATCTGTCCATCAAAATTTGTTTCACGTCAATCGGGTTTCAGTTTTGCTAGTTATGGTTATTTCCTTTTAAATGTTTACTGCTGGAAATCCAATTTCTGAACTGGAAGTCCGTTTCGCAACACGCTTTACTCCCAGTTGGGAGCACAATTAAGCAACGATACTGTTCAAATAATTGTAGGGTTATGACTTATCTTTACAGAAGAAGAGACGGATCAACAATATTCATTTTTTTAGGAGTTATGATCGAATTACCGATGAAGGGTGCAAGCTGAAATGACAGAAATCTTCCGGACGTGTCACCCGTTTAAAATAGGATTTAAATACCAAAAGATACTGGAATGTAGTAAAACTAGTACCATTGGAAAGCTAATTCGATTCTATACGTTTCTATATATGGTTCCGCACACTTGTACATTTAAGTGAAGAAGTATATGCGTTCTAAAAACAAGCAAAGGTAGAGATTCTTGCCCGGACTGCCGTTCAGGGCCGCGAATCTCCTTAGTATTCATTATTATAACTTATCAAAATGCAAAGTTGAACTATGGAGTACTGTAGGTTTATCTGTTGGTTTCGATACGAGCCATAGAACTCTAGGTTCCGATATATAAATAATTTATCATGATTTTAACCGTTCAGCTCGTCCGAGAAAAAGCAGCTTCCACAAGGGGTTTTGGGTTGTCGTTTTAGGGGGTTAACCAATTTTATCTTACAACCAAATTTATATACGGTGTTCATTAACAACACATGGTTCCATCGATCATGAGTTCCGCCATATTAAGATAGGTTTTGATCTTAGGTTTCACATTGATCGATCTCGATTGTGTCTATTGGCGTATATAGTTTAATTAAGCATTCATTTTGGTTTGTAAAGTAGTAGCATGTGAGAAAATGAGGAATTCACTTGCCTTGCTGACGATATCATGGAGATGATGGATCGGTCGGACACTTCCGTATGTCACGGATGCGACAGTGGTCGTTGCGACAAAACCGGAGTTCGCGAGCCTTGGAACCGTAGTGGCGTGGCCTCGAATTCTTTCTTTTGATTGGCTACAACTCGCATGGATCGACGTTGGCGGCGGTACTTGAAGGCTCCGAGTTCGCAGAGATGAGGTCGTCGATGGTGGAGTGGTCGTCGCGCAGTTCTGGGTCGTGGCTGGAGCAGGTGGAGGGAGCAAGAGGAGCTCGGGTACGGGGCTTGGAAGTTGGTGACGAGTTGCGGCTGTTAGCAACATGGAGGTGGTCATGCGGGTGCTCAGGCGGCGCTGGAGTGAGCCGACGACGATGGTGGTGGTCGGTGCTTGTGACGGCGAGTGGGTCACGAGGTCGAGGATGCGAGCTTTTGATGCAGAACGGTGGCGATGGAGGCTGTTGGTGCTGGGGTCCGGCTGCAGGAAGTATGAGGATGCCGGTATGGTGATGATAGTAGTGGTGCTGTTTCAGTGACGAGGAGGAAGAAGAAACAACGATGTTCGTGAGGGAGTCGTTGGTGCTCGTGGCGGCGGTCGGCAGCGAAGTGTTGGAGATGGGGCTGCCGGCGATGGGTGGAAGAGCACGGTTGTGAAAGGAAGGGAAGCTTGGTGGAGTTGATGAAGTGGGCTCGGTGCGGTGGGGGTTGCGGAGACGAGTTCGGCGGAGGAGGCAGCGATGGTGATGATGGTAGCGGTGCTGTGTCGGTGACGAGAAGGAGGAAGAGGAGGAGATGAAGGCGGTGCTGGCGGTGGTCGCGGCGAAGGATGGAGCTAGGTTGGTGGAGGCGATGGGGAGCTCTGGCGGTGGGTTTACAGTGGGGTGCTCGGGGCAAGGGAGATGAAGACGATGGGGGTGCGTGGGAAGGAAGAGGGGAGAGTGAGAGTGAGAGTGAGAGTGAGAGAAGGGGTCGGTGGGTTGAGGCGCGGTCGTGGGAAGTTCGTTGGTGAGGGAGACGCGGTTGTCACGGCGGTTGGCGAAGGAGGAGGGGTCGTGGGGCGAGCGTGGGTCGTGGGGAAAGCGGGCGCGGCCGTTGGGGCGTGGGCACGGGTCTCGTGGCGTGGGCGCGAGGAGCGGGGGAAGCAGGGTAAGCGAGCGGGGGAAGCAGGGTAAACGAGCGGGAAAAGAAAGTGAAGAGAAGAAGAAGAAGGGAGTGGGGAGCGGGTCGGGTTGGTAGGTCGGGTCGGGTGGGGAAGAGGGAAGAGGTTAGGGTAAGTGTGAGGGAATTGGGCCAGGGCTTGGGCTTGAAAAATGTATGGTTTGGAAAAATGAGTTGGAGTTTGGGTAGGGATTGGATTGGGCTGAGGGTTGGTGTTAGGAAAATAAAAAAGGGATTAGGTTTTAATTAGGATAAGATTTAGAAACTAGGTTAGAAAATTATGTAGGAAAATTTGGGAAATTATTTATTAGAATACGGTTACGGTATAAACGGAACTGAGTATTACATATATCATTTTTATCATCCCATTTCACTATATCTATTCATTTTGCTTATATATAAGCACTAATACGAAGGTTTGGGTGATAAATTTGAAGATTATAATTAAACATAAGCGACGGTGTTTAGCAATGAAAGTAAAAGGTTAAGTTAAAGTTATTGGATAAATATAATAGGTTTTGTCTTAACTAAGCCACTCCAATGGCGATGGAGAAGGGTTTTTTGAAACAACGTATAAGATTTGAGAGGGTTATGTACAAACACAAAGATTATAAGTACGTTTAGATGTAAGTTGAAATCCTAGATTGAAAAGGTTCCCTTTATATGTAATTACTATATAAAGAGTAGTTTAAAAAAATAATAATAATGATCGAAGAAATGGATAATTTGATTTCTAAAAATACATTTTACTAATAACCATTAATTCACCAAATATCGAAATCCAAAAAATCAATGAAACTAGCATGAAATCGATAGGGAACGTTCATTAGATACAGAAAATAACTTGGATCATCGTGATCGATTATCCTCGTCCGCCTCTTATATATTATCACGATCTTTTAATAAGACCATGTGCTTGTGGGGATCGGACGATCTCTCTGTGACGACGCAGCAATGATGTCTTCAAAGTCGTGGTCACAAACAGCAGAAAATTTCCTGCAACACATTTCCCTTGTTAGTCTAATTAGAAACAACTTGGTTTCACGAAATCCACTATTCAATTGTCCTCCAACATCCTAATAAAATTAAAACATTTCATTGCAGAAATCTTCCATTATACATCAATAGACAATTTATTATTACGATCAAGACTTCCTACAAATAAATATATTTGCCATCATGCTAATCGCATTTCCCCTTTCATCCAGCGTTTATATATTTTGCATGAACCGACACACCCAACAAACATATGACGCAAGATCCAAACTTGTTTTGATCCAAACTTGTTAGGATCAAACATTCAATGCATCCAATGGAAACATGTAAGATTAATCCCGAACCGATGCGGACCCTTTTCGCAAACTTTTCCATAAAAAAAATAAGATAGACATCCAATCATCCACCATATGTGAATGCGCTTATGAGACGGTCTGTTATTAAATGCTCAACGTTTGCATTTCCCAACAAGAGAATCTATTATTTGGAATAGATTTTAAATTTTTTTAGCCAAAATGAATTAAGACAGAGGGTTGGACCCAAAAGCATTATATATCAACTTCTCTACTATTATAATTAAAACACACTGAATGACTAAAAAACTTCTCTTTTCTCGATCAAGTAATAGAAAAAAAAGGAGAAAAATCCTTCAGCAAATTCTAAATACACATAATGCGATCTCATACTTTCATACAGACATTATTAAATTTTTACGAGTAGTTATTACTATGGGCCCACTTCCCCCTCTCTCATACCTCTCTCATAAGCATCTATAGCTCATAAAAAAATTTATTTTAAATCAAGGGTAAATTGTTGAAAAGCCCCTGCACAACTAAAACCTGTCAAAAAGTGCCTTATATTTTCTAATTAGAAAGAAAGACCATATTTTAAAAAAATAGCCACCTCTTGTCCCAGTACTAAATAAGGCATGGGTATTATATTTTTGTCGATGGAGGAAAATACCTCTCATTCAAAATTCTCTTTCTCTCTCTGCCGCTCGAACTCAGAGAACCCACACCTCTCTTCATCTCTGCCGCCGTCGCCGTCCCCGTCTTCGTTGCCCTCGTCGCAACCTCGCCTCCCTAAGTCGACACAAAAACTCCCCGCCCCAAATCATATCTCATCGTCGAAAACCCTAACCCTAGAGCCTCCGCCCGTCGGCCCTAAGTTGACATCAGAACTTCGGACCTTCGCCGCCTTCTCATCAGCCTCTGAGAGCCCCACGTACTCTGTCACTAGAACAACTTTATTACCATCACTTCCTGCAGAATGGCTCCTAAATCGAAAGATAAGACGGCTAAATCGACATTGGTCGAGGAATTGACGAAAAAATATCGGCTAAATCAGTGGCTCCAGAATTGGAGAAAACGACGTAGGATAAATCGAAAGCGGCCGAGAAATCGACAAGGGCCGAGGAAGAAAACAAGTAAAATTGATACCCTTTCTGCTAATCTCATATTGCAATTCGAAGTTGTTTCTTTTCTAAAAAAATGTGAATATCTCGTCGATGCTTGATTTTTGGGTTTGTAAAATTGGATATTACAATGAATTGTTTAGATGATGCATGAAAATGAAAATGAGAACTTTCTTGTATTATTGGTAAAATTGCTTAAATACTCATCTTCATCATGCTATTTTTTGTCGCTAAGATATTATAGGCAAACGATTCGATGTTACAGTCAAGTGCTTGGATGATGCATGAAAACAAGCACTTGTCTGTAACATATATAAAGTTTCCTGTAACATCTATAATTCTGCCTGTAATATCTACCAAATTTGTCTGTGACATGTGCCAAAGTTGCCTACATGTTACAGGCAACTGCTTACACGTTACATGCAACTTCATAGATGTTGCAGGCAAGCGCTTATTTTTATTTATTGTTGGCAACATAATACATGCAAATTATTTGCCTGTAACATCTAAGTAGCTGCCTGCAATTTCTATAAAAGTTGCATGCAACTTGTAAGCAGTTGTTTGAAACATGTAAGCAGTTGCCTGTAATTTCTAAGCGCTTGCCTGTAATTTTCAGTTTAAAGAATTGATAGTTATAATTTAATGTTTAAATTTGGTTTTCCACAGAAGAAAGTATAGAGATATGCACGTCATTCGGATGTATGTCGATGTCGCTCGCCACAACAATTTCATTGAGAGGTTGAAGACACATTCACCCGCAGTACATACGGAGCTAAGTAAAACTCCGTTCTGCCATTATATGAAGCTGCCAATTTGGGTCAAGATAGGCCAATTTTATGTAGGCTTATCTCTTGCTATAATCGAGACACCAAAGAGCTCTTTTTTGGAGGCGCTACAAATAAATCTACTGTTGATTGGGTTAGCGAGCACACCGGCTTGCCGAAGGCCGGCAAAGATATCGAGACTAACTGTGACATCATCCAGTTTTGAGAGAAGTACTTTATCGTAGAGAAGGATGAAAGAACATACATCAGAATATTGGAGGGTGCTTTGAAGCGGACTGTGAAAGATAGAACTCCAAAAGTGATGAACGATTTCGTGTCTTTGCTGATTCTTTATCGGCTTTATTTATTTTGGATACCCCTCACATCCCCGACCGTCCTTAGAGATGCTTTTCCATACGTCGAGCTATCGGTAGTGCCGAGTATGAACTGGGCCAAAGCGGTACACGAGATGATAATGGACGATATCATGACTAAGCTTAGCTCGAAGACCGGCTCTGCACAGTTGCCCGGGTGTGAGATCCTTTTCGCCGTAAGT
This sequence comes from Agapanthus africanus, assembly GCA_030015575.1. Lineage (NCBI taxonomy): Eukaryota > Viridiplantae > Streptophyta > Magnoliopsida > Asparagales > Amaryllidaceae > Agapanthus > Agapanthus africanus. Next base: position 973,360,082 of record CM057338.1, on the reverse strand, counting down.
ATATGCAAACTATTATAGAGATTATACTATATTTATACGCAAAGTATAAATTACATAAATTAATATTGTTGGTAGATGTGTTTTGATTATTTAATATTAATAATGCGAATGTGATGTATGTTTGTTTGCAGTTATGGTTTTATACCATCACGGGTTTGAAACAACCGTCACACATAGACGCTAACAAACCGGCCTTATATGGGTGGGAATTCAGTACATATTTGAAAATGTTAGGATTGGAGAAGGCAATGAAGAGAAAGATGTCCACTTTTATGCCGAAGGGGGACATGGATGCGTCGAAACATTCCGTTGATCCTATGCCTTCGAAGTGCAAGAGAAGAGTAGTAGAGATGATGACGCAACAATTGCATCGGTAAGTTGTATATTCTATATTTACATTAAAAACATATCTTGTGTATAAATAGATATTTGCCTATAACTTATAAGGGGTTGCCTGTAATATCTAAAAGCAGTTGCCTGTAACCTTTAATAAGTTGCCTGTAAATTCTAATCAGTTGCATATAATTTCTAATAAGTTACTTGTAACTTCTATAGGAGTTGCCTGTAATATCTAATAACTTAATTATAATATATTGTGATCTTCATTGGTGCAGATTCTGGAGAAACAATTTGTTGAGAAGCCGGATGAGAAAGGCATGTCATTTGAAGTATAAGCGACGCATTGGAAGAATGTTTGTGAAAAAAAGGAGGTGTATTATAAAACTGTAACGACCCGAATATACGGAACATGACTGCCACTTAAATTATGAAATATCTCAAGGCGTAACGTAATCCAAGTAAGCCAAACCCCAGAAATATAAGCCGTTTAAAGAAATGGAGTGAAGGAAAACTTAACTTAAAAAGGTGATTTTAATAAAATAAAATTATATTAAAACATTTTAAAATATCAAATTTTTCCGAAAATTTCGGCAGAGTTTCCTTTGTAAATATTAGCCCCAAACAGATACAAAACAAGAATACACATAAGTGATGAATACAGGCATCCCCAAGCGGGAGCTAGCTCTTCACCAATGGCGGAATTACAACCACACGCAATATATATATATATATATATATATATATCATAATAGTGCAAAATAAACATATAAAATCACGAAAATAAGAAAGCATCACGTCGGCTCAAGTGAGCTCGACACCAGAGAAACAACACATATACTAATCTCACTGTCACACCTTTAAGTCACATATACAATAGTAGAAGCGGTAGATGGAGAATACTAGATACAAATAAAAATACAAAGTGGAAACAAAATATCCTCGCAACCCACCTACGAGTAACGCCGCAAGTCCAAGCAAATGAAACAAAATGAGGAAGTACGCCTGTGGCACAACGGGGGTGAGTTGCCAACTCGTGAGTAGTAAGTAACATCTAATAAGGCTATCGTAAGCATGCACGCAAATGCGTCACAAACTACATATACTAATATGATGTGATGCACAAGTATGAATGCAACATGAATGGATAATCAATACGAAATCATGATATATCTGATATGAGAAGATCTGTATCTTTATCTTAGTAAAACCTTTTGTATAATAAAACTGGATTAGCATCAGTGAAATCGACAGAAATCCGTGTCAAATATCGACACAAAATCCTCAAATCTCAGGCTCCGTCAGTCCGGATCGACCCATATCATCAAATCTCACAACTATGTCGATATCCTCCGGATATCCGCCGCGTCAGACATCACCGGTAGGTAGTTTTTCCCTGCCAGGCTCATCGTCATCCCCACAAAAACACTCTCGTCCCGGGGTACCATACCGGGTCCACCATGTACCCGAGACGGTTCATCCCATTCCTCGAATCGGGTCTCGAAAACCAACAGAAATCAGAAAAACTCATGGTGGACGACACATACATCATATCACGAGAAAACCGCAACTTGCATTTTTTTAAAATGATAATAGGTTTATTAAATTCTTGCGGTTTCCCCCAAAATCCATAAATCTCATAAACACTGAAATATCCAAGAAAATCATAATATATGAACATGTCGGCAATGATGAATATCTATGGTATCAATAATATGAAATACTATGTGTGATTAGAAAACTATGTATGAATGAGGATGCCATGGGGTATGTGACTAGCAAACCCACGTATCCAATCTTGATGAGATGAATATACAACTACAAGTCTACGTATCATAAATGATGCAATTGCACAGATACCGATTTTAAGCAAGGTCTATAGTGTTTGTGACACAGCAATTACCAATGGCATGTGTGTTCACATAAAATAGTGCATGTGCGACATGAGCCAATGATAATGGTACAAGTGTCCTATGAGATGATATCATACATATATGAGATGATGCAATGCAAAGGGATAAATGACTAAGAGACTGCGCATATAAATATAAGCACTACTAGTAATCCTAACTATCGGGCGCCTTACGCCATCCAGACGATTCCCCCATAGATGTGTACATCTACTCACCGGGACGCCTCGGCTAAACTGATCCAATCACGGCCTTTTCTTTCCGCGCCGCGTCCGACGTCTCCGCAACCGATCCTAGAATTACATAATGCAATACATAAGGCTAGATACTTTGAGGAAACATGTAGATAAACGATACGAATCAACGTCCACAAGTTAGACTTGTGTGCACTTGGTGCACAAAACGCGCACGATATCGCCACAACCACAACTAGGGGTCGCTATGCGTAGAAACCATCAATCCTAGAATCCAATCGTACCAATCGCGCATTCACATCATATTAAAAACTTTAGAAATTAAGTTGTAGCTCATCACAACCTCAAACCTTAACAAAAAACTATCTCTTTTAAAAATCTAGAAAGCAACATTAAGGTATTTTAGTGCAATCTAGGTAGATTAGTGAGTCTATTAGCACTAACTACACTTAATTATCCTTATCAAGCCATGCAAACCTAAACTAAACTAAACCCTCACTTATATACACTAAACATGCAATTAAGTTGCATAAACTCCTAATTAAGATAATTAAAAGCAATATTAGCAAAGTAACAACTAGATTAGATTTTACAAGGTCATTAGATGTCAAACCACACTTAGTTACCCTAATTAGATGGTACAATCTTGAATTAAACCAAACCCTTCTCTTTAATATGCTAATTTTGAAATTAAACTATATTAACGCCTAATTAAAATTAAATTAAAACAATAACTAACAAGATAACAATTTGATTAAGATTTATACTTCACAATGGTTTGGAAAAGATCCAAACTGATAACCAAAATATAGACTTAATCCAAGGAACCATGCTTAGATTGAACAAAGAAATTTTTGTAATGGATAAATTAGAAATTAGTGTAGAGTTTGTGGATTTTTTGATGATGAAAAGAGGTGTGTTCCCTCATGGGAACTGAATAAAACATATAAATAAAGCATCGAGCAAAACCCCCAAATGGAGCATCACGTGCCCACACGTGACCGGGCCTCACGTGCAGACACGTGACCTTTTATGGACCAAATCTATCCGCGCCTGAATGCCTAATTGGTAAGGTCACGTATCCACACGTGATGGGTTCCTGAGCCCTCTGAACTAATAGAATTGAATTCTAATTAGATGCTTAATTGGTAAGGTCACGTGCCAACACGTGATGGACTCCTAAACCCTCTGAATTAATAGAATTAAAATTCTAAGGAATTAAAAGCACTACTTTGGAACATATTTCCTTGGATCTTTCTAAACAAGAAAGATTGCACTCTGTGAAATAGAGCGCCGTTGGATTAAAAATCCAATGGTGATTAAAAATCACCAATTTATAGAAAAATTCTGTATAAGGAAATATTTTCCTAAAATTTTCCAGGAACAACAAATGAAATATCATATAGACTTTGGATTTAAAAAAATCCAACAGTGAATAAAATTCACCGAGTGATCTAAAAGATCATGTTAGTTATAAAATCAATCAAAATCTCTCAATGAGAGATTGGTTGAACAAACTGATTCTTTTTTTTCTCCTATAAATAGGAGCCAAGAAGAAAGAAGAGAGAAGACAACAGAGAGAAATAGAGAAGAGAGATACAGAGAGAAAGAAAAAAAACCTCCTTGAAAAAAAAGAAGGGAATTTAATTCTCCAAAGAGAAGAAGATCACTTCAGAGAAGAAAGAAACTCTAGATAAGAGAAAGAAGGAGATCATTCTATAAGCTCCTATAAAATAAAAGAGAATTTAATCCTCAAACCAAGAGTTTAACTCTTCTAAATAAGAACTCAGTTCTTCCTCTGGTTGAAAATATGCAGAAGCAGATCTCCCCATAAGTTGAGAATTTAATTCTCATCGGTAAGATTCTGCCATGCAGATCCAAAACATAGAGGGAGAATTGGGTTTAAAGAATTTAATTCTTTCAAACACAGAGGAATTTAATTCCTCTAAATAATATTGGGGTTTAACCCTATAAAAGAATTTAATTCTTAAACAAGAGATTTAACTCTCCATGCACGTAAAAGAGATCAGTACCCAACATGATCACGTGTGTCCACGTGAGCCCCCTCAATGATCAAAAGAGAACGAATAAGTTTAGGTCACGTCCTCCCACGTGACCCTTGAATAAGCTTCCCAAAATAAAAAGGGAGTAAAGGCGAGGTATTTCACTTTCTGGCGTTTCACGTGCTCCCATGTGACCCTTGAATAAGCTTTCCAAAATAAAAAAGGAGTAAAGCCGAGGCATTTCACTTTCTAGTGTCTCACGTGCTCCCACGCGACCCTTGAACAAGCTTCTCAAAATAAAAAGGGAGTAAAGCCAAGACGGTTTCACTTTTTGGGCGTCTCACGTGTTCCCACATGACCCCTAACAATTATCAAACACTCATAAAAAAGAGGATTCTACCCAAAGGCAATGCCCGCCTAAAGGATGCTTCACGTGTCTCCATGTGACCCTTGATAAACACCCTTTTAAAGAGAAAATGGGGTAAAACTGAAGGATTAATATCCAACGCATGGGTACCCTCACGTGTCCACACATGAGGATCATAAAGATCAAGTTTTTAATGCTTATATGCATATTCTGGGAGTAAAATAGAAGAAGTAAGGCCCAATCTTCAGGCGCATCACGTGATCCCACGTGAGCGTTTCATTCTTAGTGTTTAACACTACTTTAAGCGCTTTATTCTTAGTGTTTAACACTACTTTAAGCGACTCACGTGGGAACACGTGAGCGCTGAGTATACTCTAGTGTTTAACACTATATTCAAACCAATATTAGCCCAAATTAGCTAAGTCTCCCAGAGGCAAGACCCCCATTCAACTGAACCCCAACTATGCTCTTGTTTTCCAAAATTGATCATCTCATATGGCATTCAAAGTAATTCCCCGGGCCTTTCAACCAACATTGGTTCAAGGGTATATCTCTTCATACCTCTGATATATGTCGTTGTAATCCTTCAACGTCTTCAGAGAGGTGACGGGTCCCGACAACCAGACATTCCACGGACTGTGGGGTCCTTAAACTCATGGACTACGATGTCCTTAAACTTTCCGGACTGTGGGGTCTTTAAACTCATGGACTATGATGTCCTTAAACTTTACAGACTATGATGTCTCTAAACTACCATGGAATGTGAGGTCCTTAAACTCATAGACTATGATGTCTTTAAACTTTATAGACTATGACGTCTTTAAACTGTCACGGACTATGATGTTCTTAAACCGATGGACCGCAATGTCCCTAAACTAAAACGATAGAGCTCAAATGCTCTTTTGTTGGATCTAAATGATCTTGTTAAGTAGATCTTAGTCTAAAATTAGACTAATCTTGACAAACGGTTAAGTTGATCTTAGTCTAAAATTAGACTAACGTATCCTTAACAAACGTTTAAGTTGATTTAGTCTCAAATGAGATTAACGATCCTTAAACCCAAACCCAAACCCAAATCTAAGAAAATACGGATTTGGACTAATTCACGCCCTACGGGCGACAACATAAATTAGTCTCCGTATACAATACACGGGCAACCAAAAATAAAACAAACATACACGATACGAAGTGACCATCTGGAGAAGGAGAAAGTGGTTACCGCGATGCGGTAGCGTAATTAACTGCAGGGGCTTGCGTCTGTAGGGAAGAGCGTCCCCACAATAAAACCCCCTCAAACGAGGGGGAATCTGACGAAATTTGCTACAACGGCTGCATCCGTCTAAACCTCCGATACACAGTGCCATAAATCAACTTGGAATTTTCGGAGATGTGGACGGATAAAACCAAATAGCATCTACCCCCAAATTCGGGCAAGACGAACCTACACGGTTCCATCTCCCGTATTCGGCGGAGAACAAGGTGTTTTTACAATGAAAGGAAGAAGGAAAATGAGAAGGGGGGCTGCAGAATTCGGCAGCAGCTAGGGGAGTAAAAAGAGAGAGTGAGGTGTGTGAGCCAAGTCAAGAAAACCCCCTCCATACCTCATTAATGCACCATACCTCTTGTTTCTATTTTTATTTTATTTTTTCTACTTTTCTTTTCTCTTATATTTCCTTCTACAAAAATCTAGAACATGCTACATAATTAGTTTAAGTTGCCATGGTTGTAAAAACATGAATTAATCTATCCTAACTTATGGTTAACACTTGGTTAGTGTGCAATGTGCAAGTTAAAATAATTTTCATAATTAATAATTAAGGAAAATAATTAGGTGAACAAGTGATTAAATAGATAATTAATAGATATCAATAAAACAAGCACTTATATAGTTAAAATAGTTATATTTAAGTCTATAAGGAAAATAATTATAACTTGATTTAGTAGCAAAGCACCTGTTAAAACGCTAATTAATATATAATTAACCTAAACGATTTTCTAAAGCGTTACAATCTTCCCCCCTTAAAGAAATCCGGTCCCCGAATTTAAAAATTTAACTACGCGTACCTATGGGGAAATTTCTTCCGCATCTCGTCCTCGGTCTCCCAGGTGATCTCTTCGCTGTTCGGGCCATGCCAAAGAACTTTTACGGACGGTATAACCTTTGACCTCAATTTCTTCACCTACCGATCCAGAATGAACCACCGGCTGCTCGGTGAAAGAAAGGTCGCGCTCCAGCTGGATTGTCTGGTGCTGAATTGCATGAGAGGGGTCATGAAGGTACTTGCGGAGTATCGATACTTGGAACACGGGGTGAACATCTGGGAAGTTGGGCGGAAGAGCCAAACGATAAGCAACTGTTCCGATACACTCGAGAATCTCGAAGGGACCCACATATCTAGGACTAAGCTTCCCTTTCCTTCCAAATCTCATCACGCTCTTCATTGGAGAAACCCGTAAGAAATCATGATCACCTACAGCAAATTCCAGTCTGCGACGACGTCTATCCGTATAAGAATCCTTCCTGCTCTGGGCCACTCTCATCCTATCCCGAATCAACTGGATCTTCTCGGTCGTCTCCTGCACAATCCGCGGTCCCAAAACACTGCTCTCAGTGAGCTCTGTCCAACAAACCCATGATTGATATCTCCTTCCATATAGAGCCTCGAAGGGTGCCATCTGAATTGTCTCCTGGATGCTGTTATTGTAGAAGAACTCTATTAAGGCCAAGTGGCGATCCCAACTGCCACCGAAATCCAGAACGCAAGCTCGGAGCATTCCTCAAGAGTCTGTATGGTCCGCTCTGATTGACCGTTGGTCCGCGGATAGAAAACTGCACTGAAACTCAATTAGTGCCCAAAGTCTCCTGAAGTTTCTACAAATAGTCGGCTGGTGAACTGGGTGCCTCTGTCGGAAACAACGCAAGTCGGAACGCCGTGTAGTTGCACAATCTCATCAACATATATCTGAGCATACTGAACGAATCCGAAAATGGTCCTTACTGGTAGAAAGTGAGCTGCTTTCATCAATCGGTCTACGATCACCCAAATAGAGTCATACCCTCGACTGGTCCTAGGTAGACCCATGATAAAATCCATAGAGATTTGCTCCCACTCCCACTTCGGAATGAGCAAAGGCTGTAACTCTCCTGCTGGTCTCTGATGCTCGGCTTTGACTTGCTAACAAGTCAAGCATCCCGAAACAAAATCTGTGATATCTCTTTTCATCCCTTCACCCCAGTAGACATCTCTCAAGTCATGGTACATCTTGGTGGAATCCGGATGAACACTATATACTGATCGATGCGCCTCCTATAGAATTTCGCGTCTAAGCCCCTCGGAATCTGGCACACATAATTGAGTCCTAAATCGTAGTACTCCCTGATCATAGATTACAAACTCTGAATCTCTGCCCTTCGAACCTGCTCCTTGATCTCTGACAAACGGGCATCGCCGGGCTGTGCCTTACTGATGCAATCAAGTAACTATGGATGTGCACGGACACAGGAAAGCTGTCCCCCGGTCAACGTAAACTCGAACCGTACTCGGCTGTCAAATAGAATCTGCCAATCTGCCGTCGACTATCTCTGAACTGCGCTCAAACAAGATAAGCTACCTCCGGGCCTCCGACTCAAAGCATCTGCCACAATATTCGCCTTGCCCAGATGATAAAGAATCTCGCAGTCATAGTCTTTCACTAGCCCCATCCAACGACGCTATCTCAAATTAGATCTTGCTGCTGAAAGATATACTTTAAGCTCTTGTGGTCCGTGAATATCTTGCACGACTCGCCGTATAAGTAGTGTCTTCATATCTTGAGTGCAAAAACCACCGCAGCCATCTCTAAGTCATGAGTGGGATAATTCTGCTCGTGTTTCTTCAACTGCCGAGAAGCATAGGCGATGACCATGCCGTGCTGCATCAACATACAGCCTAGCCCCACTCGAGAAGTATCGCAATAAACAACGAAACCGCATGTTCCAGAAGGCAAAGATAATACTAGTGCCGTAGTCAAACGAGTCTTCAACTAATGAAAGCTCTGCTCTCATGCCTCGGTCCAAATAAAAGGAACTCCCTTCCGGGTCAACCTGGTCAACGGTGCAGCTATATGAGAAAAATCCTGTATGAAACGTCGATAGTATCCGACCAAACCCAAAAAGCTGCGAACCTCTGTCACTGATATAGGTCTGAGCCAGTGCTGAACGGTCTCGATCTTCTTCGGGTCCACACGTATGCCATCTCTCGTAACCACGTGACCCAAAAAATCAATGCTGCCAAGCCATAAGGCACACTTGGAGAATTTAGCGAACAACTAATGCTCCCTCAAGGTCTGCAATGTGATCCTCAATGCTGCTCGTGCTCCTCACAATTCCGGGAGTATACTAATATGTCATCAATGAACATGATGATAATCTGATCAAGAAACGGCCTGAATATGCGGTTCATCAAGTCCATAAACACTGCTGGGGTATTGGTGAGCCCGAACGACATCACCAAAAACTCATAATGCCCGTAGCGTGTACGAAAGCAGTCTTCAGATATCATCCTTCCGAACCTGCAACTGATGGCAACCTGATCACAAGTCAATTTTCGAGAAGTGCCCCGCACCCTGGAGCCGATCAAACAAATCGTCAATGCGGGGTAGGGGATATCTGTTCCGCACAGTCACTCGATTCAACTGACGATAATCGATGCATAAACGCAAACTGCCGTCTTTCTTCTTGGCAAACAGGACAGGAGATCCCCAAAGTGACACACTCGGATGAATAAGCCCTTAATCCAGCAAATCTTGCAACCGATCTGTTGGGGTAAAAATTTACACCCCGGTTGACCAAGTCAAAATCCAAGTCAACCCCAAGCCAAGTGGGCCCAAGCCCAGACCCAGTGGGGCCCATGCCCGGGTCGAGCCCGAACATGAAGCGGCCGGCCTTCCCCACGCCAAGATAAAATTTTTGTAATAAATAATTTTGTTGTATTTCTTTTATTTTATTTTTGGACAAATGTAAGGAAAAATAGGCATAAAGCCAAATTTTTGTAAAGCCCATGGCTTATGTGCAAAAAAGAAATAGCACATGAGCCATGGGATAGGCAAAATGCCATCTTGTTAAGCCCAAGGGGCTATGTGTAAAATGTATGGCCTATAAAGGCAAGGATAATGAAAATATCCCGACAACTTTTTCTCTCTCCAGAAATTTCTAGAGCTGAGCTCTTTCTTCTTTCTTCAAGGTTCCAAAACCTTCTTCTTTCTTTTGAATTAAATCAAGAGTTCTACTCTCATTTTTGTAAAACAAATTAGTTTTTCACCACAAAACCCATCAAGGGGAACTCAGATCTTCCATCAGATCTCAAAAAGAAAATATTTTGAAATCCCACATCTCTTGATCTTCAAGATCCAGCTAACAGAGGAGGAAGAAGAAGAACATCTTTCACTAAACCCTCAAAAAAAGGAAGAAAAACACACTCAGGAGTCTAACTCCTCTTTGATTTCTCTTCAGAGAAATCTTTTTAGGCTAAAAGCCTGTTGTGTGCGCAAGGCGCCCGCGTGCCGACACGTGGCGCGCGCGCTTGCGCAACTGCGCAAGTGCGCAAGTCGCCCGCGTGCCGACACGTGGCGCGCGCGCTTGCGCACCTGCGCAAGTGCGCAAGTCGCCCGCGTGCCGACACGTGGCGCGCGTGCTTGCGCACCTGCGCAGTTGCGCAAGGCGCCAGCGTGCCGACACGTGGCGCGCGCGCTTGCGCAACTGCGCAAGTGCGCAAGTCGCCCGCGTGCCGACACGTGGCGCGCGCGCTTGCGCACCTGCGCATCCCTTGGATGCCCTTTCCCCCTCTTTTTGTGTACATAAATACATATATACATATGTATACAAATTTATACACACACATACTCCACAATACCGTCCTCCTCAAAATTTTTTGGGCCGGGGCGCTGCCCCGCACCCCGCAAGGGGGCTGCTAGCCCCCTTGACCCCCAGCCCGCTATCCGGGTAGCGGGACCCCCGTAAAAACTCTGCGTGGCTCCCGATATATCCAAAACCCCCCTTTCAAAACACAACACACGTACACTGCACATTGAGTTCGCATGACCATTTTAACCCGTTAATCGGAGGTTCCCTCGCCCCAAAGGCGAGGGGTAATTAACGGCAGCTTAGTCCGCGGCTGCCGGAGATTCGTATCCCCACAATCATTAAACCCCAGCCTACCCCAGGCAGGGGGAATCTGTAGTACGCCTGACAAGCGTGCGCGTATTCCCATCTCAATGGGGTGACGAAAAACACCCTACAGATTCTGGCACGCCCGGTGGGACCAATCTCTCCTCCCATATTTCGGGTTGAACGTTCATGCGAACTCAATCAATATACATACCTGTATTTATACTAAAAATAATGCTTCTTCATGCAGATTTTCAAGCAATCAACCTTCGACGACAATGTCTCCCCAGACGAATTCAGCTTCCAACGTGACCCCGATTCTGTACGTGGTCAAGATCAACGCTCGTGTGGTTCTCCCCGCAAGCCTCAGTCGACAGTGGGAGGAACCGCCCCGCCAGTTCGGCTCCGTCATCATTTACCCTGCCGGAAGCGCTCATCTGGCGGAGATCCCGGCGGAACAAGTGGCCAAGCCGGTCTCAAGGGGAAAGAGGCCGAATGTCGTGATCGCCAAGGCACCACAACCGAAACTCAAGACGCTATCTGAACGATTCCCTGACGCTTTAACTGGGGGCAAGACTTCCGGTGCGAAGGGCAACAACAAATGTCGCGGACGAGCTCAAGCGATGACTCCAACAAATGCACAATCGGGCGTATCTCCAAGGCCCTCCATCAACCGGTCTGCGGCATCTTCCCAAAATGTCGAAGTCTGCCAGGTGCTTAGAACAGAAAAGTTAAGGCAGAAGCGGCTCAGGTATCGAGCCAACAAAAGGGCCAAGGCTTCGGCCAAATGGAATCATGTGAAGTTCCAAGTGCAGGGTTTCCCCGCGACGACGGCTGAGTCGGACGTAAGAATCAGCAATTCCTTCGAGCCTCTGAAGTGGGTTCAGAAAAATGCCATGACCGCCAGAATCAAGAAGACAGCGGTCCGAATAGTGCCACAAAGAGACGTGTCCTGGCCCCAACAGAAAAAGTTTGACACTGTCTCTTCAAGAGTCTATCAAGCACTCTGTGCCGCACGAAAGCAGCGGGGCAGACCCAGAAAAGAAGCGCCAGCACCATTCAAGAACCTGGTTAGGCCAGCCGCCTTCAATCGACTACCAGCAACCGAAGCAAGAGGGTCAAGACAGCGATCCGTGAAATCAGCTGCCAATGATAGAAAGACGTCCGGATATACCATCCATACGGTCTATATGGCGGGCGGACGCCCCAGCGACAACCTTCGCAGCAAAAGCAAGGATGGGGCCACCACATCCCAAGCCCAATCTAGCCTGAATGTGGTCGCCGCCGCTCAAGAACAGCCGCCCCCGCTGGATGAAGAAAACCCTCTCGATGAGGATGATAGGCAGAAAGACCCTTCGGTCCATGAAGAGTCAAGCTCGGACAGCGAGGAGGAGCCGACTTTCCGCCCCAGGACTGTGGAGCAAGAGCTGCTTCAAGAGCTTCGAAAACAGCTCAGGAGCAAAGATAAAGAGATGGCTAAGCTCTATTCGAAGATTGACGACTTAACGAACGTGGTGATGCAGCTTACGGCTCAAATTGCTCGAGCGCCTCCCAATCAAGCACAAGCCGCTGGTAATCAGCCGGGTGATGACAATCCGAGGCAGCCAATGCCTGTTCCTTTAGGACCAAGACTGGTCGAGCCGCATGAAAGCCGGCCGCACTCCGCTTCGGGGGACGCCTTGGCCCCTGATAGCACTATCCCGCTAACGCAGGATCGGATAATGGATCTGGTCACCAGCAAGGTTAAAACATTGGTGGCCGAAGCTGAAGCTCAGAAAGAAATCGGCAGTAGTGGGCGGCCATACCCCGCGCAGTACGATCTGATTGAGTTCCCAAGCGGCTACGTCATTCCTAAGTTCGGAAGATTTGATGGAACGGGGAATGCAAACTAGCACGTCGCCCACTTCAAAGCATCGTGCGGAAATACAGGGGGCAATGACGCGCTCCTTCTTCGTCAGTTTGTCAACAGTCTGACCGGCGTCGCTTTCGACTGGTACGCGAGCATACCAGACGGGTCCGTCATTACCTTCGCCCAAATGGAGTCTCTGTTCCGGCAAAGGTTCATGAGCGTCAGTGATAAAATCTCCATTGCCGACCTTGTGAGGACCAAGCCGGGGAAGAATGAAAGCAACACTGACTTTATCGCCCGATGGCGTAATCTCACGGTCAAGTGCGAACCGCCGCTGGAGCAGGACCAGTCCGTCAGCCTTCTTATTGGGAACCTCAGCAATTGGATGGTCCCATTCTTGTGTACAGCGGGCCTCAAGACATTTCAGGAGCTAACCAAGAAAGTCCAAATGCTGGAACGCTCGAAGCAAGAGTCCCCGCCAGACTCTCAGAGAGACAAAACTTGGAAAAGCAAGCGGGACGACAACCGTAGAAGCGGGAGTTCCAGCAGTACCAATGTATTCAATGCCTCCGATAATGAAGAAAAGCGAAGGGCGGCCGAATCCAAAACTAACCGGTCTCGAAAGCCATTGTTGGGAGGAGATGGGCCTTCCCTAGAGGAGAAAAAGAACAAGGTTTACTCTTTCAGAAGGGACAAGGTCCGTAAGATATTCAAAGATGCCTTGAACAACGGCCTACAATTGCCGGAGTCGAAAAGACCCCAAGAAGCAAAAATGACCGACAATCCTCTGTATTGCCCATACCACCGAGTAGTGAGCCATGCGATCGAGGATTGCTATATCTTCAAAGACTGGGTCGAGAAGCAGTACAAGGCTGGAGAGATCGAGCTGTCCAAAAGTGTATTGGTGAACAATCAAGTTGCAACCACCAACTTTATACAGACAGAAACTGAAGCCTTCTGGGAGCAGACAGCCGAACCCGCTGCCCTGAGAAGTGAAACGGACCCATCGCGGCCTCCGTGGAGTACGCACATATCTAATAAGACGAAGAAGATGATAAAGCTACTTCGGAAGGAACCCAGGATGGAATGGGAAGGGCAGAAGAAGCCTACCGGTCTAGCTGCCAATGCGGCTCCATCAGGCTCAAAATCCAAGAAGCTCAAGAAGAAGAAAAGTGCAGCTCGGCGCGAAAAAGAGTCTGCAGGGAGATCGACCATTCAAAAATATATCGATTCCCTTGAAGAATATGAACAAAGGGAAAGAACATTGATTCAATTGAAGGAGTTCTTCCCTGTACAAGCGGCTGAAATTCTGGGGGAGTTAGAAGAAGACTCTAATGAAGAGATCCCAGTAGTGACCTGCTATGCCATCCATCTCGGCAGCGACTCCGAGGATGAGCTCTGTTTTCCCGAAGAGGACGAGGAGCTCACCACAATGGCCAATCAAATCCAGCTCAGAAGCGGCAGGGCTCTACCGCCAAAACAGGGCAACGCCCCAAAAGGGAAGGAAAAACAAGTCACTAATGAAGAAGATGGCAGAGAACTGGCTGATGAAAACACAAGTCCTTCCTCGGTGGACTATAATGTCTTGGCGCATCTCCGGAAGCTTCCGTCTCTCCTGAGCATCTATGACGCCTTGGTCCTATCTAAAGAGCTTAGAGATGTTCTCATCCACGCTCTACAAAACCCCGAGCGGTATCAGGCCTACTTTGCGGAAATTAATATGAAAGAAGCCCAGCACGCTTTGCATGCCGCCGCAGTCACATTTAAGGATGAAGACTTGCTACTGGGAACGGCTGAGCATAATCGGCCGCTTTACGTGACCGGGTACAGCGACGGAGATCGAATTAATCGCATATTGATTGATCCGGGGTCCTCAGTGAACATCATGAACTTGCGGACGCTGAAGAGTTTGTCGATGGACGTCCGACACCTGTCAAGGGAAAGGATTGTCATTCAAGGCTTCAACCAAAATTGCCAGCAAGTTCTGGGGTCCATAGCTCTGCCAATCAAATTCGGGGATCTGCAAACTGAAGCTAAGATATACGTGATCGACGCCGACACGTCTTATAAGATTCTCTTGGGACGGCCGTGGCTCCACGATTATGGCATTGTCCCGTCAACTCTCCATCAATGCATGAAGTATACGAAAAATGGCGAAGAAAGACGCATTGACGGAGACATTCAGCCGTTCGGTGTGCATGAAGTCCGGTATGAGGATTCTCGGTACTTTATGAACCACCAAAATGCTAAGCCACAACTGACTGAGGATAGGCCAGCCCCAAGGCTCAAAAGCAAATCTGCGCCGGCTGTCACATTCAAAAGTAAAAACGCCCAAGTGCGCCCACATTTCGGTAGCGACACTGACGAGTCCGACGCTGGAAGCCCGTCCTTCCGTAAAACTCGCCCTCGTTTCGGCAGCGATACGGACGAATCTGTTACTGAAGGCCCATCTAGCAGCAAAGTCCGCCCTCATCTTGGCAGCGACACTGAAGAGTCAGAGGAGGAGGACCTGTCGTGCAACAGCGGTGCAGATTGGACCCCCACGCAACAAGCGAAACTACGAGAGACTTTTGAAGTTGCAGAAGGGTCCCTAGCCGTTACAAAGGTACCAGAGCAAATGTGCAAAGAGCTCGATGCATTATCAATCTCCACCGTGGACCAGCTGAAAACTTTCTACGTTCCCGGGAGGAAAAGTGGACAGAAGAGCATCCTGTTTTATGGGTCAAACCCCGTTGTGCACCCGGACGATCTTTCTGTCGCGTGCCTTCCCTATGAGAGAGGCATAAGAGCTGTCCTCAATCCCCGATACTATGCGCCCGAGATGCGAGAATACTTTAAGAAGTGCGGATGCCGGTTATATCAAACGGAGTCCGAAGCAAAGTTTTACGAAGGGCTATGGTATCCGTCCCAGGTCCGAGCACTCATCGATGGACGAATTCCAGATAGACGGGGCATAGGCTACATTCAACCTGATTCCAAAGCGTGCTACATGATCCATGTTGGTGAGGCCAGCGAAAGATCAAGTGATGATGACGAGATAGCCGAGCCAGAAGAAGCTCCTCAAGAGCTCGAAGATGGAGGACAAGCAACCTTTGATGAGCTAACCGAGATTGACTTAGGAACGCCCGATAATCCAAGGCCGACCTACATCAGCTCACTCTTGTCGGAGGAAATGAAAGAGCAGATAATTGCCCTGCTGCAGGAGTTCGTCGACTGCTTCGCGTGGACATACAAAGAAATGCCTGGCCTTTCCCCTGAAGTGGCCGTACATAAGTTGGCTATATCTCCTGATGCTAAGCCAGTCAAACAAGCTCCTCGAAGAATGAGAAGGGAGTTGGAAGAAAAGGTCATCGAGGAAACCAAGAAACTCATCGATGCCGGCTTCATCAGGGAAGAGAAATATGCAGACTGGATCGCATGCATAGTCCCAGTGAAGAAGAAAAATGGACAGATCCGAGTTTGTGTCGATTTCAGGGACCTCAATAAGGCATGTCCTAAAGACGACTTCCCGCTACCGGTCATGGAAATGATGGTCGATGACACCTCAAATTATGAACTGTTCACCTTTATGGATGGCTCGTCTGGATATAATCAGATCAAGATGTCGCCTAAGGATGAGAAGCACACAGCATTTCGAACCCCGATCGGAATATATTGCTACAAGGTAATGCCATTTGGACTGAAGAACGCAGGTGCTACATATCAAAGGGCAATGACTAATATCTTTGATGACCTAATCCATAAAGTCGTCGAATGCTATGTTGATGATCTGGTCGTCAAGACTAAAGCCAAGGCCGATCATATCCAAGATCTCAGGACCGTTCTCACCAGACTGAGGGAATACGATCTGAAGATGAATCCTCTGAAGTGCGCTTTTGGCGTGTCATCAGGAAAATTCTTGGGCTTCATAGTCCGACATCGAGGGATCGAAGTTGACCCATCAAAGATAAAGGCCATCATGGAGATGCCTCCTCCAAAGAGTCTGACGCAGCTAAGATCTTTTCAAGGCAAGCTTGCTTATATACGGAGGTTTATCTCAAATTTATCGGGGAGATGTAGGCCCTTCTCAAAACTCATGAAGAAAGGAGCTCCTTTTATCTGGGATGCCGAATGTCAAGCAGCATTCGAAAGTATCAAACAATACTTATTGCACCCTCCAGTGCTGGCCGCTCCCATCCCAAATAAACCGCTGATTCTCTACACTGCCGCGCTGGATGAGTCACTCGGTGCGCTCCTTGCCCAGAATAACGAGGAGGGAAAAGAAAATGCCCTCTACTACCTCAGTTGAACTCTAGTCGGGGCGGAACACAACTACTCCCCAATCGAAAAGCAATGCCTGGCTCTGATATTTGCTGTGAAGAAGCTGAGGCACTATCTGCTCGCTCATCGGGTTATGCTGATCTCCAAGGTCGACCCGCTCAAACACTTGATGACCAAAGCAAGCCTAGCCGGCAGAATGGCAAGATGGGCTGTCATGCTACTTGAGTTTGACATAGTTTACACTCCTCAGAAAGCAGTAAAAGGGCAAGCTCTTGCAGACTTTCTCGCTGCTCATCCCATACCAGAAGGGTCGCCGCTAAATTGTGAGTTACCCGACGAACAAGTGCTACACCTCGAGGAAGATGAGCCATGTTGGGAGCTCTACTTCGACGGAGCCTCGTCAATAAGGACCTCCAGTAAATCAAGCGTCCCGGAGATAAAAGCAGGGATAGGATTGGTGTTCATCACGCCATCAATGGGAACCCTACGGCGTTCTTTTGCTCTCACCGAGCCTCGCACAAACAATGAGGCCGAGTATGAGGCTCTGATAGCTGGTTTGGAGCTCGCCATAGAAATGGAAATCCTTCGGCTACGGGTTTACGGTGACTCCCAGCTTGTCGTCAACCAAGTAAGCGGCAACTATAAGATATACAAACCCGAGTTAGCTCAGTACAGAAGCCGGGTGGTGGAACTCATGAAACGGTTCACTCACATTGAACTGACAAGAGTCCCTAGAGCATTGAACGGAAAGGCCGACATACTCGCTCGCCTAGCCAAGGAGCTGGCTGATCCTGACATGGACGAAATTCTGATCACAGTCAGGGGCCGACAAATTCTACCCCCAGTCTCTCTACGAGAAGAGGAAAGCGCGGAACAGAAGAGCAGTCCTGCGGAAGAAGCTTCGATCATCCAAGACGAGCCCGATTGGAGAGAACCTTTCATAGAGTACCTCCGATACGGCAAGCTGCCCGAAGAAAAATCTGCGAGAATTCAGCTGAAGAAAAGAGCTCTCCGATACGTGTTTGTAAACGACACGTTATACCGCAGGTCATATGACCAACTCTGGCTCAGGTGTCTGTCATTGGCCGAAGCCCAAAAGGTCATGAAAGATGTCCACTCGGGCGTTTGCGGTGCTCACCAATCTGGCCCCAAGATGCGACTTCAAATCAAACGGCTTGGGTATTACTGGCCCACCATGATACGGGATTGCGGAGAGCATGCAAAGAAATGTTATATCTGCCAAATTCATGGTGATTTTATTCACAAGCATCCCAATCCATTGCATCCTACGGTGGCATCGTGGCCTTTCGAAGTTTGGGGCACCGACATTGTTGGCCCAATTGATCCTCCGTCATCTAAAGGCCACCGGTTTATACTGGCCGCGACAGACTACTTCTCCAGATGGGCTGAAGCTGTCCCGCTAAAAGAAGTTAAGACAAAGGATATTCTGACATTCTTCCAGCATAATATTCTATACCGCTTCGGTACACCAAGAAGAATCATTTCTGACAACGGGCCTTCTTTCAAGAGCTTCAATGTTTCAAGGTTCGCTACTCAGCATAAGATAGACTGAAGATTTTCTTCCATCTATAATCCAAGAGCCAATGGGCTCGCCGAAGCCTTCAATAAGACTCTATGCAAGCTCCTGAGGAAAAACGCTTCAGCCAACAAGAGGGACTGGAATCTCAAACTTCACGAGGCGCTTTGGGCATATCGTACCACGCACCGTACTCCAACCCAGTCCACTCCATACTCATTGCTCTTCGGAGTGGAGGCGGTCCTCCCCCTCGAAGTCGAAGTTCCAAGCTTAAGAATGGCCATTCAGCATGAGTTGACGGAGGAGGAAAATGTGCTCCTTCGGCTTGAAGAACTCGATGCCCTCGAAGAAAAGAGGCTCGCGGTGCAGCAAAATCTGGAGCTATACCGAGCCCAAATGTCACGGGCCTATGACAAGATAACCCGTCTCCGCGCTTTCAAGAAAGGTGAATTGGTGTTGGTCCTCAAAAGACCGATCATCCCCAATCGACATGCCAAGGGAAAATTCGAACCAAACTGGGAAGGACCATACGTCATCGAGAAAGTGTTCGACGGAGGATCCTACCAACTAATAAGTGCCGAGGGAGAAAGGCCCATGCCACTCATCAATGGCCGATATCTCAAGAAATACTACACATGAATGCTCCAAGTCGCAGGCGAATTGAGCACATCAGCCCTACGGTCTGGATCATACATCCTGCAAAACCGTATACAATCCACGGGCGTAAATGACCCCTATCTCTCCCAAATCCTGCCGGTGAGACTACTTTTAAAAGTCCCACCGGCGGTAAAAAAAAAGAGAAGAAAAAAAAATAAATAAAAAAATAAAAGAAATAAAAAAAATAAAAATAAAAAAATAAAAATAAACGGTATGTCCACAAGCAAAACGGGCACGGATGAAAACCCGAAAGGGCTCCGTGAGTAAAAACAGCAGGACTACCGGCGAGTCTGCGAAAACCCGAAAGGGCGCAAACTCGTAAAGAAGAGATGAATACCCTCACAAAGTCCTCTCGACCTTGTGAGGAGAAAATCCCTGCGTGAGATCCTTACGACTCACAAAGGAGCAACACACTTAGGAATCCTCACGATTCCTAAGGAGAACATACACCTGCGAGATCCTCTCGACTCGTAGGGAGAAAATGCTTTTATGGGACCCTCACGGCCCATAAAATTGAAAAGCCTTAGGTGATAGGGACCCAAACCTGTCTCCTAAGCCATCGCTCCCCAATCCCCAAATGGCGAATGATGAGTCGCTCCTGGTGCCATATTCCAGTGCAGCGATGCAGACGCCAAATAAATTCCAAATCCCATACCCCAACGGCGAATGATGAGTCGCTCCTGGTACCATGTTCCAGTGCAGCGATGTAGACGCCAACAAAGTCCCAAAATGTTTTCGGCCCTACGGTCTGGATCATACATCCTGCAAAACCGTATACAATCCACGGGCGTGAAACAATCCCAATATCTCCCAAATCCTCTTGAGGCAAATGATGAGTTGCTCCTGGCATTATTCCAGTGCAGCAATGCTGATGCCAAACAAGATCCAAATTCCAAGTCCCCAAACGGCGAATGATGAGTCGCTCCTGGTACTACATTCCAGTACAGCGATGCAGACGCCAACCAAAATCCAATTTCTCAAAATTCTCCCGGCCCTACGGTGGGTCCCCAAGTTGACCAGCGTATACAATCCACGGGCGTAAAACAATCCCAATTTATCCCAAAATCCTCTCCATGACAGATGATGATTCGCTCCTGGTACCATATTCCAGTATAGCAATACTGATGTCAACCCAAATCAAAATCAACAAGTCAACTTCCACTCCGACACCGCAAGAAGCGGAGCAAGTCAAGTCTACCCCTGACATTGCAAGAAGCAGAGCAAGTCAAATCAAGCATCGACCGTCCACGTCGCTAAAAGGGCAGAACCGACCGTCCAAGTCGCAAAAAGGGCAGAACCGACCGTCCAAGTCGCTAAAAGGGCAGCACCGACCGTCCAAGTCGCAAAAAGGGCAGAACCGACCGTCCAAGTCGCTAAAATGGCAGCACCGACCGTCAGCACCGACCGTCCAAGTCGCAAAAAGGGCAGAACCGACCGTCCAAGTCGCTAAAATGGCAGCACCGACCGTCCAAGTCGCTAAAAGGGCAGCACCGACCGTCCAAGTCGCAAAAAGGGCAGAACCGACCGTCCAAGTCGCTAAAATGGCAGCATCGACCGTCCACGTCGCTAAAAGGGCAAAACCGACCGTCCACGTCGCAAAAAGGGCAGAATCGACCGTCCACGTCGCTAAAAGGGCAGAATCGACCGTCCACGTCGCTAAAAGGGCAGCATCGACCGTCCACGTCGCAAAAATGGCAGAACCGACCGTCCAAGTAGCAAAAAGGGCAGAACCGACCGTCCAAGTCGCAAAAAGGGCAGCACCGACCGTCCAAGTCGCAAAAAGGGCAGCACCGACCGTCCAAGTCGCAAAAAGGGCAGCACCGACCGTCCACGTCGCTAAAAATGGCAGCACCGACCGTCCACGTCGCTAAAAGGGCAGCAACGACCGTCCAAGTCGCAAAAAGGGTAGCACCGACAGTCCACGTCGTAAAAAGGGCAGCACAGGATTCCTACAAAGCGGGAACCAGATCACTCCGGGCCAGGGAAACGTCTATCACGGACACTCCGTCTCAGAGACATGTCAAGCAACGACCGTCCATGTCGTAAAAAGGGCAGTGCTAGCTTCCCAAAAGGTGGGAACCAAATCAAGCCGCCTCCACGTGAAAGAAGATCCATCAATTTCATGCACACGACCCACGTATATGGTGTGCATTTATTGATGGGGGGCAATTTGTTGGGGTAAAAATTTACACCCCGGTTGACCAAGTCAAAATCCAAGTCAACCCCAAGCCAAGTGGGCCCAAGCCCAGACCCAGTGGGGCCCATGCCCGGGTCGAGCCCGAACATGAAGCGGCCGGCCTTCCCCACGCCAAGATAAAATTTTTGTAATAAATAATTTTGTTGTATTTCTTTTATTTTATTTTTGGACAAATGTAAGGAAAAATAGGCATAAAGCCAAATTTTTGTAAAGCCCATGGCTTATGTGCAAAAAAGAAATAGCACATGAGCCATGGGATAGGCAAAATGCCATCTTGTTAAGCTCAAGGGGCTATGTGTAAAATGTATGGCCTATAAAGGCAAGGATAATGAAAATATCCCGACAACTTTTTCTCTCTCCAGAAATTTCTAGAGCTGAGCTCTTTCTTCTTTCTTCAAGGTTCCAAAACCTTCTTCTTTCTTTTGAATTAAATCAAGAGTTCTACTCTCATTTTTGTAAAACAAATTAGTTTTTCACCACAAAACCCATCAAGGGGAACTCAGATCTTCCATCAGATCTCAAAAAGAAAAGATTTTGAAATCCCACATCTCTTGATCTTCAAGATCCAGCTAACAGAGGAGGAAGAAGAAGAACATCTTTCACTAAACCCTCAAAAAAAGGAAGAAAAACACACTCAGGAGTCTAACTCCTCTTTGATTTCTCTTCAGAGAAATCTTTTTAGGCTAAAAGCCTGTTGTGTGCGCAAGTCGCCCGCGTGCCGACACGTGGCGCGCGCGCTTGCGCACCTGCGCAAGTGCGCAAGTCGCCCGCGTGCCGACACGTGGCGCGCGCGCTTGCGCACCTGCGCAGTTGCGCAAGGCGCCATCGTGCCGACACGTGGCGCGCGCGCTTGCGCACCTGCGCAGTTGCGCAAGTCGCCCGCGTGCCGACACGTGGCGCGCGCGCTTGCGCACCTGCGCATCCCTTGGATGCCCTTTCCCCCTCTTTTTGTGTACATAAATACATATATACATATGTATACAAATTTATACACACACATACTCCACAATACTGTCCTCCTCAAAATTTTTTGGGCCGGGGCGCTGCCCCGCACCCCGCAAGGGGGCTGCTAGCCCCCTTAACCCCCAGCCCGCTATCCGGGTAGCGGGACCCCCGTAAAAACTCTGCGTGGCTCCCGATATATCCAAAACCCCCCTTTCAAAACACAACACACGTACACTGCACATTGAGTTCGCATGACCATTTTAACCCGTTAATCGGAGGTTCCCTCGCCCCAAAGGCGAGGGGTAATTAACAGCAGCTTAGTCCGCGGCTGCCGGAGATTCGTATCCCCACAATCATTAAACCCCAGCCTACCCCAGGCAGGGGGAATCTGTAGTACGCCTGACAAGCGTGCGCGTATTCCCATCTCAATGGGGTGACGAAAAACACCCTACACGATCCTTGAGCTCTTTAAGCTCCACCGGGACCATCCGATAAGGCGGTAGAGAAATAGGCCCCATGCCGGGGATTAAGTCAAAACAGAACTCAATATCGCGCTCTGGTGGCAAACCAGGCAGCTCGTCAGGAAAGACATCTGGAAATTCCCTTACAATCGGGACCTGGTCCAACGGAACCTTTGCGGCTCTATCATCACAAACATATGACAAAAAAATCCCTGACATCTTTTCCTCAAGAGCTGACTAGCACGAAGAGAAGAAATCAAACTGGGAAGGGTGATGCTACGGTCTCCCTGAATGACAAGAACTGGCTCACCCGGAAAACTAAATCTGGCTGCCTTCTCACGGCAGTCCACGGACGCATAACACGTGGCTAACCGGTCCATTCCCAGAAGAACGTAAAAGTCTAACATATCGAGGAGAATCAAATCAACCGAAGAATCCCTCTCCCCGATACGGAAAAAACACGATCGAAACACAAATCGAGCGACAAAAGACTCGCCTACAGGAGTAATAACAATGAGTGACTGATCTAGCGAAGACGACTCTCGGCCCAACTTCGGTGCAAAGTATGTAGATACATAGGAATATGTGAAACCTGGGTCGAACAATACCCGTACGTCGAAAGAACATACTGGCAGAGTACCTGTCACAACGGCATTGGATGCCTATGCATCGTGAAGAGTCAAAGCGAATACTCGGGCCTGCCCCCCACTAATAGCTGGCTGTCCTCTGCCTCTGCCGCCTCCTCTCTGAACAGGACTGCCATGCCCACGGCCTCTAAGAGCATCTGCCTGGCGTGGAGTATCATCAGGGGTAGGAAGTAAAGCTCTCTAAGGAGGGGGTGAAGGTGATAAAGTCGCATATGGCACTGTCGCCGCGCCTTGGCGCCTCACAGTACAGTCTCTGATACGGTGATGCAGGCTCCCACATTGAAAACATCCTCATGACGACCGCTGTCCCTGTGGATAGGTGCTATATAAATGTCCTGGTCTCGAGCCTCCGCCATCACCACAGCCTGGAGGGGCCTGCCGCGACATCTACCCATCTGCCTCAGGGCTAATACATCGGTACGAATTCGTTTCGGTCCCTGAATGATCGTAGGTGGAGCAATGTCTGATCTCCTTGCTCGACTAATCTCTATCAATGATCCGATCATTTGGCGCAAATCCTGAATGCTCGCCATGGTGAGTGTATGTTGAGTGTATGACATGCACTAATCATTGTAGAGACTAAACCATAGCTATGAGTTGAGGGTTGGGTTAACAAATATCTTAAGCTAGACAAACAAGTGGACTAAGTCAATGTTCTACTAGTTTCTCCAAGCTCACCATGACTAATTCCAAATGTTTGAATTACTTAAAACTAATAAAACCTTAGTATTAACCTAGCATGGTGTGAGTCTCTTACAAACATGTTGCATGTGTAACCTTGCATGATACAACATTATATATCACATATATATTTTGTGCAAAAAGAAAACAATACATATATCACATATATGTAAAGAGTATCAAATATGAGAAAAAGAATTACTTAAGTGAGCTAATATTAGTTAATGTAATGTAATATATCAAATATATAATTATACATTAAATTATTAAATCAACTCTTGATTTAATAATCCGGCTATATCACATATAACCGACTAATATCAAATGCAACAACTTATCGAATCAACACTTGATCTGATAACTTGGCTATATCACATATAACCGACGAATGTCATATATCGCGAGAATAGAATGCGGTATCACATACTCGTATTAATCTCGGTCCCGCACATATCACATATGTACTCCTACTTCGTTTCGTATAAGCCAGGAAACCTCTGTGTAGGACTCTAAAGACTCGTCAATACGCCGGCAGTAGGTGATGATCATATCAAATACCCACAAGCCGCAAGCGGTCTGCTAAACGTAACGTCCACCCGGGTATTGAGCGATCAGAAGATCAACAAGCAAGCCTGCTCGTACTCCTGCGAATCCAATCAGTAACACTACCGTACAGTCCGGTCTCTTCGTCAGATATGTCGCATATCACAGCCTGGGGGGTGGAATAACGTCAGACCCTAATAGCCTGATAAGTCATGCCGATGCAAGGTCTATAAAGGTTTGAGAAACTACTGATAATACTTACCAGTAGATCTCAGCAACCCTGGCCAGGGATTTCCTGTTATGGACAATCGAGCATAGCGCAACATCAACTTCTAATACCGGGAGAGACGAAACCCCTCCTATTGCTCATTGCTTCCATGTGACTCGGACTGTACCCAAAAACCACCTTTTTGCACGATCTCTTGACTGTGGTATGGTGGAAATTAAAGCACAGTGGGAATCACACAAGACTCTATGCCGATCTCAGGTCTACAGACTAACCTGTACCAGTGTCACCAGAGAACTGTTATCCGACGATAGGTATAATACCATCTAGGAGTTCTCGGCGAGTCCGTCCAGTGTACTCAGTCTCCACTGAGCACCCGTATACCTTCTCTGATATCAAACACCAATGGATATGGGATCATCCATCGCCCATCTCATGGGTCGAGAAGCGTATACGCTAGTCTACTCTGGAGTATCGATGCCCTATCTCGATACTCCCACGACTAGGAACAATTATAGGATGTACTTGTGGACTACCCTTGGCCCCACTAGTATGATCTCCATCATAGTCCTGATAGTCAAGTACATATCCTAAGGGCTTTATCAACATGTGAGAGAGAGACAATAAGATACATGTTAAGATAAAGTGCAACCAGATAGCATACTATCATGTCGAGCAAGAAAGTCTTCCCTATATATGTCCAAGCATCCACTACAATATACATAACATGTACAGTAATGGCCTCTAGGGCATACATATAACTAACAAAGCCCAGAAATCTAAACCGTTTAAAGAAATGGAGTGAAGGAAAAATTAACTTAAAAAGGTGATTTTAATAAAATAAAATCATATTAAAACATTTTAAAACATCAATTTTTTCCGAAAATTTTGGCAGAGTTTCCTTTGTAAATACTAGCTCCAAACGGGTACAAAACAAGAATACACATAAGTGATGAATAAAGGCATCCCCAAGCGGGAGCTAGCTCTTCGCCAATGGCGGAATCACAACCACACCCAATATATATCATAATGCAAAATAAGCATATAAAAGCACGAAAATAAGGAAGCATCATGTCGGCTCAAGTGAGCTTACACCAGAGAAACAACACATATACTAATCTCACTGTCACACCTCTAAGTCACATATATAATGGTAGAAGCGGTAGATGGAGAATACTAGATACAAATAAAAATACAAAGTGGAAACAAAATATTCTCGCAACCTACCTACAAGCAATGCCGCAATTCCAAGCAAATGAAACAAAATAAGAAAGTACGCCTGCCTGCAAGATACTGTGGCACAACGGGGGTGAGTTGCCAACTCGTGAGCAGTAAGTAACATCTAATAAGGCTATCGTAAGTATGCATGCAAATGCGTCACAAACTACATATACTAATATGATGCGATGCATAAGTATGAATGCAACATGAATGGATAATCAATAAGAAATCATGATATATCTGATATGAGAAGATCTATATCTTTATCTTAGTAAAACCTTTTGTATAATAAATTGGATTATCATAAGTGAAATCGACAGAAATCCGTGTCAAATATCGACACAAAATCCTCAAATCTCGGACTCCGTCAGTCCGGATCGGCCCATATCATCAAATCTCACGACTATGTCGGTATCCTCCGGCTATCCGCCGTGTCAGACATCACCGGTAGGCAGTCTTCCCCTGCTAGGCTCATCGTCATCCCCACAAAAACACTCTCGTCCCGGGGTACCATACCGGGTCCACCATGTATCCGAGTCGGTTCATCCCACTCCTCGAATCGGGTCTCGCAAACCAACAGAAATCAGGAAAACTCATGGTGGACGACACATACATCAAACCACGAGAAAAACGCAACTTGCATTTTTTTAAAACGATAATAGGTTTATTAAATTCTTGCGGTTTTCCCCAAAATCCATAAATCTTATAAACACTGAAATCTCCAAGAAAATCACAATATATGAACATGTCGGCAATGATGAATTTCTATGGTATCAATATGTAACATTTCAGAAAAATAAAATATTATTTTTGGGAATTTTTATAATTAAATAATAAATATTGTGAATATTTTAATAATACGGTATAATTAAATACCGATAAATTGGGGAAAATTTGGAAAATTACAGAAATTACTGAAATGAGGGTGCTTTATTGGATTTAAGCAAATTATGAAATTTTATGATTTATTATACACTATTTTAATGCTAATCGCGGTTAAATATCGCTAATCGCGCATTAAGCTTTTTTTGTGAAAAACATGCACCATATCATTTTTACACTTGTGTTACATTTTCCTACATGGCTTTCTCTTCATTTTCATTCATGGTTTTGATTTTATGTGAGAAGAGAAAAGTAAAGGAAAAGAAAAGAAAAGAAAAAGGATATTAGTAAAGAATTGGGTATGGGTATGAGAGAGAGTGAGGTGAGGGGGTCAACCTTGGACCATGGCCTTTATCCCTTCATTATTTCCTCTTTATTTCTCCTCTCTCCTCTCAAGAGCTGCTGCCTCCTCCATCCCCCTCCACTTCATCCTCACAAACACCCTCAAAACAACTTCAAAACATCATCTCCTCTTCACAAAATTTGTGCACAAGCTCACAAGCTTCACTTTGGACCAAGAAAGCAAGGATTTTGGACACTAGAGGCAACTCAAGAAAATTCTTGAGTTGCCAAAGGAGGTAATTTATCCATCATTAGTGTAGTTTTTCCATTTGCTTTGCATCCATGTTAACTTAGAATCGATATTGTGAGGTTTAGTGAACTTAGAAAATTCCAAGTTAGGATTTGAGAATTCTTGAGTTGTGATGTGTAATTGAGATTAGTAGTGACCTTAAACCCCCTTTAGTGATATCATATTGGAATAAAACCTGAGACTTAACCCCCAAATACGAACTTTGAAATTCTGCAGATACGTAAATTGTGAGAATTGTGATGGATTTTGGTTATCTGCTAACACCCGGGGACTCTTAAAATTTATTTAGCGAACATAGAGAGATGTGCAGGTGATTTAGAGCATACTCTAAAGACCCGAGCTCCTACCCTAACACCATGGCCGCAATTAAATTCCTCCTGGCCGTAATTTGCGGCCAGGACTTGACCTGGGTGCCTCATTCTTGGTTCATAGATCCATTAGCAATAAACTAGACCCTTTACATATGCAAAATTGGCTGATTTCACCTAGGGTAAAATCTGGGACTAAATTCATGAGTTGCTGTTTTGATTCGGGGTTATATTTTTTGTATTTTGGATTCTGGATTTTAGTAATTGTGTTTTACCTCGATCACTTGACATTTGTACGACGATATCGAGGGTTGTTTGGTGGTTTTGAAGGCGTAGTCCATAAGTTCTAATCTATAGGCTTTTAGCGTGTCGTTTTGGTTTTGAATTAGGTTTTAATGCGGCATGATATGTTATGATGTGTAGGTACCCCCACGAAGACTTCTAGACGACAAGCAAGCGCGTGGCGACGTCGGCAACGACAAGCGAAGAGCAAGGTGAGTAGATTATATCTACGGGGGAAGTCGGGTAGATGGTGTATAGCACCCCCGCAGTTCGTAGTATAGTGTATGGTATATATATTATATGGATATATTTATATGTTATTGTGAGGTTATGATTATCTAGATAGATTTTGGGAGTATGGATAATTTTAGTATCATTGGATGGTGGTGTCGTTAGTTAGTTTAGTCGCGAGCCCTAGAATAAGGTTTACACCCACATGCACCCACATGCTTACTTTGTTATACTTGTGCGTATATGGGGATATGTATATATATACACACATATAAGTATGGGACTGTTCCCGCCAAAAATTTCTGCGCAAAGAGCCTAAGGTATCAAATGGCAGCGATACGCTTAAGAAAATGCGAACCAGTATTTTCCGGGCTGTATTTTGACAAACTTCCGAATGAGAAACAGCTAAATTCTGATGGTATCGAAAGCATCTCAAAAAATCCTTCGATTTGATATATTATGGGCCTCATAATTCATCCGGGATCAAAAGTTATGAGGCATCACGTGCCCACATGTGACCGGGCATCACGTGCCCACACGTGACCATTTACAGGCAAAGCCTGTAGGCACTGGATAAAATAAATAATTAAATGAGGTCACATGCCATCACGTGATGGGCCTGTAAACCCACTGAAAGAAATTAAAAAATATTATAACACAGCAAGGAATACACCAATGGGGCATCACGTGCCCACACGTGACTAAAGGTCACGTGCAGACACGTGATGGGTTCCTAAGCTCTCTTAATTTATAGAATTAAATTCTAATTAAATAATTAATCAGTAGGGTCACGTGCTAACACGTGATAGGCTCATAGACCCTCTGAAATAATAAGTAAACAATGGGGTCACGTGTCAACACGTGATAGGCCTTTAAACTCACTGAAAAGAATTAAAAGTATAATAAAATAAGAAGGAAAAACCCCAATAGGGCATCACATGCTCACACGTGACAAAGGGTCATGTGCTAACACGCGATAATTCCTGAGTTCTTTAAAACAACAGAATTAAATACTTAATCGAAGGGGTCACGTGTCAACACGTGATGGGATACTAAAATCTCTGAAATAATAGAATTAAATTCTAATTAAGGGAAATCAAAAACCCTAACTGGAAAAATATTTCTTTAAATCTTTCCAAACAAAAAAGATGGTGTTCTGTAAAATGGAGCACCGTTGGATTAAAAATCCAATGGTGATTCAAAATCACCAATTTATGCAAAGATTTTATACAAGGAAAGATTTCCCTAAAATTTGAATAATAGATAAAAGATCTTTTGGATTAAAAATCCAATGGTGAATAAAATTCACTGAGTGATCTAAAAGATTATGTTGGTTACAAAATCAATTAAAATCTTTCAATGAAAGATTAACAAAACAAATTGATTCTTTTTTTTTTCTATTATAAATAGGAGCCAAGAAAAGAAGAGAAGGATTACTTTTTTGGGAGATAACAACAACAGAGAGAAAAAAGAGAGGAGAATTTAATTCTCAAGAGAGAAAACCTAGGTAAGAAAAGGAAAGAGATCAAAACTTCAAAAAGAGAATTTAATTCCCAAGTCTAAGAGTTTAACTCTTCTGCACAAAAGAACTTAGTTCTTTCTCTGGTTGAAGATCTGCAAAGAGCACATCTCCCCATAAGTCGAGAATTTAATTCTCATCGGGTTGAGATCCTGCCATGCAGATCCGAAACTTAGAGGGGGAATTGAGTTTAGAGAACTTAATTCTCCCAAAACAAAACTAGGGTTTAACCCTATATGAGAATTCAATTCTCCTAAAATTACAGGAATTTAATTCCTTCGAGATGGATAGAATTAGGGTTTAACCCTACTTAAGAATTTAATTCTTTCATAACAGGAATTTAATTCCTCCTAAAATGAAATTAGGGTTTAACCCTATATAAGAATTTAATTCTTGCACAATAGGAATTTAATTCCTCCAAAATCATAATTAGGGTTTAACCCTACAGAGAATTTAATTCTTAAAAAATAAAAAGACTTAAAAGATCTCCATATATGCAAAGAACTAAGGTCACGTGTCCCCACGTGACCCCTGAAAAGATCCCCAAAAATGAGAAGGAAAAAGCTCTGAGGCAACGCCTCACGTGCTCCCACGTGACTTCCAAAACACAGAAAGAAAAAGCAAAGGAAATCCAAGCTTTGGGTGCTCTCACGTGTTACCACGTGACCCCTTAGCAAACGCTTTAGTGATCAGCGCACAGATGACCATCACGTGCCAACACATGATGCTCAAAATAAAAATATAAAAAGTGTTTAACACTTATTTGCAGAACAAAGTAAAAGGAAATCTGGCCCCATCTTCAGATGCCTCACGTGCTCACATGTGATGGCCTGAAAGCTAAGTGTTTAACACTTATTTGCAGCTTTGAGGGTAAAATAAAGGAGTTTCGGCCCAATTCTCAGGCGCCTCACGTGACCCTACATGACCACCCCATTTTTAGTGTTTAACACTATTTTTAAAGCGCATCACGTGGGAACACGTGATCGTCAAATACCTTCTAGTGTTAACACTATTTCAAAACCAACCTAACCCAAAATGGCAAAGTTTTTCCAGAGGCAGGATTCCCCTTTGACTGAACTTCAAATATACCCTTTGTTCTCCAAACTTGATCATTTCCCATGACATTCAAAGTAAACTCCAGAGCCATGATGAATGGTCAGTGCCTAATAAAGGACAAAATGTTCTCAGAGCCCTCAAACCCTGATTTAGCATTGCTAAATAATGTGGGCTTGAACCCAGACAAATGTCTAATGGTCCAACAAATGGCCAATATTTCAAATCCAATTGGACTTAGCCCAAGCTGGCCATAAGTTCTCAATTCAGATTTAACTGAGCCCATGTGCTTATAGTTTTAATTAATCGATCTTAGTTCCAAATTGGACCACAAATCATTTAATCCACTTTGGTTCAAGGGTACATCTCTTCACTCCTCTGATATTTGTCGTTGTAATCTTTCAACGTCTTCAGAGAGGTGACGGGTCCCGACAACCACACATTTCATAGACTATGACGTTTTTAAACTGGACTGTGGGGTCCTTAAGCCCATGGACCATGATGTCCTTAACCTTGACTGTGAGGTCTTTAAACTCACGGACTATGATGTCCTTAACCTTGACTGTGAGGTCTTTAAACTCACGGACTATGATGTCCTTAACCTTGACCGTGATGTCTTTAAACTAATACTGGACCACTATATCCTTAAACTGGTAATCGACCGAAATGTCCGTAAACTAAGCAATAGAGTCTAAATGCTCTTCTGTTGGATCTAAATGATCCTGTTAAGTTGATCTTAGTCTAGAAATTAGACTAACGTATCCTTAACAAACGTTTAAGTTGATCCTAGTCTCAAATGAGGCTAACGTATCCTTAAACCAAATCCCCAAACCCAAATCTAAGAAGATACGGATTTGGACTAATCCACGTCCTACGGGCGACAACACAAATTAGTCTCCGTATACAATCCACGGGCAACCACAAACAAAACAAACACCCACGACACAAAGTGACTATCTGGAGAAGGAGAAAGTTGTTACCGCGATGCGGTAGCGTAATTAACTGCAGGGGCTTGCACTTGCAGGGAAGAGCGTCCCCACAATCAAAAACCCCTCAAGCGAGGGGGAATCTGACGAAATCTGCTATATCGGCCATATCCGTTTAAACCTTCGATACATGGTGCCATAAATCAATTTGGTATCTTCGGAGAGGTGGATGGATAGCACCAATTAGCATCTGCCCCGAATCTCAGGCAAGACGTCCGTCTTGCATGTCTTTCGGAGGGGAACAGATTCTGGCACGCCCGGTGGGACCTTTTCCTCTTTCCACTCCACACTTCGTGCATCGTGTTCGCGAACGAATCGCGGTTTGCTAATGGTTGCCCATGGGTTTCGAGGTACTAAGATTTGGCGTTTTGCTTGGTGCAGAAACCAAAGGATCAATGGTGTTCACCTGCTCAAAGTGTTCCACATGCAACTACAACTTACGTCCTGCCTCAACTGGGGGTATATCTTATAGGCCCCAGGCGGCTTCCCTGTTCACAATGCCGGTGGAATAGGTCACTCAAGCCACCACAGGATTGTTTTTCGGGACCATACTCCCGTCAACAAACTTCACCACTCCTGTGCTGACACCGAAAGCTCCCAAGAAGTCGGTCTTTGATCGGCTTACACCTACTGCGGCCCCTCTCAACGGATCGTCTAGCTCCAGCTCCTCGGTCTTCGCCACACTGGGCCAAAATTTCTGTGGGCCCATGATGAAGCCTACAATCCCAGAGAAGATTATTCCGAAAAGGATAGCCATCTCTGCTCCTGAAGTCGTCAAGGCGGCTTCTCCTACCAAAGGGTCGGTCTTTACAAGATTGACTGTTCCGGCTCCCGCTACGGTTTCTGTCCTTGCTCAGAAGACTGTTTTCAATCAATTGGATACTGCTTCTCAAAGGACATCAGTCTTCAACAGGCTGACGCCAGCAGCAGCCCCTCACCTGGATAGGGGGTAAGACAAAGCCATCCCCATCACCGAACTAACTCTATCAGCTCGACAACTCGACGTCGCCACTGGTGCCGAGTAAGGAAGGCCGGGGGCAACTCCCCCTCTGGGCTAACGCCACCAGCTCCAACGGTGGAAATTAATTCTGCTGTCCCAACCAGGAACAGCTTTGAGCTGCTGAATAAGGTATGCAAGAACTCGCCTACCGCCGTACTAAAAAGATTTCCGCCACCGGTGGAGACTGTCACGGAAATAAAGCCGAAACAGTCCCCTGAACGGCTATCTTCCAAAGTTTACAAGATCTGGTGACAAGTCCGAGAGTCGGTGGTGGATCAGGACTATCTCTGCCGACAGAAGAAGCTGAAGGCTCAGAAGGAAGAGCACCGTCCTGTCAAAACACAACGGACGACAACCACTTGGGTGCCCACTGCAACGGCCCCCTCAACTTCAACCGCTCATAAAAGAAGGAGGCCGGAGAAAGTCCCCATGCCTGCGGCAAATGTCAAAGGCACTGAGCCCAAACGCCCTAAGTCTGGGGGCATGGTGGTGCATACCGTCTATATGGCATCCGGAAAAGAGGATAGCCGCGCTTCTACGGGCCATCGACCACTCACCTGATCCCTCATGAGAGCTCAAGAACAGCAGCAGCAGAAACTTCAGGAGATGCTGACCGCGATGGCCGCACTCACCGGGCCAAAAGAAAGCCCGGAGGCATCGTCAGAACAGCGTCACGAACAAGAAACTGATGCTGACTTCCTTCGCAGAGTCCTCGAAAAGAAGGACAAAGAAGCCGCGAAGCAAGTGGCTAACATAAAGCGAATGACACTTCTCTTCCAAGACATGATGGGCATGATGATCCGGCCGGATCCCCCAGCCGAAGATCCTCTAGTAATAATTGAAGATGACAGAGGGGAAAAATCAAATCCACCTCCGGCTCTTTCAGCAGCAAAGGAGGAAACTATTTCCAAGTCCGCCCTGGATGATTATATTGCTCAGCAAATAAGAGTTCACCAGGCAAATGAAGCGGCTGGCCAGGTCGTGAAGACTAGACGACCGTATCCAGGCTGGTATGATCAGATAAAGTATCTGCCGGGATATACCATCCCTAAATTTCATGTATACAAAGGGATGGGCAATCCACATCAGCATGTCGCTCAGTTCAGGACTCTTTGCGGCAATACTGGAGGTGATGATAAACTTCTACTTCGCCAGTTCTTCGGCAGTTTAGCAGACACAGCTTTTGAATGGTACTCGGAGCTTCCCGATGACTCCGTCAAAACGTTTACAGAAATGGAGTTGTTGTTCACCCAGCGATTCGCAAGCGCCAGCGGACGCACCCCGATCACGGCATTGATCAACGCCAGAATGAAGCCGGGAGAGACGTGGGTGCAGTATGCAATCCGGTGGCGGAACCTATGGTCGAAGTGCGAGCAGCGCATCGAAGAAGCGCCTGCGGTAGGCATGTTCGTGGGTACTCTCGACCCTTAAGCGGCCATCTCCCAATTCATGATGTTCTTCAAGCCGACCACCTTCCAGGACTTGATTGACAAGCTGGCCCAAATGGACCAGATGGGCCATAGGCCTTCCTCTTCAAAGACAGAGCCTTGGAATGAAAAGGGCAAAGGGAAAGCAACCTTCGTTGCCAATACTCAACAACGGCCGAGCAACTTAAAGTCGGTTGTTCGCCAAAACAACGTGCGTCCACGCCCATCCCTCGAGGAGAGACTGGGACGTCCTTACTCATTTCCCCAGGATAAAACGAGGAAACTGTTCGAGCTGGCAATGCGCAACAAACTCATCAATCTGCCGGATCCAAAACATCCATTGCAGCCAGGTGATGTCAACAATCCTAATTACTGCCCTTACCACCAAGCAGTAAGCTATCCAATCGAAGATTGTTTCGTCTTCAAAGGCTGGATGGAGGACCAATACTAACAAGGCAAGTTCGCATTATCCGAAAATTGGAAGGTGAACCCACCACAACCTCACGCCCTTAAAAAGGTGGACATGCCGGGGGCATCGTGCTCATTCATAAGGGAAGCCCCATGGGAGGACGTTCTTTCAGCCAAGACGAAAAGAATGCTGAAGGATCTCCAAACATGCCCGGCGATCATGTGGAAAAATCCACCGGAACCCGAGATCATCGAGGGAATACTGAAACCGTGCCCAACTCCAAAAACTGGTGGTGATGGTCAGAGCGCTCACACCCAGCCGTCAAAGTCTTCGAAGAAGAAGAAGAGGACCAAAAAGCCCGTGAAGCCTGGTGACAAGCGCACGGACCTGCAAAAACAGATTGACGCATTGGAAGAATATAATCAGAAGGCGCGGACCCCAGTCACACTCCAAGAATTTCTCACCCACGTCCTTATGGACAAAGATGATGACAATGGAGAAGACTCGTCGGATGAGTCTGAGTATTATGTGGCAAGTTGTCATGTGATCTCTCACTCGTTAATAAACGGTGAAGAATCTTTGGATGTAGAAAAACTAGGGGCAAATATTGAGCCTGAACTTCTAGGACCATCGGACGAAATGATTGATGCATTCCTAAACGAAGCCCGTCAGGAAAGCAAAGCCAATCGAGAGCGTGAACTGGCTATATTTGAAAGTGCCAAACGTCGACGACTGGAGGAAAAGGTCGAGACACCCCGACTGAAGCAAAGCATTCCTATCGCCAGCAAAAGCAAGCTTAAAGTAAGGAATCAATTCGCTAGGGCCCTGGAAATAGGAATGAAGTTGCCCTCTCTCAAAGGAAATTCCCCTGTCAATATACGTCTTGATGAAGTGGACATACATCCTAACTTCTGCCTATACCATCAGAGGATTGCACACCCCACCGAGGAGTGCATAGCCTTTAAAAATTGGTGGCAGGGATATGTTGCCCATCGACGACACGTTCAACGAGTAAAGTGCAAGGTTCGTCGGGAACAGAAAAGCACGACAGATGAGCGCGAAAGAGCTGCTGGCAACTGTCGCATAGCCGACACAAAGGGATCGCAAGTTATCACCTTTGGAAGCGACTCTGACGAAGAAATCGCCACCAGCCCTATCTTCAAGGAATCTACCTCCGGCACAAAACATGCAAAGATTTGCGGCAAAATCTAGCTGCGTAATCGTACGTTGACAAATGACCGAAACGTCGTTAAACTACTCCTAACCCACGGCACCTTCAGGCTGACATGGTAAAAAAAAACGGTACGTCCACAAGCGAGATGGGCACGGATGAAAACCTGAAAGGGCGCCGTGAGTAAAAACAGCAAGACTACCGGCGATGTTTGTGAAAACCCGAAAGGGCGCAGACTCGTAAAAAAAAAAGAAGAAAAAACGGTACGTCCACAAGCGAGATGGGAACGGATGAAAACCCAAAAGGGCGCCGTGAGTAAAAACAGCAGGGCTACCGGCGATGTTTGTGAAAACCCGAAAGGGCGCAGACTCGTAAAAAAAAACAAAAAAAAACGGTATGTCCATAAGCAAAATGGGCACGGATGAAAACCCGGGAGGGATCTGTGAGTAAAAACAGCAGGGCTACAGGCGATTTCTTGTGAAAACCCGAAAGGGCGCAACCTTGTTAAAGGACACTTGCAAGGTCCTCTCGACCTTGTGAGGAAAAATCACCCGCGTGAGATCCTTACGACTCACAAAGGAAGCAACACACTTAGGAATCTCCACGACTCCTAAGGAGAAATTACACTTGCGAGATCCTCACGACTCGTAAGGAGAACCCTCTTATGAGACCCTTACGGCTCATAAGATTCAAAAGTCTTAAGTTACAGGAACCCGAACCTGTTCTTAAGCACCCCCCACAACCTCCAATACTGCCCTACAAGCGGTTTAGTATTGACCCTTGTATACAATCTACGGGCGCGAATAAACATTTCCCTAACAAAGTCCCATTCGTGACTAGGGATATGTTTACACGGTGAACAACCCTTGTAAGTCCTCTTGACTTATAAGGAGAAAGCACTTTTGTAAGATCCGTACGACTTATAAGAGACCATGCACTTAGGAATCCTCACGACTCCTAAGGAGAAAACACACCTATGAGATCCTCACGACTTGTAGGGAGAAATACCTTTATGAGACCCTTACGGCTCATGAAATCAAAAGCCTTAGTCGACAGGATCCTAACCCTGTTTGCTAAGCCACCTTTGTTCGACATCGACAGAGGCAAATGATGGTTCGCTCCTGGTAATATCCCAGTTGTAGCGATGCTGATGCCTAAAACGGTATCAAATTCCAAGTCCTTTTACGGCAAATGATGATTCGCTCCTGGCAATATTCCAGTCGCAGCGATGCTGATGCTAAGATTGGTATCAGATCCCAAATCCCCTACCCGCGAGAAAAAATCAGCGAGCCAAAAAAAATGCATATGAAATAGCCGAAATGATAGGGCAACTTGCAACAAAATCAGCAAGTAAAAATGTATGCATACAAAAACAGCCAAAATGATTGGGCAACTCGCAATAAAAAGCAGCGAGTAAAAAGAAAAATAGCTGAAATTATTGGGCACCGCGAAAAATAGCTGAAATTGGGCAATCGCGATCTTCGCGATATAAAAAGCTGAAATGATAGAGCATCACGGAAAGAATAAAAAAATGATGAAAGAATGAAACTTTTTGCCCTACAGGTAAGATCACATCGATCCCTGTATACAATCCAGGGGCACAAACAAAGAGGGAACCATACCTTCCCAACAAGCTCCATCAGAAAGCGAAGCCAAATCTCGACGGTTCATAGACAACCTAGAGACAATCTCGACATTTGTCGCAATATTGCAGACACAATGTCAACAAATGAAGCAAAAGAAGATCCCTAGCTTCAGGGTCTCGACGTCAACATCGACAACTTAGAGATCACCAACGGCGTTTCTCTTCACTCCAACCAGATGCAGACGTGACGTCAACAATTGACCTCAGATTCGCAACGAAACGGAACCATGGCAAAGTCCCTAGTTCCAAATCTCAATGGCCACATCTGCAGCCTGGAGACCAACAACAGTGGGCCTCCTCATTCTAGCATGACACAGAGGTTACACCATCAAACGGAGCGACGGCAAAATCCCAGCTTCACCTCAGCATTCGTCTCGATACAGCAGACGAGATGTCAACAATGGTGTTCCTTTGCAGTCCAGCAGGATGCAGATGCAACGTTAACAAAGGACCTCACGGTCGAAACAAAGTTGGAGCGACGGCAAAATCCCAGCTCCACCTCAGCATTCGTCTCGATACAGCAGACGAGATGTCAACAATGGCGTTCCTTCGCAGTCCAACAGGATGCAGATGCAACGTCAACAAAAGACCTCACGATCGAAACAAAGCGGAGCGACGGCAAAATCCCAGCTTCACCTCAGCATTCGTCTCGATACAGCAGACGAGATGTCAACAACGGCGTTCCTTCGCAGCCCAGCAGGATGCAGATGCAACGTCAACAAAAGACCTCACGGTCGAAAAAAAGCGGAGTGATGGCAAAATCCCAGCTCCACCTCAGCATTCGTCTCGTTACAGCGGACGCGATGTCAACAACGGCGTTCCTTCGCGGTCCATCAGGATGCAGATGCAACGTCAACAAAAGACCTCATGATCAAAACAAAGCGGAGTGATGGCAAAATCCCAGCTCCACCTCAGCATTCGTCTCGTTACAGCAGACGCGATGTCAACAACGACATTCCCTCGCAATCCAGCACGATGCAGATGCAACGTCAGCGAAAGACCCCATGGTCGAAACAAAGCGGAGTGACGGTAAAATCCCAGCTCCACCACGACATTCGTCTCGATACAGCAGACACAGTGCTGCCAAACGAAGTGAAGGCCAAATTCCTAGCTTCAGGATCTTGACGGTAACTCATATAAAGCCTGAAAGACTATCGGAGATCATCCCACGTCAGCGCGGAGTGGTCACCACCTCGACGTTCGTCTCGATACAGCAGACGAGATGTCACTACGACATCCTTTCTCCAACAGGATTCGGATATGCCAAAGTAAACGAAGCAAAGGCCAAATTCCTAGCTTTAGGGTCTTGACGGTAACTCATATAAAACCTGAAAGATTATCGGAGATCATCCCACATCAGCGCGGAGTGGTCACCACCTCGATGTTCGTCTCGATACAGCAGACGAGATGTCACCCCAACGTTCTTCCTCTAACAGGACTCAGACGCGACAATCAAACAACGGAGCCATGGAAAAATCTCTAGTTTCAAACCTCGACGGTTCATATGCAACCTAGAGACAACCGTGACATTCGTCTCGATACAGCAGATGTAGTGCCAGCAAACGAAGCGAAGGCCAAATTCCTAGCTTCAGGGTCTTGACGGCAACTCATATAAAACCTGAAAGACTATCGGAGATCATCCCACACCAGCGCGGAGTGGTTATGACTCATCAGGGCTCTCCAAAATGAGCCTAATCTCAAGTAAAAAGCGGTATGGCAAAATTCCTAACGCTTGCTCTTCTGACGGTCAAACTGCCTAGGAAGATTGCTTGAAGACGTCTTGTCCAGCCTCCGAAGGGATCAGAGACACGACAGTCGCAAGGCTGCTCGAATAGCAAGATTGCCTATCGAGGAATACATCAGCCAACGCGATGCCGTACGATGGACAAAATCCTAGTACCACAGACCCTAACAGACCTTTGTCGTAAAGAGCAGAGGTTAACTGTGACGTTAGGACATCCTTGCGAGAACTTCTCGATTCGTTTCCTAAGCACTGGGGCCCTGCAAGTCAGTCCAAGATGGACTCTTGCATACTATTCACGGGTCACACTCTCCGAAGTCGAACATCGACAAAGAGGGAAACAACTACTTACAAGTCCTCTCGACTTGTAAGCGGGTATAATTCTCTTGTGAGATCCTTACGACTCTCAAGAGAAAACACACACTTAGGAGTCCTCATGACTCCTAGGGAGAAAATACACCTACGGGATCCTCTCGACTCGTCGGGAGAAAAGTCTTTATGAGACCCTTACGGCTCATAAAGTTGAAAAGTCTTAGGTGGCAGATCCTAACCCTGTCTCCTAAGCCATCACTACCCTACAAAGAGGTCAAGATGGACTATCTACGGGCCACACTCCCTGAAGTCAAACATCGACAAGGAGGGAAACAATCACTTATGAGTACTCTCGACTTGTAAGGGAGAAAATTCTCTTGTGAGATCCTTACGACTCTCAAGGGAAAACGCACTTAGGAGTCCTCACTACCCCTAAGAAGAAAATACACCTGCAGGATCCTCTCGACCTGTAGGGAGAAAAAACCTTCTTGAGACCCTTACGGCTCATGAAGATGGAAAAAGTCTTAGGTTACAAGAACCCTAAACTTGTCTCCTAAGTCATCAATTCTATTGCTATGCGTAACTCCGCACTACTTCACCCACGTACATACTTACGTGGGCAAAGTAGTGGGGGGCATTTGTTCCCGCCAAAAATTTCTGCGCAAAGAGCCTAAGGTATCAAATGGCAGCGATACGCTTAAGAAAATGCGAACCAGTATTTTTCGGGCTGTATTTTAACAAACTCCCGAATGAGAAACAGCTAAATTATGATGGTATCGAAAGCGTCTCGAAAAATCCTTCGATTTGATATATTATGGGCCTCATAATTCATCCGGAACCAAAAGTTATGAGGCATCACGTGCCCACATGTGACCGGGCATCACGTGCCCACATGTGACCATTTACAGGCAAAGCCTGTAGGCACTAGATAAAATAAATAATTAAATGGGGTCACGTGCCACCACGTGATGGGCCTTTAAACCCACTGAAAGAAATTAAAAAATATTATAAAACAGCAAGGAATACCCCAATGGGGCATCACGTGCCCACACGTGACCAAAGGTCACGTGTAGACACGTGATGGGTTCCTAAGCTCTCTTAATTAATAGAATTAAATTCTAATTAAATAATTAATCAGTGGGGTCACGTGCTAACACGTGATAGGCTCATAGACCCTCTGAAATAATAAGTAAACAATGGGGTCACGTGTCAACACGTGATAGGCCTTTAAACTCACTGAAAAGAATTAAAAGTATAATAAAATAACAAGGAAAAACCCCAATGGGGCATCACATGCTCACACATGACAAAGGGTCATGTGCTAACACGTGATAATTCCTGAGTTCTTTAAAACAACAGAATTAAATGCTTAATCGAGAGGGTCACGTGTCAACACGTAATGGGATTCTAAAATCTCTGAAATAATAGAATTAAATTCTAATTAAGGGAAATCAAAAACCCTAACTGGAAAAATATTTCTTTAAATCTTTCCAAACAAAAAGGATGGTGTTCTGTAAAATGGAGCACCGTTGGATTAAAAATCCAATGGTGATTAAAAATCACCAATTTATGGAAAGGTTTTATACAAGGAAAGATTTCCCTAAAATTTGAATAATAGATAAAAGATCTTTTGGATTAAAAATCCAATGGTGAATAAAATTCACTTAGTGATCTAAAAGATCATGTTGGTTACAAAATCAATTAAAATCTTTCAATGAAAGATTGACAAAACAAATTGATTCTTTTCTTTCTCCTATAAATAGGAGCCAAGAAAAGAAGAGAAGGACTACTTTTTTAGGAGATAACAACAACAGAGAGAAAAAAGAGAGGATAATTTAATTCTCAAGAGAGAAAAACCTAGGTAAGAAAAGGAAAGGGATCAAAACTTTAAAAAGAGAATTTAATTCTCAAATCTAAGAGTTTAACTCTTCTGCACAAAAGAACTTAGTTCTTCCTCTGGTTGAAGATCTGCAAACAGCACATCTCCCCATAAGTTGAGAATTTAATTCTCATCGGGTTGAGATCCTGCCATGCAGATCCGAAACTTAGAGGGGGAATTGAGTTTAAGGAATTTAATTCTCCCAAAACAAAACTAGGGTTTAACCCTATATGAGAATTCAATTCTCCTAAAATTACAGGAATTTAATTCCTTTGAGATGGACAGAATTAGGATTTAACCCTACATAAGAATTTAATTCTTTCATAATATGAATTTAATTCCTCCTAAAATGAAATTAGGGTTTAACCCTATATAAGAATTTAATTCTTGCACAATAGGAATTTAATTCCTCCAAAATCATAATTAGGGTTTAACCTTACAGAGAATTTAATTCTTAAAAAATAAAGAGACTTAAAAGATCTCCATATATGCAAAGAACTAAGGTCACGTGTCCCCACGTGACCCCTGTAAAGATCCCCAAAAATGAGAAGGAAAAAGCTTTGAGGCAACGCCTCACGTGCTCCCGCGTGACTTCCAAAACACAGAAAGAAAAAGCAAAGGAAATCCAAGCTTTGGGCGCTCTCACGTGTTACCACGTGACCCCTTAGCAAACGCTTTAGTGATCAGCGCACATATGACCATCACGTGCCAACACGTGATGCTCAAAATAAAAATATAAAAAGTGTTTAACACTTATTTGCAGAACAAAGTAAAAAGAAATCTGGCCCCATCTTCAGATGCCTCACGTGCTCACACGTGATAGCCTGAAAGCTAAGTGTTTAACACTTATTTGCAGATTTGAGGGTAAAATAAAGGAGTTTCGGCCCAATTCTCAGGCGCCTCACGTGACCCTATGTGACCATCCCATTTTTAGTGTTTAACACTATTTTTAAAGCGCATCACGTAGGAATACGTGATCGTCAAATACCTTCTTGTGTTAACACTATTTCAAAACCAACCTAGCCCAAAATGGCTATGTTTTTCCAGAGGCAGGATTCCCCTTTGACCGAACTTCAAATATACCCTTGTTCTCCAAACTTGATCATTTCACATGACATTCAAAGTAAACTCCAGAGCCATGATGAATGGTCAGTGCCTAATAAAGGACAAAATATTCTCAGAGCCCTCAAACCCTGATTTAGCATTGCTAAATAGTGTGGGCTTGCCCAGACAAATGTCTAATGGTCCAACAAAGGGCCAATATTTCAAATCCAATTGGACTTAGCCCAAGCTGGCCATAAGTCCTCAATTCAGATTTAACTGAGCCCATGTGCTCATAATTCTAATTAATTGATTTTAGTTCCAAATTGGACTACAAATCACTTAATCCACTTTGGTTCAAGGGTACATCTCTTCACTTCTCTGATATTTGTCATTGTAATCCTTCAACGTCTTCAGAGAGGTGACGGGTCCCGACAACCACACATTTCATAGACTATGACGTCTTTAAACTGGACTGTGGGGTCCTTAAGCCCATGGAATATGATGTCCTTAACCTTGACTGTGAGGTCTTTAAACTCACGGACTATGATGTCCTTAACCTTGATTGTGAGGTCTTTAAACTCACGGACTATAATGTCCTTAACCTTGACTGTGAGGTCTTTAAACTCACGAACTATGATGTCCTTAACCTTGACCGTGATGTCTTTAAACTAACATTGGACCATTATGTCCTTAAACTGGTAATCGACCGAAATGTCCGTAAACTAAACAATAGAGTCTAAATGCTCTTCTGTTGGATCTAAATGATCCTGTTAAGTTGATCTTAGTCTAAAAATTAGACTAACGTAT
This sequence comes from Agapanthus africanus, assembly GCA_030015575.1. Taxonomy (NCBI): domain Eukaryota; kingdom Viridiplantae; phylum Streptophyta; class Magnoliopsida; order Asparagales; family Amaryllidaceae; genus Agapanthus; species Agapanthus africanus. The sequence continues at coordinate 973,316,615 of CM057338.1, read as the reverse complement.
TCTTAACAAACATTTTAGTTGATCTTAGTCTCAAATGAGGCTAACGTATTCTTAAACCAAACCCCTAAACCCAAATCTAAGAAGATACAGATTTGGACTAATCCACGTCCTACGGGTGACAACACAAACTAGTCTCCGTATACAATCCATGGGCAACCACAAACAAAACAAACACCCACGACACGAAGTGACCATCTGGAGAAGGAGAAAGTTGTTACAGCGATGCGGTAGTGTAATTAACTGCAGGGGCTTACACCTGCAGGGAAGAGCGTTCCCACAATCAAAAACCCCTCAAGCGAGGGGGAATCTGACGAAGTCTGCTACATCGGCTGCATCCGTTGAAGCCTTCAATACATGGTGCCATAAATCAATTTAGTATCTTCGGAGAGGTGGACGGATAGCACCAATTAGCATCTACTCCGAATCTCAGGCAAGACGTCCGTCTTGCGCGTCTTTCGGAGGGGAACATAGAATATGTATATATATACACGTATACCCACACATGGATGATGAGGATTGTATATGGTATTTGGAGATGAGTCAATGAGTTTGGGCATGATGCCATGAGATCGGTGATATGTTTTGATTCGTATTATGAGATACGACATGAGATTTTAGCGGGCCTTTAGGCGTGTGTTTTCATACACGCATATATATGCAGATGGTATCAGTTTGTACTAGACTTAGATCAGTACCCCAGTTCATGAGATATGATGATAAGGATACTAGATAAATGATGAGATAAATGTGAGATTCGACCCGTACCCAGATTTGGGATGCCGTACGGTAGATTTACCGTACGGGCTATATATTTATGATAGATCCGCACTCTTGACTCGAGGGTGTCATGTTATATATTGTATCGTATGTGATACTATTGAGGCGGGATCACCGACTATTATATTTATATGTATCGACTCAGATTTAGGTGGTTTTCTCTTACCCTTTCGGTTAGACTGTTCGTTTAGTCCTGTAGTTTACTTATAGATGTTAGACAAGACGCGAGTCATACCTATTTCAAAACTAACGAATCATGAGTATTTTAAAGACAGGCCAAGGGATTTTACGGATATTTTCAAAAGACACATCTTTTCTTAAAACACCATGGCCCTTATTTTTCTAAACACCACGATTCGTGTTATTTCAAATGGCAAAACTGTATGACATATATATATTGATGTAGATTCTTCACTGTTGTGTTTATTATTCATTTTCCACATATTCTTGCTATTCGCATCGCATTGCATGTTTAAATGTGTTTATTGTTATATTAAACCCATGCTGTCAGGACACCAGCACCATTATCGATGATGCATATGTTCCACGTACACCTGCTTGCCGGCTCACACACTTCATCATCGATAATTGCCATGTCACTACACAGTAGGACTGTTGTATCAGGATATGACCCCTTGCATGACATACTTGCGTACATACATATTGTACACTCGTACTTGCGTACACACATATTGTACACCCATACTTGCATACATACGTATTTGCACATACATAGATGATTCTGGCTTGATTTTGGAGATTTGGGAACTGCAAGACATATTTTAAAACTGGATTCATTTTAAAAGAGCGGTTTTCCCTCGATATGTGCATATTACTGTTCTATGTTGCATGATATACGGATATGCTTACATTTCTGTTATATGTCGCATACATCATGCTATATGATTATACGCATTGAGATATGTTGTTTTCATGAGATTTCTGGATTTGGGAACCGTGGTTGTTTCAAAGGAGAGTATGTATTGTTTAAAAAACCCGGTTACCCTTGATATGATATTTCAGTGCATCCACCATGCGTTTTCTTGGTTCTGAGAGTGGTATGTGAAACCCGATTCGAGGAGCGGTAGGCACCGTCTGCGGGTATATGGTGGACCCGGTGAGGTACCCCGGGGCAAGAAAGCTCGTATTGTTAGACGGTGAGCCTGGCAGGGAGCACTACCTACCGGTGATAGTATATGGACTCGGCGGTTATCCGGAGGATACTGACCGGAGTAGTGAGATGGATATGAGGGCTGACCAGGGTGTGCGGCGCCTGAGATATATGATGGATATGAGGGCCGACAGGGTGTGCGGCGTCTGAGATATATGAGGATTTACGTGCCGATGCTGGTCACAGGTTTCATGATGTTTTCGAGTGTCGATGCTGGATACTCAGGTTCCATGATTTTGATGTGTCGCGAGGGACACACGTTGATTTATATCCTCATACTTTCATGCATATGCTTTTATGAATTTTACATGCATGATATTGTTATGTCATTGGTTGACACGTGGACGAGATCCACATGCATTCAGGCATTGATTATATAGTTGGATGATATCCACATACTTATAAACTTCATGATATAGTTGACACTGATTTCATGATGATTATATTGATCACACCTCATGTTTATGATATGTTGCTACCTGAGGCACTGACACGAGCACTTGGTATTACACTTGGTATAGATGTTTACCCTTGCCACCTTTTCATGCTTCAGACTTTATTATATTGGGGACACACACACACACACACACACTACTGATCGTATTGACCTAGCATGGAGTCATACATACGATTTCTGCTCTGTGATGTTTTCTACTCACGAGTTGGCAACTCACCCCCGTTGTGCCACAGTTCTTGCAGGTTTTTGCCGTACAGGTTTCTTTGCGGCTTTCTGGCACACTGCTTCCATTCCGAGTGATTGTTTTGGTAGGTGGATTCACTCGCATCGTGACCACCATTGTACTTATTTATTTTCTGTTGTATCTAGTAAAATTCCATCAACCTGACTTGTATATTATTTCGGACTTAGAAAACAAGTTGTATATTCTCTCGACCTTAGAGTCGCGCATTGTATTATTATGGATTTCTTGATGATTTTGAGTTTCCTTTGAGTTTTGATCCTCACCCTTCGGCGTTGTATATTATATTGCTTGCGTGGTTGTGACCGTCGATTGATGAAGAGCTAGTTCCCGCTTGGGGATGCCTTTTATCATTGTGCATATATTATTCATGTTGTACCCCGTTTGGGGCCAGTATTTACAAAGGAAACTCTGCCGAAATTTTCAGAAAAGACTTGGGATTTTAAAATGCATATTCGGCTTATGTTATTTAAAACCACTTGTTTTAAAATATGTTGTTTTCACTTCTTTCTTAAAATGGTTTAGATTTCTGAGGTTTCTTGGCTTACTTGAATTAGATGGGGTCCTATAGATTTCATATGATTCAAGTGCCAGTCACGTGCCATTTCGGGTCGTGACAAAGTTGGTATCAAAGAGCTAGATTAACCTTGGTTCGAGTCTAAGTTTGACTATGTGGAGCCTAGAGCGTTTGTATAGATTCGAAACTTAGGCTTGACCTTATGGAACTTAGACTTAGTCGAGGGGGTATTAGACCCGAACCTTCGTCGCTTAGGTTGAACTTGGTTAATGAAGTAGGTGACTTAAGGAGAGTGACGTACCGTATGTATGTTCCGCGGCGTACTTACGATACGCTACTTAGCTTAAGAAGCCTTAGGATGTACATTTCCTTGCACAGCATTATATTCATTCCTATGATCTATCCTCATCGATATTGGTTTATGGTTTTGCTGCCACGACTCAATGGGCAGAGAGAGCTATGGCTAGAGTTGCATCAGCACGAGCTCGTCACGGACGAGGACTGACCAGGGCGTGATTCCAGGGATACATTGCATAGAGGTGTCATTTTATTGTGTTTTCGCGCCATGAGCGTTTGATGGATCGCTTTTACGAGATTTCTCGGACGTGCAGATCAGCACCAGAGGATTAGGCTACTGCTAGAGGCCAGCCAAAATGTGATGACCGTTGATGCATCGATTATTTGATGATTGAGGCACTGTTCAGCATGCAGACAAATGCGCCAGTTGCTGCTGCGAATGACGAGATATCGCCCCAGATGTTTGGAGCTATTGCCGCATGAGTTGTACTTAGAGATATGATAGAAGATCGCTAGTCACCCATGGAGGAAGGACTAGGACATGTGATTCATTGCCTACCCCGATGCGAGGTCATCAGATTGATTGATTCCAGCTAGAGACGACTTCACGCAGGTACGTTGAGAGTTGATAGAGACGATCGAATGTCAGAAGCCCATTTTCCAAGTTTAAAGTATTCAGAGACAAATGCAAGTAATGCTATGGACCCTCTAGAAGAATGAAACCCTAACTCGACATAATACCATGAGAACGCTTTGAAACCTTAGGGTTTGCGGCAGTTCAGCGGTGCCATTGATGAGGCTTAGGTTTGCCCTTTTACGGTTGGTCCATAGGTGCTGTGGCATGTACTCGATACTATTAAACTGTACTCAAGATGTTGAGCTCTTGGGGGATTATGGAACTTTGACAAATCGATCGAAAGGTTCGACGTCATTCGAATATCATGTGATGGGATACATTGCTTGGGAGACTCCAGATACGAGTATAGCCGTTGGAGCGCAGTCCATGCAACCACGAAGAGACGAGTCCAAAGCAGTCGACATTAGAGAAAAGTGGAATAAGAGGTTCATAAGAGATTTCGACGAGATGAAATTCCCCTCCGCTGACATCAGAGATGTGATACGCATACAGAGGCGTTGTATATAGATATACCTTCCAGAAGGAGTCCCGATGAGTATGCAGCCGTTCCGGAACAAGATACAGATTTAGTAAAAGATGATAACTTTCGGGCAGTTCAGCAGAAACGAGATTTTGGAGAGATCTCGACAGGACCTTTCTGGAATACTATAAGAAAATACTTGGACCCAGGAGCGGTCATATTACGCACACCCAGTAGGCCAGAGTTCGGCATCGTCGACGAGATAGTTGGCCAGAGATCTTTAGAGGATGTGCCAGAGTGGGACTATTTCCGCCATCTTTGATTTGATATTTGACGATTTATTTGTATGGTTGAGATTTTGTGCACCACAGTTGCACCTGACTTCGATTTGATGTCATTCGAGATATTGATTTTTGAGTTCATACTTATGGTATGCATGTGATTTGACTTATGCTTTCGGCATAGTTTTCATGCATTTTTGTATTTGATCTACTTTTGTGCATGCTGATGCATATGGTTGTGAAATTATATACCACGGTATACCTGATGTGGATTTGGATTGAAAAGTGTTGTATACCGTCGATTTCGATTGTGATACTCGATATTTGTTTTGTGCACCTTGTGCACCGGATTGGATTTTGCGTATGTTCGGCGCTTGATATTGGATTTCGTGATTTCGTGCATGTTGAATGCACATGATTGGATTTTATTCGTGCATGATAGATGCACCTGATTTGAATTTTCGCGCATGTTGGACGCATGTTATGAGATGCGATTTTGGTGCACACTAGATGCACTAAATTGAGATTCTTCGTGCATATTATATACACCTGATATTGCTGTCAGGCACACCCGTTGCCCTTGGCAGGTGTTTTAGTGTACACCCCTTGCACTTAGATTTTTGTTTCTGTGCATATGTAGGGCACATTTGTTGATTTCGATTTCCGTGCGCACCATACGCACGTAGCATTCTTATGCACATTTTGGGATTGATTTCTGTTGGAGCAGTACGTTTTTATGATATTTGCTATTTATTTTCGTACTGAGCAGGACTAGTCAGAGGACAATACTTGGATATATTTTGCATGTATTGATAGCTATTGAAGGGATTTCCAAAAAGAGAGCTATAGCCTCAGTATTTACTTACGTGTTTGAGATGACACGAAACATTTTATAAAGGAAACCCTTCTAAATTATTTTCAAAAACGGCAGGACGCACATATTAAACAAAGGATAAGTATATATATAGTTATTTTCTTACAATAGAGTCCACTACTGTGCTGCGATACGCGCATCGCACAACAACATGAAAAGAGTTTGGCATGCATTCCTTTCAGATGTTTTAATGATATTTACATGCATAGTTGATGTATATCATGTTGATTTTCGTTTTGGACTTTGACATTGGTGTTTTCGCTATAACTCCGATGATTGCGGGATGCTTGACGGAATTTTGATTTTGGTTTATACACTCGTTTTTCATGCGCGTGCATTGTGCTATGATGTGTTTTATGTATTTATGATTTCGGAGCCCAGACGACATGGCCATTTTACTGAAATGTTTTAGTATTGAGGGGTTTAAATTTAAATTCGGGGACCGAATTTCTTTAAGGGGGAAGATTGTAACATTTCAGAAAAATAAAATATTATTTTTGGGAATTTTTTAATTAAATGATAAATATTGTGAATATTTTAATAATGCGGTATAATTAAATACCGATAAATTGGGGAAAGTTTGGAAAATTACAGAAATTACTGAAATGAGGGTGCTTTATTGGATTTAAGCAAATTATGAAATTTTATGATTTATTATACACTATTTTAATGCTAATCGCGGTTAAATATCGCTAATCGCGTATTAAGCTTGTTTTGTGCAAAACATACACCATATCATTTTTACACTTGTGTTACATTTTCCTACATGGCTTTCTCTTCATTTTCATTCATGGTTTTGGTTTTATGTGAGAAGAGAAAAGAAAAGAAAAAGAAAAGAAAAGAAAAGAAAAATGATATTAGTAAAGAATTGGGTATGGGTATGAGAGAGAGTGAGGTGAGGGTGTCACGCTCCGCTTCCCGGTATACGGCGAAGGGGACGCGACTGGTCCGCTACATATTTACTCAGAAGTAAATACGCTAAGCGTATCTAAGCAATATAAAAGTAAATACACAAGAGACAAGATATAATAAAAAAAACAACTTTTATTTATTAACATTCTTTTGTACAATGCATGAAAAGTAAATACAACTGAATAAAAAGCAATGCCTAAACAATGGCATAACAGAAATGAAAGTACTGAATGGAAAGTGTACAATGACTAGAGCTCGGGGTCTTCACTGAACTGATCCAAGTTTTCTGCAGTTGGTTCGATCTCTGACGGGTCCAAATCACCTGACGACATTCAAAGAAGAAAGAAATAGAATGTCGTAAGCGAACAGATCGCTCGGTAAGTCCTAAAGATAAGAGGAGAAATAGAATAGACAGAGAGTAAGAGAGAGAGAGAGAGTAGCTTTTACAGCTGTATTATATTGTTATATTATTGTATTTAGTGTTAACGCTGTTGTTTGTAGTTTGCTACAGAAGGATGCCAGTGTATACGAGAGGAGTCTCACTTGCCCCGGAGACTAAGGTATCAGGAACTCAAGGAATCGTTTATGCCACGGCACAACAACAATTGGATTCATGTTATGTGTCTTAATCTTACCGTCTCGTGCCACTTTTAACACCTTTCGTACCAATCTACCCCTTAAACCCCGTAGTGTTTTATTTGTATTGTTTGTCTTGTAAATTGTATTGATTGTATTATTGGTTGACTGACCGAAACCATGATATCCGTAAACGGTTGTAACTGTAGAATCATGTAAATGGACTAACTGAAGAACCATGTAAGTGGAATGTATATCCATGGTTCGGTTCAGTCAAGTTGTATAGATTGATAATTGGATTCATGGATTCATGTGAAATGTAATATTGAAGATTGTAAATTGTACTTGAATCATATTCAAGTCAGATTATACTGAAATTCAAACCGAGTCAGATAAATTAGCAAAGTAAATTGAAGTCCTGATTGTTTTTATTACTTTGTCTACCTTAGATAGGCAAGCACCCACTTCTCCAGCTCCCTGAGGCTTAAGAGATTGGTTCCGCTTAAACCTATGTTTACCAGGGTGCTTAGGGTAATTTATAGAACTTGAGGGGGTTTTATGTAAAAATATTTTTATATACTTTTCAAAATACATCTCAAGTATTTATTAATCGTCTTTAGAGTTGTAATGAATGTAGATTTTACATTGTGATATTTCTAGGGAAAATATCCTAATTTCATAAATAAAAGTATTGATTTGTAATATTCATTTATGTGGAATTTATGGTATTTTGGTGTAAAGTCGATTCTTGTGATTTTTAGAAAAAAGTGGAATATTTATATCATAACAAAATAGACATTTTAATGATAAATATACATATATTTATACAAAAATAATTATATTTTATATTCTAAAAATCTCATTTTCTCAAGATGTCGTATTTTAAATCTTTCGAGACCGAATGCTCCTTGCGGAGGTCTGAATCTCGCACTACTAAGCCCGAGGATGTGCGATAATCCGTACCATCCCAAACGGGTTCCCCAAAATGGGTTGTAGCGGTGCTTTGCAAAGATTGTATAAATACTAAATCCTTTCGAAAACGGTTTTATAAAGTAATTGGTATTTATTTGTAAAGATGTCAATTTTCCGTATTCTATGTTTTAGGATCTTCTAAGTCAATTAGACTATTTCTAAATGGTCTAAAGCGATAAATTGTGAGATGCCTCAAATCACCTCTTCACCGCCAATTGTGGCCAGATAAGTACAAGTGAAGAAAGGAGGGATCCGCTCACGAATCACCGTGAGACGGGCCTTTTAAAGTTACCTTTCTCATTTGCCTAGCCTAGACACCACAAAGTCAGGTTTAGATAAACGACTGATGTCCACAAATTATCGTATTTTCATAATAAGAGGTATTTATTTAAAAAGTGTATCAATACTAAATCTTTTAGTAATAGTTTTATTAAGTCAATGGTATTTAAATGAAAGTATTTTTTTCTCGTATTCTAAGTTTTCAATGGTATCGTATTAGGTTGTATATGAGTGTGTGAGGAGGTAGGTCGTTACCTCGTGCTCTACTTTAAAGATATAGCAAGTTTAATGGAGCTAAATGTAAAGTTGAAACAATATGGTATTTAAGTGAAAAAAATACGATAAATTGAAATAGCTATCATTTCATGTGAGGAAACTTGATCAATTTGGTTGATTAGTGTTTAATAGTCATCATGAGGAAGTTTAAGTATGATTGTATTAGTGAGAAGTGGAATTTTATAAGAAATTGAATCGGAAATCGGATTTGTTCCGATTCCGTCGGATTTTGTAAAACCATATTTTTAGATAGAAGAGATAGGTAGAATTTGGGACTTATGAGTTTTAGATCACACAAGAGAGTAAGAGGGAAGTAGAGGAATCGCCGATGTGTTGAGTCGTCGCCGGTAGTTCCGCCGGGAATTCGTCGGAGCTTCGCCTCGAGCTTGTTTTCAAAGTACACAAGTTTTCTTGGAATTTTGAGAGAGTGGGCTCAGAATTTTGGGGTGAGAGGGTAGGGGGTGTATTTATAGAGTTAGGTTAGATGAAGGGTTTTTAAATAAAAAAATATAAAAATGTATAAAAATCATTAAAAATTGGAGTAAATGGGGTATAATTAGCTCTCTGGAACCGATCCATTTAATTGGAGTGTGCAGGGGAGTTTAGAAGCTGAAAAGTCACAACTTTTCAGTTGACGACTCGCCGGAATCGGCAACTCCGGCCGGCGACGGCGGGCCGAGTCGGCCGGTCCGGGCCGAGTCAGGATGGCAGGAGGTGGGGGGTCGTCAGGTGGGGCCTCTAGTGTATTTAGGTTAGTGAGTGTAGTGGGAAATTTGGGAGTTATTGTGTGTGGACTGTTGGGCTTCTATAAAATTTAAAAAAAATAATATTAAAAATGATGTGGGGCAGGGGATTTGAACTCTGGTGGCTTGGTTCAGCAATGCAAGGTATTACCAATGAGCCACAAGCTCCTTCTTGTAATTGTGGTGTGAATTAATTACTTAAGTCTTGCGCTCAGGCAATAAATACCACTTTAAGGATTTAAAAAAAAATTTAAAAATTTGTATAGAAAAAGTGTATAAGAAAATTAGGGTTGTTACAAAGGGGGTCAACCTTGGACCATGGCCTTTATCCCTTCATTATTTCCTCTTCATTTCTCCACTCCCCTCTCAAGAGCTGCTGCCTCCTCCATCCCCCTCCACTTCATCCTCACAAACACCCTCTAAACAACTTCAAAATATCATCTCCTCTTCACAAAATTTGTGCACAACCTCACAAGCTTCACTTTGGACCAAGAAAGCAAGGATTTTGGACACTAGGGGCAACTTAAGAAAATTCTTAAGTTGCCAAAAAAGGTAATTTATCTATCATCAGTGTAGTTTTCCCATTTGCTTTGCATCAATGTTAACTTAGAATCGATATTGTGCGGTTTAGTGAACTTAGAAAATTCCAAGTTAAGGTTTGAGAATTCTTGAGTTGTGATGTGTAATTGAGCTTAGTAGTGACCTTAAACCCCCTTTAATGATATCATATTGGACTAAAACCTGAGACTTAACCCCCAAATACGAACTTTTAAATTGTCACGCCCCGCTTCCCAGAGTGCGCTAAGATAGGCACGTGATAGAGCCAACCATGCTGCATGTGGATAGGAAATATCCCTCCACAATTACATTACGGTTGTAGAGATATCAAGAACAGTAAAAATAATAAACAACTATCTAATACATGTCGATGAGCCAGAATAACGAGTCAAGAATAAAAATAATGCAGAAGCAAAAAGATCCAATACAATAATAAACTGGAATGTACGTCCCATAATACGGGCTCACATCAGGAATGAAAATACTGAAAGTAAACGAAACCAACTAATAACAGGTCCTCACTGCTCGGCCTGTTGATCAAAATACTCCTGGACAGCCTGCGATAAGGATAAGGGATCTGGGCCATGCAAAACCCAGATGTCAGTGCATCATAATATCAACAATAATATAATCAGGAGGTAACAAGTCATGCAGGCATGAGGTATAAACAGTAACAGTAACATGAATATAGATCAGTGGACAGAATATATACAAGTGAAGTGCAGTGAGTAGTCTAAACTGTGCTATAGGGTTATGTTACGCCCTGCTTCCCAGAGTACGCTAAGATGGGCACGTGACATAGCCAGCCATGCTACCTGTGGATAGGAAAAGTCTTTCCACAGTCACATTACGGCTGTAGAGATATCAAGAACAGGAAGTAAACCAACTATCTAATACATGTCCATAAGCCAGAGTAAAGGAGTCAAGAAATAACAATGTGCGAAAGCCAAAAGATACAATAATGAAACCTGGAAAGTAAGACTACATACCGACAGGAACTTCACCGCTCAGTCTAACAGCGGCAATACTCCTGAACAGTCTGCAACCAAGGTGGAAGAATCTGGGCTATGCAAAACCCAGACGGCAGCGCGTCATGTCATTAAGCAATAAAAATATAAACAGGGTAACAGGCAATGCTAATATAATCATGAATGAAAAGCAGATGTAACAGTAATGTAAATCAGGGCAGTGCAGGGTAGTGTGCAGTGAGTAAACTAAACTGTTCTATTGGTTTATCTACTCTCAAGTCTTTGAAATCAATTTGATGAATCATCGATTTAACTCAATAGTATCCCGTGCATGCCCGGGACCACGGTCTACAGACTCTCGGGCTGAAACCGAGACATGCCGCTAGGCACTAAAACAGGAAATATGTACAGATGAATGATGTCAGCAGCATCATCCCAAGGCTGGCCTAGCCTCTAAAAATGATCAGTAAAGGTAGTACTCTGTCGAGTTACAAGTCTGGTTTCATCATTGATTTCCCCATACCCCAAGTTATATGTGTATGTCAAGTCAGGTATTCAGTAATCAAGAACTAATGCCAACACAGGATCAGGTAAGAGCAGGCTTGTCTGGATAGACAACAGGAATGGTCCGTGAAGACTACATGTCAGGTTTGTTGGCATTAGACACGAGATCAAGTAACGGGTCAAGCCATGGTACATCAGGTCGAGTCAAGTAGTGTACGGTACCATGTCGGGTCAGGTAATATGTGTAGCAAGTCATGTCAGGGTATACCAGATATCATGTGGGTGCTCATAATCAACTAGCATAATCATGGTTATAAATAAACAAGCATGGTTACTATCACAACAATAAAATAGCACATGTAATATGATATGCAAAAAGTTACCGATTTGATTACTTGGATGCACGGTTAGCAGTTTGGGTTTAAGAGATAGTTCTATCATTTCATGCATACAGTATGACCCTTATGGATGTTAAATTCATGTTAAAGTGTACTAAATAATCTAAAGATATAATTGAATATAAATCAGGTGAGTTGTATGCATACGGTCGTCCGACAGGATATAAAATATGAAAGGATACTGTGGGTCATGCAAATAAGTGTTACAAGATTTAAATATGAATGCGGGCGCTACGTATAACAGAACCAACAACAAACGGGTATATTTCGAGCCATGATTCTAAAATGATATAATGAGACGTCGACATGTTAAAAAAAGGAAATTCTGGTATTAAAATGGAACGACATATCTAAAGTGCACACTAACAGGTACATAGTAATTTAAAAGGCATAAGTAGTAGTTTAAATAGCATGTAGTAAGATTAACTTGCCTTGATCGGGTCACGATACGGGATGCGCACGCAGCGTCCAAAGTCGGTAAATGTTGCAACATCCACATGCGCACACGGAAAGATCCTGGCACCTCAAGAAGCTAACCACGCACATAGGGGACGTCCACAGAGTCGCCCGGATCAGCGGCGACGAGCACGGCTCCTGCGACGGTCGGAAACCGTGAAAGTAGGAAGAGAAGAAGAAGTTGTAGGAGAAAAGAAGAAGAAGAGGAAGAGTGGAAGATTGTGCTAATAAAGCCATTGGAGCCTTTGCAGGAATTAGAGCCCGGCGAGACATAGAGAGAGCGCAATCGGAGAAACCGATGGAAAAAGTTGTATCTTTGGATGACGATGACAATAGAGATGGAGATGGAGATGTTGTGCCGGTAAAAGCGGTGGATCCTTCACTGTTGGAGAAGTCGAGAAAAATCACAGTTGGCCGGTGGCGTTGATGGTGAGGGTCGAGGGGAGGAGATGTCGGTGATGAGAGTGGGTCCAGCGAAGCTTTGAGGGAGGAAGTTAAGAAAGAATGAGAGAGATGTGGGCGAAGGTGACGATGAAGAGAAGGAGAAGGTCTGCGACTGTCGGAGGAGGTGAGTATCTCGGGGAGACGTTGCTCGGCAATTGGTGCTCAAGAGAGGAAAAAGAACGCATCGCCTCGCCAGTGATGGAGATGAAGGAGATGACTATAGTGATGACGACGAGGGGATGAGATGAGGAAGGAGGTTGGGTGCTGGGTTGAGGATGATGTGATAGGGGCTGTGCTTGGTGAAGGGTTTTGAGATGGGGATCTCGACCGAGCTTGGAGGAAGTTGGCTAAAGGTTGAAGGAAGGCGAAGATGAAAGGAGACCTCGGTGGTTGGTAGCTGCGGATGCGCTGACGGTGGAGTAGAGATCGAAGACGAAGGCGATGGTGGTGCTTCAATGGGGTCTCAAGGAGAGTAAGAAGACAATGGGCGCGCTGGAAATGGCCGGAGGTGGGTGAAGGGAGAAGGTGATGGGGTTGGTCGAAGTGGGAGAGGTGTTGGTGTTAGCCGAGGGAGGAGGAGTTGGTGCCGGTGAAGACGAGGGAGGAGAAGTTGGCGACGGCTAGGGCTCTCGTGGGGTGCTCGGGGCTTGAAGACGAGAAGAAGAAGAAAGAGAGAAGGGAGGCGACGGGACTCGTCGGGCGGTGAGCAGAATCGAGAAGCGAACAGTGTTCGTGAGAGGGGAGAGAGAGAGCGCTAGAGGGGGGAGAGAGAAGAGAGAGAGAAAGCGTTGTAGAGGAGGAGAGAGAGAAGGAGAAAGAGAAAGGGAAAGAGAGAGAGGGAGATTCAGTGGTGGGGCCGCCACAAATAAAAGGAAGCTGTGATTGGCTCGTAAAAGAGAATGGGAAATATTTTAGGGAGAAAGAGAAAAGGGAGAGACGTGGGGCCCAGGGAAAACAGAAGAGTAATTTGATTGGCGGGGAAAAGAATTTGTTTAGAAAAGATTTTCTCGTTTGTTTAAGCAACAGTAATTTCAGCTGGAAATAGTTTATGATAGGCTGTAGAATATTTAAACTGATTTTAAAAAAAAAGATTTAGAATAAATAGGATTTGGCGGGATACAAAATATTTCAGAATTGCGCCCGGGTCGGGTCCAAAATTTGGATTTGAAATATGAAAATTATAGGCAAGTTCTAAAAATTAAAATGAAGGATTTTGTAACAAAAGGCATACCTCTAAGAACGAATGCACGCACGTGCGCGTAGCCATCCAAACACGTTCGTTTCACTGAATGGAACAAGAACACGATGCAAGGACGCTACCACAGGGTTAGGGGTATCTAGCAGGCCATGACACGTATTTTACTTTATTTTATATGATATAAATTGTCATATGCAACAGATGCGATACAAGATAAAATGCCAACATAAACTAAATTATGAGATGCAATAGCCCATGCAACCAGTCAAGGTAAACTATAAATAAGAGTCACGCGGGTTCAATTAAGCGGGTCGGGTCGAATACAAAGTAATATGTAGAAATGCCATTCGCATCCAAACACACCAAATCAAAAAGGACCTCGGATAAAATAAATACGGAACTGGAATTGGTATAAGTGAACTCGGGTGTTACATTATACCCAACTACAAAAGAATTTCGTCCTCGAAATTCCAAGAACAAGAAAGGATAATCAATCAAGAAATTACAAGGATAGATGAGAAATTTTCTGTCGGACTTCATCTTCTCGTTCCCAAGTTGATTCTCCATAAGAGCGATTTCTCCAAGAAACAAGTACAAGAGGGATAGATAACCTTATTCTTAGGGACCTTTTCATTTCGATCCACACTCGACCTCAGTCGTTCCTCAAAGGCTAAAACTTCACGTATAGTCATCTCTGAAAGATCCAATACATGTATTTCATCTCGAGCATACCTATAGGGTTGAGATACAAGAAACTCGTCATGAACATTCTCTAAAGATTGCAGTAACACCAAACGATGCGCCGCTTCTCCAATATGCCCCCAAAATCTTAAAAGGTCCAACGAATCGAGGACTAAAATTTCCTCGACTTCTGTAACGGATCACCCCTCGAGTCGGTGACATCTTCAGGAATACTAAATCCCCAACGGCGAACTCTAGAGGTCTTCTCGATGTAACTGGCCAACTCTTTTGTCGGTCTTGTGCTGCTTTCATATGATTCCGGATAGTATACACCTTCTCAACTGTCTGCACAACCAAATCTGGTCCCAACAATCTTCGTTCACCGACATCATCCCAACAACAGGTCGACACTTGCGACCATATAAAGCTTCGAATGGAGCCATCTGTTTAGTCGCCTGGAAACTGTTGTTGTAAGAAACTCCACTAAATGTAGATGATCCTCAAATGAACCCTGAAGTCCAACTTGCAAGCTCTCGGCATACTTTCAAGACTTTGAATCGTTCTCCCAGCCTAGACATCTGTTTGAGGACGGTAAGCTGTACTATTCTCAATCGAGTCCCCAAATTTCCTTGTAAGCTCTTCCCAAAAGTGTGATACGAAACGAACGTCACGGTCGGGCACGATGCTCACCGGTACTCCATGCAATCTTACAATCTCCTGTTTGGACCGCTCTGCTAACGCTTCCGTTGATTAACCAACAATCATCAACCACCCAACTGCACTATTGCCCTTTGGACTCCGCGGTAAAGCCTTCACTAATCCATGGTTAAGTGTTCCCACTTTTACTGAGGAATCGGAAGTGATTGCACTAAACTGGTAATCCTTCGATGCTCAACCTTAATTTGCTGACACACCAAGCACTTTGCCACAAACAGGCAATCTCCTGTTTCATGCCTTCCTACCAAAACACTGTCGTATATCTCGGTACATCTTCGTTCCTCCTGGATGTACGGGATACGTGTAACTGTGCGCCTCCTTCATAACTTCTTCGCGAATACCTCCATTGGCACACACAAACAACTATCATAACGAACCACCTTCATGAATCACTAAGCCCGTTCGAGGTCCAACTTCAACCTGTTCTCGAAACTTCTGCAATCTTGGGTCCTGCAATTGCACTGCTTCAATATCCTCGATCAACGATGACTGTACTTGCAGTTGCATCATCTATCCCAAAGAACGCGGTAGCACGATCTCCAACTCGAATCTCTGAAAGCCTTCAACAAGTTCCCTTGGTGTAGTCAACATCAGAATTGCTGGCAACCGACTAAGCGCATCCGGCACAACATCAACTTTCCCGGATGGTACTCAAGATCAAGATCGTAGTCAGCCATCAGCTTCAACCATCTTTGCTGTCTCACGATTAGCTCCTTCTGAGCGAACACGTACTTTCGGCTTTGATGATCAGTGAATATTTCGACCCTTTTCGCCCAATAAGTAGTGTCTCCAAATCTTCAAGCGAAAATCCCAGCCGCAAACTCCAAGTCATGAGTTGAGCAATTCTTCTCATGGGCCTTCAACTGTCTCAAAGCGTAAGCTACAACCTTCTCATGTTGTATCGAACCACATCCCAAACCTTTCCCAGATGCGTCACTGTGAATCACCAATCCTCCAGAACCGTCTGGTACGGTCAAAACAAAGGTCACCAACCTTGCTCCAACGCCTCAAAAGCTGACGCACACTTTTTCGTCCACACAAATGGTACTTTCTTGTGCGTAAGCTTGGTCAGAGGCTCGAGCAAAATTTCCATGAACCTTCTGTAATAGCCGGCAAGTCCAAGAAAACTTCTGATCTCTGCTACGTTCTTCGGTTTCAGCCAATTTTGAACTACTACAATCTTCTCGGGATCAACTGCGATTCCATCTCCGGATACGACGTGCCCCAAAAACTTCACTTCTTCAAGCCCAAACTTGCACCTGCTCATCCTTGCATATAATCTTTCTTGCCTCAATGTCTGCAGTGCGATCTTCAAGTGTTTCGCATGCTCTTCAATGCTCCTCGAGTAGACCAGAATATCATCGATGAACACCACTATAAACTGGTCCAAGAACGGTGAAAAGATTCGGTTCATCAAGTCCATTGATATTGCCGGTGTATTCGTTACTTCGAAGGGCATCACTAATACTCGTAATGTCCATACTGAGTTCGGAACGCAGTCTTACAAATATCTTCTGATTTAACTCGGACATGATGATATCGAACTGCAAATCCAGCTTCGAGAATACCCTCACGCCACTAAGCTGCTCAACAATTCGCCAATGCTAGGGATCAGGTACTTGTCCATAGTACTCACTCGGTTTAATTCTCGATAATCAACGCACGCCTTCCCTGTGTCATCTTTCTTCTTTACTAGAAGGATTGGAGCTTCCCCAGTTAAGTTGCTGCGGTGAAACCAACCCTTCTCAACTAACTCAGCAACCTACTTCCCGACTTCTTCCAACTCCACTGGTGCCATCGGGTAATATTCCCTTTGAGATTGGCGCTGCACCAGGAACAAGTTTAAGTGCGAACTCCACGTCTCGCCTCGGCGGTAAACCTGATATGTCTTCGCTCTTCCATGAAACTCTCAAATATAGTCGGCGCTTCTTCCTTATCCACTGCCATCGACGAAAGAACCTTGTTTGTCGGCCTAGCCCTAACTTGACTGGCCCGACAGAACTGCTTCCTCCAGCAAAACAACTTCCGAATGTCCGGGAATCTGGAGAATCACTTTCCTTCTTTACAATCAATATGAGCACGGAAAGTGCTGCGAAAAATCCATTCCCAAGACAACAACAAACAAAGGAACGAACTAGGATTGAATAGTCCTAATGCGGGGAAAACAAGAACAAGTAAGATATCGAGATGACTTCATCCGAAGTCAAGATACTGAAGAGGGTTAACCACGGTAAACATGATTCAAGCTGGCGATGAAACAATAACTGGTAAGCAATGAAACCGAGAGGAACAAGGTAGTACAACGATCATGGAACATGGAAGTGAATCAAGACTAGGACTCTAAGTTACTTAAATAGAGTACCGCATTGTAACCATGCTGCAGTTCATGGGCACAATTACATAACTCCACCCAAGTCGCCCAAATCCTAGTATCAGAATCAAGAAAGAGGGAGAAACAATAGAGAACCAAAAAGATTTCAGGTCAAAATGCAAAATGGTTTGCATATCGCCCAAACAAAAGATCAAGAGAAGGATATGATTCAACAATCACGATAATAAGGGTGGCAGGACATGTTCCTAATCACGAGTATTCTGATTCGTGTATTGGGTCCAATACCCAACTACAAAAGAATCAACCCGATTAACCTATATCCCATGTCTCTGATACCAAAAGAACCATGTCACGCCCCGCTTCCCAGAGTATGCTAAGATGGGCACGTGACATAGCAAACCATGCTACCTGTGGATAGGAAAAGTCTTTCTACAGTCACATTACGGCTATAGAGATATCAAGAACAGGAAGTAAACCAAATATCTAATACATGTCCATAAGCCAGAGTAAAGGAGTCAAGAAATAACAATGTGCGGAAGCCAAAAGATACAATAATGAAACCTGGAAAGTAAGACTACATACCGACAGGAACTTCATCGCTCAGTCTAACAGCGGCAATACTCCTGAACAGTCTGCAACCAAGGTGGAAGAATCTAGGCCATGCAAAACCCAGACGTCAGCGCGTCATGTCATCAAGCAATAAAAATATAAACAGGGTAACAAGCAATGCTAATATAATTATGAATGAAAAGCAGATGTAACAGTAATGTAAATCAGGGCAGTGCAGGGTAGTGTGCAGTGAGTAAACTAAACTGTTCTATTGGTTTATCTACTCTTAAGTCTTTGAAATCAATTTGATGAATTATCGATGTAACTCAATAGTATCCCGTGCATGCCCGGGACCACGGTCTACAGACTCTCGGGCTGAAACCGAGACATGCCGCTAGGCACTAAAACAGGAAATATATACAGATGAATGATGTCAGCAGCATCATCCCAAGGCTGGCCTAGCCTCTAAAACTGATCAGTAAAGGTAGTACACTGTTGAGTTACAAGTCAGGTTTCATCATTGATTTCCCCATACCCCCAAGTTATATGTATATGTCAAGTCAGGTATTCAGTAATCAAGAACTAATGCCAACACAGGATCAGGTAAGAGCAGGTTTGTCTGGATAGACAACAGGAACGGTCCGTGAGGACTACATGTCAGGTTTGTTGGCATTAGATACGAGATCAAGTAACGGGTCAAGCCATGGTACATCAGGTCGAGTCAAGTAGTGTACGGTACCATGTCGGGTCAGGTAATATGTGTAGCAAGTCATGTCAGGGTATACCAGATATCATGTGGGTGCTCATAATCAACTAGCATAATCATGGTTATAAATAAACAAGCATGGTTACTATCACAGCAATAAACTAGCACATGTAATATGATATGCAAAAAGTTACCGATTTGATTACTTGGATGCACGGTTAGCAGTTTGGGTTTAAGAGATAGTTCTATCATTTCATGCATACAGTATGACCCTTATGGATGTTAAATTCATGTTAAAGTGTACTAAATAATCTAAAGATATAATTGAATATAAATCAGGTGAGTTGTATGCACACGGTCGTCCGACAGGATATAAAATATGAAAGGGTACTGTGGGTCATGCAAATAAGTGTTACAAGATTTAAATATGAATGCTGGCGCTACGTATAACAGAACCAACAACAAACGAGTATATTTCGAGCCATGATTCTAAAATGATATAATGATACGTCGACATGTTAAAAAAAGGAAATTCTGGTATTAGTTTAGATATTATGGAATTGGTGACAAGTGAGATTTTATAGAAAACCGAATCGGAAATCGGTTTGTTCCGATTTCCGTCGGATTTCGTAATTTCGTATTTTTGAGAAGTAGAAAGAAGGAAAGAATGGAACTTACGGGTTTTGATCTATACTAAAGAGTATAGGGGAACTAGATGAGTGGCCAAGGCGTTGTTTCGTCGCCGGTTGTTTCAAAAAAACGTCGCCGGAATTTCGTCCGCGCTTCGCCGTGAACTAGATTTCAAAGTACACCCTTCTTGTAGAAATTTTGAGAGAGTAAACCTAGTGTTTTGAGATGAGAGGGTAGGGGGTAGGGGGTGAATTTATAGGGTAGGCTAGGGTAGGGTAGTTGAAAGGTTTTTATTTTTAAAAAAATTGTAAAAATTAAAGAAAAAACATTAAAATTTGTAGTAAATAGGGTGTATTTAAAATTCGGGAATCGATCCATTAAATTGGAGTATACAGGGGAGTTTAGAAGACGAAAAGCCACAAGTTTCGTGTTTGGCGACTCGGCCGTCCGGCCGAGTCCGTCCGGCGGCGCCGGCCCGAGTCGGTAGGTCCGCCGGCCGACTTGACCGAGTCGGGCCGAGTCGGGGTGCCGTTGGATGGGGATTCTCCTGACGTAGTTCCTGGTATATTCACTTTTTAGGGTTCAGTTCAACTTTTGGGAGTTATGGCGTGTGGACTGTTGGGCTTCCAAGAATTTTAAAAGAAAAATAATCTAAAAATAATGTGGGGCAGGGGATTTGAACTCTGGTGGCTTGGTTCAGCAGTGCAAGGTATTACCAATGAGCTACAAGCTCCTTCTTGTAATTATTGTGTTATTTAATTACTTAAAATGATAGCAGCAAGAGTAAATACTTCAAGTATACATTAAATTTAAAGTAATTTCTTGTACACTAAAAATGGAGTTATTACATTCTTGTAGCTTGTAATTAAAAACAAAATAATTACCTATATCTTGTGCTCATGCTAAAATACCCCTTTGTGGATTTTTGAAAAAAATATTTGAAAAATTTTGTATAGGAAATTTTGGGTTGTTACAAATCAAGAACTCTGTTCTTTAAAGAACCCGATTCAAGGTCTTCAAAATAATGATCTTGGTGATCAAAATACCATTAACAGAGAAACATCAGCATAGATTAAATCTCTAAAAGAACTCAGCGCATCACTGAAAAGCACGTGAGCACTCAATGCCAAGTTATATAGTGCTCACGTGAAACACACGTGAGCGCCGGGAAAAGTTAGTGCTTAGAACTATTGGAGCACCTCACGTGAAACACACGTGAGCGCTACAAAAGTTAGTGCTTAGCACTATTGCAGTGCCTCATATGATATACACGTGAGTGCTCTACGCAGCTAAGTACTCAGCACTCCTGGGTATTATAGAAACCCAATCTTAGCCTGATGATCTCTTACTAATGATCTTCCGACGGATATTCATCCCACATCTCTCCTCAATATGGAAATTGGTTCAAGAGTACATCTCTCCACACCTTTGATATATGTCGTTGTAATTCTTCAATATCTTCAGAGAGGTAGAGGGTCCCGACAACCAACAACTCTTTGGCGCACTCCCAAACCGATGGGCACATCCCAATATGGACCGATACGTCCTTAAACTAACAACGGACCGAAACGTCCTTAAACTAAACCCTTACCTCAAAAATGGTGATCTATGGACCGAAACGTCCTTAAACTAACAATGGACTGAAACGTCCTTAAACTAAACCCTCACCTCAAAAATGGTGATTGTGGACCGAAACGTCCTTAAACTAACAACGGACCGAGACGTCCTTAAACTAAACCCTCGCCTCCAAAATGGTGATCTACGGACCGTAATGTCCTTAAACTAACGATGGACCGTAACGTCCTTAAACTAAAACAATAGAGCCCAAACACTCTTTTGTTGGATCTGAATGATCCTAAAATCTTGTTAAGTAGATCTTAGTCTAAAATTAGACTAACGTATCCTTAATAAACATTTAAGTTGATCTTAATCTCAAACAAGATTAACGATCCTTAAATCAAATCAAACCCAAATCTAAGAATATACGGATTTGAACTAATCCACGCCCTACGGGAGACGATACAAATTAGTCTCCGTATACAATCCACGGGCAACCAAAAATAAAACAAACACACACGTCACGAAGTGAACTTCTGGAGCAAGAGAAAGTGGTTACCGCGATGCGGTAACGTAATTAACTGCAGGGGCTTGCGCCTGCAGGGAAGAGCGTCCCCATAATAAAAAACCCCTCGCAAATGAGGAGGAATCTGACGAAGTCTGCTACAATAACCGCATCCGTCCAGACCTCCGATACACGGTGCCATAAATCAACTTGGAATCTTCGGAGAGGTGGACGGATAAATCCAAATAGTATTTGCCCCAAAATTCAGGCAAGACGACGTACGCGGTCTCGTCTCTGTTTTCGGCGGTAAACAGGATCATACCGTGTATCCTAAATCCGGTGGTAGAGATAGGATCACACTAACACACAAACTCCTTATCTATTGTGTGTTAGCTCGAATTAAAGTAAATCTTCCTTTGTTTATCATCAATTCGAGGTGGAGTTTTCCAAATTCCAAATCAAATCTTTATTATGGAAAAGTGATCACAAAGATCATTGAAGATGCCGGTATAGATCCCACCATTGACTCCTCTATTCAGTCCGCCGACAAACATTTCGGTTTCTATAATGTCCGCCTCATGGGATTAGCGAATTATCACAACCACAACAACCACCTCCATTAAATTTTCAAGATTTTGAAAACCGTTTCTTCCAACGTTTCGATGATTTGAATCTCAATATCAATAATCGTTTCGAAAATCTTAATACTCGAATCAATGACACACAAGTCAATCTCAATTATCATTTCGACTTTCAGTATCATCCTTACATGGATATCGATCAGCCTTTACTGCCAGACGATGATGTGTAATTCTCTTATTTCGTAGTCTTATGTATTAGGATTATGCATTTGCTTGTATTTGAACGTATCTTGTATTATGTGCGGTTTGTATTAGGAACTTATGAAGTATTTGAAGTTATTTAGTTTTTATGCTTAAATCTATGTAGTTTTCTTTATGCATCTTTAATTTCCATAAATTTTTTATTATCACATTTTATAAAAACCTATTCTTATGCTTCCTTATTTTTCGTATTTCTTCTCCATACTTACAACTTTTTGATATTTCCGAAAATGAGGAGAAATAATGAGCATATATTAAAGGGAGGATATGAATATAATTTCAAATTATTTTATGTGTTTTGTAAAATATCAAAAGGGTGGAGATTGTTAACATATGAATCTTTTTGTGTTTTGATTATTTTACAAAACCGTATTTCAAATATACTATATATTACTAATCTTGTCAGATTAGTCAAAGTGCTACACAACTGGTGTTATTTAAGTATAAGGATATTCAATATTGCAACTGACATCTTAATAAAAAATTCGGTAAGACTCGGACGCACTCGATACGCATTTAAAGGCTATAAACGGAGAAATCGCATATCGGAGATATTCAAGACTATTCTAATTTATTTGAGTCTAGAGTCGAGTCGATCTCAAACGGTTAGAATCAAATTTTCTATCCCATTTCAATTCAATTCTCTAAAACCAAAATTCCATTTTCAAATTCTTTTTCAAAATAGAGGCTGTGTCTGATCAGACGTCTATGACAGACGTCCCTAAGACATCTATGACAGACGTCCCTAAGTTGACAATTTTTTCAAATTTCAAATTTTGGTTAGAATTTCGGTTACACAATGGCCACCAACGTTCAATAACTGTCCTATCTTTTATGGGCAGTTATAATAACTGTTCTAACTATTCTAAAAAGTTTTCCTATATATAGAACGAGTTTCTAAAGAGTTTTATACGATTTATGTCACCCAATTTTTATTTTCTTTACTCTCAAGTGTTTATGAAAACTCTGCCTCTCTTTGCTCTCAAGTTTTTGCTAATTCTTTTCAGAGAAAATGATCATTTTAGCACCAATAGACTTTTCTATTCTTTTAGAAAAGAAAGATCTCTAAAAATTTCGAAGAAGCGATTGTTTTAAAACTTATTTAATCTTGAAAAACTTCTTCGGTTTTGATTTTAAACTTTTGTTAATCTCCAAAATACAATCCATCATCTTCCTGAATCAAAACATTGATTTATCTTTTGAGATCGTTAAGATTGTTAGAGTTGGTTTGTAAAGATTGTAAAATCTTTTTTTGTACGACCTAGTGAAGAAAGGTCTAAGATCTTCACGTTGTAAAGATTTGGACTTGAGACTCAGAAAAGGACTTGGTGTTAACAGCCTGTAAGTGTAAAGGTTTGGATCTGAGTCTGGATAAAAGATCTGAGTTTCTCCACCAGCAAGGAGTCGCTGAATAGTGTGTTGAATTCTGGATAGGAGTTCTCAAGTAGAGATTAGCCACTGAGTTGGTGGACCTCGATAACAATCATCTGTGTCCATTTACTTTTCTGCACTTCTGTGACAGTTTCTGTGATTGTGATAGTTTAGTATTTTTATACTCCGCTACATAATTTCCATATTCGCAAAATTACTCTGTGTTTGCCATAAAACCTTATTCACCCTCCTTTAAGGCTGCTTTCACTGCAAATTGAGGAGGTTCTTAAATTAAGGAACTTGACGAAAGCCTTAGAAAACCTCATTATTCCTTACTTGTACTTACATGGCCACTCGATTAGTAAAGAGGCGGTAGAGAATTTATCCTGCAATTCGTCCTTTGGAAGTCTAAGAGCGATTTAGATTAGACATTGGTGACCCTAGCTCAGGGATTGTTTGTGCATTTTTTGATTGTGATTGGTTGAGTAGAGTCTGTTCTTTCCGTATTTTTTCAAAAAAAACAAAAATCAAATAAATCAAAATTTTTATAAAAACTTCGCCTCTTTTTTCATCTCCTCTTCTTTTCACTTCTTTTATCATGGATAATCCAAAACGGCCAATTCTTACCGAGCTTTGCTACTATCAACCAGATATTTTATTATATCATTCTTACTTTGGTTGAACTTATAATGATGTATCCATACCCACCATTTCTTTGAGGGATCGGATAGAGATATCTAGAAAAAACAGTTGGACACCACACTCATATCAACCGTATCAAATTTTCACACCTTCTTATGTTGATATTTCTTTTGAGGCTAATGTGGCAACTTCAAAACCCATGTCCATTGCTGAACATATCAAAAAAGCCAGTAGCCAACAATGCAACCATAATTTCTTAGGAAAACAATTCTAATCATCTTCATATCAAAGCATTGATCCTAATCCTATCTATAATGTTGGTCTACCATACAAACGTTATTAACCGTACCAAGCTTTCACACCTTCTAATGTTGAGGCTGATATGGAAACTCGTAAACCCATGTCCATTGTTGAACATATTGAGAAAGCCCGTAACCAAAATTTCATACCTTCCACTACTCTAAAATGTTGATATTCATTTTGAGGCTAATATGACAACTCGTAAACCCATGTTCATTGCGGAACGTATTGAACAAGCCCGTAATCAACAATTCAACCAATTCTAACCATACTTAACTTTTTTACCTTCTCTAGAAATTGTGTAACACCCTAGCACTGTTGTACTATATCTTATTTGGGGTATTTCAAATTTTACGACAGATTTCTTTATTACTATTACTTTTGGGTGTGGATAGTGCATTTGGTAACTGTGGTTAGTATTCGACCCGACTCGCATGTTTGAAACCCATAATGGTTCAAGATTACGTCAATATTTGCTAGTACAGTGGATCTATTCAAATCTAGATTCTATACACATATATAATATATTTTGTATCCGCGTATCTTTTAATAATACAAATAAAAACCAAATAATATATTTTTGATATCTAACATTGCATGTTATCGTACCTCATATCATGTGGTTGCATCCATACATCATGTTCATGTCCTAATTATTAAAACAGACTCGTTTGGATTGGTACGCATATTTACATAGATCCGTACTTGGGGATATGTATTTTTATTGACCGGATATCGCATTATGGTTTTAACTTTTACGGACGTGACTTGTTTTCTGCATAGACAAGAATTGTACCTGCTTGATCCTATATTGGCATTAGATTCATAACATTAATACCTGACTTGAATACAAATCTGGGGGAAAGAGGGAAAGGGGGAAATCAAGAATGTAACCGAAACGTAACTCAAGAGGATATTATTATTGTTTGCCGTGGTTCCGGGAGTTACGAAATAAATCATTGTTTGCCATGTTTTCGGGCGTTACGAAATATTCATTATTGTTTGCCATGTTTCCGAGTGTTACGGAATAAATCATTGTTTGCCGTGTTTCCGAACGTTACGAAATAAATCATTATTACCGTGGTCCCGTAGGGAATGAATGGGATATATACTGTTGAGTTACGATGATGATTATATTAATTGATTTCAAAGACTTTTAGAATAGATAACCTAGAAGCACAAATTTAGGATACACATCACACACCCATACATACACATAGATCACTATTTATGCCTGTGTTTATTATTTATATTCATGTTTAATCATATCATTATATCCTGGTCATTACTGTTATTATTATGCATATAACGTTTGGGTTTTGCATGGCCCAGTTCCTCTACCTTTATCGCAGGTAGATCAAGAGTACTTTAGCAATCAAGCCGAGCAATGAGGAATTGAACGCGTATTATTAGAGATGTTTAGTTTATTTATTTCCGTAGTTTTGTTTATTTGATATGTGCCTATATTGGGATATGGTTCAGATAGTGTTTATTGGATCTTGATTCGTTTCCGCTTTATGCATTTTCTTGATTTTATTTGCTGTGGCAAACTGACATGTACTAGCTATATTATATTTCTCTGTTCTTGATATCAGATAGACAGCCATAATGTGAATGTGGAGGGATGATTCCTAGCCACAGATAGCATGGTTGGCTCTGTCATGTGTTGTAGTTTATGTATCTTGGGAAGCGGGGCGTGACAGGGTTTGTTTGGTATCAGAGCCCTAGGATTTAGAGTTAGTCGGGTTTAGTTCTTTTGTAGTTGGGTATAAACCCAATACACTACCCAGAAAACCCGGAATTAGGAACATGTCCTGCCACATTACTATCTTTCCAGTCTTGAATCTATAGCTATCTTATTTATTGAATCCAGTTTACCGTTGCTAATCCTTTTTATTGTCTTGGTTTCAAAATCATGGCGGATAGAGACTTGCGACCATACTAGAGGCGTGTTGATAATGCCGCATTGCTTGGTGTTGTATGTGGTATGCTTGGAAACCATAAGCGGCAAACTGAGCTGAACTAGCGGCAGGCCGAGGCTTTCCAAGAGGGTCTGCGGACGGTCTAGCAGTCCGTAGTTACAGCTGCACCCAGTCCAGCACAGTGTGAGGGCACCGCGGTGGAATTCAGAAAGCTCGGTCCGTCCACATTCAGAGGATTAGTGGAGCCATTGCCAGCGGAGCAGTGGCTAGTTGACAGAGAATCTGCTTGTCACCGTGCAGATTCCAGATGGAAAAAAGGGTGGATGTAGTACGCATCCAATTTGTAGATTATGCTCGCGAGTGGTAGCTCGTAGAGGAGACCCGTCTGCCCAAACCGATCAGTTGGGCAACATTTTCGTGAAGTTTCTTGGAGAAGTTCTTTCCGCAATCTTCTCGGGAAGAGATGGAAGAGAAGTTTATTAGCTTGAAGCAGAATGGCGGATCCATTGATGCACATGCGGCTGAGTGGACTCGGCTCAGTCGATTTACGAGGCCTTTGGTTGCCAACGAGGCAGATAGGGCACGGAGGTTTATGCGTAACTTGGATGTGGAAATTCAGAGACACATCATATCTCTGGGATTGACCACCTTCTCCTAAGTTCTCAAGGCAGCCAGGGAGCAGCAGAGTTTATCGGTGAAAGCGAAGGGTATTCAACAACAAGACGTCATAGTGCGGAAGCCAGCATTTACGCCAAACAGAGCTCCTGTACGCAGAAGTATTCCGGTGAACAAGCGAGGCATTGTACCCATGAAGAAACCTGTTGTATCCGATCAGAAAAGAAGTGTGTTTTGTGATTTCTGCCAATGACCGGGTCATTTCCGGAGGGAGTGCCGGATGATGCTTAGGTAGTGTCTGATTTGCGGAGCTGCTGATCATCGAATGCATACTTGTCCATCGAGAGTTCACAAATAAAAGAAAAGTATTATGCGAGTGATACCAATCGGACACAATGTTCAAAAAGGAATCATCAGCTAATGCTAATAATTGAACGGTGATTCTCCGAGAGCACAGCAAAAGCAGATTACTCAGTGGCCTAATCAAGCATGGGCCTTCACTTTGATGGCCGAGGAGGCCAAAGATTTTCCCATTTCCCGTTTCAGGTATCCTACTCGTTTATAATTTTTCTGCATTGGCACTATTTGATTCTGGTCGATCCCATTGCTTTATGTCATCCAAGTTTATTAGTGCACACTCTATTTCATACACGACCCTGTCTAGTTGCTGGGACATACACACTGGAAATGGGAAAATTACATCTAGTAGTGAGTGCAAGGATTGCTCGATTGTTATTTATGGACGGGAGTTATTCGTGGATTTCTTGATAATTGATACAGGCAGCTATGATGTTGTCTTGGGAATGGACTTTCTTAGCACTTTCCACGCTCACATCGATTGTAGGGTAAAGAAAATGATTTTCCAGATTTCCGGACATCCGGAGTTTATATTTTTAGGAGGTAGCAGATCTGTCGGGCCAGTCGAATTTAGGGCTAGGCCGACTAGTGCCGTTCTTTCGTCGATGGAAGTAAACAAGGAGGAAGCACCAGCAATAGTTCAGGAGTTTATGGATGCGTTCGAGGACATCTCGGGTTTACCGCCAAAACGAGATGTGGAGTTTGCAATTGATCTTATTCCTGAAGCAGCACCGATTTCAAAGGCTTATTATTCAATGGCACCGGTGGAACTAGAAGAGGTAAAGAAATAGGTTGTTGAATTGCTTGAGAAAGGCTGGATTTGTAACAATGGTTCACCATGGGAAGCTCCAGTTCTTCTAGTCAAGAAGAAGGATGGCACGCGGAGGATATGTATCGATTATCGAGAATTAAACCGGGTGACTATTAAAAACAAATACCCAATCCCTCGCATCGACGAATTATTCGATCAACTCAGTGGCGCGAGGGTATTCTCAAAGTTGGATTTGCGATCCGGATATCATCAAGTTTGGGTGAAATCAGAAGATATTTGCAAGACAGCGTTCTGAACTCGATATGGGCATTACGAGTACTTAGTGATGCCATTTGGAGTTACTAACGCACCGGCAATATTTATGGACTTAATGAACCGAATTTTTTCACCGTACCTGGACTAGTTCGTAGTGGTGTTTATTGATGATATTCTGGTCTATTCGAGGAGCAAAGAAGAGCATGCAGAACACTTGAGGATCGCACTGCAAACGTTGAGAGAAGAAAGGTTATATGCTAAGATGAGCAAGTGCGAGTTTTGGTTCAAAGAAGTGAAGTTCTTAGGTCATGTCGTATCCAGAGATGGAATTACCGTTGACCCTGAAATGATTGCAGCTGTTCATGATTGGCCAATTCCAAAGAATGTAGGGGAGATCAGAAGTTTTCTTGTTCTTGCCGGATATTATAGAAGGTTGTGGAGAACTTCGCTCGAATAGCAAAACCATTGACTAAGCTAACACAAAAGGAGGTACCGTTCGTATGGACGGAGAAATGTGCGTCAGCTTTTGAAGCGTTGAAGCAAAGATTGACCACCACTCTTATCTTAACAGTGCCAGACGGTTCCGGAGGGTTGGTTATTCATAGTGATGCATCTGGGAAAGGCTTGGGATGTGTTCTAATGCAGCATAGGAAGGTTATAGTCTATGTGTCAAGCAATTGAAGACTCATGAGAAGAACTGCCCCAACTCATGATTTGAAGCTAGCAGCAGTGATTTTTTCTTTGAACATTTAGAGACACTACTTATTGGGTGAAAGGGTAGAAGTATTTACCGATCACAAGTGTTCATACAGAAAGAGCTCAACATGAGGCAGCGTAGATGGTTAGAGCTGATGGCTGACTATGATCTTGATCTAAAATACCATCCGGGGAAAGTTAATATAGTGCCGGATGCTCTAAGTGTTGGAGATAGTGCCCTCAGAGTCAATTATTGGGTCACAGGCACGTGATTGCAATGATTGAGGGAGGACCTATCCCGGTACGACAGTCTTCCTCGAGATGATAGTATGCTATCTGGTTTACCTTTATCATCGTGTACTGCTTCAGGTGACCTGACAGGTCACTATTGCACGTTGATAGAGCCCCTAGGATTCTTACTTGACCACCAGCAGTATGAGGGCGATCATATAAGTGGGAGCTGGGGTCTATAAGCACATCCTTAAAAGGTCCCTAGTCGTGGGAGTTTCGAGACAGGGCCTCGATTCTCCAGAGTAGACTAGTGTATACAGTCGAGACCCCGACGAGGGGCGGTGGCCGGTCTCACAAGCCACTGGTGTCCGTTGGATCACCTAAGATGTATACAGGTGCTCATTGGGTTATGAGTACACCGGACAGGACTCGCCGGGAACATGCTAGTTGGTCTTATACCTGACGTCAGATAGCAGTTCCCAGGTGACATGTGTACAGGTTAGTTCATCGACCTGGAGATCGTCATTTGTCTCGTGTGAGTTCCCACTGTGCTTTGATTACTACCCTACCACGGCTCAAAGGAGTCATGCAAACAGGTTTTAGTTGGGTACAGTCCCGAGCCACATGGAGGCAGTGAGCGGATCTTCGAGGGTTCGTCTCTCCCGGTATTGGGGGTGAGGTCGCGCTGTGTCTAGGAGAGCCATTACACGAAGTCCTTGGCCAAGGCAGGAGATTTACTGGTAGGTATTCCAGTAGTATCTCAGGGTGTTCTGGGCTACACTCTGACACGATTTGTACCGCTTTTGGGGGTCTGACTTTTACCAACCCCCTAGGCCCGACATGCGATGCTCATAGACGAACGGACCGGACTGTACGGATATTGTCACTGACAGGCTCAGTAGGGTGTCCGGATGAGTTCACTCATCGACGTCCCTTTTGGTCAATAGCTGGTGGCCCGTCACGTATTGGCTTATACCTCTGACGTGCTAGTGGTTAAATCCACAGCCATTGTATTGACGAGTCTTTAGAGTCCACCACACTTTCAGTTACTCAAGCTTTCGGGCGAAACGCTGTAGAGGCCGTATGGAGATATGGCAGGGTCCGATCAATCACGTGCGGTATTGCACGGGTCAGGATCGGACGGTTTGTACTAGTGGCCGTATGGATATATGGCAGGGTTCGATCTGATACGTGCGGTATTGCACGGATCAGGATCGGACGAACATTACTAGCCGGCTTTGGTTTAAGCCGGATCCTAGTTTAGTACAGTGTAGATTTTGTCTCATTTGCATTTGTATCCGGACGGAATACAGATGCGGGTGTGTATGCACAGTATCGGGGTTTTACTGTAATTTATTACGGGACCAATTTTCTGGAGTTTCCAGTTTGCATTCCGTTCCGGCCGGTTTTCCTTTGTTCTTTCCCGGCCGGACTTTTCTGATGGAGGGTGTTATTTGCAAGTTTGCAAATAACACATTGTGGAGGGGTTTCTTGCAAATGTTTTGATTATGATGGCATCTTTTCTTTTCAACCATCATTTGATTCTCTTTACATCACAAAAGGGTGATTAGAGTTTGATGTGAGTTAGTTATGATGATGTTTGGATATGGTCACCCTCTCTCTTTTCCTACACTCACCTCTCTCTTGCTTATGTATTCTTTCCTCCACCATTCTAAAATGATAAGGTTGAACACATTTTTGAGAGAAGAAGATGAGAGCTTCATTTTTGAGAGTGTAACATTTTGATCTCTTTTCATGTTAAGAAAAATGCAAGCACCATTTTTCTTATCTTGATTCCTCCATCATCTTCAAAGGCAACAAAACCCCAAATGAGACATAGCCTCTACCCTACACATTCTACAGCAAATCTTGGACGCGTCGTCCAGCCAACTTCGTGCCCGAGTTGCCTCGGTATTGAGGTGGGAGCCCGTAAAAGATGCAGACGATGTGGTGCCCTTCCGGCGAGGAGGCGACGACCGGATTTTCCGCAGGAGATCGGGACGACGACGAGAAGACCGGAGGACTCGGATCACTCGGTATATCTCTTCCCATCTTGTAGTTGCTAGATCTAGTTTAATGGCCCGATCCGGGGTTTAGTGCGCGGTGGTGCCGGTTTGCTAAGTTCGCAAAATTAAAGTTTATCACCGCTTCCGCATTTGGCCGTCGGTTTGACGGCCGGGGCGCCGCCGTGCACTTACAGTGGTATCAGAGACTCGCCATTAACTTCGTCTAGCTTTGTTTGATGTGTTTTACATTTCCGATCGAACAAAATCCCGAAACCGCGTTTTCAAGCACTATCAGTTTCTGTCGAAATTTTTTGAAGTCCAAAAATTTTTCAGGTTGTCTCAGAATGATGTGCAGGGAGTTCTAAGAACACTGGAAAAATTCGACAACACAATCCCTCCGTACGACCGCGGAACTGCGGCCATTACCACTCTGGAGGCCGCGGATCCGCCGCATGAATGAGGGATCATGTCATCATTTTTTTGCAGTGGGCTTGTGGGCTAAAAATAGGGGTTTTGGAATATTAAAATTGGGCCCAGATTTTCTGTGAGTGCTACAGTATTGCTTGGGGGCCCACTTGTTAATTTTTTGATCGATCGGATATTTTAAACACATTATTTCACAGTATTTACATTATATCTGCGACCGTGAATGTCACTTGATCGGTAAATCCAGTCTAACTGCTATAGCCCGGTTAGACGGATTTGCGAACGTGACTTTCACGTTGATGTTATGTGTTTTTGCTGTGATGTTGCGGATCGGTCGTGGGGGATAGCCTGGATGCAATGCTAGTACAGTGTTGTTGTATTATGTACTTTTGATATTGCGGGGCGAGCGTCCGACATGTGGACTGCCGTCACTGCCTGTTTGTATTATTCTTTTAGGGCACGACCTGGTTGCGGTCGATGTACCCGTTGTATGTATATTTTACTTTCTGTACTAGGATTACCCCGCGGTGGGGTGCACGGATAGCCGGGTTCTGGAGGGCAACAAGCTCGCATCTCATGGCATTGAGACGGAGGGGGATTCACTCTAGAATTGGCGGGCTATTCGCCGTACTCGTAGGGGGTACAGGTTGACCCAGGAGGGGTGCCTAAGTTGCCGGATTCCGTAAAGTGCTGGGTGGTCCATTCACGGTGCTGAAGGGGGCTGCCTCGCTTCAGGTTTTGGCGGGTGACTTGCCGCGCCCGTAGGGGTCTAGGATTTCATTGCACAGGCTATCCACACGACCAGGGGAACGTCGGGTTTCAGTAGTGGCTCTGTGAAACCCAGGGATCCCAGATATCTGTATTGTTCTGTGATGCTGTACATTTCTGTGATGTTGCATTTTATTCACGTCTTGAGCGAAATATAATATATTGGTATATATATTAGTAGATGTTGTATATGTTTTTCATCCGCGCTAGTCCAGTCCCCGCTCTGCCGTTAGTTAGCTAACCTAACGGGTGATGACGGGACCCAGTGGCGAATGCGGATGGCATATACGTACATCAGTATATTTTCGTTCTTTGTGGTGTGATCAATTGATGGGACTGCATTGATTCGGATCAATGCAAGATAAAACAAACCTATTCTGATGTTGTTGGAACACTTTTCAAAAGGCTGTTATTGCAAGGATGTTCACTTTTGTTTTGCATCGTGGTATTCATTTGGAATATCCTGCTCCTCAGTCGATGAGGCAAGGGCCGAGATCCCTTCACCGGGAGTGACCCCTTGGACAGAAGTTTGCGTCAGGGCATTAACTTCACTATAGCCGATTACTTTTGCTTTGCATCGTGGTATTCATTTGGAATATCCTGCACCCCATTCTACGGGGAAAGAGCCGAGATCCCTTCACCGGGAGTGACCTCTTTAGTAAAGGTTTTCGTCACTATATTTTCTAAAAAGCTATCCGCTCCTTCAACGATATCAAGTTCATTACGTTAAAGGTTTTCGCCAGAAACTATTCGTAGCCCTCCGTCGTTTCATATGGGTAGTCAATAGTATTCAAGCTGTGTTTGTTGGCCAAAGTCAAGGCACAGTGTTTGGTAGCTGTTGGTTATTCATATGCAGCATAGATAGATGCGTTGGTTTGGAACAGTCGTACTGCCTTGTTGGCCAAAGTCAAGGGTAGGTACAGGTGGATTCAAATTAACCTGGAGAATGACGGGTAGAACTTGACATGTGACTTATGATTTGTTGGCCAAAGTCAAGGTCATAAGAGCATGGGGTAAAAATCACATCGGGAGTTTCAAAAGAACTAAAACTTGCCAGATATGCGCATACCTTCTGGAGTGTGATAGCGTGAGAGGATTCCGTCACGTTATCATGCGATGATAGTTGGATCCCGATTCCCACTGATGAGTTGGTTTACTCCTCGGGTGACCCCGACTAATTCTTCATTCAGGTTTGGAGGGGAATTTGAGATACAGTGGGAGGTTTCCAGATTAGATAAATTGGTAACCATTCCGATCTAGGTTAGAGTGCACGCTGAGTGTTTCTTTTCTCTCTCTCTTTGGCAGCGACCATTGACCCGACCCTAGACTATGACTCAGTGACCAAGTTGACCGAACCTTCTTAAACACTGGCTTTTGTATTGTCAGAGTTGCAGACCTCATTGCCACTCCTACTTTTACCCTTTTCTCCAGGACACCCCGTATTACTGCGAGCGTCCACTTCCATTGGACAAAGCCATCGTATGGTTAGATACAAACTCGAAGGAATTCGAGGATGGTTTCCGGTTCTGGAGAAAACGGATAGGATTATTCAGTTGTCTTTTCCCTTTTACCTTCTCTCAAGTTGTGAGTACTCCTTGGTTTAGGAGATAGTACACCTATTATGCAAATTGGATAGTCTTCTTCCAAACCTTAGGCTGGTGCCGACCGGTAGGGAATGAAGAAAACCAATTAGCCTAAACGGTGTGCAGAAGGTATTAAGATTAAGACAAAGAAAGGGATTAGTTAGAGGGCAAAGTAAATTGCGACTGCTGTTCACGACCAAACCAAGTATTCCTTCGCCAATCCTAAATCACCTTTGTATTTCTCCAGGACACTCCGTATCACTACGAAGATCCACAGTTTATTTGGATACTCCATCGTATGGTTATATACGAACTCGAAAGGAACTTGTTCAAGTTCGGGGATGGATTCTGGTCCAGGAGAAATAGGAATAAAGTTTATTCAGTTGTCTTTTATCTTCACCTTCTCTCGCATTACGAGTGCTCCTAGGACTAGGACAGTGCACCCATTATGCTTATTGGATAGTCTTCTTCCAAACCATAGGCTGGTGCCGAACGGTAGGGAAGGAAGAAAACCATTTGGCCTAAGGGGTGTGCAGAAGGTAATGACTAAAGACATATAAAGGGATTTGGAGAGGTGGCAAAGAATTATACGGTTACAGTTGTGAATCTGGATAATGGAAGAGGCATTACTAGGAATACCAGGATACCCCATCGAAACATTTCAATGTTTCAGTTCAGCTGTGTACTGTTAAAAGAAAACTGATTTCCCGATTGGACACTTGCTCCTGGGTATGTATTTACCAGGTTTGATTCTCACATCTGTATGGTTTTACAGATGATGAGTGGGAGTAAGTTATTGGGAATAGGGTAATCATCCTCATTATATCGGGATTCGTTATAATCGGTGATATTTGAGGAGATCACCTGGGCTGTTTGCCGGTCGGCAAATATTTGGTTTTGAATATCCGCTGTTGTGCACCAATTTCAAATTGATATATCTGTACGTCTATTTTCATAGAGTGAGATATACCTTTTGATATTATGTCGATGACATTTACCTATATCAGTGGATGGTTAGGTAAGGAGCATTAAACAGCGGTGTAATTCTTCTTAACCATAAGTACAGTTTTCAACCTACGACACACAGTGAAAGAGTTGTTAGACTCAGCGGACTTATACAGAGTATTGTATGTTGTCCAGTGTCCATTAGGACAGAGGGGTTGGTCCTCATACTATATTATGTTTACTTTTAACTTCTCTAGTTCTTAGACATGTGTTTCGTAGAAACACAGGGTCTAAGTTTTGAGGAGTTATAGGTATTTGAATAGAGTAGAGAACCAGGTGTAACAAGTATCGGGATTCTTCAAAGTGATCGAAGATGTAGATACTTGTGTATGGTATTCAGTTGATAGTAATGACAAGGAGAAATTGCTTCTCTTTCAGGTTACTCATAATTGGAAGCGTTCCTAAGTTGAGTAACGCTGATCGGCCTCCTTCCATTTAGTTGACATGCACTGGAGATAGCTGCATGATTTGAATCTGGTTCAATTAAATCAGTGCCTCTGGTTCTATATTGGATATAGTACAGTTCATATCTTAACATTGTTAAGGTACGGGGAGTTGTTCGGCTTATGATTAAAACCAGACTCTGGATAACTCAAGGCACGTTTCTGTAATGGCTGTTTGTGGGTTGACCCAGGCTATGACGAGGGTTGATTTTCTACCATTAGAAAGATCAATAGTGATATTGTTCTTGACTCGCCACAGTTTTAATAAAAATGGATTTTTTCAAAAACAGTAGTGGGAGTATGGTAGAACTGGAAGTGATTCCAGAACCGCAAACGATTACTGAAGATTTGATAAGGAACCTAAAGATTCAATCTGGTTTGACATTCCATTGGCCACTCCACAGATAAGGTGGGTAACTTCAGGCACCCGAGAGGTACTCCGGTAGCCTCAAGGACGGTGACAGGGAAGTTCTTGTTTACCCACACTTGCCATTGTTGTTGTTCCAGGCTGCGAGACCCGGCAGGAGGATGAGTATAGTGTCGTTCTAAACTAGCTTTAGAAGTGCACATCTATATGACTCTGCCAGAGGGTTGTCGTAGTCAGTGGGAGCAGCGGAAGCATTGGTGGACATCAGGCTTATGTCTATTTATAGACCAAGGCAAAAATAGCGGAGATAGATCATCTATTTCTGATGTGATAGTCATGGGTTTGACGTTATCAGAATAAGGGATGGATCTGTTGAGAAGGTAGTAGGGTGTGATATCCGGATTTTGGATGACATACACAAAGTAGGAAGTGATATTCCTATACTACGATCGGTTATACTTTGGTCGTCACACAGTGGTTTTTCCACATGGGACTTGGACATTATATCAGACATACTGGTTACTAGATCTATGGTTTTAGATCTAGATTTGGGTGGTTTCCCAATCAGGGTACTTTGACAGCATTCTAAGAGTATTTAGAATGGACGACTTCTGGCACGGTAGTGTACGTGCAGGTGATGGAGTCACCCTCTCTAAAGGTGTCTTATAGACTAAAGTAGAGAGGGATGTGCATGATTGGCAGATCACTTGCTTAGGCAATTGAGTCAATCATGAGATGTCAAGTACCACACCAGATATTGTTCTTGCACTAGATGCAATAAGTTGACATTGATCCAATCCTGGAGAAACAGTCGGAAGCAGTTTTAGAACATAAGTGGATGTTCTAGGGATATGATAACGACAGCCTCATTTGGGAGACAGTTATCATTCCAGGCTTCCAAGGTGACATGGACGACAAGGAGGTTGTCAGAGTTATATTTTTCCCTTCTGACGAGGGGCAGTATTCTGGACAGGTGATCCAGGAAGATACTGAGGGAGGCATGGCGCAGGATACTGATTAAGTTCAGTTGACAATACAGTCTAAGAAGTTTGGATTTGGAGTTCATTTATGAGCTAGGTCCTGTCAGACATCCAGACATTCTAAGACAGGTATTGCTCATTTCGGGAGATGGCTTTCTCCGCGAACTTGAGATATAGAGAGAGACATAGAAAGATACTTCAGAGCGGATCCACTCGCTGAGGCTATTCCTCGAACGCAATAGTCTCGCAAATGAGCTTTGTGAGACTGACTAGTAGAGGAGTTGGGTGTTCGGTATCACACGGGCTGTGAGTATGCTACATCGCAATAATTAGCCTTGAGTGCAAGTGGGAGATTGTTGGAGATAGTGCCCTCAGAGTCAATTATTGGGTCACAGGCACGTGATTGCAATGATTGAGGGAGGACCTATCCCGGTACGACAGTCTTACTCGAGATGATAGTATGCTATCTGGTTTACCTTTATCATCGTGTACTGCTTCAGGTGACCTGACAGGTCACTATTGCACGTTGATAGAGCCCCTAGGATTCTTGCTTGACCACCAGCAGTATGAGGGCGATCATATAAGTGGGAGCTGGGGTCTATAAGCACATCCTTAAAAGGTCCCTAGTCGTGGGAGTTTCGAGACAGGGCATCGATTCTCCAGAGTAGACTAGTGTATACAGTCGAGACCCCGACGAGGGGTGGTGGCCGGTCTCACAAGCCACTGGTGTCCGTTGGATCACCTAAGATTTATACAGGTGCTCATTGGGTTATGAGTACACCGGACAGGACTCGCCGGGAACATGCTAGTTGGTCTTATACCTGACGTCAGATAGCAGTTCCCAGGTGACATGTGTACAGGTTAGTTCATCGACCTGGAGATCGTCATTTGTCTCGTGTGAGTTCCCACTGTGCTTTGATTACTACCCTACCACGGCTCAAAGGAGTCGTGCAAACAGGTTTTAGTTGGGTACAGTCCCGAGCCACATGGAGGCAGTGAGCGGATCTTCGGGGGTTCGTCTCTCCCGGTATTGGGGGTGAGGTCGCGCTGTGTCTAGGAGAGCCATTACACGAAGTCCTTGGCCAAGGCAGGAGATTTACTGGTAGGTATTCCAGTAGTATCTCAGGGTGTTCTGGGCTACACTCCGACACGATTTGTACCGCTTTTGGGGGTCTGACTTTTACCAACCCCCTAGGCCCGACATGCGATGCTCATAGACTAACGGACCGGACTGTACGGATATTGTCACTGATAGGCTCAGTAGGGTGTCCGGATGAGTTCGCTCATCGACGTCCCTTTTGGTCAATAGCTGGTGGCCCGTCACGAATTGCCTTTTATACCTCTGACGTGCTAGTGGTTAAATCCACAGCCATTGTATTGACGAGTCTTTAGAGTCCACCACACTTTCAGTTACTCAAGCTTTCGGGCGAAACGCTGTAGAGGCCGTATGGAGATATGGCAGGGTCCGATCAGACACGTGCGGTATTGCACGGGTCAGGATCGGACGGTTTGTACTAGTGGCCGTATGGATATATGGCAGGGTTCGATCTGATACGTGCGGTATTGCACGGATCAGGATCGGACGAGCATTACTAGCCGGCTTTGGTTTAAGCCGGATCCTAGTTTAGTACAGTGTAGATTTTGTCTCATTTGCATTTGTATCCGGACGGAATACAGATGCGGGTGTGTATGCACAGTATCGGGGTTTTCCTGTAATTTATTACGGGACCAGTTTTCTGGAGTTGCCAGTTTGCATTCCGTTCCGGCCGGTTTTCCTTTGTTCTTTCCCGGCCGGACTTTTCTGATGGAGGGTGTTATTTGCAAGTTTGCAAATAACACATTGTGGAGGGGTTTCTTGCAAATGTTTTGATTATAATGGCATCTTTTCTTTTCAACCATCATTTGATTCTCTTTACATCACAAAAGGGTGATTAGAGTTTGATGTGAGTTAGTTATGATGATGTTTGGATATGGTCACCCTCTCTCTTTTCCTGCACTCACCTCCCTCTTGCTTATGTATTCTTTCCTCCACCATTCTAAAATGATAAGGTTGAACACATTTTTGAGAGAAGAAGATGAGAGCTTCATTTTTGAGAGTGTAGCATTTTGATCTCTTTTCATGTTAAGAAAAATGCAAGCACCATTTTTCTTATCTTGATTCCTCCATCATCTTCAAAGGCAACAAAACCCCAAATGAGACATAGCCTCTACCCTACACATTCTACAGCAAATCTTGGACGTGTCGGCCAGCCAACTTCGCGCCCGAGTTGCCTCGGTATTGAGGTGGGAGCCCGTAAAAGATGCAGGCGATGTGGTGCCCTTCCGGCGAGGTGGCGACGACCGGATTTTCCGCAGGAGATCGGGACGACGACGAGAAGACGGGACGACTCGGATCACTCGCTATATCTCTTCCCATCTTGTAGTTGCTAGATCTAGTTTAATGGCCCGATCCTGGGTTTAGTGCGCGGTGGTGCCGGTTTGCTAAGTTCGCAAAATTAAAGTTTATCACCGCTTCCGCATTTGGCCGTCGGTTTGACGGCCGGGGCGCCGCCGTGCACTTACACTAAGTCGGTTGCCGGCAATACGGATGTTGACAACACAGAAGGAGATTATGGCTGATCTTCAGAAGTTCGAGTTGGAGATTGTACTACCGCATTCTTCGGAACAGTTAATGCAATTGCAAGTACAGTCATTCTTGATCGATAATATTAAAGCAGCGCAGTCATACGATCTAAGATTGCAGAAGTTTCAAGAATAAGTAGAAACAGGACTTTGAACCGATCTATTAATTCATGAAGATGGTTCATTATGATATGGTAGTCATCTATGTGTGCCTAAAGGAGAGGTTCATGGAGGAGGCTCATAGTTCCACATATTTCGTACATCTGGGAGGCACAAAGATGTACCGAGATCTACGACAACATTTTTGGTGGGAAGTCATGAAAAGGGAGATTGCTCGTTATGTATCGAAGTGCTTGGTGTGTCAGCAGGTCAAGGCTGAACATCAAAAGGTAGCTGGTTTGTTGCAACCACTTCCGATTTCTCAATGGAAGTTTGAACATATAACCATAGATTTCGTGACAGCTTTACTACGGAGTCCAAAGGGTAATAATGCAATTTGAGTGATTATCAATCGATTGACTAAGACAGCTTATTTTATACCGTTTTGAGTTGCTCAGTCGATGGAGGCTTTGGCAGAGTGGTACATGCAGGAGATTGTGAGATTGCATGGAGTACCTGTGAGCATCATTTCCGATCGCGATACTCAATTTTTATCGCACTTTTAGAGGAGTCTATAGGAAAGTTTAGGGACTCGCTTGAAGTTTAGCACCGCCTATCATCCTCAGACAGATGGCCAGTCAGAAAGAACGATCCAAACTCTTGAAGATATGTTAAGAATGTACATGTTAGACTTCAAAAGTTCATGGGAGGATCATTTGCATTTGGTGGAGTTTTCTTATAATAACAGTTTTCAGGCGACTATACAGATGGCCCCATTTGAAGTATTGTACGTTCGTAAGTGACGCTCACCTATCTGTTGGGACGATATTGGAGAAAGAAGATTATTGGGACCGAATCTTATTGTCCAAACAGTGGAGAAAGTTAACATGATCTGAAATTATATAAAGGCGGCACAAGATCGACAGAAAGTACTCAGGTACTGTCCTCAGACCAGTCATGCTCGGCTACTACATAATATAGTACCCATCATGAAAATATGATACTCAGAAATAAATCAGCCTCAAAAGACGTATCCAATATCACGTGCGTCTGGTGCGCACGGAAATCCAAGTCCAATACAAGTGCCACGGATGTGCACAAAAGCAAAAACTAAGTGCAACGGGTGTGCACGACAACAACATCAAATTCATCTAGAGTGCACGAAAATCTCAACCCAGTGCAACTAACATGCACGAATAAAAATCATAATCAAGTACATCCAGTATGCACAAAATCTCATACCATAAGCCCAATACGCACAAAAATCCAAATCAAGTACGTCAGGTCCGCACAAAAACATCTAGTGCAGTAAAGCGCACGAAAATGAACGTCAAGTGCAGACGCACACAAAAATATAAATCTGGTGCAACAAATGCACGGAATATAATCTGGTGCACTAGGTGCTCGAAAATCCATCAATGTTTCAAATGCGCACAAAAAACACCAAGTGTACCAAGGTATATAAAATTGAAGGGTTCCCTAGCATGGAAGCAAAGTTTCGGGAGGCATCTTTCATGCCATATTAAAATTTTGCCGTTCTAGCTAACCCTAACTCTAGAATCGTATAATAGAAATCGACGGAAAAGTAAATGCAAACACTTTGCAAGTCTAGTGCGCAAGGAATATAACCTTTGTAGACCGATCCTTCACTTCAATAGTTCCGTGTAGTAGTCCATTCGCTGCGATCGTGAACTCCGGACTATAGAGTGGCTCCCATGAAGAAACGAGTATGCTTGCTTCGATGTCCTCGAGGCCGAAGATGATCTACGTCGAGGAGACACTAACCCAAGCTATCTCTTCACTAATTGCGGAATTAGTGAAGCAAACACCCTATACTAAATGGCAAGTAGTAGAGGATGATGAAGTAGGAAGTGGGCTCACTTTAGATTTGATTTTCTCACATTTTTTCTCATACCTCCATTGAAGCTAGAAAGCTTTTTTGAGGAGGAAGAAGAAGAAGAATGAACTCATTATATGAATTAATCCAAATGAATTATTGCAACCATAGGTGAGTTAAGCCATCATGCTTAACTCATGTAGAGAATAAACCAAAGACTAAGGTTAAGGGTTGGGTTAACAAAATACCCTAAGGAATGATAAAAGAGTGGACTTTGTCAATATTCTACAAGCTTCTTCCAAGCTTGAAAATATTGACTAAGTCTTTTCTCTTTTGTGATAACTTA
Source organism: Agapanthus africanus (assembly GCA_030015575.1). Taxonomy (NCBI): domain Eukaryota; kingdom Viridiplantae; phylum Streptophyta; class Magnoliopsida; order Asparagales; family Amaryllidaceae; genus Agapanthus; species Agapanthus africanus. The sequence goes on along the minus strand of CM057338.1, from coordinate 973,274,457 downwards.
AGCAATAAATAAAACCCTACTTAACCCTAGCATGGTATAAGTCTCATACACCCATCTTGCTTGTATTATCAAGCATGACACAATGCATTTACATAAATATACATATTACATATATACAATGTGCACATCTAGTGAGAAAAGAAATCTTAAGTGAGATAATACTAGTTAATGTAATGTAATATATCAAATATATAATTATACATTAGATTATCAAATCAACTCTTGATTTAATAATCCAGCTATATTACATATAACCGACTAATATCATATGTAACAACTTATCGAATCAACACTTGATCCGATAACCCGGCTATATCGCATATAACCGACCAATGTCATAAATCGCAAGAATAGAATACGGTATCTCATATCGTATTAATCTCGGTCCCGTACATATCACATATGTGCTCCTATTCCGTTTCACTTGTGCCAGGAAACCCCTGTGTAGGACTCTAAAGTCTCGTCAATACGCCGGCAGTAGGTGTTGATCATATCAAACACCCACAAGCCGCAAGCGGTCTGCTAAACGTAACGACCACCCGGATATTGAGCGATCAGAAGATCAACAAGCAAGCCTGCTTACACTCCTACGAATCCAACCAGTAACACTATCGTATAGTCCGGTCTCTTCGTCTGATATGTCGCATATCTTGTCTAGGGGTGCTAAACGTCAGACCCCAGTAACTCGATAAGTCATGCCGATATGAGGCTCATAACGGGTCAAGAAACTACTGGTAACACTTACCAGTAAATCTCATAAACAGCCCTAGCCAGGGACTTCCTGTTATAGCCAATCGAGCACAGCGCAACATCCACTCCCAATACCGGGAGAGACGAAACCCCTCCTATCGCTCATTGCCTCCATGTGATTCGGGACTGTACCCAAAAGCCACCGTTTTGCACGTTCTCTTGAATGTGGTAAGGTAGAAATCAAAACACAGTGGGAATCACACAAGACTCTATGACAATCTCGGGTCTACAGACTAACCTGTACCAGTGTCACCAGAGAACTGCCATCTGACGTTAGGTATAATACCATCTGGGAGTTCTCGGCGAGTCTGTTCAGTGTACCCGGTCTCCACTGAGCACCCGTATACTGTCTTTGATGTCAAACACTAATGAATATGTGACCATCCATTGCCCATCTACATGGGTCGAGAAGTTATACGCTAGTCTACTCTGGTATATCGATGCCCTGTCTCGATACACCCTCGACTAGGAATATTTGAAGGATGTACTTAATGACTACTCTGTCCCCACTAGTATGATCTGCATCATAGTCCTGGTAGTCAAGTACTCATCTTAAGGGCTTTATCAATCTTCTCCGCCGAATATGGGAGACGGGACCGCGTAGGTTCGTCTTGCCTGAATTTGGGGGCAGATGCTATTTGGTTTTATCCGTCCACCTCTTCGAAAATGCTAAGTTGATTTATGACACTGTGTATCGAAGGTTTGGACAGATGCGGCCGTTGTAGCAGACTTCATCAGATTCCCCCTCGTTTGAGGGATTTTTGATTGTGGGGACGCTCTTCCCTGCAAGCACAAGCCACTGCAGTTAATTACGTTACCGCATCGCGGTAACCACTTTCTCCTTCTCCAGATGGTCACTTCGTGTCGTGTGTGTTTGTTTTGTTTTTTTTTACCCGTGGATGTATACGGAGACTAATTTATGTTGTCGCCCGTAGGGCGTGGATTAGTCCAAATCCGTATTTTCTTAGATTTGGGTTTTGGGTTGGGTTTAAGGATGCGTTAGTCTCATTTGAGACTAAGATCAACTTAAACGTTTGTTGAGAATACGTTAGTCTAATTTTAGACTAAGATCAACTCAACAGTATCATTTAGATCCAACAAAAGAGCATTTGGGCACTATTATTTTAGTTTAGAGACATTGCGGTCCATTGAGTGTCTGGTTGCCGGGACCCGCCACCTCTCTGAAGACGTTGAAGAATTACAACGATATATATCAGAGGTGTGAGCAGATGTACCCATGAACCAGTGTCAGTTAAGGGATCTGTAGTTGGATTGATTTAAGGATCGTTAACCTCGTTTGAGATTAAGATCAATTTAAATAGTTTTTAAGGATACGTTAGTCTTATTTTAGGCTAAGATCTACTTAACGGGATCATTTAGATCTAACAAAAGAGCATTTGGGCTCTATTGTTTTAGTTTAGGGACATTGCGGTCCATTGGGTTTAAGGACATCATAGTCCATGAAGTTTAAAGACATCATAGTCCATAGTTTAAAGACGTCATAATCTGTAAAGTTTAAAGACATCATAGTCTTTGAGTTTAAGGACCCCACAGTCCATAAAGTTTAAGGACATCATAGTCCAGTTTAAAGACGTTATAGTCTGTAAAGTTTAAAGACATCATAGTCTATGAGTTTAAGGACCCCACAGTCCATGGTAGTTTAGAGACATCATAGTCTGTAAAGTTTAAGGACATCATAGTCCATGAGTTTAAGGACCCCACACTCCATGGTAGTTTAGAGACATCATAGTCTATAAAGTTTAAGGACATCATAGTCCATGAATTTAAGGACCCCACAGTCCGTGGTAGTTTAGAGACATCATAGTCTGTAAAGTTTAAGGACATCGTAGTCCATGAGTTTAAGGACCCCACAGTCCGTGAACTATCTGGCTGTAGGGACCCGTCACCTCTCTGAAAACGTTGAAGGATTACAACGACACATATCAGAGGAGTGAAGAGATATACCCTTGAACCAATATTGGTTGGAAGATCTGTAGTCCAATTTGGGACTAAGATCAAAGATTTATGAGCATACGGGCTCAATTAATCTGACTGAGGGATTTCTGGCCAATTTGGGCTCGGTCCACTTAGTCAAAATGTTAAACATTTAATTGGGCTCAGTCTTTTTCATTTAACAATGCTGAGTATTGATTTGAGCTTTGACAACTTTTTGTCGCTTATTGAGTGTTGAGCACTCATCATAGCTCTGGGACTTTATTTATAGAACAATTTATGTTCCTTCAGCGCACACGTGAGGAGCACGCGGTGCGCCAGATTTAGAGTGCTAAGGCGCTTTATGTGAGATAGCGCACACGTGAGGAGCACGTGGTGCGCTTAGCGCCAGTAAATGATTGCAGAGCACTCTTGTTTGAAAGAGCGCACACGTGAGGAGCACGTGGTGCGCTTGGCGCTGTGCGCCAGTCAATGAGCACAGAGCTCTTCTTGTGAAATAGCACACACGTGAGGAGCACGTGGCGTGCTTAGCGCTATGCGTCAGACTATGAGCGCAGAGCTCTTATTATGAAATAGCGCACATGTGAGGAGCACGTGGCGCGCTTGCCGCTGTGCTCCGAACTTGGAGCGTTAAGACTCTGCAGCGCTTTGCGCTAGATTTAGAGCGTTGAAGCGCTTCTTTTAATTGGAGCGCTAGGGTTCTGTAGCGCTGTGCGCTAGATTTGGAGCGCTGAAGCGCTTCTTTTGGGTAGCTTTGTGCTTTGAGAATTAAATTCTTTCTTATAAGAGATTTTGTCTCATGGATCTAAGAACAAAGTTCTTATTTTATAGGAGATATTTCAATCTCTTATGTTCTTGGTGAAAGGCTTTGCCTTTATGGATCTATGATCCCAAGAGAATTGAGTTATTCTTCCTTTTTTTTATAATAAGATGTTATGATCTCTTTTGTGAAAGACAATTCTCTTATAGATCTATGATCTAGCATAAGATTTAAGTTCGTTTTCTGACGAGATGCTTTGATCTCTTTGTTTTTACCTTGAGGAAAGTCTTCTTCTGCCGAGTGCTTGCTTTTCTCTATGAAATTTCTCAAAATTTATGGGGGGGTCTCTCTATGCATGACTTGAAGTCTTGGGTCCTTTATATAGTGAAGGCTGATTTGTTGAATCGGTTGAAGAGATCTTTTTTTTAATTGATTTGGGGATTTCCCCACGTTGGATCTTTGATCCTAGGGCTTCTGTTTTACAGAAGACAGTCTTCTTATTTTTAACAAGATTGGGAAATCTTTCCCCATATAGAATTCATTCTGTATTTTGGTGATTTTTAATCACCATTGGATCATTGATCCAACGGTGCTATGATTTTCAGAGCATAATCTTTCCTGTTTGAAAAGATTCTGAGGAATGTTTCCCTAACAGAATTTTATTATGGTCAATTGATGATTTTTAATCATGTTCGTTGGATCTTTGATCCAAGGGCCGAGAACATTTTATTCTATCACTAGCGCTCACGTGCTTTGCACGTGGTGCGCTGCTTAGAGTGCAGCACTCTTAGCGCTAGCGCTCACGTGCCTTGCACGTGGTGCGCTGCTTAGAATGCAGCGCTCTTAGCGCTAGCGCTCACGTGCTTTGCACGTGAGTGCAACGCTCTTAGCGCTAGCGCTCATATGCTTTGCACGTGAGCGCTATCTCAGAGTCTTTGACTCTCAGCGCTGGCGCTGCTATGAAGCGCTACTTCATTTCAAATTTTAAAATTTGAATAGAGTTTTGCTCTGATTGGAGAAACAAATACCCCCCACCGTTGCGCTCATGTGGCTCACACGTGAGTGCAGCGGTGGCAGCATCTATGCCATTCGATCAACTTGGAAGTTGAAACGGCTCTTAGTACCTATAAATAGGACCCTTGGCCTTTGAGATGATCTCTGTTCATCTTCTTGTTTGTTTTTCTGAGAATTAATTCTCCCTCAGAGCCATGCTCTTTCCCTTAAGAAATTTCCTAAGAGTCAAAACTCTGCCCAACTTAGGTAAGAATTGAACTTTTTAACAGAGCTTTGCTCTCCTTAGATCATAGATCTAAAATATATATCTTTAGGGTTTTACCCATTAACAGAGCCATGTTCATCTTTATATCACAGATCTAAAAACTTTAGGGTTTTTATCCAGAGCCATGCTCATCTTTTAGATCAGAGATCTTCAAGATATAATCTTTTTATTTTAGGGTGATTTTAACCTATGGACCGGAACATTGTTCATGAAGAACTCTTAGAGTTCACAGATCTTGAAGATCTCAGAATTTTTAATTCATTAAAAGCTTTATTTTAAGTTTTCTGATGGGTTATTCCATCATTTTTATAGAGCATGGCTCTTTAGAATTTCTCTTGAGGAATTTTTATTCCTTCATCATTAATTATGACAGATGTCATATCTGTTGAAGAGTACTACTCTCAAGGGAGATTTACTCCTTGGCCCGAGGAGTCACTCATTAAATGAGAATCCTTTTTAGGATTTCTCCTTTATTTGCATAAATTTGAATTTGTTTGGTGCCTTGATCAGAACTTGTTCTCTCCATGAGGATATTAAGAGTTGTTTCAATCCCCGTGTCTGTTTCAATAAGCATTTTCTCGATCAGTGTGTCCACTAAACTCTCACTGATTTTCCTTTTCAGACGTTATGGCCACTCATCTGTATGATCTTGATGAGATTATTTCTTATGGAGACATTCGCGCACTAGGCCGCTGCCAGAACCAGGAGTTTACAAATGCTCAGTGCGCCGAAATCATGCGCCGCTTTGATGAATACAATGATCGACTGCTTCCTCGTCGTTCCGCTCTTTTGAAGCTCATTGTGAGAGCGATCTAGGAAGCACTTCCTTTATTATATGACGGCATGCCGTTTAAAGCATTGGATGGCGCCGAAGATAAGGTACACTCAGTGTATCTGATGGGCCTAATCTCAAAGAAAAGACGAGACAATCTTGTTGATATTCTGCATCAAACTTTTCAACTGGCGATGATAATTGCTGCCTATCGAAGGACGGAGGACTTCAGTGAGGACCCTGACGCTTGTGATCGTGAGAGGAAGCATACGAGAATGGTCCGAGAGGCCCGAAACATTTTAGATGGCCTAACTTTTGAATTTCTCAATCCATGTCCTGGATTTGATGTCTTGCCATTGTAAACATTTTAATGATGTTTTTGTTTACCGTTTTCATCACTATAAGAATCTTCTGAAGTATGAATAATAAACTTTTCGTTTCTGTACGTTTATTTTATGCATTAAACCTTTTTCGCACATACATGAATGGGTACGCTTCGAACGCTTAATTGGATACGAATAAGATGTTCACTTTACTGTCTTGCATAGTGTGTGGCTGACGTTCGTATGTTACGCCTTTTTTGTTTTATCTTGGCGCAAAGCAGTTTACGCCTTCTTTCTTTGCTGTGTTGTCGCCATGTGATTTTAGCAAGTGTGGCCTGTAGATAGTAGGTAGCTGTCCATCTTGGACTCTTTGCAGGGTAGCGATGGCTTAGGAAACATGTTCAGATCTGCTGCCTAAGACTTTTCAATTTTATGAGTCATGAGGGTCTCATAAAGATTTTTCTCCCTACGAGTCGAGAGGATCTCGTAGGTGTATTTTCTCCTTAAGAATCGTGAGGATTCCTAAGTGTGTTTTTCTCTCGAGAGTTGTAAGGATCTCTCAAGAGAATTTTCCCGCTTACAAGTTGAGAGGACTCGCAAGTGGTTGTTTCCCTCCTTGTCAATATTCGGCTTCGGAGAGTGTGGCCCGTGAATAGTATGCAAGCGCCCATCTTAGACTAACTTGCAAGGCCCCAGTGCTTAGGAAACAAGTCCTTATCCCCATTGCCTTAGGCTTTTTTCACGAGTCAAGATGAATCGAGAAGTTCTTGCAAGGACACTTATTTCCTCACAAGTCGAGAAGTTCTCACAAGAATGTCCTAACGTCACAGTTAACCTCTGCTCTTTACGACAAAGGTCCGTTAGGGTATATGGTACTAGGGTTTTTTCCGTCGTACCGTCGCGTTAGCTGATGTATTCCTCGATAGGCAATCTTTACGCTGCTGTTCGAGTAGCCCCGTGACTGTCGTGTCTCTGATCCCTTTGGGGGCTGGACAAGACATCTTCAAGTAATCTTCCTAGGCAATTTGACCGTTGGAAGAGCAAGCGTTAGGAATTTTGCCATGCCGTTTTTTACTTGAGGTTAGGCTCAGTTTGAGGAGCCCTGATGAGTCATAACCACTCCGTGCTGGTGTGGGATGATCTCCGATAGTCTTTCAGGTTTTATTTGAGTTACCGTCAAGACCCTGAAGTTAGGAATTTGGCCTTCGCTTCCTTTGCTGGCATTGTGTCTATTGTAACGAGACGAATGTCGCAGTTGTCTCTAGGTTGTTTGTGAACCGTCGAGATTTGGAACCAGGGACTCTGCCGTGGCTCTGCTTTGCTGACGTTGCGTCTGTTGTAACGAGACGAATGTCGAGGTGGTCTCTAGGTTGTTTGTGAACCGTCGAGATTTGGAACTAGGGACTCTGCCATGGCTCCGCTTTGTTGACGTTGCGTCTGCTGTAACGAGACGAATGTCGAGGTGGACTCTAGGTTATCTGTGAACCGTCGAGATTTGGAACTAGGAACTTTTCCGTGGCTCCACTTTGCTGACGTTACGTCTGCTGTAACGAGACAAATGTCGAGGTGGTCTCAATGTTGTTTGTGAACCATCGAGATTTAGAACTAGGGACTCTGCCGTGGCTTCGCTTTGCTAACGTTACGTCTGCTGTAATGAGACGAATGTCGAGGTGGTCTCTAGGTTGTCTGTGAACCGTCGAGATTTGGAACTAGGGACTCTGCCATGGCTCCGCTTCGCTGACGTTATGTCTGCTGTAACAAGATGAATGTCGAGGTGGTCTCTAGGTTGTCTGTGAACCGTCGAGATTTGGAACTAGGGACTCTGCCGTGGCTCCGCTTTGCTGACGTTACGTCTGCTGTAACGAGACGAATGTCGAGACGGTCTCTAGGTTGTATGTGAACCGTCGAGATTTGGAACTAGGGACTCTGTCGTGGCTCCGCTTTGCTGACGTTACGTCTGCTGTAACGAGACGAATGTCGAGGTGGTCTCTAGGTTGTTTGTGAGCCGTCGAGATTTGGAACTAGGGACTCTGCCATGGCTCCACTTTGTTGACGTTGCGTCTGCTGTAACGAGACGAATGTCGAGGTGGTCTATAGGTTGTTTGTGAACCGTCAAGATTTGGCTCTCTTTCTGATGGAGCCTGGTGGGATGATATGGTTCCCTCTTTGTTTGTGCCCCTGGATTGTATACAGTGATCGATGTGATCTCACCTGTAGGGCAAAACTTTCATTTCATATATTTTTTTGTTTTTCCCGTGATGCTCTAACATTTCAGCTTTTATATCGAGAAAATCGCGATTGCCCAATCATTTTGGCTATTTTTCGCGGTGCCCAATCATTTCAGCTATTTTTTCTTTTTAGTTGCTGCTTTTTATTGCGAGTTGCCCAATCATTTCGGCTATTTTGTATGCATATATTTTACTTGATGATTTTGTTGCAAGTTGCCCCATCATTTTGGCTATTTTATATGCATTTTTGGCTCGCTGATTTTTATCGCGAGTGTGGAATTTGGAATCTGGTACTAGTTTTAGCATCAGCATCGCTGCGACTGGAATATTGCCAGGGGCGAATCATCATTTGTCATGAAAGGACTTAGAATTTGATACCGATGTAGGCATCAGCATCGCTACAACTGGAATATTGCCAGGAGCGAATCATCATTTGCCCTTGTCGGTTAGAACAAAGGTGGCTTAGCAAACATGGTTAGAATCCTGTCGACTGAGGGTTCTGACTTAATGAGCCGTAAGGGTCTCATAAAGGTGTTTCTCCCTATGAGTCGTGAGGATCTCATAGGTGCGATTTCTCCTTAGGAATCGTGAGGATTCTTAAGTGTATGTTCTCTTGTAAGTCGTAAGGATCTTGCAAGAGTGTTTTCTCCTTGTAAATCGAGAGGACCTACAAGTGTTTGTTCGCCATATGAAGATATCCCTCGTCAGTGGTGGGACTCTATTGGGGAAATGTTTATTCGTGCCCGTGGATTACATACAAGGGTCAGCATTGAACCGCTTGTAGGGCAAAATTGGGGTGTATGACGGCTTAAGAACAGGTTCCGATCCCTGTAGCTTAAGGCTTTTGAATTCTATGAGCTGTGAGGGTCTTAAAGGAGAATTCTCCTTACGATTCGTGAGGATCTCATAAGTGTAATTTCTCCTTAGGAATCGTGTGGATCCCTAAGTGTGTTGCTCCCTTGTGAGTCGTAAGGATCTCACGCAGGTATTTTCTCCTTACAGGGTCGAGAGGACCTTGCAAGTGTCTTTTAATGAGATTGCGCCCTTTCGGGTTTTCACAAACTCACCGGTAGTCCTGCTGTTTTTACTCACGGAGCCCTTTCAGGTTTTCATCCGTGCCCATCTCGCTTATAGATGTACCATTTTTTTTGCGTCAGCCTTGGGATGCTGTGGTCCATAGTAGTTTATAGACGTCTCGGTCAGTAGATAGTTTTAGGACATTGCGGTCCAGGATTGCCATATTTAAGGCAAATTTCTAGTTTACGAACTTTTTGGTCCGTTGCTAGTTTAGGGACGTTTCGGTCCGTAGTTAGTTTATGGATGTTTCGGTCCATTGTTAGTTTTAAGACATCTCGGTCTGTTGTTAGTTTACAGATGTTTCGGTCCATCGCACGGTTTCGAGGCGAGGTTTCGCCAAATACTACTTATAGAGTTCAGACCTGGGAAGATAGCGAGCGGACATAGGCATCGCCATCTATCGTTGACGTAGGCTATGACTCGTCAGGCGTAGTATTTCTTCAAGAAACGGTCGTTTATTGGCCTGAAGGGTCTTTCGCCATGCATATCCATGAGCAAGTAAGCCCCACCCTGGTAGACTTTGTCTATGATGTACGAGCGTTCATAGTTTGGCTCGAATTTCCCCCGTTTGACACAATTGGGGATCATAGATCTCTTTGCCACTAGCACGAGTTCTCCTTAGCGGAATGTTCTCGGCCTAGTCAATCTCTCGTAAGAGCGTGTCATCTTTGCTTTGTAAGCTTTCAAGTTTTGCTGCGCCATGAGCCGGGTTTCGTCAAGGGCATCGAGCTCCTCAAGCCGAAGATGAGCATTCTCTTCGTCTGTCAGCTCATAGTGAACCGCCACTCGTAGGGAGGGTAGCTCTATCTCCATAGGGAGTACCGTTTCAGTGCCGAATACCAATGCATACGGCAGTGTATTCGTGGCCATTTTGAACGTGGTCCGATAAGCCTAAAGAGCTTCATGCAGTCTTTCGTGCCAGTCTTTTTTATTTCGGGACACCGTCTTTTTTATGATCTTCATTAAGGTCTTGTTGAAAGTCTCAGCCAGACCGTTAGCTCGAGGATTGTAGACCGAAGAGTATCTCCAGTCTATATTATGCTGCTGTGCGAAGCGGCTGATTTTGTGGCTTCTGTAGGCCGGCCCGTTATCGGAGATAATCCTTCGCGGAGTGCCGAACTGATAGATGACGTGTGTCTTGAAGAAATGGAGAATATTCTCCGTCTTTACTTCTCTTAGTGGTACTGCTTCTTCCCACTTGGAGAAGTAATCGGTTGTCGCCAATATGATTTGATGTCCTCTGGACGATGCTGGTTCAATGGGCCCAATTATGTCAGTTCTCCACATTTCGAACGGCCAGCTCGCCACCGTTGGGTGTAGCGGGTTTGGATGCTGGTGGATGAAGTCTCTATGAATCTGGCACGAATGGCACTGCTTCGCATATTCGAGGCAGTCTTGGATCATTGTGGGCCAATAGTAGCCCATCCTTTTGATCTTTAGTTTCATCTTCAGCCCGGCTTGGTGAGAACCGCAGAGTCCGTTGTAAGTTTCTTGGACGACTTTCCTCGCTTCTTCTGGTCCCAGGCATCTCATCCATAAAGAGTCGAACGATCTCTTATATAGCGTGTCATTGACGAAGGCGAAAGACAGAGCTCGTTTCATGAGCTGATGTCTTGAGGACGCATCTTCAGGTGTTCGATGGGATTTGAAGTAGTCTATAAAGACTTCTCTCCAATCCTTGACCTTTTCCTGGTCCTCTATCTGTAGGGCTGCTTGCTTGGTCGCTTCCTTTTCTTCAGACGACTTCGGAGATATTTCTACCGGTGCGGGATCCCGACGGCTTTGCATAACGATCCTTACGTCATTGAGATTTTTATCAGCCAATTCTTTAGCGAGCTTAGCTAATGCATCCGCCTTGCTATTTTCTGCGCGTGGTATGCTTTCCAGGGCGTAGGAAGGGATTTGAGTCAGCAGTTGTTTCACTCTCTCACCGTACTTTACCAACCCTGGTTTGCACATTTGATAGTCGCCATTTACTTGACTAACGACCAGCTGGGAGTCTCCGTATATGAGGAGGTTTTCGATTCCTATGTCGACAGCGATCTCAAGACCTGCTATCAAAACTTCATATTCGGCTTCATTATTTGTCCTCGGCTCTGTTAGGGAAAAGGCAAAGCGCATTATCCCTCCTTGTGGAGTCACGAAGATAAGGCCCGCCCTTGATTTGATTATAGGGGTGTTATGTTGTCGCTTCTTCATGGAAGATGCCCCATCAAAGTAGAGTTCCCATCGGGTGTTACTCTCTCCTTTCTCCCCATTGATCGTTTCAAACGCGTGGTCGTCTGGCAATTCGCAATTTAGAGGTGAATCGGCAGGTATAGGATGCTCGGTGAGGAAGTCAGCGATGGCCTGGCCTTTCACTGCCTTGAGGGGTCGGTATGTTATCGAGAATTCCATCAAAAGGAGGCCCATTTAGCGAGCCGTCCCGTTAGTATGGCTCTTGACATCAAATATTTGAGAGGATCCACTTTTGATATGAGATGGACCTCATCTGCCAAAGCATAGTGTCTGAGCTTCGTTATTGCGAAGATTAACGCCAGGCAATGTTTTTCAATTGGAGAGTAATTGTTTTCTACCCCCAGGAGAACTCGGCTCAAATAGTAGAGGGCTCTCTTCTTCCCTTGGTCATTTTCCTATGCCCATAGTGCGCCTAAGGAACCTTCCAGGGCTGTTGTGTACAGGATGAGAGGCGTTCCCTTGATCGGAGCGGTCAACACCGGCGGATTCTGCAGGTATTGCTTGATTTCGTCCAGTGCGTTTTGGCATTTGCGATCCCAAACGAACGGAGTCCCCTTCTTCATTAGATGACTGTAAGGGCGGCATTTGACGGAGAGGTTAGTTATGAACCGTTGGATATATGCGAGATTTCCTTGGAGAGATCGCAGTTGCTTGAGAGTTCTTGGCGAAGGTATTTCCATAATCGCCTTGATCTTTGATGGATCTATTTTAATGCCTCGATGTCGTATGATGAACCCTAGAAATTTGCCCGAGAAAACTATGAACGCGCATTTGAGAGGGTTCATCTTCAGGTTGAATTTCCGAAGACGTTGGAATACCACCTTTAGATGCTCCCAATGCTCCTCGTGTGATTTTCTTTTTACCATGAGGTCGTCAATATATCATTCGACGACTTCATGTATGAGGTCATCGAAGATCTTCGTCATGGCCTTCTGATAGGTAGCGCCGGCGTTCTTCAAGCCGAAAGGCATCACTTTGTAGTAGAATATGCCCAGAGGAGTCCGGAAAGCGGTATGCTTCTGGTCTTCGGGATGCATTTTTATTTGATTATACCCTGATGAGCCGTCCATGAAGGAGAAGACTTCGTGAGTGGACGTGTTGTATATCATCAGCTCGGTTACCGGTACGGGAAAATCATCCTTCGGACAGGCTTTGTTAAGGTCCCGAAAGTCCACGCAGATGCACACTGTCCCGTTTTTCTACATCACTGGGATGATGTTAGCGATCCAGTCAGGGTACTGCACTTCTTGGACGAAGCCGGAGTCGATTAGCTTCTTGACCTCGGAGTTGATACTCATCTCAAATTCGAGTCGCATTCTTCTTGGCGCTTGTTTGACCGGCTTAACGTCTGGAGAAATCGCCAATTTGTGGACGGCTATTTCTGGATCTAATCCCGGCATCTCGGAATAGTTCCATACGAAGCAATCTTTATACTGCATGAGCACGTCCTTGAGCGTAGCCACCTTTTCTTCAGACAATAGCTCACTTACGAACGTCGGCCGTGGGTCTTTTGCCGTTCCCAAGTCGATTTTTCCGAGGTTATCTGCAGTAGTATGTATCCCATCTTCCAGCTCTTTTGGCGTCGGTGGAAACTCTGAGATCACTTCGTCATCATCGTTTTCGAAGCACCGGGAGAGGTCGTCCATATTCTCGGGCCTTCCTTCTTCTGTCAACGTTATTATGTGACAGGTACGAGACCCTTTCTAAGACCGATGTTGATCTGGTTCTACTCTCGCTGCATAGGTGGCTTTTGGTTTATGCTTCTGTGGCGGGGTTACCCTCTAACTGCTGGATAAAGCGAACCTTCCTAGTTGATACTGGTCTTCAATCTAGTCTTTGAATGTGAAGCAATCTTCAAGAGGATGTCCTATCACTCGGTGATAGAAGCAATAATCTCGATGGGAGGCTTGTCTGCTTGTTCAGGGTGCTTGGACTCCGGGAGTGTCATCATCTGATGTTTCATGACAAGACTGAATATCGTTCTTTTCTTGTCTTGGGGAAAAGAATATGCTCGACCCATCTTCTTTATAAGAGACGGATCTCGGCTGCTCAATTTTCGATCGCAAGGCTTCTTGGACCCGCTTTGCTGCTGTAGAACGTTTTTTCGTTCTTTAGCTTGTTTCTACCTCTGCGTCGGGTCTTCCGTATGATAGGCTGGAGACGAAAGGCATCATCATTTTCGTAGCCTGCTGAAGGAGGCGTTGCGTCCTGGTTTTTTCATAGATGGCCATTTCGCTCTCTTGATTGGCTTTGCTTTTCTGACGGGCTTCGTTCAGGAATACGTCAATCATCTCGTCTGACGGTCCTAGGAGTTCTGGTTCGGGATCTGCCCCCGGTTTCTCTGTATCAGGAGCTTTTTCACCATCTACTGACGAGTGAGAGATCACGTGGCAGCTTGCCACGTAATCTTCAGGTTTGTCTAACTAGTCTTCTCCTTCATCTTCATCGCCATCTTTATCTTCAAGGATGTGGTTGAGAAACTCTTGGAGTGTGACCGAGGTTCGCGCCTTCTGGTTATATTCCTCCAGCGTGTCAATATGCTTTTGTAGGTCCGTACGCTTGTCATCAGGCTGTGCAGGCTTCTTGACCTTCTTCTTCTTCTTCGAAGACTTTGATGGCTGGGCCTGAGCGTTTTGATTATCGCTACCAATTCTTGGAGTCAGGCACGGCTTCAGCATTCCCTCAATGATCTCGGGTTCCAGCAGACTTTTCCACCTGATTGCCGGGCATATTTGGAGATCCTTCGGCATTCTTTTCGTCTTGGCTGAAAGAGCGACCTCCCATGGAGTTTCTTCTATAAAAGAGCATGATGCCTCCGGTGTGTCCCCCCTTTTAAGAGCATGCGGCTGAGGCGGGCTTACTTACCAATTCTTAGACAGTGCGAATTTGCTCTGTTGGTATTGGTCCTCAATCTAGCCTTTGAAGACAAAGCAATTTTCGATTTGGATGGCCTACCACTTGGTGATAGGGGAAATAATTAGGATTATTAGCCTCACCGGGTTGCAATGGGTGTTTTGGATCCGGTAGGGTGATGAGCCTGTTGCGCACCGCCAACTCGAACAGTCTTCTCGTCTTATCCAGAGGAAATGAATAAGGGCGTTTTAGCCTCTCGTTGAAGAGTCGCTGTATATCACTTTGGCGATCAACTGGTTTCGGATCACTAGGCTGTTATTGAGCATTGGCGACGAAGGTCGCTTTCCCCTTCCCCTTTGATTTGAATGATAGGTTTTACGATCAAAGAATATTTTTTACCGCAATCAAGAATGGCGTCGCTTGGTAGCTAGCCAGTGAGTACGGGTCGGTCCACAGAGATATTGTGTATTTCCTGATTGTTCTAACGAGTTAATTCCAAATGGTGTTGGTTGATTATCACTAAAAACTAAAGTTGATTTAGACTAGGATTAGAATCTTGCTAGGGTTAGGTTTAGGTTAAGTTTGGAAATTAAAGATTTCCCACCGCTTTCAATGCCCTGATTTAGATCAATTTAGGTGTTATGGTAATAATTAATAAAGGGGATTTGTACCATCGGGGAGAAACGATATTTTTTCCTCTAGGTTCTTGTCCTTCCTTTCTTAATTCTTACCCTAACCTCCATGGAAAACATACACAACCGGTCTTTTAAACTACGGTATCACCGCTACCTCATGGGTAGGGTGCCGTAGGGAGCAGTGTGTGTATGTATGCATGAAGTCCTATGAATTATTATGTGATGGGCAAGAAAGTGGTGAGAGATTTTCATCTCTCAAACCTTCCCTATTCCTAACCCTAACAAGTTAGGAACTACTCACTCATTAGGGAATTGATTAATATGTTCTAAACTAATTAAGTACGGCAGATAATAAAATCTATACTAGGGTAGAAAATAAATTTAAGAACTACGGCAGATAATAAAAAGCTTACTTTATTTGATGGCTCTCTCCAAACATTTACACCGAATTAAAATTCTGAATAGATGAAATAAAGAGAGGTATACCTCAAAAAGAGGTTTAGGGCTTCTATTTATAGATCATAGAAACCCTAGGGTTACATTCGATTCATATCTGCATTTACAATTTTACCCCTAAGAAACCTAGTCAACGCACCGCCACGCCGCTATGAATTGCCACTGACACGGGCTTATTATGGCCATGGAACCACGGCCAAAACCCATGTTTGGCCGTGGATCCGCGGCCATATAGAGGGCTTGTGGGCTCAATTTTCTGTGTCTTCTGTCTGTTTCTGTTGTCTTCTGTTTTCTTCAGTTGGTTCTTCAGAATGTCTTCTAGTTCTCTTTCAGATTTCCACAGTGAATAATGTCGTGGATTTTACTGTTTGCTTCGTGTTGAAGTCTTGAACCTTGCGCCGCCTTTGTGCTTTGTGAACTTGTTCATTGATCTTCATTGTCCTTCAAAATGTAAGCATGATCAAGATTCCACCATTTATCGGTCGTAGTCTCACTTTTGTATCATCTTTTCATCGATTTCACTGTTTTTGTTCCGAGAACCTGTAACCTGCAACTATGTAGCAGACATGGATCAAAAGCACCTGTTTATTTGTAAAATGAATAAGAATGGGGAATATAATAATGCAAAATTATGATATGAACACCCTTCTCGTTTCGAGACTCCATTTTCGAGGAAGACGGTCTATGGCCCATCTGATCCATTTGGGCCAGCATGTCAATCAAGGCCTGGAAGGTAGTTGGCTTGAAGAACATCATGAACTGGGATTTGGTCGCCTGCGGATCAAGAGTACCCACGAACATGCCTACCGCAGGCGCTTCTTCGATGCGCTGCTCGCATTTCAACCATAGATTCCACCACCTATCGCGTACTGCACCCATGTTTCGCCCGGCTTCACCCTGGCGTTAATTAATGCTGTGATGGGGGTGCGTTCGCTAGCGCTTGCGAACCTTTGTGTAAACAGTAACTCCATTTCTGCAAATGTCTTAACAGAGTCATTCGCAAGCGCTAGCGATAATATCCCTATCAATGATAATTTCTTGATCTCCCCATTGCAATTTAATAAACCCAAATTGGTTGAGGCACCCATCCTCCATACACTCGTAAAATTGAGTGACTAATTCCGGCAATGCATACGCATAAGGGTGATTGTATATTAAATAGTTCCAACCCCTACGCGCGATTTCGTTCGCAAAATAACTACCGTACAGCTCGTGTGAAAATACTTGTGAAAAATCGCGTTCTAGCTGCATGCTGTGTGCCATTGGGTGTTCTACAGATCTAACAAATATAAGAAACAGAGATGTTCTGAGAGATTGTACCTCCCCTGAAAATTTCAGGGGGCGACGACTGTAGGCGGCGGCAGAAGCGCGCTGGAGACCAGGCTTCCGCGGCTGAATCGCGGCGCTCTGGCGAGATTGATCGGTGAAAAACAAGGCGGCGGCGCTAGGGTTTTGGAGGAAATGAAATTAGGGTTTCTTTATCATAGGGAGGGGTCGGGTTCATATATAAGGGGAGTGTTGGTTCTTTTGCAAATAAACCCCTCTAAAAAGAGGAAATTATTTGCAAAATAAAATTTTCTTTATTTATTTAATCTGTAAATTTACAAAAATACCCAAATTTTTTAAATTATTTTTTATTAATTTTTAAAATTTTTTTTATATTTTTATGTTATATTTGAAAGCTAATTATACCCCCCCAAAACTTGAGTTAAACGATATTACAAGTCAATGCCAAACTTTGCAAAAACCAAAAGTCAACACCAACCAGTTGAAAAATTTATCTGTGTAGAGTATCGGTCGGTGGAAGAACATGTTGTACAAAGCCAAGAAGAAGTGGCGAAGAGATAAGTGGTGGTATGGAAAGGATTTGCATGTACGTGGAAGTGAAGAGATAGAAGGTGATGACGAATAAAAACGAGAATGGGAATGATCAGAAATCAGTGGAATATTGGCATTCTCGTAGTTTATAAGAAGAAAAGGGGGTGGTTCAACTTCTATAGGTGGATGTTGATTAACCACAAAATCACCGAGATGTTTCTTTGGATCCTTTATTGGCTTGGCATCATCTAACATATGCATATGATATTTAATTATGAGGGAACTAATCTCCTCGATGTCCGCCATAGTCCAGCCGAAAGCTTGCCAGTTATTTTGTAAGACCATTAAAAGGGCTTTCTCTTGTTCGAGGGCTAGAGAGGCCGATATGATAACGGGAAATGTCTCATTCTCACCTAGGTAAGCGTATTTATGGTGAGACGGCAAAGGCTTGAGTTCGAGTTTCGGAAGCGAAACAATTGAAGGTAAAATTGGGGAGGCTATCTCGAACTCAAAGGATTCCAACAATGGTTCGAAATCACTGTAAGCAACCGAATCAGATGGTTCAACTAACTCATCCAAAAATTCAAAGGACTCATACTCGGGTGGTGAGTCGTCAAAATCGTCCGAAAAAGTGAAACATTCGTAATCGTTATCGGTTGTGCAAACTGTGTCAGATTCAAGGAGGGACGCACTAGTGGCGTCAAAACTGTTGTGATCAAACATAAATTTTTCAAGCTCGCAGTCCTCCTACGTGATTTTATGGATCAAGCAAACTTCTCATGTACTAGCTTTAGGCACGGAGGGCAAACTTCCTATCTTGTAAATATTGAACTCACTAGACATTTTCCCGAAGGATAGAGTCATAGAGCCATTGCGACAATTGATTACGGCATTGGAAGTGGCAAAAAATGGTCGACCGAGGATCACTGGAATTTGGTTCCGTGGGTTAGCAACAGGTTGTGTGTCCACAACAATAAAATCAACGGGGAATATGAAGTCCCCTACTTTGATCAACACATCCTCTAACTCACCCCTAGGATGGGTGATTGATCGATCAGCCATTTGGAGAGTACAATGAGTGAGTTTCAACTCTCCAACACCTAATTGCTCATACACGAAGTAGGGAAGAAGGTTAACACTTGAACCAAGATCTAAAAGTGCTCGATTGATGTTCTTATCTCCAATTGTTATTGAAATTGTAGGACAGCCAGGGTCCTTTCGTTTTTGGGGTAAGGGTTGAGGATGGTTAATAGTATTGCTCACGGCACTAGCTACTAGCACTTTCTTGAGTATCTGAGACTTTCTCTTCGAGGTGCATAAGCCCTTTAAGATTTTTGCGTAAGAAGGGACTTGTTGGATTGCATCCAAGAGAGGTATATTTATGCTAACCTGTTTGAATAACTCCACAATCTTCTCCATTTGGGGAGTTGGTTTATTGGATCTCTACCTGTTTAGAAATGGAACATTTTGAAAATCTTTTGAGTCCAATTTTTGTAGATTAGATTGCGGAGTTGGAACGGATCCCAGTGTTGGTGTGTTCGTGAAGTGAGATGTGGGTCCGTTCGGATTAGAAGACGTAAAGCCTTTTGAAGAATGAAGAACAGGCTCTGACGAAGAAGATGAAGATGAAGAAGAAGAGGATGAAGAAGAAGAAGATGAAGAAGAAGAGGATGAAGAAGAAGATGAAGAAGAACCACCGGCAGGGGTATCATCATTATTACCCACGTTATTGTGCAACAATTTTCCAGATCTCAACGTGGTCACATCATTTACATTATGATTTTGCTGTTCATATGCAACATGTGCATTGTGTGCGTGACCGGGATTTGGCAATGGTTGAGATGGAAGCTTTCCCTTTTCTCGCTCGCTCAACGCAGCTTTTAATTGTGCAATTTGGGCTTCAATAGATTTGATGCTTTGATCATGTGAAGCACTGTTGTGCACCAAAGACTGAATGGAAGTCTCCAACCTTGCTGCGGATTGTGTAGATTGTTTTAGAAATGCATCTAGACTTCTTTCTAGCGAGGTAACCTTATCGTCATTTGGTTGAACAAAGTTGTTTTGAGGATAAGAGTTATTGGGTACAAAATTGTTCATTTGGTTTGGGTAAGATTGTGGTTGGAAAGGTTGCTGGTATTGAGTTTGTTGTGGTGCTTGTTATTGTGGAGGAGGAGGCCTTTGAAAGTTGTTGTTTTCTTGGAATTGTTGATTTTGATTCCAAGAAAAATTTGGGTGGCTCCTCCATCTCGGATTATAAGTCGAAGAGTATTGATCATTTCTTTGTCTTTGCTGAAAGGCAGCATTGGTTTGATCTTGTCCTTGAACAGGTGGATTGTAAGGACACTCTTCGGTAAGATGTGATGGATCCGAACAACAAGCATACACAGTTCGTGGGGGTAAAGCAGGGGCAGGAGAAGGCGATGAGATTTTGGTCTTAATTGCTTCTAGCTTTTTCGTAAGTGCGGCCATTTCGGCGTTTATTGCAATCGACATATCTAATTGATGTATGCCTACCCTAGACTGACCAACAGAAGAGGATGAGGTGGTCTTAGTGCTTTCCTACTAAAGTGTTTGTTCAGCAAAATCCTCGAGAAACTGCCAAGCTTCCTCACTAGTTTTTGTTAGAAAGTGACCTTGACAAATGGTTTCCAACAACTGCTTAGTTGCTGGGTTCCATCCTTCGTATAAAGTTTGGCAAAATTGCCAATTTTCGATACCATGGTGAGGGCATTGAACAAGTAGGTCTTTAAATATTTCAAAACACTTCCAAAAAGGTTCGGAAGGAAGCTGGGAAAATTGAATAATCTCATTGCGAGTTCTCGCGGTCTTGTGATGTGGATAAAACTTTTTAAGAAAAGATTTAACAAACTCTTCCCAATTTTTAATTGAGTGTGATGCTGTGCTGTATAACCATTTCTCGGCTAAGTCATATAAGGTGAAAGGAATGGCCCTTAGCTTTATAGCATCATCAGAAAGTTGTGTTGTTTTCATCATTGCACAAACATTCTGGAATTTGTTTATGAAGATATAGGCATCTTCGGATTCCAGTCCGTGAAATTTTGGCAACATGTTGATGAAGTGGGGTTTGATCTCAAAGTTGTCCCCATTTGCCGGTGGGAGTGAAAGACAAGTAGGTAAGGCGGTGCGAATAGGGTAGAAAAGATCCTGGAGCGCGATTCGTTGGGGCGCTTCAACAGGAGGGTGTTGTGGGTTATTCGCACCTAACGGAGGTGAAATCAGTCCCATGGGTAAGGTGTTGATAGGATTAAATCCCGGCATCTCCTTAGAAGACGAAGAATGTGAAGGTGAAGGTAAGGAAGTGGAAGGAATTTCGAATTCGGAGTCGAAAGCGTTGTCGGTTGGTACCAACGAGACACGGACTAATCGGGCACTAGTGTCCTTAGCCCAACCGGACATACACTAAAGAGGTAGTGTAGTCAAAAAGGGTGAAAAACAGAAGGTGGGGGGAGGGGGTAAGAAAACGTCAATGGAAAGAAAGTGGGTGTAAGTAGGGTGCACGGATTTCTTAGCGACAAGTTGCAAGTTTTTGTAAATTTTTTTTCCTTTTTTCTCTTTGTGTGTTTTTTTATGTGGAGGTTTTTGCAAAAAAGATTTTCGATAAAAGGCTTAGACACACGTTCAATCACAAATGCACAATCAAGCCTAGATCTAGGGTCACCCAGGTCAGCTAGACAGCTCCTAACTGTTCCAAAGGACAAGAAGTAGGACATCAAACCGCCTCTTCACCGCCAATTATGGCCAGGTAAGCACAAGTAGAGAAAGGAGGGATCCGCTCACGAATCACCATGAGACGAGCCTTTTAAAGTTACCTTTCACTACTTGTCTAGCCTAGGCACCACAAAGTCAGGTTAGGATCAATGGTCGATACCTACAACTATTCCTTTGTCCTATTGAGCGTGAAGTCCTTAGGGCTAAGTCTAATCTTTTTTAATTAGATTGATGGTCAATGCAATATGCCTTATGTGATTTTTGGGGTCCTGGGAAGGGTGATGAAATCCCCACCCAATCTGGATTGATATTCAAGCCCCTTAAAGTCAATTAAAATATGCAAAGCAGTAAATACAATCACTTGCAAACAAATTTTTTTTAGCGCGGCGCAAAGAATCCTGCAAAAGATCAATTATTAGAGAAGGGAGAAATTTTTTGCGCAAAGAATCCTGTAGGCAAATTTTTACAGAGGAGATATCAGGGGGTTCAGAGAAGGAGAAAGGGAGCTTACAGATGGATTTCGGGTTGCTGACGTCAGCAACCCGCGGCGGATCCACGGCGGAAAGGGGGCTTTGGCGGCGGTTCCGCAGGCTATATTACGGTTCAGTTCCCGAGAATTTTTCTGCTCCTCTGTTCTTATTTTTCTCTGTTGTTCAGATCTGCCGTTTTCTGTTTTGCTCTCTGGATTTTTCCAGATCCGAACTCGTTTGTCGATCCTGCAAAATTCCAACGAAACACCCTTCAAACAAAAACAAGATGATAAAATTTTTATATTTTTTTTAAATTTTTTTCAGTTTTTATGAGTTTTATGATTTTATATTAACCCGAAATTGCAAAAAGAAAATACTACGCCATCCCCGGCAACGACACCATTTGATTTGTGTGATGTTTTGTGATCAAAAAATTTAATCGCAATCAAGAACGACGTCGCTTGGTAGCTAGCCGGTGAGTACGGGTCGGTCCACAGGGATATTGTGTATTTCCTGATTGTTCTAACGAGTTAATTCCAAACGGTGTTGGTTGATTATCACTAAAAACTAAAGTTGATTTAGACTAGGATTAGAATCTTGCTAGGGTTAGGTTTATGTTAAGTTTGGAAATTAAAGATTTCCCACCGCTTTCAATGCCCTAATTTAGATCTATTTAGATGTTATGGTAATAATTAATAAAGGGGATTTGTACCATCGGGGAGAAACTATGTTTCTTCCTCTAGGTTCTTGTCCTTCCTTTCTTAATTCTTACCCTAACCTCCATGGAAAACATACACAACCGGTCTTTTAAACTACGGTATCACCGCTACCTCGTGGGTAGGGTGCCGTAGGGAGCGGTGTGTGTATGTATGCATGGGGTCCTATGAATTATTATGTGATGGGCAAGAAAGTGGTGAGAGATTTTCATCTCTTAAACCCTTCCTATTCATAACCCTAACAAGTGAGGAACTACTCACTCATTAGGGAATTGATTAATATGTTCTAAATTAATTAAGTAGGGCAGATAATGAAATCTATACTAGGGCAGAAAATAAATTTAAGAACTAGGGCAGATAATAAAAAGCTTACTTTATTTGATGGCTCTCTCCAAACATTTACACCGAATTAAAATTCTGAATAGATGAAATAAAGAGAGGTATACCTCAAAAAGAGGTTTAGGGCTTCTATTTATAGGTCATAGAAACCCTAGGGTCACATTCGATTCACATCTGCATTTACAATTTTACCCCTAAGAAACCTAGTCAACGCACCGCCACGCCGCCATGAATTACCACTGACACGGGCTTATTATGGCCGCGGAACCACGGCCAAAACCCATGTTTGGCCGTGGATCCGCGGCTATATAGAGGGCTTATGGGCTCAATTTTCTGTGGCTTCTGTCTGTTTCTGTTGTCTTTTGTTTTCTTCAGTTGGTTCTTCAGAATGTCTTCTAGTTCTCTTCCAGATTTCCACAGTGAATAATGTCGTGGACTTTACCGTTTGCTTCGTGTCGAAGTCTTGAACCTTACGCTACCTTTGTGCTTTGTGAACTTGTTCATTGATCTTCATTGTCCTTCAAAATGTGGGCATGATCAAGATTCCACCATTTATCGGTCGTAGTTTCACTTTTGTATCATCTTTTCATCGATTTCACTGTTTTTGTTCCGAGAACCTGTAACCTGCAACTATGTAGCAGACATGGATCAAAAGCACCTGTATATTTGTAAAATGAATAAGAATGGGGAATATAATAATGAAAAATTATGATATGAACACCCTTCTCGTTTCGAGACTCCATTTTCGAGGAAGACGGTCTATGGCCCATCTGATCCATTTGGGCCAGCCTGTCAATCAAGGCCTGGAAGGTAGTTAGCTTGAAGAACATCATGAACTGGGATATGGTCGCCTGCGGATCAAGAGTACCCACGAACATGCCTACCGCAGGCGCTTCTTCGATGCGCTGCTCGCACTTCGACTATAGATTCCGCCACCGTATCGCATACTGCACCCATGTTTCGCCTGGCTTCACCCTGGCGTTAATTAATGCTGTGATTGGGGTGCGTTCGCTAGCGCTTGCGAACCTTTGTGTAAACAGTAACTCCATTTCTGCAAATGTCTTAACAGAGTCATTCGGGATCTCCGAGTACCATTCAAACGCTGTCTCCAACAAGCTTCCAACAAACTGGAGAAGCAGTAGCTTATCGTCACCTCCGGTGTTGCCTCACAGAGCCCTGAATTGAGGCACGTGTTGGTATGGATTTCCCGTCCCCTTATATACGTGGAATTTAGGGATCGTATATCCTGGCGGGTAGTTTATTTGATCGTACCAACCCGTATAGGGTCGTCCAGTTTTAACGATTTGGCCAGCCGCTTCGCTCGCCTGATGAGCTCGTATCTGTTGAGCGATATAGTCATCTAGGGCGGCTTTAGAAATGGTCTCCTCTTTGGCTGTTGAAAAAGCCGGAAAAGGGTTCGATGTCTCTCCCCTATCGTCTTCAAGGATAACCGTAGGGTCTTCAGCTGGAGAATCCGGCTGTAACATCATCCCGACCATGTCTTTGAATAAAAGCGCCATTTGTTTTATGTTGGCAGCTTGTTCCGCTGTCTCTTTGTCCTTCTTCTTGAGGATTCTGCGGAGGAACTCAGCATCAGTTTCTTGTTCATGACGCTGCTTTGACGATGTCTCCGGGCTTTCTTTTGGCCCAGTGAGTGCGGCCATCTGTGTTAACATTTCCTGGAGCTTCTGTTGCTGCTCCTGGGCCTTTGTTTCGGATCTGGTGAGTGGTCGATGGCCCATAGAGATACGACTATCCTCTTTCCCGGATGCCATATAGACAGTGTGCATGACCATGCCCCCAGATTTAGGGCGTTTAGATTTAGTGCCAGTGCGATTCGTCGCAGGCGCAGGGATCTTCTCCGGCCTTCTCCTTTTGTGGGCGGTCGAAGTTGAGGGGGCCATTGCAGCAGGCACCCAAGTAGTCGACACCTTCTGTGGTACAACAAAGTGGTCCTTCTCTTGCCGAACTTTCATCTTCTTCGGTTGGCGGGAGTAGTCTTGGTTGATCACCGAGTCTTGGACCCTTCGCCAAATCCTATGAATTTTGGAGGACAGCCGCTGATGGGGCCGCTGCAGCTTTGTCTTTGTAGCATTCTCCACAGGTGGAGGAGATATTTTTAGCACGGCGTTCGGAGAGTTCTTGCATACCCTCCTAAGTGGTTCAAAGCTATTCCCAGTTGGAACAACAGTATCAATCTCTACCATTAGAGCTGGAGGAGTCGGTCCAGAAGGGGAGCTGCCCCCAGCCTTCCTCACTTAGCTCCAGTGGCGACGTCGAGCATGTCTTACCAATGGGATCACCTCTGCTGTTGGATGAGCTTTTTCATGCCCCCTGCTCTGATGAGGGGCGGTTGTCGTCATTAGCCTGTCGAAGACAGATGTCCGCTGAGCGGGAATGGTCAACCTGTCGAAAGCAGACATTCGAGTAGAGAGAGCAGCTTGGGCAACTTCAACTGTAGCAGGAGTTGGAGTGGCCTTCTCTGATATCGCAAGCCTCTTCGCGGGCCCACTTGAGCTTTGGCCCAGCCTATCGAAGATTGAGACACTGGAATTGGATGACCCGCTGAGAGGGGCCACTGTAGTTTCAAGCCGATCAAAGACCGACTTCTTCGGAGCTTCTTATACTGGCGATGGGGCGTTGAAGCTCATTGGTGGGAGCATGGTCCCAAAGAATAGCCCTGTGGTGGCTTGCGTCACCTGGTCCACCGACATCGTAAAAAGGGAGGTCGCTTGAGGCCCATAGGTCACTCCTCCGGCGAGGATGGAGTGGGAGTTGTTGCAATTAGTGCAGTTTGAAGCTATTGATCTTCTGTTTTTCTGCACGGAGCAAGATACCAAATCTTAGTACTTCACATCCAAAGGCAACCATGTTAAACCGCGACTTGTTCGCGAAACACGACACACGAAGTGTGGAGTGGAAAGAGGAAAAGGTCCCACCGGGCGTGCCAGAATCTGTTCTCCGTGAATACGGGAGACGGGACCGCGTAGGTTCGTCTTGCCTGAATTTGGGGGCAGATGCTATTTGGTTTTATCCTTCCACTTATCCGAAGATGCCAAGTTGATTTATGGCACCGTGTATATGGAAAGATACGGCCGTTGTAGCAGACTTCGTCAGATTCCCCCTCGTTTGAGGGGATTTTTGATTGTGGGGACGCTCTTCCCTGCAGGCGCAAGCCCCTGTAGTTAATTACGCTACCGTATCACGGTAACAACTTTCTCCTTCTCCAGATGGTCACTTCGTATCGTGTGTGTTTGTTTTGTTTTTGTTTGCCCGTGGATTGTATACAGAGACTAATTTATGTTGTCGTCCGTAGGGCGTGGATTGGTCCAAATCCATATTTTCTTAGATTTGGGTTTTGGGTTGGGTTTAAGGATGCGTTAGTCTTATTTGAGACAAGATCAACTTAAACGTTTGTTGAGAATAAGTTAGTCTCATTTTAGACTAAGATCAACTCAACAGGATCATTTAGATCCAACAAAAGAGCATTTGGGCTCTATTGTTTTAGTTTAGGTACATTGCAGTCCATTGAGTGTCTGATTGCTGGGACCCGCCACCTCTCTGAAGACGTTGAAGAATTACAACGACATATATCAGAGGTGTGAGGAGATGTACCCATGAACCAGTATCAGTTAAGGGATCGGTAGTTGGATTGATTTAAGGATCGTTAATCTCGTTTGAGATTAAGATCAACTTAAATGGTTGTTAAGGATACATTAGTCTTATTTTAGACTAAGATCTACTTAACGGGATCATTTAGATCCAACAAAAGAGTATTTGGACTCTATTGTTTTAGTTTAGGGACATTGCGGTCCATTGGGTTTAAGGACATCATAGTCCATGAAATTTAAGAACATCATAGTCCATAGTTCAAAGACGTCATAGTATGTAAAGTTTAAAGACATCATAGTCTATGAGTTTAAGGACCCCACAGTCCATAAAGTGTAAGGACATCATAGTCCAGTTTAAAGACGTCATAGCATGTAAAGTTTAAAGACATCATAGTCTATGAATTTAAGGACCCCACAATCCATGGTAGTTTAGAGACGTCATAGTCTGTAAAGTTTAAGGACATCATTGTTCTCCGCCGAAAAACAGAGATGAGACCGCGTAGGTCCGTCTTGCCTGAATTTTGAGGGCAGATACTATTTGGTGCTATCCATCCACCTCTCCGAAGATGCCAAGTTGATTTATGACACCGTGTATCGAAGGTTTGGATGGATGCAGCCGATGTAGCAGACTTCGTCAGATTCCCCCTCGTTGAGGGGTTTTTGATTGTGGGGACGCTCTTCCCTGCTGGCGCAAGCACCTGCAGTTAATTACGCTACCGCATCGCGGTAACCACTTTCTCCTTCTCCAGATGGTCACTTCGTGTCGTGGGTGTTTGTTTTGTTTTTGGTTGCCCGTGGATTGTATACGGAGACTAATTTATGTTGTCGCCCATAGGGCGTGGATTATTCCAAATCTGTATCTTCTTAGATTTGGGTTTGGGGTTGGGTTTAAGGATACGTTAGTTTCATTTGAGACTAACATCAACTTAAACGTTAGTTAAGGATACGTTAGTCTAATTTTAGACTAAGATCAACTTAACAGGATCGTTTAGATCCAACAAGAGAGCATTTGGGCTCTATTGTTTAGTTTAGGGACATTGCGGTCGATAATTAGTTTAAGGACATTACGGTCCAAGGTTAAGGACATTATAGTCCATGGGTTTAAGGACCCTACAGTCCGAGGTTATGGACATCATAGTCCATGGGTTTAAGGACCCTACAGTCCGAGGTTAAGGACACCATGGTCCATGGGCTTAAGGACCCCACATCCAGTTTAAAGACGTCATAGTCTATGGAATGTATGCTTGTCGGGACCCGTCATCTTTCTGAAGACGTTGAAGGATTACAACGACAAATATCAGAGGAGTGAACAGATGTACCCTTGAACCGATATTGGTTGGGATCTGTAGTCCAATTTGGGACTAAGATCAATGATTCATGAGCATATGGGCTCAATTAATCTGAATGAGGGGTTTATGTCCAACTTGGGCTCGGCCCACTCAGTTAAAATGTTAAACATTTGATAATGCTGAGCAATGATTTGAATTCTGACAATATTTTTGTCTTTTATTGAATGTTGAGCATTTATCATAGCTCTGGGCTTTACTTATAGAACAATTTATGTTCTTTTAGCGCACACGTGCGGAGCACGTGGCGCGCTTGGCTCTTTGCACCAGTCAAAGAGCGCAGAGCGCTTCTGCTGGGTAGCGCACACGTGAAGAGCACGTGGTGCGCTCGACGCTGAGCGCCAATTCATGAGCGTAAAGCGCTATTTTATGAGCGCAAAGCGCTATTTGTTCAGTGGCGCACACGTGAGGAGCACATGGTGCGCTTGGCACTGAGCGCCAATACATGAGCACAAAGCGCTATCTGTTCAGTGGCGTGTTCATATCAGAAAACTGCATTCTAATACCGCTCATTCATTATCTATTTGTTGTATTTATCGGTACTATTAACCAGTGTCTGCTCAGTAATACAGATTACAGGTATCCGTGACAAAATACTGGAAATACATTTAAAAGCACGGATATATCAATTGAGAGCCGACACTGCAACCAGAACCGCAATCTGACCGATACTTCAGGAGTCCCTTTTTGCAACAAGTTTGTGTACACATTTTTTTTTATCTAAATGGTCCAACACAACAAATGTGTACACAAGACTTTTAGGCACATGTGGATATGATATAATATGCATTCAAGGCAAAATATTATATACATTCAAGGCTAAACATCATGTGTTGATTTTTTCCTTCCAAAACTAAAATCAAATCAAAGTCAATTAAAGAAATCAGCATGAGCCATAATGGGGGCAGCAATGAATCAAGCCACATGTGGGAATGGAGTAATGAGCATTTAATGGTGAAGATTATGTATTGAATTCAAGATTCAAAATTCCCTCCAAAATCTAGGTGCAGACCAAGCCAAATCAGAGAAAATAAACTGCACCAAAGTGATGTGAGGGGACAAACAAACCATCATACGAAGCATGAGACGATTCCAACAAGTTGTGGCTGGCCACATCACCTCCTGGACCGGCCTGGCCGGCCCTACCTCCTCATGTGGGCCCCAGCTCCTTACAGTGACTTCCTTGCTGCCACGTAGCCCTAATTTTATTGTTTATTTTCTTTTCTTTTCTGCCTATAAAAGGAGGCAGTGGGAAAAGGTTCAAGGGGTCATTCTTTAGTCTTGGATTGTCATTCTTTGTCCAAGTTTTCTTTTCTCTTTTCTTGTAAATAGATTAGTCCCCTTGAAGTCTTAACCTTCTCTTGATCCTTCAACCTCTTCATTGAGCTTGAAAGTTTAAGGGTTGGTTATTAATCTCAAGGGGTTGTATCATTCTTGAAGTTTAATAAAGTGTTCTTTTGTGCTTCCTTCACCATGAGTTCTTTGCCCTCTCTTGATTTTGCAACCTCTTTATTGAGCTTGCAAGTTTAAGTTTGGGTTATTGAACCCATGTCTTGCAATATGTTCTTTGGTTCCTAATCTTTTACTTACTTGCATTTTATTCTTGCTCTTTTAATTCTCGCACTTAAATTCCATGCACTTTAATTACTTGCTTGTAATCTTTTCTTTTCTTTGTTCTTCTCTTTTGTTATCTCTTTTTGGTTTGTTTTGTGAATGGTGTGAATATTGTTGTTAGGAAAAGAGAAAGATATTGTAAGTTAACGTTTCGTTTTTCATTTGCTTTTCCCATCTTTTCCATTTGAAACTCCGCCCAAACCCTACGTAAGCGCTCCGTTAGGCACCCTACCCTACAAAGGTAAAGGTGATTCCTAACCGTGACCGGTTGCATTCGGTTTAGCCGGAGGCGAAAGCAAGAGACAAGAACGGACGGACAAGGGTCAATAAGCCAGATTCCATGAATACCGTGCTTAAGTCCCCTAATCCACGTTGTTGCCGATTGTTCTAACTTCATTGGTTAAGTTCGGCTCAAGGTACTTGAATACGGAATCCATTAACTTACACTATCCTATCGTTTCCTAACAAGCCTTATACTTGAATATAACACATAGGTTAGATAACGAACAAATCCGCCATGTTGTTAACTCGTTAAAACAAGCCTAAAAATTTACCATCTCCCTGTGGATCGACCCGTGCTCATCGCGGCTAGCTGCAAAACGACACCGTCCTGATCGCGGTTAAACATTAGAACTTTTGAATATCCGACACGCTTTTGGCGTGCGATTAAATGGCGCCGTTGCCGGGAAGACGGTAACGTTTTTGTTTTTTTTATTTCGGGTTAATCTTGTTAATATCCATCTAACCCTATTTTCTAAAACAAACTAAAAAAAATTCAAAATTTCAAAACCAAACAAAAAATTAACACAAGCTAACCATTTTGTTCTCTGGATTTTATACCTGCTTGCACTCTGTAACTAAAATAAAAAGATAAACAATACCAGTGTGGCATTAGAGGAACACTGAGACTACTGTTGAAATTTGGAGCCCTACCTCATCAAGTTGGCCGGCGACATCATCACCAAATCCGGCGACGCCGGCCCTTTCACCACCTCTTGCCTCCAATTTCTCCTCGGAGCTCCAGTGTTCTATTTTTGTCCTATTTGTATTGTTTGTTTTTTATAATTTTTAGTGTGCAGGTATTTGGGCATTCGTATCGTTTTTCCGCACTAATATCCATTTTTTCCAACATTTCAGATTTTGCGGATTTGGGAACAGCGGGCGTGGGGAGCAAAGTGCACATTCAAAATCAAGGTGGTTACGAAGAACAGTGCCAAAGATCCGGGTAGTTTGACCCGCGCAAGCGAACTTTTCAAGCTTACCGGATTCGATTCAACAGGGGTTTCTTAACCCACAACTTAACGGTACGTACTTTACTAACACTTTCTTTTCAAATCCGACGCTTCCAATATAATATCTTTGCAGGATTTTTTGCAAGTTCGCTAGCAAACGCCAAAAAAAAATAAAATTGACTAACCCGTATTTGTTGCAGTGCCGAGCTTAAACTAAAAAACGATTGTTTGATTCTTTGAATAAATTTTTTTCATTGAATTGCTCATTGTATACATTAATACGGATTTAAGGGCAAGCGAACCCCACAACATACGGTAAAGGATTTCATCACCTTTTTCCGTGGCCCACAAATCATGAAACTGAACATAACGCTTACCCGCACAAATTTTAAAAGAAACTAAATTTTAAGACTTTAAGGACTTCGTGCTCACTAGGAGAGGTTAACTGTGTTTAGAATACCGCTTAAAGGTATATTGTTTATGCGGTGTCTAAGAAAGTGTTCACGGCGAAACCGCCAAAAGAGAAAGGGTTATTTAATTAAGGACCTTCGCGAAAGCGTCGGAAAACCTCCCCTTATCTTTGCACTTACCTGGCCTCGTAATCCGTATATCTTGAGCCTGTTTCTCGACACAGTTTTACCTCGACAACCAAGTTCTTGAGCAGGTATAGTTGATCTAGGTGAACCCTAGAACGATTAGGGGTGTGGTATTTTTGTGTCATGATTGTTTTTGGTCCAGATTCTTTTTGTGTGTATATTTCATTCTTTTGTTAATAACTAACTTTTAAAAAAAAAACCACATTCTTTTCCCCTCCCTTTCTCTTATTCTTCTTCTCTCTTCATATCATGGGTAACCCACCTCGAAAAACTCTTGCCGAACTTTGGTACCCACAACCAGATATAACTTCCTACAGTTCTTGCTTTGGTCGAATTTCGAACGACCCCGCTGATTGTTACGTGAAAGTGTATGTTTGTAGTTTAACCGCAATCGGAACGGTGTCGCGTGTAGCTAGACCGAGATGAGTACGGGTCGTCCTCTGGGAAACGCGGAACTTTTTACTTTTACTTTAGATGTGTTGAAAAAAAGAGGAGGAATAAAGAATTTTATAGAATGGTTTCTAGATCTACGTTAAACAAGAATGTAAAATATAGATCTAGATTATTGATTGATACGAAAATTTGTGTTTGTAGTTTAACCGCAATCAATAACGGTGTCGCGTGTAGCTAGACCGAGATGAGTACGGGTCGTCCTCTGGGAAACGTTGAATCTTTTATTCTTACTTTAGATGTGTTGAAAAAGAGAGGAGGAAGAAAGAATTTTATAGAAAGATTTCTAGATCTACGTTAAACAAGAATGTAAAAAATAGATCTAGATTATTTTAAAGATATAATTAATATAATAATAGGGCTTGTAGGGTTCGTTAGGATTTAGTAGTTATGGAAGATTAATTAAAAGTTACCCTTTTTATCCATTAATAGATTTAGAACTAGAACGACGGTGATGCGTATAGATTAGGGTTTCTGGAGGGAAAAGGAATCCCACTCGTAACCCTTATCTCGACACGGAACTCCGTTCATTA
Organism: Agapanthus africanus; assembly: GCA_030015575.1. Lineage (NCBI taxonomy): Eukaryota > Viridiplantae > Streptophyta > Magnoliopsida > Asparagales > Amaryllidaceae > Agapanthus > Agapanthus africanus. Next base: position 973,242,679 of record CM057338.1, on the reverse strand, counting down.
TCTAGCCTTTACCAAAACAATCATTAATCTAATCTCTAATCGCGGTCGGAACTAGCAAGGAATTTCTAGCGCGCCCGATTAGGATGTTAATGATTATTTTGATAAAGTTCCTAAACTTTATAGGACTTAAAAAGGGTTTAATTATTTTCATCGCCCATTAACCTACCCTAATCCTACGAACCCTAACAAGCGGAGAATTACTTGCGCATGTTGGGAGAAAAAGAGATGGAAAGAAATTGCATTATTAAACTACGAAGAAATAGAATAAGAAAAAGAAAGCTACCTTTATTAATCAACAAAATTCATTACACTTGAATCCTTAGAAAATGATTACAAAAACCTAGTTTGCTTCTCGATCTCTTCCAAGGAGGTAGATGAACCGTTGATGATCAGCCTGGATGCGTGAGCCGTCTTGGACTTCGTGATCTCGTCGGCTTGATGTCTTCTAACTTTAGCCCTTGGTCCTTTATATAGCCCTTAAAGAAGAAAAACTAGTTACCATATATGGTGACTTCCTAATATGGTAACTTTCCATGCCTGGATTCTCAGTCCCTGTCAGTATTGATTTTATGATTTTGGCAGATTTTTGATCCTGACATCTTGAACATCTTGATCTCTTGATCTGAGCTAAATCTTGCACAATATCTTTATGAATAATGTTAGTACTATTTATTAAATTAGTGAGAGTGTCTTAATCGCTATATATGGTAATAAATCTTTAAGAAACTTGATTAAGAATATTTAATATGCTATGCACTTTATATGGTAATAAATCTTTAACAAACATGATTAAGAATATTTGATATGCTATGCACTTTATATGGTAATAAATCTTTAACAAACATGATTAAGAATATTTGATATGCTATGCATCTTTTAATTAATGCATATATTTTGAAATATTATTCTAACCATTTGTATGATATTATATCTTTTAAGAATTGTGATTAAAATATTTGATATGATATGCATATTTTCAATTACTAAAATATTATATAAATATAAAATGCCTATATTTTCCTTCATAATATTAATTATAATATATAAACATATGGAAAATAGTATTTTGCAGATAAATCCAAATATGTTTAATATTTATAATAAACACATTTTATTATTTAAGAAATGTAAGGAAAATACTTATAACAAAGTGCAATATTTTCAACTGAACAAATACCCCCAAACTTAACTTTGATCGTCCCGAGAAAACTAGTTTATTCAAGAGAAGGAGAAAAAGAAAGAAGAAAAGTAAGCACACTTTCGTAGGCAACACGATTGCACTGAGCACGTGCAACAAGCCGTTAAACCTCTAGGTGTCCCTAATAGGAGGAGTGTTGTCTCCTGAGGGTTTTCAGCGGATTACACCCACAAAATCCTATAATAAAAGAGATATGGTGAAATTTACATAAAAAGATAAGAACCATAAAAGAAAGACTTTGAAAAGAAGAGTTTCCAACTATACTAGCTTTTCAGTTGTCATGAGCCCTATCTTAATAGTCATGAAAAAATGTTAGAAATCATATCATCCCTCAATAAAACATCGTCTTTATTCTTTCATCCAAACATTGATCATATAACCCTACGTGTGTGTAAAGAACATCCCTACACTCGGAGAATTCAATTCAAGCTATCATACTCTTGTCCATCTACCTTAGTACTTTTTAATTTGATGAATATTAAGATTTGCTCACACATTTTCATGCGACCGTTAATACATTTTGAGGTACTAACAGACCGATTACTTATGTGCTTGCTGATTAGGTGATAATATTTTCCTCGTCTTGCACCACCTAAGGCTTAGCAGTGACTCCCAGACCAGTTGGCCTTAGGGCACTAGGTGAAGAGGCACCCTCGCTATATTTTTTTATTGCTGCCTTGGCGATAACAAAACCAGTGTTCATTTTTTTCTTTTCACCATTTTCATATTTTCTTCATTTTTTTTCATTTCCTTCATACTTTGGCTTTTAGACAAGAGCATTTCAAGGTATCCTCTACTATCCCGAGTTTCAAGACGTGTGTAAGTGCATATAGTAGGGTATCAACATCCAAATGTTTGGCTTCCAGAATAGAAACTATTTTTCAGACTTATTTTTATCCTCAGATTAGTGACTTCCTTCATCTTACTAACCCTTGGGACAACAGCTCATAACTACTTATTACCAGTTCGTTTAAGAAAACTTCTAATTTTCTTGGTTTTCTTAAATTATTCCTATCTTTTGGATGTAATTTTTCACTTTCTACTCTTTTGTTATAAAAGAAAATTTTTTTTAAAATTTTTTAAAATGTTGTGCTTATGCAAAATATGATGCAAATTGATGTGTAAATAAGCACAAACCTCCCCCAAACCTGTTTTCTACAGTGTCCTCACTGATGTCATCCGTTAAGCTCGAAAACCTGTAGACTTGGGAGGAAATTATTAATGGGGGCAAAAATATATGAAAGTGAAAATACTCCCCCAAACTTATTTTTGGCTCACAAATTTGAGGACAAAAGTTATGTTCAAGAGTCAAAAATATACCCCCCCCTCAAACATGAGTTAGACAATACGAAGCATTTTAAGAGGGGGTGAGTCTTTTGATCAAAATAAAGCTTTACAAAGACCAAAAGTTAATACCAACCATTCAAAGATTTTATCAGTATAGCGTATAGGTTGGTGGAAGAATGTGTTGTATCGAGTCAAGAAAAAATGGGGAAGGGATAAGAGGTGGTCTGGAAAGGGTTTGAATTTAGAGAAAAGAAAGAATGAGGAGGAATGTGAATGATTAGGAAGAAGGAATGGTGACGGTTCAACCTCTATAGGTGGAGATTGATTAATCACAAAATCAGTATTGGTTAAAAATTCAAGTTCGTCAGCAAAAAGTTCTTCAAAACTTTTATAAATGGTGTGATTGAACATTTTGCTGTCAAAGAGTTTTATGCCAGAATTTATTCTACTTGATTCATAAAAAATCTCTGAGGTAGAGGACTCGAAAAACTCATCTACCTCTTTTTCAAAAATATCCAAATCAAGTTGAATTTCTGGTATTATTGAACTTGAATTAACAGATTGTGATTTATCAAAACTCACTGAAATTATAGGAACAGAAGAAGAACCGGAGAAAGTAGAAGGTGAAATGGGTAAACAAATTGGTATGTCAAGTGTTGCTGAACCAGATGTGGAAGATGGAGGCTGTATTTCGGTCTGAACTTCGGGTATACCATTATCATCAACTTCAAGACATATTTGGGGTTCGGGAAGAATTAAAGGCTCAAGATGATGACCACAAGGAAGTGAAAGGATTTGATGAATTGGTGGGACAAAATCATCCAAAATTTCGGGTTCATCAATCAAAATATCCCCAACATCAATCACCTCATTCAAGTGAAGGTTAAAATTCTCAAACTCCTCATCAAAAGTATGGTTTTCAATCAGTTTTGGTTCAAGAGTGGAGGTGTAGAGATCACAAGGGTTGGGTATGGTTTCACTTGAAATGGACCCTTCACAGTTTGGTAAATCAAACACTACAAAGTCACACAACTTATCAGTCATTCTATTTGGTGTACTTGATGAATTTATGAAACTGGAGTTGTGGATTTCAGTTTGGAGGTACAGTTCTGTCTTACTACCCAAATCCTTCATAATTTGGTTCGACATTTCCATAAATTTTTCTAATGTCTGCTCCAGACTAGTCTTGGGCTGATAAGGGGTTTCAGTATAAGATTGAAATTCCTGTGGATAATTAAAACTCCCAAATGACTGATTAGAAGAACTGTCTAGAGTAGGTGGAAAAGTCGGATTGGATTGATAGGAATAGAATGGTTGCGGAACTTGGGTAGGAGTAGGATCAATATTATGATAAGAAGAATATTGATATGGGTTGGTTGGTTGGCTATTTTCAACAGACATCTTATATGCCACAAACCGCATATCAAACTCTTCTCCGGACAGTGGTGGTGATGGTTGATATTGGTCCGGGTTGAAACTTTGGCCTCTAGACCTAGCTATGTGCTCAGCAATGGACATTCGTCTAGGGGCTTCCTCACTCTGGGTATGAACTGAAACAGGTGTAGGATTAGGATATGGTTGATAAGACCTAGACTGAGGTGGCCAACTGTTTCTTCCTGCTTGTTCTATATGATCTCTTAAGGACATGGAAGAGCCGGACGGTATACCGAAGGGATTTCGAAAACAAGAGATATCTGGTTGTGGACAGCAAAGCTCGGCGAGTGTTCTTCTGTTTAGGTCACCCATTATAAGAAGAGAAGAAGGGGGAAGGGGTAAAAAAGAGAGAAAGTAATTGGTTTGTTTTGAAAAATGACGGATTTAGACAAATCACAAAAAAAATGCACAACCCTAGAACTATGGTTACCTAGGTCCAGTCTCTAGACAGCTCCTAACTAAGGCTAGAAATAGGACCTCAAACCGCCTCTTCACGGACAAGTACGGCCAGGTAAGTGGGAAGGAACCACCACTACAGTGGGCCTAATTAAAAACCACTAGCCTAGACACCGCAATGTCAGTTAGGATAAACGGTCGATGCCTATACTAGTCTTTTTCCTATTGAGCTCGACAGTCCTTAGAGTCTGGTCTAGATATTTTTTAAATTAATGAAGGGTTGTTCTATATGCTAGGTTTGTGATTTGTGGGGCTTAGGAAGGGTGATGAAATCCCCACCTAATCTTGATTTGGTCTTTGCCCCTTAAAGATCCGTATTAAAATATGCAAAAACAAACCGAAAAACAAAACTTTGCAAAAAGATTTTTGAGCGGCGATATTTTGCAAAGAATCCTGCAGAAAATCGATTTTATTGGATTTTAGAGGAGAGAGAAGGGAGTTAGAATCTTACCAGAGAAGTTTGAACCCTAGATCTCCTGTTTCCTCAAGTCCGTGACACCAGATTTCCTCGCAAAAATTCACACAATAATCGTTAAATATACAATTTGCAGTTTTGTTTTAATAATGATATGACTCGTCGAAGAATTCAACACAAATAGTAAAAATAAAAAATTACGCACGTTTCCCCGGCAACGGCGCCATTTGATTGATACGAAAATTTGTGTTTGTAGTTTAACCGCAATCAATAACGGTGTCGTGTGTAGCTAGACCGAGATGAGTACGGGTCGTCCTCTGGGAAACGTTGAATCTTTTATTCTTACTTTAGATGTGTTGAAAAAGAGAGGAGGAAGAAAGAATTTTATAGAAAGATTTCTAGATCTACGTTAAACAAGAATGTAAAAAATAGATCTAGATTATTTTAAAGATATAATTAATATAATAATAGGGCTTGTAGGGTTCGTTAGGATTTAGTAGTTATGGAAGATTAATTAAAAGTTACCCTTTTTATCCATTAATAGATTTAGAACTAGAACGACGGTGATGCGTATAGATTAGGGTTTCTGGAGGGAAAAGGAATCCCACTCGTAACCCTTATCTCGACACGGAACTCCGTTCATTATCTAGCCTTTACCAAAACAATCATTAATCTAATCTCTAATCGCGGTCGGAACTAGCAAGGAATTTCTAGCGCGCCCGATTAGGATGTTAATGATTATTTTGATAAAGTTCCTAAACTTTATAGGACTTAAAAAGGGTTTAATTATTTTCATCGCCCATTAACCTACCCTAATCCTACGAACCCTAACAAGCGGAGAATTACTCGCGCATGTTGGGAGAAAAAGAGATGGAAAGAAATTGCATTATTAAACTACGAAGAAATAGAATAAGAAAAAGAAAGCTACCTTTATTAATCAACAAAATTCATTACACTTGAATCCTTAGAAAATGATTACAAAAACCTAGTTTGCTTCTCGATCTCTTCCAAGGAGGTAGATGAACCGTTGATGATCAGCCTGGATGCGTGAGCCGTCTTGGACTTCGTGATCTCGTCGGCTTGATGTCTTCTAACTTTAGCCCTTGGTCCTTTATATAGCCCTTAAAGAAGAAAAACTAGTTACCATATATGGTGACTTCCTAATATGGTAACTTTCCATGCCTGGATTCTCAGTCCCTGTCAGTATTGATTTTACGATTTTGGCAGATTTTTGATCCTGACATCTTGAACATCTTGATCTCTTGATCTGAGCTAAATCTTGCACAATATCTTTATGAATAATGTTAGTACTATTTATTAAATTAGTGAGAGTGTCTTAATCGCTATATATGGTAATAAATCTTTAAGAAACTTGATTAAGAATATTTAATATGCTATGCACTTTATATGGTAATAAATCTTTAACAAACATGATTAAGAATATTTGATATGCTATGCACTTTATATGGTAATAAATCTTTAACAAACATGATTAAGAATATTTGATATGCTATGCATCTTTTAATTAATGCATATATTTTGAAATATTATTCTAACCATTTGTATGATATTATATCTTTTAAGAATTGTGATTAAAATATTTGATATGATATGCATATTTTCAATTACCAAAATATTATATAAATATAAAATGCCTATATTTTCCTTTATAATATTAATTATAATATATAAACATATGGAAAATAGTATTTTGCAGATAAATCCAAATATGTTTAATATTTATAATAAACACATTTTATTATTTAAGAAATGTAAGGAAAATACTTATAACAAAGTGCAATATTTTCAACTGAACAATTATTTTAAAGTTGTAATTAATATAATAAGAGGGCTTGTAGGGTTCGTTAGGATTTAGTAGTTATGGACGATTAATTAAAAGTTACCCTTTTTATCCATTAATAGATTTAGAACTAGAACGACGGTGATGCGTGTAGATTAGGGTTTCCGGAGGGAAAAGGAATCCCACTCTTAACCCTTATCTCGACACGGAACTCCGTTCATATCTAGCCTTTACCAAAACAATCATTAATCTAATCTCTAATCGCGGTCGGAACTAGCAAAGAATTGCTAGCACGCCCGATTAGGATGTTAATGATTCTTTTGATAAAGTTCCTAAACTTTATAGGACTTAAAAAGGGTTTAGTTATTTTCATCGTCCATTAGCCTACCCTAATCCTACGAACCCTAACAAGCGGAGAATTACTCGCGCATGTTGGGAGAAGAAGATGAAAAGAAAGAGAGCGAAAACATAATGTAAAAGAAACAATTAAATAAAATAACTACCTTTATTAATCGACTTGAATAAACTACACTTTTAATCCATAGAAAATGATTACAACTAGTTGCTTCTCGATCTTTCCTAAGGAGATAGTCGAACAGTCGATGATCAGCCTGGATGCGTGAGCGTCGGGAGCTTCGTGATCTCTTCGGCTTGATAGCTTTTCCAAGAGGCTCTCGGTGCCTTTTTATAGTGCAAAGCCAGAATCTTTTGCTTCAAAAGTTGGTAAAATATAGTAGAGAATCATGCCCCAAAATCTTTCCTTCCAACTCCATAATATTGCGGCGGATCCGCGGCCAAAGGGGGGGTATGGCCGCGGATCCGTGGCCAATGGGTGAGATCTCTTGATCAATTTTCTTGTGCTTGCATCTTGTGACATGTGGCAATCCTAGGCACCTTCATAATTCAAAAATCTTTTCTCAGTTGCTTCCAGACTTGGTCTCCAAGTCTTGCTTCTTAATTTGGCAAGATTTCTTCAACAACTTGATTTGTTTGATAAATTCTGCATAACAACTTGGAAAATTCTGCACAATAATCTCAAATAATATTTAGTAGCCTTAATTCTACTAGGATTTAGTCAATAGATTTATTTGCATACATTTTCCTACCAAATGATAATTAAAATATATTAACACATGGAAAATGGTGTTTTAACACATAAACCCTCATATGTATAATATATTAAAATAAAGTCCTTTTTTAATATAAAAATAGTAGGAAAAATGTAATACAAATGTGCAGTTTTATCAACTGAACAAATACCCCCAAACTTATCTTTGATCGTCCCGAGCAAACTAGTTTATTTAAGAGGAGAAAAAGAAAGGAGAAAACTAAGCACACTTTCGTAGGCAGACACGATTGCACTGAGCACGTGTAACAAGCCGTTAAACCTCTAGGTGTCCCTAGTAGGAGGAGTGTTGTCTCCTGAGGGTTTTCAGCGGATTACACCCACAAAATCCTATAACAAAAGAAAGATGGTGAAATTTACATATAAAGACAAGAACCATAAAAGAAATACTTTGAAAAGAAGAGTTTCCAACTATGCTAGCTTTTCAGTTGTCATGAGCCCTATCTTAATAGTCATGAAAAAATGTTAGAAATCACATTACCCCTCAATAAAACATCGTCTTTATTCTTCATTCCTACCTTTCTTCCAAACATTGATCATATAACCCCACGTGTGTGAAATGGACATCCCTACACTCGGAGAATTCAATTCAAGCTATCATACTCTTGTCCATCTACCTTAGTACTTTTTAATTTAATGAATATTAAAGATTTGCTCACACATTTTCATGCGACTGTTAATACTTCTTGAGGTACTAACCAACCGATTACTCATGTGCTTGCTAATTAGGTGATAATATTTTCCTCGTCTTGCACCACCTAAGGCTTAGCAGTGACTCCCAGACCAGTTGGCCTTAGGGCACTAGGTGAAGAGGCACCCTCGCTATATTTTTTTATTGCTGCCTTGGCGATAACAAAACCAGTGTTCATTTTTTTCTTTTCTCCATTTTTATATTTTCTTCATTTTTTTTAAATTTCCTTCATACTTTGGCTTTTAGACAAGAGCATTTCAAGGTATCCTCTACTATCCCGAGTTTCAAGACGTGTGTAAGTGCATATAGTAGGGTATCAACATTCAAATATTTGGCTTCCAGAATAGAAACTATTTTTCAGACTTATTTTTATCCTCAGATTAGTGACTTCCTTCATTTTACTAACCGTTGGGACAACAGCTCATAACTACTTATTACTAGTTCGTGTAAGAAAACTTCTAATTTTCTTGGTTTTCTTAAACTATTCCAATCTTTTGGATGTAATTTTTCACTTTCTACTCTTTTGTTATATAAAAAAAAAAATTAATGCCCGGTATCAAAGATAATTCAGTGAATACAAACTTTCCCCCAAACCTGTTTTCAGCAGTGTCCTCACTGATGTAGCCTTTTGAGAACAAGGACCTGTATACTAAGGGAGAGATACAAGGGGTAAAATAATAGTTAAATGAAAAATTCCTCCAAACTTATTCTTTGACACGCACAGATATTCAATCAAATCCATTTTTTACTCACCTCTATTTCTTAAAATGAGAAAATGTTTCAAAAACATGGAGGTGAGGCGGAGGAAATTTAGTTTTGATAAAGCGGCTCTTGTAAAAACAGGAGCTCCTCCGCGGGGTCAGCAGAAAAATACGGTTTTAATCTATGCCCATTCACTTTAAAAATCGAACCGTTTTTCAAATTTTCGATTTTAACTGCTCCGTGCGGGTGTACATACCGCACCACAAAAGGTCCTTTCCAACGAGATTTAAGCTTACCCGGATGAAGATGGAGACGGGAATCGTAAAGAAGGACTTGTTGCCCCGATGTGAAGGTTTTTCTAAAAAGATTTTTATCGTGGAACACTTTAGTCCTATTCTTTACTATCACCGCATTATCGTAAGCTTCATCGCGGAGTTCGCTTAGCTCATTCAATTGCAGCTTCCGATAGCTGCCTGCATGATCAAGATCAAAATTAAGCTCTTTAATAGCCCACATTGCCTTATGTTCAATCTCGACAGGGAGGTAGCATGCCTTCCCAAACACAAGACGGTATGGAGACATACCAAGATCGGTCTTATAAGCGGTGAGGAATGCCCAAAGAGCATCCGTCAATTTGGTTGACCAATCCTTACGGTTTTTCGAAACCGTCTTCTCCAATATCTGTTTGATCTGCCTATTTGAGATCTCAGCCTGCCCGCTTGTTTGGGGGTGATAGGGCGTAGAAAACTTGTGAGTGATTGAATATTTCCGCATCAAGGCCTCGAAAGACCTATTGCAGAAATGTGTCCCGTTGTCGCTAATGATAGCGCGAGGGTGTCCGAATCGCGAAAAGATATATTTTTTAAGAAACTTAATGACAACTTTGTTGTCATTAGTGCGACACGGTACAACTTCCACCCACTTCGAGACATAATCAACCGCTAACAAGATATATAGATTCCCAAAGGAGTTGGGAAAAGGGCCCATAAAATCAATACCCCAAACATCAAATATTTCCACAACAAATATAGGTTGGAGCGGCATCTCATTCCTTCGTGAAATCCGACCCAAATGCTGACATTGCGGACAAGTTTTGCAATGTTCAAATGCATCTTTAAATAATGTTGGCCAATAAAAGCCACATTGCAAAACTTTCTCCGCCGTTTTTCGAGGTCCAAAGTGACCGCCGCATGCCTGATCATGACAAAATGATAACACGCTCTTGAATTCATCGTTAGGGACACACCTGCGAATGATTTGATCGGAACAATACTTGAATAGATATGGTTCATCCCAGTAAAAATATTTTACTTGGGATAAAAATCGAAGTTTGTCTTGTTTCAACCAATCGCTAGGTATAAGTCCCGTCGCAAGATAGTTCACGATATCCACGAACCAAGGTTCGTAAGATACATTCAAGAGCTGTTCGTCGGGAAATGAGTCATTTATCGGCACGGTCACAGTTGGCGAAGAAGTGATGCGTGAAAGATGGTCGGCTACAACGTTTTCACATCCACTCTTGTCTTTGATGACAAGATCAAATTCTTGTAATAATAGGATCCAACGTATTAGCCTGGCCTTCGCATCCTTCTTCGATAAAAGATGTCGTAGGGCGGAGTGATCTGTGTAAACCACAATAGGCGAGCCAATCAAGTAGGGCCTGAATTTCTCTAATGCAAAGACAACTGCCAAGAGTTCTTTCTCGGTAGTTGTGTAATTTATTTGTGCATCATTCAAGGTCCTACTTGCATAGTAAATTACACGTGGCATCTTATCAATGTGCTGTCCTAAGACCGCACGAATAGCAAAATCTGATGCATCACACATAAGCTCGAACGGGTGGTTCCAATCCGGAGATGATAAAACGGGGGCTGTAGTGAGTGATTCTTTAAGCGATTCAAAGCAGCCTCACAATCCGAATCGAAGTGAAAAGTAGTGTCCTTAGCCAATAGAAGGGTTAAGGGTCTAGCAATTTTGCTAAAGTCCTTAATAAATCTCCTATAAAATCCTGCATGACCAAGGAAGGATCGTATATCTTTGACGCAATTGGGACGAGGGAGATTTTGAATGACATCTATTTTAACTCTGTCAACCTCAATTCCTTTATGTGAAATTATATGTCCAAGTACAATACCTTCTTGGACCATAAAATGACATTTTTCCCAATTCAAAGTCAAGTTCTTATCCTTACAGCGGGTAAGAACAGCGTCAAGATTACGAAGGCAGTCCTCAAAGGAGTCTCCAAAAATGGAGAAATCGTCCATAAAAATTTCCAGAAAATTTTCCACCATATCTGAAAATATCCCCATCATGCACCGCTGAAATATAGCGGGAGCATTGCATAACCCAAAGGGCATGCGTCTATAAGCAAAAGTTCCGAAAGGACAAGTAAAAGTGGTTTTATCTTAATCCTTTTCGGCGATGGGGACCTGGTTATAGCCAGAGTATCCGTCCAAGAAACAGTAGTATTCGTGTCCCGCTAATCGTTCTAACATCTGGTCAATGAAAGGTAGAGGGAAGTGATCTTTCCTCGTCGCGGCATTGAGTTTCCTGTAATCGATACATACGCGTCACCCAGTTTGGGTGCGTGTTTGGATTAACTCATTAGCCCCATTAGTGATGACCGTGATGCCAGACTTTTTAGGGACCACATGAATTGGACTTACCCATTGGCTATCAGATATGGGGTAAATTATTCCACTATCAAGGCACTTGACGATTTCTTTCTTTACCGCCTCCTTCATAACGGGATTTAACCGTCTTTGTGGGTCTCGGGTTGGTTTGGCTTCATCCATCAGATGTATGTAATGTTCAACAATTAAGGGACTAATCCCTTTGATGTCAGCCATAGTCCAACCAAATGCTTCCCGATTCGATCTCAACACTGCCAAAAGTGCATTCTCTTGCTCTAAGGCTAGAGAAGCGGAAATAATCACTGGCAAAGTCTCATTCTCTCCTAAATATGCATATTTAAGATGAGAAGGTAGCGGTTTGAGATCAAGAATTGGCGGAGAGACAATAGAAGGTGGGGTAAGTGAATGATATTCGGACACCCGAAGAGGTTCAAAACTTGCATAAGATATTGACTCGGAAAGTGCTGCTGACTTTTGCAACGAGTCAACAGGTTCAATCTCAAGGTCGGACTCATTGAACATATCCTCACTGTAAAGTGGTGCAAGATCAAACGATGTCTCATTAATGTTGTCGAGAACATCAAAGCAAAGCTCCTCATCCATGCAGCTTTCGGAAGCTATCTCGTGGATGGAACAAACATCCAGCAATTGAGCAGAAGGTTCTGATGGCTGACTTCCTAGCTTGTAAATATTAAGCTCAATTGTCATTTTCCCGAAGGATAAGTTCATAGAACCGTTACGACAATTAATTACGCGTTAGAAGTTGCTAGGAAGGGTCGACCAAGTATCACCGGGATTTGATTGCGTGGGTTTGCCACAGGTTGTGTATCTAAAATAATAAAGTCCACGAGAAATATGAATTCCCCGACTTTAATTAACACATCCTCTAGTTCGCCCCGAGGTTTGGTGATAGATCGGTCTGCCATTTGGAGAGTACAATGGGCGGGTTTTAACTCTCCAATTCCTAACTGCTCGTATACTGAATAAGGAAGCAAGTTGACGCTAGCGCCTAGATCGAGTAAAGCACGATTTATATTTTTACCCCCAATAGAAATAGAGATTGTAGGACAGCCGGGGTCCTTACGTTTCTTTGGTATTTGTTGGGTAAAAGCTGTGCTAACATTACTCGTCATGAAAACCTTTTTAGGCACTTGAGTTTTTCTCTTCCTAGTGCACAAGTATTTAAGGATTCTTGCATAAGATGGGACTTGTTGAATGGCATCTAGGAGAGGAATATTCACGCTAACTTGCTTAAACATTTCCACAATCTTCTCCATTTGCGGGTTACGTCGGTTGGCCCTTAATCGGTTTGGAAATGGAGCTCGATCAATAAGTTTTGGGTCCAACGTTTGTGGAGAAGACTGTGGCGACGGATTCGATCCCAAAATTGGAGTGGGAATCGACTTAGATAGATTTGGTGAAATGTTTGATCCTTGGGGAAAACGGAGAATAGGCTCGGACGAAGGTGGAAGACTAGACGAGTTAGGGGAAGAAGAAGAAGAAGGGGTATCAAATGTGTCACTATCATCAACTTGCTTACCCACTTGGTTGTTCAGCACTCTCCCCGATCTCAACGTAGTGACGACATTCACATTATGACTTTGTGAATGGCCAGAATTCGGTAGGGGTTGAGATGGGAGTTTCCCTTTCTCTCTCGCACTCATTGCGGCGTTTAACTGTGTGATTTGGTTTTCTATTGATTTGATACTCTCACCATGGGAGGAGGAGTTTTTCGTTAGGGCATCAATAGAAGACCTCATCTCAGCCGAATTTTGCATGGATTGTTTCATGAACATATCCAAAGTTTGTGCAAGTGAGTTGTCAATATCGGCCACTTGTGGTGTAGAAATGTTGGCCGGATTTTGGAAATTCTGTGACTGAAAGGGGGGCTGATTCTGTGGTTGTGGTTGCTGTGGAGGAGGTCTTTGATAATTGCTTTGTTGGTTTTGATTCCAAGCAAAGTTAGGATGATTCCTCCATCCTTGATTGTATGTGGAAGAATAAGGGTCGTTTCTAGGTCGCTGCTGAAAAGCAGCATTAGCTTGAAACGATGCATTCATAGGACATTCTTCCGTTAAGTGTGAAGGATCCGAACAGCAACCACAGACGGTCTTAGGAAGCGTGACCTGATTTAGGGAGAAAGATGAGAACTTGTTTTCAATAGCGTCGAGTTTTTTTTGTATCGCTGCCATTTCGGCTTTCACTGCGATGGAAACGTCGAGCTGGTGAATACCTCCCTTAGTTGTAGGTGGTCTTACGCTTTCCCACTGCAACGTGTGTTCAGCGAGATCTTCCAGATATTTCCATGCTTCACCATCATCTTTAGACATGAAATTGCATTGACACATTGTTTCAAGCATCTGCTTTGTCGCTGGATTAATGCCCTCATATATAATCCGACATAAATCCCATCTTTGTATTCCGTGTGGGGGCATTGGACAAGCAGATCTTTGAAACGTTCAAAGCACTTCCAAAATGGTTCATTGGGAAGCTGGGTGAACTGGTTGATCTCGCTCCTAATATGTGCAGTCTTATGATTTGGGTAAAACTTCTTAAGAAATGCTACGACGAATTCATCCCAATTAGTGATCGAGTGTGCGGCAGTATTATAAAGCCATTTTTCTGCCAAGTCGCACAGTGTGAATGGGAGAAGACGTAAGCGCATAGCATCTAAAGTCAATTGTGAAGTACCCATCATTGCGCATACGTTTTCGAATTTGGTGATGAAAACGTACGCGTCTTCCGACTCAAGCCCGTGAAATTTGGGCAGCAGGTTGATGTAGTGGGGTTTAATTTCGAAATTATCCCCATTAGGTGGTGGAAGAGACATACAAGTAGGAAGAGGACCACGAATAGGATAGCATCTCTCTTGGAGAGAGATGCGCGGTGGATTCTGCGCACCTTCGGGCGGTGGCAGCGTGGTGTTATAATTAGATGGAGTGCCGTCCATCACGGTCGATGTGGTGTGTGGTGGGGGAAAAGAAGATGAAGAAGTACCGACTTCGGCGTCGATAGCAGGAACGCGGACAAGACGGGCACTAGGATCCGGTGTCCAGCCGAGCATGCACTAAGCGGGTTTAGTGCAAGTGGCAGCGTGTGTGTGATTTAAAATTGGCTTGTTTTGAAAAATGTGGGACTCAAGACAAATTTCCCTAAGATGCACAAGCAACCCTAGAACTAAGGTCACCTAGGTCCAGTCTCTAGACCGCTCCTAGACTTCCAAAGGACAAGCCGCAGGATCAATCCTCTACCGCCTCCGTACTACCCTTATAGTCAGATAAGTGCCAGGTAAGTGGGAAGGAACCACGTCATAGGCCTAATTAAAAACCATTAGCCTTTGTCACACTTGCCTAGGCACTACAAAAGTAATGCGGATAAACGATAGATTACCCACGACCTTCCTCTGTCCTTATTGAGCGCGACAGTTCTTAGAGTCTGGTCTAGATATTTTTTAAATTAATGAAGGGTTGATCTATATGCTCAGTTTGTGATTTGTGGGGCTTCGGAAGGGTGATGAAATCCCCACCTAATCTTGATTTGGTCTTTGCCCCTTAAAGTCCGTATTAAATATGCAAAACAAAACCAATCACAAAACTTTTGCAAAAAGATTTTTGAGCGGCGCAATTTTGCAAAGAATCCTGCAGAAAATAGATTTTATTGGATTTGAGGAGAGAGAGAAGGAGTTGAGAAAGATACCAGAGAAGATTGATTCCCTAATTCCTCCAAATTGCCGCGATTCCGCCGCAGAAGGGGTGCTTTTGCCGCGGTTCCGCTGCGTGGCAGAAGGAACAGTTGATGAAATTTTTTGTATAGCCTTCTGTGCTCCTCTGGATCTCTAAAAATGTCTCTGTTTCCTGTTCGCCTTAATTCTGTAACTCCAGATCTCCTTGCAAAAATTCACGCACAAATCGTTAAATATGCAATTTGCAGTTTTGTGTTAATAATGATATGACTCGTCTAAGAATTCAACACAAATAGTAAAAATAAAAAATTACGCACGTATCCCCGGCAACGGCGCCATTTGATTGTTACGTGAAAGTGTATGTTTGTAGTTTAACCGCAATCGGAACGGTGTCGCGTGTAGCTAGACCGAGATGAGTACGGGTCGTCCTCTGGGAAACGTGGAACTTTTTACTTTTACTTTAGATGTGTTGAAAAAGAGAGGAGGAATAAAGAATTTTATAGAATGGTTTCTAGATCTACGTTAAACAAGAATGTAAAATATAGATCTAGATTATTTTAAAGATGTAATTAATATAATAAGAGGGCTTGTAGGGTTCGTTAGGATTTAGTAGTTATGGACGATTAATTAAAAGTTACCCTTTTTATCCATTAATTGATTTAGAACTAGAACGACGGTGATGCGTGTAGATTAGGGTTTCCGGAGGGAAAAGGAATCCCACTCTTAACCCTTATCTCGACACGGAACTCCGTTCATATCTAGCCTTTACCAAAACAATCATTAATCTAATCTCTAATCGCGGTCGGAACTAGCAAAGAATTGCTAGCACGCCCGATTAGGATGTTAATGATTCTTTTGATAAAGTTCCTAAACTTTATAGGACTTAAAAAGGGTTTAGTTATTTTCATCGTCCATTAGCCTACCCTAATCCTACGAACCCTAACAAGCGGAGAATTACTCGCGCATGTTGGGAGAAGAAGATGAAAAGAAAGAGAGGGAAAACATAATGTAAAAGAAACAATTAAATAAAATAACTACCTTTATTAATCGACTTGAACAAACTACACTTTTAATCCATAGAAAATGATTACAACTAGTTGCTTCTCGATCTTTCCTAAGGAGGTAGTCGAACAGTCGATGATCAGCCTGGATGCGTGAGCGTCGGGAGCTTCGTGATCTTTTCGGCTTGATAGCTTTTCCAAGAGGCTCTCGGTGCCTTTTTATAGTGCAAAGCCAGAATCTTTTGCTTCAAAAGTTGGTAAAATATAGTAGAGAATCATGCCCCAAAATCTTTCCTTCCAACTCCATAATATTACGGCGGATTCGCGGCCAAAGGTGGGGTATGGCCGCGGATCCGCGGCCAATGGGTGAGATCTCTTGATCAATTTTCTTGTGCTTGCATCTTGTGACATGTGGCAATCCTAGGCACCTTCAGAATTCAAAAATCTTTTCTCGGTTGCTTCCAGACTTGGTCTCCAAGTCTTGCTTCTTAATTTGGCATGATTTCTTCAACAACTTGATTTGTTTGATAAATTCTGCATAACAACTTGGAAAATTCTGCACAATAATCCCAAATAATATTTATTAGCCTTAATTCTACTAGGATTTAGTCAATAGATTTATTTGCATACATTTTCCTACCAAATGATAATTAAAATATATTAACACATGGAAAATGGTGTTTTAACACATAAACCCTCATATGTATAATATATTAAAATAAATTCCTTTTTTAATATAAAAATAGTAGGAAAAATGTAATACAAATGTGCAGTTTTATCAACTGAACACCCGCCATGCCAAAAATTTCATTGAAAGATCGCATAGACGCGTCTAGGACAAACACTTGCACTCCGCAATTCACTTTGTATCAACCTTTTCAACCTCTCCCACTCTCTTATGTTGATACCCCTTTCGCAATTCGTCCTTTGTCCATCGCTGAACATATTGAACAATCCCGTAACCGATCTTTCACTCCTTTCACCACTACAAATTCTTTGGATCAACAATTCCATCACCTTCTTATTCGTATGATGATCCTATCCCTGTCCAACCATTCAATTCCTACCAGTCCTACCCAACGTTTGCGCCTTCCCTAGACACTGCTTCTAAACCACCATTTGGGAATTTTCAGTATCCAAACAACTTTGAATGTTTTACTGAAACCCCTTCACAACCTATGTCTAGTCTAGAACAGTCGTTGGAAGACTTTAGGGTAGCGTCATGCCAACAGATGATGGATTTGAATGCGTCCATAGCCGCCCTCATACAACCTAGTGACCCGGTAGCTAGTTTTCAACTAGCTCCATATTTTACAATGTATGATGAGGCGGTAGAACATGATGAGAATTTGAGTAGTGAAAGTGAACTGTACACCCTTCCTAATCAAACCTACCCATTGCAAATTGAATCACACAACTCCAGTTTTGAATGTCTATCTAGTGTTCCAAAAGATTTACCGATTAAAGATAGAACGTTTAATGAGTTGTGCGACTTTGTAGTATTTGATTTACCCGATTGTGAAGGGTCCATTCCAAGTGAAACTAGTCCTAAACCTTTTGACCTCTACACCTCCATCTTAGAACCAGAATCGATTGAAATCCATGCTTTTGATGAGGAGTATGAGAATATTAATTTTCACTTGATTGAGGATATTGACGCAGGGAGTATTTTGGATGATGAACCCGTAGATTTGACAGAAATTCATTATCCCGAGTCATTAAATGTTTCTCCCGAACTTCATATGTGTCTTGATTTTGATGAGATTTGCATGGATGAGATAATTTTTGGGGAGAATTATGAGGATAGTATTGAGGAGAGTATTGAAGATAGTATTTAGGATGAACCATTTTTGTTTGATGTGTCGGATTTTCCAATTCATCCTCCTGAACCTTTAACTGTTATACTTCCTAAATCATCCTCCATCATTTCCATCGTTCCGACCACGCAAAAGATCATGCAGGAGGACTGTGAGTTTGAAAAATTTCTGTTCAATCACAGCACATTTGACGCCACTAGTGCGTTTCTCCTTGAATCTGACACTCTTCTCACAGCTGATAACGATTACGAGTGTTTCACATTTTCGGACGATGTTGAAGACTTACCGCCCGAGTTTGAGTCCTTTGAATTTTCAGATGAGTTAGTTGAACCATCAAACTCGGTTGCTCACAGTCATTCCGAACCATTGATGGAATCTTTCGAGTTCGAGACAGTTTACTTAGGTGAGAATAAGACTATCCCGAAATCACTCCCCTTCGTCCATTCCATCGTTCCGACCTTGCAAGAAACTGTATCACTTTCATTTCCTATGTCTGGTTTACCGAGTTCGGCGTACCCATGTTTTCTGATGAATCTTGAGGGATTTAACCCAATCTCTCGACGGGTTGATAGATTAGCACAATCGCTTTTTACACATCGGTCATTACATATTGCGCTAATTTATTCACTCCATTTTCACCCTCAAGTTCGTACACAAATTCTTTTTCCCTTTCACCATTCTTCCTCTCATATACCGAGACCATATCCCGCTTCTATCTCCATACGATCTCGCGTATTCTCCATTTCTTTTCTCTTCATCTTCTTTCACCAACCCGCATATTATCATGATAGAATTTTTGAATGGTTGGTGTTCACTTTTGGCCTTTGTAAGGCCTTGTATAGCTTGATACTGTTCTCTTTCCCTCCTATTCTTGAACTTCAAGTGGAAACACTGTTTTACTTAAGTTTGGGGGGGACCTTTTGGTGTACATATTTTTTGTTTTTATTTTTGTATATAATTTTATTTTAGGGAGGCACCGACAATTTTGACCCTCTTGGTGTAGCCTGACAGTGAGGACACTGTCAAGTTTAAGTTTGGGGGTATGCTCGGTAAGCTTTCTACCTTAGCATCCATTTGTATATTCTGCATTCACATACTTACTTAAAAACACATAAAAATCAGAAATTTTTCTAAAAATATAAAAACTTTGTTTTCAAGTTAGCTAGTGGGAGAACTTAGATTCAATATTTCGACGCTTTTGTTTGATAAGATAGGAAAAACTAAATCCTATTTTTAGATTTTGTAAACCTGAAAGATAACTCTCATTTGAAGTTAACTATAGCTAATATACGTCTTTACATCACACTACACGTGTCGTAAGTTTTTGAAAATTAGATGACAAGTCTATTATGTCGGGAAACTTTTGAATGGATAAATTATTTTCTGAGGATCAAATAGGTTTGTTCTGAAATAAGTAATATCTAGAATAGTTTATGAAGTGAAGCGGATATGAAGGGATGTTATTGATGCCTTAATTGGAACTAATTCTGAAAAATAACCTATCTGAAACTTGATTGGAATGAATACACACCTAACCCACTAAAAACACGTCTTTTATCCAAAAAAATAATTAAACAACCAATTATATCTCTGTTCGCATAAAATCATCATGATTTTCATGCTAAAAGTGGTCTTTTGTTTTAGGTCCTAGGTAACTTGAGTAATTAAGTCCGCTGGGGTGTCTCTACACCTAATGCCCTAAAGCCAACTGGTTTGGGAGCATTGGCCCAAAGCTCGTTAAGAATCTTAGAAAGTCCAGATTAAAACAAAGTCAAGCAAGTGTTCTCTCCGAGTTAAAATTCCTAACGGTTCTTTGTGTGAGAATAATCTTGAAAAAAGACAGGTTTTTATAAAAAGAAAAGTATTTCTAGCGGAGATATGAAGGTTTTATTCTATGTTAAAAACTATTGCACGTTCACAGAGGTGTGTATGAAATGAAAACAAGAAAAGGTGGAGTGAAAAATAAGACCTAGTTTCCTGATAAGGAAGATAGAAATTCTGAATTTGAAACCTATCTGGAAAACGAAACTTGAGAAATACTTAACTCTTTATAAAACTTATGTGATCCTTTTTAAGTTTTTTGTCTGGGCTTTATTTTATGACAAGACGACTTTAATCGATCCTTTTGAAAGTTTACGACACTATTTGCACCACACGTAAAGACATATAAAATCTTAAGTTAAATGAGAAGCGAGGTGTGAAAAATAACAGTTTGATAGTTCTAAATTTAGGACAATAGAATTGCTATCTTTTAAACAAAACCTTAGGGTTTGAATCATAGTTATTTCGCAAATCTAGCTTGACAGGATTTTGTGGGTAGTATCTGCTGAAAACCCTCAGGAGACAACACTCCTCCTATTAGGGACACCTAGAGGTTTAACGGCTTATTGCACACGCTCAGTGCAATCGCGTTCCCTGCGAAAGTGCGGTTAGGATTTTCTTTTGTCAATAAATGTTTTGCTCGGGACGAGCAAACGATAAGTTTGGTGGTATTTGTTCATATCAGAAAACTGCATTCTAATACCGCTCATTCATTATCTATTTATTGTATTTATCGGTACTATTAACCAGTGTCTGCTCAGTAATACAGATTACAGGTATCCGTGACAAAATACTAGAAATACATTTAAAAACACGGATATATCAATTGAGAGCCGACACTGCAACCAGAACCGCAATCCGACCGATACTTCAGGAGTCCCTTTTTGCAACAAGTTTGTGTACACATTTTTTTTATCTAAATAGTCCAACACAACAAATGTGTACACAAGACTTTTAGGCATATGTGGATATGATATAATATGCATTCAAGGCAAAATATTATATGCATTCAAGGCTAAACATCATGTGTTGATTTTTTCCTTCCAAAACTAAAATCAAATCAAAGTCAATTAAACAAATCAGCATGAGCCATAATGGGGGTAGCCATGAATCAAGCCACATGTGGGAATGGAGTAATGAGCATTTAATGGTGAAGATTATGTGTTGAATTCAAGATTCAAAATTCCCTCCAAAATCTAGGTGCAGACCAAGCCAAATCAGAGAAAATAAACTGCGCCAAAGTGATGTGAGGGGATAAACAAACCATCATACGAAGCATGAGACGGTTCCAACAAGTTGTGGCCGGCCACATCACCTCCTGGACCGTCCTGGCCGGCCCCACCTCCTCATGTGGGCCCCAGCTCCTCACAGTGACTTCCTTGCTGCCACGTAGCCCTAATTTTATTGTTTATTTTCTTTTCTTTTCTGCCTATAAAAGCAGGCAGTAGGCAAAGGTTCAAGGGGTCATTCTTTAGTCTTGGATTGTCATTCTTTGTCCAAGTTTTCTTTTCTCTTTTCTTGTAAATAGATTAGTCCCCTTGAAGTTTTAACCTTCTCTTGATCCTTCAACCTCTTCATTGAGCTTGAAAGTATAAGGGTTGGTTATTGATCTCAAGGGGTTGTATCATTCTTGAAGTTTAATAAAGTGTTCTTTTGTGCTTCCTTCACCATGAGTTCTTTGCCCTCTCTTGATCTTGCAACCTCTTTATTGAGCTTGCAAGTTTAAGTTTGGGTTATTGAACCCATGTCTTGCAATATGTTCTTTGGTTCCTAATCTTTTACTTACTTGTATTTTATTCTTGCTCTTTTAATTCTCGCACTTAAATTCCATGCACTTTAATTACTTGCTTGTAATCTTTTCTTTTCTTTGTTCTTCTCTTTTGTTATCTCTTTTTGGTTTGTTTTATGAATGGTGTGAATTTTGTTGTTAGGAAAAGAGAAAGATATTGTAAGTTAACGTTTCGTTTTCAATTTGCTTTTCTAGTCTTTTCCATTTGAAACTCCGCCCAAACCCTACACAAGCGCTCCGTTAGGCACCCTACCCTACAAAGGTAAAGGTGATTCCTAACCGTGACCGGTTGTATTCGGTTTGGCCGGAGGCAAAAGAAAGAGACAAGAACGGACGGACAAGGGTCAATAAGCCGGATTCCATGAATACCGTGCTTAAGTCCCCTAATCCACATTGTTGCCGATTGTTCTAACTTCATTGGTTAAGTTCGGCTCAAGGTACTTGAATTCGGAATCCATTAACTTACACTATCCTATCGTTTCCTAACAAGCCTTATACTTGAATATAACACATAGGTTAGATAACAAACAAATCCGCCACGTTGTTAACTCGTTAAAACAAGCCTAAAAACTTACCATCTCCCTGTGGATCGACCCGTGCTCATCGCGGCTAGCTGCAAAGTGACACCGTCCTGATCGTGGTTAAACTTTAGAACTTTTGAATATCCGACACGCTTTTGGCGTGCGATCATGGCGCGCACATGAGGAGCACGTGGTGCGCTCGGCGCTTTGCACCAGTCAAAGAGCGCAGAAGTGCATCTGATCAATTTTATGATCTGAGAAATAAATTCTCATTTAGAAGAGATTTTGTCTCAAGATTCTAAGAACAAAGTTCTTATTTTGTAGGAGATGTTTCAATCTCTTATTTTAGTGAAAGGCTTTGCCTTTATGGATCTATGATCCTAAGAGAATTTAATTATTCTCTCCCCTCTTATAATGAGATACTATGAACTCTTTTTGTAAAAGACCTTAGTTTTATAGATCTATAATCTATGAGAAGAATTATGTTCTTCTTCTTATTTTATGATGAGATCCTTTGATCTCTTTGTGAAAGACCTTGGTCTTGCAGTTCTACGATCTTAAAGAAAGAAGTGAATTCTTCTTTTTATATGAGACGATTTCGTCTTTCTGTTCTTTTTACCTTGAAGAAAAGTTGTTCTTCTACCGAGAGCTTGGCTCTTCTTTCTGAGATTTCTCAAAGTTTATGGGGGGTTCCTCTATATGTTTTTCTTTCTCTGAGACTTGAAGTCTTGGGGCCTTTTTATAGGGCGAGTTGATTTGTTCAATCGGTTAAGGAGATCTTTTCTCCAATTGATTTGGAGATTTTCCCATCGTTGGATCTTTGATCCAAGGGCTTCTGATTTACAGAAGGCAATCTTCTTGTTTTTAACAAGATTGGGAAATCTTTCCCCACAAAGAATTTATTCTGTATTTTAGTGATTTTTAATCACCATTGGATCATTGATCCGACGGTGCTTTGATTTACATAGCACAATCTTTTTGTTTGGAAAGATTTTGAGGAATCTTTCCTTAACAGAATTTTATTCTGATCAATTAATGATTTTTAATCATGTTCGTTGGATCTTTGATCTAACGGTTGGGAACGTTTAGTTCCAGCGCTAGCGCTCCCGTGCTTTGCACGTGGTGCGCTGCTTAGAGTGCAGCGTACTTAGCGCTGGCGCTTACGTGCTTTGCACTTTGTGCACTGCTTAGAGTGCAGCGCTCATAGCGCTAGCGCTCATGTGCTTTGCACGTGAGCGCTGCCTCAGAGTCTTTGACTCTCTCAGTGCTGGCGCTGCTATGAAGCACTGCTTCATTTCAAAATTTGAAATTTTGAACAGTGCTTTGCTCTGATTGGGGGAAACAAATGCCCCCCACCGTTGCGGTTACGTGGCCCACATGTGAGTGCAGCGGTGTCAGCATATCTGCCATTGGATCAACTCAGAAGTTGAAACGGCTCTCAGCACCTATAAATAGGACTCTTAGCCCTTGAGATGATTTTTGTTCATCTTCTTTCTTGTTTTCTGAGAATTTTTATTCTCCTTCAGAGCATAACTCTTTGTCTTAAGAACTTCTTTAAGGACAAAACTCTGTCAAAATTTAGGTAAAGATTAAATCTTTTAAATGAATATTTAATAATCTAGGGTTTCATCCATTAACAGAGCTTTGCTCTTCATAGATCTTTGATCTAAAGAAAACCCTTTTAGGGTTTCATTAACAGAGCTTTGCTTTCTTGGAATCATAGATCTAAAGAGATCTTTCTTGGGGTTTTTTAACCTATTAAGAGAGCTTTGCTCTTCTCAAATTATATAGATTTGTTAATGAAAAACTCTTAGAGTTTGTTCATAGATCTTGAAGATCTCGGAATTTTTACTTTGTAAAAGCTTTGCTTTTTAGGGTTTCTTGATGGATTGTTTCATCTTCCTTACAGAGCATTGCTCTTTAGAATTTTTGGGGGGAATTTTATTCCCCTTATAATTGATTTTGACAAGTGTCACTCTTGTCTGCAGAGCGTTGCTCTCGCGGAGTTTAGCTCCTTGACTCGAGGAGTCTCTTATTAAATGAGAATCCTTTTTATGATCTCCCCTTAACTGTACAAATTCGAATTTGTTGGGTGTTTTAATCGGTACTTGTTTTCTTCATGCAGATATCAAGAGTTATCCGAATCCCCGTGTTTTGATCAGTCTGTACGCTAACTCCCGCCGATTTTCTTTTTCAGACGTTATGGATGCTCACATGTATGATCTCGCCGAAATTATTTCTTACGGAGATATTCGCGCAGTCGGTGGTTCTCAAAACCAGGAATTCACAAACGCCCAGTATGCTGAAATTATGGGTCGCTTTGATGCATACAATGGTCACCTGCTTCCTCGTTGTTCCTCTCTCTTGAAGCTTATTGTAGGAGCGATCTGGGGGGCACTTCCTTTCTTCTATGCCGGCATGCCACTTAAGGCATTGGACGACGCCGAAGATAAGGTGCACTCGGTGTATTTGATGGCTTAATCTCAAAGAAAAGGCGAGACAATCTTGTTGATATCCTGCATCAAGCTTTCCAGCAGGCGGCGATAATTGCTGCCTATCGAAGGGCGGAGGACATCAGTGAAGATCCGACGCTTGCGAGCGTGAGAGTAAGCATACGAGAATGGTCAGAGAGGCCAGAAACATTTTAGATGGCCTTACTTTTGAATTTCTTAATCCATATCCTGAATTTGATGTCTTTCCATTGTAAACATTTTAATGATGCTTTTGTTTACTGTTTTCATCAATGTAAGAATTTTCTGAAGTATGAATGGAAAGCTTTTCCATTTCCATGTGTTTATTTTATGCATTAAACCTTTTCGCACATGCATGAATGGATGCGTTTTGAACGCTTAACTGGATGCGAATCACACGCTCTCCTTACTGTCGCTTTCTTCTCTTTGCCATGTTGTTGCCATGTGATTTTAGCAAGTGTGGCCTGTAGATAGTAAGTGACGGTCCATCTTGGACTCTTTGCAGGGTAACGATGGTTTAGCAAACAGGTTCAGGTCTTCTTTCCTAAGACTTTTCAATTTTATGAGCCATGAGGGTCTCATAAAGAATTTTCTCCCTACAGGTCGAGAGGATCCCGTAGGTGTATTTTCTCCTTAGTAATTATGAGAATTCCTGAGTGTGTTTTCTCTTAAGAGTCGTAAGGATCTCCCAAGAGAATTTTCTTCCTTATAAGTCAAGAGGACTTGTAAGTGGTTGTTTACTTTCTTGTCGATGTTTGACTTATGAGAGTGTGACATGTAGAAAATCTACCTTGACCTTTCTGCGAGGCAACGATGGCTTGGGAGACAGAGTTAAGATCTGTCACCTAAGAATATTCAACTTTATCAGCCATGAGGGTCTCATAAAGAATTTTCTCCCTACAGGTTGAGAGGATCCCGTAGGTGTATTTTCTCCTTAGGAATCGTGAGGATTCCTAAGTGCGTTTTCTCTTGAGAGTCGTAAGGATCTCACAAGAGAATTTTCTCCTTACAAGTCGAGAGGACTCGTGAGTGATTGTTGAGTTGATCTGCTCCTGAGTTAAAGCATTGCTTTGACGGGGATTTTGAGAGTTTACTCTGGCTGTTTCCTACGGAGTCAGGATTGACTTTAGCCATGTTCTATAAGGCCAGGGGTTGACTTTATCCGTTTTCACGGGGTCAGGTGGTTGACTTTATCCGTATTTCACGGAGTCAGGAGGTTGACTTTATCCGCATTTCACGGAGTCAGGAGGTGCTCTGGGCATTTCCCACGGGGTCAGGATTGATATTAGCCGTGTTCCACGGGACCAGGATTTGCTCTGGGCGTTTCCCACGGGGTCAGGATTGACATTAGCCGTGTTCCACGGGACCAAGATTTGCTCTGGGCATTTCCCACGGGGTCAGGATTGACATTATCCGTGTTCCACGGGACCAGGATTTGCTCTGGGCGTTTCCTACAAGGTCAGTATTGACATTAGCCATGTTCCACGGGACCAGGATTTGCTCTAGGCGTTTCCCACGGGGTCAGGATTGACATTAGCCGTGTTCCACGGGACCAGGATTTGCTCTGGGCATTTTCCACGGGGCCAGGATTGACATTAGCCGTGTTTCACGGGACCAGGATTTGCTCTGGGCGTTTCCCACGGGGTCAGGATTGACATTAGCCGTGTTTCACGGGACCAGGATTTTCTCTGGGCGTTTCCCACAGGGTCAGGATTGACATTAGCCGTGTTCCATGGGACCAGGATTTGCTCTGGGTGTTTCCCACGGGGTCAGGATTGACATTAGCCGTGTTCCACGGGACCAGGATTTGCTCTGGGCGTTTCCCACGGGGTCAGGATTGACATTAGCCGTGTTCCACGGGACCAGGATTTGCTCTAGGCGTTTCCCACGGGGTCAGGATTGACATTAGCCGTCTTCCACGGGACCAGGATTTGCTCTGGGCGTTTCCCACGGGGTCAGGATTGATATTAGCCGTGTTCCACGGGACCAGGATTTGCTCTGGGTGTTTCCTACGTGGTCAGGATTGACATTAGCCGTGTTATACGGGACCAGGATTTGGTCTGGGCGTTTCCCACGGGGTCAGGATTGACATTAGCCGTGTTATACAGGACCAGGATTTGCTCTGGGTGTTTCCCACGGGGTCAGGATTGATATTAGCCGTGTTCCACGGGACCAGGATTTGCTCTGGGCGTTTCCCACGAGGTCAGGATTGACATTAGCTGTGTTCTACGGGACCAAGATTTGCTCTGGGTGTTTCCCACGGGGTCAGGATTGACATTAGCCATGTTCCATGAGACCAGGATTTGCTCTGGGCGTTTCCCACGGGGTCAGGATTGACATTAGCCGTGTTCTACGGGAACAGGATTTGCTCTCTCGGTTGTCTGAGAACCGTCGAGGTTTGGAACAGGGACTTTGCCATGGCTCCAAGGTTGATTTTCGCGTCTGAATCCTGCTGGAATGAGGAGGAACGCTGTTGGTGATCTCTAGGCTATATGTGAACCGTCGAGACTTGGCTTTCTTTCCGATGGAGCCTGGGGGGAAGGTATGGTTCTCTCTTTGTTCGTGCCCCTGGATTGTATACAGGGATCGATGTGATCCCACCTGTAGGGCAAAAAGTTTTATTTATATATTTTTCTTTCCGCGATGCTCTACCATTTCAGCTTTTATATCGCGAAAGTCGCGATTGTCCAATCATTTCGGCTATTTTTCGCGGTGCCCAATCATTTCGGCTATTTGTTTTATTTACTCACTGCTTTTTATTGCGAGTTGCCCAATCATTTCGGCTATTTGTTTTATTTACTCGCTGCTTTTTATTGCGAGTTGCCCAATCATTTCGGCTATTTTATATGCATATATTTTTTTACTTGCTGATATTGTTGAAAGTTGCCCCATCATTTCGTCTATTTCATATGCATTTGTGGATCGCTGGCTTTTCGCTGCGGGTTTGGGATTTGACACCGATTGAGGCATCAGCATCACTACAACTAGGATATTGTCAGGAGCGAATCATCATTTACCTCTGTCGAACAAAGGTATCTTAACGAACTGGGTTAGGATCCTGTCGACTAAGGCTTTTAACTTCATGACCCGTAAGGGTCTCATGAAGGTATTTCTCCCTACGAGTCGTGAGAATCTCGTAAGTGCGTTTTCTCCTTAGGAATCATGAGGAGTCTTAAGTGTGTGTTCTCTTATAAGTCGTAAGGATCTTACAAGAGTGTTTTCTTTTTATAAATCAAGAGGACTTACAAGGGCTGTCCACTGTGTAAACATATCCCTAGTCGCGGGTGGGACGTTGTTAGGAAAATATTTATTCGTGCCCGTGGATTGTATACAAGGGTAAATATTGAACCGTTTGTAGGGCAACATTGGAGGCTGTGATGGCTTAAGAACAAGTTCAGGTCCTTGTAGCTTAAGGCTTTGAATCCTATGAGCCGTGAGGGTCTCAAAGGGGAATTCTCCTTACGAGTCGTGAGGATCTCGTAAGTGTAATTTCTCCTTAGGGATCATGGGGATCCCTAAGTGTATTGATCCCTCATGAGTCGTAAGGATCTCATGCAGGTATTTTCTTCTCACAATGTCGAGAGGACCTTGCAAGTGTCTTTCAACGAGGTTGTGCTCTTTCGGGGTTTCACAAAACTCGCCGGTAGTCCTGCTGTTTTTACTCATGGATCCCTTTCGGGTTTTCATCCGTGCCCATCTCGCTTATGGACATACCGTTTTCTTTTTATTATTATTATATATATATTTTTATTTATTTTTATTTTATTTTATTTTATTTTAATTTTTTTTATCAGCCTTGGGATGCTGCGGTCCGTAGTAGTTTATAGACGTCTCGGTCAACAGCCAGTTTAGGACATTGTGGTCCATCGTTAGTTTAATGACGTTTCGGTCCGTTTGCCGGCTACTACTTATAGAGTTTGGGCTTAGGAAGATAGCGAGAGGACATAGGTGTTGTCATCTATCGTTGACCTAGGCCATGACTCGTCAGGCATAGTATTTTTTCAGGAAGCGACTGTTTCTTGGCCTAGAAGGTCCACCCCCTCTTATAATGAGATACTATTTTTTCAAGATTCTAAGAACAAAGTTCTTATTTTGTAGGAGATATTTCAATCTCTTATTTTAGTGAAAGGCTTTGCCTTTATGGATCTGTGATCCTAAGAGAATTGAATTATTCTCCCCCTCTTATAATGAGATACTATGATCTCTTTTTGTAAAAGACCTTAGTCTTATAGATCTATGATCTGTGAAAAGAATTATGTTCTTCTTCTTATTTTATGATGAGATCCTTTGATCTCCTTGTGAAAGACCTTGGTCTTGCAGATCTATGATCTTAAAGAAAGAAGTGAATTCTTCTTTTTATATGAGACGATTTCGTCTTTCTGTTCTTTTTACCTTGAAGAAAAGTTGTTCTTCTACCGAGAGTTTGGCTCTTCTTTCTGAGATTTCTCAAAGATTAGGGGGGTTCCTCTATATATTTTTCTATCTTTGAGACTTGAAGTCTTGGGGCCTTTATATAGGGCGAGTTGATTTGTTCAATCGGTTAAGGAGATCTTTTCTCCAATTGATTTGAAGATTTTTCCATCGTTGGATGTTTGATCCAAGAGCTTCTAATTTAAGAAGGCAATTTTCTTGTTTTTAACAAGATTGGGAAATCTTTCCCCACACAGAATTTATTCTGTATTTTAGTGATTTTTAATCACCATTGGATCATTGATCCGACGGTGCTCTGATTTACAGAGCACAATCTTTTTGTTTGGAAAGATTTTGAGGAATCATTCATTAACAGAATTTTATTCTGATCAATTAATGATTTTTAATCATGTTCGTTGGATCTTTGATCAAACGGTTGGGAACGTTTAGTTCCAGCGCTAGCGCTCCCGTGCTTTGCACGTGATACGCTGCTTAGAGTGCATCGCACTTAGCGCTAGCGCTTACGTGCTTTGCATGTAGTGCGCTGCTTAGAGTGCAGCGCTCTTAGCGCTAGCGCTTACGTGCTTTGCACGTCGTGCGCTGCTTAGAGTGCAGCGCTCTTAGCGCTAGCGCTCATGTGCATTACACGTGAGTGCTGCCTCAGAGTCTTTGACTCTCTCAGCGCTAGCGCCGCTATGAAGTGCTGCTTCATTTCAAAATTTGAAATTTTGAACAGAGCTTTCCTCTGATTGGGGGAAACAATCATAGTCCATGAGTTTAAGGACCCCACAGTTCATGGTAGTTTAGAGACATCATAGTCTGTAATGTTTAAGGACATTATAGTCCATGACTTTAAGGACCCCATAGTCCGTGGTAGTTTAGAGACATCATAGTCTGTAAAGTTAAAGGACATCATAGTCCATGAATTTAAAGACCCCACAGTCCGTGAACTATCTGGTTGTAAGGACCCGTCACCTCTCTGAAGACGTTGAAAGATTACAACGACACATATCAGAGAAGTGAAGAGATGTACCCTTGAACCAATATTGGTTGGGAGATCTGTAGTCCAATTTGGGACTAAGATCAAAGATTTTTGAGCATATGGTCTCAATTAATCTAACTGAGGGATTTATGGCCAATTTGGGCTCGGTCCACTTAGTCAAAATGTTAAACATTTAATTGGGCTCAGTCTTTTTCATTTAACAATGTTGTGCATTGATTTGAGCTCTGACAACCTTTTGTCTCTTATTGAGTGCTGAGCACTCATCATAGCTCTGTGACTTTATTTATAGAATAGTTTATGTTCCTTCAGCGCACACATGAGGAGCACATGGTGCGCTTGGCGCTGAGCGCCAGATTCAGAGTACTAAGGCGCTTTATGTAAGATAGCACACACGTGAGGAGTACGTGGCGCGCTTGGCGCTGAGCGCCGGTAAATGAGTGGAGAGCGCTCTTGTTTGAAAGAGTGCATACGTGAGGAGCACATGGTGTGCTTGGCGCTGTGCGCCAATCAATGAACACAGAGCTCTTCTTGTGAAATAGCGCACACGTGAGGAACACGTGGTGCGCTTGGCGCTATGCGCCAGACTATGAGCGCAGAGCTCTTCTTATGAAATAGCGCACACGTGAGGAGCACGTGGCGCGCTTGGCGCTGTATGCCAGACTTGGAGCGTTAAGACTCTGCAACACTTTGCGCTAGATTTATAGCGTTGAAGTGCTTCTTTTAATTGGAGCGCTAGGGCTCTGTAGTGCTGTGTGCTAGATTTGGAACGCTGAAGCGCTTCTTTTCGGTAGTTTTGCGCTCTGAGAATTAAATTCTTTCTTATGAGAGACTTTGTCTCATGGATCTAAGAGCAAAGTTCTTATTTTATAGGAGATGTTTCAATCTCTTATGTTCTTGGTGAAAGGCTTTGCCTTTATGGATCTATGATCCCAAGAGAATTGAGTTATTCTCCCCTCATTTTTTATAATGAGATGTTATGATCTCTTTTGTGAAAGACAATTTTCTTATAGATCTATGATCTAGCATAAGAACTAAGTTTTTTTTCTGACGAGATGCTTTGATCTCTTTGTTTTTACCTTGAGGAAAGTCTTCTTCTGCCGAGAGCTTGCTCTTCTCTCTGAAATTTCTCAAAATTTATGGGGGGGTCTCTTTATGCATGAGTTGAAGTCTTGGGTCTTTTATATAGTGAAGGCTGATTTGTTGAATCGGTTGAAGAGATCTTTTCTCTAATTGATTTGGGGATTTCCCTACCGTTGGATCTTTGATCCTAGAGCTTCTGTTTTACAGAAGGCAGTCTTCTTATTTTTAACAAGATTGGGAAATCTTTCCCCATATAGAATTCATTCTATATTTTTGTGATTTTTAATCACCATTGGATCATTGATCCAACGGTGCTCTGATTTTCAGAGCATAATCTTTCCTGTTTGGAAAGATTCTGAGGAATGTTTCCCTAACAGAATTTTATTCTGGTCAATTAATGATTTTTAATCATGTTCATTGGATCTTTGATCCAAGGGCTGAGAACATTTTGTTCTATCACTAGCGCTCACGTGCTTTACACGTGGTGCGCTGCTTAGAATGCAGCGCTCTTAGCGCTAGCGCTCACGTGCTTTGCACGTGAGCGCTGCCTCAGAGTCTTTGACTCTCAGCACTGGCGCTGCAATGAAGCGCTGCTTCATTTCAAATTTTAAAATTTGAACAGAGGTTTGCTATGATTGGGGAAACAATCAATATGTAACATAGAGACAATCAGTGTACATGTTAAGATAAAAAGTAGCTAGATAGCATACTATTATGTCGAGCAAGAAAGTCCTCCATATATATGTCTAAGCATCCACTACATACATTGTATGTACAGTAATGGCCTCTAGGGAATACATATAACTAACAATCTCCCACTTGCACTAAGGCCATCTGTTGTAGTATCCCATATCCAACAATTAGCAGTGGTTGAAGTATCTCATACTCAACCATCCCATAAAAGTTTCTCTTGGGAATAGGCCTTTGTGAGTGGATCCGCCGTGTTGTCCTCTGTAGTCTACTCTCCTAACCTCGATCTCCCTGGAGATCAACCATCTTCCTGGAGATCAACCATCCCCATGATCAGGTGATACTGCTTAAGAATATGTTTGGATCGCTGATGGGACGGGGGTTCCTAGGACAAAACCACAACTCCATTGTCACACAATGGTAGGAACCAAGTTCATCTCATGAACTTTTATATATCCAGACTGCCTCTTTGGTAGCATCCTTAGTAGCAATGTATCCAGCCTTTGTTATCTAGTTTGCCACGGTATATAGCTTGGAACTATTCCAACATACCGTCCCTCCACTGAGGGTAAAGACAATGCCTGTGACTGACATTCAGTCAACTTTACCACCCTGGAAGCTATTCAGTGATTCTCCACAGGATCGATTGATACCATCTTACTACACCTAGTGAGAATCCTAACATCAATTTAGATCTATCTCATAGATCAAAAACCCAGGATTTAGGAGGTATCACCTTGATCCTATATGGAGAATTCTTGTGATAAGAAGAGATTGACCGACTGTAGCATAGAAAACTCATTTCCTATCAAGAGTATGTCATCGCCGTACAATACGAGGATCACCACCATACTTCCTACTGCCTTTTTGTATATACAAGGTTCATATACCATTTTGATGAAGTCAAACTCTTTGACTACCACATCAAAACAGGTGTTCCAACTCCGCGATGTCTGCTTTATCCTATAAAGCAACTTACACACGTTTCCGCTGCTCCCACTGTCTACGAAACCCTCTGGCTGTGTACTTAGAGACGCTCTCTTCTAAATCACTATTTAGAAATGCAGTCATGACACCTAACCGCCAGATATCGTAGTTATGGTATGTAGCAATGGTAAGTAGGATCCGGATGGACTTAAGCATAGGGACTAGAAAAGGTTTCATCATTATCCATACCTGGTCGATGGCGAGAACCTTTTGCAACAAGCCTTAACTTTGAAAGTCTCAACTTTTCCATGTACACCAAGTAATCTTCTCAAGATATACTTGCTCCTGATAGGGATTTAACCCTTCAGATATAGCAACCAAAGTCCATACTTAATTGGTGTACATAGATTCCATCTCAGATCGCTTGGCATCCAACCATTCTCACAGAGTCACCACTCTTGATGGCCTGCTCGAAAATAGTTGGGTCATCATCTCATGATGCAATCCTCGCTCCCACTGGGATAGAGAAAAACGAAGTATCTCTCAGGTGAATAAGGAACCCTACTAGATCGGCGGAGAGGCTGAGGTTCGTTGGAAGCTATTGAATCCTCCGGTTTTACCAAATCATCAGCTGTAGTTTGTATAGCTGGAACTCTTTCCAGTTCTACTTCATGACCACTAATTTCTTCACAAGAAATTCCCTTTCCTAAAGGTGGCATGCTGAGAAAAAAATACCTTTTGCTCCTCAGTGTGGTAGAAGATATTCCCTTGGGAATGCTTGGGATATCCAACAAACTTCCACAGAACTGACCTTGCCTCGAGCTTGTCCAGATTTTTCTTTTTAGATATAGGCTGGACAACCCAGATCTTAACTTACTTAAGAGATGGGCTCTTCCCATACCATATCGCATATGGAGTGGTAGGCACCTGATTTGATTGGAACCCTATTCAATAGGTATACAGCTTCTCAAGTGCATAACCTCCAAAAGGAAATGGGCAACTCAGTAGTACTCATCATAGAGCACACCTTATCACATAGGGTGCGATTGCTCCACCATGATATACCAACGTGCTGTGATGCATACGGAGGAGTAATGCTGAGAGAGAATCTCATTCTCCTTTAAAATAGTCCAGGAATTCCGTGCTCAAGTATTCTCCTCCCTGATCACATCAAAGGACATAATACTTATACCTATTTTAGTTCTCTATTTCGCACTTATATTCATTGAATTTCTCAAAAGGCTCAGATTTGTGTTTCAATAGGAATACCTGTGCGAATCTTGAGAGATCATCAGTGAATGTAATGAAGTAAAAAGAACCAGTCCTGGCATATGTAGACAGGGGACCTACACACATCATCATGTATCAATCCCAAAAGTTCACTAACTCTTTCTCTGTTTCCAATAAAGTGAGCTATGGTCATCTTATCTTTGTGACGTGACTGGCAAGTTTCACAAGATATAAATTCAAACTGATTTAAATATGCATCTCTATGTAACTTAGCTAGTCAGGTCGCATTGATATGACCTAGTCTATAATACTTCAAGAAGGATTCGTTCATTTCTAAACTCTTCTTTTTGTGTGTGTTCTGTACGTTAAGAACTGTGATTTGATTTAGAACATATATGCTTTTAGATAACGTGCCTGAATCGATTAACTCTTGATATAGGAAATGTTCAAAACATTATCCAACAATACAAAATTATATCCTTCTTTACTAAATAAAGAGACTGATATGATATTGTATATCAGGTTTGGTATCTAATAACATTCGTTCAGAATCAATGTATTTGGTAATACAGGGTAATAACTGCTAACATACTTGGCTGCAACACTTGCACCGTTTCCAACTGTTGAAACTTATCACCCATTCCCAGTTCTCTACCTATCTATAGCCCATGTAACAGATTACATATGTGGGATCCTGATCCGGTATCTCATACCAAGGACGTAGAGAATACTGAGAATCAGTTCTCTGTAATGAACACACCCGAAGAAGATGCATCAACATGTACTTTCTTCGTTTGGACGGCACGGGAATCCTGGTAATCCCCTATTTCCTGCTCGGTCTTATAACAATTATAAGTTGGAGCGGGACCAACGTTCCCCAGCTCAGTATAACAAGCGGGTTCGGTCAACACATCCATATTATTATCTTGATTAAGGCGTGACATGGTCGCTACCTGGAGAGAGAGAGAGAGAAGAAAACACTCAGCGTATGCTCTTGCAAAATTAGATTGGTTATTAATTTATCTAATCAGGATGGCTCCCACTGTTTTAGTCAAATCTTCCTTCAAACCCTAAAAGGAAAGACTAGCCGGGATTAATTACACCCTACAAGTTCGCCAATCTTTCGGCCAGGCCAGTGTCGGTACTTTGAGAGAGGTTCTCCGTGCTTTCGCACGGACCTAATTAAAATAAACCTCATTTTCCCAGAGACATAACCCCGTTAACACCTTTCTAGACACCTACTTGATCGGCTAATTGTGATGTGTAAAACTCTCCCAAGAGTAACTCTTACTCATAGTAGGTATCGGGATCCAGCTATCTCATAAAAGGTATGCAATCTCATTGCAAATTTCAACACTTGAAATTCCCGATAATATTTTACCCCTAACGTGTTATGACCTTGACGAATGCCAAACAACCCATAGTCCGCTAGTCAAGTTCAACCCGTTACATTTCCTGATTGAATTAAACCCACCCGCACGACCCTTGACGAAAGCCAAACAATGCCGTTCGAATACCGTAATCCAATCGCATTGTATGCTCGCAGATAAGCACTAGTTAGCTACCGTACACTACGCCTTGACGAATACCAAACTACCGCAGCATGAATACTAAGTAGTACTTATCTGAAATGACGGAGGGCTACGACAGGTTTTAAAGAAAACCTTTTGCGTAATGAACTTGATATCTTCGTAGAATCAAGTGATTTTTAAAAGGAGTGTTTTTTAGGCTTTTACTAGTTTTGCTAAATAGGTCACTCATGGTGAAGGGATCTTGGCTCTTTCCTTATCGAATAAGGTGCAGGATATTTCACAAATACCACTATGCAAAGCAAAAAATATAGAAGCAATCAAAAAACAAACCGAGGGTTGTAGCATCTGCCAGTTATTGCTAAAGAGGTCACTCCCGGTGAAGGGATCTCGGCTCTTTCCTTATCGAATAAGGTGCTGGATATTCTACAAGGAATACCGCTATGCAAAGCAAGAACTAGAGCTACCAGTTTTCGAGACAAGTTTCTACAACTTCTTTAGGTTTCTTTTATTTCATTAATCTCATTAATGAAGTCCCATTTATTATGCTTCCCAAGCATCACATATGAAACGAAAGCAGCAATATTAATTATATCTCATATATATAATATAGGCATTCATCTCAGAATATAATCAATGATCACATCACAGAATATCGTAGCAGAATAAAAACATATGAAATATTAGATATACTAGGATTTCCGTGTTTTAGATTAAGCCAGTATAAAACAAGGATTCCACGGTCGTGATGAATAGCCAATCCCACACCCCTAGACCCATACGAGAGCGGCAAGTAACCCTACCAATTCTAGAGTTAGGAGACCCGGTCTCGACTCCTCGAGATGGTCTCCCACTGGACCCTAGAACCCGGTTACTTATGCTCCCCGCCTTGGGTCTATCCTAATGCGGAAAAGTAAATAATATACAATGGTGACATCCTCAACCCGGAAGTGCCCCAATAAAAGAATATTACATATAATAAATTTTACATGAATGAAAATGAAAAAATCTCTTCTTACATAAAACCCCCGGCTATTCAAAACACGATGATCCAATATAACATATCACAACAATACATAACATCACATGTCATCAACGTAAGTAAATATGCGTATCCCAATTGTCGTTGACATATAGCAACGAAACCGGCGATACACCACATATTACACTTACGGTCGCAGAAAAGAAAGTGAAAAACTACAACAGTTGGAATCCGCAACCACATTAGACATCATAAACCCAATATATCACATATATTGGATTTCATGCCTAACCAAATGAATTCCTTAGATATCGCATGCCTAACAATTATAAACCTCGCATTTTAGTCTCGATCTTGAAAACACTTTTCAATATCAAGTCGGGCAATTCAACAAGATTCCCGACATCCTGATCGAATGCTCGTCGAAAACTTTAGTAGACGGCCGCACCCCCCGATGCCGTCGACGAAGTGCACTAAGGCGGAACACCACTGCCGTGAGCACCTGAAAGGATGCTTTTGGCGACAGGGTTCTCCTACAGTCACTTGGTCGGGGCTATGGGGCGTGGCTATCTAATAATGTTACCCGGCGAGTATCCGCGTACACTATATGATTGCAACGGACTTTTGATCACATCAAAATCCCGTGGCAACCAATCAAATGAGACTAAATTGCTAGATTTATAACATTCAAATTAGTTTTGATTCCATGTATTGTATCCCATCATATAATATCCGGACGACATTAAACTTTTCGATCGATTCATCAAAATCCCACAATTTCCTGACAGCTCAACACTTGAGCACAGTTCAATAATACCCAGAATATGCCACAGTATCTATACACTAGCCGTAGAAGGGCAAACCCAAGCCTCACTCATGTTGCCACAGAACTACGGCAAACCCTAGGGTTTGACCGCGGTTCCGTGATCCAAAAAGTCAAGTTAGGGTTTCATTCTTCTAGAGGGTTCATAGAATTACTTGCATGTTTTTCCGAGTACGTTAATATTGGAAAAATGGGTTTTTGATATTCGATCGAACTTTTTAATTTCGCCTAGACAATATGTGAATTGCCCAAAACAATATTAAAACTACGAATACGAAATACTCCGAATTGCTTATAGTGTAAGATTACATCACATGCAAAATTACCAAAAACAAACAACACCTAAAACACCAAAACCCAGTCACTGGAACACACCCAAAAATTTAACCCATTCCTTTATTAAAAAACCGAGGTCGCCGGAATTAGTGTGCATGTCGCCGGCCATTTTCCGGTGGAGGGGGGGTGAAATTTCTTGTGTGTTCATGTTGCATCTCATACAACATTCTGCACTTGTTTAAAAATTTTTCTAAAAGCCTTTTAAAATCGACAGAAACTTGAGTTTCCGTGTTTCAAGTTTCGGAGTATTTCGGTTTCATAATTCTAACAAAATCCGTCTAGATTTCTAACATGGCTCTGATACCACTGAAGGGTTCCCTAGCACGGCAGCAAAGTTTCGGGAGGCATCTCTCATGCCATATTAAAATTTTGTCGTTCTAGCTAACCCTAATCCTAGAATCGTATACTAGAATCGACGGAAAAGTAAATGCAAACACTTTGCAAGTTTAGTGAGCAAGGAATACAACCTTTATAGACCAGTCCTTCACTTCAATAGCTGCGTGTAGTAGTCCCTTTGCTGCGATCGTGAACTCCGGATTCTAGAGAGGCTCCCATGAAGAAACGAACATGCTTGCTTCGATGTCCTCAAGGCCGAAGATGATCTACGTCGAGAAGACACTAACCCAAACTATCTCTTCACTAATTGTGGAATTAGTGAAGTAAACATCCTATACTAAATGGTAAGTAGTAGAGAATGATGAAGTAGGAAGTTGGCTCACTTTAGATTTGATTTTCTCACATTTTTTCTCATACCTTCATTGAAGCTAGAAAGCTTTTTTGAGGAAGAAGAAGAAGAAGAATGAACTCATCATATGAATTAATCCAAATGAATTATTGAAACCATGAGTGAGTTAAGCCCTCATGCCTAACTCATGTAGAGAATAAACCAAAGATTAAGATTAAGGGTTGGGTTGACAAAAATATCCTAAGAAATGACAAAAGAGTGGACTTTGTCAATGTTCTACAAGCTTCTTCCAAGCTTGAAAATATTGACTAAGTCTTTTCTCTTTTGTGATAACTTAAGCAATAAATAAAACCTTAACTTAACCCCTAGCATGGTATAAGTCTCATACACCCATCTTGCTTGTATCATCAAGCATGACACAATACATGTACACAAATATACATATCACATATATAAATGTGCACATCTGGTGAGAAAAGAAATCCTAAGTGAGCCAATACTAGTTAATGTAATGTAATATATCAAATATATAATTATACATTAGATTATCAAATCATCTCTTGATTTAATAATCCGGCTATATTAAATATAACCGACTAATATCATATGTAACAACTTATCGAATCAACGCTTAATCCGATAACCCGGCTATATCGCATATAACCGACCAATGTCACAAATCGCGAAAATAGAATACGGTATCCCATATCGTATTAATCTCGGTCCCGCACATATCACATATGTGCTCCTACTCCGTTTCGCTTGAGTCAGGAAACCCCTGTGTAGAACTCTAAAGACTCGTCAATACGCCGGCAGTTGGTGATGATCATATCAAACACCCACAAGCCGCAAGCGATCTGCTAAACGTAATGGCCGCCTGGGTATTGAGCGATTAGAAGATCAACAAGCAAGCCTGCTCACACTCCTGCGAATCCAATCAGCAACACTACCGTACAGTCCGGTCTCTTCGTCTGATATGTCTCATATCTCATCTAGGGGTAGTAAATATCAGATCCCAATAACTCGATAAGTCGTGCCGATATAAGGCTCATAACGGGTCAAGAAACTACTGGTAAAACTTACCAGTAAATCTTATAAACATCCCTGGCCAGGGACTTCCTGTTATAGCCAATCGAGCACAGCGCAAAATCCACTCCCAGTACCGGGAGAGATGAAACCCCTCTTATCGCTCATTGCCTCCATGTGATTCGGGACTGTACCCAAAAGCCACTATTTTGCACGTTCTCTTGAACGTGGTAAGGTGGAAATCAAAGTACAGTAGGAATCACACAAGACTCTATGACGATCTCGGGTCTACAGACTAACCTGTACCAGTGTCATCAGAGAACTGCCATCTGACGTTAGGTATAATACCATCTGGGAGTTCTCGGCGAGTCCGTTCATTATACCCAATCTCCACCGAGCACCTGTATACTGTCTCTGATGTCAAACACCAATGGATATGGGACCATCCATCACCCATCTACGTGGGTCGAGAATCTATACGCTAGTCTACTCTGGTATATCAATGTCCTGTCTCGATACACCCTCGACTAGGAACATTTGAAGGGTGTACTTAACCACTACTCTGTCCCCACTAGTATGATCTGCATCATAGTCCTGGTAGTCAAGTACTCATCTTAAGGGCTTTATCAACATGTAACATAGAGACAATCAGTATACATGTTAAGATAAAGAGCAACCAGATAGTATACTATCATGTCGAGCAAGAAATTCCTTCATATATATGTCCAAGTATCCACTACAATATACATCGTATGTACAGTAATGGCCTCAAGAGCATACATATAGCTAATAAAAATCATAAACGTGTGCAACTGCATGCACAAAACACGTGTCAATGCACTGCAAGCATATGGAAGCTATACCGAGTGCATAAATCAAGCCAAGTGCATACAACATGCACGAAATCAAATCGACTGTAATGAAATACATAGAATCATAATTACGTGCAATCAAATGCACTAAATTGATATCAAGAGCAACAACTGTGCACAAATCAAAATATCCAATGTAACGGTGTATAAAACATAAATCCAGTAGGTGCAGTCATGGTGCACGAAAATAAATATCATGAAACCCAATCATCAAAACTCAAAATCCAAGCGATAAAAGTGTGATACTCGGATCACAAAATGCAAATCGCAATAAATGATATTGAGGTACACCTTTTTAAATGTCGAAAATATGCCGGTGTGCCCAAAGCTGGCAGAGCAAGAACATCTGCTTGCCTTCTGCTCACGATTTGGCGTCCTCTGTCTCTGGGTTCTTGTTGTCTATGTAGATCTCCAGTCCCACAATCTTTCTGCTCTTCGGCCCGGTTAGGTGCAACGACGGAAACAATTCCGCTCTGGCACTCCGCTAATCCTCTCTTGGCCAATTAACATGACTACTAGCAAAACTGCACGTTACTGATGGCGGTATCTGGCCCTCTGACTACGTGCAATACAACTGATCCTGGGAGCAAATCTTTATCGCTGTGGCATCCTGGAAAGAAAATGCTCATGGTCTCTTCCGATCTCACCTATGCCGAACTATACGGAGATTGGCACTCTTTACTTAAATCTTTTTCTCATGTCTGGACGGCTGCGTCCTTAGAACGGCTTTTCCTCTGGAATTTGGCCGTATCCAACGCCTCTACATATATATCAATCCTTTGGCATCAACGGGGATTAACAACAGCTCGTTAATATCGCGCAAGAACCTATGGTCCAACCTGTCTTCATCATCATCCACTTCGATGCCATAACTTGCGGGCTAAGTGATGCAATTCGTTCTCGGCTACAGTCAATCTAGAGTCTCTCACACGGACTCAAAATCCGAACTCGGTATCTTAACCACTCTGTGGAAAATATCTAGTCGATTATATCTTCGGGAACTCGTCCAATTATCGGAGGAATATGCTTCTTTCGTCCATTCTCGATCAACTCACAGCGCATCCGGGTGAGGCCTCCTATCCGAAGCTGTCAACTTACTGATCTCATATCGGAGTATCCAACGAACAATGTCCTCTCTTGCTCAATTTACTCTAGTTTTGAGTAAGATCCTTCAAAATGGAATTCTTCAACTCAACTGAGCCTGCGTCGGCGTATTAGATCAGACGAATCATCTCAGTCGCTCAACTCAAGATAGACTAGCTATCTTTTGTCACATCTCTGTCTGAAAGGTCCAACGATTTCAGCTCATAAACTCTGGGGGCGATATCCCATCAATCTCAGCAACAACTGGGTCATCTGTCTGCATGGTAGACAACATCGCAATTTCTGAGGTAGGCTGTACATCAATAGTCCTCTCGATCTGGCAGCCTCTATCAATGGCCCGATCATCTGGTGCAAATCCGAACACTCGCCTCAAATGAGAGATCTCAACACAAACACTACACCGATACGTTCCTATGTCACCATAAAAAAATCATGGTCAGTCCTCGTCCGTGAAGAGCTCGCCCTGACCGCATCTCTAGCAGCAGCTCTCTCAGCTCGCGTAGCCATGGTGACAGGAACCGCAACAGACATCGACGAGGTTAGATCACAAGAATGAATAGAATCATAGATCTCAAGATATGTACATTCTAAGGTCACTTAAGCGGAGTATCGTATCGTAAGTATGCTGCGGAACATACGCACGGTACGTTACTCTACTTGAGTTACCTACTCTATCAACCAAGGTCAACCTATGTAACGAAAGTTCGGGTCTAATACTCTCCCAGTCAATTCTAAGTTCCGTAAGTTCAAGCCTAGGTTTTGAAATATATTTTACGCCCTAGACACTGCATGGTCAAACCTAAACTCGTACCAAGGTTAAACCTAACGCTCTGATACCAACTTTGTCATGACCCATAATTTAGTACGTGATTGGCACTTAAATCACGCCACGTCTAAAGGCATAACGTAATTCAAGTAAGCCGAAGCCCAGTAAATCTAAACCTTTTTATGGAAAATAATGGGGGTGCAGTTTTGGAACATCGTCATTAGAAATTTAAGCCTTCATTTTTAAAAGTATAAGTCATATAATATAAAAAGGCAATGAATGTATACTATCTTTGAAAACATTTTCGTCCTTGAAATTTTGGGCAGCACCTCCCTTGTATATTTTGATCCAAAACCATATACATAACAATATATAGGCATCCCCAAGAGGGAGCTAGCTCTTTGCCCATTTGGCGGAACCATAACCACGAAATAAACATATATACGATGCCCTACGGCGAAGATCAATCACAGAAAAAATAAATAAAGCAAGACATCATTATCTCAAAGAAGCGAACATACACCCATCGCTCTAAGTCTCGTAAATACATAAGTCTGACTAGGTCTATCAATATACAAATTCTAGTTTTTGATTAATGGAGTTTATCTAGATACAATATAAATAATAAGTACAAGAGTGGGCGTGATCCAATGTGTCCCACCTACCATAGTAAAATACCCTGGATGAAGCTGTGTGCCAGCGATACCGCTACTGATCCAAAGCGGTCAAACCAGCAAGAAAACCGTGGCACAACGGGGGTGAGTTGCCAACTCGTGAGTAGAAAATATCAGCAGGTAGAAATCGAATAAACAACGATTCCTAGGTCTTACTGCATCATGAAGGTAATACTATGGTATCTAAGGTGACCATGTATGCATATATGTCAACAATATAGTCAATGCAAATGACATATACAAATAAACATCTGAAATCATATGCCTGTATGAATGTGGATATCATCCACGTGTGTCCATCAATGACACAACAATATCATGGAACCTGAGTGTCCAACATCGACAATCGAAACATCATGAAAACATATGCCTATATGTATGAGGATATCAACCAACGTGTGTTCATCAATGACACAACAGTATCATGGAACCTGAGTGTCCAACACAGACACTCGAAACATCATGAAAACCCGTGTCCAGCATCGACACTTTTCACCACCGAAAACGGGAAAGACAAACGTCTTTCCTGAATTTGGGTCAGATGCTATTTGGATTTATCCGTCCACCTCTTCAAAGATGCCAAGTTGATTTATGGCACCGTGTATCGGAGGTTTGGATGGATGCAGCCGTTGTAGCAGACTTCGTCAGATTCCCCCTTGTTTGGGAGGGGTTTTGATTGTGGGGACGCTCTTCCCTGTTGGCGCAAACCTCTGCAGTTAATTACGTTACCGCGTAGCGATAACCACTTTCTCCTGCTCCAGAAGGTCACTTCGTGTCGTGTGTTTGTTTTATTTTTGGTTGCACGTGGATTGTATACGGAGACTAATTTATGTTTTTACCCATAGGGCGTGGATTAGTCCAAATCCGTATATTCTTAGATTTGGGTTTGGTTTGATTTAAGGATCGTTAATCTCGTTCGAGATTAAGATCAACTTAAATGTTTGTTAAGAATACGTTGGTCCGATCTTGGACTAAGATCTACTTAACGGGGGTTTAGGATCGTTTTTGATCCAACAAAAGAGCATTTGGACTCTATCGTTTTAGTTTAGGGACGTTATGGTCCGTAGACCACCATTTTTGGGATGAGGGTTTAGTTTAAGGACGTTGCGGTCCATAGTTTAGTTTAAGAACATTGCGGTCCATAGCTAGTTTTAAGGACGTCATGGTCCGTTGGGATGTGCCCGTCAATTTGGGAGTGCACCAAAGAGCTGTTGGTTGTCGGGACCCTCCACCTCTCTAAAGACGTTGAAGAATTACAACGACATGTGTCAGAGGTATGGAGAGATGTACCCATGAACCGAATTCCAGATTGCAGGGAGAGATCATGGTGGAATGAACATCATTTTAGATACCAACTGTTAGGAGATCATTAGTCATTTTTGGAACCGAGATCAATTTGGGAAGACCCGAGCATAAGGGGGCTTGGTTGATTGGTGGTCAAAAGGGCTTTGGCCTCGGGAGACTTGGTTAATTTGGGCTAAGGTTGGCTCCTCATAGTGTTAAACACTGATATCTTCTCGGCGCTCACGTGCTCTCACGTGAGGCTCTAAAGCGGTGTTAAACACTAAAATTTGGAGCGCTCACGCATGGCACGTGAGGCGCCTGAGAATTGGGCACTGATTCTTTGGGTT
Source organism: Agapanthus africanus (assembly GCA_030015575.1). NCBI lineage: Eukaryota > Viridiplantae > Streptophyta > Magnoliopsida > Asparagales > Amaryllidaceae > Agapanthus > Agapanthus africanus. The sequence goes on along the minus strand of CM057338.1, from coordinate 973,198,066 downwards.
TATTCTCTTTTTCTTTTATAAGTGGTGAGCGCTATGAAGGGTCACGTGGGATCATGTGAAGCGCCCCAAAATGGGAACTGTCTTTGATTTATTCCCTTTTTCCTTTTATAAGTGCTAAGCACTATTAGGGGGTCACATGCGATTACGTGAGGCGCCCCAAAATGGGAACTATCTTTGATTTATTCCCTTTTTCTTTTGTAAGTGCTAAGCACTATGGGGGGTCACGTGACTTGATCTCAGTCGTTCCTTTTTTTCCTCAGAGGTGCTCACATGGGAACATGTGATCTATTGTTATAGTGTTGTATGCTAATCATTTCTTTTATGTGCATGGATATCTTGATCTGAGTTTTGAGAATTTCAGGTCCCTTATTTTTATAAGAATTAAATTCTTATGCAGAGTTAAACCCTAGTTTTATCAGAGAAATCAAATTCCTATATCTTTTGGAAGAATTAAATTCTTCAAATTTAGTTCTTCCCCTTAAGTTTTAAGTCTGCATGACAGAATCTCCCCGATGAGAATTAAATTCTCAACTTGTAGGAAGATCAGCTTCTGCAGATCTCAACAAGAGGAAAAACTAAGTTCTTTTTTTTATAAAAGAGTTAAACTCTTGGAGTGGTGAAGAAGAGATAAAATAATCTCTAGGTCTTTCTTTTTACCTAGGGTTTCTTTTTCTAAAAGAGACTTCTTCTTCTTTTTCTTCTTCTTTTTTTCTCAAATCTTATGGGGGGTCTCCTCCGTTCGAGACTTGAAGTCTTGGGTCCTTTATATATTGGAAACAAGTTTGTTGATTTAGTTAAAGAAATCTCTCATTGAGAGATCTTAATTGATTTGGAGATTTTATCCACCGTTGGAACTTTGATCCAAAAACTTATGTTTTACAGAAGATATTTTTCTTGTTTTTAACAAGATTAGGGAAATATTTCCCCGGACAGAATTTTTCTGTAAATATGTGTTGGATTTTTTAATCCAACGGTGCTCTATTTTATAGAGAGTAATCTTTCTTGTTTAGAAAGATTCAAGGAAATATTTTCCATATAAGGTTTTGATCCCTTTATTTAGAATTTAATTCTATCGGTTCAGAAGGTATTTAAGACTGCTCACGTGTAGCACGTGACCCCACAGAGTTACACTCATTTGCTTATGTGCAATAGCCCAAAAAGGGCATCACGTGCTGACACGTGAGCTTCTCTGGCCTGTTATTTGTTTTAAAAAAGAGCCCATATACTTTGTATATGCTCACGTGCTTGCACGTGAGGCTCAATTTCAGCCTTTAATTGTTAAGCGCAATGCCTACAATCTTTGTTTATAAGCGCATCACGTGTATGCACGTGATGCTTATAACATTTTGGAAAATTATAAATATTAATTTATAATTTTAAATATAAAAATAATGAGTTTATAAGGTGATATCACATACAGCTTTTGGTATCGAAATTATATCCGTAAAAATGTGATTATTTTGGTAGATTGTGAATAAAGGTGTATGATATCATAAAAATGATATTTTAATTATTTTAACAAGATATTGAATCTTATATTTAAGCTAATGACATTTAAGCAATAGATTAAATCATTTCATATCTTTTATTTCATATGGATTTAAATTGTAACATGATATAAGATTTCATATTAAGATAAGAATATTTAAGTGTCATGACAAGTATTTCATTCTAAGCATGGATGTAGATGTTATTATATGATAATGTTATTTAAGTGTAAAATTAAGTATTTCTTTCTTTTACATTTGAATTTAGATTTTTATATAAAGAGATTGTTAATTGTTGTATGGTTGGTTATATCTTAACCTAAGTCTAAACCCTCACCCTTAACACACCTCACCCTTATTCATATCCCTCCACCTCCTCCTTCTTCTCTTTACACCACCTCCTTGCATGAATGCACCATGTTTCACCATAGGACACATCCACCTTCTTCACATGCCACCTCCACCTCTTATCATGCACCTCTTGCTTTCTATACACCAAACAACACTTAGGAAATTCCTTAGTAATCTTTTTAGCCTCCTCAATCTGAACACAATACTCTTCAGCCCCAAACCAAAAATATTTCTAAGTGCTCCTATCAAAGGATAGAGAGCAATGAATTCCTTCTTCAAGTGTGCACTTCTCCAAACTTGTGATGCTACAAACCATAGATGTTACCACATACCATCCTTAAGATGGTGTTCTCTTGTGAATCATTCAATAGGTATAAGTTCAACCCTACAGTTCTTAGTTCAACACTGTTATTGTATGATATCGGTATATATCGTATTTTGATAGATTATGCTCTGTTTATGAATCTGCTATAGTTTAGATGTAAATTAGAAAACCCAAACAGTGCCTTAACCTTTTAAATTGGACCTAGAATAACCCATAGGAAGACGAGCCCTTTACCTCGGATTTTGGCCGGCGACATGAAGGCAAAATCCGATCTCGCCGGATCTTTAGAAGAGTTGGGTGTTGTAATTTTTAGGGTATCTCTATGTAGGTGTATAGGTATGTTTGGTATTGTTTATTTAAGTTATTTTAACAGTAGGTTGAATCTGTAAGTTAGTATCAGTTTTGGAGAAAAACTATAAATACGACACGTAGCATGTTTAGTTGTGCAGTATCATAAACTAGGATTTTATGATAATTTAGCTACTGTAATTGAATCTGGAACTAATATGTATAATTACTAGAAAAACTAGCAAGACCAAAAGTATAATGAGACCAATAGAAGACACCACTTAAGACCCTATCCCCAAACCCCCTATTCCATCCGGCGACATGCATCCAATATCCGAGCTCGCCGGCCATCCCTTGGCTTTTGGTGTTGGTTTTTCTTCTGTAGCTTTGTTTTGGTATTTTATAAGCTATGGTATTGTTTGATTTTTTCTGGTATTCTTACAGAGAGATCTGGGAATGATTAGTAAAAGTTTTATCAAAGTTCCGATATTACGATACCAGTTTTTGTATTTTCGTGCTGCAGATGAACCGTTTGACGTTTATACGTTAACGATAAATTTATATTGTCATTTTTGGTTTAAGTATACTATAGGTTCTAACCTATGGGTGCTTATCTCGTTGTTTTGGACTTCAATATGATATTTACATCGATGTGGTTTTAAATACGATTATAGGTGCCGTCGAGGGGATTTTCGAGACGGAGTTGGCGGATATAGCAGTGTGGATTTCAGCAAACTTATTAAGTTGGTGAGTAGATTTACATCTACGGGGGAAGTCGGATGGATGGCGTATAGCACCCCCGAAACCTTATAAGTATTATTATGATATCTAGTTAGTGTAGTATTTATTCAAGATATTGATATAGTATCGCCTCTTGTATGTTCTTCATTTGCATAAAGTTTCATATGTAGTTTTAAATGAGATACGTACGCGATGTTAGATCCATACAATATGGATATGATTTGATGGATTTGTACGAGGGATTATGATGTACTTAAGATGATATAGATATAGCGATATGATGAGATATTATACAAAAGTTTATACGTAATAGAATTGATGAAATTCGTATGCCGAATAACGGCAAGGTTTTTCCTTTAGACTCATAGCAATAGGTGATATTCCGTTTTAGGATGTAATACATGTGTGAGCTATATTCTTTTATAAAACCACAATTCGTTTATCTTTTAATAAAATACTAGGATGCAGTGCCAATTTCCAAAACGAATATCTATTTTAAATTTAGGGCAGCTTCCTTATTTCAAACTTAACGTTTCGTTCATTTGTAAAGATAATGGTATAGCTCATAGCGAGCGATTACAATAGTTACGCTTAGATTACTTTACGCATTTGCATTATATTATCAATATTATACGTTTCTGCGTTACGGACACTCTGATAGAACACTGCACAACTACCAATGAGTATTATGTTGCACCAACACGTATACCTATGTGACACTACACCTCATTGGTACTGCCATGTCACTGTAGAACCGTTCTGTTGTATAATGCGTTTATATACGTGTGTTAATATAAATAGATTGTTACACCGTAGAACACTTGCACAAATACTAATGATTCCCATGTTACACGAGCACAGACGCGTATGCTACACTACACATCATTAGTATTGCCATGACACAGTAGAATGGAGATCATTATGCCTATGTGATATAATTACGTAGTCTTTCTTTATTCCTGTTGTAAATTACGAATATTAGTACTATAGATGCTGTATTGTTTCTTATGGATTTTCTGGATATTTTACTCCTGATGATATATATCGGTGGTATGGGACACTGTTATATATGTATATATATAATATATCATCAATATAATCTAAGCAAGTATTCTTATTCCTTACCTGATATTTTTGATATGATGAGTTAAACGTCCACCATGAGTTTTGTGTTTTCTGATTTTGATTCCGAACCGAGTTGGGGATTATACGGTTATGGATTTACAAATTATCCAGACTGAGTCGGGGGGCATATAGTTGGATAAATGGTGGACCCGGTCGGGGCCGAGGGACAGGATAGCCGCATTATAGGCAGGGAGCCTACCGAGGATACTCGATACCGGAAATAGAGATGAGCACGGCAGATATCCAGGGGATACTGACCGGGGTTTGATTGGGCACGGCGGATATCCAGGGGATACCGACCGGGGCCAGGGATATGGCGATCATCTGTCGAGATGGTGTCGAAGGTATTTGCATTTACGCGTCGATGCTGGACACGAGAGATTTCTGATTTCGATGTCGATACTGGACATCCATATATACATTGATATGATTGTTATCATGAGGTACACAGTTAGATATCATTTATTGGATTCGACTAGGACTGATCTGGGGGACAGTACCTATTTATGTATTCTACTTGGGATTGCATGACAGTTGGTGTTGCATTATGGTACATACGCATATCATATTATATTGTACAGATTATGGTAGTACTATACTTATGATCTAGGTATCGTCGTGCATTACGATTTCTACCCTTAGATGTACTTTTATTCACTGAGTTGGCAACTCATCCCCGTTGTGCCACAGTTCTTGCAGATTTTACCGCTTGGATTATCAGCGGCTTGGGCACACATTCTTTTGGTGATTGATTGGTAAGTGGGTTATTATTGTATCGTACTCACTCTTGATTATTCATATATTCTTGTATCTAGTGAAAACTCCATCAACTTAAAAATGGTATATTGTGGATTTAGAATCGAGACTTAGAAATTTTAAGGTCGCACTCTTTGGAGTCGACTTCTGATTTAGATTGTTGGTTGCTCCGTCGTTTGGATGTGAAGACTAGCTTCCATTGGGATGCTATTTTATTATTATGTTGTATCGGGTTTTACAAAAATGCAAAGGAGGTGATGTCATGTTTCAAAACGTCATAGATGTTTTTCAAACATATTTAGTTAGACTTAAAGGTTATTTTAAACAAATTCCATCTGATGACTATTTTAAACCCACCTCCAATATTTTTCAAAAAGGGTTTAGATTTCGGGTCTCAGCTTACTTGAACCGCGTCGATGTCTTTAGATGTCACGTGATTTAAATGCCGGTCGCATACCATATTTGGGTCGTGACAATGCTCCATCAGGGGAATTTTTCCCATTATTATTTTTTTCTTTCTTCTTTTTTTTTATAAGAGAACAAATGCCCCCACAGCGTTGTTCTCACGTGGCTTGTACATAAGTGCAACGCTGTCATCTTTATAGCCGTTGGATCTGCCTAGGAAAACGGAGAGATGAACCACCCTCGTCACGTCTTATAAATGAAAGGGGTTCTGTCTTTAGGAAGCCTTTGTTCTTTCATCTTCTTCCTTCCTTGTCTTCTTTGAGAATTTAATTCTCTTCTTCAGAGCTTAGTTCTCTGCCCATTGCAATTTCAGAGTTAAACTCTGTCAGAAAAAGGAAACCTTTTTTAGGTAAAGATTTTGAACAACTGTTCATATCAGAAAACTGCATTCTAATACCGCCCATTCATTATCTATTTGTTGTATTTATCAGTACTATTAACCAGTGTCTGATCAGTAATACAGATTACAGGTATCCGTGATAAAATACTGGAAATACATTTAAAAGCATGGATATATCAATTGAGAGCCGACACTGAAACCAGAACCGCAATCCGACCGATACTTCAGGAGTCCCTTTTTGCAACAAGTTTGTGTACACATTTTTCTTTCTAAATGGTCCAACACAACAAATGTGTACACAAGACTTTTAGGCACATGTGGATATGCATTCAAGGCAAAATATTATATGCATTCAAGGCTAAACATCATGTGTTGATTTTTTCCTTCCAAAACTGAAATCAAATCAAAGTCAATTAAACAAATCAGCATGAGCCATAATGGGGCAGCAATGAATCAAGCCACATGTAGGAATGGAGTAATGAGCATTTAATGCTGAAGATCATGTGTTGAATTGTATTCAAAAATTCCCTCCAATAATAAGTGCAAAATAAAATCAAATGGACAAATCAACAAAACCATAATGGGGGCAGCCATGATTTAGGCACATGTGGGAATGATGTTATGAGCATTTAATGCTAAAAATTTGGTGTTGATTTAGAAATTCGAATTTCCCTCCAAGCATTGGGTGCAAATCAAGTCAAAACAGAGAAAACAAACTGGAACAAAGTGATGCGGGGGACCTAACAAGTCAACACACCAAGTACGAGACCGTTCCAACATGATGTGGCCGGCCACATCATATTATAGACCGGCCTGGCTGGCCCCACAGGCTCCAGTGGGCCCCAGTTCTTCACACACCCCTTCTTGCTGCCACGTAGCCCTATTTTTATTGTTTATTTTCTTTTCTTCTTTGCCTATAAATAGCAGGCAGTGGGCAAAGGCTCAAGGGTCATTCTTTAGTCTTGGATTGTCATTCTTTGTCCAAGTTTTCTATTCTCCTTTCTTTTAAATAGCTTAGTCCCCTTGAGTTCTTAACCTTCTCTTGATCCTTCAACCTCTTCATTGAGCTTGAAAGTTTAAAGGTTGGTTATTGATCTCAAGGAGTTGCATCATTCTTGAAGTTTAATAAAGTGTTCTTTTGTGCTTCCTTCACCATGAGTTCTTTGCCTCTTCTTGATCTTGCAACCTCTTCATTGAGCTTGCAAGTTTAAGATTTGGTTATTGAACCCATGTCTTGTTTGGGGTTCTATGGTTTTTAGTCTTTCTTACTTGCTCTTTTATTTACATGCATTTTCATTCTTGTCTTTTATTACTTGCAATTTATTACCATGTCATTTAATTACTCGCTTGTAGTCTTTTCTTTTCTTTGTATCTTTTCTTTTGCTCTCTTTGTTGTTTTGTGAATAGGATGTGAATATTATTGTTAGGAAAAGAGAAAGATGTTATAAGTTAACGTTCCGTTTTTCATTTCCTTTTCCCGTCTTTTCCATTTGAAACTCCGCCCAAACCTTACGCAAGCGCTCCGTTAGGCACCCTACCCTACCAAGGTAAAGGTGATTCCTAACCGTGACCGGTTGCATTCGGTTTGGCCGGAGGCGAAAGCAAGAGACAAGAACGTACGGACAAGGGTCAATAAGCCGGATTCCATGAATACCGTGCTTAAGTCCCCTAATCCACGTTGTTGCCGATTGTTCTACCTTCATTGGTTAAGTTCGGCTCAAAGTACTTGAATACAGAATCCATTAACCTACACTATCCTATCGTTTCCTAACAAGCCTTATTCTTGTATATAACACATAGGTTAGATAACGAACAAATCCGCCACGTTGTTAACTCATAAGAACAAGAACATAAAACGCTTTATCTCCCTGTGGATCGACCCGTGCTCATCGCGGCTCGCTGCAAAGCGACACCGTCCTGATCGCGGTTAAACTTTAGAACTTTTAAATATCCGACACGCTTTTGGCGTGCGATCAACAACAAAGCAACCCTTTTCTTTAAAATTTTCCTGGATTTTAAATCCACCATAAAAGCTTTGCTCTCTTCTGAAACCCATTCTGTTAGAGATCCAAAGACGTGATTTTTGAGTAGTAAACCTCAACGTCTTGGGAATTCCTCCTTTGATATTTAAGGATTCATGGCATTGTAATTTTATTTTTCGTTTACTCGTCATGAGGGTTTCTTGAATTTAATTCCACCGCATAAAAGATATTTAATTCCTCATCAAAGAGCTTAGCTCTGAAAGATCAAGAGGGCCTTTCGGGAATTCCATTCTCTGGTGTTCTTGAGAATATTTTCATAGGGTTTTTCCCTTATTTGCACAAATTTAAATTTGCTGGGTATTTTAACAGAACTTATTTTCTCTGTGAGGATGTCAAGAGTTTTTTAAACTCCCGTGTCTGCTTAATGAGAATCCTTTTTTATTCTTACAATGATAGTCCTGTCTCATCATTGGTGAGCCGCCATATTGATTTTGTGGGGTCCATTAGTTTCGCAATCAGTGGTCCCATAAAACGAACTTTCTGTCGTTTCCCTCTGTTGTTATATATATATATATATATATATATATATATATATATATATATATATAGGTTCTATTAACGGGTTTTCTTTCCCTTATTTCAGGAACAATGGCTTCTCTTCCCTACTTTCCCTTTACTCGCTCAGACGTCGCTTTTCCGCAATCGCCGTCGGATGAGGAGGCTATGGCGACGATCGGGGCCCATGACAGGGACTGTACTAGTTTGCTCTTATGGAGAGTCTGGTATGGTCACATTATCCGGGGCCGCTGCAGCTTCACTTGCGAGGTGCCAACAGAGCCTCTCTGTCCCATACCGCTGATGGAGCACTCGCAGAACGCTTATGCAGTGGAGGCGACTAATTAGGCTCCTACAGGTCGGTTTGAGCCGTCAACAACCGGGATACCCAACCAGCCCTTGCCGGCCATAGATATCTTGGGGCGCCGCATCTGTCAAGGTGAAGTCCAACCCTGGGGATAGGTCTATAAAGTAAGACTTACCCTTCGCCACCCAGTAGGCTATCTTTCCTGGGCTCGGTATGTTCTTTCCGCCCACCGTGCACGGTTGCAGAAGGTTGGGCTATACCAACCGGTGTACACGTCTCTTTTCCATTACCAGCCCCTCACGTCTGGTGGGTTAAAGATTTTCTGAACCAATGGAATCTTCCCACCGACACCTTCTTTTTAGGAGATCGCGAGGTCTCTATCTCACCGGAAGAGTTTCGCGAGATCTCTGGACTGCCGATCAGGGGAGAGCATTATGAAGAGTTGCTGCCTCCCGACGAGTACGTGTTCACGACCATGCCGACTATGCTTGATGGCCTGACGACCGAAATCGCCATCCGCCATAAGTACCCCAGTTTAATCAAGGCTCTAGGTGTTTTTGAGAAGCTGTTCGCGAAGTCAGATGGGAAGGGTGTCACCTTTGAGAGCTTCATCGCTTGCTTCATCCATGAAGACGCTTTATTCAATAAGGCTTTAAAGTTTGCGAACATTCACGACCCTTTTGGATTTGGGCCGAATAAACTGTCGGCCAAAGAGAAAGACTTGCCGCAGTTTTATATTCCGATCTTATCGGCCGTGTCCTTCGACGCGATTGCAGTCCCTGGCAAGGACGAAGAGACCTTCTTTGTCGGCTTCATCAGCCTTTGGCTTAGTTGGTTCGCGATTCCGATGCATCGACACTTCATGAGAGCTTCCATCTTCTATCCCGCTCATCGCGTATTTGAAAGGGCACGATTGGCCGTCGGTATTGCGGGATTGTCGCGCCTATACCACGGATTAAGCGTTGCGGCCAATACTTCGACCCCGGGTACAGATGTCATGAATTTATCTCTCCATTACTTCACGTCGTGGATCGATATGCATTTACTGGGAGCCTTTGCAGCACATTGGCGGCCAGATTTCTATGACTTCTATACCTTCCTACGGGTTATGAGGTTGGTGGATGCTTCCGCTCCCGATCTGACTCAGTTGGGGGCTCTCCACGTGTTGCTTAACTCGTATTCAAACGAGGGCAGGATGATGTTTAGTGACCGAGTCCTTTCTGCTCCTGCGGGGCCCGTTCAACAGCTTTTTGACCTATCAAAAAAGGGAGCGTCATCTTTAAAGCCCAAAGAAGTTATGCATTTGTACTCGATTAGGCCGGGCTACTTGGTATTCCGTTAGAAAGACACGGCTCTTTTTATGCGGTACAATCTGCACCGCTTTTCCCAGCAATTGGGTTATAACCAGGGTGTTCCTTTCGAGGCGTTCTTAGTTGAGCCCACCCCGTCTCTGGAATTCACTCGTGACGTCATCCATAATTTTATGTGGTTGAACACCGGCTCCCGTTTCATGATCCCTGAGTCCGACTACCTTCCAAGGTGTGTGGGGTATTTTACCGGTTGGTATCGTCATCGAGTTGGTCCTGTCATTGTCGAGGAGAAGCGGGTACTCTTTGAATGTAGAGCTTCAGTTTTGACCCAAGCCACTGGTGTTCCATTGCGGCCACGGACAGTGGTTCGCCCTCCATTGAGGGATAGCAGTGTGGTTCTTATCTCTAAAGCCGCAGAAACAGAATCGACTCCTCGCACTGTTGGTATGCCAGTGTGTACTAGAGCCCAAGCAAAGGCTTCTAGTGAGGCGCCGGCGGTAGTGTCATCAGCGGCGGCGTCATTAATGGCGGTGTCATCAGCGGTGGTATCGCCAAAGGGGGATATCGGAAGCGAAGTCGACCGACGTCGTGCCAAAGCGCCGAGGGGACGGAAACGTTCTTCTGCTAGCGTTAGCACGAGTTCTAAGAGGAGGAAGAGATCGTTCGCCGGCTTACTTGACACCTTGCTTGAGTCCGAGCCGTTCATCCAGGACGAACCGATAGCTATAGAGGAGTCAGACACCGGTCTTATTTACCCTGGCTCGTCCGCCGAGGAAGCCGTGCAATTGGATGAGGCTTTAAGGCGCTCACAGGATGAGACTAAGAATGTGCATATCCCGAAAAGCCCTACCCTCCGATCATCTTCTATAACGTTATTCCATCATTGCGGCGGGTACATATGGGTCCTTTGCTAATGGAAGAGGAACGGGCCCTCAAACAGCCTATAACGATTGCCTTCGAAGACGAGCTTGCATTGAAGACAGGCAGTCATTCATCTGCACTTGAACTCCGACGAGCGCATTTAGCAAGAAAGGAAAAACGTCTTGAGAAAGCCATACTTCAAGCCCCTTGGAGCATTGGTATGCGTCTCTCTCATGTCCTTCTTTTAGCTAATAGTTTATATTATTTTTTATGTTTTCTCATTTTTGCGAAATCTTTGCAGGGACTATGGCGGCGAAAGAGGATTTGAGTTGGGATCGGGTCGTGACTGTGGACTCTACAAATGTCTCTCATGACGCACCGGCAGGTGTAGAGGAGATTATTACAGCCGCTATTCCTGCTGTGGCGCTTCCGGTGGTAACTTCTGTTCCTTCGGAGTCTATTTCTCCAGCAGAGGCGACCCCACCGGTTACGGACCCCATGGACATTTCCGCAGAGGTGAGCTTACCAGCCATAGATCTAGTGGGTCTCTCTTGTGGCGTCGTGGAAATTATAGAAAGGATTACTGAGACCGTTGTTCCCTCCTTGGAGCCTGAAGTGGTGGTTGTTGTTTCTGAACTGGAAGCTGCTACGCCAGCAAATATCTCCGGTGATGTTCTTGAGGGTGTGGAGGAGGCTAATGAAGCTGTTATCCCTCCAATTCAAAGCGGGCGGAGCATCGAAGGTAATCTTCCACATTTCATTTTAATGATCTCTCTATTATCTGAACTCTACTTTCCTTCAGAATTACGGGAATTGGTGGCTTCCATCGTGGAGCTATCTCCCAGGAAGTCCTTCCAGCATCTACTTGATATGGCTACCCTACCGGCGATATCCCCGCGAAGCATAGTCCTTTCTTCTGGGCAAGGTCGGTGTTCTTTGACCCCTTTGTTTTATTATCATTTTTTATACGATGCTAATATGCCCTCTGCAGTTCTGGAAGCTGATGACGAAGTGGAGAACCTTGATGGGCCTGGGGATCTTTCAAACCCCCCTTGCATGGCTGTGGGTAAGTAAAACTTTACCCTTGGTATTGTTTTGTTTATTCTATATTTGCCAGTCTTGTTGACTGTTCATAAATTTTGACAGCTTTGCCAACCCTGATCCCGTTAGAGTCTCGAATCACTATGCCACCGGTCCCATATGCCCGACGTACGTCTGAGCGGATGGCGAAACAAAGCCTTCACTTATTGTCGGCTCTCATTAACGATCTTCGCGCTGGTAGTTCTGTGACGGCCGAAGAATTTGCTGCCGAAGCCAACACTTCCTTGCTTTTTCTTGTCACTTATCATTACGAAACGTTGGTGCATGTTTGGGTTGAGTATTTTCGTCGAGTGGAGGCTTGTCCACATAGGCTTGCGTGCACACGCCTTCCCTCTGACATTTTGATCGTGAAAGCGAGCCTGCGGCGATGGATCGAGCGGTGTGCTGCTAATCTACAGTCATGTGAGAAGAGGCTCAACTAGAAGTTCTCGGAGAGGGAGTTAGCTTCGAACGCCTTGGGGAAACTTCAGGCTCAGTTCACTGCCAAGACTACTCGCGTGTATGAAATTTGGCGGGTGTTTCAAGAAGCTATTACAGAGGTGGTGGCTCTTGACATAGCCTTTATCTTTACCCGTGAGATGGTTGAAGCCCATAAAATCACCGAAAAGGAGCTTGAGAGTCGGTTTGCTTCATATCAGACTTAGCAGACTCCGGCGGGGGCTTGTCTTGCAGCAATAACGGAGCTTGAAGTTGAGGTTCAACGGAAGATTGATGAACTCACTAGCTGTAACACTCTAGTTCATTTATACCGGTTCTAGTTCAAGTATTTCTTTATTTATGGTATTTTCTTGATTTACCGTGTTTTGGATACGAATAGTGTATTTGACATCTGTATTTGCATCCGACCCGACCCACATGCTTGAAACCAGTCTTGATTCATGTTTGTGATTTATCCTAGCTTGTTACGTGGATCCGTGCACTTTCATATTATACATACTGCATACTGGCATTATATCTGGCATCTGCATATTTTAATATAACAGTTAAAGTCACATAAAATATTTTAAAAATACATTGCATGGCCTGCATGATACCCATAACCCTGTTGTAGCATCTGTGCATCTTGTTCTCGTCCCGTTCAGTAAAACGGGCCCGTTTGGTTTGCTACGCGCACGTACATGCATCCGTTCTTAGGGGTATTCATTTTCGTTACCTGGATATTCAATTTTAATTTTGGTCGACACGTAGATTTTTCGTATTTTAAAACTGGATTTTTAGACCCGACCCGGGCGTGTTTTGGACTATTTTTGTATTAACCAGAATATTCAATATTTTACTAATATTATATTTTTAATATTATTAACCGTTTAAAATTTAGTTAACTAAAAAGATTTTTTTAAAATTAAATCTTTCTCTCTCTCCCCCTCTTTTTCCCGTGATTCTTTCTCTCTCCGCCTCTCTCTATCTCTCTATCTTTCTCTCTGTTTCTCGCTGTCTCTCTATCTTTCCTCTCTCCTCTGATCTCTCTCTCTTTCTCTCTTTCTCTTTCTCTATCTCTCTCCCCCTTGCTCACTCATCTCGCGATCACTGTGCATTCCTCAATTCTCGTCACCTCCCTTCTCTCCTTATCGTCACCTCCCTCCTTCTTTCTTCTTCGTTTCTTTTTAACCCCACGAGAACGAGGAACCCACGCAAACCCTAACCCTCTAGCCGCCTCCTCTCATTTTCCCTCGACCTCGCTCCTCAACCCCTTGTCGTCATCACCTCCTCCTTCTCCTTCCCTCGACCTCCTTCCTCTCTCTCACCTTCACCCCTCAACAGCCCGAGCCTTCCCTGCACACTGTAAACCTTCCCCCAAGAACCCTCGCTGCACCTACCTCGCCGCCGGCGATCCTTTCGCCTCTTCCTCAACCACTTCTGCACCTTCTCCTCCCTTCCTCCGCCCACAACCATCACCATAACCATCACCACCATCACCCTCAGCCCAAACCAAACCCCACTTGCCTCACCGTAACCCTCGCCGGAAACTCGTCGTCAACATCACCCTTTTCCCTGATAAAATATCAGGAAAAACCCCAATGGGGTATCACGTGCTCACACGTGACCAAGGGTCATGTGCTGACACATGATAAGTTCCTTTGATCTCTACTTTGTAGAATTAAATTCTAATCAAACAAAAAAAAAATATAACAAAACAGCCAGGAAATACCCCAATGGGGTATCACGTGCTCACACATGACCAAGGGTCACGTGTTGACACGTGATAGGTTCCTGTGATCTCTGCTTTATAGGATTAAATTCTAGTCAAACAAAAATATAATAAGACACTAAGGAAAAACCCCAATGGGGCATCACGTGCTAACACGTGATGGTTCCTTAGCTCTGTTAAAAGGCAGAATTAAATTCTGAATAAAATGTTTAATCAGGAGGGTCACGTGCCAACACGTGACAGGCTCCTAAGCCCTTTAATCAATGGAATTAAATTCTATTTTAATAATCAAATAATGGGATCACGTGCCAACACGTGATAGACTTTTAAAAGTCTTCTGAACTAATATAATTAAATTCTAATTAAGGGAAATCAAAGACCCTAACTGGGAAAATATTTCTTTAAATCTTTCTGAACAAAAAAGATAGTGCTCTGTAAAATAGAGCACCGTTGGATTAAAAATCCAATGGTGATTAAAAATCACCAATTTATGGGAAGATTTTATACAAGGAAAGATTCCCCTGAAATTCACCAAGAATAAGAAACAGAATATCTTCTGGATTAAAAATCCAAAGGTGAATAAAATTCACTGAGTGATCTAAAAGATCATGTTAGTTACAAAAACAACCAAAATCTTTCAATGAAAGATTTACAAAACAAATTGATTCTTTTCTTTATCCTATAAGTAGGAGCCAAGAGCAGAAGAGAGGGGATCTTGGAAATTTTGATTTTCTGGAGAAAAACAACAATAGAGAGAAAAAAGAGGAGAATTTAATTCTCAAGAGAGAAAAGAAACCCTAGGTGAGAAAGGGGAAAGAGATCTAAGATCCATAAAATAAAAGAGAATTTAATTCTCAAATTTAAGAGTTTAACTCTTCTGAATAAAGAACTTAGTTCTTCCTTTTGGTTGAAAATCCGCAGAAGCAGATCTCCCCACAAGTTGAGAATTTAATTCTCATCGGGAAGATTCTGCCATGCAGATCCAAGACCTAGAAAGAGAATTTGAGTTTAAGGAATTTAATTCCCCCAAATTCACAGGAATTTAATTCCTCCCAAACAGAACTAGGGATTAACCCTATATAAGAATTTAATTCTCCCAAATTCATAGGAATATAATTCCTCCAAAACAGAACTAGGGTTTAACCCTATATGAGAATTTAATTCTCCCAAATTCATAGGAATATAATTCCTCCAAAACAGAACTAGGGTTTAACCCTATATGAGAATTTAATTCTCCCAAATTCATAGGAATTTAATTCCTCTAAAAGAACAGAACTAGGGTTTAACCCTATATGAGAATTTAATTCTCCCAAATTCATAGGAATTTAATTCCTCCAAAGTAGAACTAGGGTTTAACCCTATATGAGGATTTAATTCTTCCACATACATAGGAATTTAATTCCTCTAAAACAGAATTAGGGTTTAACCCTGCAGAGAATTTAATTCTTAAAACAAGAGACTTAAAGCTTTCTATGCACGTAAAGAACTTGGTCACGTGGTAACACGTGACCCCCCATTCTCAATGAGCAGAAAAGAGAGAACAAAACTAAGTCACCTGTTCCCACGTGACCCTTAAACAGACTCCCCAAAATGAGAAGAAAAAAGCTTGGAGGCAATGCCTCACGTACTAACACGTGACCCTCATAAATGAAGAGAACAAAGCAAAAGGCAGTACTGATTTTGGGCGCCCTCACGTGTCCCCGCGTGACCCCTAATAAACACTTTAATAATCAATACATAGATACCCATCACGTGCCCACACGTGATGGCCTGAAGAATAAAAGTGTTTAACACTTATTTGAATATTCTGATAATAAAATAAAGGAGGTCTGGTCCCATCTCAGGCGCCTCACATGACCCCATGTGACCTCTTCCTTTCTAGTGTTTAACACTATTTCGAGTATTTTGTCTCCAGTGTTTAACATTGTTTAAGTACATCACGTGAGGACACGTGACCGCCAGATGTTCTCTAGTGTTTAACACTATTTTAAAGCCAGCTTAGCCCAAATTGGCTAAGTTTTCCAGAGGCAAATCTCCCCTTCAAATGAACTTTAAAATCCAGAGCTACAATATTTAATGCTCAGCCAAAGACAAAAATTTTATCAGAGCCCTCAAACTCTTGTTTAGCATTGCTAAATAATGAGGGGCTGAACCCAGACAAATGTTCAGTAGCCCAACAAAGGGCCTACATTTCAAACTTAATTGGACTTAGCCCAAATTGGGTATAAGTTCTCAATTCAGATTTAACTGAACCAATGTGCTCACAATCTAATTAATCGATCTTAGTTCCAAATTGGACTATAGATCTCCCAATCAACTTTGGTTCAAGATTACATCTCTTCACTTCTTTGATATTTGTCGTTGTAATCCTTCAACGTCTTCAGAGAGGTGACGGGTCCCGATAACCACACATTTCACAGACTATGACGTCTTTAAACTGGACTGTGGGGTCCTTAAACTCATGGACTATGAGATCCTTAACCTTGGACCGAGATGTTCTTAAACTAACATTGGACCATCATGTCCTTAAACTGGTAATCGACCGCAATGTCCCTAAACTAAACATCAGAGGCCAAATACTCTCTTGTTGGATCTAAACGATCCCGTTAAGTTAATCTTAGTCTAAAATTAGATTAACGTATCCTTAACAAACGTTTAAGTTGATCTTAGTCTCAAATGAGACTAACGTATCCTTAAACCCAACCCCAAACCCAAATCTATGAAGATACGGATTTGGACTAATCCACACTCTACGGGCGACAACATACATTAGTCTCCGTATACAATCCACGGGCAACCAAAAACAAAAAAAACACCCATGACACGAAGTGACCATCTGGAGAAGGAGAAAGTGGTTACCACGATGCGGTAGCGTAATTAACTGTAAGGGCTTGCGCCTGCAGGGAAGAGCGTCCCCACAATCAAAAACTCCTTAAATGAGGGGGAATCTGACGAAGTCTGCTACATCGGCCGCATCCGTTTAAACCTTCAATACATGGTGTCTGTAAGTCCGCGGCGGCGCCCCGGCCGTCGATCCGACGCCGGAAACGCGGAAACAAAAACTTTGCAAACTAGCAAACCGGCACCACCGCGCACTTTGAACCCGGATCGGGCCATTAACCTAGCTACTAGCAAACTACAAGATGGGTAGAGAAGTATACCAAGCGATCCGTGTCCTTCGGTCTTCGTCTTCACTCCGATCTCCCGCGGAATCTCTGTCCTCCACGTCCTCGTCGGAAAGGGCACCACGTAGCCGAATACTTTTACGGGCTCCCACCTCTGGACCGAGGCAACTCGGGCGCGAAGTTGGCTAGCCGACGTGTCCAAGGTTTGCTGTAGAATAGTGTATGAAACTTGTCTCTTGGGGTTTAGTTGCCATGGAGAAATTGAGAAGAGAATGAGAAAAAGAATGAGCTTTGGAGCTAATCTTTTTGCAACCATAGAATGAGATGAAGATAATGTTGCGCCACGGCAGCGCCCCGGCCGTCTTACTCGAGGCCAAATTGCGGAATCAAAATTTTTCCTTACTCGGAAACCGGCGCTACCGCGGACAAAGAAAACCCGGATCGTTTACCATTAACCTACGCTAGCAACCAAGAGATAGGGTGAGAAGTATACCGAGTGATCCGAGTCCTCCGGTCTTCTCTTCATCATCCCGATCTCCCGCGGAAAAGCTTGGCTCCACATCGTCGCCTCCTCGCCGGAAAGGGCACCACATCGCCTTCGTCTTTTACGGGCTCCCGCCTCAATACCGAGGCAACTCGAGCATGAAGCCGGCAACTCGACATGCTCAAGATTTGCTGTAGGAAGTAGTGTAGAAACTTTGTCTCTTGGAGTTTATGTAGTTGCCATTGGATGGAGGAAAGAGGATAAGGAAAATATGGTGCTTTCATTTTTCCTTGCATGAAAGCAAGATCAAGAAGGAAACTCTCAAGAATGAAGCTCTCTCTTTTTCTTCTCACTTTCTTTTTCTTCTCATGAAAAACTTATCATCTTCAAGTAAGTATGAGAATGGTGGAGGAAAGATAATATGATAGCAAGAGGGAGGTGAGTGTAGGAGCAAGGAAGTGGTGACCACATCCAAGGTCAAAGAAAACATCAACCATGCTTAAAACACTATGCACTCCATAACCTTTCACTTCACTTTAAAAAGCAAGTCAATGGATGAAAGAAATGAAATCTATCATAATCAAACTTTATGCAAGAAACCCCCCCACAAAGTGTAATTTGCAAAACTGCAAATTACCCCCTCCATCAGAAAAGTCCGGCCGGGAAAGAACAAAGGAAAACCGGCCGGAACGGAATGCAAACTGGCAACTCCAGAAAACTGGTCCCGTAATAAATTACAGGAAAACCCCGATACTGTGCATACACACCCGCATCTGTATTCCGTCCGGATACAAATGCAAAGAGACAAAATCTACACTGTACTAAACTAGGACCGGCTTAAGCCAAAGCCGGCTAGTAAAAACCGTTCGATCCTGATCCGTGCAATACCGCACATATCTGATCGAACCCTGCCATATACCTATACGGCTACTAGTACAAACCGTCCGATCCTGATCCGTGCAATACCGCACGTATCTGATCGGACCCTGCCATATCTCCATACGGCCTCTACAGCGTTTCGCCCGAAAGCTGAGTAACTGAAAGTGTGGTGGACTCTAAAGACTCGTCAATACTATGGCTGTGGATTTAACCACTGGCACGTCAGAGGTATAAGCCAATACGTGACGGGCCACCAGCTATTGACTAAAAGGGACGTCGATGAGGAAGCTCACCCCGACACCCAACTGAGCCTGTCAGTGACAATATCCGTACAGTCCGGTCCGTTCGTCTATGAGTATCGCATGGCGGGCCTAGGGGGTTGGTAAAAGTCAGACCCCCAAAAGCGGTACAAGTCGTGTCGGAGTGTAGCCCAGAACGCCCTGAGATACTACTGGAATACCTACCAGTAAATCTCCTGCCTCGGCCGAGGGCTTTGCGTAATGGCTCTCCTAGACACAGCGCGACCTCACCCCCAATACCGGGAGAGACGAACCCCTGCAGATCCGCTCACTGCCTCCATGTGGCTCGGGACTGTACCCAACTAAAACCTGTTTGCACGACTCCTTTGAGCCGTGGTAGGGTAGTAATCAAAGCACAGTGGGAACTCACACGAGACAAATGACGATCTCAGGTCGATGAACTAACCTGTACACATGTCACCAGGGAACTGCTATCTGACATCTGGTACAAGACCAACTAGCAGGTTCCCGGCGAGTCCTGTCCGGTGTACTCATAACCCAATGAGCACCTGTATACATCTTAGGTGAACCAACTGACACCAGTGGCTTGTAAGACCGGCCACCGCCCCTCGTCGGGGTCTCGACTGTATACACTAGTCTACTAATGGAGTATCGATGCCCAGTCTCGAAACTCCCACGACTAGGGACCTTTTAAGGATGTGCTTATAGACCCCAGCTCCCACGTATATGATCGCCATCATACTGCTGGTCGTCAAGCAAGAATCCTAGGGGCTCTATCAACGTGTAATAGCGACATGTCAGGTCACCTAAAGCAGTACACGATGATAAAGATAAACCAGATAGCATACTATCATCTCGAGTAAGACTGTCCTACCGGGATAGGTCCTCCCTCAATCATTGCAATCACGTGCCTGTGATCCAATAATTGACTCTGAGGGCACTAACTCCAACAATCTCCCACTTGCACTCAAGGCTAATTATTGCGATGTCGCATACTCACAGCCCGTGTGATACCGAACACCCAACTCCTCTACTAGTCAGTCTCACAAAACCCGTTTGCGAAACTATTGCGTTCGAGGAATAGCCTCAGTGAGTGGATCCGCTATGATGTTTCTTTCTATGTCTCTCTATATCTCAAGTTCGCGGAGAAAACCATCTCCCGAAATGAGCAATACCTGTCTTGGAATGTCTGGATGTCTGATGGGACCTAGTTCATAAATGAACTCCAAATCCAAACTTCTTAGACTGTATCATCAACTGAACTTAATCAGTATCATGCGCCAAGCCTCCCTCAGTATTGCCTTGGACCACCTGTCCAAAATACTGTCCCTCGTCAGAAGGAGAACTATAACTCTGACAACCTCCTTGTCGTCCATGTCACCTTGGAAGCCTGGAGTGATAACCGTCTCCTAAAGGAGGCAGCCGTTATCATATCCCTAGAACATTCACTTATGTTCTAAAACTGCTTCCGACTGTTTTTCCAGGATTGGATTAATATCAACTTATTGCACCTACTGCAAGAACAACATCTGGTGTGGTACTTGACATCACATGATTGACTCAATTGCCTAAGCAAGTGATCTGTCAATCATGCGTATCCCTCTTCCCTTTAGTCTGTAAGACACCTTTAGAGAGGGTGACTCCATTACCTGCAGGTACACTACCATACCAGGAGTCGTCCATTCTAAATACTCATAGAATGCTGTCAAGATACCCAGATTGGGAAACCACCCAAATCTAGATCTAAAACCATAGATCTAGTAACCAGTATGTCTGATATAATATCCAAGTCCCTTGTGGAGAAACCACTGTGTGACGACCAAAGTATAACCGATCGTAGTATAGGAATATCACTTCCTACTACCTTCTCAACAGATCCATCCCCTATTCTGATGACGTCAAACCTATGACTGTCACATCAGAAATAGATAATCTATCTCCGCTACATCTGCTTTAGTCTATAAATAGACATAAGCCTGATGTCCACCAATGCTTCCGCTGCTCCCACTGACTACGACAACCCTCTGGCAGAGTCATATAGACGTGCACTTCTAAAGCTAGTTTAGAACGACGCTATACTCATCCTCCTGCCGGGTCTCGCAGCCTGGAACAACAACAATGGCAAGTGTGGGTAAACAAGAACTTCCCTGTCACCGTCATTGAGGCTACCGGAGTACCTCTCGGGTGCCTGAAGTTACCCACCTTATCTGCGGAGTGGCCAATGGAATGTCAAATCAGATTGAATCTTTAGGTTCCTTATTAAATCTTCAGTAATCGTTTGCGGTTCTGGAATCACTTCCAGTTCTACCATACTCCCACTGCTGTTTTTGAAAAAATCCATTTTTAATAAAACTGTGGCGAGTCTAGAACAATATTGCTATTGTTCATCCAGATGGTAGAAAGTCAACCCTCGTCATAGCCTGGGTCAACCCACAAACAGCCATTACAGAAACGTGCCTTGAGTTGTCCAGTGTCTGGTTTTAAGCATAAGCCGGACAACTCCCCATACCTTAACATCGTTAAGATATGAACTGTTCTATATCCAATATAGAACCAGAGGCACTGATTTATTTGAACCAGATTCAAATCATGCAGCTGTCTCCAGTGCATGTCAACTAAATGGAGAGAGGCCAATCAGCGTTACTCAACTTAGGAATGCTTCCAATTATGAGTATCCTGAAAGAGAAGCAATCTGTCTTCATCATTACTATCAACTGAATACCATACACAAGTATCTACATCTTCGATCTCTTTGAAGAATCCCGATACTTGCTACACCTGGTTCTCTACTCTATTCAAATACCTATAACTCCTCAAAACTTAGACCCTGTGTTTCCACGAAACAGCTGTCTAAAATCTAGAGAAGTCATAAGTAAACCGAATATAGTACGAGGACCAACCCCTCTGTCCTGATGGACACTGGACAACATACAATACTCTGTATAAGTCCGCTGAGTCTAACAACTCTTTCACTGTGCGTCGCAGGTTGAAAACTGTACTTATGGTTAAGAAGAATTACACCGCTGTTTAATGCTCCTTACCTAACCATCCACTGATATAGGTAAATGTCATCGACATAATATCAAAAGGTATATCTCACTCTATGAAAATAGACGTACAGATATATCAACTTGAAATTGGTGCATAACCGCGGATATTCAAAACCAAATAATTGCCGTCCGGCAAACAACCCAGGTGACTTCCTTAAATATCATCGATTACAACGAATCCTGATATAATAAGGATGATCACCCAATTCCCAATAACTTACTCATCATCGGGAAATCAGTTTTCTTTTAACATTACACAGTGAAACTGAAACATTGAAATGTTTCTGTGGGGAATTCTGGTATTCCTAGTAATGCCTATTCCATTATCCAGATTCACAACTGTAACCGTATAATTCTTTGCCACCTTTCCAAATCCCTTTATATGTCTTTAGTCATTACCTTCTGTACACCCTTTTAAGCCAAATGGTTTTCTTCCGTCCCTACCGTTCGGCACCAGCCTATGGTTTGGAAGAAGACTATCCAAAAAGCATAAAGTGTGTACTGTCCTAATCCTAGGAGCACTCGCAACGCGAGAGAAGGTGAAGATAAAAGACACCTGAATGTACTTTATTCCTATTTCTCCTGAACCAGAATCCATCCCCGAACTGGAACTAGTTCCTTTCGAGTTCGTATATAACCATACGATGGAGTATCCAATAAAATGGGATCTTCGTAGTGATACGGAGTGTCCTGGAGAAATACAAAGGTGATTTAGGATTGGCGAAGAAATACTTGGTTTGGTCGTGAATATCAGTTGCAATTTACTTTGCCCTCTTACTAATCCCTTGCTTTGTCTTAACTTAATACCTTCTGTACACCATCGTTATGCTAATTGGTTTTCTTCATTACCTACCGGTCGGCACCAGCCTAAGGTTTGGAAGAAGACTATCCAATTTGCGTAATATGTGTACTATCTCCTAAACCAAGGAGTACTCGCATCCTGAGAGAAGGTGAAAAGAAAAGACAACTGAATAATCCTATCCGTTTTCTCCAGTACCAGAAACCATCCTCGAAGTCCTTCGAGTTCGTATCTAACCATACGATGGTTTTGTCCAATGGAAGTGGACGTTCGTAGTAATACGGGGTGTCCTGGAGAAAAGGGTAAAAGCAGGAGTGGCAATGAGGTCTGCAACTCTGACAATCCAAAAGCCAGTGTTAAAAAAGGTTCGGTCAACTTGGTCACTGAGTCATAGTCCAGGGTCGGGTCAATGGTCGCTGCCAAAGAGAGAGAGAAAAGAAACACTCAGCGTGCACTCTATCCTAGATCAGAATGGTTACCACTTTGTCTAATCTGGAAACCTCCCACTGTACCTCAAATTCTCCTCCAAACCTGAAAGAAGAATTAGTCGGGATCACCCGAGGAGTAAACCAACTCATCAGTGGGAATCGGGATCCAACTATCATCGCATGATAACGTGACGGAATCCACTCACGTCACCACACTCCAGAAGGTATGCGCATACCTGGCAAGTTTCAGTTCTTTTGAAACTCCCGATGTGATTTTTACCCCTAGGACTCAAGTGACCTTGACGGAGTCAACAAATCAAAGAGTCCTAGTCAAGTTCAACCCGTCATTATCTGGATTGCATTAAACCCACCCGTACGTGCCCTTGACGGAGTCAACAAGGCCGCACGACTGTCCTAACCAATCCCACTTATGCAACAAACAAGCACCACTTAGCTACCGTACACTACGCCTTGACGGAGTCAACAAACGCAGCACGAATACTAAATAATACCCATAAGAAATGACGGAGGGCTACGAATGGTTTTTGGCGAAAAACCTTTAACGTAATGAACTTGATATCGTTGAAGGAACTGCATAGCCTTTTTATAAAAATATAGTGACGAAAACCTTTACTAAAGAGGTCACTCCCGGTGAAGGGATCTCGGCTCTTTCCCCGTAGAATGAGGTGCAGGATATTCCAACTGAATACCACGATGCAAAGCAAAAGTAATCGGCTATAGTGAAGTTAATGCCCTGACGCAAACTTCTGTCCAAGGGGTCACTCCCGGTGAAGGGATCTCGGCCCTTGCCTCGTCGACTGAGGAGCAGGATATTCCAAATGAATACCACGATGCAAAACAAAAGTGAACGTCCTTGCAATAACAGCTTTTTTGAAAAATGTTCCAACAACATCAGATTAGGTTTGTTTAAACTTGCATTGATCCGAATCAATGCAGTCCCATCAATTGATCACACCACAAAGAACGAAAATATACTGACGTACGTATATGCCATCCGCATTCGCCACTGGGTCCCGTCATCACCCGTTAGGTTAGCTAACTAACGGCAGAGCGGGGACTGGACTAGCGCGGATGTAAAACATATACAACATCTACTAATATATATACCAATATATAGTATTTCGCTCAAGGCGTGAATAAAATGCAACATCACAGAAATGTACAGCATCACAGAACAATACAGATATCTGGAAACCCCGGGTTTCACAGAGCCGCTGCTGAAACCCGAGGTTCCCCTGGTCGTGTGGATAGCCTGTGCAAGGAAATCCTAGACCCCTACGGGCACGGCAAGTCACCCGCCAAAACCTGAAGCGAGGCAGCCCCCTTCAGTATCGTGAATGGACCACCCAGCACTTCACGGAATCCGGTAACCTGGGCACCCCTCCTGGGTCAACCTGTACCCCCTACGAGTGCGGCGAATAGCCCGCCAATCCTGGACTGAAGCCCCCTCCGTCTCAATGCCCTGAGATGCGGGCCCGTTGCCCTCCAGAACCCGGCTATCCGTGCACCCCACCGCGGGGCAACCCTAGTACAGAAAATAAAATATACATACACCGGGTACATCGACCGCAACCAGGTCGTGCCCCAAAAGAATAATACAAACAGGCAGTGACGG
Source organism: Agapanthus africanus (assembly GCA_030015575.1). NCBI lineage: Eukaryota > Viridiplantae > Streptophyta > Magnoliopsida > Asparagales > Amaryllidaceae > Agapanthus > Agapanthus africanus. Next base: position 973,173,262 of record CM057338.1, on the reverse strand, counting down.
CAGTCCACATGTCGGACGCTCGCCCCGCAAAAACAAATGTACATAATACAACAAAACTGCACTAGTATTGCATCCAGGCTATCCCCCACGACCGATCCGCAACAACACAGCATAAACATAGAACATCAACGTGAAAATCACGTTCGCAAATCCGTCTAACCGGGCTATAGCAGTCAGACCGGATTTACCGATCGAGTGACATTCACGGTCGCAGATATAATGTAAATACTGTGAAATAATGTGTTTAAAAATTTCCGATTGACCAAAAATTAACAAGTGGGCCCCCAATCAAAACTGTAGCACTCACAGAGAAACTGGGCCCAAATTTAATATCCCAAAAGCCACAAAATCAAGTAAAAGACAGTCTGAAAAAAAATGGTACAGTGAACAAATGAACTGGCGGCGGAAGCGCGGCCAAAGCACTGCTTTGGCCGCGCTTCCGCGGTGCATTGAATGACTTAGGCCACCAATTTTTTCCAGATTGCTTATATTTCCCTGCACATCATTCTGCAACCACCTGAAAAATTTTTAGACTCCAAAAAATTTCGACAGAAACTGATGTGCATTAAAAAATACGGTTTTTGGAAATTTCGGTCGATCGGAAACGCAAACACATCAAACGAAGCTAGGTAAGGTTAATGGCCTGGCTCTGATACCATGTTGCGCCACGGCAGCGCCCCGGCCGTCTTACTCGAGGCCAAATTGCGGAATCAAAATTTTTCCTTACTCGGAAACCGGCGCTACCGCGGACAAAGAAAACCCGGATCGTTTACCATTAACCTACGCTAGCAACCAAGAGATAGGGTGAGAAGTATACCGAGTGATCCGAGTCCTCCGGTCTTCTCTTCATCATCCCGATCTCCCGCGGAAAAGCTTGGCTCCACATCGTCGCCTCCTCGCCGGAAAGGGCACCACATCGCCTTCGTCTTTTACGGGCTCCCGCCTCAATACCGAGGCAACTCGAGCATGAAGCCGGCAACTCGACATGCTCAAGATTTGCTGTAGGAAGTAGTGTAGAAACTTTGTCTCTTGGAGTTTATGTAGTTGCCATTGGATGGAGGAAAGAGGATAAGGAAAATATGGTGCTTTCATTTTTCCTTGCATGAAAGCAAGATCAAGAAGGAAACTCTCAAGAATGAAGCTCTCTCTTTTTCTTCTCACTTTCTTTTTCTTCTCATGAAAAACTTATCATCTTCAAGTAAGTATGAGAATGGTGGAGGAAAGATAATATGATAGCAAGAGGGAGGTGAGTGTAGGAGCAAGGAAGTGGTGACCACATCCAAGGTCAAAGAAAACATCAACCATGCTTAAAACACTATGCACTCCATAACCTTTCACTTCACTTTAAAAAGCAAGTCAATGGATGAAAGAAATGAAATCTATCATAATCAAACTTTATGCAAGAAACCCCCCCACAAAGTGTAATTTGCAAAACTGCAAATTACCCCCTCCACCAGAAAAGTCCGGCCGGGAAAGAACAAAGGAAAACCGGCCGGAACGGAATGCAAACTGGCAACTCCAGAAAACTGGTCCCGTAATAAATTACAGGAAAACCCCGATACTGTGCATACACACCCGCATCTGTATTCCGTCCGGATACAAATGCAAAGAGACAAAATCTACACTGTACTAAACTAGGACCGGCTTAAGCCAAAGCCGGCTAGTAAAAACCGTTCGATCCTGATCCGTGCAATACCGCACGTATCTGATCGAACCCTGCCATATACCTATACGGCTACTAGTACAAACCGTCCGATCCTGATCCGTGCAATACCGCACGTATCTGATCGGACCCTGCCATATCTCCATACGGCCTCTACAGCGTTTCGCCCGAAAGCTGAGTAACTGAAAGTGTGGTGGACTCTAAAGACTCGTCAATACTATGGCTGTGGATTTAACCACTGGCACGTCAGAGGTATAAGCCAATACGTGACGGGCCACCAGCTATTGACTAAAAGGGACGTCGATGAGGAAGCTCACCCCGACACCCAACTGAGCCTGTCGGTGACAATATCCGTACAGTCCGGTCCGTTCGTCTATGAGTATCGCATGGCGGGCCTAGGGGGTTGGTAAAAGTCAGACCCCCAAAAGCGGTACAAGTCGTGTCGGAGTGTAGCCCAGAACGCCCTGAGATACTACTGGAATACCTACCAGTAAATCTCCTGCCTCGGCCGAGGGCTTTGCGTAATGGCTCTCCTAGACACAGCGCGACCTCACCCCCAATACCGGGAGAGACGAACCCCTGCAGATCCGCTCACTGCCTCCATGTGGCTCGGGACTGTACCCAACTAAAACCTGTTTGCACGACTCCTTTGAGCCGTGGTAGGGTAGTAATCAAAGCACAGTGGGAACTCACACGAGACAAATGACGATCTCAGGTCGATGAACTAACCTGTACACATGTCACCAGGGAACTGCTATCTGACATCTGGTACAAGACCAACTAGCAGGTTCCCGGCGAGTCCTGTCCGGTGTACTCATAACCCAATGAGCACCTGTATACATCTTAGGTGAACCAACTGACACCAGTGGCTTGTGAGACCGGCCACCGCCCCTCGTCGGGGTCTCGACTGTATACACTAGTCTACTAATGGAGTATCGATGTCCAGTCTCGAAACTCCCATGACTAGGGACCTTTTAAGGATGTGCTTATAGACCCCAGCTCCCACGTATATGATCGCCATCATACTGCTGGTCGTCAAGCAAGAATCCTAGGGGCTCTATCAACGTGTAATAGCGACATGTCAGGTCACCTAAAGCAGTACACGATGATAAAGATAAACCAGATAGCATACTATCATCTCGAGTAAGACTGTCCTACCGGGATAGGTCCTCCCTCAATCATTGCAATCACGTGCCTGTGATCCAATAATTGACTCTGAGGGCACTAACTCCAACAGATAAAATGCCACACCACAAATTGATCCCTCTCCTCTCTAGTGGCCGGCCCCTCTCAAGAAGGAATGATGGAGTGAGAAAAAGAATAATGCAAGAAAGAATATATCAACATGAGAAAAGAAAATGGTCACATCCACTTTCAAATCAAAACCTATCATAATGAAAGCAAGTGAGTTGATTAAAAAGGAATCTCATCATGAAAGAACACTCATGATGCCTCACACATGCAATAAAGCCCTCCACAAATAAGTTATTTGCAAACTGCAAATAACCCCCTCCATCGATAAGTCCGGTCGTGAAGGAATAAAAGAAAACCGGCCGGAACGGAATGCAAACTGGCAACTTCAGAAAACTGATCCCGTAATAAATTACAGGAAAACCCCGCTACTGCAAATACTTGCCCGCATTTGTATTCCCACTGAACACAAATGCAAAGAGACAGAATCTACACTATCTAATACTAGGATCCGGCTTAAGCCAAAGCCGGCTAGTAAAAACCGTCCGATCATGATCCGTGTAATACCGCACGTATCTGATAGAACCCTGCCATATCTCCATACGGCCTCTACAGCGTTTCGCCCAAAACCTGAGTAACTGTGTGTGGTGGACTCTAAAGACTCGTCAATAATATGGCTGTGGATTTAACCACTAGCACGTCAGAGGTATCAGCCATACGTGACGGGCCACCAGCTATTGACCAAAAGGGAAGTCGATGAGCGAACTCATCCTGACACCCTACTGAGCCTGTCAGTGACAATATCCGTACAGTCCGGTCCGTTCGTCTATGAGCATTGCATGGCGGGCCTAGGGGGTTGATAAAAGTCAGACCCCCAAAAGCGGTACAAGTCGTGTCGGAGTGTAGCCCAGAACACCCTGAGATACTACTGGAATACCTACCAGCAAATCTCCTGCCTTGGCCAAGGACTTTTCATGTTCTGGCTCTCCTAGACACAGCGCGACCTCACCCCCAATACCGGGAGAGACGAACCCCTGCAGATCCGCTCACTGCCTCCATGTGGCTCGGGACTGTACCCAACTAAAACCTGTTTGCACGTCTTCTTTGAGCGTGGTAGGGTAGGCACAGTGGGAATTCACACGAGACAAATGACGATCTCAGGTCGATGAACTAACCTGTACACATGTCACCAGGGAACTGCTATCTGACGTCTGGTATAATCCCAACTAGCAGGTTCCCGGCGAGTCCTGTCCGGTGTACTCATAACCCAATGAGCACCTGTATACATCTTAGGTGAACCAACTGACACCAGTGGCTTATGAGACCGGCCACCGCCCCTCGTCGGGGTCTCCACTGTATACACCGGTCTACTCTGGAGAATCGATGCCCTGTCTCGAAACTCCCTCGACTAGGGACCTTTTAAGGATTTGCTTATAGACCCCAGCTCCCACTTATATGATCGCCCTCATACTGCTGGAAGTCAAGCAAGAATCCTAGGGGCTCTATCAAAGTGTAATAGAGACTCGTAAGGTCACCTAAAGCAGTACACGATGATAAAGATAAACCAGATAGCATACTATCATTTTGAGTAAGACTGTCCTACCGGGATAGTTCTTCTCTCAATCATTGCAATCACGTGCCTGTGATCCAATAATTGACTCTGAGGGCACTATCTCCAACAATCTCCCACTTGCACTCAAGGATAATTATTGCGATGTCGCATACTCACAGCCCGTGTGATACCGAACACCCAACTCCTCTACTAAACAGTCTCACAAAGCTCGTTTGCGAAACTATTGCGTTCGAGGAATAGCCTCAGTGAGTAGATCCGCTCTGATGTTTCTTTCTATGTCTCTCTATATCCCATGTTCGCGGAGAAAGCCATCTCCCGAAATGAGCAATACCTGTCTTAGAATGTCTGGATGTCTGATGGGACCTAGCTCATAAATGAACTCCAAATCCAAACTTCTTAGACTGTATCGTCAACTGAACTTAATCAGTATCCTGCGCCATGCCCTCCCTCAGTATCTGCTTGGACCAGCTGACCAAACTACTGCCCCTCGTCAGAGGGAAAACTATAACTCTGACAGCCACTCTGCTATCCAGGTCACTTTGGAAGCCTGGAATGATAACCGTCTCCTAAAAGAGGCTGCCGTTATCATATCCCTAGAACATCCACTTATGTTCTAAAACTGCTTCCGACTGTTTCCCCAGGATTGGATCAATATCAACTTATTGCATCTACTGCAAAAACAACATCTGGTGTGGTACTTGACATCTCATGATTGACTCAATTGCCTAAGCAAATGATCTGCCAATCATGCGTATCCCTCTCCCCTTTAGTCTGTAAGACACCTTTAGAGAGGATGACTCCATTACCTGCAGGTACACCACCATGCCAGGAGTCGTTCATTCTAAATACTCATAGAATGTTGTAAGTACCCAGATTGGGAAACCACCCAAATGTAGATCTAAAACCATAGATCTAGTGACCAGAATGTCTGATATAATATCCAAGTCCTATGTGGAGAAACTACTGTGTGACGACCAAAGTATAACCGATCGTAGTATAGGAATATCACTTCCTACTCTGTGTATGTCATCAAATACCAGGACATCACACCCTACTACCTTCTTAACAGATCCATCCCCTATTCTGATGAAGTCAAACCTATGACTGTCACATCAGAAATAGATGATCTATCTCCGCTATATCTGCTTTAGTCTATAAATAGACATAAGCCTGATGTCCACCAATGCTTCCGCTGCTCCCACTGACTACGACAACCCTCTGGCAGAGTCATATAGGCGTACACTTATAAAGCTAGTTTAGAACGACGCTATACTCATCCTCCTGCCAGGTCTCACAGTCTGGAACAACAGCAATGACAAGTGTGGGTAAACAAGAACTTCCCTGCCACCGTCCTTGAGCATACCGAAGTACCTCTCGGGTGCCTGAGGTTATCCACTTTATCTGCGGAGTGACCAATGGAATGTCAAACCAGATTGAATCTTTAGGTTCTTATCAAATCTTCAGTAATCGTTTGCGGTTCTGGAATCACTTCCAGTTCTACCATACTCCCACTATTGTTTTCTGAAAAAATCCATTTTTAATTAAAACTGTGGCGAGTTAAGAACAATATCACTATTGATCTTCCAGATGGTAGAAAGTCAATCCTCGTCATAGCCCGGGTCAACCCACAAACAGCCATTACTGAAACGTGCCTTGAGTTATCCGGAGTCTGGTTTTAAGCATAAGCCGGACAACTCCTCGTATCTTAACAAAGTTAAGATATGAACTGTTCTATATCCAATATAGAGACAGAGGCACTGATTTAATTGAACCAGATTCAAATCATGTAGCTGTCTCCAGTGCATGTCAAGTAAATAGAAGGAGGCCGATCAGTGTTACTCAACTTAGGATCACTTCCAATTATGAGTAACCTGAAAGAGAAGCATGTTCTCTTAATCATTACTATCATCTGAATACCATACACAAGTATCTACATTTTCGATCACCTTGAAGAATCCCGATACTTGCAATATCTGGTTCTCTACTTTATTCTTATACCAATAACTTCTCAAAACTCAGATCCCGTATTTCTACGAACAACTTGTCTAAGAACTAGAGAAGTCATAAGTAAACCGAATATAGTATGAGGACCAACCCCTCTGTCCTAATGACACTGGACAACATACAATACTCTGTATAAGTCCCTTGAGTCAAATGACTCATTCACTGTGTGTCGTAGGTTGAAAACTGTACTGTGGTTATGAAGAATTACCCCGCTGTTGAATGCTCCTTACCTAACCATCCACTGATATAGGTAAATGTCATAGACATAATTTCAAAAGGTATATCTCACTCTATAAAAATAGACGTACAGATATATCAATTTGAAATTGGTGAATAACAACGGATATTCAAAACCAAATATTTGCCGACCGGCAAACAACCCAGGTGACTTCCTCAAATATCACCAATTACAACGAATCCCGATATAATGAGGATGATCACCTAATTCCCAATAACTTACTCCCACTCATCATCTGTAAAACCATACAGATGTGAGAATCATACTTGGTAAAAACATACCCTGGAGCAAGTGTCTAATTGTGAAATCAGTTTTCTATTAACAGTACACAGTGAAACTGAAACATTGAAATGTTTCGATGGGGTATCCTGGTATTCCTAGTAATGCCTCTTCCATTATCCAGATTCATAACTGTAACCGTATAATTCTTTGCCATCTCTCCAAATCCCTTTATATGTCTTTAGTCATTACCTTCTGCACACCCCTTTAGGCCAAATGGTTTTCTTCCTTCCCTACCGTTCGGCACCAGCCTATGGTTTGGAAGAAGACTATCCAATAAGCATAATGGGTGTACTGTCCTAATCCTAGGAGCACTCGCAATGCAGGAGAAGGTGAAGATAAAAGACAACCGAATGAATCTTATTCCTATTTCTCCTGAACCAGGATCCATCCCCGAACTGGAACAAGTTCCTTTCGAGTTCGTATATAACCATACGATGGATTATCCAATAAAATTGGGATCTTCGTAGTGATACGGAGTGTCCTGGAGAAATACAAAGGTGATTTAGGATTGGCGAAGAAATACTTGGTTTGGTCGTGAATAGCAGTCGCAATTTACTTTGCCCTCTTACTAATCCCTTTCTTTGTCTTAACTTAATACCTTCTGTACATCGTTTAAGCTAATTGGTTTTCTTCATTCCCTACCGTTCGGCACCTGCCTATGGTTTGGAAGAAGACTATCCAATTTGCGTAATAGGTGTACTATCTCCTAAACCAAGGAGTACTCGCAACCTGAGAGAAGGTAAAAGGAAAAGACAACTGAATAGTCCAATTCGCTTTCTCCAGAACCGGAAACCATCCTCGAATTCCTTCGAGTTCGTATATAACCATACGATGGTTTTGTCCAATGGAAGTGGACATTCGTAGTAATACCGGGTGTCCTGGAGAAAAGGGTAAAAGTAGGAGTGGCAATGAGGTCTGCAACTCTGACAATCCAAAGTGTTAAGAAGGTTCGGTCAACTTGGTCACTGAGTCATAGTCTAGGGTCGGGTCAATGGTCGCTGCCAAAGAGAGAGAAAAAAGAAACACTCAGCGTGCACTCTAACCTAGATCAGAATGGTTATCACTTTATCTAATCTGGAAACCTCCCACTGTAACGTCAAATTCTTCCCCAAACCTGAAAGAAGAATTAGCCGGGATCACCCGAGGAGTAAACCAACTCATCAGTGGGAATCGGGATCCAACCATCATCGCATGATAACGTGACGGAATCCGCTCACGCTATCACACTCCAGAAGGTATGCGCATATCTGGCAAGTTTCAGTTCTTTTGAAACTCCCGATGTGATTTTTGCCCCATGCTCTTATGACCTTGACTTTAGCCAACATATCATAAATCACATGTCAAGTTCTACCTGTCATTATCCAGGTTAATTTGAATCCACCCGTACAAGCCCTTGACTTTGGCCAACAAGGCTATATGACTGTCCCAAACCAACGCATCTATCTATGCTGCATATGAATACCCAACAGCTACCAAACACTGTGCCTTGACTTTGGCCAACATACACAGCTTGAATACTATTGACTATCCATATGAAACGACGGAGGACTACGAATGGTTTCTGGCGAAAACCTTTAACGTAATGAACTTAATATCATTGAAAGAACGGATAGCTTTTTAGAAAAATATAGTAACGAAAACCTTTGCTAAAGAGGTCACTCCCGGTGAAGGGATCTCGGCTCTTTCCCCGTAGAATGAGGTGCAGGATATTCCAACTGAATACCACGATGCAAAGCAAAAGTAAACGGCTATAGTGAAGTTATTGCCCTGACGCAAACTTTTGTCCAAGGGGTCACTCCCGGTGAAGGGATCTCGGCCCTTGCCTCGTCGACTGAGGAGCAGGATATTCCAACTGAATACCATGATGCAAAACAAAAGAGAACGCCCTTGCAATAACAGCTTTTTGAAAAATGTTCCAACAACATCAGAATAGGTTTGTTTAACTTGCATTGATCCGAATCAATGCAGTCCCATCAATTGATCACACCACAAAAGAACGAAAATAATGACGTACGTATATGCCATCCGCATTCGCCACTGGGTCCCGTCATCACCCGTTAGGTTAGCTAACTAACGACAGAGCGGGGACTGGACTAGCGCGGATGCAAAACATATACAACATCTACTAGTATATATATAATATATAATTTACGCTCAAGGCGTGATAAAATGCAACATCACAGAAATGTATAGCATCACAGAACAATACAGATATCTGGGATCCCCGGATTTCATAGAGCCGCTACTGAAACCCGACGTTCCCCTGGTCGTGTGGATAGCCTGTGCAATGAAATCCTAGACCCCTACGGGCGCGGCAAGTTACCCGCCAAAACCTAAAGCGAGGCAGTCCCCTTCAGCAACGTGAATGGACCACCCAGCACTTCACGGAATCCGGTAGCTTGGGCACCCCTCATGGGTCAATCCTATACCCCCAACGAGTATGGCGAATAGCCCGCCAATTCTAGAGTAAAGCCCCCTCCGTCTCAACGCCATGAGATGCGGGCTCGTTGCCCTCTAAAACCCGGCTATCCGTGCACCCCTCCTTGGGGTAATCCTAGTACAGAAAGTAAAATATACATACAACGGGTACATCGACCGCAACCTGGTCGTGCCCCAAAAGAATAATACAGACAGGCAGTGACGGCAGTCCACATGTCGGACGCTCGCCCCGCAATATCAAATGTACATATAAAACAAAACTGTACTAACATTGCATCCAGGCTATCCCCCACGACCGATCCGCAACATCACAGCACAACACAGAACATCAACGTGAATGTCACGTTCGCAAATCCGTCTAACCGGGCTATAGCAGTTAGACAGGATTTACCGATCAAGTGACATTCACGGTCGCAGATATAATGTAAATACTATGAAATAGCATGTTTAAAATATCCGATCGAACAAATATTACCAAGTGGGCCCCAAAGCATTACTGTAGCACTTACAGAAAATCTGGGCCCAAAAATAATAACCAAAAATCTCTATTTCCATGTCAAAAGCCCTCTGGAAAAATTTGCCACGATGAACAATTAAAAGCGCGGCGGAACCGCGGCCCAAGCAAGGGTTTGGCCGCGGTTCCGCAGCGGTATAACCGGATCTCGCGTCCAAATTTTACCAGAATTCTTATTTTTCCATGCACAGTATTCTGCAACAACCTGAAAAATTTTTGGAGCAGAAAAAATTTCGACAGAAACACGATGCATTGAAAATACGGTTTTTGGGGATTTTTGTTCGATCGAGTTCTAAACATACTAGAGCAAGCTAGGCATGGTTAATGGCGTGGCTCTGATACCAATGTAAGTCCGCGGTGACGCCCCGGCCGTCGATCCGACGCCGGAAACGCGGAAACAAAAACTTTGCAAACTAGCAAACCGGCACCACCGCGCACTTTTAACCCGGATCGGGCCATTAACCTAGCTACTAGCAAACTACAAGATGGGTAGAGAAGTATACCAAGCGATCCGTGTCCTTCGGTCTTCGTCTCCACTCCGATCTCCAGCGGAATCTCTGTCCGCCACGTCCTCGTCGGAAAGGGCACCACGTAGCCGAATACTTTTACGGGCTCACACCTCTGGACCGAGGAAATTTGGGCGCGAAGTTGGCCAGTCGATGCGTCCAAGGTTTGCTGTAGAATAGTGTATGAAACTTGTCTCTTGGGGTTTAGTTGCCATGGAGGAATTGAGAAGAGAATGAGAAAAAGAATGAGCTTTGGAGCTAATCTTTTTACAACCATAGAATGAGATGAAGATAAAATGCCACACCACAAATTGATCCCTCTCCTCTCTAGTGGCCGGCCCCTCTCAAGAAAGAATGATGGAGTGAGAAAAAGAATAATGCAAGAAAGAATATATCAACATGAGAAAAGAAAATGGCCACATCCACTTTCAAATCAAAACCCATCATAATGAAAGCAAGTGAGTTGATTAAAAAGGAATGTCATCATGAAAGAACACTCATGATGCCTCACACATGCAATAAAGCCCTCCACAAATAAGTTATTTGCAAACTGCAAATAACCCCCTCCATCGATAAGTCCGTTCGTGAAGGAATAAAAGAAAACCGGCCGGAACGGAATGCAAACTGGCAACTTCAGAAAACTGATCCCGTAATAAATTACAGGAAAACCCCGCTACTGCAAATACTTGCCCGCATTTGTATTCCCACTGAACACAAATGCAAAGAGACAGAATCTACACTATCTAATACTAGGATCCGGCTTAAGCCAAAGCCGGCTAGTAAAAACCGTCCGATCACGATCCGTGCAATACCGCACGTATCTGATCGAACCATGCCATATCTCCATACGGCCTCTACAGCGTTTCGCCCGAAACCTGAGTAACTGTGTGTGGTGGACTCTAATGACTCGTCAATACCATGGCTGTGGATTTAACCACTAGCACGTCAGAGGTATCAGCCATACGTGACGGGCCACCAGCTATTGACCAAAAGGGACGTCGATGAGCGAACTCATCCTGACACCCTACTGAGCCTGTTAGTGACAATATCCGTACAGTCCGGTCCGTTCGTCTATGAGCATCGCATGGCGGGCCTAGGGGGTTGGTAAAAGTCAGACCCCCAAAAGCGGTACAAGTCGTGCCGGAGTGTAGCCCAGAACACCCTGAGATACTACTGGAATACCTACCAGCAAATCTCCTGCCTTGGCCAAGGACTTTTCATGTTTGGCTCTCCTAGACACAGCGCGACCTCACCCCCAATACCGGGAGAGACGAACCCCTGCAGATCCGCTCACTGCCTCCATGTGGCTCGGGATTGTACCCAACTAAAACCTGTTTGCTCGTCTCCTTTGAGCGTGGTAGGGTAGGCACAGTGGGAACTCACACGAGACAAATGACGATCTCAGGTAAATGAACTAACCTGTACACATGTCACCAGGGAACTGCTATCTGACGTCTGGTATAATCCCAACTAGCAGGTTCCCGGCGAGTCCTGTCCGGTGTACTCATAACCCAATGAGCACCTGTATACATCTTAGGTGAACCAACTGACACCAGTGGCTTGTGAGACCGGCCACCGCCCCTCGTCGGGGTCTCGACTGCATACACCGGTCTACTCTGGAGAATCGATGCCCAGTCTCGAAACACCCTCGACTAGGGACCTTTTAAGGATTTGCTTATAGACCCCAGCTCCCACTTATATGATCGCCCTCATACTGCTGGAAGTCAAGCAAGAATCCTAGGGGCTCTATCAACGTGTAATAGCGACTCGTAAGGTCACCTAAAGCAATACACGATGATAAAGATAAACCAGATAGCATACTATCATTTTGAGTAAGACTGTCCTACCGGGATAGGTCCTCCCTCAATCATTGCAATCACGTGCCTGTGATCCAATAATTGACTCTGAGGGCACTATCTCCAACAGTGTCATAAATCAACTTGGCATCTTTGGAGAGGTGGACGGATAGCACCAATTAGCATTTGCCCCGAAATTCAGGCTAGACGGACCGCGCGGTCGCGTCTCTTTATTTCGGCGGGGAACAGATTCTGGCACGTCCGGTGGGACCTCTTCCTCTTTCCACTCCACACTTCGTGTGTCGTGTTCGCGAACGAATCGCGGTTTGATATGGTTGCCCTTGGGTTCGAGGTACTAAGATTTGGTGTCTTGCTCCGTGCAAAAAATGAAAGATCAATGGCTTCTACCCGCACAAAATGCTCCAGCTGCAACTGCAACTCCCATTCCGCCTCATCTGGAGGTGTAACTTACAGGCCCCAGGTGGCCTCCTTATTCACGATTCCGATGGACCAAGTAACTCAGGCCACCACTGGGCTGTTCTTTGGGACTATGGTCCCACCCATGAGCTTCAATGCCCCGATTCTGCCGCAAGAAGCCCCAAAGAAGTCGGTCTTTGATCGACTTAACATTACCGCGGCCCCTCTCAACGGGTCTCCCAACTCCACTGCTTCAGTTTTCAGCAGACTGGGCCAGAACGCTAACAAGCCCGTGATACCTGAAGCAGCCATCCCTAAGAGGATAGCCATCCCGGTTCAAGTGGACAGAATCATCGGAGAGGCTTCTTCTGCCAAGAAGTCAGTCTTCACGAGGCTGGCCATTTCGGCTCCCACTCCAGGCGAAGTCATCAAAGCTGCTTCCCCCGCCCAGAAGTCTGTCTTTGACAGATTGGACGTTGCTTCTCAACGGGCATCGGTCTTTAAGAGGTTGACGCCGGCGACAACCCTTCGCCAACATGGGGAGTATGATGAAGTTACCCCTATAGCTGAGACAATCCCCATCCGCACGACATGCTCGACGTCTCCACTGTAAGTCCGTGTTGCCCACCCCGGTGCTTACGGGGAGGCGGAAAACATAATAAAAATCGGATTTTTAATGACTTAGGCAACATGGACTAAGCTTGTGAGGATCTTTGTAAACATAAACTAGCTAACCCTAACTACAAAGTAGCTAAGTGATGAAAGGTTATACCTTTGGTCTTTAGTCCTTCTCTCCTTGCTCCTAGGTATGGTTGAAAGAGATCACCTTGCTTGTCTTCTCCCGTCAAAGAAGGATCCACCCGAAAGCCACCACCTTTAGCTTCAACTCCAAGCTAGGAGTAACTAGAGTGCAAGAAATGCTAAGACTTGAACTCTAGAAGTGAGTAGAGAAGATCAAGAGAGGGTTTTTCTCAAGCTTTTTGTTTCTCAACACATGAGAGGGAGAGAGCTTGAGGGAGAGGATGAGCAAGAGAGAGAAATGAAATGAGAGAGTGAGAAAATAGTGAGCCATTCTCACTAATATGTGAGGATAATTTTAATTAGATAATTAGCTTGAAAATTGTCATGATAAATCATGAATTGACCATTATCATTTCATTTTTGCAAAGATCAAAGAGCATCTTCCAAATGAAATGATTATGGTCAAGTTGTCAACATGGTCAACAAGTCAATGAAGTCAAATTTTCAACAACAACCATGCACAATAATTAAGCTAATTATCAATTAACAATAATCCACACAAAAACAATAGGGTTAATAAAATGACAAATGCCATTAACCCAAAACAAGGTCCTCTCCCCCAATCTCAAGCAACTGTGCATACGCACCCGCATTCGTGATCCGAGGAACACGAATACCCTGAGAAAAACCAATCTCAAATCATATACTAGGATCCGGCTTAAACCAAAGCCCGCTAGTATAAACTGTCCGGACAGCAAACGTGCACAAGTGCGCGGATGCGAACGAACCCTGTCGCAAAACCATGCGACCTCTACTCGTTTTGCCTAAAGGCGAATAGCTCTCTGTGTGGGACTCTAAAGACTCGACACTACGCTGGCAGTGGGTTTAACCACAGACCGCAAGCGGCACTAGCTGTACGTAACGGTCCCCAGGTAGATGTCGATAAGAAGACTGACGAGGTGAACCCCATCTGCACTCCTACTGAGCCTGTATGTGACAGTCTCCGTACAGTCCGGTCTGTTCGTCTGATACATCGCATGGCGGGCCTAGGGGGGCGGTGAACGTCAGTCCCCTAATAGCGGTACAAGTCGTGTCGGAGTGTAGCCCAGAACACCCTGAGATAACACTGGAAACCTACCAGTATATCTCGCTTGCCCTGGCCAGGGACTACTCGTGTAATGGCTCTCCTGGACACAGCGCGATGTCAACCCCCAATACCGGGAGAGACGAATCCTGTCTAACCGTCACTGCCTCCAAGTGCTTCGGGACTGCACCCAAAAACTACCTGTTTGCACAGCTCCTTTGAGCCGTGGTAGGGTAGTAATCAAAGTGCAGTGGGAACACACTCGAGGCGAAGTGACAGTGTCAAGTCAGCGGACTAAGCTGTACTCATGTCACCTGGGAACTGATAACTGACGATAGGTATATTACCAACCAACAGTTCCCGACGAGTCCTGTCCAGTGTACTCGTAACCTAACGAGCACCCGCATACTATCCCAAGTACGACGTACTAACGGCTGTGGGACAGACCGTCTCCCACACTGGGATGAGAAGCGCATACGCTAGTCTACTCCGGATTATCGATGCCCTGTCTCGATAGTCCAACGACCAGGGACCTGTATAAGGATGTGCTTATAGATTACCCAGCTCCCACGAGTGCGAGCGCCATCACAACGCTGGTAATCAAGCAAAGATCCTAAGGGCTCTACTAATATGTATACCAGCAATATGCTAAAAGAAACACATGCACATATTAAAGCAGAGACAAACCAAGTAGCATACTACCATTTCGAGCAAGATTGTATATACAACTGTGAATATCCCAAGCTTCCATTAAGTAATATACAAGCTAGTATGATACAGTAATGGCCTCTAGGGCATATACACTAACAATCTCCCACTTGCACTAAGGCCATGTACTGGCGTATCGAAGACCTATCATCTCGATCAGCCGCTCGAACTGAGTCTGGGGCAAGGCCTTGGTGAATGGATCTGCTGTGTTATCCTCTGATGCAACTCTCCGGACCTCGATCTCCTGGCGATCCACGATCTCCCTGATCAGGTGATACCGCCTTAAGATGTGTCTGGATTTCTGATGGGACCTGGGTTCCTTCGCTAAAGCTATAGCCCCGTTGTTGTCGCAATACAGAGGTATTGGGTCAACAATGGACGGAACCACCTGAAGTTCTTTCAAGAACTTCCTCATCCAGACAGCTTCTTTTGCGGCATCAGATGCAGCGATGTATTCCGCTTCCATAGTCGAGTCAGCAACGGTTTCCTGCTTGGAGCTCTTCCAACACACCGCCCCTCCATTGAGGGTAAAGACAAAACCCAACATGGACTTGGAATCATCCTTGTCACTCTGGAAGCTGGAGTCAGCAAAGGCCTCAATCTGCAGGTCTTTTCCGCCATACACCAAGAACATCTCCTTAGTCCTTCTCAGGTACTTGAGAATGTTCTTTACTGCTATCCAATGTTTCTCCCCAGGGTTTGACTGATACCTGCTTACCACACTCAGTGCATAAGCCACATCCGGTCTGGTACACAACATCGCATACATTATAGAGCCTACCGCAGAAGCGTAGGGTATAATAGACATGCGATCCCTCTCTAAATCAGTCTTGGGAGACATCTCTTTGGAGAGGGTGATCCCGTGACAAGCCGGTAGATTACCGCGCTTGGAATCTTCCATACTGAATCTCTTCAGTATGGTGTCGATGTACCTGGACTGCGAGAGTCCTAATATCCTCTTGGATCTGTCACGGTAGATCCGGATACCCAGAATGTAGGAGGCATCACCCAGGTCTTTCATGGAGAACCTGTGTGACAAGAACCCCTTGACAGATTGTAGCATAGGAATGTCATTTCCTATTAAGAGAATGTCATCCACGTATAAAACGAGGAATACTACAGTTCTCACTACAAATCTACAATAGATGCATGGTTCATCTGGATTTTTGATAAAGCCAAATTCCTTGACCGTCTCATCAAAACAGATGTTCCAACTCCGCGATGCCTGCTTGAGTCCATAAATGGACTTGAGCAACTTGCACACCTTTCCGCTGCTCCCACCCTGAATGAAACCCTCTGGCTGGTCCATATAGACACACTCCTCTAAATGACCATTTAGAAAAGCTGTCTTTACGTCCATCTGCCAAATCTCATAATCGTGGAAAGCAGCGATGGCAAGAAGGATCCGAATGGATTTCAGCATAGCTACTGGAGAAAAGGTTTCGTCATAGTCCAAACCAGGTCGCTGACGAAAACCCTTTGCTACCAGTCTAGCTTTATAGGTCTCAACCTGTCCATCTACACCAATCTTCCTTTTGAAGATCCACTTGCATCCTACGGGTTTTACCCCGTCTGGAGCAATGTCCAACGTCCATACTTTGTTGGTGTACATGGACTCCATCTCGGTCCGCATTGCATCCAGCCATTTTACCGAGTCGACGCTCTGAATGGCTTGCTGGAAGCTAGTAGGCTCATCACAATCTAGGATGCAGTCCTCTCTATCCCCGTCAATGAGGAAACCGTAGTACCTCTCGGGCGGATGAGACTGCCTACTACTCCTGCGGAGTGGCATGGGAATGTCCTGTTCTTTTGAACCTTCTGGTTCCACTAAGCTTTCAGTAATAGTTTGTGGTTCTGGAATTTCTTCCAGTTCTATTGCGCTCCCACTTATTTCTTTTTCTAAAAACTGATGTTCCAGAAAGTGGGCATTGCGAGAAACAAGGACTTTTTGTTCCTCTGCGTAATAGAAAAGATACCCCCTGGAGTTCTTTGGGTATCCCACAAACTTGCACAGTACTGAGCGTGCCTCGAGCTTGTCCGTATGCTGCTTTTTGACATAAGCTGGACATCCCCAAATCTTCAAGTATTGAAGATAGGGTTTCTTCCCACTCCATAATTCATATGGTGTGGTAGGCACAGTCTTAGTGGGAACACGGTTCAAAAGATATGCAGCTGTTTCCAGCGCATATCCCCAGAATGATCGCGGTAACTCAGCGTTACTCATCATGGACCGTACCATATCCAATAGGGTTCGGTTCCGTCTCTCCGATACACCGTTATGTTGCGGGGTGTATGGAGGAGTAAGCTGAGAGAGAATTCCATTCTCTTTTAAGTAATTCAGGAATTCGGCACTTAAGTATTCTCCTCCTCGATCCGATCTTAGGATCTTGATACTTTTGCCGGTCTGTTTTTCTACTTCACTCTTATATTCCTGGAATTTTTCAAAAGCCTCGGATTTATGCTTCATTAAGAAGATATGTCCGAATCTTGAGAAATCATCCGTAAAAGTTATGAAGTAAGAAAAACCGCTTCGCGCATGTGTAGACATTGGACCGCACACGTCACTGTGTACGAGTCCTAAGAGCTCGCTCGCTCTTTCTCCGTGTCCAGAAAACGGAGCCTTTGTCATCTTTCCTTTGAGACAGGATTGACAAGTTGCATACGATTGATATTCGAACGGATCTAAATATCCTTCAGTATGTAACTTAGTCAATCTTCTCTCATTGATGTGACCCAGTCTACAATGCCATAAGAAAGTTTTATTAATTTCTGGAGACTTTCTTTTGTGTGTATTCTGGATATTGAAAACCTGTGGTTGGTTTAAAACGTAAATACCGTTGTTTAATGTACCTGACCCAATCAAAACTTGATTAAGGTGAATGTTCACTACATTACTTACAAATGCAAATTCATAACCTTCTTTAGATAATAAAGATACAGAAATGATATTACAGGTTGCATTTGGTACATAATAACAACTACGCAAAACCAAAAAGTGTCCATCTGATAATCCCAGGTGATAGTCCCCCACGGCCTCTGCATCCATGCTAGCACCGTTCGCAACTCTGAGGGTCATGTCACCTGCCTTCAAAACTCTACGCTTTCTCAACGCCTGCAAAGAATTACAGATATGAGATCCTGATCCGGTATCCAATACCCAGGATGTAGAGTTTATTGATAGACAGTTTTCAATAACATACACACCTGAAGCTGAAGCTGCAACTCGCTTCAAATCCTGTGTTCTGGCTTTCCAAGCCTTGCAATCTTGTTTCCAGTGGCCACTTTTGTGACAATAGAAGCATTCTTCCTTCCCCACCAGCTTCCCCGCTACCTTTGTTGCTTTACCCTTTCCCTTCGTATCCACTTTACCGACACCGCCTCTTGGTTTGGCGGGGGCTTTCTTCTTCTTGCCCTTGGCTTTCGCCCTGGACCTAGAAGAGGAAGATCCTCCTACAAACAAAGTGGATGTCTCCCTACCCTTCTGTAGGGTGCCCTCAGCAGTCCTCAACATGTTCAGAAGTTCGGCAAGTTCAACCTCCTTTCCTTGCATGTTGAAGTTGAGAATGAACTGGGCGTAAGTGGAAGGAAGGGACTGGAGAATCAGATCAGTATAGAGTTCATTCTCCAACGTGGTCCCAAGGTCCGCGAGCTCCTCTATATAGCCGATCATCTTAAGCACGTGGTCCGCTACCGATGATCCGACGGCCAACCTTGCCGAAAAAAGCTTCTTCGACACTTCGTATCTTGCGATACGAGACTGCTCTCCATACAGTTCTTTTGTATGGAGAAATATGGACTCTAGGTCCATATTCTCGTGCCTCCTCTGATGTTCATTGTCCATCGAGGCTAGTACGAGGCATTTGGCCCTCGCGCAATCTATCTCCCATGTCTTACGGATTTCTACATCCGCGACGCTGGAGGTGGGACCTGGGACGGGGGGAGCTTTGGTGGTAAGTATATACCCCAGCTTGTCATAAGTGATAGCCATCTTGACATTCCTGAGCCAATCTTTGTAGTTTGGCCCTGTCAATATGTTTTTATCTAATAGTAACTTAAGTCCGGTCATCTTGAATGGTCGCTGCAATTAGGAGAGAGAAAAGAAACACTTTAGCATGATGCTCTTGCAAGTTTAGAGTGGTTTTTAGTTTGTCTAAACTGGATGGCTCCCACTGTCTCTCGAATCCCTTCTCAAACCATAAAGAAAAGGATTAGCCGGGATCATTCTCACCGTACAATACTTGCTTAACCGTTCAGCCAGGCCAGTGTCGGTACTTCGAGGGAGGTTTTCCAACGCTTTCGCGAAGTTCCTTAATTAAGTAACCTCTTTTCCCTGTGGGCGTAGCCCCGCTAACACCTTTCTAGGCACCTACTAGGTTTATAGCATTGATCGTTAAGTGAGAGTTTTCCCGAGGAGTAGCATATACTCACAGTAGGATCGGGATCCAAATATCATCGCGTGATAAAACCGAAGGAATCCTACCAGAATTATCACACTCCAAATGGTATGCAACGCTAGCAAGTTTCAGTACTTATGAAACTCCCGATGTGGATTTTTGCCCCATGCTCTTATGACCTTGGCGTGAGGTCAAAATGTCATAAGTCACATGTCAAGTTCTTCCCATCATTATCCTGGTTAATTTGAACCCACCCGTACCTACCCTTGACGTAGGCCAAAACGGCAGTACGACTGTCTCAAATCAACGCATTCTATCTATGCAACGGATAAATATCCGGCAGCTACCAATCACTATGCCTTGGCGTGAGGTCAAAATACATAGCTTGAATACTACCGAATATTTAACCGAAATGATGGAGGGCTACGGATGGTTTTGGCGAAACCGTGAACGTAGTGAACTTGATATAATCGATGGAACGAGATAGCTTTTAAAAGGAGTGGTTCAAGCTCCGCGTTTAAAAGTTTAGTTTTTGAAAAAGAACCGAGTGGTTTTCAAAGTGTTCCAATCGACTTTTACTTGGTTTATTTCTTGCATTAGTTCTTTTAATGCGTCCCATCATTTAATCCTACCATTGCAGAAAACAACCAAAATATGACGTACGCTTATGCCATTCGCATTCGCCACGGGGCCCCGTCATCACCCGTTAGGTTACTTAACTAACGACAGAGCGGGGGCTGGGCTAGCGCGGCTGTAAAACATAAGCAACG
Source organism: Agapanthus africanus (assembly GCA_030015575.1). Classification (NCBI taxonomy): domain Eukaryota; kingdom Viridiplantae; phylum Streptophyta; class Magnoliopsida; order Asparagales; family Amaryllidaceae; genus Agapanthus; species Agapanthus africanus. Next base: position 973,152,942 of record CM057338.1, on the reverse strand, counting down.
CCTAAATAGTTATTATATATAAATATATAGCAATGATAGACATTACAGATCACAGATGAATACATTGGATATACTAGGAATCCGCAATGCGTTCGAGCCTGCAACGCAAAACGGATTACACGGTCGCGGTGAATAGCCAAAACCCCACCCAAGACCCCTACGGGTGCGGCAAACTACCCGCCAAGCACCCGAAGCGAAGCAACCTCCCTCACCACCGTGAGTAGGCCACTCGGCGCTTCGAGATACCCGGTAGTTTGTGCACCCCCTCCATGGGTCTATCCTAGGAGCAAAAACAGTAAAAAGAATTATACAATGACGGCTACAACCCCGACCCGGTTGTGCGGCCATACAAAGAATATTATTACATCAATTTACATGTTACAAATGAATGAAAGAAAAATAACGCTCATCTCACATCCAACCCGGCTATTCACCCGCGACAATCCAATCCATTCATATCCACAAACCAATAACAATCACAGATCATGTATAACCCCGACTAATCGTCTTATAGCGATTAGCCGACGTTCAATACATGCAAGCATTACAGATATAACCGATATAGTTAAAGTGCAGTGAAGTTCGGAAAAATACGGAATTATAGGACCCCAAAAGGAAATTTCTTTTCTGGAAAATCTGGGTACATATAATATATTCTAAAATTCCCAAAACCAACAGATACACACACTGCACGAAAAACGATGCTCCGATAAAGACAATACGCGGCGGTTCCGCCGCATATACCTACTTTATGCGGCGGAAGGGCGGCGGATTTAGGGAATTGGGGTATCGTTTTTCTTGGGTGTATTCACAAAACCCTGAGACGATTTTACATGTATACAGTTTTTCATTTTGAGCAGAAAATATTTTAACAGAAACTTGGATTTTGTAAAAGTTTGGTTTTGTGATTTTTCCGATTCCGAACTTCGTTACACTTAACTACTTAACTAGTTTAGGTTTAGTTAGGCTCTGATACCACTGTAAGTCCGTGTTGCCCACCCCGGTGCTTACGGGGAGGCGGAAAACATAATAAAAATCGGATTTTTAATGACTTAGGCAACATGGACTAAGCTTGTGAGGATCTTTGCTAAACATAAACTAGCTAACCCTAACTACAAAGTAGCTAAGTGATGAAAGGTTATACCTTTGGTCTTTAGTCCTTCTCTCCTTGCTCCTAGGTATGGTTGAAAGAGATCACCTTGCTTGTCTTCTCCCGTCAAAGAAGGATCCACCCGAAAGCCACCACCTTTAGCTTCAACTCCAAGCTAGGAGTAACTAGAGTGCAAGAAATGCTAAGACTTGAACTCTAGAAGTGAGTAGAGAAGATCAAGAGAGGGTTTTTCTCAAGCTTTTTGTTTCTCAACACATGAGAGGGAGAGAGCTTGAGGGAGAGGATGAGCAAGAGAGAGAAATGAAATGAGAGAGTGAGAAAATAGTGAGCCATTCTCACTAATATGTGAGGATAATTTTAATTAGATAATTAGCTTGAAAATTGTCATGATAAATCATGAATTGACCATTATCATTTCATTTTTGCAAAGATCAAAGAGCATCTTCCAAATGAAATGATTATGGTCAAGTTGTCAACATGGTCAACAAGTCAATGAAGTCAAATTGTCAACAACAACCATGCACAATAATTAAGCTAATTATCAATTAACAATAATCCACACAAAAACAATAGGGTTAATAAAATGACAAATGCCATTAACCCAAAACAAGGTCCTCTCCCCCAATCTCAAGCAACTGTGCATACGCACCCGCATTCGTGATCCGAGGAACACGAATACCCTGAGAAAAACCAATCTCAAATCATATACTAGGATCCGGCTTAAACCAAAGCCCGCTAGTATAAACTGTCCGGACAGCAAACGTGCACAAGTGCGCGGATGCGAACGAACCCTGTCGCAAAACCATGCGACCTCTACTCGTTTTGCCTAAAGGCGAATAGCTCTCTGTGTGGGACTCTAAAGACTCGACACTACGCTGGCAGTGGGTTTAACCACAGACCGCAAGCGGCACTAGCTGTACGTAACGGTCCCCAGGTAGATGTCGATAAGAAGACTGACGAGGTGAACCCCATCTGCACTCCTACTGAGCCTGTATGTGACAGTCTCCGTACAGTCCGGTCTGTTCGTCTGATACATCGCATGGCAGGCCTAGGGGGGCGGTGAACGTCAGTCCCCTAATAGCGGTACAAGTCGTGTCGGAGTGTAGCCCAGAACACCCTGAGATAACACTGGAAACCTACCAGTATATCTCGCTTGCCCTGGCCAGGGACTACTCGTGTAATGGCTCTCCTGGACACAGCGCGATGTCAACCCCCAATACCGGGAGAGACGAATCCTGTCTAACCGTCACTGCCTCCAAGTGCTTCGGGACTGCACCCAAAAACTACCTGTTTGCACAGCTCCTTTGAGCCGTGGTAGGGTAGTAATCAAAGTGCAGTGGGAACACACTCGAGGCGAAGTGACAGTGTCAAGTCAGCGGACTAAGCTGTACTCATGTCACCTGGGAACTGATAACTGACGATAGGTATATTACCAACCAACAGTTCCCTACGAGTCCTGTCCAGTGTACTCGTAACCTAACGAGCACCCGCATACTATCCCAAGTACGACGTACTAACGGCTGTGGGACAGACCGTCTCCCACACTGGGATGAGAAGCGCATACGCTAGTCTACTCCGGATTATCGATGCCCTGTCTCGATAGTCCAACGACCAGGGACCTGTATAAGGATGTGCTTATAGATTACCCAGCTCCCACGAGTGCGAGCGCCATCACAACGCTGGTAATCAAGCAAAGATCCTAAGGGCTCTACTAATATGTATACCAGCAATATGCTAAAAGAAACACATGCACATATTAAAGCAGAGACAAACCAAGTAGCATACTACCATTTCGAGCAAGATTGTATATACAACTGTGAATATCCCTAGCTTCCATTAAGTAATATACAAGCTAGTATGATACAGTAATGGCCTCTAGGGCATATACACTAACATCCACTGGCGCCGAGTAAGGAAAGCTGGGGGCAGCTCCTCTTCTGGACTAACTCCGCCAGCTCCCATGGTGGAAACCAATGCTGCTGTTCCAACTGGGAACGGCTTTGAACTGCTTAGGAGGGTTCGCAAGAACTCTCCGACTGCCGTGCTGAAGAGATCTCCTCCACCTATAGAGATTACTATAGAAAAGAAGCCGGAGTAGCCCCCTCAGCGGCTGTCCTCCAAAATTTTCCAGGAATCGGTGATTGACCAGGACTACTCTCGCCGATCAAAGAAGCTTAAAGCTCAACAAGGAGAAAACCATCCCGTCAAGCCACCAAAGGCGACAGCCGTCTGGGTGCCTGCTGCAACGCTCCCTCAACGTCAACCGCTCAAAAGAAAAGGAGGCCAGAGAAAGCCCCTGTGAACGCGGAAAACCGCGAGGACGTTGAATCTAAACACCCCAAGTCTGGGGGAATGGTAATACATATCGTTTATATGGCTTCCGGAAAAGAAGAAAGCCGTGTTTCTACGTGTCATCGACCGCTTACCCGATCGATAACGAAGGCTCAGGAGCAACAGCAGCAGAAATTTCAGGAGATGCTGACTGCAATGGCTACACTCACTGGGCCAAAAGAAAATCCAGAGACCTCGGAGCAACGTCGGGAACAAGAAACCGATACCAAATTCCTCCGAAGAATGCTCGAGAGGAAAGAAAAAGAGGCTGCGGAGCAGGCAGCCAATAGAAAACGAATGGCTCTTTTGTTCCAAGACATGGCTGGGATGATGTTACAGCCGGAACCTCCAGCGGAAGACCCTCGATCATCATTGATGACGACAGAGGGAAACATCGAACCCTCCTCAGGCTCTTTCAGCAGTCAAAGAGGAGACCATCTCTAAAGCCGCTCTGGATGATTACATTGCTCAGCAAATATGAGCTCACCAGGAGAACGAAGTGGCTGGGCAGGTCGTTAAGACTGGACGACCTTATCCAGGCTGGTATGACCAAATAAGGTACCCACCGGGATATACGATCCCTAAATTTCATGTATATAAAGGGACGGAAAATCCTCATCAACATGTTTCCTAGTTCAAAGCCTTATGCGGCAACACCGGGGGTGATGATAAACTTCTGCTCCGCCAGTTTGTTGGTAGCTTGCCGGAGACGGTATTCGAGTTGTATTCTGAACTTCCAAACGACTCTGTCAAGATATTTATGGAGATGGAGTTGCTATTCACCCAGCGTTTCGCGAGTGCTAGTGAACGCACCCCAATAACGGCACTGATCAATGCCAGGATGAAGCCAGGTGAAATGTGGGTACAATACGCAGTATGATGGTAGAATTTATGGTCAAAATGTGAGCAGCGCATTGAGGAAGCGCCGACAGTGGGTATGTTCATGGGCACTCTGGACACTCAGGCAACTATTTCCCAATTCATGATGTTCTTCAAGCCGACCACGTTCCAGGCCTTGATTGAAAAACTGGCCCAGATGGACCACATGGGTCATGGACCACATCCTCTAAAGCCGGAGCCGCGAAACGAAAAGGATAAAGGGAAGGCGACATTCGTTGCGAATACTCAACAGCAGCCCAGTGGCCCAAAACTAACTGATCGCCTAGACGAGAGGTGGCAATTCTATAATGAGAAGATGAAGCGCCCTTATTCATTCCCCCGGGATAAAACGAAGAGGTTGTTCGAGCTAGCGGTGCGCAACAGGCTCATCAACCTGCCGAATCCAAAATGACCGTGTCATCCCGGCGAGGCTAATAGTCCCAATTATTGCCCCTACCATCAAACGGTAAGCCATTCAATTGAAGATTGCTTCGTCTTCAAGGGCTGGATTGAAGACCAGTATCAACAAGGCAAATTCGCGCTGTCTGAGACGTGGAAATTAAGCCTGCCTCAACCACACGCTCCTAAGAAAACAGACACACCGGGGGCATCGTGCTCTTTTGTTGAAGAAGCTCCATGGAAGGTCGTTCTTTCAGCCAAGACTAAAAGAATGCTGAATGATCTCCAAACATGTCCGGCGATTAGGTGGAAAAATCCACTGGAACCCGAGATCGTCGAGGGAATGCTGAAACCACGCCCAACTCTAAATATTGGTGGTGATAGCCAAAACGCTCACACCCAGCCGTCAAAGTCATTGAAGAAAAAGAAGAAGACCAAAAAGCCCGTGAAGCCTGGTGACAAGCACACGGACCTGCAAAAATAGATTGACGCGTTGGAAGAATATAATCAAAAAGTGCGGACTCCAATCACACTCCAAGAATTTCTCGGCCACGTCCTTGAGGACGGAGATGATGACAATGGAGAAGACTCGTCGGATGAATCTGAAGATTATGTGGCAAGTTGCCATGTGATCTCTCACTCATCGATAGACAATGAAGAAACTCCTTACACAAAGAAACTGGGGGCAGATCCTGAGCCGGAACTTCTAAGGCCGTCAGACGAAATGATTTATGCATTCCTAGACAAAGCTTTCTTAAAAGCAAAGCTGCTCGAGAGCGTGAGATGGCCATATTCGAATAAGCCAAATGCCGGCGACTGGACAAAAGGGTTGAAACACTCCCGCCAGATCAAAATACATCCGTCGCAAATAAAAGCAGGTTCAAGACGAGAAAGAGGTTCGCCAAGGCCATATCGATGGGAATGAAGCTACCACCCTCCTGATGAAGCGGATATACATCCTAGCTACTGCTTATATCATCGAAGGATCGCGCACCCTACTGAAGAGTGCAATGCCTTTAAAAACTGGTGGAAGGGATATGTTGCGCACCGACAACATTTCAAGCGGACAAAACGCAAAATTCTTCGGGAGCAAAGAAATATGACCGAGGAGTATAAAAGAACTACCAGCAACTGTCGCATGGTCAACGCTGGGGGATCGCAAGTCCTCACCTTCGGGAGAGACTCTGATGAAGAAATGACTCTTGGTACTCTTTTCAAAGATTCCACGTCGGGAAAAGAGGAAGAACTGCGAGAACATTCAGCTGCGCAATCGTACGCTGCCCGAAAAGAATCTTGGGCCCTCGAACAGTGGGTCAAATAGAAAAGATAAGGGGAAAGAAAAGGTTCCTGAGGATATCATCCTTGATGACCAAGCCTTTGAAGAGCTGGCAGCCAAAGACCCGCTAAAGATAAGTAAGGTAGACTACAACGTTCTGACACACTTGAGAAAGCTACCTTCATAACTAAGCATTCTCGACGCCTTTCTGCTATCCAAAGAGGTGAGAGATTCATTGATCAAGGCACTACAAGAGCCAGAGCAATTCCAAGCTTTCCTCGCCGAAGAAAAGATGAAGGATAAGCTGGAAGAAGTGCATACGGCGGATATCACTTTCGACAATGAAGATCTCCTCCTTGGGACATGCGAGCATAACCGTCCCCTTTATGTCTCCGGATACTATCATGACATCAAGATAAGCAAAATCCTGGTTGACAATGGGTCTTCCATCAATCTCCTCAACGTGAGAGTGTTGAAGGAAATCTACATGAGCGTTCAACACCTCGCTCGTGATAAAATCACCATCTTCGGATTTGACTCCCAGTCATCACGGACGCTTGGGTCTGTAATATTGACACTACGCTTTGGGCTGCTTGTCACGAACGTTAAGTTTTATATCATTGACGCCAAGACATGCTACAATACTTTGCTCGGCAGGCCTTGGTTACACGAGTACAACATTATACCTTCTACACAACATCAGTGTATGAAGTATTTCAAGGATGGTCTCGAGTATACCGTAACAGGAGAGCTGAACCCATTCTCCGTGAACGAAGTCCGAAAATATGAAGATGCAAAATACTTCTTACCAGATTTTGAGGACACAGAAAGATGTCACAAACCGAAGAACAAAGTTATCACCACTATTTCGGTCTTCGGGAGTGATACCGAGGAAGAAGAAGAGATAGTTTATTCAGGGCCACCCCAACGCAACAACTCAGGACCGTCCACCCCTATGTTGATCTTCGGCAGCGACTCGGAAGATGAGGTTAACGCTATATTTTCCGCTCGGCCGTCAATACAAGCCCTCGCCAGCGATGATCGGAGTTTGCAAATTGCCATGGTTCCGCAAGAGAATTACAAAGAGCTCGACGCACTTGATACCGATAATGTTTAGGAACTGCAGACGTTCTACGTCCCTCCTAGGCGACGAGATGAAAAGGTGATCCTCTTTTATCGATCAACGGAAACCAAGTGGAGAAAGAAATTTGGCACGGCGCCGATTCTGCACTTGACAGGCTCCAGCCCATCCGTCCACCTAGATATTACACAGAAGGCTTGAAAAGGCTATTGAAACACCAAGGTGTACCCTTCAGACAGACTGCTCGACAAGTTCAGTTCTACAACAGGATCTGGGACGTCCCCGGAACTCAGCAAAAGTTGCCCAACGGGAGGATAGAAATGATCGGGCTTGGATATGTTCAATCCAAAAAACAGGTGCGAGTCCATGGTAGCTACATTATACATGACTTCGATGAAGAAGGAGATGCCCTGTTAAAAGACGCTGACCTTGAACCAAAAAGAGATCCTGCCATCAAAATGCCAAGTCCGTCGTTTGAAGAACGGATGGAAAAGCTAATAAGGGAAGCGGGTCAAAAGGTCCGGGAGGACCATAACCGTGAAATGACGATTTACGAGAAAGCCAGGATGCAGCGCCTCCTTAAGCAGGCCGTGGAGAATAACAATGCTCCTTGTCGCCAGCCCGTCATACAAAAGACCCGGCACAGGGGCAAAAATAAACCAAAGAACGGAAAAAACGTTCGACAGCAGCCAAGCGGGTCTGAGAAGCCACGCGAGCAAGAGTCGAGCAGCCGGGATCCGTCCCTTATAAAGAAAATGGGTCGAGAATATTCTTTTCCCCAAGACAAGACAAAGAAGATATTCGATCTTGTCATGAAACATTGGATGATGATACTCCCGGAATCCAAGCATCCCGAGCAAGCAGGTGAGGTTCACCATCCAGACTATTGCTCCAATCACCGAGGGATAGGGCATCCTCTCGAAGACTGCTTCACCTTCAAGAACTGGGTCGAAGACCAATATCAACAAGGTAGGTTCGCTCTATCCAGCAGTTGGAGGGTAAGCCCGCCATAGAAGCATGAACCGAAAGCGACGCGTATAACGAGAGTAGAACCAGATCAACATCAATCTTGGAAATGATCCCGTGCCTGCCACGTGATAACGCTGTCAGAAGAAGAGCCTGAGAATACGGATGACCTCCTCTGGTGCTTCGAAAACGATGATGACGAGGTAATCTCAGAGTTTCCACCGGCGCCAAAAGAGATGGAAGATGGAATACATACTACTGCAGATAACCTCAAGAAAATTGATTTAGGGACGGCAAGTGACCCGCGGCCGACGTTCGTCAGTGAGCTGTTGTCTGAAGAAAGGGTGGCTATGCTAAAGGACGTGCTCATGCAGCATAGATATTGCTTTGCATGGAACTATTCAGAGATGCCGGGACTTGATCCAGAGATTTCTGTCCACAGATTGGCGATTTCTCCAGACGTCAAACCGATCAAACAACCATCGAGAAGAATGCGGCTCGAGCTTGAGATGAGCATCAACGCCGAGGTAAAGAAGCTAATCGACTCCGGTTTTATCCAAGAGGTTCAATATCCTGATTGGATCGCCAACATCGTCCTGGTGATAAAGAAAAATGGGACGGTACGGATATGTGTGGACTTTCGAGATCTCAACAAAGCTTGCCCAAAGGACGACTTTCCAGTACCATTCACTGAGCTGATGATAGATAAAACATCTACTCATGAAGTTTTCTCCTTCATGGACGGATCATCAGGATACAATCAGATAAAGATGCATCCCGAGGACCAGAAGCACACCGCTTTTCAGACCCCTTTGGGCATATTCTGCAACAAGGTGATGCCCTTCGGTCTAAAGAACACTGGTCCCACCTATCAGAGGGCCATGACGAAGATCTTCGATGACCTCATACATGAAATCATCGAATGTTATATAGACGACCTCGTAGTTAAAAGCAAATCAGACGAGGAATATCTAGAGCATCTGAAGATCGTATTTCAACGCCTTCGGCAATACAACTTGAAGATGAACCCTCTCAAATGCGCGTTCGGAGTTTCCTCGGGCAAGTTCCTAGGATTCGTCGTCCGACACCGAGGCATCGAGATAGACCCGTCGAAGATCAAGGCGATCATGGAAATGCCTCCGCCAAGGACTCTCAAGCAACTGCGGTCTTTCCAAGGGAAGCTCGCGTATATCCGGCGATTTATAGCCAATCTCTCAGGCAAGTGACGTCCTTACAGTCACCTAATGAAGAAGGGAACCCCATTCGTCTGGGATCGCAAATGCCAAAGCGTACTGGACGAAATCAAGCGATATCTGCAGAATCCGCCTGTATTGGCTGCTCTCGTTAAAGGAAAATCTCTCGTCTTATATACGACCGCCCTCGAAGGCTCCTTAGGCGCACTGTGGGCACAAGAGAACGACCAAGGAAAAGAGAGAGCCCTTTATTATCTGATTCGAGTTCTCCTGGGGGCAGAAAGCAATTACTCTCCTATTGAAAAACACTGCCTGGCGTTGATCTTCGCGATAACGAAGCTCAGACACTATGCATTGGCACATGAGGTCTATCTCGTATCAAAGGTAGATCCTCTCAAGTATTTGATGTCGAAGGTCATATTAACAGGGTGGCTCGCTAAATGGGACCTGCTCTTGATGGAGTTCTCGATAACTTATCGGCCTCTCAAGGCAGTGAAAGGCCAGGCCATCGCCGACTTCCTCGCTGAGCATCCGATACCTGCCGACTCTCCCTTGAACTGCGAATTACCAGACGAACACGTGTTTGACACGATCGACGGGGAGAGAAGAGAGAATGATGCCCGGTGGGAACTCTATTTTGACGGAGCATCTTCCATGAAGAAGCGCAAACAAAGCACCCCTATAATCAAATCAGGGGTAGGCCTCATCTTCATGACTCCACAAGGAGGGATAATGCGCTTTGCCTTCTCCTTAACAGAGCCGAGAACGAACAATGAAGCTGAATATGAAGCTTTGATAGCAGGTCTCGAGATCGCTACCGACATGGGAATTGAAAACCTCCTCATATACGGAGCTTCCCAACTGGTCGTTAGTCAAGTAAACGGCAACTACCAAACGTGCAAGCCAGAGTTAGTGAAGTACGGCGAGAGAGTACGGCAACTGCTGACTCAAATTCCTTCCTATACCTTGGAAAGCATACCGCATGTGGAAAATAGCAAGGTGGATGCGTTAGCCAAGCTTGCTAAAGAATTGGCCGATGAGAACCTCGATGACGTGAGGATCATTGTGCAGAGCCGTCGAGTTCTTGCACCTGCAGAAATATCTCCAGAATCACCCGAAGAAAAAAAAGAGACTGAGCAAACAACCTTACAAATAAAAGACCAGGAAGAGGCTAAAGATTGGAGAGAAGTCTTTATAGAATACTTCAAATCCCGTCGAACGCCTGAAGACGCGTCTTCAAGACATCAGCTCATGAAACGAGCTCTATCTTTTGCCTTCGTCAATGATACTCTGCATAAGAGATCATTTGATTCTCTGTGGCTAAGATGCCTGGGACTCGAAGAGGCAAAGAGAGTCGTCCAAAAAACTCACGACGGACTCTGCGGTTCTCACCAAGCCGGGCCGAAGATGAAATTGAAGATCAAAAGGATGGGCTATTATTGGCCCACGATGATCCAAGACTACCTCGAATACGCGAAGCAGTGCCACTCGTGTCAAATTCACGGGGATTTTATCCATCAGCATCCGAATCCACTACATCCAACGGTGGCTAGCTGGCCGTTCGAAATGTGGGGGACTGACATAATCGGCCCCCATCGAACCAGCATCGTCCAGAGGACATCGATTCATTTTGGCGACAGCTGATTACTTCTCCAAGTGGGCAGAAGCAGTACCGCTGAGGGAAGTGAAGACGGAGAATATCCTCCATTTCTTCAAGACGCACATCATTTATCGGTTCGGCACTCCGTGACGGATCATCTCTGATAACGGGCCAGCCTACAGAAGCCACAAGATCAGCCGCTTCGGACAACAGCATAACATAGACTGGAGATAGTCTTCAGTCTATAATCCTCGAGCTAACGGTCTAGCTGAGGGTTTCAACAAGACCTTGACAAAGATCGTGAAAAAGATGGTGTCTCAAAGTAAGAAGGACCGGCATGAGAGATTACATGAAGCTCTCTGGGCGCATCGAACTATGTTCAAAACGGCCACGAACACAACGCCGTACGCATTGGTATTTGGTACGAAAGTGGTACTCCCCCTTGAGATAGAGCTACCCTCTCTACGAGTGGCAGTTCACTACGAGCTAACAGACGAAGAAAATGCTCACCTTCGGCTTGAGGAGCTCGATGCCCTTGATGAAGCCCGGCTCATAGCGCAACAAAATCTGGAGGCTTATAAAGCAAAGATGACGCGCTCATATGAGAGATTGACTAGGCTGAGAACATTCCGCCAAGGCGAACTCGTGCTAGTGGTCAAAAGACCTATGATCCCTAATCGTGCCAAACGGGGAAATTCGAGCCGAAGTATGAAGTCAAGTATATCATAGACAAAGTTTACAAAGGTGGAGCCTACCTACTCATAGACATGCATGGTGAAAGACCTTTCAGGCCAATAAACGGTCTCTTCCTAAAGAAATACTACGCCTAACGAGTCACGGCTTAGGTCAACGATAGATGACGACGACTATGTCCGCTCGCTATCTTCCTGAGCCCAAACTCTATAAGTAGTAGCCGGCTATCGGACCGAAACGTCCTTAAACTAATGGTGGACCACTATGTCCTAAAACTGGCTGTTGACCGAGACGTCGATAAACTACTGTAGACTGCAGCATCCCAAGGCTGACACAAAATAAATAAATAATAAAAAAAAACGGTATGTCCACAAGCAAAATGGGCACGAATGAAAACCCGAAAAGGCTCCGTGAGTAAAAACAGCAGGGCTACCGGCGAGTTTTTGTGAAAACCTGAAAGGGCGCAACCTCGTTAAAAGACACTTGCAAGGTCCTCTCGATCTTGTGAGGAGAAACCACCTGCGTGAGATCCTTACGACTCACAAGGGAGCAACCCACTTAGGGATCCCCACAATTCCTAAGGAGAAATTACACTTGCGAGATCCTCACGACTCGTAAGGAGAACCCTCTTATGAGACCCTCATGGCTCATAAGATTCAAAAGTCTTAAGCTACAGGGATCTGAACTTGTTCTTAAGCGGCAACCACAACCTCCAATGCTTCCCTACAAGCATCTCGACCCTTGTATACAATCCACGGGCGCGAATAAACATTTCCCTAACAAAGTCCCATCCATGACTAGGGATATGTTTGCACAGTGAACCCCCCTTGTAAGCCCTCTCGACTTATAAGGAGAAAGCACTCTTGTAAGATCCTTACGACTTATAAGAGATCATGCACTTAGGAATTCTCACGATCCCTAAGGAGAAAACGCACCTACGAGATCCTCACGACTCTTAGGGAGAAATACCTTTATGGGACCCTTACAGCTCATGAAGTCAAAAGCCTTAGTCGACAGGATCCTAACCCTGTCTACTAAACCACCTTTGTTCGACATCGACGAAGGCAAATGATGATTCGCTCCTGGCAATATCCCAGTTGTAGCGATGCTGATGCCGAAATCGGTATCAAATCCCAAAATTCGCAGCGAAAAGTAGGCGAGCCACAAATGCATACGAAATAGCCGAAGTGATGGGGCAACTTGCGACAAAATCAGCAAGTAAAAATGTATGCATACAAAAATAGCCAAAATGATTGGGCAACTCGCAATAAAAAGTAGCGAGTAAAAATAAAACAAATAGCCGAAATGATTGGGCAAAAAATAGCCGAAATGATTGGGCAATCACGACCTTCGCGATATAAAAGCTGAAATGATAGAGCATCGCGGAAAGAAATACATTTTTTTTAAAAATATATATAATTAAACCTTTTGCCCTATGGGTGATATCACATCAATCCCTGTATACAATCCACGGACGCAAACAAAAATGGAATCACACCTTCCCTCCCCAGGCTCCATCAGAAGAAGAAGCCAAATCTCAATGGTTCACAAACAGGCTGGAGATCATCTCAATATCCGTCTCATTTCAACAGACACGACATCAGCAAATCGGAGCTGTGGCAAAATTCTCAGTTCCATGACTCGACGATGCACAAACAACCGAGAGTCAACCTTTCCTGGTCATGTGGAACACGGCCTATGTCAATCCTGAACCCGTGGGAAACGTCCAGAGCGGAGCCTAGTCCTCGTAGAACACGGCTATGTTAATCAGACCCCGTGGGAAGCATCCAGAGCAACATTTCTTGGTCATGTAGAACACGGCCAATGTCAATCCTGACCCCGTGGGAAACGTCCAGAGCGGAGCCTAGTCCTCGCAGAACGCGGCTATGTCAATAGACCCCATAGGAAGCATCCAGAGCAAATTCTTGGTTTCGTGGAACACGGCCTATGTCAATCCTGACCCCGTGGGAAACGTCCAGAGCGGAGCCTGGTCCTCACAGAACAAGGCTATGTCAATCCTGACCCCGTGAGAAGCATCCAGAGCAAATTCCTGGTTATGTGGAACGCGGCCTATGTCAATCCTGGCCCCATAGGAAACGTCCAGAGCGGAGCCTGGTCCTCGCAGAACACGGCTATGTTAATCCTGACCCCTTGAGAAGCATCCAGAGCAGATTCCTGGTTACGTAGAACAAGGCCTATGTCAATCCTGACCCCATGGGAAACGTCCAGAGCGGATCCTGGTCCTCGCAGATCACGGCTATGTCAATCAGACCCCGTGAGAAGCATCCAGAGCAACCTTTCCTGGTCATGTGGAACACGGCCTATGTCAATCCTGACCCCGTGGGAAACGTCCAGAGCGGAGCCTGGTCCTCGCAGAACGCGGCTATGTCAATCCTGACCCCGTGAGAAGAATCCAGAACAAATTCCTGGTTACGTGGAACGCGGCCTATGTCAATCCTGACCCCGTGGGAAACGTCCAGAGCGGAGCCTGGTCCTCACAGAACACGGCTATGTCAAACCGACCCCGTGGGAAGCATCCAGAGCAAATTCCTGGTCATGTGGAACACGGCCTATTTCAATCCTAACCCCATGGGAAACGTCCAGAGCGGAGCCTGGTCCTCGCAGAACACGGCTTTGTCAATCAGACCCCGTGGGAAGCATCCAGAGCAAATTCCTGGTTATGTGAAACACGGCCTATGTCAATCCTGACCCCATGGGAGACGTCCAGAGCCAATCTTGGTCCTTGCAGAACACGGCTATGTCAATCCTGACCCCGTGGGAAGCATCCAGAGCGGAGCCTAGTCCTCGCAGAACACGGCCTATGTCAATCCTGACCCCGTGGGAAGCATCCAGAGCAAATCCTAGTCCCATAGAACATGGCTAAAGTCAATCTTGACCCCGTGGGAAATGGTCAGAGCGACCCCTGACCCCGTGAAATGCGGATAATATCAAGCTCATCCATCACTTACGGTTCTTCTCGACTTGTAAGGGAGGAAACTTTTTCGGGAGATCCTTACGACTCTCAGAAGAAAACGCACTTAGGAATCCTCACGATTCTTAAGGAGAAATTACACCTACGGGATCCTCTCGACCTGTAAGGAGAAAAATTTTTATGAGACCCTCACGGTTCATAAAGTTGAAAAGTCTTAGGAGGCAGATCTTAACCCTGAATCCTAAGCCATCGCTGTCCTACAGAGAAATCAAAATAGATTATCCACAAAATGCATTTACGAAAAGGGACACACCATCATGAATTAAAATATGTCTTTTATTCATGAATCAAAATGAATACAAAGTACAATTTATGAAAGAATAAAAGAAAATACACTCTCATTCAGGAGTATGTACAAAAGAAGAATACAAAAAATATACAACTCTTCAAGCAGGCGTACGATTCAGTAGATTTGCTAGTTCACCCCTTTTCCGCTGGGCCTCGGCTTCATGATTTATTATCGTCAAAAGACGGGCCTCCGCTTGAGCCTGTTGGGCCTCGTATGAGACAAGCCGGCCTTCAAGCTCTTTTTCAGTAACCTTATGGGCTTCGACCATTTCACGAGTAAAAACGGCGGCCTTATTAATGGCTACCACCTCCTTGATAGCCTCTTGAAGCACCTGCCAAAGTTCATATGCCCTAGTGGTCTTAGCCGTAAGATTGGCTTGAAGCTCCCTCAGCACTTTGGAAGCCAGCTCCATCTCCGAAAACTTGCGGCTGAGCCTCTTCTCGCATGATATCATGTTCGCAGCGCACCGCTCAATCAGCCCCTGTAAGCTCGCCTTCGTGACCACAACCTCCGAAGGAAGGCGTGTACATTCAAGAATATGCAAGCAAGCCTCCAACTGCCAACAAAACTCAACCCAGACTTGCACCAATGTTTCACTATGGTAGGTGGCAAGAAAGGGAAGAGAGCCGTTGGCTTCAGCGGCAAACGTTTCGGCCGTGATTAGACTGCCAGCGCGAAGGTCTTCAATTAGGGCTGACAAGGAGTGGAGGCTTAGCTTTGCCATCCGTTCTGAGGCATGTAGAGCGTAGGGGCCGGGTGGCATGACGATACGAGATTCCAGCGTGGTAAGAACTGGCAAAGGTGTTAAGATTTATAAACAATCAGCGAGACTTGTAAGCAAAGAGCAGATAGAACAACGTTGAGACTTTACTTACCCACGGTCATGCAAGAAAGATCTGAAGGCTCCCCGGTCCTGTCAAGAATCTCAACCTCGTCATCGGCTTCCAGAATTGTAGAAGACATCAATGTCATTATATGAAATAATAATAATGCTATGAGGAGAGGGAAAACGGCACTAACCTTGCCCAGAAGAGAGGACGATGCGTTGAGGAGATATCGCCTGCGGAGCGGCCATCTCCAACAGGCGCTGAAGGACTTCCTGGGAGACAGATCGGTAATAGATGCCGCCAATCCATGCAATTCTGAAAAGATAGAAGGGTTCAGATAATAGAGAGATTATTAATGTAAAATATAGAAGGCTACCTTCTATACTTCTCCCATTCTGGGGTGGAGGGATAGCAGCTTCGGCGGCCTCCTCCATGCCCCCAGGCACATCATCGGGGACCTGGGCCAGTGTAACGACTTCCGAGCGAGGAGCAGTGGCCGCCACTGCAGGCTCCAGCGGAAGGACGGTAGCCTCGACCATCTGTCCCCTAATCTCCGGGCCGTCCCCAGAAAGATCCATTGAATCGGCGACCAACAAAGATGCCTCTCCCGGGGGAGCAAGCACTTGGAGAGCGGGAATCACCGAGGGAAGCTCCATCGCAGGAGCAACGGCTGCATCGACCCCCTCCACACTGATTAGTGTTTTATTGGGGATATTGGCGGAGTCTACAATCAAAGCGGGAATCGAACTCAGATCCTTCGCCATCGCCGAAGTCCCTGCAAAGTTTGTATGAGGATTAGGATATATATATGTATATGAGCAATACAAAATATTACAAAGAGATACATGAACATACCGATGCGCAAAGGAGCCTCTAGTATGGCTTGTTCAAGCCGACGCTCCTTCCTGAGGAGGTATGCTCTCCGAGGTTCGAGAGTAGGCTCGTGGCCACCGGTCCATAATGAAAGTGCGTTTTCGGCGTCGGCTGAAACAGCCTGCTTAAGGGCCCTCTCACCCCATTCTTCCAAAGGGCCTATAAATAGCCGCCGTATCGATGGAGGGTCTTCATAAAAAATGACGGCAGGATAAGGCCTCTTCGGGATCCTTACGTTCTCGGATTCATCTTGTGAGCGTCTTATAGCCTCATCCAATTGTGCGGCTTCCTCGGCAGATGAACCTGGGAAAAGTAGACCACCATCCGATTCTTACATGGCTAGTGGTTTATCTTGAAGAATAGGCTCAGATTCCACTAAAGAGTCGAGCAGATTGGTGACCATCTTCCTCCGCCTCTTGGGCCCAGAACTAACCGCCGAAGAAGATCGCTTCCTTCCCCTCGGTGCTTTGGTACGGCGTTGACCCACTTCGCCTTCAATGTCCTCGCTCGGCAGTGCTACCGATGACGACACGGCCATTGCTGACGCCGCAGCTGATGACACTGTTACTGGCGCCCTATTGGCCCTTGATTGAGCTCTAGTACGTAGTGGCGTGCCAGTTGTGGGAGTTAAATCCACTTCCGCCGCCTCCGGGATAAGCACGACGGTGGTATCTCTCAAGGGAGGGCGAACCGCTGCACGCGGTTACGGCAGAACTCCCGTGGCTTGGATCGGGTTGGGAGCCCTATATCCGAGGAGCATCCTCCTCTCTTCGGCAATAATTGGACTGACTCGGTGGAGGTACCAGCCCGTGAATGACCCCACACATCGAGGAATATGATCAGCTTCAGGAATCATAAAGCGGGAACCAGTGTTCAGCCGCATGAAGTGATGAGCGGCGTCACGAACAACTTCTGACGACGGGCTAGGCTCCAATATAAATGCCTCGAAGGGGACGCCCTGGTCATATCCGAGTTGCCGAGCAAAGCGGTGTGGGTTGTACCGCATAAAAAGGGCCGCATCGTTCTGACGAAATACAAGATAACTTGGTCTGATCGAATATAGGTGCATGGCTTCCCTGGGCTTCAGAGAAGGTACTCCTTCTTTTGACGAGTCGCAGAGCTGTTGAATCGGTCCTGAGGGAGCAGAGAGGACTCGATCATTGAATACCATCCCTCCTATATTGGCATAGGGATTAATCAGCACGTGAATAGCCCCAGACTGAGTCGGGTCAGGAGCAGAAGCGTCCACCAGCCGCATGAGTCGCGGAAAAGTGTAAGCGTCATAAAAGCTGGGTCTTTGGTGCGCAGCAAATACCCCCAGCACATGCATCCCAATCCAGGACGTAAAGTAATGAAGAGAGAAATTTACCACATCTACGCCTAGAGTTGAGGTATTAGCCGCAGCACTTAGTCCATCATACAGATGCGCCAGCCCCGCAATACCCACGGCTAGTCGCGTCCCCTCGGCAATGCGATGAGCGGGGTAAATAACTGAGTCTCTCATGAAACGACGGTGCATGGGAATAGCGAACCAACTGAGCCAGACACTGATGAAGCCCACGAAGAAAATCTCCTCATCCATACCAGGAGCTGCGATTGACTCGAAAGACACGGCCGACATGATGGGAATGTAAAACTACGGCAAGTCCTCTTCTTTAGCAGGCCGCTTATTTAAACCAAACCCAAAGGGGTCGTTGATGTTTGCGAACTTCGGAGCCATCTTCGACAGAACGTCTTCATGAAGGAAGAAGGCGATAAAGCTTTTGAAAGTAACGCCCTGCTCCTCTGACTTTGTGAATAACTTCTCAAAAATGCTCAGAGTGTTGATCAAACTTGAGCGCTTGTGGTGGACGGCATTCTCGGTCGACAAGCCGTCAAGTATGGTAGGCTCGGTTTCGAAGACATACTCATCGGGAGGCAGTAGTTCTTCATAAAGTTTCCCCCTGACCGGCAACCCTGAGATTTCGCGAAATTCTTCCAGAGAAATTGAAACTTCGCGGTCCCCTAGAAAGAAGGTGTTGGTGGGAAGATTCCATTGGTTTAAGAAGGCCTTAACCCACCAGACATAGGGAGACTGATAGTGGAAAAGAGATGCATATATCGCCTGATAGAATCCGACCCTTTGTAGTCGCGCACGATGGGCGGACAAGATATAACGGGCCCAGAAAAGGTGGCCTGTGGATGTCGAGGGGTAAGCCCTATCTTGTAAATCTGTCCCCATGGTTAGGCTTCGTCTTGGCAAATGCGGCGCCCTAAAATGTCTATAGCCAGCACAGGATGATTCGGAATACCAGTTATTGATGGCTCAAGCCGTCCCATAGGGGTCCAATTCAGCATCTCCACAGCAAATGCGGTCCGTGGATGATCCATCGGCAGAAATGGATAGGTAGGTTCTGTCGGTACCTCGCAAAGAAAGCTACGGCGATCACGGATAATATGACTGTACCAGGTCCCCTATAAAAGTAGGTTGGTGCAATTCGGTTCATGGGCCCGGATCATCGCCATCACCTCTCCGTCCGACGGTGATTGAGGAAAAGCCGCCTCCGAGCGAGTAAAGGGAAAGTATGGGAGAGAAGCCATTACTCCTGAATCAAAGGAAAGGAAACTTTTAGTGAAGCCCATGCGTGTATATGTATTTATAAATATATAGATAAAGACAGTGGAAGAAAGTGACAAAAGACTTATTTTATGGGACCATTGGTTACAAAACACATGGGCCCCACAAAATCAAGAATAGCAGGGTATCAACGTTCAAAATGTTTGACTTTCAGGATAGGAACTATTTTTCAGACTTATTTTTATCCTCAAATTAGTGACTTCCTTCATCTTACTAACCCTTGGGACAACGGCTCATAACTACTTATTACTAGTTCGTATAAGAAAACTTCTAATTTTCTTGGTTTTCTTAAATTTTTCCAATCTTTTGGATGTAATTTTTCACTATGTAATCTTTTATTATCTTATTTATATACAAAAATATTATTTATTTATTTTGAAAATTTTTAAATTTTTATAGGTTTTACAATGTTTTGTGCTTATGCAAAGTATGATGCAAATGATGCGAAAATAAGCACAAACCTCCCCCAAACTTGTTTTCAACAGTGTCCTCACTATTGCCATCTGCTAAATCTAGAAAAACCTGTAAGCTTGGGAGGAAATTTATTAAATGGGGGCAAAATATTTAAGTGAAGATCCTCCCCCAAACTTATTCTTGGCTCATTTTTTTGTGTAAAAATTTTCTTTTCAAGAGCCCGATTATACCCCCCCCCCCAAAACTTGAGTTATGCAATGTTAAACTTTGAAAATCACATGAGGGGGTCAAGAATCGGTGGTCGCTGCCAAGCTTTGCAAAGACTGAAAGTTAACACCAACCATTCGAAAATTTTATCAATGCAGTGCTCTGGTTGGTGGAAGAAGAAGTGGGAAAAAGGTAAGTGGTGGAATAGAATGTGTGTGCGTCTCATATTGGAGAGACGATGCAGTGAATATGATGGATCACTCGCATCCTTTTTACAGTTCAGAAGAAGGGGTGGAGGTTCAATTTCATTGATCGGGAGATGTTCATCTCAACACCGTGTCATTCAAAAATGCGAGTTCATCAGCGAAGATTTCCTCAAAAGTCTCATCAATACCCCGGAGAATAATGTCATCACAAAGCACGGGGTGATATTCAGACTCTAAAAGCAGTTCATAATCGGTGTTAGTTGTTGACCCGGACATCTCGGTGGAAGAGTCCGTATGTGTATGATACATAGTTGGGTCAAACAATAACGTATGAAAAAAGTCAAGATCAGTATCAAGAGGATCATCAAATTCGCTGCTGTCGATATCCATTAAGTCGACAGAACAGACCTGAGCAGTAGGTTCGGAGGGTACACTTCCCAACTTATAAATGTTCAGCTCTATTGATCTATTCCCGAAAGATAAGGTCATAGAGCCATTACGATAGTTGATGATAGCATTGGAAGTGGCCAAAAAGGGGCGACCTAAAATCACCGGAATTTGATTTCGTGGGTTCGCTACAGGCTGTGTATCAAGTACAATAAAATCCACAGGGAATACAAATTCCCCGATTTTTATTAACACATCCTCCAGTTCACCCCTAGGTTTGGTGATTGATCGGTCAGCCATCTGGAGAGTGCAAGGAGCTGGTTTCAACTCTCCGATCCCTAACTGCTTGTAGACTGAGAAAGGAAGCAGGTTAACACTTGCGCCAAGGTCTAGTAGAGCACGGTTGATGTGTTTTTCCCCAATAGAAATGGAAATCGTAGGATAGCCAGGATCCTTACGTTTCCTCGGTAGTTGTTGGGGGAAAGCCGTGTCTACAGTCTTTGCCATGAATATCTTCTTGGGCACTTGAGTCTTCCTCTTCCTAGTGCACAAGTTCTTAAGAGTTTTCGCATAGGACGGAACTTGTTAGATGGCATCTAGGAGAGGGATGCTGATCTTAACTTGCTTAAACATGTCCATAATCTTCTCCATATGTGGACTCGATTTGTTAGCCCTTAACCGATTAGGATAAGGTGCTTTAGCAATAAGCGCTGGGTCCATCATAGGAGAAGGAAGTGTGTGTGGACCCGATCCCAGAATAGAAGTGGGGATCGTCTGTGGAGGAGTAGAAGAGGTGGGCTGAGGTAGCGAGCCTTGTGGGAAACGGAGAATAGGCTCGTGAGAAGGCGGTGGGGTAGAAGAACTGGGGTCAGAATTAGAAGTGTGTGTGTGAGGAAAGGTCTCAGCCGGGGTATTATTGATAGATTTTTCAGTGTCATCAAACTCGTCCCCAACGTGATTGTCAAGCACTCTTCCAGATCTCAACATGATTGCATTCACGTGATGTGAATAGCCAGGATTGGGTAAAGGTTGAGCTGGAAGTTTCCCTTTCTCTCTTGCACTCATTTCGGCTTTTAATCTTGCAATTTCTGCTTCCATCGATTTAATACTCTCCGCCTTGGAGGTGGAGTTTTTCTCAATTTTATCGACGGAAGACTTCATCTCAGCCGAAACTTGCATGATATTTGTTAGGACCAAATTCATGTATTGTGCAAATGAAGAGGATTCATCAGTCCCGGTCAACTGCAAAGGATTAGACGGTGCAAGTGTGTTGACCGGATTTTGGAAGTTTTGTAATTGGAAGGGGTGCTGACTCAATTGTGGTGGTTGCTGTTGTGGTGGAGGGACCCTTTGAAAATTATTTTGGTTTGGAACCGTGTTGTGAGTTTGTGATTGGTTCCAAGCAGAGTTAGGGTGATTCCTCCAACCCTGATTATATGTGGAAGAAAATGGATCGTTTCTAGGTCTTTGAAATACGGCATTGGTATGCTCTTGACCTTGAAACGGAGAATTTAGTGGACATTCTTCCGTCAAATGAGAAGGATCAGAACAGCATCCACATACAGTTTTGGAGAGTGACATTTGATTTAAGGCGGCAGCTAAAAATTTGTTTTCCATAGTCTCGAGTTTCTTTTGTATAGCTGAAATGTCAGCTCTAACTCCTATGGAAACTTCCAATTGGTTATTGCCACCCCTAGACGATTGACTCACACCCTCCCACTGTAAAGATTTTTCAGCGAAATCTTCTAAAAATTTCCAGGCTTCCCCATCATCTTTGGTCATGAAATTGCCTTGACACATTAATTCAAGGGTCTGTTTTGTGTTAGGATTAATGCCCTCATATATGATTCGGCACAGATCCCATCTGGGGATTCCGTGATGTGGACATTGGACTAACAGATCCTTGAAGCGTTCAAGACATTTTGAAAATGGTTCATTTGGAAGCTGGGTGAATTGATATATTTCGCTACGGACTCGAGCTGTTTTATGATTGGGGTAGAATTTCTTTAGGAATGCTTTGAAGAATTCTTCCCAATTCGTAATGGAATGTGCGGTAGTGTTATACAGCCACTTCTCGGCTATATCGCATAAGGTAAATGGGAGAAGACGAAGACGCATAGCATCCACAGAAAGCTGTGAAGTACCCATCATTGCGCATACATTTTCAAATTTGGTGATAAAGACATATGCGTCTTCAGACTCGAGACCGTGATATTTGGGTAGAAGGTTGATGTATTGGGGTTTAATCTGAAAATTGTCCCCGTTGGCTGGTGGAATGGAAAGACAGGTGGAAAGGGGACCTCATGTAGGATAGCACCTCTCTTGGAGAGAGATGCGGGGTGGATTCTGCGCACCAACGGACGGCGGCAGAGTAGTGGTAAAGAAGTTCGATGGAGAATCGTCCATCGAAATGGGTGTGGTGGTGGGTAAAGAAGAGGTAAATGTAGAAATACCGACTTTGGGGTCGATTGGGGAAATGCGGACTAAACGGGCACTAGAATCCCGTGTCCAGCCTATCTTGCACTAAAGGGTTAGTACAAGTGGCAGCGTGACTTATAATTAGGGGAATGAATAGATGTGGTGTTTGTTTTGAAAAATATACGGATTTTTGAAAAAATGATGCAAATCACAACAAATGCAACAAGCAACCCTAAAATCTAGTGGTCACCTAGGTCGAAACTCTAGACCGCTCCTAATTGCCAAAAGACAAGTCGCAGGATAAATCCTCCACTGCCTCTTTGTCTCTCCTGTGGCCAGGTAAGTGCTAGGTAAGTGGGAGGTTCTCCACTACGTAAGTAGTGGGCCTAATTAAGTAACCACTAGCCTTCGACACATTTGCCTTAGACACCACAAAAGAAACGCGGATAAGTAATGAATTACCCACGGCCTTCTCTTGTCCTAAGTGAGCGTGACGGTCCTTCGAGTCATCTCTAGATTTCTTTTAGTTAATGAGGGTAATGCGGATGCAGTTTTGTGATTTTTGGGGCTTAGGAAGGGTAATGAACTCCCCACCTAATCTGGATTTGGTCGTGCCCCCTAATTTCCGTATTAATATGCAAACAACCAAAAATCAAAAACACGCACAATTTTTATTGCTTTTTGCGGCGCTGCGATTTATTTGCAAAGAAACCTGCAGCAAATTGTTAATTGGAGCAGATGAGGTAGGAGATAAGAAAGTTAAGAGAGTTACCAAAAATTTTGGAACAGTGATTCTACTGTAGCACCGCGGTTCCGCCGTGGGAGTCGCCTAATACCGCGGATCCGCCGCTGTTTATCCTCTTCACTGCACAAAAATTTCTCAACAGGCTCCTGTTCACTTATGCAGCTCTCTGGAATGCTTTCAAAAAATTTTCCACAGCTCCACAAATTCCAGATTTCCTCGCAACAAATCACAACAACATGTTTAAGGTTTGTGCGAATTTAGATCTAAAAATATAGATGAAATAAATTTTTCAACTCAAATTTCAAAATACGAACAATTAGCGCACTATCCCCGGCAACAGTGCTATTTGATTGATATGATTTCCGATTGTGTAAGTAAATCAAATGATCCCCGGCAACGACGCCATTTGATTGATATGATTTCCGATTGTGTAAGTAAATCAAATGATCTTTGGCAACTGCTCCATTTGATTGAATGATTCTTTGTGTGTCGTGTTTTGAAAATGTGTAAAGATCACAATCAAAGAAATTTATAAACCGCAATCAATAACGGTGTTGATTATAGCGCGTTAGCGAGTGCGGATCGTCCACAGGGAAAGTGAGATCCGTTCGAATTTGAATTAGATGAATTGAAAATTAAAAAGAAAAGAGTAGACAATTCAATTCAAGATTTAAAAGTGAATTTCAAGAATTATTAAAATCTAGATCTAATAAAAAGAAAACATTAAAAATCAAGAGTGAAGAATTGATGATATCCAATCCAATAATCAAGAATCGAAGTGAGGCTCATAGGAATCGATCGAATCTATAGACGTGATGAAAACTATTGATTATGTATTCTTATCAATCGATGATTTGATACTAAATCGATGATGATCAACGAGAATTAGGGATTTCTTGCGGAAATTAGGGTTTCATCATCTATCCCTTGTCCTTTCGTTGATTTCATTCACATTCTAGCCTCTAGTCAATTCAAGAATCGATCGTGGATCCCTAATTTCGAGCGAACACAATCAAGAAAGCATCGCTCGAAACTAGGTCGTCGATTCTTCAATTTTCTAAAGTTTATAAAACTCATAGGACTTAAGAATCGTTTCAAGATTTGTCACATCATCATCTATTGATTCTCTCGACTCCTTCACGAGCGGAGTTTTACTCAAACATCATAACAAGAAACACAATCAAGAATTGAGATTTAATCATGATGCAAGAATGTAAAGAAAGCAAGATTAAAGAATTTCACCTTTTATTTATCAACAATTTCGTTACAATTCTCTCAAGATCTACAATGAGGAAAGAACTCGATCGTCGATTTGGCTTCGCTCGTCTTCGTGAGTCGCGGATCGTCTTGAATCACTTGCTCGGATGAAGATCGGCTTTGCTCCTCAAAGGTTGAAGGCTTCTTGCTTGAATTGTACTCAGTGTTCTTGATTTTTGGCTTGGATTTTGAATTGGGGATTAGGGTTTTGGTTTGAATGCACAAGTTGTGTCACTTAACTTGTGGGTGAATTTTTGAACTAATGAACAACCCAAAACCCTAGATCTAGGTTTCCTTTTATAAGCCTCTCAACCTTAGATCTAGAATTCAAATTTCAAATTTCCCTCCAAAATGAACCACTTTTCCCTCCAAAATGAACCACCTCATTTGAATTTTCCCTCCAAAATGAACTACCTCATTTGAATTTTCTCTCCGAACTGAGGTTGTTAGAAAGAATCTTCTAGAAGAAGTTTGTTGGAGGGAATATTCTAGAATGAGGTTGTTACAAGGAGGCTTCTAGAAGAAGGTTGTTATAAGGAGGCTTCTAGAAGAAGGTTGTTGGAGGGAATATTCTAGAATGAGGAATATTCTTGGGTAAGGTTGTTAGGCCGAGCCTTCTGGATGAAGCCACGTGGTCATTCTGGAGTCTTCTGGAAGCTTTGGCCGTTACAAGAAGCACATGTGAGAATTAGGAGGCAGTGATGTCATCATAAAGCCGCGGATCCGCGGCGGGAAAGGGCATTGGGCCGCGGATCCGCGGTCCTTTAGAGCCCTCTTCGCATGAATTTCTCAGGCTTAAATGGTGCTGACTTTGTGGTACTTTATTGATGTGTTCAATATAATTTTGTTTTCTCTATTTCTGCCAGATCTCAAGTCTTGGACTTGGCGCATTTTTATCAGCACTTTTTACAGTTTCGGCTTTTCTCCTGGAATTTCCTGCACAGATTCTCGAGACAAGTGTTGCGCTATACAAAGATGATGCGATGCCATGATAAACACTCAATTTTCCTTAGAAATGCCGATTTTAATATATAACACAAGTTATTTTGTATTTTACAGTCAATTTGCTAATATGTGCTATATTAATACCGAACACCTCTAGATGATTGCAAATAGTAGGGGAATTGATGTGTTAAAAATGCAATATTTTCGATTGATCACCAAGCAATCATCATGAGAATAAAGGGAAGATCCTCAATGAATTCAAATGACTCTACACATTCCCCAAAAGAGAAACCCATCTTGGACTCTGCGAAAATCAAACAGAACAGAGGAATTAAATTCCCAGAAAACTTTACTGAAATTCACTTTTTTGCAAAGAACTCAGGAAGAAAAATCCCAAGAGATCTTCTTTTAAAGAACTGAGTTCTTTAGAAGAATTAAATTCCTTTTGAACAGGGGAATTAAATTCCTAGAAAACATTTTCAGAGCCAAAGCTCTTTGGAATGGAATTAAATTCCAGAGAAAAGACAAGCACCACCATCGATCCTTGAAGATCAGAGAAGCCCTAAGAGGTTTATTATTTAAAGAATTGGACATTATTTCAACTTAGAAAGATGGGTTCTTGTTAAAGGGAAAAACCCTTGGTATGGATTTAAAATCCAACGAAGATTTATACAAGAAGTTCTTCAGCCGTTCAAGATCATTACCTGAAAAAGAGAATCTTTTGTTAACAGAGTTAAACTTTGGAAATTTTTGAAATAGAGAACTAAGCTCCGAGAGAGAGAGTTAAATTCTCAAGGCAAGAACAAGTAAGGAAGAAGATGGAAAGTGGAGGCGCTTCTGAAGGGACTCCTGCATTTATAGGATGTGATGGGGAATGGTTCATCTCCCATGTTCCCTAGACAGATCAAACGATCACAAAGGTGACAGCGTTGCACTCACGTGCAAACACGTGAGAACAACGCTGTGGGGGCATTTGTTCCCTGATAAAATATCAGGAAAAACCCCAATAGGGTATCACGTGCTCACACGCTACCAAGGATCACGTGCTGACACGTGATAAGTTCCTTTGATCTCTAATTTATAGAATTAAATTCTAATCAAACAAAAAAAATATATAACAAAACAGCCAGGAAATACCCCAATGGGGTATCATGTGCTCACACGTGACCAGGGGTCACGTATTGACACGTGATAGGTTCCTGTGATCTCTGCTTTATAAGATTAAATTCTAGTCAAACAAAACTATAATAAGACACTAAGGAAAAACCCCCAATAGGGCATAACAAGCTCACACGTGACCAAGGGTCACGTGCTAACACGTGATGATTCCTTAGCTCTGTTAAAAGGCAGAATTAAATTCTGAATAAAATGTTTAATCAGGAGGGTCACGTGCCAACACGTGACAGGCTCCTAAGCCCTTTAATCAATAGAATTAAATTCTATTTTAATAATCAAATAATGGGATCACGTGCCAACGCGTGATAGACTTTTAAAAGCCTTCTGAACTAATAGAATTAAATTCTAATTAAGGGAAATCAAAGACCCTAACTGGGAAAATATTTCTTTAAATCTTTCCAAACTAAAAAGATGGTGCTCTATAAATTGAGCACCGTTGGATTAAAAATCCAATGGTGATTAAAAATCACCAATTTATGGAAAGATTTTATACAAGGAAAGATTCCCCTGAAATTCACCAAGAATAACAAACAGAATATCTTCTGGATTAAAAATCCAATGGTGAATAAAATTCACTGAGTGATCTAAAAGATCATGTTAGTTACAAAAACAACCAAAAATTTTCAATGAAAGATTCACAAAAAAAATTGATTCTTTTCTTTCTCCTATAAATAGGAGCCAAGAGTAGAAGAGAGGGGATCTTGGAAATTTTGATTTTCTGGAGAAAAAACAACAACAGAGTGAAAAGAGAGGAGAATTTAATTCTCAAGAGAGAAAAGAAGTTCTTTTCAGAGAAAAGAAATCCTAGGTGAGAAAGGGGAAAGAGATCTAAGCTCCATAAAATAAAAGAGAATTTAATTCTCAAATTTAAGAGTTTAACTCTTTTGAATAAAGACTTAGTTCTTCCTTTGGTTGAAGATCCGCAGAAGCAGATCTCCCTACAGGTTGAGAATTTAATTCTCATCGGGGAGATTTTGCCATGCAGATCCAAGACCTAGAGAGAGAATATGAGTTTAAGGAATTTAATTCCCCCAAATTTATAGGAATTTAATTCCTCCCAAACAGAACTAGGGTTTAACCCTATATGAGAATTTAATTCTTCCAAATTCACAGGAATATAATTCCTCCAAAAACAGAACTAGGGTTTAACCCTATACGAGAATTTAATTCTCTCAAATTCATAGGAATATAATTCCTCCAAAACAGAACTAGGGTTTAACCCTATATGAGAATTTAATTCTCCCAAATTCATATGAATTTAATTCCTCTAAAAGAACAGAACTAGGGTTTAACCCTAAATGAGAATTTAATTCTCCCAAATTCATAGGAATTTAATTCTTCCAAAACAGAACTAGGGTTTAACCCTATATGAGGATTTAATTCTTCCACATACATAGGAATTTAATCCTCTAAAACAAAATTATAGTTTAACCCTGCAGAGAATTTAATTCTTAAAACAAGAGACTTAAAGCTCTCCATGCACATAAAGAACTTGGTCACGTGGTAACACGTGCCCCCCCCCCATTCTCAATGAGCAGAAAAGAGAGAACAAAATTAGGCCACGTGTTCTCACGTGACCCTTAAACAGACTCCCCAAAATGAGAAGAAAAAAGCTTGGAGGCAATACCTCACGTGCTCACACGTGACGCTCATAAATGAAGAGAACAAAGTCAAAGGCATTACTGATTTTGGGCGCCCTTACGTGTTCCCACGTGACCCCTAATAAACACTTTAATAATCAATACATAGATACCCATCACGTGTCCACACGTGATGGCCTGAAGATTAAAAGTGTTTAACACTTATTTGAATATTCTGATAATAAAATAAAGGAGGTCTGGCCCCATCTCAGGCGCCTCACGTGACCCCTTCCTTTCTAGTGTTTAACACTATTTCGAGCATTTTGTCTCCAGTGTTTAACGTTGTTTTAAATACATCATATGAGGACACGTGACCGCCAGATGTCCTCTAGTGTTTAACACTATTTTAAAGCCAGCTTAGCCCAAATTGGCTAAGTTTTCCAGAGGCAAATCTCCCCTTCAAATGAACTTTAAAATCCAGAGCTACAATGTTTAATACTCAGCCAAAGACAAAAATGTTATCAGAGCCCTCAAACTCTTGTTTAGCATTGCTAAATAATGAGGGGCTGAACCCAGACAAATGTTCAGTAGCCCAACAAAGGGCCAACATTTCAAACTTAATTGGACTTAGCCCAAATTGGCCATAAGTCCTCAATTCAGATTTAACTGAGCCAATGTGCTCACAATCTAATTAATTGATCTTAGTTCCAAATTGGACTATAGATCTCCCAATCAACTTTGATTCAAGGGTACATCTCTTCACTTCTTTAATATTTGTCGTTGTAATCCTTCAACGTCTTTAGAGAGGTGACGGGTCCCGACAACCACACATTTCACAAACTATGACGTCTTTAAACTGGACTGTGGGGTCCTTAAACTCATGGACTATGACGTCCTTAACCTTGGACCGAGATGTCCTTAAACTAACATTGGACCACCATGTCCTTAAACTGGTAATCGACCGCAATATCCCTAAACTAAACATCAGAAGCCAAATACTCTCTTGTTGGATCTAAACGATCCCGTTAAGTTGATCTTAGTCTAAAATTAGATTAACGTATTCTTGACAAACGTTTAAGTTGATCTTAGTCTCAAATGAGACTAACGTATTCTTAAACTCAACCCCAAATCCAAATCTATGAAGATACGGATTTGGACTAATCCACGCCCTACGGGCGACAACATACATTAGTCTCTGTATACAATCCGCGGATAACCAAAAACAAAACAAACACCCACGACACGAAGTGACCATCTGGAGAAGGAGAAAGTGGTTACCGCGATACGGTGACGTAATTAACTACAGGGGCTTGCGCCTGCAGGGAAGAGCGTCCCCACAATCAAAAACCCCTTAAATGAAGGGGAATTTGACGAAGTCTGCTACATCGGCCGTATCCGTTTAAACTTTTGATACATGGTGTCATAAATCAACTTGGCATCTTCTGAGAGGTGGACAGATAGCACCAATTAGCATCTGTCCCGAAATTCAGGCTAGACGGACCCGCGCGGTCGCGTCTCCGTATTTCTGCGGGGAACACACCCGACCCCGACCTCAACCACCTACACCTCCTCTCCTCTATCCCTAGAAACCCAGAGCAATAACAACCCCAATCGCTCCATCTCTCTTCTCTTTCTTTCTTTCCTTCCTTAGTTTCTTGATTCTTCGCCGTCGCCGGAGCCGTGCTCGACGCCGACGATCCGAGTAATCCAGGGAACGTTCCTTACCTGAGTGGTTGTCCTCTTGTCCTGCCTGGACCCGTCCCGCATGCCGTGTGTGCGTTGCAAAGATTACCCGATATCGGACGTGCCGTACGCACCCGTCGTGTATTCCGTTCAGGCAAGTTTATCTTGCTACATTCTATACTATTATATCTACATCCATATGAGTAAAATGTTATATATTTATTATATTATGCATCCATATTACAATTTTACAGTTTTTCGATACCTGTATGCATCCATACCATTATTTACACATCTAGTTGCATGCAAGTTCATCTTGCTACATGCTATAATACTTATCTTGCATCCGTATGAATAAAAATATCACATGTTGATTGCATTGTACATCCATACTCATGTTTTACTGCTTTCGGATACCCGTATGCATCCATATCATTTATTATATGTGTAGATGCATCTAAAGATCACATTAATTCATATTACTGCTATATTAGTACCCCATATTTAATAGTGTGCATCCTACATAATCTTGGAGCTATAAATGTGACCCCTGATCGATATTTGTGCACCCATACCATTAATTATAAATAGTTGCATACCATATCACATTATTTCATATTACTGTTATATTAACACCCCATATTTGATAATGTGCATCCTACATAGTCATGAAGCTGTAATTGTAACCCCTGATAGATATTTGAGCATCCATGTTTTATTGTGTATCCATACCATTAATTCTGCATATCCAGTTGTATGCCATATTATATTAATTCATATTATTGTTACATTAACACCCCAAGCTTGATAATGTGCACCCTACATAGTCATGATGTAACCCCTGATAGATATTGTGCAACCATGCTTTCATCGTACATCCGTACCTTTACCGTGATTCGATACTTGCTACATTTTACTGTTGGGCACCCACTTGATACATGTACACTACCTGACATGACCTGATATATCACTAATTAACATGTTACCTGATTCTGTTTCTAATGCCGACAATCCTGACATGTTGTCCAGATGGACATATTCTGTTGTCTATATAGACAAACCTGTACCTGCTTGATCCTGTGTTGGCATTAGCTCCATATTTATCAATACCTGACTTGAACACATAACTTGGGGGTATGGGGAAATCAATGATGAAACCTGACTTGTAACTCAACAGTTCGATGCTTTTACTGATCAGTTTTACGTGCTAGGCCAGCCCCGGGATGATGCTGCCGACATCATTCGTCTGTACATGTTACCGGTTTACTGCCTAGCGGCACGTCTCGGATTCAGCCCGAGAGTCTTGACCGTGGTCCCGGGCATGCACGGGATACTATTGAGTTACATCGACGATTCATTAAATTGATTTCACAGACTTAAGAGTAGTTAACCCAGTAGCACAGTTTAGTTTTACTCACCGCACGTCACATGTGCTTATACCCTTCACCGTTCCTTATTCATGTTATTGTTATACTTTTATTATTGTTCACACCCATGCCTGCATATCTTATTATCTCCTGATTATATTACTGTTGTTATTATGACGCACTGACGTCTGGGTTTTGCATGGCCCAGATCCTCTATCTTTGTCGCAGGCTGACCACGAGTATTTTAGCCAACAGGCCGAGCAGTGAGGATCCTGTTAGTATTTTAGTTTAGTTTTCTTTCAGCATTTTCATTTCCTGATGTGTGCCCGTATTTGGGACGTACTTTCCAGATGTTATTTTTTATTGGATTTATTGCTTCCGCATATTATTTCTTGACTCGTTTATTCTGGCATATGGACATGTACTAGATAGTTTATTTTATTTTACTGTTCTTAATATCTCATAGACAGCCGTAATGTGACTGTGGAGGGATATTTCCTAGCCACAGGTAGCCGGTTGACTCTGTCACGTGCCGATCTTAGCGCACTCTAGGAGGCGGGGCGTGACAGTAGCCTAATGCACCGTCCACCGGTTTAAGCATTTTTTTGTCGTTGTATACTCTTTTTCCCTTTTTTGTATTCACTCCTGAATGAGAGTGTCTTGTATTCATTTTGATTCTTTTATGAAATGTACCTTGTATTCACTTGAATTCATGAATAAAAGACATATTTTATTTCATATTGGCCTGTATCTCTAGCGAATATGGCCCGTAGATAATTAATCTTGACTTCCTTGCAGGGTAGCGATGGCTTAGGAAACAGGTTCAGATCTGCCGCCTAAGACTTTTCAACTTTATGAGCCATGAGGGTCTCATAAAGACTTTTCTCCCTACGAGTCGAGAGGATCCCGTAGGTGTATTTTCTCCTCAGGAGTCGTGAGGACTCCTTAGTGTGTTTTCTCTGGAGAGTCGTAAGGATCTCACAAGAGAATTTTCCCCTTTACAAATCGAAAGGACTCGTAAGTGGTTTTTTTCCTCCTTGTCGATATTCGACTTTAGAGAGTGTGACCCATGGATAGTACACAATAGTCCATCTTGGACTTATTTGTAGGGCCCCAGTGCTTAGGAAACAGGTTGATATCCCCGTTGCCTAAGGCTTTTTCCATACGAGTCAAGAAGTTCTCGCAGGAACATTATTTTCCCTACGAGTCGAGACGGATCGAGAAGTTCTCCTAAGAATTTCCTAACGTCACAGTTAACCTCTGCTGATAGAAGTCCGTTAGGTTCTGTGGT
This sequence comes from Agapanthus africanus, assembly GCA_030015575.1. NCBI lineage: Eukaryota > Viridiplantae > Streptophyta > Magnoliopsida > Asparagales > Amaryllidaceae > Agapanthus > Agapanthus africanus. Next base: position 973,120,139 of record CM057338.1, on the reverse strand, counting down.
ACTAGGGTTTTTGTCCGTCGTACCGTCGTGTTGGCCGATATATTCCCCGATATGCAATCTTGCTATTCGGGTAGCCCCATGACTGTCGTGTCTCTGATCCTTTCGGGGGCTGGAAAAGAGGTCTTCAAGTAATCTTCCAGGTGATATTACCATCGAAAGAGCAAGCATTAGAGATATTCCATGCCTTAAGGTTAGGCTTAGTTTGGGCGCCCCGATGAATCATGACCACTCCGTGCTGGTGTGGGATGATCTCCGATGGTCTTTCAGGTCTTATTTGAGTTGCCGTCAAGATCCTGAAGCTAGAGATCTTCCTTTGCTTCTTTTGTTGACATTGCTTCTGCAATATTGCGATGAATGTCGAGGTTGTCTCTAGGTTGTCAGTGAACCGTCGAGTCTTGGAACTGGGGACTTTGCCATGACTCCATTGTTTTGACCCTGGGTTCAGTTGTTGACGTTGCGTCTGCATCCTGCTGGAATGAGAAGAAACGCCGTTGTTGATCTCCAGGCTGTAGATGTTGCCGTCGAGGCCCTGAAGCTAAGGGGTCTTCCTTTGCTTCATTTGTTGACATTGTGTCTGCTATATTGCGATGAATGTCGAGGTTGTCTCTAGGTTGCCAGTGAACCGTCGAGGCTTGGAACTATGGACTTTGCCATGGCTCCGTTGTTTTGACCCTGGGATCGGCTGTTGACGTTGCGTCTGCATCCTGTTGGAGTGGAGAAGAAATGTCGCTGTTGATCTCTAAGCTGTAGATGTTGCTGTCGAGATTTGGCTTTCTTTCTGATGGAGCCTAGTGAGAAAATGTGGTTCCCCTTTTTCTTTTGTGCCCATGGATTGTATACAGGGGTCGATATAGACTCACCTGCAGGGCAGGAGTTTCATTCATTTTCATTTTTCTTTTATTTCTTCCGGCGATGCTCTATCATTTCAGCTTTGTATATTGCGGAAGTCGCGATTGCGCAATCATTTCGGCTTTTTTATTGCGGTGCCCAATAATTTCGACTATTCTTTTTTTTTACTCGCTGTTTTTTATTGCGAGTTGCCCAAACATTTCGGCTGTTTTTGTATGCATGTATTTTTCTCGCTGGTTTTTATTGTGAGTTGCCCCATCATTTCGGCTATTTTATATGCATTTTTTGCTTACTGATTTTGTTGCGAGTGGGGATCTGATATCAATCTTAGCATCAGTACTGCGACTGGAATAGGGCCAGGAGCAAATCATCATTTGCTTTGAGAAGACTTGGAATTTGATAATAATTTAGGCATCAGCATCGCTGCCACTGGAATGTTGCCAGAAGCGAATCATCACTTTCCTGTGTCGATTTGAAGAAATGTGGCTTAGCAAACAGGGTTAGGATCCTGTTGACTAAGGCTTTTTGACTTTATGAGCCGTAAGGGTCTCATAAAGGTATTTCTTCCTACAAGTCATGAGGATCTCGTAGGTGTATTTTTTCCTTAAGATTCGTGAGGATTCCTAAGTGATATCTTATCTTGTAATTCGTAAGGATCTCATAAGAGTATTTTCTCCTTGCAAGTCGAGAGGACCTACAAGTGTTGTTCACCAAATGGGGAAATTTCGCGCCATTGGTGGGACTTGGTGAGGGAACGTTTGTTTGTGCCCGTGGATTGTATACAAGGGTCAATATTGAACTGTTTGTAGGGCAACTTGGGAGTGTGATGGCTTAAGAACAGGTTCAGGTCCCTGTATCTTATGGCTTTTGAATCCTATAAGCCGTGAGGGTCTCATAGGTGGCATTCTCGATTTTGATTTGCAGTCCTCGCCGTTGGGGCCTGTGGACTTGAATTCCACTGTCGCCGTGTTTGAGGCGATGTACTTAGTTTAAGGACATTACGGTCCATTGTTAGTTTAGGGTCATCTCGGTCCAATGTTAGTTTAAGGACATCTCGGTCCATAGTTAGTTTTAGGACGTTGCGGTCCGTGGGGATTTTGATGTGAAGTTTTGCCGGATACTACTTATAAAGTTTGGACTCAGAAAGACAACGAGCGGACACAGGCGTCGTCATCCACCATTAACCTGAGCCGTGACTTTTCCACATGAAGTATTTCTTAAGGAACCGACTATTTATTTTCCAGAAGGGTCTTTCGCCATGCATATCCATGAGCAAGTAGGCCCCACCTTGGTATACCTTATCTATGATGTACGGACCCTCATAGTTTGGCTCGAATTTCCCCCGTTTGGCACGATTGGGGATTATAAGTCTTTTGACAACTAGTATGAGTTCGCCTTGGCGGAATGTTCTCGGCCTAGTCAGTCTTTCGTATGAACGCGTCATCCTTGCTTTGTAAGCTTCCAGGGTTTGCTGTGCTATGAGATGAGTTTCATCGAGGGCATCGAGCTCCTCAAGCCGAAGATGGGTATTTTCTTCATCCGTCAGCTCATATCGAACTGCTACTCATAGTGAAGGTAGCTCTATTTCCAACGCGAATGGCGTCGTATTCGTGGCCGTTTTGAATGTTGTTCGATACGCCCAGAGAGCTTCATGCAGTCTCTCATGCCAGTCCCTTTTATTTCTGGGAACCGTTTTCTTTATGATCTTCGTCAAGATCTTGTTGAAAGCCTCAGCTAGACCGTTAGCACAGGGATTATAGACCGAAGAGTATCTCCAATCTATATTATGTTGTTGTGCGAAGCGACTAATTTTGTGGCTTCAGTAGGCTGGCCCGTTATCAGAGATAATCCATCGCGGAGTGCCGAACTGGTAGAGGACGTGTGTCCTGAAGAAATGGAGGATGTTTTCCGTATTCACCTCCCTTAGCGGTACTGCTTCTGCCCACTTGAAGAAGTAATCGGTTGTTGCCAATATGAACCGATGTCCCTTGTACGACGCTGGTTTGATGGGTCCGATTATATCGGTTCCCCACATTTCGAACGGCCAGCTAGCCAATGTTGGGTGTAGCAGATTTGGATGCCGGTGGATGAAATCCCCATGAATTTGGCATAAGTGACATCTCTTCGCATGTTCAAGGCAGTCCTGAATCATCGTGGGCCAATAGTAACTCATTCTTTTGATCTTCAGTTTCATCTTTGGCCCAGCTTGGTGAGAACTGCAGAGTCCGTCGTGAGTTTCCTGGACGACCTTTTTTGCTTCTTCTGGTCCTAGGCACCTTAGCCACAAACTGTTGAATGGCCTTTTATATAGCGTATCATTAACGAAGGCGAAAGATAGAGCTCGTTTCATGAGCTGATGTCTTGAGGACGCATCTTTGGGCGTTTGATGAGATTTGAAGTAGTCTATGAGGACTTCTCTCCAATCCGTAGCCTTTTCTTCGTCTTGTATTCGGTAGGCTGCTTGTTTGGTCGCTTCCTTTCCTTCAGACGACTCCGGAGATATTTTTGCTGGAGCGAGAATCCGACGATTTTGCACAATGATCCTTACGTCATCGAGGTTTTCGTCGGCCGGTTCCTTAGCAAGAATGGCTAATGCATCCGCTTTGCTATTTTCCGCACGCGGTATGCTTTCCAGGATATAGGAGGGGATTTGAATCAACAGTTGCTGCACTCTTTCGCCATACCTGATCAGTTCTGGCTTGCATGTCTGATAGTCGCCATTTACTTGGCTAACGACCAGCTGAGAGTCTCCATATATGAGGAGGTTTTCGATCCCCATGCCGACAGCGATCTCAAGGCCTGCTATCAAAGCTTCATATTCCGCTTCGTTGTTTGTTCTTGGCTCAGTTAAGGAAAGGGCAAAACGCATTATCCCTCCTTATGGAGTTACGAAGATAAGGCCTACCCCAGCTTTGGTTATGGGTGTGTTTTGCTTTCGTTTCTTCAAGGAGGACGCTTCATCAAAGTAGAGTTACCATCGGGCATTATTTCCTTCCTCCTCTCTGTCGATTGCGTCGAACGCGTGTTCGTCTGGCAATTCGCAATTTAAAGGAGAATCGGCTGGTATTGGATGCTCAGCGAGAAAGTCGGCAATGGCCTGGCCTTTTACTGTTTTGAGGGGACGATACGTTATCGAGAACTCCATCAAGAGGAGGGCCCATTGTTCATATCATAAAATTGCATTATTATATTCCCCATTCTTATGCATTTTACAAATAAACAGGTGCTTTTGACCCATATCTGCTGCATAGTACAGGTTATAGGTTCTCGGAACGAAAACAATGAAAAAGATAAAAGATGATGCAAAAGTGGGACTACGACCAACAAATAGAAGGATCATGATCAAGCCTACACGAAAATCAGTTCACAAAGTACAAGGCAGCGCAAGGTTCAAGACTTCGTCTCGAAGCAACGGTAAAAATCCACTACAATTACTCACTGGGAGATCTACCTAGAAGCCAATCTGAAGAACCAACCAAAGAAATAGGAAGACAAAGACACCCAGAAGCATAGCAGAAAAGTTGAAGACAAAAGCTCATATTTTGGCCGCGGAACCGTGGCCAAACCTGGCCTGCGGCCGTGCGGAGCCCGTAGGGGCGAAAAATTTTACCAAGTCTTGTGGCGGCGCTGACTAGTCTTCCTAGGGGTATTTTTGTAAAAGCACACATGCGGCGATTGTAAACCTAGGATTTTCTATGTCCTATAAATAGAGATCCAAATTCTTATATTAGGGCATGCCTCTTTTCATCAATAAAATTCAGATTTCTCTTGAAGTTTTGGAGAGCATCATTTGTAAGTAGTTTTTATTTTTTGCCTTAGTTCTTAGTTTTAATTTCTGCCCTAGGTTAAATTTATTCTCTGCCGTAGTTTAATCTAGAATAGAATTTTTATTAATCTGCAGTAGATCATTAATCTCTTAACCCTAAAACAAAATAAAAATCATGTCTTTTGTGTAGGGTTCCTAGGCACACTAATGAGGTCTCACAAGGCATCAACCATGCCAAATTCAAAATTTTCCGGTGCCGAGAAACCCTAAACTAGATCGTTAACTAGAGAATAGGCGAAACTACAAGCTAGTAAACAACTTTACTGCTAAGTGAAAGGGGATACAACCTTTGTAGATCCGGTCCTCCACTTCCTTAGCTCCGTGATGATGTCCCTCCGCTGCGATCATCAGATCCCGGACTCTAGCGATGGTTTCGTCGAAGAAATGATCGGGCTAGGTCGTCGACTTCAATACCGAAGATGATCTACGTCGAGGCAACTCAAGATCAAGCTCCAACTTCACCAAGTCATGAAACTTGTGAAGAAAACACCCTATACTACTTGGCAAGTGGTAGAGGATGAAGAAATAGAAAGTGGGTTCACTTTGGATTTGGATTTCTCACTTGGAATCATCACTTAGACATTTTCAAGCAAGCTTTTCTTTTTCTCCATGAAGAAGAAGAAGAAGATGATAGAAAAAGAATTAATTCAAAAAGAAAATCTAAGTGATTCTTATCATTTTGCAACCATGGTTGAGTGTAGAGAATAAACTAGAGTTAGGTGAATGGTTAGGTTAAGAATAAAACAGAAAGGCTTAGACTTTGTCAAAGGTGCTATGAAGCTTCATGAAGCTTCAAGCCAAAGTGTGAAAAGCCACCACCTTTTGTTTTTGTTTCTTGCCAAAAGTAAATAAATGAAATAAATAAATAAGGTAAAGGAAACTCTAAGCATTAACCAAACATGGTTTAAATCAAACATACACCCAAGTTTGCATGTATCATCAAACATGATACAATCTTGTGCACAAAAATATATCACATATACAATGTGCACAAACAAGTGAGAAAAACATCTTAAGTGAACCAATATTAGTTAATGTAAAGTAATATATCAAATATATAATTATACATTAAATCATTAAATCAACACTTGATTTAACGATCCGGTCACATCGCATATGACCGACTAATATCCAATGTATCGACTTATCGAATCAATCATCGATTCGATAACTAGGTTATATCGCATACAACCAATCGATACATTCATCGTGAGAATAGAATATGGTATCACATACACGCATTATTCTCGGTCCCGCACATATCTCATATGCGCTCCTATTTCGTTTCGCTTGAGCCAGGAAAGCTCTGTGTACGACTCTAAAGACTCGTCAATACGCCGGCAGCAGGTGATGATCATATCAAACACCCACAAGCCGCAAGCGGCCTGCTAAACGTAACGGCCACCCGGGTATTGAGCGATCAAAAGATCGAAGAGCAAGCCCGCTCACACTCCTATGAATCCAACCAGTAACACTTACCGTACAGTCCGGTCTGATCGTCTGATATGTCGCATATCTCGCCTAGGGGTGGTAAACGTCAGACCCCAGTAGCTCGATAAGTCGTGTCGATATGAGGTCTATAACAGTTCGAGAAACTACTGGTAACACTTACCAGTAAATCTCAGCAACCCTGGCCAGGGATTTCCGGTTATAGCCAGTCGAACACAGTGCAACATCAACTCCCTATACCGGGAGAGACGAATCCCCTCCTAACGCTCATTGCCTCCATGTGATTCGGGACTGTACCCAAAAACCACCGTTTTGCACGCCCTCTTGGACGTAGTAAGGTGGAAATCAAAGCATAGTGGGAATCACACAAGACTCTATGACGATCTCGGGTCAACAGACTACTCTGTACCAGTGTCACCAGAGAACTGTCATCTGACGTGAGGTATAATACCATCTGGGAGTTCTCAGCCAGTCCGTCCAGTGTACCCAGTCTCCACTGAGCACCCGTATATCATCTCTGATGTCAAACACCAATGGATATGGGATCATTCATCGCCCATCTATATGGGTCGAGAAGGTATACGGTAGTCTACTCTGGTATATCGATGCCCCGTCTCGATACACTCATGACTAGGCACCTTGAAGGATGTACTTATGGACTACCATGTCCCCACTAGTATGATCCGCATCATAGTCCAGGTAGTCAAGTACACATCCTAAGGGCTTTACCAATATGTAACAGAGAGACAATCAGTGTACACGTTAAGATAAAGAGCAACCAGATAGCATACTATCATGTCGAGCAAGAAAGTCCTCCCTATATATGTCCAAGCATCCACTACAATATACATCCTATGTATAGTAATGGCCTCTAGGGCATACATATAACTAACAATCTCCCACTTGCACTAGGGCCATCTATAGCAGTGGTTGCAGTATCTCATACTCAACCATCCCATAAAAGTCTCTATCTGGGAAAAGGCCTTTGTGAGTGGATCCGTCGTGTTGTCCTCTGAGTCTACTCTCCTAACCTCGATCACCCTGGAGATCAACCATCTCTATGATCAGGTGATACTGCCTTAGAATATGTCTGGATCACTGATGGGACAGGCGTTCCTAGGCATAAGCCACAACTCCATTGTCTCACAATGGGAGGAACGAAGTTCATCTCATGAACTAATATACATCCAGACTGCCTCTTTGGTAGCATCTTTAGTAGCGATGTATCCAGCCTTTATCGTCTAGTATGCCACGGTATCTAGCTTGGAACTCTTCCAACATACCGTCCCTTTACTGAGGGTAAAGACAATGCCTGTGACTGACATTCAGTCGTCTTTATCACCCTGGAACCTTTCCAGTGATTCTCCCCAGGATCGATTGATACTATCTCACTACATCTAGTGAGAATCCTAACATCCATTTAGATCTATCTCATAGATCCAAAATCCAGGATTCAGGAGGAATCGCTTTGATCCTATATGGAGAATCTTTGTGATAAACGGAGATTGACTGAGCGTAGCATAGGAAACTCCTTCCCTATCAAGAGTATGTCATCCACGTACTCGACGAGGATCACCACCATACTCCCTACTACCTTTTTGTATATACAAGGTTCATCTACCATTTTGATGATGTCAAACTCTTTGACTAACACATCAAAACAGACGTTCCAACTCCACGATGCCTGCTTTAATTTTATAAAGCATCTTGTACACGTTTCCGCTACTCCCACTGTTTACGAAGCCCTCTGGCTGTGTACTTACAGACGCTCTCTTCTAAAACATCATTTTAGAAAAGCAGTCATGACACCCAACCGCCAGATATCGTAGTCATGGTATGTAGCCGTGGCAAGTAGGATCTGGATGGACTTAAGCATAGCTGCTTAGAAAAGGTTTCATCATAATCCATACCTGGTCAATGATGCAAACTTTTAACAAGTCTAGCTTTGAAAGTCTCAACTTTTCCATGTACACCAAGTAATCTTCTCAAGATATACTTGCTCCTGATAGGGATTTAACCCTTCAGATAAAGCAACCAAAGTCCATACTTTGTTGGTGTTTAAAGATTCCATCTCAGATCGCTAAGCATCCAGCCATTCTTATAGAGTCCCACTCCTGATGGCCAGCTCGAAAATAGTTGGGTCATCATCTCATGATGCAATCCTCGCTCCCACTGTCATAGAGAAACAGAAGTATCTCTCAGGTGGGTGAGGAAACCTACTAGATCGGCGGAGAGGCTGAGGTTCGTTGGTAACTATTGAATCCTTTGATTCTACCAAATCATCAGCTGCAGTTTACATAGCTGGAACCTTTCCAGTTGTACATAACAGATCTTGCCTCGAGCTTGTCCGGATTATGCTTTTAGACATAGCCCGGACAACCCCAAATCTTAACCAACTTAAGATATGAGCTCTTCCCTTTCCATATCACATATGAAGCGGTAGGCAACTGATTTGATTGGAACCCTATTCAATAGGTATGCAACTTCATAAGTGCATAACTCCCAAAAGGAAATAGGTAACTCAGTAGTACTCATCATAGAGCACACCATATCCAATATGGTGCGATTGCTCCGCCCCGATACACCGTTATGCTGTGGTGTATTCAGAGGAGTAACATTGAGAGAGAATCTCATTCTCCTTTAGAATAATCCATGAATTCCGTGCTCAAGTATTCTCCTCCCTGATCACATCAAAGGACATAATACTTATACTCGTATTGGTTCTCTACTTCTAGCTTATATTCTGTGAATATCTCAAAAGGTCCGGACTTGTGTTTCAGCAGGAACATATGTCTGAATCTTGAGAGATCATCAGAGAATGTAATGAAGTATAAAGAACCAGTCCTGGCATGTGTAGACAGGGGACCTTACATACATCATCATGTATCAGTCCCAAGAGTTTACTAACTCTTTCTCTGTTTCCAATAAACAGAGCTACGGTCATCTAATCTTTATGACATGACTGGCAAGTTTCACAAGTTGTAAATTCAAACTAATTTAAATATACATCTAAATGTAACTTCAGCCAGTCGGGTCGCATTGATATGACCTAGTCTACAATGCCTCAAGAAGGATTCGTTCATTTCTGAACTCTTCCTCTTGTGTGTGTTCTGTATACTAAGAACTGTAGTTTGATTTAGAACGTCAATGCTTTTAGATAACATGCCTGAACCGATCAACATTTGATATAGGAAATGTTCAAAACATTATCCAACAATACAAAATTATATCCTTTCTTTACTAAATAAAGAGATTGATATGATTTTGTATATCAGGTACAGTATCTAATAGCATTTGTTCAGAATTAATGTACTGATAATACAGGGTGACAGTGACCAACAGACTTGGCTGCAACACTTGCCCCGTTTTCTGTCTCATGAAACTTATCACCCGTTCTCAGTTCTTTACCTATCTGTAGCCCATGTAACAAATTACATATTCGGGATCCTGATCCGGTATCTCATATCCAGGACGTAAAGAATACTGAGAAACAGTTCTGTATAATGAACACACCCGAAGATGATGCATCAGCATGCACTCTCTTCGTTTGGGCGGCACGGGAATTCTGGTAATCCCCTATTTCCTGCTCTGTCTTATAACAATTATAAGTTGGAGCAGGACCAACGTTCCCCAGCTCAGTATAACAAGCGGGTTCGGTCAATATATCCGTTTTATTATCTTGATTAAGGCGTGAAATGGTCGCTACCTGGAGAGAGAGAGAAGAAAACACTCAGCGTGCGCCCTTGCAAGAATAGATTGGTTATTATTTTATCTAATCAGGATGGTTCCCACTGTTTTTTATGAAATCTTCCTTCAAACCCTAAAAGGAAAGACTAGCCGGGATTAATTACACGCTACAAGTTCGCTAATCTTTCAGCCAGGCCAGTGTCGGTACTTTGAGAAAGGTCCCCCGTGCTTTCGCACGAACCTAATTAATGTAAACCTCGTTTTCCCAGAGGCGTAACCTTGTTAACACTTTTCTAGACACCTACTTGATCGGCTAATTGTAGTGTGTAAAACTCTCCCAGGAGTAACAATTACTCGCAGTGGGTATCGGGATCCAACTATCTCATAGAAGGTATGCAATCTCATTGCAAATTTCAACACTTGAAATTCCCGATAATTTTGCCCCTAACCTCCTATGACCTTGACAAAGGCCAACAAACCATAGGATGCTAGTCAAGTTCAACCCGTCATTTCTTGATTGAATTAAACCCATCCGCACAGCCCTTGACAAAGGCCAACAAGGTCGCACGACTACCCTAATCCAATCTGCATCATATGCATAAGCAGATAAGCACTAGTCAGCTACCGCACACCACGCCTTGACAAAGGCCAACAAACGCAACACGAATACTAACTACTACTTATGGGCTACGACATGTTTTTCTGAAAACCTATAGCGTAATGAACTTGATATCGTTGTAGAATCAAATGATTTTTGAAATGGAGTGTTTTTTAGGCTTTTCTAGTTTTGCTAAAGGGGTCACTCCCGGTGAAGGGATCGTCGGCCCTTTCCTCGTCGAATGAGGTGCGGGATATATCATATATATCATTGTGCAAAGCAGAAACTATAGAAGCAATCAAATTACAAACTGAGTGTGTAGCATCTGCCAGTTATTGCTAAAGGGGTCACTCCCGGTGAAGGAATCTCGGCCCTTTCCTCATCGAATAAGGTGCAGAATGTTCTATAAGGAACACCGCGATGCAAAGCAAGAACTGTAGCCACCTGTTTTTAAGAAATTTGATTCCACAACATCTTTTAGGTTTCTTTTCTTTCATTAATCACATTAATGAAGTCCCATCATTTAAGTCCACCTAAACATCACAGATAAATATAACGTACGCTTATGCCATCCGCATTCGCCTCGATGTCCCGTCTGCACCGTCAGGTTAGGTAACTAACGCCAGAGCGAGGCAGGGCTAGCGCGGGTGTAAAACATAAGCAACGTCTATATAATATATCATATATACTATATACTATATCTATCTGAACATATCACATGATCACATCACAGATAACGCAGCAGAAAATATCATATGAAATATTGGATATACTAGGACGTCCGTGTTTTATTTTGAGCCTGTATAAAACACGGATTCCACGGTCGCGATGAATAGCCAATCCCACACCCCTAGACCCCTACGAGAGCGGCAAGCAACCCTTCCAATTCTAGGGTTAGGAGACCCGGACTCGACTCCTCGAGTTGGTCTCCCACTGGACCCTAGAACCCGGTTACTTATACTCCCCTCCTTGGGTCTATCCTAGTGCGGAAAAGTAAATAATATACAAATGGTGACATCTTCCGCAACCTAGAAGTGCCCCAATAAAAGAATATTACATACAAGTTTTTTTTACATGAATGAAAATGAAAAAACACTCATCTCACATAAAAAAAACCCGGCTATTCAAACACGACGATCCAATATAACATATCCAGCAACACATAACATCACATGTCATCAACGTAAGTAGGTATGCATACACCGATTGTCGTCGACGTATAGCAACGACAATCGGCAATACCACTACATACTACACTTACGGTCACAGAAAAGAAAGTGTAAAACTACAACAGTTGGAATCCACAAACTCTTTAGACATCGCATGCCTAATCAAATGAATTCCTTAGACATCGCATGCCTAACAATTATAAACCCCGCATTTTAGTCTCATTATCGAAAACTCTTTTCAATATCAAGTCGGGCAATTCAACAAGATTCCCGACATCCTGATCGAACGCTCGTCACAAACTTCAGTAGACAGCCGCACCCCCGATGCCGTCGACGAAGTGCACTGAGGCGGAACACCGCTACCGCGAGCACCCGAACGGATGCTTTCGGCGACGGGGTTCTCCTATAGTCACTTGGTCGAGGTTATGGGGTGTAGCTGTCTATTAAGTTTATCCGGCGAGTATCCGCGTACGCAACGTGATTGCGACGGACTTTTGATCGCATCAAAATTCCGTGGCAACCGATCAAGTGAGACTAAAGTGCTATGTTTATAACATTCATATTAGTTATCTCATAACTACTTGTGAATTCCAAATATTGTATCATATTCGAGATAAATAGAAAATGTTAAACTTTCCGATCGAACAATCAAACACCCAAGTTTTCCCGAAATAGCTCAACACATGAAATAAGTTTAAAAACATTCACTTCATGCCTCAGTACCAACGGTCCAGCCGTAGAAGGGTCAAGCCAACGCCTTACATGTGGCACGCCGTACTGCCCCAAACCCTAAGGTTCAAAGGACAGTTTAAGACGGTCACATAATCGAGTTAAGGTTTGTTGTCTTCTAGAGGGTCTATCGCGTTACTTGCACTACTTAGAACATTCTTAAACTACGGAAAAATCCAACACTTGGAAATTTTCCGGTAGGGGAAAAAGTAGGTATTTATATCCGGTCGAACTTTTTAACAGTTTCTAAAATATCCGGAAAAACATAAACGAAGTTAAATTATCCGATCAAATTAATGAGTCCCCAATAAAACCCTAGAAAACTCAACACTTGAGTGGAATTAAAAAATTCCTATAAAAAATTGCCAAAAAAGGACATAAGAATAAATATATGAAATTTCAGGCACTAAGTCAATAATTTGACCGCGGAACCGCGGCCAAACCCAGTGGTTTTTGGGTACAGTCCCGAATCACATGGAGGCAATGAGCGATAGGAGGGGATTCTTCTCTCCCGGTATAGGGAGTTGATATTGCGCTGTGTTCGATTGGCTATAACCGGAAATTCCTGGCCAGGGTTGCTGAGATTTACTGGTAAGTGTTACCAGTAGTTTCTCGAACTGTTATAGACCTCATATCAACACGACTTATCGAGCTACTGGGGTCTGACGTTTACCACCCCTAGACGAGATATGCGACATATCAGACGATCAGACCGGACTGTATGGTAAGTGTTACTGGTTAGATTCACAGGAGTGTGAGCGGGCTTGCTCGTTGATCTTCTGATCGCTCAATACCCGGGTGGCCGTTACGTTTAGCAGACCGCTTGCGGCTTGTGGGTGTTTGATATGATCATCACCTGCTGCCGGCGTATTGACGAGTCTTTAGAGTCCTACACAGAGGTTTCCTGGCTCAAGCGAAACGAAATAGGAGCGCATATGAGATATGTGCAGGACCAAGAATAATGCGTGTATGTGATACCATATTCTATTCTCGCGATGAATGTATCGATTGGTTGTATGCGATATAACCTAGTTATCGAATCGAGGATTGATTCGATAAGTCGATACATTGGATATTAGTCGGTCATATGCGATGTGACCGGATCGTTAAATCAAGTGTTGATTTAATGATTTAATGTATAATTATATATTTGATATATTACTTTATATTAACTAATATTGGTTCACTTAAGATATTTTTCTCACCTGTTTGTGCACATTGTATATGTGATATATTTTTGTGCACAAGATTGTATCATGTTTGATGATACATGCAAACTTGGGTGTATGTTTGATTTAAACCATGTTTGGTTAATGCTTAGAGTTTCCTTTGCCTTATTTATTTATTTCATTTATTTACTTTTGGCAAGAAACAAAAACAAAAGGTGGTGGCTTTTCACACTTTGGCTTGAAGCTTCATGAAGCTTCATAGCACCTTTGACAAAGTCTAAGCATTTTTGTTTTATTCTTAACCTAACCATTTACCTAACCCTAGTTTATTCTCTACACTCAACCATGGTTGCAAAATGATAAGAATCACTTAGATTTTCTTTTTGAATTAATTCTTTTTCTATCATCTTCTTCTTCTTCTTCATGGAGAAAAAGAAAAGCTTGCTTGAAAATGTCTAAGTGATGATTCCAAGTGAGAAATCCAAATCCAAAGTGAACCCACTTCCTATTTCTTCATCCTCTACTACTTGCCAAGTAGTATAGGGTGTTTTCTTCACAAGTTTCATGACTTGGTGAAGTTGGAGCTTGATCTTGAGTTGTTTCGACGTAGATCATCTTCGGCATCGAAGTCGACGACCTAGCCCGATCATTTCTTCGACGAAACCATCGCTAGAGTCCGGGATCCAATGATCGCAGCGGAGGGACATCATCACGGAGCTAAGGAAGTGGAGGACCGGATCTACAAAGGTTGTAGCCCCTTTCACTTAGCAGTAAAGTTGTTTATTAGCTTGTAGTTTCGCCTATTCTCTAGTTAACGATCTAGTTTAGGGTTTCTCGGCACCGGAAAATTTTGAATTTGGCATGGTTGATACCTTGTGAGACCTCATTAGTGTGCCTAGGAACCCTACAGTGGTATCAGAGCACAATGGGAATCACACAAGACTCTATGACGATCTCGGGTCAACAGACTACTCTGTACCAGTGTCACCAGAGAACTGCCATCTGACGTGAGGTATAATACCATCTGGGAGTTCTCGGCGAGTCCGTCCAGTGTACCCAGTCTCCACTGAGCACCCGTATATCATCTCTGATGTCAAACACCAATGGATATGGGATCATCCATCGCCCATCTATATGGGTCGAGAAGGTATACGCTAGTCTACTCTGGTATATCGATGCCCCGTCTCGATACACCCACGACTAGGGACCTTGAAGGATGTACTTATGGACTACCATGTCCCCACTAGTATGATCCGCATCATAGTCCAGGTAGTCAAGTACACATCTTAAGGGCTTTACCAACATGTAACAGAGAGACAATCAGTGTACACGTTAAGATAAAGAGCAACCAGATAGCATACTATCATGTCGAGCAAGAAAGTCCTCCCTATATATGTCCAAGCATCCACTACAATATACATCCTATGTATAGTAATGGCCTCTAGGGCATACATATAACTAACATTTTGTAGATCCCTCAACGAGCGAGTAGTTTCCTCGCTTGTTAGGGTTAGGAATAGGGAAGGGTTTGAGAGATGGAGATCTCTCACCCCTTTCTTACCCAATCACTTATGAATAATTAGGACTCCATGCATACTTTTATATTCCGCTCCATACGGCACCCTACCTACGAGGTAATGGTGATACCGTAGTATAAAAGACCGGATATGAATGTTTTCCATGGAGGTTAGGGTAAGGATTAAGAAAGGACGGACAAGGATCTAGAGGAAGAAACATAGTTTCTTCCCGATCATCCTAATCCCCTTTATTAATAATTACCATAACTCCTAAAAAGATCTAATTTAGGGTATTAAAAGAGGTGGGAAATTTTATTTTACCAAACTTAACTTAAACCTAATCCTAGCAAGTTTCCTAATCCTGATATGACTCAAATTAGTTTTTGTGATAAAAGATCCAACACCATTTGGAATTAGCTCGTAAGAACATTTAGAAAATTCACAAAATCCCTGTGGACCGACCCGTACTCACCGGCTAGCTACCAAGCGACGCCGTTCTTGATTGCGGTTAATAAATTATTCTTTGACATACAAATCAAATGGCGCTGTTGCTGGGGATGGCGTGTTATTTTCTTATTGCAATTTCGGGTTAATATAAAATTAAAAAATCATAAAAACTGAAACAAAAAATATATAAAAATTTATCATCTTTTATTTTATGAAGGGTATTTTGCGTGTGAATTTTGCAGGATCGAAGAACAAGTTCGGATCTGGAAATATCCAGAGATCAAAAAAGAAAACCGAAGATTTGAAAAATAGGGGGAAATCAAAAAAGAGGAACTGAAAAAAATCTCGGGAACCGAACCATCCAGAAGGCCGCGCTTCCGCCGCGTTGACCCGTTTCTGACCGCGGAATCGCCGCGGAGTGGAGACATCTTCATCTCAAAAATTTTCTCAAGGTTTGAACCAAACATCTCACCGCGGAACCGCCGCCCGAGGGACCCTTTGGCAGCGGAAACGCCGCCGACTTCTGACGTCGGCAAAGGGAATTTTCTCTGTAAGCTCTCTTTCTCTTTCCTCTGCAAATCCCCATATCTCTTCTATAAAATCTCCTGCAGGATTCTTTGCGCTAAAAAAATCTCTCCCCCTTCCAATAATTGATCTTGTGCAGGATTCTTTACGCCGTGCTTAAAAAAGGAAAAAACTTTATTGCAAGTGATTGTTACTGCTTTGCATATTTTTAATCGGACTTTAAGGGGCTTGAGACCAATCCAGATTGGGTGGGGATTTCGTCACCCTTCCCAGGACCTCAGAAATCACATAAGGCATATGCATTGACCATTATTTAATTAAAAAATACTAGACTCAGCCCTAAAGACGTCGCGCTCAATAGGACAGAGGACTAGTTGTAGGCATCGGCCGTTGATCCTAACCTGACTTTGCGGTGTCTAGGCAAGTGTGTCTAAGGTGAGTGGTTACTTAATTAGGGCCACTACTTGTAGTGGAGAGCCTCCCACTCACCTGGCACTTAACTGGCGGCAATTGGCGGTGAAGAGGCGGTTTGAGGTCCTATTTCTAGCCCTTTGGAACAGTTAGGAGCTGTCTAGCTGACCTAGGTGACCCTAGATCTAGGCCTGATTGTGCATTTGTGGTTGATTGAACGTGTGTCTAAGCCTTTTATCGAAAATCTTTTTGCAAAGAGCACCACATAAAAAAAAGGAAAATTTTATAAAAACTTGCAAAAATTTTTCGCTAAGAAATCCGTGCACCCCACATTCTTTTTCTTCTCTTTTCTTACATCATGGGTATCCTACCTCACAAAACTCTTGCCGAACTTTGGTACCCTCAACCAAACTTTGCTTCTTACGCGAATTGTTTTGGTCGAATTACATACGACCCCTCCATGCCCAAAATTTCTTTGAAAGATCGAATAGAAGCGTCTAGGAGAAACAGTTCGACTCCGCAATTCACTTTGTATCAACCTTTTCAACCTTCACCACCTTCTTACGTTGATACTACTTTTTTGAGTCCTGTTGTAACTCCTAAACCCATGTCTATTGCTGAACATATTGAACAATCTCGTAACCGATCTTTCACTCCTTTCAACACTTCCAGTTCTTTTGATCAACAAGTTCATTCATCTTTTTATCCAAATGTTGATCCTACTCCTGTCCAACCATTCAATTCCTACCAGTCCTACCCAACTTTCACACCTTCCCTAGACATTGCTTCTACACAGCCATTTGGGAGTTTCACGTATCCAAGCAACTTTGAATCTTTTACTGAAACCCCTTCACAACCTATGTCTAGTTTGGAACAGTCGTTGGAAGCCTATATGGTAGCGACAAACCAAATGATGAGGAATGTGGATGCGTCCATTGCCACCCTTATGCAACCTAATGAACCGGTAGCTAGTTTCCAACTAGCTCCAAATCTTCTAATGTATGATGAGGCGGTTGGACAGAGTGAGAATTTGAGTGGTGAGAGTGAGCTGTACACACTTCCAAATCAAACCTACCCATACCCAATTGAATCCCACAACTCCGGTTTTCAAACAAGTGTTCCACATGATTCATCAATTGAAAATAAAACGTTAAATGAGTTGTGCGACTTTGTAGTGCTTGATTTGCCAGATTGTGAAGTGCCCCTTTCGAGTGAAACTGTCACCAATCCTTTTGAACTTTACACCTCCAATCGAGAACCTGAATTGATAATTATCCATGCTTTTGATGAGGTGTCTGAGAATATTAATTTTCACTTGATTGAGAAAATTGACGCCGGGAATATTTTGGATGATGAACACGTAGATTTGACTGAGGAGAGATGTGAGGGGAATTGATGCATTAAGGGAGGAGTTTAGGGCGACGGCAAGAGAGCACGACCGTCGACTGACGGAGGTTGAGAGGGGTATTCAAACCCTGTTGGCTAGGGAAGAGCGATCACGTTCACGCTCGAGAGCGCGATGTGGGGCTAGGCAGTGAGGGCACTGCTTTGCTTAAGTTTGGGGGAGATGGTGGTGTATATAGTTATCTTTTGCACTGCATATTTTAATTTTTTGTATATTTTTCTTTTTCTTTTGCATATTTAGATTCTGCATTGCATCCTTATATAAAAATCATAAAAATTAAAAAATAAAAAAATAGAAAAAGAAAAACCCATAAAAATTGAAATTTTCAAAAATTATAAAAATTAATGTATTCAATTTTGGCCGTATTTGACTTAAGTTTGACAAATAGGTTAACTAGCTAGGAACAACTAGATCTTAGACTTAGTAAATTAAAAACACTAAAAATAGCCTTTCTTAAAATTTAACGGTAGAAAGTATATGTCTTTGTAGTTTATTTAGAAATAGGCAAATTTTGAGTTCACTTCTTGGGCTAAGTTAAAACAAAGGAAAAGTATTGATATTTTTATTTAAGTATAAGTTTGAAAAATAATTCCTAAGCTTAATCTAGATTCTGAAAATATATACCCTACAAATTGCACAAACACGAACCTTGAAACTTGGAATAGTAGAAGAGACCTTGAAATGCTCTTGTCTAAAGTCCTTAGTACGAAGAAAATAAGAAAAAATACAAGTGTGAATAAAAAAAATGAACACTGGTTTTTGTAATTACTTAAGGCTGTAAAAATAGAAAAATATTTAGTGAGGGTGCACCTAGTGCCTTAGACCAACTGGTTTGGGAGTCACTGCTAAAGCCTTAGGTGTTATAAAACTAGGAATTACGGTTTAATATGCAAACACATCTTGTAATCGGTTGTTGGTACCTTAAGAAGTATTAACGGTCGCATGAAGGATGTGTGAGCGAAATTCATCTAAAAATTCATAAATTAAGAAATGCTTTGGAAAACGGACAAGGGTATGATTGCTTGATTTGAATTTTCAAGTGTAGGGGTGATTTATATACACACGTAGGGGTATGTGATTGGGGTTTAGATAAAAGATAAGAATGAAGAATAGGACTTATATCTTTAATAAAGATAATAAAAATTCCTAAGTTGAGATAGAACCCTAGAAGGAAAACTTAAGAGATGCCAAAAGCTAAGTAGGTCTGCAGAACATATATAATCTTAAGTTAAATGATAAGGAAGCGTGAAGAATACAGGTGGATAATTTACGAGTCGACGATAATAGAATTTCTTGTTAGAAAACCTAATTGGAGAATAAAAGTTAATGGGCCAAATTGATAGGATTTTGTGGGTAGTATCCGCTGAAAACCCTCAGGAGACAACACTCCTCCAACTAAGGACACCTAGAGGTTTAACGGCTTGTTGCACGAGCTCAGTGCAATCGCGTTTCCCTGCGAAAGTGAGGTTAGGTTTTTGTTGAGAATAAAACTAGGTTTGCTCGAGGACGAGCAAAAGATAAGTTTGGGGGTATTTGTTCATATCATAATATTGCATTATTATATTCCCCATTCTTATGCATTTTATAAATAAACAGGTTCTTTTGACCCATGTCTGCTGCATAGTACAAGTTACAGGTTCTCGGAATGAAAACAGTGAAAAATATAAAAGATGATGCAAAAGTGGGATACGACCAACAAATAGAAGGATCTTGATCAAGCCTACACGAAGATCAGTTCACAAAGTATAAGGCAGCGCAAGGTTCAAGACTTCGTCTCGAAGCAACGGTAAAAGTCCACTACAATTACTCACTGGGAGATCTGGAAGAAACCTAGAAGCCAATCTGAAGAACCAACCAAAGAAATAGGAAGACAAAGACACCCAGAAGCATAGCAGAAAAGTTGAAGACAAAAGCTCATATTTTGGCCGCGGCACCGCGGCCAAACCTGGCCTGCGGCCGCGGTTCCGCGGCCGTGCGGAGCCCGTAGGGGCGAAAAAATTTACCAAGTCTTGTGGCGGCGCTGACTAGTCTTCCTAGGGGTATTTTTGTAAAAGCACACATGCGGCGATTGTAAACCTAGGGTTTTCTATGTCCTATAAATAGAGACCCAAATTCTTGTATTAGGGCATGCCTCTTTTCATCAATAAAATTCAGATTTCTCTTGAAGTTTTGGAGAGCATCATTTGTAAGTAGTTTTTATTTTTTGCCTTAGTTCTTAGTTTTAATTTCTGCCTTAGGTTAAATTTATTCTCTGCCTTAGTTTAATCTAGAATAGAATTTTTATTAATCTGCAATAGATCATTAATCTCTTAACCCTAAAACAAAATAAAAATCATGTCTTTTGTAGATCCCTCAATGAGCGAATAGTTTCCTCGCTTGTTAGAGTTAGGAATAGGGAAGGGTTTGAGAGATGAAAATCTCTCACCCCTTTCTTGCCCAATCACCTATGAATAATTAGGACTCCATGCATACTTTCATATTCCGCTCCCTACGACACCCTACCTACGAGGTAACGGTGATACCGTAGTATAAAAGACCGGATATGAATGTTTTCCATGGAGGTTAGGGTAAGGATTAAGAAAGGACGGACAAGGATCTAGAGGAAGAAACATAGTTTATTCCCGATCATCATAATCCCCTTTATTAATAATTACCATAACTCCTGAAAAGATCTAATTTAGGGCATTGAAAGAGGTGGGAAATTTTATTTTACCAAACTTAACCTAAACCTAATCCTAGCAAGTTTCCTAATCCTAGTATAACTCAAATTAGTTTTTGTGATAAAAGATCCAACACCCTTTGGAATTAGCTCGTAAGAACATTTAGGAAATTAACACCATCCCTGTGGACCGACCCGTGTTCACCGGCTAGCTACCAAGCGACGTCGTTCTTGATTGTGGTAACATATATTTTTGATCATAAAATCCATACAAATCACCCATTTGGCAAGCCTTCCTGTTAGTATGGCCCTTGACATCAGATATTTGAGAGGATCCACCTTTGATATGAGATGAACCTCATGTGCCAAGGCGTAGTGCCTGAGCTTCGTTATCGCGAAGATCAGTGCCAGGCAATACTTTTCAATAGGGGAATAGTAGTTTTCTGCCCCTAGAAGAACTCGACTTAAATAGTAGAGAGCTCTCTCCTTTCCCTGGTCATTCTCATGTGCCCATAGTGCACCTAAAGAACCTTCGAGGGCTGTTGTATATAGGATGAGGGGTTTTCCCTTGGCCGGAGCGGTCAGTACCGGCGAGTTCTGCAGATATTGCTTGATTTCGTCCAGTGCACTTTGGCATTTACGATCCCAAACGAATGGGATCCCCTTCTTCATTAGATGGCTGTAGGGACGGCATTTGCCAGAGAGGTTAGCTATGAACCGCCGGATATACGTGAGTTTTCCTTGTAGAGACCGCGGTTGTTTGAGATTTCTTGGCGCGGGTATTTCCATAATCGCCTTGATCTTTGATGGGTCTATTTCAATGCCTCGGTGTCGTACGATGAATCCTAGGAATTTTCCTGAGGAGACTCCAAACGCGCATTTCTGAGGGTTCATCTTCAGGTTATATTTCCGAAGATGCTGGAACACTATCTTCAAATACTCCCGGTGCTCCTCATACGATTTTCTTTTTACCACGAGATCTTCAATATAACATTAGACAATCTCGTGTATGAGGTCATCAAAGATCTTCATCATGGCCCTCTGGTAGGTGGCGCCTGCATTCTTCAAATCGAAAGGCATCACTTTATAGATGAATATACCTAGCGGAGCCCGGAAGGCTGTATGCTTTCGGTCTTCGGGATGCATCTTTATTTGATTATACCCTGAAGATCCATCCATGAGGGAAAAGACCTCATGAGTGGAAGTGTTATCTATCATCATCTCGGTAATCGGTACAGAGAAGTCATCCTTCGGGCAAGCTTTGTTGAGGTCCCGGAAGTCCACGCAAATGAGTACTGTCCCATTTTTCTTCATCACCGGGACAATGTTGGTGATCCAGTCAGGATATTGAACTTCTTAGATGAAGCCGGAGTCGATTAGTTTCTTGACTTCGTCATTGATGCTCATTTCAAGTTCGAGCCGCATTCTTCTTGGTGCCTGTTTGACTGGCTTGATGTCTGGTGATATTGCCAATTTATGCACCACTATTTCTGGATCTAATCCCGGCATCTCGGAGTAATTCTATGAGAAGCAGTCTTTATACTGCATAAGCACTTCTTTTAGTGTAGCCACCTGCTCCTTAAACAGCAGCTCACTGACGAACGTTGGCCTTGGATCATTTGTTGTCCCCAAGTCAATTTTTTTCAGGTTGTCCGCCGTGGTATGTATCCCATCTTCCAGCTCTTTTGGTGCCGCTGGAAATTCTGAGATCACCTCATCTTCATCTTCATTTGCGAAGCAATGGGAGAGGTCATTCATATTCCCATGCTCTCCCTCCTTTGAGAAAGTTATCACGTGGCAGGTACGAGTCCGTTTCCAAGACCGATGTTGATCTGGTTCTATTCTCGCTCTATAGATTGCTTTTGGCTCATACTTTTGTGGTGGGGTTACCCTCCAATTGTCGGATAGAGCGAACCTGCCTTTCTGATACTGGTCTTCAACCTAGTTTTTGAAGGTGAAGCAGTCTTCAACCCACCCTGTCTCGATGGTAGAAGCAATAAGCCGGATGATAGACCTCGTTTATTTGCTCAGGGTGCCGAGACTCCATGAGTGTCATCATTTGATGCTTCATGGCTAGGTCGAAGATTTTCCTTGTCTTGTCCTGATGAAAAGAGTATTCCCGAACCATCTTCTTCATCAGCGGTCAATTCCAGCAGACCTTTTCTCGATCGCACGGCTTCTTGAATCCACTTCGCTGTTTTTTAGCGTCCTTCCCGTTCTTCACCTTGCTGTTGTTTTTATGTCGGGATTTTTTCTCGCCACGAGAGCGCACAGTGGGTTGACGGTGAAAGGAATCATCATCCTCCGTAGCCTGCTGAATGAGACGTTGTTTTCGGGCTTTCTTTCTGCCCAGTGAGTGCGGCCATCTTTGCCAGCATCTCCTGGAGCTTTTGCTGCTGCTCCTGAGCTTTCGTCACAGACCGTGTGAGTGATCGATGACCCATGGAAGTACGGCTTTCCTCTTTCCTGGAAGCCACGTACACCGTGTATACTATCATGCCCCCAGACTTTGGGCATTTGGGTTCATTGCCTTTAACATTTGTTACAGGCATGGGGATTTTCTCCGGCCTTCTCCTCTTGTGGGAGGTCGAAGTTGAGGGGGCCGTTGCAGCAGGCACCCATGCTGACGATACCTTCCATGGTACAACGGAGGGGCGGTCTTCGTCTTGCCGAGCACTCGTTTTCATCAGCCAGCGAGAGTAGTCTTTGTCAATTACAGAGTCTTGGAATTTCCGCCAGACCCTGTGGATTTTGGAGGACAGCCACTGAGGGGGCCGCTCTGTCTTTGCCTGCGTTACATTTTCAAAAAGCGGAGGAGACTTCTTTAGTACAGCGGTCGGAGAGTTCTTGCGCACCCTCCTGAGCAGCTTGATGTTGTTCCCAGTTGGAACAGCAGCGTCAATTTCCACCATTGGAGCTGGAGGGGTAAGTCCAGAGGGGGAACTGCCCCTACCTTTCCTTACTCGGCGCCAGTGGCAACATCGAGCATGTCTTGCAGATGGGATCACCTCAGTTTTAGAAGCGACCTTGTTATGCCCCTTGCTTTGATGAGAGGCTGCTGTTGGTGCCAGCCTGTCGAAGACTGATGTCCGTTGAGAGAGAACGTCTAACCTGTCGAAGAATAACTTTCGGGTAGAGGAAGCACTTTTAACGACCTCACCCGCAGTAGGAGTTGGGAGGACTATCCTTTTCGGGATAGCCTTCTCAGGTATCGCGAGCCTCTTTACGAGCCCACTTGAGCTTAGGTTCAGCCTGTCGAAGACTGAGGCTGGCAGAATTGGATGACCCGTTGAGAGGGGTCGTGGTAGTTACAAGTCGATCGAAGACTGACTTCTTTGGAGCTTCCTATAGTGGCACTAGGGCACTGAAGCTTGCTGGTGGGATCATGGTCCCAAAGAACTGTCCAGTGGTGGCTTGGGTCACCTGCTGCATCGGCATTGCGAAGATAGAGGCCGCTTGGGGCCCATAAGCCACTCCTCCATTTGGGGTGGAGCGAGAGTTGCTGTTGCAGGTACAGTTGGAAGCCATTGATGTTATCTTTCTGCACAAGAGAAAGACACCAAATCTTAGTACCTTGAATCCAGGGGCAACCATATTAAACCGCGATTTGTTCGTGAACATGACACACGAAGTGTGAAGTGGAAAAAGGAAAAGGTCCCACCGGGCGTGCCAGAATCTGTTCACCGCCAAAACGGGAAAGACAAACGTCTTTCCTGAATTTGGGGTAGATGCTATTTGAATTTATCCGTCCACCTCTCCGAAAATGCCAAGTTGATTTATGGCACCGTGTATCAGAGGTTTGGATTGATGCGGCCGTTGTAGCAGACTTCGTCAAATCCCCCCTTGTTTAGGAGGGGTTTTTGATTGTGGGAACGCTCTTCCCTGTAGGCGCAAGCCCCTGCAGTTAATTACTTTATCACGTAGCGATAACCAATTTCTCCTGCTCCAGAATGTCACTTCGTGTCGTGTGTGTTTGTTTTATTTTTTGTTGTCCGTGGATTGTATACGGAGACTGATTTATGTTGTCGCCCGTATGGCATGGATTAGTCTAAATCCGTATATTCTTAGATTCGGGTTTAGTTTGATTTAAGGATCGTTAATCTTGTTCGAGATTAAGATCATCTTAAATGTTTGTTAAGAATACATTAGTCCGATCTTGGACTAAGATCTACTTAACGGGGGTTTAGGTTCGTTTTTGATCCAATAAAAGGACATTTGGACTCTATCGTTTTAGTTTAGGGATGTTACGATCCGTAGATCACCATTTTTGGGATGAAGGTTTAGTTTAAGGACGTTACGGTCCATGGCTTAGTTTAAGGATGTTGCGGTCCATAGTTTAGTTTAAGGACGTTGCGGTCCATAGCTAGTTTTAAAGACGTCGCGGTCCATTGGGATGTGCCCGTCAATTTGTGAGTGCACCAAAGAGCTGTTGCTTTTCGGGACCCTCCACCTCTCTAAAGACGTTGAAGAATTACAACAACATGTATCAGAGGTATGGAGAGATGTACCCATGAACCGAATTCCAGATTGCAGGGAGAGATCATGGTGGAAAGAACATCATTTTAGATACAACCGTTAGGAGATCATTAGTCATTTTTGGAACTGAGATCAATTTAGGAAGACCCGAGCATAGGGGGCTCGGTTGATTGGTGGTCAAAAGGGCTTTGGTCTCAGGAGACTTGGCTAATTTGGGCTAAGGTTGGCCCCTCATAGTGTTAAACACCGATATCTGCTCGATGCTCACGTGCTCCCACGTGAGGCTCTAAAGCGGTGTTAAACACTAAAATTTGGAGCGCTCACGTGTGGCACGTGAAGCGCCTGAGAATTGGGCACTGATTCTTTGGGTTTATTCCCCTTTTCTTTTATAAGTGGTAAGCACTATGGGGGGTCACGTGGGATCACGTTAGGCGCCCCAAAATAGGAACTGTCTTTGATTTATTCCCCTTTTCCTTTTATAAATGCTAAGCACTATTAGGGGGTCACGTGGGATCACGTGAGGCGCCCCAAAATGGGAATTTTCTTTGATTTATTCCCTTTTTCTTTTGTAAGTGCTAAGCACTATGGGGGGTCATGTGAGATCACGTGACTTAATCTCAGTCGTTCCTTTTTGTTTCTCAGAGGTGCTCACGTGTGAACACATGATCTGTTGTTATAGCGTTGTACGCTAATCGTTTCTTTTATGTGCATGGAGATCTTGATCTGAGTTTTGAGAATTTTAGGTCCCTTATTTTTATAAGAATTAAATTCTTATGCATGATTAAACCCTAGTTTTATCAGAGGAATTAAATTCCTATATCTTTTGGAAGAATTAAATTCTTCAAACTTAGTTTTTTCCCTTAAGTTTTAAGTCTGCATGACAGAATCTCCCCGATGAGAATTAAATTCTCAACTTGTAGGGAGATCAGCTTCTGCAGACCTCAACCAGAGGAAGAACTAAGTTCTTTTTTTTTATAAAAGGGTTAAACTCTTGGAGTGGTGAAGAAGAGATAAATAATCTCTAGGTCTTTCTTTTTACTTAGGGTTTTTTTTCTAAAAGAGAGAGATCTTCTTCTTCTTCTTTTTGTTTTCTCAAATCTTATGGGGGGTCTCCTCCGTCCGAGACTTGAAGTCTTGGGTGCTTTATATAGTAGAAGCAAGTTTGTTGATTTAGTTAAAGAAATCTCTGATTGAGAGATCTTAATTGATTTGGGGATTTTATCCACCATTGGATCTTTGATCCAAAGACTTCTGTTTTACAAAAGATATTTTTCTTGTTTTTAACAAGATTAGGGAAATATTTCCCCAGACAGAATTTTTCTGTAAATAGGTGATTTTTTTTAATCACCATTGGATTTTTTAATTCAACGGTGCTCTGTTTTACAGAGAGTGATCTTTCTTGTTTAGAAAAATTCAAGCAAATATTTTCCAAATAGGGTTTTGATCTCTTTATTTAGAATTTAATTCTATCGGTTCAGAAGGTATTTAAGACCCCCTCACGTGTAGCACGTGACCCCATAGAGTTAAACTCATTTGCTTATGTGCAACAGCCCAAAAAGGGCATCATGTGCTGACACGTAAGCTTCTCTGGCCTGTTATTTGTTTTAAAAAACGCCCATATACTTCGTTTATAGATGCTCGCGTGCATACACCTGAGGCTCAATTTCATCCTTTAATTGTTAAGCACAATACCTACAATCTTTTGTTAGTTGTATGTATGCCCTAGAGGCCAGTATTGTACAGATTATGTATATTATATTGGATGCTTGGACATATATAGAGATGAATTTCTTGCTCGACATGATAGTATGCTATCTGGTTGCTCTTTATCTTAACATGTACACTAGTCTCCTTATACTGTCTTATAGTTACATGTTGGTAAAGCCCTTAGGATTTGTACTTGACTGCCTGGACTATGATGCAGATCATACTAGTGGGGACATGGTAGTCCATAAGTACATCCTTCAAGGTCCCTAGTCGTGGGTATATCGAGACGGGGCATTGATATACCAGAGTAGACTAGCGTATACGCATCTCGACCCATGTGATGGGCGATGGATGATCCCATATCCATTGGTGTTTGACATCAGAGATGGTATACGGGTGCTCAGTGGAGACTGGGTACACTGGACGGACTCACCGAGAACTCCCAGATGGTATTATACCTCACGTCAGATGGCAGTTCTCAGGTGACACTTGTACAGGTTAGTCTGTAGACCCGAGATCGTCATAGAGTCTTGTGTGGTTCCCACTGTGCTTTGATCTCCACCTTACCACGTCCATGAGGGTGTGCAAAACGGTGGTCTTTGGGTACAGTCCCGAGTCACATGAAGGCAATGAGCGATAGGAGGGGTTTCGTCTCTCCCGGTATTAGGAGTTGATGTTGCGCAGTGCTCGATTGGCCGTAACAGGGAAGTCCCTGGCCAGGGCTGATCAGAGATTTGCTGGTAAGTGTTACCAGTAGTTTCTCGACCCGTTACGAGGCTCACATCGGCATGACTTATCGGGTTATTGGGGTCTGACGTATACCACCCCTAGACTTGATATGCGACGTATCAGACAAAGAGACCGGACTGTATGGTAAGTGTTACTGGTCGGATTCGCAGGAGTGTGAGCGGGCTAGCTCGTCGATCTTCTGATCGCTCAATACCCGGGTGGCCGTTACGTTTAGCAGACCGCTTGCGGCTTGTGGGTGCTTGATATGATCATCATCTGCTACCGGCGTATTGACGAGTCTTTAGAGTCCTACACAGAGGTTTCCTGGCTCAAGCGAAACGAAATAGGAGAGTATATGAGATATGTGCGGGACCGAGAATAATGCGTGTATGTGATACCGCATTTCATTCTCGCGATATATGTTTCGATTGGTTATATTCGATATGACCTAGTTATCGAATCATTGATTCGATAAATCGATACATTACATACTAGTCGGTTGTATGCGATATAACCGGATCATTGAATCAAGTGTTGATTTAATGATTTAATGTATAATTATATATTTGATATATTACTTTGCATTAACTAGTATTGGTTCACTTTAAACGGATTTTTCTCACTTGGATTGCACATTGTATATGTGATATGCTTTTGTGCACCTTTTTGTATCATGTTTGATGATACTTGATCATTTAGTTAAGTGTATAAAATTAATCCATGGTTAATTTGATAATTAGGGTTTTGCATATTCATTTATTTATTTATTTGTTTATTTATTTATTTGAAATGAATTAAGATAAGAATGGTGGCTTTATTTGTTTTATATTGAAGCTTCATGAAGCTTTGACTTTGCTAACCATCCTTATCTTCATGCTTAACCCTAACCCATCCAAGTGACCATGGTTAATTCTCTACACTTAACCCTAGTTCAAGTTATGATAAGTATTTGATTTAAATTTATTTTTAACACAAGACTTATGATATTCTTTTCTTGAGCTCATCTTCTTCTTCTTCTTCAAGCTTGCTACAACAATGGCAACTTGAGATCTAGTGAGATAAATCCAATTCCAAAGTGAACCCACCTCCTATTTCTTCACCCTCTACCTCTTGCCAAGTTGTTTTGTGTGTTTACTTCACAAGTTTCACAAGTTTGTGAAGTCGGAGCTTGAGTTTGTGCAACCTCGACGTAGATCGTCTTTGACACAAAGCCGACGACCTATTCCGCTTGCTTTCCCGATGAAGCCGATGATCGAGTCAAGGATTCATGATGGACAGCGAGGGCATGACCACGTGGAGCTAAGGAAGCGGAAATCCGGATCTACAAAGGTTGTAGTTTGCGACTTTTAGTTAATTTGTTAACTAGATTTATATTTCGCCTAGAATTCTAGCGACGATCCGTAGTCTAGGGTTTCTCGGCACCATTTTTTTGAAATTGGCATGTTCGATGCCTTGTGAGACCTTACTAGGGTGCCTAGGAACCTTTCACTGGTATCAGAGCCTAGCTAGAGCCTTAGGCGAAGTCTAGACGCGATTTGAAGTCCGGACGAACCCGAAACCCATATACCCATGAGCTCTCTGGAAATTTTCTAAAATCTGGGATTTTTTAATATTAAAAATGTCTAAAAAATTCAGTAAAGAATTATAAGAATTACGATCTAAAAATTTTCACATGAACAGTTCATTCTGGCGCGGAAACCCGCGCTTCCGCGCTCCAAAGATGACGTCAGCCCTATATAATTGCACAGTAATTCCTGATAAATTCTACTGAGTTTTCTGGGTATTTTTAAATTGACTCTAAGATTGAGTGCTCTGGGGTTATATTGGGAATCGACGATTCGATCGGAATATCAAACTTTGTCTAAGTGTTTTTCCAGATAATTGTAGAATATGTTAAAAGGTTTGACCGGATACAAATACCCAAGTTTTCCCCTGCCGGATAAATTCCAAGTGTTGGATTTTTCTGTGGTTAAAAGACGTTCGAAGTAGTGCAAGTAACGCGATGGTCCCTCTAGAAGACAACAAACCTTAACTCGATTATGTGACCGTCTTGAACTGCCCTTTGAACCTTCGGGTTTGGGGCAGTACGGCGTGCCACATGTGAGGCGTTGGCTTGACCCTTCTACGGCTGGACCGTTGGTACTGAGGCATGAAGTGAATGTCTTTGAACCTATTTCATGTGTTGATCGGTGTCGGGAAAACTTGGGTGTTCGAATGTTCGATCGGAAAGTTTGATATATTCTATTTATCCGGAAATGGATACAATAATTGGAATTCACAAATAGTTATGAGATAACTGGTAAATTGTTATAAATCTAGCGGTTTAGTTTCACAAGATATCGAAAAGAGTTTTCGATGATAGGACTAAAATGCGGGATTTATATCTGTTAGGCATGCGATGTCTAAAAAGGTTGCGGATTCCAATTGTTGTAGTTTTACACTTTCTTTTCTGAGACCGTAAGTGTAGTATGTTCATATCGCCGGTTTCGTTGCTATACGTCAACGACAATTGGGGTATGCATACTTACTTACGTTGATGACATGTGATGTTATGTGTTTCTGGATATGTTATATTGGATCGTCGTATTCGAATAGCCGGGGGTTTTTATGTGAGATGAGTGTTTTTCATTTTCATTCATGTAAAAACTTGTATGTAATATTCTTTTATTTGGGGCGCTTCCAGGTAGCGGAAGTTGTCACCCGTTGTATATTATTTACTTTTCCGCATTAGGATAGACCCAAGGAGGGGAGCACAAGTAACCGGGTTCTGGGGTCCAGTAGGAGACCAACTCGAGGAGTCGAGTCCGGGTCTCCTAACCCTAGAATTGGCAGGGTTGCTTGCCGCTCTCGTAGGGGTCTAGGGGTGTGGGATTGGCTATTCATCACGACCGTGGAATCCGTGTTTTATACTGGCTCGTATTGAAAACACGGACGTCCTAGTATATCCAATATTTCATATGTTTATTCTGCTGCGATATCTGTGTTGTGATTCTGTGATGGATATAGTATATACTATATATGATATATTATATAGACGTTACTTATGTTTTACAACCGCGCTAGCCCTGCCCTGCTCTGTCGTTAGTTACCTAACCTAACGGTGCACGAGGGGACATCGAGGCGAATGCGGATGGCATAAGTGTACGTTATATCTATCTGTGATGTTTAGGTATTTAAATGATGGGACTTCATTAATGTGATTAATGAAAGGAAAGAAACCTAAGATGTTGTAGAATCAGATTTTAAATAAAACAGGTAGCTACAGTTCTTGCTTTGCATAGCGGTATATATGATATACCCCGCACCTCATTCGACGAGGAAAGGACCGAGATCCCTTCACCGGGAGTGACTCCTTTAGCAATAACTGGCAGATGCTACACACTCGGTTTGCTTTTGACTGCTTTTGCGTTTTTGCTTTGCACAGCGATATATATGATATATCCCGCACCTCATTCGACGAGGAAAGGACCGAGATCCCTTCACCGGGAGTGACTCCTTTAGCAAAACTAGAAAAGCCTCAAAATTACTCCATTTCAAAACTATATTTGATTCTACAACGATATCAAGTTCATTACGCTCATGGTTTTTATGAAAAACCTGCGTAGCCCTCCGTCATTTCAGATAAATTACATATAGTATTCGTGCTACATTTGTTGGCTTTCGTCAAGGTGTAGTGTGCGGTAGCTATGTGCTGTTTATCTGCTGCATATGATGCGACTGGATTAGGGTAGTCGTACGGCTTTGTTGGCTTTCGTCAAGGGTCGTGCGGGTGGGTTTAATTCAGTCAAGAAATGTACGGGTTGAACTTGACTAGCGGGCTGTGGTTTGTTGGCTTTCGTCAAGGTCATAGCACGCTAGGGGCAAAAGCATTATCGGGAATTTCAAGTGTTGAAATTTGCAATGAGACTGCATACCTTCTATGAGATAGTTGGATCCCGATACCCACTGCGAGTAAGAGTTACTCCTGGGAGAGTTTTACACATTGCAATTAGCTGATCAAGTAGGTGTCTAGAAAGGTGTTAACGAGGTTACGCCTCTGGGAAAACGAGGTTTACAGTAATTAGGTTCGTGCGAAAGCACGGGGGACCTCCCTCAAAGTACCGACACTGGCCTGGCTGAAAGATTGGCGAACTTGTAGTGTGTAATTAATCCCGGCTAGTCTTTCCTTTTAGGGTTTGAAGGAAGATTTGATAAAAAGCAGTGGGAGCCATCCTGATTAGATAAGATAATAACCAATCTGATCTTGCACGAGCTTACGCTAAAGTGTTTTCTTCTCTCTCTCTCCAGGTAGCGACCATTTCATGCCTTAATAAAGATAATAATATGGATGTATTGACCGAACCCGCATGTTATACTGTGCTGGGGAACGTTGGTTCCGTTCTTTCCTGTAAGAGTTATAGGAATGAACAGGATATAGGGGAATGCCAGGATTCCCATGCCACCCGAATGAAGAAAGTACATGATGATGCATTTTCTTCGGGTGTGTTCGTTACTGAGAACTGTTTCTCCATTTGCTCTACGTCCTGGGTATTGGATACCGGGTCAGGATCCCATATATGTAATCAGTTACATGGGCTTAGGAAAGGTAGAGAACTTGGAGAAGGTGATAAAGACATAAGAGTTGGAAATGGTGCAATTGTTGCAGCTAAGACTGTCGGAGAATATCACCTTGTATTACCAACTGGTAATACATTGGTTCTGAACGAATGCTATTACATGCCGAACCTGATATGCAACATTATATCAGTTTCTTTATTAAGTAAAGAGTGATATAATTTTGTATTACAGGACAATGTTATGAACATTTTCCATAACCAAAAGTTGGTTGGATCAGGCACGTTATGCAATGGCATTTATGTTCTAAATCAATCAACAGTTCTGAGCATAACAAACACACACAAGAGGAAGAGTTCTGAACTCAACGAATCCTACTTGTGGCATTGTAGACTGGGTCACATCAATGTGACACGACTGGCTAAGTTGCATAAGGATGGATATTTGAAACCTTTCGAATTTTCATCTTATGACACTTGCCAGTCATGTCTCAAAGGCAAGATGACCAAAACTCCGTTTACGGGACACGGAGAAAGAGTTACCGAACTCTTGGGACTGATACATAGTGATGTATGTGGTCCTATGTCTACACATGCCAGGGATGGTTCTTCGTACTTCATTACATTCACTGACGATCTCTCAAGATACGGACATGTGTACTTGATAAGACACAAGTCTGAAGCTTTTGAGAAATTTAGAGAATATAAACAAGAAGTCGAAAACCAAACCGGAAAGAGTATTAAAATCCTTCGATCTGATCGAGGAGGTGAATACTTGAGCAATGAATTCCTGGACTTCCTAAAAGAGAATGGGATTCTCTCTCAGCTGACTCCTCCATATACACCACAGCACAACGGTGTATCAGAACGGAGGAACCGCACCCTATTAGATATGGTGCGCTCTATGATGAGCACAGCTGAGTTACTTATTTCCTTCTGGGGGTATGCGCTTGAGATAGCCATACATCTACTGAATATGGTCCCCACCAAATCAGTGCCTACCACTCCATATGAGATATGGAAAGGGAAGAGACCATGTCTTAACTATGTTAAGATATGAGGTTGTCCAGCCTATGTCAAACGACAAAATCCGGACAAACTCGAGGCACGGTCTGTTCTATGCAAATTTGTAGGATATCCTAAGAATTCTCAAGGGTATATCTTCTACCACCCTGAGGAACAAAGAGTGTTTGTTTCTCGGCATGCCACCTTTTTAGAAAAGGAATTTCTTGAAAAAGAGATTAGTGGTCATGAGGTAGAACTGGAAGAGGTTCCAGCTGCAGAAGCTACAACAGAAGATCTGGTGGAACCAGAGGATTCCGTAGTTCCCGATGAACCCCAGCCACTCCGCCGATCTAGTAGGGTTCCTCGCCAACCTGAGAGATACTACGGTTTTCTCGTGGACGGTGGGAGCGAGGATTGCATCATGGAGGATGATGACCCAACTAGCTTCGAGCAGGCCATCACGAGTAGGGACTCAGTGAAATGGCTGGATGCTATGCGGTCCGAGATGGGTTCCATGTACACCAACAAAGTATGGACTTTGGAAGTTGCTCCTGAAGGGGTAAAACCCATTGGGAGCAAGTGGATCTTTAAGAAGAAACTTGGTGTAGATGGGAAAGTGGAGACTTTCAAAGCTAGACTTGTAGCAAAGGGTTTTCGTCAAAGACCAGGTGTGGACTATGACGAGACTTTTTCTCCAGTTGCTATGCTTAAATCCATCCGAATCATGCTTGCCATTGCTGCCTTTCATGACTACGAAATCTGGCAAATGGATGTTAAGACCGCCTTTCTAAATGGTGATTTAGAAGAGTGCGTGTACATGACTCAGCCAGAGGGCTTCGTAGACAGTGGGAGCAGCGGGAAGGTGTGCAAGCTGCTTAAATCCATTTATGGATTAAAGCAAGCATCGCGGAGTTGGAACATCTGCTTTGACGTCGTTATCAAAGAGTTTGATTTCGTCAAAAACCCAGATGAACCTTGTATCTACAAGAAGGTGGCAGAGAGTAAGGTTGTCTTCCTCGTATTGTACGTAGACGACATACTCTTGATAGGAAATGATATTCCTATGCTGCAATCGGTCAAGCTCTTCTTATCACAAAGATTCTCAATGAAAGATCTTGGTGATGCCTCCTGCATATTGGGAATTAGGATCTATAGAGATAGATCCAAAAGGATTTTGGGATTGTCCCAATCCAGGTACATTGACACCATACTAAAGAGGTTTAGTATGGAAGAGTCCAAGCGTGGGAACTTACCCACGATCTCTGGAGTCACTCTTTCCAAAGAGATGTCTCCCAAGACTGATTTGGAGAGAGCTCGCATGCAAGGGATACCCTATGCTTCGGCAGTAGGCTCTATCATGTATGCGATGCTATGTACCAGACCCGATGTAGCATACTCACTAAGTGTAGTGAGCAGGTATCAAGCTGATCCTGGAGAGAGTCACTGGACAGCTGTGAAGAGCATTCTCAAGTACTTGCGAAGGACTAGAGATATGTTCTTGGTGTATGGTAACGGTGAACTCCAAGTGGAGTCCTTTACCGATTCGAGCTTCCAGAGTGATAAGGACGACTCTAAGTCGCAGTCGGGCTTTGTCTTTACCCTTTACGGAGGGGCGGTTAGCTGGAAGAGTTCCAAGCAGGAAACCGTGGCAGACTCGACGATGGAGGCTGAATACATCGCTGCCAACGATGCTGCTAAAGAGGCTGTCTGGATCAAGAAGTTCATTACTGAACTTGGAGTGGTTCCATCCATTGAGCGTCCAATACCTTTGTATTGCGATAACAATGGAGCGGTGGCTTTGGCCAAGGAACCCAGGTCCCATCAGCGGTCCAGGCATATTCTGAGGCGGTATCACCTGATCCGGGAGATAGTTGATCGCCGGGAGATCGAGGTCAGGAGAGTTGACACGAAGAACAACACGGCGGATCCACTCACGAAGGCCATTCCCCAGATACAGTTTGAGAGACTCTTCGGGATGCTCGGTATGAGATACTACAGCAGCTGGCCCTAGTGCAAGTGGGAGATTGTTAGTTGTATGTATGCCCTAGAGGCCAGTATTGTACAGATTATGTATATTATATTGGATGGTTGGACATATATAGAGATGACTTTCTTGCTCGATATGATAGTATGCTATCTGGTTGCTCTTTATCTTAACATGTACACTAGTCTCCTTATACTGCCTTATAGTTACATGTTGGTAAAGCCCTTAGGATTTGTACTTGACTACCTGGACTATGATGCAGATCATACTAGTGGGGACATGGTAGTCCATAAGTACATCCTTCAAGGTCCCTAGTCATGGGTGTATCGAGACGGGGCATTGATATACCAGAATAGACTAGCGTATACGCATCTCGACCCATGTGATGGGCGATGGATGATCCCATATCCATTGGTGTTTGACATCAGAGATGGTATACGGGTGCTCAGTGGAGACTGGGTACACTGGACGGACTCGCCGAGAACTCCCAGATGGTATTATACCTCACGTCAGATGGCAGTTCTCAGGTGACACTTGTACAGGTTAGTGTGTAGACCCGAGATCGTCATAGAGTCTTATGTGGTTCCCACTGTGCTTTGATCTCCACCTTACCATGTCCATGAGGGCGTGCAAAACGGTGGTCTTTGGGTACAGTCCCGAGTCACATGGAGGCAATGAGCGATAGGAGGGGTTTCGTCTCTCCCGGTATTGGGAGTTGATGTTGCGCAGTGCTCGATTGGCCGTAACAGGGAAGTCCCTGGCCAGGGCTGATCAGAGATTTGCTGGTAAGTGTTACCAGTAGTTTCTCGACCCGTTACGAGCCTCACATCGGCACGACTTATCGGGTTATTGGGGTCTGACGTATACCACCCCTAGACTTGATATGCGACGTATCAGACGAAGAGACCGGACTGTATGGTAAGTGTTACTGGTCGGATTCGCAGGAGTGTGAGCGGGCTAGCTCATCGATCTTCTAATCGCTCAATACCCGGGTGGCCGTTACGTTTAGCAGACCGCTTGCGGCTTGTGGGTGCTTGATATGATCATCATCTGCTACCGGCGTATTGACGAGTCTTTAGAGTCCTACACAGAGGTTTCCTGGCTCAAGCGAAACGAAATAGGAGAGCATATGAGATATGTGCGGGACCGAGAATAATGCGTGTATGTGATACCGCATTTCATTCTCGCGATATATGTTTCGATTGGTTATATTCGATATGACCTAGTTATCGAATCATTGATTCGATAAATCGATACATTACATACTAGTCGGTTGTATGCGATATAACCGGATCATTGAATCAAGTGTTGATTTAATGATTTAATGTATAATTATATATTTGATATATTACTTTGCATTAACTAGTATTGGTTCACTTTAAACGGATTTTTCTCACTTGGATTGCACATTGTATATGTGATATGCTTTTGTGCACCTTTTTGTATCATGTTTGATGATACTTGATCATTTAGTTAAGTGTATAAAATTAATCCATGGTTAATTTGATAATTAGGGTTTTGCATATTCATTTATTTATTTATTTGTTTATTTATTTATTTGAAATGAATTAAGATAAGAATGGTGGCTTTATTTGTTTTATATTGAAGCTTCATGAAGCTTTGACTTTGCTAACCATCCTTATCTTCATGCTTAACCCTAACCCATCCAAGTGACCATGGTTAATTCTCTACACTTAACCCTAGTTCAAGTTATGATAAGTATTTGATTTAAATTTATTTTTAACACAAGACTTATGATATTCTTTTCTTGAGCTCATCTTCTTCTTCTTCTTCAAGCTTGCTACAACAATGGCAACTTGAGATCTAGTGAGATAAATCAAATTCCAAAGTGAACCCACCTCCTATTTCTTCACCCTCTACCTCTTGCCAAGTTGTTTTGGGTGTTTACTTCACAAGTTTCACAAGTTTGTGAAGTCGGAGCTTGAGTTTGTGCAACCTCGACGTAGATCGTCTTTGACACAAAGCCGACGACCTATTCCGCTTGCTTTCCCGATGAAGCCGATGATCGAGTCGAGGATTCATGATGGACAGCGAGGGCATGACCACGTAGAGCTAAGGAGGCGGAAATCCGGATCTACAAAGGTTGTAGTTTCCGACTTTTAGTTAATTTGTTAACTAGATTTATATTTCGCCTAGAATTCTAGCGACGATCCGTAGTCTAGGGTTTCTCGGCACCATTTTTTTTGATATTGGCATGTTCGATGCCTTGTGAGACCTCACTAGGATGCCTAGGAACCTTTCATCTTTGTTTATAGGCACATCACGTGTAGGCACGTGATGCTCCATCAGGGGAATTTTTCCCATTGTTTTTTTTCTTTCTTCTTTTTTTATGAGGGAACAGACACGTAAATCCTCATATCTCAGGTGCCGCATGCTCAGATTGGCCCTCATATCTGTCTTATCTCATAACTCTGAAATGGTATTCTCCAGATATCTGTCGAGTTTCCATACAATCACCGGTAGGTAGTGCTCCCCCTGCCAGGCTCATCGTCTACATCTCGAGCTTCTTTCTCCGGGGTACCTTACCGGGTCCACCATGTACCCGCAGACGGCCCATCCAACTCCTCGAATCGGGTCTCAAAAACAATCTCAGAACCGAGAAAACTTATAGTGGACGTCTCGAAATCACATCACGAGAAACCGCGTTTTTAAAACAATTTATAATTTCCTTTAAAATATATCCGCGGTTCTCAAATCCAGAAATCTCAAGAAAACGGTATCTCAATGCATATAACCATAAAGTACGATGTATGCAAACATAGAATAGTAATATGAGCATATCAAGTGATAGTACTGAACAATGAATGTACTTTACGGTTATGAATAATATCATGATATGGCAGTTCTACTATGCAAGTGGCATGGCAATTACCGATGATGAATGTGTGTGAGCCGGCAAATCTGTGTAAGTGTAACGTGCGCATCATCGATAATTGTGCAGGTGTACTACCAGACGATATCGTAAAAAATAATGGAAGCACAAGTATATATATATAATGCAATGAAAGTAAAATGAACGTAGCAGAAAGGTAAATAGTAACGCAACAAGCTAAGCTATACCTCGATATATGAGCCATACAATTATCGTATCTAAAATAGCACGAATCTTTATTTTTAGAAAAATAGAGACTACGACGTTTTCAAAGAAAATAAATACCTTTTGAAATCCGTAGCATCTCTCGGTTTGTCTTTTTGAAAATGTACACGATTCGTTAGTTTTGAAAATAAGTTTGACTCGAACCCTATTCAAACATCTACTTAAGTAATTAAAAGACTAAAAGGCTAAACTAATCCCGAGTAAAAGTACGGATCAATCGTCATATTTACATCTCGTACGGTATGATCCGTCGTACGGCCTCCTCAAAATCAAGGGTACAGGTCAAATATCATATATCATAATTCGTACGGTATGATCCGTCGTACGATATCAAATTCAAGGGTACGGATCTAAGGTCGCGTACATCATATCACTCTTTATCCTCATATACATATATGTACACATGTATCTCAAGTCACATCTGTATCAATCTCATATCATGTCTTGGCAAAAGTATCTATATTCTCATATCGCCTCACATTAGTATATCGACATATTAAGCCAAATTATCTTACTTCATCATAATCTCTTTTCATCATATCAAAATCCCACATCAAGCCATCTTGTATATATATCATATTCTCATTTGTATATATGTAAAATCTCATATCATCTATTGGTATATGAATATAACATGTACATTGCCTTGCATTCTCAAGCCAACATATCCACTAATGTCATCTTTTATCATAATATCTCATACTAAAACCTTTAATCATATCCGTAAGTTCATAGCATATCTTATCTCCAATCATAATTTATATATCGATTTTCTATATCAATGGTTGCGGGGGTGCTATACGCCATCCATCCGACTTCTCCTGTAGATATAAATCTACCCACCTGCCAATCTTCTCGCTTAGCCGAAGTCGATGTGCTTCGTCATCTCGGAAGTCCACGCGAAGGTACTTACAATCAAAACACATCATAATGCTATTAAATCAAGTCCAAAAACTTATACGGAACACGAAGTGCTCATAGGTTAGAACCTATAGCTTACGCATGCAAAAACAACCAAATAACCCTCGTCGTTGACGTACAAACGTCCAAAGACCAAATCACATCAAGAAATTCATAAATCCAAGTTTTAAATATCGGAAAACATTGTCAAAACAAACTCAAACAGCTGCCAGATTTTGGCACAGGTAGTTTAGGACAAAACTAATAATACAGTGGCTAGATTATAAGAAGTAAGAGCTACAGACCAAACCCCATCACTAGAACCCAACATTTGGCCAGTGAGAAAGCAAAAATACCCGGTGTCGCCGGTTTTATCTAGGAGTTTGAGTCTCTTTCTTCTGTGGTGGTCTTCTAGTGATCTAACTAGGTCAATGTAGTTGTTTGTTTTTCTTATAAATATCCCAAGTTGCTCCAGATTCTATCTGAGCATCAATAACTTCACAAAACCGACATCGGGAAAATTCTAAGGGCGTGTACTTGGTTCTAATCTCTGGTCTTGGCCAGTAAAGCATCTCCAAGGTCTTGTAAAACACTTACTACACCTCAATTTCACTTCCACAACTCCAATTATTCCCTAACCTCATCTTAGAAAATTCTAATATCGCTAATCTACATCGTTTTGGCTCTAAACTACTATAGGATATACTAAACACTAATATCTTAACTAAAAGTGTAGAATTATAACTTGATTGATCTATCATGCTTGTAGTGAGCCTGTGCACCATTTTTGTGAAGGGGTATAAGGTTTTGATTGAGTATTTGGGATGGTTTGAGGGTGGTAGAGAAGGTGGAGGGAGGTGAAGGAGAAGGAGAAGAAGATGAAGATGAGAAGTGAAGAAATGAAGTGGAGACTATGGTCAAGGATAACTCCCCCTCTCTCTCATCCTCACTCAAGGCCATACCCTCTTGCCTCCCATACCATGTCACATTGACTTTTTCTTTTCTTTTTCTTTTCTCTTTTCCTTTTTCCCTCTCATATGAAAGAAAACCCGATACCACAAATACAAATGAAATAACATGCAACAAAATACAACATGTCATAGTGCACTAGCTATGAATAATTAAAAAGACGGATTTGGCTTAATCGTGATTAGTAGTGCACTAATAAAGTTTGATTTAAACTTACATATAATTAATTATAAAAATGTCTAAATCCAATAAATACGTTTTTAATAAATAATACATATTAATCTCCAATTATTTTCTAAATATTGGTATATAATTATACCATTTTACGAAAACCCCAATTCGCAAATCGAATAGTTTTCGTGAAATATATTATTTTAATATTTAAATTCCAAAAATAATATTTTATATTTCTGAAATGTTACAGTACTGATAATAGTTTATCTAGTTGCATGTCGGAACATCATGATATCATTATACTACTACATCAGTACAACATGTTATCTAGTTTGCATCATACATGGTAATGGACGTATAATGGTTATTACAGATAGATACATATGCATCCTGGCATCAGTTGTGTTTACCGTGTTCCGATATTGATTACAGTTTCACATTGGATATCTATTTGGTTAATATACATCACATGACATGTTCACGACACACTACCTGACTTGTTACTTGGATATTATTGCTAATGCCGACAATCCTGACTTGTTGTCCTAACGGGCGTGACTTGTTGTCTACATAGACAAGAACTGTATTTGCTTGATCCTGTGTTGGCATTAGATTCATATCGTTAATACCTGACTTGAACACAAACCTGGGGAAAAGGGGGAAATCAAGAATGTAACCAAAACGTAACTCAAGAGGATATTATTATTGTTTGCCGTAGTTCCGGGCATTACAAAATAAATCATTGTTTGCCTTGTTTCCGGACATTACGGAATAATCATTATTGTTTTCCGTGTTTCCGGGCATTACGGAATAAATCATTGCTTGCCGTGTTTCCGGGCGTTACGGAATAAATCATTGTTACCGTTGTCCCGTGGGAATGAACGGGATATATACTGTTGAGTTACGATGAAAATTACATTAATTGATTTCAAAGACTTTTAAAATAGATAACTTAGAAGCACATATTTAGGATACACATCACACACCCATACATACACATAGCTCACTATTTATACCTGTATTTATTATTTATATTCATATTTAATCATATCATTATATCCTAGTCATTATTGTTATTATGACACACTGACGTCTGGGTTTTGCATGGCTCAGATCCTCTACTTTTATCACAGGCAGATCAAAAGTACTTTAGCAATCAAGCCGAGCAATAAGGAATTGAACGTGTATTATTAGAGATGTTTAGTTTATTTATTTCTGTAGTTTTGTTTATTGATGTGAGCCTATATTGGGACATGATTCAAATATTGTTTATTGAATCTTGATTCGTTTCTGCTTTATGCATTTTCTTGATTTTATTTGTTGTGACAAATGGACATGTACTGGCTAGATTATATTTTTCTGTTCTTGATATCCGATAGACAGCCGTAATGTGACTATGGAGGGATAATTCCTAGCCACAGGTAGCATGGTTGGCTCTATCACATGCCGTAGTTTACGTATCTTGGGAAGCAGGGCGTAACAAATTGCTTCTGAACATCAATTAGGAAGTTCCACGGTTCAAAAAGGATCCTTCGTTGAAACTTCTTCAAAATCCATGTCTAGTTTTAAAGTAGAGTTGGAATTGAGTAGTGAGAAAGAACCAGGGATCCCTCCTAATCAAACCAAAACTAATTCTTTTGATCTCAACACCTTCTATCCTGAAATCCAACATAATGAATTTGATAATCAACCGCTTGATAATATAATTGATGGGATGCCCGAGAATAACATGTTTGACTTGCCCAATCATGATTGTAAAAGAGAGCTATACACAATTCCAAATCAAACTGATCCTTATCCGACTAATCTTAATATCTCAAGTCTAAAAATCCCATCAGTGATCTATCAATTGAGGATAATATAATTGGAGAATTTTTTAAAAACTATTCATTTGATTTGACTGACGATGCTAGTGAGATCAGTGTTAAGAATATCTTTGAGGATGAACTCGCTATGTTGGATTAGTTGGATTCTCATACTCATCATTTCCCTTCTATTGAATGTGAATATCTTCCTGAACCTTTAACCGATGATATTCTTACCACCAATCTATCTGATATGCAAGACAATATTCAACTTTCATCTCCCCCATCTGGATTATCAATGCTCGTCACTCAAGTTCGTTTACCCACTTCCTTCTATTCTTCTTTTCATTTTCTTTCACTTCCACCGAGATTTGATGAACCACACTCCGATATTTTTAGTTCTATGATTCTTGAAGAACCACTATTTGAGTTATATTCTTTTAGGAACGAGGTAGAAGAGCTTTCCAAGTCTCCTACCTCCACCATTCCTGACAAATCGAGTACTTTGAATTCTGGTGCGCAACACATTGACTTCGAAACTTTCAACCTTTCTAGTGAATCTAAGTATTCCACTGATATTGATATTGATTCTTTTCTTTCCAATGAGGTGATTGACACTGGGGACATCAACTGTTATAATGACAGTTTCGAAGATATTTTCGCCGAAGAACTCGCGTTTATTGAAGAATTGGATGTTGTGCTGAATCAAGCTCCACCGGCAGTTCCTGCACCTCCGTTGGCGAGAGAAGAAGAACCACCACCTTTTCCACTTATCATATGCGAGAATGCGAATATTCCGCATACTCCTTCTCTTTCACATTCTCATTTCCATTCTCACTCTCTTTTTCGTCTCCACCAATCGAGACGTAAAAACTTTCGTTCATCCACTCATTTCTTTCTCTCTTTCATTCTTCTTCTCATTTTCATTCACCGAGATTTCATACCATTTCCTTCCATACGCAATCTCGCGTGTTCTTCATTTCCTTTCTCTACGCGTTCTTTCACCAACCAGGATCTCATCATGATAAAATATTTGAGTGGTTGGTATTAACTTTTGGTTTTTGTAAAACCTTGTATGGATTGATGATATTTTCTCCCCTCACCTTGAACTTCAATGATTAAATAATAGAAACACGGTTTCAATTAAGTTTGGGGGGATTTTTTTGTATATATAATTAGGAAATTTCTTGTCTTGTGAAATTCCCTTTAAAAACAAAAAAATAACTCTCCGACAAATTTTGAACCTTCAAAACTTTTGTGACTTCTTTGTATGGCATGACAGTGAGGACACTGACAAGATTTTGCACGTTTATTTCCGTTTGCAAAATTTTTCTCTTTCTTTGCATTTTTAAAATTTCTTATTGCATCATGTTTAAATTCTGCATTGCATGTATATTAAAACCCATAAAAAATTAAAATTTTCTCTTAAAATATAAAAACTTTGACGCCAAGTTAG
This sequence comes from Agapanthus africanus, assembly GCA_030015575.1. Lineage (NCBI taxonomy): Eukaryota > Viridiplantae > Streptophyta > Magnoliopsida > Asparagales > Amaryllidaceae > Agapanthus > Agapanthus africanus. The sequence goes on along the minus strand of CM057338.1, from coordinate 973,076,823 downwards.
CTAGTAGGGAAACTTAGATTCAAATCCCGATGGTTTAGATTGATAGGTTAGAAACAATTAAATCCTAGGATTAGAATTTGAAAACCCAAAAAATAACCATCATTTGAGTTTAACAGTAGCAAATATATGTCTTGGCATGTACACTACACATATCATGAGTCTTAAGAATTAGATGATAAATTTAAAATGTCTCCAAAAATAAAAGATGCACATAGTAGGTAGTCTAAATTACCGAAGGGTGCCATACAGAAAAGAAAAAAAAGAAGAAAAAGAAGAAAAACAAAAAAATAAAATTCGCAAAAAGATGCATATATTAAGTATTTTAAACTACTGAAGAGTGCCAACAAAACAAACAAAAACATGCAAATAAGTCTAGGTTGCGCGAACTTGATGCCTGCGGGGTGTTTTCCTACCTAGTGCCCTAAAATCATCTGGTTTGAGAGTCACCGGCCTAATGTTTGTTACAAAGTGACCTAAGCATTTTAATAAGATGTAAATAAAATAATTTGAGACATGAAGACTTTAAATCGAAATTTTTGAGGCAAAACGACACTACTGCACGAGTATATAAAGACATATAGGAGCTTAAGTTAAATAAAGAGTGAGGTGTGAAGAATAATGGTTGGATATTTCTAACTTAGGATAATAGAATTTCTAATCTAGCTACTGAACCTTAGGATTAGAATCGACGGTTAACTTATGAAATTAGCTTGACGGGATTTTGTGCGTGTAATCCGTTGAAAACCCTCACGTGACAACACTCGTCCTCTAGGGTAACCTAGGGGTTTAATGACTTGTTGCACATGCTAAGTGCAACAGTGACGCCTACGAAAGTGGGCTAGGACTTTTCCTCTTTAAAATAAGGGTTTATTCGGGACGAGCAAAAGATAAGTTTGGGGGTATTTGTTCATATCAGAATATTACATCTTTATACCACTCATTCTTAATCGCATTGCATGTAGATATGTGCTTTTGATCCGTATTTACTACATAGATGCAGATAAATAAGTACTGGAGCAGTTGACATGCTTTCAAGCCTAAACCAGACCAAATTGGACCCAGTCAACGGTCAACAAATCAAACCTGCAGATTTTGAAGTTATCAAAATCAAGATTTAAGGTGCTGAAAGACCTTAGAAAATACCCACAAGACATAAAAAAAAAACATAGTTCCAATTCCAAAGTTTCGCGGCTGAAATGTGGCGATGACAATACAAACCGCGGCGGATCCGCCATAGTCCTGGCACTGAAAGCAATGAGTTTGAAGGGGTGTTTTGGTCTTCTCGAATAGCTTCAGAATCAGGCTAGGGTTTTTCACTTCAGTCCCTATAAATACCCCAGATCAACAGCCCATCTCTTATGTCTTATTTTTCCTAGATTAGAGTAGGTAAGAGCAGGTAGCCTCCTTCCCCATTTGCAAATAGCCATTGAAATTTGTAGAAGAGATTTGAGTTCTTGAATAAAGATTTGTTATCTTTTATTATCATTGTCTTGTTGCTTTTTATTTATCTTGTCTTGCTTTTTAATTCTTAGATAAACTTTTATACTTGTTTGTGTTAAAGTAGTTGTTGGGGTTTTCCTTGATCTTCTTCTTCTCTTCTCTTCTACTCTTAATTTTTAAGACATGATGCTCAATGGTGCTCTTTGCTTAGGTGAGAGCCCTAGTAGTTAGCTTAATCATTCGTTGTTCATCTTTTCTTCTCATTCTATCTTCTTCTTACTTTCTCTTCTTCTACTTGTTTTTCTTTTATCATGTGTGAGTAATTTCTCACTTGTTAGGATTTAGGAGAGAGTAGTTTGAGAGATGGTAAAATCCCTTAAGCTTCCCTTTGCCCAACTTCTTGAATTTGAACTTCGACTAAGGGAACACAATATTCTCCATTTGGGCGCTCTATTTCATTACATGTAGTTGCGACCCAAATCTGAGACTCATTTTGTTTGCTTGGCCGAAGGCTAAAGATAAGAGCAAAGAACGGACAAACAAGGGTCAATAGGAAGAGACTTAGCGTATATAAGGGTTAGCCTAAACTTGCAAGTATCCTTCTTAAACACCCTAATCCATGTTGTTTCCGATTACTTTAGCATCAATTCAAAGAGAGGCACAGGGAAAGCATAAGGAATTTCCTAACTTAACTATCTAATCCAAATCCCAAAAAAGTTCCATCTTTGAACATATTCCATATTCATATAGGTTAGAATCGAATAAACCTTGAACCATTATGACATAACTCGTCTAAAACAGGAATAAAAACATACCATCTCTTCGTAGACGACTTGTACTCATCTCGGCTACCTTCATTGCAACACCATCTTGATTGCGGTAAGGAGAACATCATAGAACACATAACATAAATCTCTCAATCATCCGGCAGCTCGCAGTTTAATGGAGAATCGGCTGGGACAGGATGTTCAGCAAGAAATTCGACGATGGCCTGTTCTATTACCGCTTTGAGAGGACGATAACTGATTGTGAACCCCATCAGCAGCAGGTTCCATTTGGTGAGTCTTCTTGTCAGTATAGCTCTCGTCATCGGATACTTGAGGGGATCCACCTTCAATATAAGGTGAACTTCATGCGCCAAGGCATAGTGAGCTTCGTGATTGCGAATATTAGCGCTAAGCAGTTCTTTTCAATAGGGGGTAATTGCTTTCTGTTCCCAGCAAGACTCGACCTTGGTAGTACAAAGCCCTTTCTTTTCCTTGGCCGTTCTCCTGTACCCATAGCGCGTCGAGAGAACCATCAAGTGCAATTGTATATATGATAAGGGGCCTTCCCTTGACTAGGGCGGCCAATACCAGCGTATTTTACTGCTTGATTTTCTCTAATGTTTTTTGGCATTTTTGGTCCTATATAATGGGAGTTCCTTTCTTCATACGGTGGCCGAATGGACGACACTTTCCATACAGGTTGGCAATGAACCGTCAGATGTATGCTAACTTTCCCTGGAGCGATCACAGTTGCTTGAGGCTTCTTAGTGGGGGAATTTCTGTAATTGCCCAGATTTTGGAAGGGTCAATTTTGATCCCTCGGTGGGGGATGATAAACCCTAGGAATTTGCCGGAGGAGGCTCCAAATGCGTATTTCAGCAGGTTCATCTTTAGGTTATACTTCTGGAGACGCTCGAAGAAGATCTTGAGCTGCTTCTAGTGCTCTTCGTGGGACTTGCTTTTGACCACAATATCATCGATGTAGCATTCGACGATATCATGAATAAGGTCATCAAAGATCTTCGTTATCGCTCTTTGATATGTCGCCCCAGCATTCTTTAATCCAAAAGGCATCACCTTATAGCAAAATACGCCCAACGGGGTGCGAAAGACTATATGCTTCTGGTCTTCAGAATCCATCTTTATTTGATTGTATCCGGAAGACCCATCCATGAACGAGAAGACCTTATGAGTGGAGGTGTTATCGATCATAAGCTCTGTGACTGGGATAGGGGAAATCTTCTTTCGGGCAGGCCTTATTTAGATCCCGAAAGTCTACACAGATCCGAATTGTTCCGTTCTTCATCATCACGGGAACAATATTGGTGATCCAGTCGGGATACTGTACTTCATGGATGAAGCCAGAGTCTATAAGCTTTTTGGCTTCAGCATTGATGCTCATCTCGAGTTCAAGCCACATTCTTCTTGGTGCCTGTTTGATAAGGTTTATGCCTGGCGTTATGAATAGTTTATACACTACTATGTTTAGATCGAGACCAGGCATCTCGGAACAATCTAGGTGAAGCAGTCTCGATACTCCATAAGTACCATCTTTAAAGTAGCTACCTGTTTTTCGGATAGCAACTCCCTAACAAATGTTGGTCTCGGATCATCTTCTGTTCCCAAGTCGATCTTCTTTAAGTTATTTGCCATAGTGTGTATCCCATCTTCCAGCTCTTTGGGGGTCGGCGGCAATTCTGAGATTTCTTCATCTTCATTTGTGAAGCAACTGAAAAGTTCAAGCATATCTTCCTTTTCTCTTTCATTTGAGAGTCTTATTGCGCAGCAGGTGTGAGTTCGCTTCCATTTTCTAAATCGAACTAATATGATGGCATAGACTTTCTTTGGCTCGTTCTTCCATGAAGGGTTTACCTTCTAACTATCGGTCAGTATGAACCTGCCTTGTCGGTATTGTTCTTGAACCCAGTTCTTAAACATAAAGCGGTCTTCGATCGAGCGATTTATTACCCAATGGTATAGGCAATAATCGGGGTGATCGATCGCATTTGCTTGCTGGGGTCCTCGAGATTCTGGAAGCGACAGCATTTGGTGCTTCATGACGAGACCAAATATCTTCTTTGTCTTATCTCGAGGGAAAGAATATTCACACCCCCATCTTCTTTATAAGGGATGGACTCCAACCGAACTTATTCCGATAGGTATCTTGGGACTGCTCTGTTGCTTTTGAGTATTGTCTGCAATCATCGCCATTTCCTTGTCATTTCCACTTTGAGATTCTCTTTCTTCATAGGAGAATGAAGGAAGCTGTGGTTGAGTATCACATTTTACCCCTTCCGCGGATTGCTTGCTTAAGCGTTGTTGTCGTCCCTTTAATATATAGCCATCTCACGGCTTTGGTTGTCTTTGCTTGCTTGACAGGGTTTTCGTATTATCCTATCAATTTGGTCTTCTATTGACATGCTAGAAGTCCTTTGTGTAGGCCTCGCCCCTGCTCTGCAGCGTTGTTTCTTAGCGAAGCGTCTTCTTCTTCGTTGAGCGAGTTTATAGCATAACATTTATAAGTTCTCTCCCGTTTCTTAGGCCGAACATATCCCAGCCTAGTAGTATCAAGCTTCCTGTTGGATTTGACTTGGCGAGTCTCGGGCACTTCCCAAATCCTTTTGTAGAATTGGGCGTCTCGCATGGTTTGCTCGAAAGGTACCCCTTGACGCTTAAGGAAATCCTTCAAACCTTTTGTGAAGTATTTTGGCATGCGGATAGGCTGCAACCTGTCGAAGTTCAGGTCTAGTCCATAACAGATTTCTTTCTCCACTTTAGTCTCTTCAGATTTTTATAAGAGAATGGCCTTTTCGCCTTTAAGCTTGGAAGGTACATAGAAGGTTATTAGCTCCTCCACATTATCGGTGCTGACGGTGTCAAGCTCTTTAGAGTGCCGAGACGGAACCATCGTGACATGCAAATTCTGATCAGCTTCATTAAGGGTGTTCACCAAAGGATATGTGAAGAATATAGCTCCAACCTCCTCCTCGGAATCACTTCCGAAGACAGGAATGATGGGTATCGGCTTTTGCTCACCATTCTTTGACTTGGGTTGGCCAGAGAATACTATTTCCTCCTCTTCTTCCGTATCGGTTCCGTAGATTTGGATATTGGCCACCTGCTTTTGCTTGCTTTCCGATTTGCCGGCTTTCTCGGTATTCTCGAAATCTGGCAGGAAGTACTTGGTATCTTCATACTTTCGTACTTCATTGACCGAAAAGGGATTGAGCTTGCTTGTGATGACGTGCTCTTTACCATCCTTGAAATACTTCATACACTGATATTTTATAGAAGGGGTGATATTATACTCATGCAACCGTGGCCTACCGGGCAGATCTTAAAAGTTCTTAGTGCCCTCGGCGCTAACCCGCGGCCAATGCAGAATCCGAAAACAAAAATTTTCAAGCCACTAAAAACTTATACCCTAGAATCTAAACCAAACACCTAAACTAGCAAACACAAAAGGTAGAAATCACAACCTTTGTAGCGTCTTCATTTGCTCCAATTAGGTTGGACTCTAACATGCTCTCAAGAGCTCTAGATCGTGCTTGCAAGCCGGTCATCTTTCGCCGAAGATGATCCACCCGAGGGAACCAGTTCAACTTTCAACTTCATCAATGAAGTAACTAAAGATCCTAAGTTGCTAATCTAGGGTGCTTAGTGATGTTTGTGAGTATTCTAGCATTTTTCTTTCTCTTTATCTTCATGATTCTCAACTCATGAGAAGGTTGAAGATGAAGAAAAAAAAGGAGCCATGGAAGAAAGAGGAGCAAGAATGGAGGAATGAATGAAATCTATTTAAATTCAAGCATGCTTCATAACTTTTGTAAAAATAATTTTTCCATTTTAAAATTACAACAATGCTTAAATAGTATTTGCAAATGAATTTATAATTCATTTGCCCATACCCTCTACCATTTCTCTTTTCCATCTCATTTCATATTTTCTTTATAAAGAAAATCCTAGAAATGAGATGTCCTTCTTCTAAAAGTATTCTTGTATGAATACAAGAATACATCCCCACAAATACATGCATGTATTCGTATCAAAATACGAATACACAAGAGATAGAAAAATACAATGAACATAATACTAGAATATACATATCGAAATATATATATGTAAATTATTAAATCAAAACTTGATTTAATAATCCGACTTAATCCTAAGCCGGCTGGTATTATTATCTTCCCGATTAAAGTCTATGTGGCTAGCACACATGCCTAATCAGAAAACTGCGCGTATCAATATACGGCCACTACATCATTTTGCCTGAATCGAGAAAACCCACTGTGTGGGATTCTAAAGACTCGTCAATACGCTGACAGTGGATTTAACCACAAACATTTCAGCGGCAGTAGCTGTACGTAACGGCTATCTAGGTATTGAGTGAAAGGAAGGCCGACAAGAAAACTCATCCGTACCCCTACTGAGCCTGTCTATGACAATCTTCGTACAGTCCAGTCACTTCATCTGAGATAATCGCATACCGGGTCTAAGGGATGGATAATGTAAAACCCCTATTAACCCGATAAGTTGTGCTAGTCTGAAGCTCATCACCCACTAAGAAACTACTGATACCACATCAATAAATCTCATCCACCTTGGCCAAGGATTTCTGGTGATGGATGACCCAACACAGCGCAACATCGACTCCCAATACTGGGAGAGACGAGACCCTGACAATTGTTCACTGCCTTCATATGGCTCGGGACTGTACCCAACTAAAACCGGTTTGCACGACTTCTTTTAGCCGTGGTAGGGTAGTGATCTAAGTACAGTGGGAACTCACACGAGACAAATGAAAATCTTAGGTCAAAAGACTAACATGTACTCATGCTACAAGAGAACTTCCATCTGACGATAAATATAATACCATCTAAAAGTTCTCAGCGAGTTCGTCCGCTGTACTCACCTCCAATGAGCACCTGTATACTAGCTTAGGTGACTCAACACCAATGGCTTGTGAGACCGGCCACCACCCTTCGTCGGGGTCTCGAAAATCATACACTAGTATACTCCGGAATATCGATGCCTAGTCTCAATACTCTCTCAACTAAGGACATTGAAGGATGTGCTTATGGACCTGCCAGCTCCCATGTATATGATCGTCATCATAATGCTAGTAGTCAAGCAATAATCATACGGGATTTATCAAAACGTATACATGTGATGATAAAGGCAAACCAGATAACATACTACCATCTTGAGTAAGATTATTCTACCTGTATAGGTCCTCGTTCAATTATCATAATCGCCTACCTGCAATTACAATAATTGCCTTGAGGGTGTAGGGTTCTTAAGAATGACAGCAAGGTTTCGGAAGGTATTGTCCATGTCATTTTCAAAAATTTGCCGTTTTAAAGAACCCTAAACTAGAATCGTTAACTAGAGAATCATACGAAACATAAAGTAAACTACTTTACTTCTAAGTGATAACGGAAATACAACCTTTGTAGACCGGTCCTTCACTTCAATAGCTCCTTATAGTACTCCCTTCGCTGGGATCATGGAACTTGCAGACTCTTGCATGGCTTCTCAAGATGAATGGATTGAACTTGCTTGAAGTCTTTGAGGCCAAAGATGATCTACGTCGAGGAGACACTAACTCAAGCTACTACTTCACTAATGAGAGATTAGTGAAGCTAACATCCTATACTAAAGTGCTAATCTAGTAGAGGATGATGAAGTAGGAAGTGGGCTCACTTTAGTTTTATTTTTCTCACAATATTTTCTCACTTGAACAAAACCTAGAGAGCTCTTGAGCTTTTTTAGAAGAAGATGAAGTCAAGAGATGAGAATGAACTAACGAGGTGAGAGAATCAATCATGGGTGAGTTTGTATCATATAATAACTCATGTAGAGACATAACCATGGCTAAATTATAATGGTTAGGTTAATAAATATCTTAAGTAAAAAAAAATGAGTTGACAAAGTCAATGCATCCACAAGCTTCTATAAGCTTCATGCATATGAGTAATTATCCACTAATTTGGATTTACTTTAAATATTTAAACCCTACATTATAATTAGTATGGTGTAAGTCTCATACACCCGTATAGTGTGTATCAACAACCATGACACAAAATAATGTACATTAATATATATCACATGCACACAAGTGAGAAAAATAAATGCTTAAATGAGCTAATATTAGTTAATGTAATCTAGTATATCACATATACAATTATACATTAAATTATCAAATCAACACTTGATTTAATAATCCGGCTATATCACACACAACCGACTAATATAATTTGTATCAACTTATCGAATCAACACTTGATTCGATAACCCGGCTATATCACATATGACCGACCGATACGAATAAATCGTGAGAATATAATACGCTATCACATACTCGTATTATTCTCGGTCCCGCACATATCACATATGTGCTCCTATTTCATTTTGCCTGAGCCAGTAAAACCTCTATGTAGGACTTTAAAGACTCATCAATACGCCAGCAGTAGGTGATGATCACATCAAGCACCCACAAGCCGTCAGCGGTACTAGCTAGACGTAACGGCTACCCGGGTATTGAACGATCAAAAGATCAGCAAGCAAGCCCACTCTAACTCCTGCAAAATCCTGACAGTAACACTACCGTACAGTCCGGTCTCCTCGTCTGATATGTCGCATATCAAGTCTAAGGGTGGTAAACGTCAGACCCCAATAACCGATAATTCATACCGATATGAGGCTCATAACGGGTCGAGAAACTACTGATAACACTTACCAGTAAATCTCTAAATCAGCCCTGGCCAGGGACTTCCCTGTTATGGCCAATCGAGCACAGCGCAACATCAACCCCCAATACCGGGAGAGACGAAACCCCTCCTATCGCTCATTGCCTCCATGTGACTCGGGACTGTACCTAAAAACCACCGTTTTGCACATCCTCTTGAACGTGGTAAGGTGGAAATCAAAGCACAGCGGGAATCACACAAGACTCTATGACGATCTCGGGTCTACAGACTAGCATGTACCAGTGTCACCAAAGAACTGCTATCTGACGATAGGTATAATACCAGCTAGGAGTTCTCGACGAGTCTGTCCAGTGTACTCAGTCTCCACTGAGCACACGTATACCATCTCTGATGTCAAACACCAATGGATATGGGATCATCCATCGCCCATCAAATGGGTCAAGAAGCGTATACGCTAGTCTACTTTGGTATATCGATGCCCCGTCTCGATACACCCATGACTAGGAACATTAAAGGATGAACTTATAGACTACCATGGCCCCACTAGTATGACATGCATCATAATCTTGGTAGTCAAGTACTCATCCTAAGGGATTTACCAACATGTAACCATAAGACAGTATCAAGAGACAAGTATATATGTTAAGATAAAGAGCAACCAGATAGCATACTATCATGTCGAGCAAGAAATGCCTCTCTATATATGTCCAAGCATCCAATATAATATACATCATATGTACAATAATGGCCTCTAGGGCATACATACAACTAACAGAGGATACTATATCCAACAGAGTTGTAACACCCTAGTACAGTTATACGATAATTAATTGGTATTTTAACACTTGCTTTGTATTTCTTTTAATCTGTTGGGTTGCGATCGATTCGAATGGTAAAGATAGTTATCTGACCCAATCCGCATGTATGGAACCCAGTATGGTGTTAGATTATATTTTATACATTATTTATCAGTAAACCGAATCTATGTGAATCTAGTATAATATATATAACAAATATTTAAATCGTTATATATCTATTAATAGTTACAAGTTATGGATAAGTTGTATTTTTCTAACTGACATCACATGGTTAATCGTCCCATATCTTAGGTTGCTTTTATCTATCACGTTTAAACCTTAAGATATCACTTAACCAAATATTTATTAAATCTTTATATATTCATTTAGTATCCTTTCTAAATCTTATTAGGGGTTATATGAATTTAAAATTCTATTATTGCATTATGGCTTAAGATTTTACGTATATGTGTTATTCTCCATAATAGATTTTTGATGAGATTTTGGTGAAGATTGGTTGGAGTTTGATATTATCTATATATCTTAAAACCTATAATATAATATTTATAACCTAATAAACAATACTATATATATATATATATATATATATATATATATATATATATATTATACCTTATATATTTTATTTAACAAAGTCTCTCTCTCTCTCTCTGTTCTCTTCTCCCTCTCTTTCTCTGTCACTCTCCCTCTCGTCCTTCCCTCAACCTCGACCTCACCTCCGCTCTCTTCCTTCCATCGTCTTCGTCGCCAAGCCATGCCCCAAACCCAGACCTCTCTTCGTCGTCGACTCCTCTTCCTCTTTGCCTTCGCAGACCCCATCATTACCGAGCCCCTAACCCACGCTAACCTCACTAACCCCTTCTTCACCTCACCGCCGTCTCATTCCTCGTCATCGTCGTCTTCGTCTTCTTCAACCCCATCTTCTTCTTCCTCAAAACCACCCGAGAACCCATCTATCGTCTTCCCGAAACCTGCATCATCGCAATCACCGAGCCGTCCGTTGCCTTCACCCTTACCATTGCCTCCGGCCGCAAACCCTCGCCTTTGAACTCAATCCCATCTCATCTGCATTGCCACCAACTCCTTCGCCTCGCTTTCGCCTTGCCACCGCGACTACCACCCACTATCATCTACATTTCCTCTCAACCCATCTCACCGAGCAACCCCTCACCGGCTCCTAGCCCTACCATCACAATCGCCACCGTCTCGTTCACTCCTAGTCTCCATCTTTGAACCCAGAAGCCAAACAACCACCTTCTCCTTCGACCAAGAAACCCAGCACCTTGTCGTTGACCTACTCACCATCACGTCCTTCATCCCTCACCGAACTCCTCACTTGACAGCCTTCGACTCTCGCCTTCGCCTGAACCCCGGCACCCTCGATAAGAACCCAACACCTAGACACCACCTCTTCCCCTTCATCCTTACGGAGCCGATCTCATTTGTGCCACGACCATGCCATCGTCATACCACGACCGTGCCATCACCATGCCACGAACAAGCCACCACCATACCATCTCTGTACCCAGACTGTGCCACGCCATGCCCACTTGCGTGCCACCTTTGCATTAGTCCTATGTCACTGCAATGCCCAGCACCGTGTTGTGCCGCTCCACACACCGTGTCGAATCGTGTCGTGTTGCGCCGAGCCATTACACACCTTCATCATTGTTGACACCATTGTCTCCTTGATTCTCTGTGTAGAAACAATCGATCAACCTATTGACGGCGTCACATGTACATCAACCGTCGTTTCTGAGGCAAGTTATCTTGCTACATACTAAGTTTCATTATATTTACCTATATTGTAAATTATTACAATTATACAATTTTATGAAGGCAATCCGTATTTTGTTATTTATAACACATACTTATAATCATCATCAGTATACAATTAATCCATATTTTATTATTTATTAATACTATCACAATTGTTGAAGTTATGCAAATTACTGAGACAAACTATTCTAGTAGATACAGTTAACTTATAGAGATTAACCATCGTAAAACACTATTATAAATATAGTTAGGTATATATTTTAAACAAGGAATAATGCATAAATCAATATCGATATAGCTAGATAACCATAACGATTATAGTACTGCTTTTATTGTGATTGGTTACGCAATTAAATATTTATCCTATTTAATACGCACTACCTGACATGTGCATGAAACGTTATCTTGCCGTTACTATACCTGTTATTTGGATTATTTACCAATGTCAACAATCCTGACTTGTTGTCCTGGTGGACATAACTTGTTGTCTAGATAGACATAACCTGTACATGTCTGTTCCTGTGTTAGCATTAGGTAGATATCATCAATACCTGACATGCCTGTGACCTACTGCTATTGTTTATACCTGTTACCTGAATAACTACTAATGCCAGCAGTATTGACTAGTTATCCTGATTGACCCGACTTATTGTTTTGCTAGCCAAGACCTATACACGATTGTTCGTGCGTTGCCATTAGGTAGACTTTCTATTGATTCCTAACTTGAACACGAAACCTGGGGGAAAATGGGAAATCAATAATGTAACCAAAATGTAACTCAAGAGGATATTATTATTGTTTGTCGTGATTCCGGACGTGAACGGAATAACCATTGTTTATTGTACCGTGGTCCCATGGGGAATGAACAAGATATATTGTGTCGTGGTCCCGTGGGGAATGAATGGGATATATACTGTTGAGTTACGATGAGAATTATATTAATTGGTTTCAAATACTGTTAAGATATATAACCTAGAAACACAGACTCTAGGATACACGTGACATACCTATAACCTGCGGTTATATCACTTGCGATTGTTTATTTATAATTAAACACCTTTTTGCACATAACACCGTATGGTACATTGGTCAGTTTATTATTATGATATTTATGACAAACCGACGTCTGGGTTTTGCATGGCCCAGATACTTGACTTAGCACGTGAGTAATTCAACAGGATCGCCGATCAGTAATTGTAGGGTGTTTTTCGTCACCCCATTGAGATGGGAATACGCGCGCGCTTGTCAGGCGTACTACAGATTCCCCCGGCCTAGGGTAGGCCGGGGTTTAATGATTGTGGGGATCCGAATCTCCGGCAGCCGCGGACTAAGCTGCCGTTAATTACCCATCGCCTTTGGGGCGAGGGAACCTCCGATTAACGGGTTAAACTGGTCATGCGAACTCAATGTGCAGTGTACGTGTGTTTTGTTTTGAAAAGGGGGTTTTGGGTATATCGGGAGCCACGCAGAGTTTTTACGGGGGTCCCGCTACCCGGATAGCGGGCTGGGGGTCAAGGGGGCTAGCAGCCCCCTTGCGGGGTGCGGGGCAGCGCCCCGGCCCAAAAATTTTTGAGGAGGCCAGTATTGTGGAGTATGTGTGTGTATAAATTTGTATACATATGTATATATGTAAAAAAAAAAAAGAGGGAAAAAAGACATCCAAAGGATGCGTGGGGCCAGCGCCTAGGCGCTTGAGCGCGAGAGCGCCACGTGTCGGCACGTGGGCGTTTTGCGCTCGAGCGCAGAGTGCTGGAGCGCAACGCGCCACGTGTCGGCACGGGGGCGACTTGCGCTCGAGCGCTTGCGCTGGAGCGCAAGCGCGCCACGTGTCGACACCGGGGTGACTTGCGCTTGGGCGCAAGAGCGCCACGTGTCGGCACGAGGGCGACTTGCGCTCTAGCGCTTGTGCTTGAGCGCAAGAGCGCCACGTGTCGGCACGGGGGCGACTTGCGCTCGAGCGCTTACGCTGGAACGCAATCGCGCCACGTGTCGACACCGGGGTGACTTGCGCTCGAGCGCTTGCGCTTGAGCGCAAGAGCGCCACGTGTCGGCACGAGGGCGACTTGCGCTCGAGCGCGCCACGTGTCGGCACGTGGGCGCTCTGCGCTTGAGCGCCGGTGAGAAAAAGAGGCTTTTGGCCTAAAAAGATTTCTCTGAAGAGAAATCAAAGAGGAGTAGGACTCCTGAGTGTTTTTTTTTTGGTTAATGGAAGGGGTTCTTCTTCTTCCTCCTCTGTTAGCTGGACCTTGAAGATCAAGAGATGTGAGATCTCAAAATCTCTCCTTTTGGGGATCTAAAGACAGGTCCAAGTTCCCCTTTGTGGGTTTGGTGGTGAAAAACTATTTTGTTTTTGAAAAGGAAGAGTAAAACTCTTGATTTAATTCAAGAGAAAGAAGAAGGTTTTGGAACCTTGAAGAAGGAAGAAAGAGCTCAGCTCTAATTTTTGTGGAGAGAATGAAAAGTATTATCTTTTATTCATCATCATTTTGCCTTTTATAGGCTTACATATTTGCATATAGCCCCTTGGGCTTTACAAAAATGGCATTTTAGCCATCCCATGGCACATGTGCCATTTCATTTTTGCACATAAGCCATGGGCTTACAAAATATTGGCTTTATGCCCATTTTTTTTTACATTCATGCATAAACAATTACATAAAAATTATTTATTACATGATTTTGTTGTTGGCATGTGGGAGGCTGGCTGCGGGCTCGACTTGGGCATGGGCCCGCTTGACCTAGGCTTGGGCCCACCTGGCTTGGGGTTGACCTTGACTTTGACTCGGTCAACGGGGGTGTAAATTTTTACCCCAACAGTAATGACCACCTCATTGATATAGCTCTTATGCTAGTTAGTTATTCCTTGGATCTTTATTCCTTCCACTATCTTTTCTAGTTATTGTTCTTGTGGCTATTGGACATGTTATAGATGGATTTAGTAGTTTATTGTTCATGATTACTGATTGACATTCTTAATGAGACTACGGAAGGATATTTCCTTACCGTAGGTAGCATGGTTGGTTTTGTTACATCCCAAATTTTGGTATTTTGGGAAGCGAGGCATGACAAGAGCTTTGCATCGATCACATGGAACTTGACGTCCATCACCAATTGTCCGAAACGAAGCGTCAATATCACGTAACCAAGTTTCCGTGAGGATTATAAGTCAAATCCCGAGATAGTAATTTTCTCCCGCGCTAGGTATTGAACTTCCATTGTTCCTTCAATACTCTCACATTGAGTAGATTGACTGAATATCCGTTGTCGATGAGGACCTTATTTATCCTCTTATCTTCGCAGTACCTAGCTACATATAACGGTCAGTTATAGTCACACGTCCCTAGGAGAAGATCTTCTTCGCTGATGGTAATATCAACAGTATGGACTTCTGCCAATTCATTCCTCATCTCTTCTTCGGCGAATTAGGCTTGGAACTGGTCGAGTTCTTTCAAGGCTTTAATGAGAGATTCCAGAGTTCCTTTGACAAGAGCAGAGCATCATGTATGCTTAAGTGTGAAGGCAGCTTCTTCTGATAGGCTAACACAGTGTAGTCCATCTTGATTTTCTTGGGCAAATCCTTGGCATTGAAATCTTTGGCGACTCCTTCATCTATCTCGATCTCTTCGGGTACTCTTTCTTTCCCTTTATCCTACTTCGGCGAAGTAGGTTTTTCTCGGGCAGAGTGCCATTTTGCAGCTGAATATTACCACAAGCTTTGGTTGCTCTTTCTATTGAGTCAGCGTTTGTGAAAAGAGAATTGAAGAGAACTTCTTCTTCAGAATCGCTTTTGAAGGTGGGAACATTGGAACTCCCTTCCTCTGAAGATTGGCCGTTGGTCATTTGACAGCGTTCCACTATTGACTCTGTCTTGTTGTCTGCTCTGGAATCATCATTTTTAAGCAGATCAGCCTTGGCTCTTTGTTTCTCTTTCTTCAGATGTCTCTTGTAGAAAATACATCCCTGCCACCACTTCTTGAACGCGTTACATTCGTTAATGGGGTGAGAGATCCTCTGGTGATATACACGGTATTTTAGGTGTTCTTTTCCACCGTCAAAATACGGTACTCCCGGGGTGTACATCATGAGGGGCAGTAACTTCATGCCTATTGATAGGGCTTTGGCGAACCACTTCTCCGCTTTCGTCATGCTTTTCTTCTTTACAGATGGGATTTGCTGTGGTCGGGAAGTTACATAACTCGCCCTTTTCACAACTTGTTTGGTTAGACGCTGTTGCTTAGTCTTTTCATATAAGGACATCTCATACCTTCGGTTATCCTTGCTTGCTTGAAAGGCTTCCATCGGTAACCTATCAATCGGATCTTCTTGTAAGGGACTTGGAGCATTTGGTGCTGGTTCTGCCCCATGCTCATCGGTGTCGCTTTCTAACGCTGATAGAGCATCTTCATCATATACGAAGGAATGTGAGATCATGTGACAGCTTTCTACATGCTCTTCCACTTCCTCCATTAAGTTTTCTTCTTCCTCAGCATCCTTATTTTCGAAGAGATGCTGAAGAAATTATTCGAGAGTGATTAGCAAGAGCATCTTTTGGTTATATTCCTCCAACGTGTCTATATACTTTTGTAAATCCGTATGGCTGTCTACATATTCAGCAGGCTGCACGGGCTTCTTCGTCTTCTTCTTATTTTTCTTAGAAGACTTGATTTGAGGGCTTTTCCCCTTATCATCTGTCTTTAGAGCAGGACGTGGCTTCAACATACCTTCGATAATCTCTAGTTCAAACGGACTTCTCCACTTAATTGCTGGGCACTCTTGTAGGTCTTTCAACATCATCTTCGTTTTTGGAGAAAGAACCATCTCCTACAGAGCTTCCGCTACCAGCGATGCAAGATGCCCCTGCGTATCAGTCCTTTTGGGGGGGTTTGTGGTAGGTCCACCTTCCATTTATCTGACAGAATAAACTTTCCCTGTTTATACTGGTCTTCGACCCAATTCTTAAATATATAACAATTCTCGATCGGGTGTCTTATCACTCGATGGTAGGGACAAAAGTTTGGATCGTTGGTTGCACTAGCTTGAGCTAACCGCCGGGGCTCTGGCAACGTCAGCTTACGGTTCTTCATGGCAAGCTTGAATAACTTCTTCATCTTGTCATGGGGGAAGGAGTATTTACGTCCTAACCTTTCTTTAAGGGTGGGACCCGTGCGGTTGTTGTTTTGACGGCCGGACGTTTTAGGGCCGCTTTGTTGTTGCTGAGCATTGGCGACAAACGTCGCCTTGCCTTTGCCTTTGTTATTTCGAAAATCTCCATCCGAAAGGGATGAGTTTTGACTCATATAGTTTAGCTGAGATAGCTTATTGAAGAGATCTTGAAAGGTGGTCGGTTTGGCAAAGGTCAGGAATAGGTACATTTTCATCCGGTAATTGTTCAGTCGAAAATATTGCATATTTGATATAACATTTTTCTTAATTTTCTTAAATATTTAATGGTGTTTATTATAAATATAGAACATATGTGGGTTTATCTGGAAATTTACTCTTTATCATATATTTATATATTATAATTAACATTATGAAGAAAAATATATGCATATAATATTTATATAATATTTTTATTATGCATATCATATCAAATAATCTTAATCAAATTTCTTAAAGATTTAATACCATATAAAATGATTAAGATAATATCTCTAATATAACAAATATTACTAATATTATTTATGGAGATATTGTGCAGATTTAGCTCAGGTCCGGAGATCGAGATATTCGAGATGTCAGGAGCAAGATCTGTCGATAAAATCATAAAACCAATAATGGCAGAGACTCAAGAAATATTTGAAGAATCCAAGCATTGAAGAAAACTCCACGTGTCAACATGAGAAAGCATCTGAAATTTGGAACCCTAATTCTACCAAACCGCCGCCCAACCACGGCCATAACGCACAATCCGCGGCACATCTAGAGCCGTTGGATGAGAAATTTTAGGATTTGGATCGTGATTGCATATCTTAACCTATGGAATCTAGGGTTTCTAATTTAAGGACTATATAAAGGACCGAGGGCTAAACTTAGAGATCATCACCTTTAACACAAAGCAAATCACCGTCAAGAACAAGAGATCCACGACAGGTCCGCGATTCGACATGATAAAACGACGTGAATATCGAAGGAGTATCCACTTCCTACGAGGCAGAGATCGAGAGCAACTTCTTCTTATAATCTAAATTCGAAGGATTTGTACTTGCAACGTTGATTAATAAAGATAGATCATTTGCTTAATTATTTTGCATTTACATTCTGCATTAAAATTTTGCATTATGATTTCCTTCTCTATCCTTTCTTCTTATTCTCAAAACATGCGTGAGTAATTCTGCGCTTGCTAGGGTTCGTAGAATTAGGTAGATCAATGGATGATAAAATAGTATAACTCCTTTTATATCTTATAAAGTTTATAAACTTTAGCAAAATAAATGTTAACATCCTTATCGGGCGTGCTGCAAATTAATTGATAGTCTCGACCGCGATTTGAGATTAGATTAACAATTGTTTTGGTAAAGACTGTTGGAGATAGTGCCCTCAAAGTCAATTATTGAATCTCAGGTACGTGATTGCAATGATTGAGGCAGGACCTATACCGATATGACAGTCTTGCTCGAGATGATAGTATGCTATCTGGTTTGTCTTTATCATCGTATACATGCTTTAGTTCTCTATTGCATGATGATAGAGCCCATAGGATTCTTACTTGACTACCAGCAGTATGATGGCGATCATATACGTGGGAGCTGGGGTCTGTAAGCACATCCTTAAAGTGTCCCTAGTCGTGGGAGTTTCGAGACAGGGCATCGATACTCCAGAGTAGACTAGTGTATACAGTCGAGACCCCGACGAGGGGCAGTGGCCGGTCTCACAAGCCACTGGTGTCAGTTTGATCACCTAAGATGTATACAGGTGCTCATTGGGTTATGAGTACACCGGACAGGACTCGCCGGGAACATGCTAGTTGGTATTATACATATCGTCAGATAGCAGTTCCCTGGTGACATGTGTACAGGTTAGTTTGTCGACCTGAGATCGTCATTTGTCTCGTGTGAGTTCCCACTGTGCTTAGATTACTACCCTACCACGCTCAAAGGAGTTGTGCAAACAGGTTTTAGTTGGGTACAGTCCCGAGCCACAAGGACGCAGTGAGCGAATCGTCAAGGATTCGTCTCTCCCGGTATTGGGGGTGAGATCGCGCTGTGTCTAGGAGAGCCATTACACAAAGCCCTCGGCCGAGGCAGGAGATTTACTGGTAGGTACTCCAGTAGTATCCCAGTGTGTTCTGGGCCACTCTCTGACACGACTTATACCGCTAATGGGGGTCTGACGTTACCAGCCCCCTAGGCAGATATGCGATACTCATAGACGAACGGACCGGACTGTATGTATATTGTCACTGTTAGGCTCAGTAGGGTTTATAGATGAGTTCGCTCGTCAACTTCCCTTCCAATCAATACATAGGCAAACCGTTACGTACAGCTTGTACCTCTGACGTGCTAGTGGTTATACCCAGTGCCAGTGTGTTGATGAGTCATTAGAGTCCCCCACAGACACTTTCCCAAGTTCGGGCGAAACGTTGTAGAGGCCGTATGGTTATATGGCAGGGTTCGGAAAATGCACGTGCGTTTTTGCACGTGTCATTTTTCTGGCAGATAATACTGGTAGGCTTTGGTTTAAGCCGGAACCCAGTATTATACTGTGTAGATATAATATCTTTGTCTCAGATGCATTTGTATTCAGTCGTAATACAAATGCGGGTATGTTTATACCATTACGGGGTTATCCTGAAATTCGTTTCAGGATCACTTTTGGAAGTTGCCGGTTTCCAGTTTTCTATCGCCCGTCTTTAACATTCGGTTAAAGACGGATTTATCTTTTCTTGATGAGGGTGAGTCGTGCTTCTAGAAGGTTCTAGATGGTGACTAGGATGGTGAGGTGTCATTTAATATTTTGATGACTAGGGTTTAAGGTTCAATGTATGCATTAATGAGATGCAAGGTGTTACATTTGACTCATGCTGTAACACCCGAGCCCAATGCTACCTTTTACTGCCTAGCGGCACGTCTCGGATTCAGCCCGAGAATCTTAACCGTGGTCCCGGGCACGCACGGGATACTATTGAGTTACATCGATGATTCATCAATTTGGTTTCAAAGACTTTAGAATAGAAAACCTGATAGAACAGTCCAGTTTACCCACTGCACACTACCCTGCACTGCTCTTATTTACATCATTGTTACCCTTGCTTTATTCATGTTTATATTCGCATTGCCTGTTACCCTGTTTATTATGTTTTACTTGATGACTTGACGCGCTGACGTCTGGGTTTTGCATGGCCCAGATTCTTCTACCTTGCTGCAGACTGATTAGGAGTTTTGCCGCTGTTAGATGAGCGGTGAGGTTCTTGTCGGTACGTAGTTTCACTCCAGGTGTTTCATTTATTGTATCTTTGGCTTCCGCATATTGTTATTTCGTGACTCTTTTACTCTGGCTTATGGACATGTACTAGATAGTTAGTTTACTTTCCTGTTCTTGATACCTCTACAGCCGTAATGTGACTGTGGAAGGATTTTTCCTATCCGCAGGTAGCATGATTAGCTATCTCACGTGTCCATCTTAGCGTACTCTGGGAAGCGGGGCGTGACACATGCTTTTGATTTAGTGCTTATGGTCACTCTCCCCCTCTCCTACACTCACCCTCCTCTTTATAAAGTGGCCGGCCTCTCTCATTTGATGATTATGGTTGTTGATTTGAAAAGGTATATGAAATTTGCCTCATGGAAATTTCATAAGTTCATTCTCTCATTTACCCGATTCCAAAAGGCAACTTCATTAACCGTTCGTCCATAGCCTTGGACGTAACGAGACAAAGAGTTCTACTCATTCTCTATAACATCTTGGTCGTCTCTTTTAGCAAACTTGACGATCGAGTTGCCTCGGTTCAGAGGCGGGAGCCCGTTTAAAGATCCGTCGACGTAGTGCCACCTGGACGACGAGACTGGAGTTTTAGAAGATCGAAGCAGCCGCAACAAGCGTGGGATGATGGTTGAAGACCGAAGGACTCGGATCGTTCGGTATAACTTTTCTACCCACTTTGTAGTTTGTTAGTTTATCTCTAATGGCAGATCCGGGTTATAGTACGCGATAGCGCCAGTTGTAAAAAGAAAACATGAATAGAGATCAATGCAAGGAAAAGAGTTAAGAGTGGGGAAATCCTAGTTTCTTCCAAAAGAACCCTAATCTACATTCATCACTATCGATCTAGTTTTAAATCTATTAAAAGATAAAAGGAGTCATCTTTAATTAATCATCCATTACCACTAAATTCTATGAACCCTGCAAACCTCTTCTTCATAAAATCTACATCCGTGTTCAACATAGATCTACAACCAATCACCCTAATTTCAATCAACTCGTCTAAAGCAAGATTAAAAGTTCCACGCATCCCTGCGGACGACCCGTACTCATCTCAGCTAGCTACTCACGACACTGTTATTGATTGCGGTTACTTTACTACAAACACTTTTTCAAATCAATCAAATGGCGCCGTTGCCGGGGATACGCGCGTAATTTTTTTTCTTGCTATTCGGGTTGAATTTTTATCCGATCCATAAAAGAGAACCCAAGACGCATATTGTATATTTAACGATTATTGTGCGACTTTTGCGAGGGGATCTGGAGTCACTTGAACGAGGAATTAGAGAGTCAGAGACTTTCAGAGAAGCCCAGAGGAGCATAGGAAGCTACTGCAGAAAAATTGTCAACAGTTCCCTCTAGAACGCCGCGGAACCATGGCATTTGCATGAGTTTGGCGGCGGTTGGGTGGCGGCTCTAGGGAATTGTGCCTCCAAAATCATCTGGTAATTTCCACATATCTTTATCTCTCCTCTCAAATCCAATAATCTAATTTTACTGCAAGATTCTTTACTAATTTCGCCGCTCAAAAATATTTTTGCGTGTTTTGATATTGGTTTGTTTGTGCATATCTTAACCGGACTTTAAAGGGCAAGACCAAAATTCATATTAGGTGGGGATTTCCTTACCTTTCCTAGGCTGCATAAATCACAAAATGAGCATACTTTCACCCTAATTAATTAAAAAATATCTAGACGAAGGCTCTAAGGACCGTCACACTCAATTAGGACAGAGTAGGGTCGTGGGTAATCTATCGCTTACCCGCATTTCTCTTGTGGTGTCTAGGCAAGTGTGACTAAGGAAAGTGGTTACTTAATTAGACCCGCTATTTTCGATGATTCGTATAGCAGATACCTCCCACTTACCTGGCACTTACATGGCCACAGGAGCGATAAAGAGGTGGTAGAGGATTGATCCTACGACTTGTCCTTTGGAAGTCTAGGAGCGGTCTGGTGCTTGACCTAAGTGACC
The DNA here is from genome assembly GCA_030015575.1 of Agapanthus africanus. NCBI lineage: Eukaryota > Viridiplantae > Streptophyta > Magnoliopsida > Asparagales > Amaryllidaceae > Agapanthus > Agapanthus africanus. The sequence continues at coordinate 973,054,914 of CM057338.1, read as the reverse complement.
TTAGTTCTAGGGTTGATTGTGCATTTTTTGATTTGTCAAGTCAATCCTCACGTCCGACTTTTTCAAAACAAACCTTTTTAAAGACATTCTCACACACGCTGTCACGTGCGCTAAACCCGCTTAGTGCATGATCGGCTGAACACGGGATTCTAGTACCCGTATTGTCCGCGTTCTTGATATCGACTCCGAAGTCAGTACTTCTTCATCTTCATTTTCCCCTCCACCCACCACATCGATCGAGATGGACGGTTCTCCATCAGATTTTACCAACACACCCCTGCCACCACTCGTAGGTACGCGGAATCCACCGTGCATCTCTCTCCAAGAAAGATGCTACCCGATACGCGGTCCCCTTTCTACCTGTCTATCTATTCCACAAGCCAATGGGGATAATTTTGAAATTAAACCCCACTTCATCAACCTGTTGCCTAAATTTCATGGGCTTGAGTCTGAAGATGCATACGTTTTTATAACCAAATTTGAAAACATATGTGCAATGATAGGCACTACACAACTTTCTGTGGATACTATGAGATTACGTCTTCTCTCTTTTATCTTGTATGATCTAGCAAAAAAATGGCTTTATAGCACTGCCTCACATTCTATCGCCAAATGGGACAAAGTCGTTATAGCATTCCTAAAATTTTTTTATCCCAATCATAAAACCGCCCGTGTTCGAAGCGAAATTAACCGGTTTACCCAATTTCTCAATGAACCATTTTGGAAATGCTTTGAACGGTTCAACGATCTTCTTTTACAATGCCCCCATCATGGAATTGATAAGTGGCAACTTTGTCGAATTATATATGAGGGTGTTAATCCTACCACAAAACAGATGCTTGAAACCATTTGTCAATGTCATTTCATGTCTAAGGACGATGGGGAAGCTTGGAAATTCCTGGAAGATCTTTCTGAACAAACTTTACAGTGGGAAAGCGTTAGACCAACATCGTCTAGGGGAGGTATCCATCAGCTCGATGTTTCCATCGCAGTAAAAGCCAAAATGGCCGCGATACAAAGAAAACTCGAAGCTAGAGAAACCAAAGTCTCTTCAGCCTCCCTAAACTAGGTTATGCTTCCCAAAGCCGTGTGTGGTTGCTGCTCTGACCCATCATAATTAACGGAAGAATGTCCTTTGAGTCCACCGTTTCAAGGTCAAGAACAAATTAATGCTACTTTTCAGTAACGACCTAGAAACGATTCTTATTCCTCCACATACAATCAGGAATGGAGGAATCGTCCTAATTTTGTTTGGAACCAAAACCAAACTCAAAATCAAAACCAGTTCCCAAGCAATTATCAAAGACCTCCTCCACAGCATCAGCAACCACCATAACCGAGTCAGCACCCCTTTCAACCGCAAACTTTTCAAAATCTGGCCAACAATTTTGCACCTTATAATAATTCTTTCCAAACGGCCGGTACCGATAAAACCTCTGCAGTCGAACGTAACTTAGAAACGTTCACTAACCAATCTACACAAACGACGGCTAATATAACATCTTCTATCCAAACGTTATTGCAGCACACCGCTTCCCACGGTGAAAGCATAAAATCGATAGAAGCACAACTTGCACGGTTAAATGCCGTGATGAGTGAGAGAGAGAAAGGGAAACTTCCATCTCAAACTCTACCAAATCCTGGCCACTCATAAAGTCATAATGTGTGTGCCGTAACCACGTTGAGATCGGGAAGACTGCTGAATAACCAAGTGGGTGAACATGTTGATGTTGATGATATTGATAATGCACCGGCTTCTACTTCTGATCCTCCTTCGTCTAGTCCACCCTCTTCTTCCAAGCCTATTCTCCGTTTTCCACTAGGCTCAAACCCTCGGCCCTCGAGTCAAACTAAAACGGTCACAACTCCAATTCTGGGATGGATTCCATCCCAACAAATTTCTCCACAAATGGAGGACCCAACCCTTATTGATAAAGCTCATTTTCCACATAGGTTAAGGGGAAACAGACCAAGTCCCCAAATGAAGAAGATTGAGGAAATTTTTAAGCAAGTTAACATAAATATTTCTCTCCTAGATGCTATCCAACAAGTTCCATCCTATGCGAAAATTCTAAAGGACTTGTGCACCAGGAAAAGGAAAATTCAAGTGCCTAAAAAAGTTTTCCCAGCGAGTAATGTGAGCACTGCTTTTACCCAACAAATACGCAAGAAACGAAAGGACCCCAAGAGTCCTATAATATCTATTGCTATTGGGGGTACAAATATCAATCGTGTTCTACTCGATTTAGGTGCTAGTGTTAACATACTTCCGTATTCTGTTTATGAGCAAATAGGCATCGGAGAGTTAAAACTGGCGCACTGCACTCTTCGGATGGCCGATTGATCTATCACCCAACCTAGGTGTAACATTTTGAAAATTTAGAAAAAAAATTAATGAATTAAATAATAAAATTCCAATTTAAAAAGTTATTAAAACAAAATAGGATATTTTCATAAGCAGTAAGTGAAACAAATTAAATTGAAATTTTAGTATGTAACATTAATCAATTACAAGGGTTTTAATAATAAATTTGGCTTCATTTTAAGAAAATGGTGTTTATATAATAACATGGGTAGTGAAAGGTCTTTTTGTAAAAATTTAAGAAAAAGTGCAAATTTGGAAATGTTGAGGGTGTATGTGAAAAAGGGGTAAGAAATGTTTTAGCTCAGAAATTCCTCAAAATACCACTAATATTGGATTAATCTTGCACATCCACCTCATCCTTGCATGAAAATCCCACATTTTCTTCTTGCTACACCACCTCCCTGCATGAGAATGGCATACCCTTGTTGGTGACAGCTCATCCTACACCTCACTCTTCCCTCTTCCATATATATAAGGTGTTCAGATCAATTAATCAAATTAAACTTCTGAAATTTCAAAACCTAAGAAAAAGAAAATACTTAGAACTCACAAAAAGAAATAAAAGAAAAAAGAAGTGTAGAAGAAGAACTAGGCTAAGGATTCCACCTTCAAGCTAGGAGCTAAGGATTTGGGTGTCTTGGAGGAAGCTTTTCAACCATCCTCAGTAGGTAAAATCCTTAACTCAGTAGATTATAGTTCTGTAATTGTAAAATTTAGAAATCGAATATCGTATTTTTGGTAAAACTTAGCTCTGTAGTAATCTGCTATTACTCAGAGAAAAATCAACTTAACCAAACAATGCCTAAATATTGTATGTTGGACCTAGAACAAACCCTAGAAGTATGAACCAAGGGGCTTGGATTTTGCCCGGCAAGCTATAGGAGAATTCCGGTGTCGCCGAATTTTTATAGGAGTTTGGTTTTTTAGGTTTTTGGGTAGGTCTCTGTATCATGGTTGGGATATTTTGGTATTGTTTAAAATAGTTAATTTAACTGTATATAAAATCTGGGAACTAATATCGGAAAAGGTATCAAGTTTTCATATATAGTAATTTAACTGTATATAAAATCTACATGTTACACTATATCTCGTCGATATTAACATGTCACTTCACACTTAGAAATTATTCTGTTAAAAATGATTCTTATCATACCTTAAGTATCAATAGTTGTAGTAATTAGCATATATGACATCATATTTCGTATTCAATTATTATTAGTTGATATAAAAGGCATTTGTATTATTGAGGATTTATGGTTTTAAGTTTTCATATATTATTACGAAAAATCAGTGATTTTCATGATTATGTGTCACGTCCACCATGATATGTCGTTTTTATGATTTGGTTTTATTCCGGACCGAGTTGGGGGTCATACGGTTACGGATTTACAATTTTATCCAGACTGAGTTGGTGGCCATACAGTTGGATACATAGTGGACCCGGTCGAGACCCGGGTACAGGAAAGCCTCACTTTAGGCGGGGGGCCTAACGAGGATACTCGATTCCGGAGACAGTTATGAAACACGGCGGATATCTAGATGATACCGACCGATGTTATTGATTACAGGATCGTTCGAGGAATGATGCCTGATGAAACACCGAAGATTTGTGTCGATGTTAGGCACGGAGAAAAATGAATATGATTTGGAAAATAATTGATGAGATTTCAGTTTTGATTCATATATGGAGTATTACATATTCATTCTTCCACTTGTTATCATGTATCGCATTCACTATTGTTAAAATTAGTTCTAGTTCATCATATTTACATTATCAGCCGCTATATGTTAGTTATATTCACTGAGTTGGCAACTCACCCCCGTTGTGCCACAGTTCCTTGCAGGGGTAGAGTGGACGGTTAGCCGCAGTGCAGATCCACTTATCAGCTTTTATCGCATCTTTTGCTAGGTGGGTTACCTATGTAGTAACATTTTCTTTTGGTATTATATATTGAATCTAGAATCTCTCCATCAGACCCTGTATTATGACTTAGAACGAGAGGTGGTTGTATTTATATTATTTGGCAGATGAGATCGTTTAGTTTTGTAAAATGATATTTCTTTTACTTATGTCTAAGATTCTTTTTGATGTCATATAAAGTTGTATAGTTATTTTCACTGTTGACACCGTTGCTCCCAACCAGGGATGTAACCAAATTAAACACTTTATACTTGCTTTTATTATTATTTCAATATGAAGTTTCGGTTAAAATCTAAAATACTTAAAACCGCGATTTTTACTTAAAAACTAATTTTTTCTAAAGTTCTGCAAAAAGGGTTTTGATCTTGGTTTTTGGCTTACTCAGGTTGTGTAGATATCTTTAGATATTATACAATCTAAGTGCGGGTCACATCCAAACTTTGGGTCATGACAAAATTGGTATCAGAGCCTAAGATTAACCTTACGGAATCGAGTAGTGGGTTAAGGTAAGTCGATTTGAGTTCGTTACGTAGGATGACCTTTGGTTTGATAGAGTAGGAGAATTAGGATGAGTGCAATACTGTACGTATGTTCCGCGGCATATTCACGCTACGATACTCAGCCTAAATAACCTTAGGAAATATTTGTTCGTACTTCTTTCCTTAATTCCGGGTATCTTGTGATTCGATTGAAATGTCCTTATCAATCATGTTTCTTACTCCAGCCGCTATGTCATCAACGACTATGGGGACTCAGAGTACTGCTGTTCGAGATGAGATTGGAGCAGGCTCGTCTGAAACGGGGACAAACCTGGGCAGTGCGCCTATCTTTTATGAACCGATTGATCCACCCTATATTAATCGTATAGCTAGGATGGAGACAAATGTTCAAGAGATGTGCCGAATGATCGAATCCTTGCTGGAGATTAGTCGAGCACGGAGATCGACCACTACTCCACGTACGGGTGTTTAGAGACCAAGGCAAATTTGTAATAATACATCAGCACCAAGACGTGTTTATAGAGGCAGTGGCAGATTCTGCATAGATCGGTTCTATCACTTATACCCATATGTTCAGCAGCCCGTGCAAAGATGTTTCGTGTGTGGGTGTCCATATCACTTTATTAAGAATTGTCCCGTGAGGCGACAGGGTGAGGCATCGGTCTCACCTGTGACTTCACCACCTCCTCCGAGCACATTACCTCCTATACCTGTTGTTGTTCCACGCCAGATCAACGCCCATAGAGGCCGTGGTCGTAACGGTCGTAATTCGAGAGGACGAGAAGGTCGAGGCAGATTCTTTCCAGGCCGTAGTTTTGGTCGAGGTAGGACTCAGAGCCAGATGTTCAGTTCGTATCTCGTTGAGCAGAAACCCCCATCTATCTATTTTAATTGTGGACGTCCAGGGCATTTTGCTAGGAATTGTAGATTCTAAGGATGGACGTCAGGATGCTAGTAGGGACCAGGCTCGGGTCTTTACTTGACTCCACAGGATGTCCAGACATTCAATGCGATCGTAACAGGTATTCTTTCAGTATGTTCCTTAAACGCGCATATTCTAATTGATTCTGTTTCTACGCATTCATACGTATTTGCACACTTTGCACTTTCTCTGGGAAGATAGTTGTTATTGTTAGAATTACCACTAATTGTGATTACTCCTGTAGGAGATTCTTTTATATCTCGACATGTATGCAGGTCACGTTCAGTACGTATCGGTGATAGGGATTCTATAGTTGATTTGATTCTCCTGGATATGTCAGATTTTGATATACTTCTGGGTATGGATTAGTTGGCCGCTAGTCGTGCTTATGTAGATTGTCGGGGTAAAGCGGTCAGATTTTTTTCTAGGTAAACCGATCCTTGTTGTCACGACCCGAAAGTACGGAACGTGACCGGCACTTAGATTACGAAGCGTCTAGAGGCGCAACGTAACCTAAGTAAGCCAAAGCCCAGAAATCTAAACCATAAAAAGAAGAAGAAGTAAAGGAAAACATGTAGAAAATAAGTTTAAAAGCAACATCCAATTTTCTAAAAAATTGCGGCGGAGTCTCCTTTATAAAAACTGGCCCCAAACGGGTACAAACAAGAATAATATATATACAAACAATAAAAAGCATCCCCAAACGGGAGCTAGCTCTACGCCAAAAGGCGGAAACAACCACATCAATGCACAATAGTATACAACGCCAAAGGGCGAGGCTCAAAACTCAAAAGAAAACAAAACCACCAAATATCATAATAATACAAGCGCGGCCTTAAGGTCGAAATAAACAACTGATCCAGTAAACTATCAAGTAATACAGGTTTAGTTGATGGAGCTTTCTAGATACAAATGAAATAATAAAAGTACAATGGCGATCCAGATACAAGTGAACCAACCTACCGTGCAAATCACCCTGAGTGAAAAGATGTGCCAGCAAGCTGCCAGGAAAACCTGTACATCGAACCTGTAATAAAATTTGGCACAACGGGGGTGAGTTGCCAACTCGTGAGTAGAAGATATCTGCGAAAAGAAATCGAATGCACGACGCTGTCCTAAGTCATAATAATATACTAATATACTACTAGTCATCAAGTAAAGACAGGATAATAAGCTGCGTGTAAGTGCAAATGCTCCGTGCTCGTATCAGTGCCTCCTATAGAACTATGTCATGTGAATGAGTATGCATGCACCATGAATGTGAAATAACCAATCCTGAAATGTAGATATATCTGTATAAGAAATCTTTAACTTTTATCATGGTAAAATGTGTATAGAAATCTGAAATATCAACGATGAAATCCATGGAAATCCGTGTCAAGCATCGACACAAAACATGTAAGTCTCAAGTCTCAATACCTCATAATCTCAATGTCTCATAGTCTCAATATTTCGGGCTCCGTCAGTCCGGATCGGCCCATGTCATCAAATCTCACGACAACGGTCGGTATCCTCCGGATATCCGCCGGGCCAGACATCACCGATAGGTAGTCCACCCCTGCCAGGCTCATCGTCTACAACTCGATCTTCTTGCCCCGGGGTACCATACCAGGCCCACCATGTACCCGAGACGGTTCATCCACTCCTCGAATCGGGTCTCGAAATCCTACAGAAAACATGAAATCTCACGGTGGACGACACATACATCACGAGAAAACCGCATCTTATGTTTTAAAAAGAGAGAAGGAGAGAGAGAGAAGTTTTTATATATTCTTGCGGTTTTCCCCAAAAATCCAGAAATCTCATAGAAATCCAAAATCACAAAATCATGAGTACGTATATGATAAGTGTCGGCATATGCCCCATAATACTGCATGATAACATGAAAATGCGAATGCATGAAATGTCTAAGTGATAAATACCATGTCTATACTAACACCAGAGAGTAATCACAATATTATATCGATCTAGCTGTAGCTGATTGTATCAATAAAAGATAATATGATCTAAAGTGTACGTGACATAGCAATTACCGATGATGATGTGCGTGAGCCGGCAAATAAGTGTGCGTGGAATATGCGCATCATCGGTAATGGTGCTGGTGTCCTAACAGGCAAAGTTTTATTCTGATTATAGAAACATATGAATGAACATGCACCATTATGATTACGGTATGAATGTAAATACGGATGTGTAATAACCACTCATCTGTGATATACAAGTATAACTACAACTATATGACTCGAGCCTAAACTAGTGTCCATCTAACCTCCTAAGGAACTAAACCTAAGAAACTAGTCAATAAGAAATAAGAGTCCACCTAAGGTCTGAATCCATATCTCTAATAGTCGGCGATCCAGCCTCAATAGCGTCACGTACGTAGTACGGCTTTCTCGAATCAAGAGTGCGGATCAATCATCATATCTATGCCTCGTACGGTAAAATCCATTGTACGGCATCCCAATATCGGGATACGGGTCAAGTATCACCTACGTGTTTCATCATTCGTATAATATCATCATCAACACATGTCAAGATCAAGGTGCTATACTGTAATCGCATACATCAATCATATATCATTGTCAGCATAAATATACATCGTTAATTTATCCTCAGAAATATCATGTCATATGTATCATATTGTGATTAAGTCATATTTAGATTATATCGTAATCAAGTCACACCTATATGATATCGTAATCAAGTCACACATATATGATATCGAAATCAAGTCACACCTATATGATGTCGTAATCAAGTCACACCTATATGATATCATATCAGAATTTCAGGCACAGGTTACGGTTTTGGTTCTATTTTAGAGTCCCATATACTTCAATATCATCACCACCCTTTATTATTTATGTATACCTATTCATTATCTCATTTCCTAATGATCCGCTAACATCATAACACGACCGTAAAGCCAAGAATCACGGCATCAAGTCCAGTTATATTGTTTCATCCCCGTGTATCATATCACATCCTTGTATCACATATACGTATTATGTGTGTGTATATATATCTACACCTATTCCTATATATATATACACATACACGTATACACCACGTCGAGTTTCAGTATGTGCGTGTGTGTATCTACCTGAAACCTACGAATCTCCTCCAAGATATTCATCTCAGGTAAGGTCTTTCTAAATCAATCTAGTCCAACCTAAGGTCACTACTAGGGTCCTACTCACCGAAATTCTAAGGTCACTTCTGGCTTCCTAATGACAATAAGTACTATCCCTATTCTACGTTTGCGGGAGTGCTAAATGCCATCCACCCGACTTCCCCCCGTAGATATACATCTACTCACCTGGTCCTTGTCTGCCGAAGACGGTGTCGCTATCCTCTTCTTTATCGCCCGCAGTTTACATGAGGGGTACCTATACGCAAACACATATAATATCGTAAACTGAATCACGGACAATATCAAAACGACGCACGAAACGCGCATAGGTTAAAACCTATGTCCCGCTCATGCAAAAGAACCAAATATCGCTCGATATCGGCGTACAAACGCCGATTGATCGAGATAAGCATCAACAAACAACTCATAGTTATAAAACTCATTACTTATAATATAAAACATGATTTAATTCATCGAAACCCTAAAAATCGATCAAATCGTTCGATTCCGTAAAACCTGAAAACACCAATTTACCGTTTTACTTCAAAACTTGATGTTTAAAAGAAACTAATGGTCATAGTATTCATTAATTAGTATAACTAGACTATATAAACCATCGCTATATTTTTAACACCCTAATTTATATTAGTTTGAAAATTCTAGTTTACAAACTTGACCGATTTCGATACTTTTAAGGAAAATTTCACAATATCACATCTAAATTGGATTTTGCATGAATTAATGCATTAAACTAATATTCATGATGATGATAATATAATGAAATCATAATTTATATTTTAAACCTCATTTATTTAAGAATTTCCAAAAACTAGTAGCAAAAATAGCATTTTTATTAGTATTTTTCAATTATCAATAGAAACTAGTAACCAATTTAAGTTTTTCATTCCTCTAATAAGTTAATATCCTCATTAAAACCACAATCTAGTGTTATAAACATTAATTGGAATTTTATCTCACCAATATATACAATATATAGAAATCTAGTTTGCCAAATGGATTAATTTAAACAATTTTGGATAAACAATTTACAATATATCATCCATACAAGATTTTCCACTTCTAAAATTGTTAAACTAGTTATTATAACCCTACTTAATTAATAAAAACCATAACTTAATTTTATAAACCCTAATTTTAATTTTAAAACTTGTAGATAGAAATTATTTATTAAATCTAATTATGCTTAAATGAAACATCTAATAACAATAAATCAAAAGAAGAAGATTTATACCTCCACAATATGAAATCCAAACATGAAAATAAGCCTCCAAAATGAATGCTTTCCATCTCCAAAATCCATGTAAAGATGAGCAAAGAATTGAGGGTAGGATTTAATTAGGATTTTGTGGGTTTTTTATTGAATTTTTGATGAATTTTGATGATTTTTAATACAAAAATGATGGGGTGAAAATTTTGGGGCTGCCCATGGTGGTGAGGCCGGCCATGAGGTGAGGAAAAGAGAGGAGAGTGAGAAAAGGTGAAGAAAAGTGTAGAAGGTTTCACAAAATATCACACAATTAAGTCTTTTCATGAATTTATTTAAAAATTCTTTATTTTCTAAACTCCATTTGATCTAGAATGGTCTAGAACCATTGTAAAATTTTGAAAATAAATTTTGCATGAAACATACTTGATTCTAATATGTAATGGTTCACTTTTGTTAATTAAACTCATTCAAATTTGTAATTTACACTAATTTAGTGTAAAAATAAAGTTTATGTTAATATTTAAAATAATTAATTTAAGAAAAATATTTAATTAAACTAAAAATTTATAAGTGGCTAAATAAACACCATTTACTAGTAATAACATAATTAAAATAGGTATTTTTAAATTTATAGCGAAAAATAATTACGGTTTAGTTTTATGAAAACTACGTTTTACTTTACCGAAAATTATAAAATTCACTTAAACGATTTTTTTTATTTAATTAAATATTTAATTATTTTTAAAATGTTACAATCTTCCCCCCTTTAAGAAATTCGGTCCCCGAATTTAAATTAAAACTCCCCCCAATTACTAAAACATTCAGCCAAACACTCAAATCTTCGGGGCTCCGAAATCATCAATACATAACTAAAATCAACTCCGTCAAGCATAACATAGTCATCAGAGTTATGGCGAAAATAAAATACCAAAACCTAATACGAAAACCAACATAATATACATCAAAATTACAACTTATATATTGTGCGCATCATAGTAAAATCGTCCAAACATCTGGATAAAGAAGCATGCAAGAACCCCTTTTGAAAATCGCCATGTGATGCACGTGCCATGGCATAAGTAGCGGACGTTTATTTTTAAAAAATAGATATATATATATATATATATCTTTTATTTAATATACACGTCCCGCCTGGTTACCAAATCAATAGTAATGATTATAAAAACATACTGATCAAACTGAAATCAATCCCAATCACATCATAAAAATATCATGTGCATCCGGTGCGCACTGAAATCGAAACCAAATACAGATGCCACGAATTCACACAAAAACAAAACTGAGTGCAACAGGTGTGCACCAAAAACATCTGTCAAGTGCAACGGGCGTGCACGACTCTAATATCAGGTGCATCTAATCTGCACAAAACCACGATTTAGTGCACCTGGTGTGCACAAATCGTATCAGGTGCACCGAATGTGCATAAGAATCTCAATCAGGTGCACATGGTGCACGAAAACATACACCGAATATCAAAATCGAAATCACAGTACGAAAATGCATGAAAACTAGGTCGAAGCATATGTAAAATTATATGTAACCCATATGCACGAAATCAAATCAAAATCTCAAAATTTATAAAACCAAATAGAGTGTACTGGGTATGTACAAAACAATATCAATACAACTAATATATGAAGCATGAATAGAATGTAATGAATGCACACATAAGAAATACCAATCGTAGAACAAAATCCTCAAAATACCAAAAAAGATCCAATCAACGGAAATATGAAATTCAAATCACCAAATCACAATCGTAAACACTATCGTCAATGTGCGCCTCTTTCCCCCTTTCCTCTGGTGTCGACTGCTTCGAACTTGTCTCTTCATAAGTATGCTGACTGCGCTACCAACGACAATACTCATATCTAAAGTCTCCCACGTAGTCGATCCCTTCACCTGATATCCGGACTACATTAAACTTTTAAATCAATCCATCAAAATCCCATAATTCCCCGAGAGCTAAACACTCAAGTACGGTTTAAAAATATCCGGTACATACCCCAGTATCGATGGTCCAGCCGTAGAAGGGCAAACCCAAGCCTCACTAATGGCACCGCGGAACTGCCGTAAACCCTAAGGTTCAAGGGCGTTCTCGTGGTCATTATGTCGAGTTAGGGTTTCATTCTTCTAGAGGGTCCATCGAAATACCTGCATGTTCTTCCGAATACTTTAAACTTGGGAAAATGGGTTTCTGACAATCGTTCGAATCCTTTAACTTCGTCTGGACGGCATGTGAATACCCTTCTCCCGCACGCTAAACAATGCTTCAATCCTCAAGAATAACTGATACCCTAATGGTTATCGCATTCGAGCCGCAGCTCCTTCTGCCCGTGCGCCCGTGGTAACAGAAACCACCCTCCGATATCGACGAAGATAGATTAAAGGAACAAATGAAATACGGTGCAAACAAATGTACATCCTAAGGCTATTTAACAAGAGTAGCGTATCGTAAGTATACCGCGGATCAAACCCACGGTACGTCACTCTACCTAAGTCGCCTACTCCATCAACCAAGGGTCACCCTAGACATATACAAGGTTAAACCTAGCGCTCTGATACCAACTTTGTCACGACCTGAAAATACGGAACGTGACCGACACTTAGATTACGAAGCGTCTAGAGGCACAACGTAACCTAAGTAAGCCAAAACCCAGAAATTTAAACCATAAAAAGAAGAAGAAGTAAAGGAAAACATGTAGAAAACAAGTTTAAAAGCAACATCCAATTTTCTCAAAAATTTCAGCGGAGTCTCCTTTGTAAAAACTGGCCCCAAACGGGTACAAACAAGAATAATATATATACAAACAATAAAAAGCATCCCCAAACGGGAGCTAGCTCTACGCCAAAAGGCGGAAACAACCACATCAATGCACAATAGTATACAACGCCAAAGGGCGAGGCTCAAAACTCAAAAGAAAACAAAACCACCAAATATCATAATAATACAAGCGCGGCCTTAAGGTCGAAATAAACAACTGATCCAGTAAACTATCAAGTAATACAAGTTTGGTTAATGGAGATTTCTAGATACAAATGAAATAATAAAAGTATAATGGCGGTCCAGATACAAGTGAACCAACCTACCGTGCAAATCACCCTGAGTGAAAAGATATGCCAGCAAGCTGCCAGGAAAACCTGTACATCGAACCTGTAATAAAATTTGGCACAACGGGGGTGAGTTGCCAACTCGTGAGTAGAAGATATCTGCGAAAAAAATCGAATGCACGACGCTGTCCTAAATCATAATAATATACTAATATACTACTAGTCATCAAGTAAAGACAGGATAATAAGCTACATGTAAGTGCAAATTCTTCATGCTCGTATCAGTGCCTCCTATAGAACTATGTCATGTGAATGAGTATGCATGCACCATGAATGTGAAATAACCAATCCTGAAATGTAGATATATCTGTATAAGAAATCTTTAACTTTTATCATGGTAAAATGTGTATAGAAATCTGAAATATCAACGATGAAATCCATGGAAATCCGTGTCAAGCATCGACACAAAACATGTAAATCTCAAGTCTCAATACCTCATAATCCCAATGTCTCATAGTCTCAATATCTCGGGCTCCGTCAGTCCGGATCGGCCCATGTCATCAAATCTCACGACAACGGTCGGTATCCTCCGGATATCCGCCGCGCCAGACATCACCGGTAGGTAGTCCTCCCCTTCCAGGCTCATCGTCTACAACTCGATCTTCTTGCCCCGGGGTACCATACCAGGCCCACCATGTATCCGAGACGGTTCATCCACTCCTCGAATCGGGTCCAACAGAAAACATGAAATCTCATGGTGGACGACACATACATCATGAGAAAACCGCATCTTATGTTGTAAAAAGAGAGGATGAGAGAGAGAAGTTTTTATATATTCTTGCGGTTTTCCCCAAAAATCCAGAAATCTCATAGAAATCCAAAATCCCAAAATCATGAGTAAGTATATGATAAGTGTCGGCATATGCCCCATAATACTGCATGATAACATGAAAATGCGAATGCATGAAATGTCTAAGTAATAAATACCATGTCTATACTAACACCAGAGAGTAATCACAATATTATATCGATCTAGCTGTTAGCTGATTGTATCAATAAAAGATAATATGATCTAAAGTGTACGTGACATAGCAATTACCGATGATGATGTGTGTGAGCCGGCAAATAAGTGTGCGTGGAATATGCGCATCATCGGTAATGGTGCTGGTATCCTAACAGGCAAAGTTTTATTCTGATTATAGAAACATATGAATGAACATGCACCATTATGATTACGGTATGAATGTAAAGACGGATGTGTAATAACCACTCATCTGTGATATACAAGTATAACTACAACTATATGACTCGAGCCTAAACTAGTGTCCATCTAACCTCCTAAGGAACTAAACCTAAGAAACTAGTCAATAAGAAATAAGAGTCCACCTAAGGTCTGAATCCATATCTCTAATAGTCGGCGATCCAGCCTCAATAGCGTCACGTACGTAGTACAGCTTCCTCAAATCAAGAGTGCGGATCAATCATCATATCTATGCCTCGTACGGTAAAATCCATTGTACGGCATCCCAATATCGGGGTACGGGCAAGTATCACCTACGTGTTTCATCATTCGTATAATATCATCATCAACACATGTCAAGATCAAGGTGCTATACTGTAATCGCATACATCAATCATATATCATTGTCAGCATAAATATACATCGTTAATTTATCCTCAGAAATATCATGTCATATGTATCATATTATGATTAAGTCACACTTAGATCATATCGTAATCAAGTCACACCTATATGATATCGTAATCAAGTCACACATATATGATATCGAAATCAAGTCACACCTATATGATGTCGTAATCAAGTCACACCTATATGATATCGTAATCAAGTCACACATAAATGATATCGAAATCAAGTCACACCTATATGATGTCGTAATCAAGTCATACCTATATGATATCATATCAGAATTTCAGGCACAGGTTACGGTCCGGGTTCTATTTTAGAGTCCCATATACTTCAATATCATCACCACCCTTTATTATTTATGTACACCTATTCATTATCTCATTTCCTAATGATCCGCTAACATCATAACACGACCGTAAAGCTAAGAATCACGGCATCAAGCCCAGTTATATTGTTTCATCCCCGTGTATCATATCACATCCTTGTATCACATATACGTATTGTGTGTATATATATATATATCTACACCTAGTCCTATATATATATACAAATACACAAATACACCATGTCGAGTCTCAGTGTGTGCGTGTGTGTATCTACCTGAAACCTACGAATCTCCTCCAAGATATTCATCCTCATGTAAGGTCTTTCTAAATCAATCTAGTCCAGCCTAAGGTCACTACTAGGGTCCTACTCACCGAAATTCTAAGGTCACGTCTGGCTTCCTAATGACAATAAGTACTTTCTCTATTCTACGTTTGCGGGGGTGCTAAATGCCATCCACCCGACTTCCCCCCGTAGATATACATCTACTCACCTGGTCCTTGTCTACCGAAGATGGTGTCGCCATCCTCTTCTTCATCGCCCGCAGTCTACATGAGGAGTACCTATACGCAAACACATATAATATCGTAAACTGAATCACGGACAACATCAAAACGACGCACGAAACGCACATAGGTTAAAACCTATGTCCCGCTCATGCAAAAGAACCAAATATCGCTCGATATCGGCGTACAAACGCCGATTGATCGAGATAAGCATCAACAAACAACTCATAGTTATAAAACTCATTACTTATAATATAAAACATGATTTAATTCATCGAAACCCTAAAAATCGATCAAATCGTCCGATTCCGTAAAACCTGAAAACACCAATTTACCGTTTTACTTCAAAACTTGATGTTTAAAAGAAACTAATGGTCATAGTATTCATTAATTAGCATAACTAGACTATATAAACCATCACTATATTTTTAACACCCTAATTTATATTAGTTTGAAAATTCTAGTTTACAAACTTGCCCGATTTCGATACTTTTAAGGAAAATTTCACAATATCACATCTAAATTGGATTTTGCATGAATTAATGAATTAAACTAATTTTCATGATGATAATAATATAATGAAATCATAATTTATATTTTAAATCTCATTTATTTAAGAATTTCCAAAATCTAGTTAGCAAAAATAGCATTTTTATTAGTATTTTTCAATTATCAATAGAAACTAGTAACCAATTTAAGTTTTTCATTCCTCTAACAAGTTAATATCCTCATTAAAACCACAATCTAGTGTTATAAACATTAATTGGAATTTTATCTCACCAATATATACAATATATAGAAATCTAGTTTGCAAAATGGATTAATTTAAACAATTTTGGATAAACAATTTACAATATATCATCCATACAAGATTTTCCACTTCTAAAAATGTTAAACTAGTTATTATAACCTTACTTAATTAATAAAAACCATAACTTAATTTTATAAACCCTAATTTTAATTTTAAAATTTGTAGATAGAAATTATTTATTAAATCTAATTATGCTTAAATGAAACATCTAATAACAATAAATCAAAAGAAGAAGATTTATACCTCCACAATATGAAATCCAAACATGAAAATAAGCCTCCAAAATGAATGCTTTCCATCTCCAAAATCCATGTAAAGATGAGCAAAGAATAGAGGGTAGGAATTAATTAGGATTTTGTGGGTTTTTTATTGAATTTTTGATGAATTTTGATGATTTTTAATACAAAAATGATGGAGGGAAAATTTTGGGGCTGCCCATGGTGGTGAGGCCGGCCATGAGGTGAGGAAAAGAGAGGAGAGTGAGAAAAGGTGAAGAAAAGTGTAGAAGGTTTCACAAAATATCACACAATTAAGTCTTTTCATGAATTTATTTAAAAATTCTTTATTTTCTTCACTCCATTTGACCTAGAATGGTCTAGAACCATTGTAAAATTTTGAAAATAAATTTTGCATGAAACACACTTGATTCTAATATGTAATGGTTCACTTTTGCTAATTAAACCCATTCAAATTTGTAATTTACACTAATTTAGTGTAAAAATAAAGCTTATGTTAATATTTAAAATAATTAATTTAAGAAAGATATTTAATTAAACTAAAAATTTATAAGTGGCTAAATAAACACCATTTACTAGTAATAACATAATTAAAATAGGTATTTTTAAATTTATAGTGAAAAATAATTACGGTTTAGTTTTATGAAAACTACGTTTTACTTTACCGAAAATTATAAAATTCACTTAAACGATTTTTTTATTTATTAATTATTTAATTATTTTTAAAATGTTACACTTGTTGTGCAGGGAGACTGTAATGTAACTCCTGCCAACATGATTTCTGCTCTTTGTGCGGGGCGACTCTTGAAGAAGGGTTGTCATGGGTTCTTAGCAATTGTTCAGAACTTAGGAGTCGCTGAAGTCCCGTTGGACCAGGTTCCGATCGTACGAAAATTTCCGAATGTGTTTCCTGTTGAATTACCAGGATTACCGCCCGATCGCGATATCAAATTTTGCATTGACTTGATTCAGGGTGCGGGACCTATTTCTATACCACCCTATCAGATGGCCCCGACGGAGTTGAAAGAACTCAAAAGCCAGTTGCAAGAGTTGTTAGATAGAGAACTTGTTCGTCTAAGTGCATCGCCGTGGGGAGCTCATGTCTTGTTTGTTAAGAAGAAGGATGGTAGCATGAGACTGTGCATAGACTATAGACAGCTGAATCGAGTTACTGTGCAAAATAGGTATCCACTACCTCGTATCGATGACTTGTTCGATCAGCTGCAGGGAGCTGGCTACTTCTCAAAGATTGATTTGCTGTCAGGGTATCACCAGTTGAGAGTTGGAAGGATGACATTCCGAAGACTGCTTTTCACACACGATATGGGCATTACGAGTTTCTGGTGATGTCGTTCGGACTCACCAATGCCCCAGCAGCTTTCATGGATATGATGAACCGTATTTTCCGGCCATTCCTTGATCAGTTTATTATAGTATTCATTGATGATATTCTTGTTTATTCCCGGAGTCGGGAGGAGCACGAGCAGCATTTGCGCATCACGTTGCAGACCTTGAAGGAGCATCAGCTGTTAGCTAAATTCTCCAAGTGTGCTTTCTGGCTGGATAGTGTAGATTTCTTAGGTCACGTAGTTACGAGATATGGGATACGTGTGGACCTAAAGAAGATCGAAGCGGTACAGCACTGGTCCAGACCTGTGTCAGTTACTGAGGTTCGTAGTTTCTTGGGTCTGGCAGGTTATTACCGACGTTTTGTGCAGGATTTTTCTCGGATCGCTACACCGTTGACCGGATTGAATAGGAAGGAAGTTCCATTTCTTTGGATAGATGCATATGAGCAGAATTTCCAGCAGTTGAAGACTCGCTTAACGACTGCACCAGTCTTATCTTTACCTTCTGGGTCCGGTGGTTTTGTTGTATATTGTGATGCTTCTCGAGTGGGTTTAGGCTGTGTGTTGATGCAGCACGGTAGGGTTGTAGCTTATGCTTCTCAGCAGTTGAAGAGGCACGAGCAGAACTACCCCACTCATGATTTGGAGATGGCTGCAGTAGTTTTCACACTGAAGATTTAGAAGCATTACTTGTATGGAGAGTCGTGCCAAATTTTTACAGATCATAAGTGCTTGAAGTATATTTTTCAGCAGAGGGGTCTGAATCTAAGGCAGCGTCGATGGATGGAACTTGTGAAGGATTACGATTGTGAGATTTTGTATCATCCAGGCAAAGCGAATGTTGTAGCAGATGCTTTGAGTCGGAGGCCTGGAGGTAGCTTATATCATGTGCGCACCTTGCAGAGACAGTCTTCTACGGACTGGAAGATTCTATGTGATAGTCGTGTACAGTTTGAGTTCACATCGACAGGAAGACAGTTAGCACATGTTCGCACCCATCCCCAGTTATTGGATCGTATTCGAGAGACCCGCAGATGCTCGTATATCGGAGATTATGGATTAGGTTAGGCAGGGCAGAGAGTCGAAGTTTTTTATAGATGACCATGGAGTATTACGTTTTGGGACTCGTCTCTGTATGCCAGATTCGAATAGACTGAGACGTGAGATCTTAGAGGAGGCCCATCGGTCATCATATAGTATTCATCCTGGTTCCACCAAGAAGTATCATGACTTGAAGGATGTTTATTGGTGGGAAGGAATGAAGAGGGATGTTGCGGAGTTTGTTTCAAGATGCTTGACTTGTCAGCAAGTCAAAACCGAACACCAGAGGCCGGCAGGAGAGTTGCAGCCCTTGCCCATTTCGGAGTGGAAATGGGAACAGATCTCCATGGATTTCGTTGTGGGTCTACCCAGGACTAGCAGAGGGTATGCTTCCATCTGGGTAATTGTAGATAGATTGATAAAGACGGCTCACTTTCTTCCGGTGAAGACGACGTATGGGTTTGCGCAGTATGCTCAGATTTATATAGACGAGATTATACGATTGCATGGAGTTCCGACGTACATAGTATCCGATAGGGGTACCCAGTTTACCAACAGGCTATGGCAGAAACTTCAAGAAGCTCTTGGTACACGATTGAGTTTTAGTACAGCTTTTCACCCACAGACAGATGGTCAGCCAGAGCGGACCATTCAGACTCCAGAGGATATGCTTAGAGCTTGGAGCCTTGATTTCGGTGGTGGTTGGGATCGTCACTTACCTTTGATAGAATTCTCATACAACAACAGTTTTCAGGAGACGATCCAGATGGCACCCTTTGAAGCTTTGTATGGGAGGAAATGTCGATCACCCATTTGCTGGGCGGAACTGAGCGAGAGTAGCATTTTGGGACCGCAGATAGTACAGGAGACTACGGAAAAGATTCAGTTGATACAGGACAGAATAAGAGCGGCCCGGTGCAGACAGAAATCATATGCAGATCGACGATGTCATAGCATCGAATTTTAGGTGGGAGATCATGTGTTTCTTCGTGTATCTCCGATGAAAGGTGTGATGCGTTTCGGGAAAAAGGGGAAGCTCAGCCCCAGATATGTCGGACCTTACGAGATTCTGGAAAGAGTGGGTGCTGTAGCTTATCGTTTAGCACTTCCACTGAGTTTTCCCGATGTGCATCCGGTGTTTCACGTATCTATGCTTCGCAAGTATCTTCACGATCCTTCTCACGCGATCCAGCATCAGACCTTACAGCTTGAGCCGGATTTATCTTATACAGTGCCTCCGGTAGCTATTCTTGACCGGCAGGCAAAGAAACTGAAATCAAGAGTACTTCCATCTGTAAAGGTTCTTTGGCGAGGAGCGAATCGTGAGGAGATTACTTGGGAGACCGGGGATGCGATACGAAAGAAATTTCCACATCTTTTTGAAGGTACGTCTAGTTAAGTTTTAAATTCGGGGACCGAATTTTCTGAAGGGGGAATATTGTAACATTTTAAAAATTTAGAAAAAAAAATTAATGAATTAAATAATAAAATTCTAGTTTAAAAAGTTATTAAAACAAAATAGGACATTTTCATAAGCAGTAAGTGAAACAAATTAAATTCAAATTTTAGTATGTAATATTAATCAATTACAAGGGTTTTAATGATAAATTTAGCTTCATTTTAAGAAAATGGTGTTTATATAATAACATGGGTAGTGAAGGGTCTTTTTGTAAAAATTTAGGAAAAAGTGCAAATTTGGAAATGTTGAGGGTGTATGTGAAAAAGGGGTAAGAAATGTTTTAGCTCAGAAATTCCTCAAAATACCACTAATATTGGATTAATCTTGCGCATCCACCTCATCCTTGCATGAAAATCCCACATTTTCTCCTTGCTACACCACCTCCTTACATGAGAGTGGCACACCTTTATTGGTGACACCTCCTCCTACACCTCACTCTTCCCTCTTCCATATATATAAGGTGTTCAGATTAATTAATCAAATTAAACTTCTGAAATTTCAAAACCTAAGAGAAAGAAAATACTTAGAACTCACAAAAAGAAATAAAAGAAAAGAGAAGTGAAAAAGAAGAACTAGGCTAAGGATTCCACCTTCAAGCTATGAGCTAAGGATTTTGGTGTCTTAGAGGGAGCTTTTCAACCATCCTCAGTAGGTAAAATCCTTAACTCAGTAGATTATAGTTCTGTAATTGTAAAATTTAGAAATCGAATATCGTATTTTTGGTAAAACTTAGCTCTGTAGTAATCTGCTATTATTCAGAGAAAAATCAACTTAACTAAACAATGCCTAAATATTGTATGTTGGACCTAAAAAAAACCCTATAAGTATGAACCAAGGGGCTCGGATTTTGACCGGCGAGCTATAGGAGAATTCCGGCGTCGCCGGATTTTTATAGGAGTTTGATGTTTTAGGTTTTTGGGTGGGTCTCTGTATCATGGTTGGGATATTTTGGTATTGTTTAAAATAATTAATTTAACTGTATATAAAATATGGGAACTAACATCGGAAAAGGTATCAAAAATCTAAAATACGACACAGGTAATTCATAACGTGTTCTGTTTTCTGTTACGAAACAGCGTTGGGTTCAATTCCAGTTAAAATGAGTGTTAGATCGTTTGCAATAGCCGTACATAATGTAATTAGAACGTGCAACTTGTGTTTTCATGATTTCGCCGTATCGGAATTAGCCGTTTCTTATACAAGCTAATTTCAATATTAGATTCGAATACGGAAACTTCGGAGGCCGCAAGGAAAGGAAAAAAGATTGGCGATTTCTGAGTAGTTTATGACGTATTCCGGTGAGTAGACTAAACATCTACCGGGGGATTTTGTAAAGATGGCGTGATACGCCCGTAGTTAGGTTTAAATACAAGTTTTGCTTTTGTATGTTAAATTTATCATATGCATTCTTAAATCTATATATACTTCCATGATTAATACTTGTTAGAACAGTGCACCATTATCGACGAGTTATGCCGCACATGCACATATCTACATGTTACACTATATCTCGTCGATATTAACATGTCACTTCATACTTAGAAATTATTCTGTTAAAAATGATTCTTATCATACCTTAAGTATCAATAATTGTAGTAATTAGCATATATGACATCACATTTCGTATTCAATTATTATTAGTTGATATAAGAGGCATTTGTATTATTGAGGATTTATGGTTTTAAGTTTTCATATACTATTACGAAAAATCAGTGATTTTCATGATTATGTGTCACGTCCACCATGATATGTCATTTTTATGATTTGGTTTTATTCCGGACCAAGTTGGGGGTCATACGGTTACGGATTTACAATTTTATCCAGACTGAGTTGGTGCCATACAGTTGGATACATGGTAGACCCGGTCGAGACCCAGGTGCAGGAAAGCCGCACATTAGGCGGGGAGCCTAACAAGGATACTCGATTCTGGAGACAGTTATGAAACACGGCGGGTATCTAGATGATACTGACCGGTGTTATTGATTACAGGATCGTTCGAGGAATGATGCCTGATGAAACACCGAAGATTTGTGTCGATGTTAGGCACGGAGAAAAATGAATATGATTTGGAAAATAATTGATGAGATTTCAGTTTTGATTCATATATGGAGTATTGCATATTCATTCCTCCACTTGTTATCATGTATCGCATTCACTATTGTTAAAATTAGTTCTAGTTCGTCATATTTACATTATCAGCCGCTATATGTTAGTTATATTCACTGAGTTGGCAACTCACCCCCGTTGTGCCACAGTTCCTTGCAGGGGTAGAGTGGACGGTTAGACGCAGTGCAGATCCACTTATCAGCTTTTATCGCATCTTTTGCTAGGTGGGTTACCTATGTAGTAACATTTTCTTTTGGTATTGTATATTGAATCTAGAATATCTCCATCAGACCCTGTATTATGACTTAGAACGATAGGTGGTTGTATGTATATTATTTAGCAGATAAGATCGTTTAGTTATGTTAAATGATATTTCTTTTACTTATGTCTGAGATTCTTATTGATGTCATATAAAGTTGTATAGTTATTTCCGCTGTTGACATTGTTGCTCCCAACCAGGGATGTAACCAAATTAAACACTTTATACTTGCTTTTATTATTATTTCAATATGAAGTTACGGTTAAAATCTTAAATACTTAAAACCGCGATTTTTACTTAAAAACTAATTTTTTTCTAAAGTTCCGCAAAAAGGGTTTTGATCTTGATTTTTGGCTTACTCAGGTTGTGTAGATATCTTTAGATATTATACAATTTAAGTGCCGGTCACATCCAAACTTTGGGTCATGACACTAGGGGTAAGTTAGAGGATGTGTTAATCAAAGTTAGGGAATTTATATTCCCTGTGGACTTTATAGTTATTGATACGCAGCCTGTAGCAAAGCCACAGAACCAAATCCCGGTGATTCTAGGTCGACCTTTTCTAGCGACTTCCAAAGCAATAATCAATTGTCGTAACGGTTCTATGAACCTATCCTTCAGGAAGATGTCAATTGAGCTTAACATTTACAAGTTGGGAAGTGAACCCTCCGAACCCTATGCTCATGTATGTTCTGTCGAAATGGTAGATTCCGACAGTAGCGAACTTGAAGAGCTTCACGATACTTATCTAGACTCCACTAGTGCGTTAATGTTCGATCCTGCTATTTATGAGAACCCTTCTTTCGACAAGTCCACACTCAAGTCCAAATCCTTTGACTTGTCGAATAAGTTAGTTGAGTTGTCCGAGTCAACATCTAACGCTAAATATGAACCTTTTACGGAGTCCGAGGATCATACATTTCTTTCCGCTGAGATTATCATTCGGAATATCGATGAAAGCTTTGAAGACATTTTCACCGAAGAACTCGCATTCCTAGAAAACATGGGAGTTGTAATGAATCAACTCCAAAACAAAGAAGTTGAACCGCCACCCCTTCTTTTTATCAATAACGAGAATGCGAGTAATCCATCATCATTGTTTCATCTCTACAAACCGAGACGTAAACCCGTTCTATTCCACCTCTTATCTCCTCCCCACTTCTTCACGTCTATAGGTGACATGTTCTTCTACCAACCTTGGTGCTACATTGATAAAAATTTCGAATGGTCGGTGTTGACTTTTAGTCTTTGTAAAGTTTTGCATAGACCAATTATTTCCCTTCCCCCCCCCCCCCTCCTCTTATAATTTTAAATGCTTAAGACTGTTATACTTAAGTTTGGGGGGAGAAAAATATTTTTTGGCTCTTGAAAGAAAATAAATTTTTACAAAATTACGAGTCAAAAATAAGTTTGGGGGAGTATTTCACTATCATTTATTCATGTCCCCTTTAATAACTTTTCCTCCCAAGTCTACAGGTCTTTTGAGATTAAAAGATGACATCAGTGAGGACACTGCTGCAAACAGGTTTAGGGGAGGTTTGTGCTTATTCACGCATCAATTTTTGTATTATACTAAGCATAATTTTTTTTATTGATAATGAAAGTTAGAAAGTGAAAATTACATATAAAAGATAGGAAAAGTTTAAGAAAAGAAAGAAAGTTAGATATTTTCTTAAACGAAGCTCGTAATAAGTAGTTATGAGCCGTTGTCCCAAGGGTTAGTAAGATGAAGGAAACTACTAATCAGAGGATAAAAATAAGTCTGAAAAATAGTCTCTATTCTTGAGTCCAAACATTTGAACGTTGATACCCTACTGTACACACTTGCACGCATCTTGAAACTTGGGATAGTAGAGTATACCTTGAAATTCTCTTGTCTAAAAGTCTTAGTATGAAAGAAAATAAATATACAAAGAAAAAAATATAAAGAAAAAAACTGTGAAGAAAAATGAACACTGGTTTTGTAATTGCTTAAGGCAGCATAAAAAAAATATAGCGAGGGTGCTTTATCACCTAGTGCCTTAGACCAACTGGTTTGGGAGCCACTACTAAGCATTAGGTGTTACAAGACGAGAAAATTGCTAATTACACCTAAATGAGTGAGCACATTTGGTAATCGGTCTGTTAGTACCTCAAGAAGTATTAACGGTCGCGTGAAGAATGTGTGAGCAATTCCATCTAAAATAATCACCGACTAAAAAGTACTGAGTAAGATGGACAAGAGTATGATAGCTTGAATTGAATTCTCTAAGTGTAGGGATGTCTTTTACATACATTTAGGGGTATATGATCGATATTTGGAAGAAAGGTAGGGAGGAAGACTAAAGGCGATGTTTTATTGAGGAATGATGTGATTGCTAATATCTTTTCACAACTATTAAGATAGGGCTCATGGCAACCGAAAAGTTAGTGTAGTTGGAAACTCTTATTTTCAAGTTCTTTCTTTTATAGTTCTTATCTTTGTATGTAACTTTCATCGTCTTTCTTTTATTATGGGATTTTGTTGGTGTAATCCGCTGAAAACCCTCAAGAGACAACACTCCTTCTACTAGGGACACCTAGAGGTTTAAAGGACGTGCTCAGTGCAATCGTGATTGCCTATGAAAGTATGCTAGGTTTTTCTTTTTCTTCTTCTCCCTCTCTTGAATAACTAGTTTGCTCGGGACGGTCAAATTTAAGTTTGGGGGTATTTGTTCAGTCGAAAATATTGCACATTTGATATAATATTTTCTTTATATTTCTTAAATATTTAATGGTGTTTATTACAAAAATAGAACATATGTGGGTTTATCTGCAAATTTACTCTTTATCATATGTTTATATATTATAATTAACATTATGAAGAAAAATATATGCATATAATATTTATATAATATTTTTATTATGCATATCATATAAAATAATCTTAATCAAATTTCTTAAAGATTTAATACCATATAAAATGATTAAGATAATATCTATAATATAACCAATATTACTAATATTATTTAAGGAGATATTGTGCAGATTTAGCTCAGGTCCGGAGATAGAGATATTCGAGATGTCAGGAGCAAGATCTGTCGATAAAATCATAAAATCAATAAAGGCAGAAACTCAGGAAATATTTGAAGAATCCAGACATTGAAGAAATCTTCACGTGTCAACATGAGAAAGCACCTGAAATTTGGAACCCTAATTCTACCAAACCGCCGTCCAACCGCGGCCTTAACGCACAATCCGCGGTGGATCCACGGCACATCTAGAGCCATTGGATAAGAAATTTTGGGATTTGGATCATGATTTCATATCTTAACCTATGAGATCTAGGGTTTCTGATTTAAAGGCTATATAAAGGACCGAAGGCTAAACTTAGAGATCATCACCTTTAACACGAAGCAAATCACCGTCAAGAACAAGATATCAACGACAGGTCCGCGATTCGACGTGATAGAGCGACGTGAATATCGACGGAGCATCCACTTCCTACGAGGTAGAGATCGAGAGCAACTTCTTCTTGTAATCTAAATTCGAAGGATTTGTACTTGTAGCGTTGATCAATAAAGGTAGATCATTTGCTAAATTATTTCGCATTTACATTCTGCATTATGATTTCCTTCTCTATCTTTTCTTCTTCTTCTCAAAATACGCGTGAGTAATTCTGCGCTTGCTAGGGTTCGGAGAATTAGGGTAGATCAATAGATGATAAAATATTATAACTCCTTTTACATCTTATAAAATTTATAAAATTTAGCAAAATAAATATTAATATCCTTATCAGGCGCGCTACCAATTAATTGATAGTCTCGACCGCTATTTGAGATTAGATTAACAATTGTTTTGGTAAAAGCTAGACATGAATAGAGATCAATGCAAGGATAATGGTTAAGAGTGGGGAAACCCTGGTTTCTTCCAAAAGAACCCTAATCTACATTCATCATAATTAATCTAGTTTTAAATATATTAAAAAATAAAAGGAGTAATTTTTAATTAATCATCCATTACTACTAAATTCTATGAACTCTACAAACCTCTTCTTCATAAAATCTATATCCGTACTCAACATAGATCTACAACCAATCACCCTAGTTTCAATCAACTCGTCTAAAACAAGTGTTTCCCCCTAATAATAAAAGAGCAAGGCTTTGTTCAAATTTTGAAAAGAAGCAGCGCCTCACGTGCCTTGCACGAGGGCGCCAGCGCCAGGAGTTAAAACTATGAGGCAACGCCTCACGTGCATTGCATGAGGGCGCCAGTGCCAGGAGTTAAAAACTCTGAGGCAGCGCCTCACGTGCCTTGCACGAGGGCGCCGGCGCCAGAACTAAAAGTTCTCTGCCATTAGATCAAAGATCCAACGGGAATGACAAACATCAACATACTGAATTAAATTCTATTGAGAAAATATTCCTCAAATCTTTCTAAACGAGAAAGATTACTTTCTGTACTACAGAGCATTGTTGGATTAAAAATCCAAAGGTGATTAAAAATCACCAAGCTACGGAATAAGCTCTGTATGGGAAAATATTTCCCCAATCTTGTTAAAAACAAGAAAAATACCTTCTGTAAAACAGAAGTCCTTAGATCAAAGATCCAACGGTGGATAAAATCCCCAAATCAATTAAAAATCTCTCAATGAGAGATTTCCTTAACTAAATCAACAAATCTAACTCTACTATATAAAGAACCCAAGACTCCAAGTCTTGCAGAGAAGAACCCCCCCTCCCACCATAAACTTCAAGTTTAAAATAGAAAGCAAGCAAAAAGAAATCTTGAAGAAAGAAGAGAGAAGAAGAACTTTTTTCGAGGTTAATACAAGTAATAGAGATCAGAGCATCTCATCTGCATATCCAAGGGTTTAACCCTCATAAAGAACATGGTTCTTTCCCTTGGATCTGAGATCCATGAGACAAGTCTCCCACAAATGAGAATTTAATTCTCGTGAGGACGAATTTGTTCTTGGGGATCAAAGACCCAGGGGATAACAAAGAATTGAA
The DNA here is from genome assembly GCA_030015575.1 of Agapanthus africanus. NCBI lineage: Eukaryota > Viridiplantae > Streptophyta > Magnoliopsida > Asparagales > Amaryllidaceae > Agapanthus > Agapanthus africanus. The sequence continues at coordinate 973,027,061 of CM057338.1, read as the reverse complement.
CTCTTCAGAAAAATATACAAAGAAAGAAACAGCGCCAAGCGCCTCACGTGGGCGCCGTTTAAATAAAGAGTACTTAGCACTCAATGGTTGGCGCTCAGCGCCAAGCGCCTTACGTGCCCCTCATATGGGCGCCGCTCAAATAAAGAGTGCTTAGCACTCAATGGTTGGCGCTCAGCACCGAGCGCCTCACGTGCCCCTTATATGGGCGCCGCTCAAATAAAGAGTGATCAGCACTTAATGGTTGGCGCTCAGTGCCAAGCGCCTCACGTGCCCCTCACGTGGACGTTGTTTAACATAAAGTGCTCTGCACTCATCAAATAGAGCCCAACGCCATAAAGAGTGTTCAACATCCCATAAAAAATAAAAAAAAAGGGGAAAAGTAAAGTAAAGTGTGAGTATCAGAACCCACATAAATGCTCAGCATTATTTGCACAGAAAAAGGACGGGGCCCAAGCAAGTGTTTAACACTTTATTAAAAATGAAATTACAAAGACTGAGTGGGCTGAGCCCAAGTTGTCCAAACCCCCAATCAACCGAGCCCATTGTTCATATCAGATTTTTGCATTTTCATACCGCCCAATTTTTATCACATTGCATATCGGTAGATACTCTTGAGCCGTGTTTGCTAGTCAATTACAGGATACAGGTTCTCGGTTCTAAAATGGTGAAATTCATGAAAAACACGACAAAATCCGGGTTCCTGCCAACCACAGATAAAACACGGTCTCCGCTCTTCATCCGTATGTTGCCAGATACCAGTTTAGGAAGACAAAATGCTAAATCAATGTCACCTTCATGCACAAGGCTCAATGGCAACAACAAGTTCCAAGAGATCTACGCGGAGCTCGAGGCAATCATGCCAAATCTTGACAAAAAGTCCACCTTTCCCTCAACAGAAATTCTGGAAGAAATGTGGAGGTATTTTCAGAAAACACATATGCCATACTGAAGTGCACAGAAGATCAGGAAAGTACCAAAAAGCCCACACCCTAACTCATCCATATGGCCGCGGATCCGCGGCCAAAGGGGGGTCTGGGCCGCGGATCCGCGTCCGTACTGGTGCCGCAGACAGAAACTTTTGGGGGTTATTTTGGTCATTCCATTTGGGTTCTGGTGGTTGTCCTAGGTTTTCATTTTCTGGCCTATAAATAGCCCAGAACTTTGTGAAGGAAAGGGTCCATTCTTGTATTTTCATTTTGCTAATTTTAGTGTGTTTCTTCTTCCTCTTCTCACCTCTTCTCCATTGAAACTTGTAGTGAGCTTATGAGTGAAGAGTGATGAATAAAGAAGAACCATTTATTATCATGCTTGTCTCTTTATCTTGTTAGTTGTTGTAATTTTAATTTGTTAAGTAGTTGTTGTTATTTTCTTGTTGTTTCTTTCTTCTCTCTTTTTCTTTATCCTTAATTCTACAATGATGCTTACGCTCGATCCTCGCCAAGGTGAGGTCGCAAATAGCTAGTCGTATTCTTCTAATCTCCTTCTTTCTATCTTCCTCTTTTGTTTTGTTTTATTTTTCCGTATCATGATGTGTGAGTAGTTCATACTTGTTAGGGTAGGATAAGGGAAGTTTGAGAGAAGGAAATCTCTCTCACTCTTTCCTTGCCCAACAGCTTAAATCGACTCCCGTTAATTGAACCACAATCCGCTCCTTACGGCACCCTATCCTACATGATAGCGGTGATTCCGTAGTGAGACCGGTTGTGGTTGAATTAACCGGAGGTTATGGCTAAGAGCCAAGAACGGACGGACAAGCACCAAAAGGAAGGACTTATGCGTTGGAAAGCCTAGCTTATACTCGCAAGTTCCTTCCTAGTCGTGCTAATCCCCGTTGTTGCCGATTACCGTAACACCGATATTAAGAGGGGCAACGAAAGATGAGGAGACTCCTAACTCAAACTAACATAATCCTAACCCTAACAAGCTCTCTTTAAAACATCAACTTAACACTTAGATAATCACAAACAACTCTGAACTCTTGGACTTAACTCGTAAAAACACCTTGAAAAAGACTCCCATCTCCCTGCGGACGACCCGTACTCAACCGGCTAGCTACAAGCGAAACCGTCTTGATTGCGGTATTTAAAACTAAACTTGAACACGCACATACGCTAACAATCAAATGGCGCCGTTGCCGGGGAGACAGTAGTTTATTTCCTTGTGTAATTTCGGGTTAATTTGTAAGTATAAATATAACGAAAAAAACGAAAAAAAAATACATACTTTGTAAAAAAACCATCTTGTTGTTTTTTGATTAGCTTTTGTGCAAGTGTGCAGGAAAATACGAAGTTCAAGATCGACTCCAAAGACGCCGGATAATACGGAGTTCAAGTACAGTGCCAAAGACGTGGGAAGATAGACCCACATTTCGCGGCTACACCGCGATGGATCAAAACGGAACAAACGGTCTACTGTCAAGATCTGGAGCAAGTACAGTGAGACAATAAAAATTCAGAAGATCCATACAAACAGAGAACACCAACAGGAGGTCACAACAGAAAAACGGAGCCCCAAATCCCTGTTCCTGCCGCGGATCCGCGGCAACAGAGGGCCTAGGCCGCGGATCCGCGGCCACTTGGTGGCTTCAGGGGTGCATTTTCTTTCTGGTGAGTCTCTCTCTTCTCTCCACTCCTCTGAACTCCACTGAACTGTGTTTTCTGCAGCCTTCTTTGCGCAAATTCTTCTCCCCCTTCCAATAAACTGTTCTTGTGCAGGATTCTTTGCGCCGCAAAATAAAAAAATTGTTTGCAGTTGATTTGTTACTGCTTTGCATTTCTTTAATACAGACTTAAAGGGCTTGAAACCAATCCAGATTGGGTGGGGATTTCTTCACCCTTCCCAGGACCCCAAAAATCACTAAAGCATATGCATTGTCCATTGTAAATTAAAAAAATACTAGACTTCAGCCCTAAGGACTTCGCGCTCATTAGGAGAAGATAAACCGTGTTTAGAACCTCGCTTAACCGTATATTGTTTACGGGGTGTCTAGAAAAGTGTTAAAGGCGCAACCGCCGAAAGAGAAAGGGTTATTTAATTAAGGAACTTCGTGAAAGCGTTGGACAACCTCCCCTTATCTCTGCACTTACCTGGCCTCGTGATCAGTGTATTTTTAAGCCCGTTTCTCGACATTGTTTAACTTCGACAATCAAGTTCAGGAGCAGGTCTAGTAGACCTAGGTTACCCTAGATCTAGGTGTGATTGTGCATATCTTGTTTGTGATTGCTTAAGCCGTATTTCCGTACATAATTCTGTAAATCTCTTTCTAAAAAAAAAACAAAGAAAAAATCAAAAACTTTTATAAAAACTTGCCCTTTTGTCGCCAAATCCATTTTCACCCACCACCCATCGCCTTTCTCCATTGACGTTTTCTTACCCTCACCTTCTCCACTTTGACTATACTAAACTCGTTTAGTGTATGTCCGCTTGGACTCGGAACACTAGCGCCCATCTAGTCCGCGTTACGTTAGTCGCGACCGACTACGCGATCGATTCCGAAGTCGATACTCCGTCCACTCCTCTTTCACCCCTTCCTTTGCCGGCCAACTCCGACGTTGACCGGAATTCTGTTCATACATCTTCACCTTCACCTTCACCTTCACCAACCTCTTCTTCCGCGATGTCAGGATTTAATCCGAACATCTCTTTGACCACCGCTGGATTGGCTCCACCTCCTACGGAGACCAATCTCCCACCACCTCCGCCTGTTGTAGCGCCGCAGCGAATCGCGCTCCAGGATCGTTTCTACCCCACCTGTTCTGCACTTCCCACCTGCCTTTCTCTTCCTCCGGCCAATGGGGACAACTTTGAAATTAAGCCCCATTTCATCAACATGCTTCCACGTTTTCATGGGCTTGAATCTGAAGATGCCTATATCTTCATCAACAAATTTCAAAATGTCTGTGCCATGATGAAAACCACCCAGCTGTCGAACGATGCTATACGTCTACGGGTCATTCCGTTCACTTTATGCGACCTCGCTGAAAAATGGCTGTATAGCACCGCTTCCCACTCAATCACCAGGTGGGACGAGTTTGTTAAAGCGTTTCTGAAAAAATTCTATCCTAATCATAAGACCGCAAGAATTCGAAATGAAATCAACCAATTCTCCCAGCTTCCTTCTGAACCCTTCTGGAAGTGCTTTGACCGGTACAAAGACCTTCTTGTTCAGTGTCCTCACCACGGTATAGAGAAATGGCAACTCTGCCAAACCTTATACAAGGGACTGAACCCAGCAACGAAGCAGTTGCTGGAAACCATCTGTCAGGGCCACTTTCTATCAAAATCTGACGAGGAACGTGGCAGTTCTTTGACGATCTTGCGGATCAAACGCTACAATGGGAGAGCACCAGACCGACTTCTTCTTCTTCTACCTCCACTTCTACCGGTCAGTCTAGGGTAGGAATCCACCAACTCGATGTCTCTATTGCGATGAAAGCTGAAATGGCTGCAATAACAAGGAAGCTTGAAGCGATAGAGAGCAAATTCTCTGCTCCTGCTCCTGCCCCTGTTCTCCCCCTTCGTACCATCTGTGCTTGTTGTTCCGATCCTTCCCACTTGACCGAAGAGTGTCCTTACAATCCACCCTCGCAAGGACAGGATAAGGTTAATGCTGCCTTCCAGCAAAGACCGAGGAATGATCCATACTCTTCCACCTACAATCCCGGTTGGAGGAACCACCCCAATTTCGCCTGGAATCAGAATCAGAATCAATTCCAGGGCAACAATTTCCAAAGGGCCCCTCCGCCGCAACAACAAGCGCAGCAACAAACTCAACACCAATATCAGCAGCCCTTCCAACCCCAACCTTTCCAAAATCAGACGAACAACTTTGCACCCAACAATTCTTTTCCACCAAACAACTTTGTTCCGTCAAACAACGATAAGGTTTCCTCGCTCGAACGAAGTCTGGAGGTGTTTGTTAAACAATCGACTCAATCCACCGCCAACATCTAGTTTTCCATTCAATCTTTAGTGCAACACACTGCCGCACACGGGCAAAGCATCAAGACCATCGAGGCCCAGATTGCACAGCTGAACGTAGCCTTAAGCGAGCGAGAGAAGGGGAAGCTCCCGTCCCAGCCACTTCCAAATCCCGGTCACCCACATAATGCACATGTTGCTCTTGAACAACAAAACCATAATGTGAGTGCCGTGACCACACTGAGATCGGGAAGGATGCTGCAAAACAACACCGGCACACGAATCAACAATGACACCCCGGCCGCCGCTTCTTCTTCTTCTTCTTCTTCTTCTTCTTCTTCGTCTTCTGAGTCTATTCTCCGTTCTTCATAAGGCTCCCCTTCCTCTTCTTCTGCTCTAAACGGACCCACTTCTCACTCCACGAAAACACCTATTCTGGGATCCGTTCCAACTCCACAATTTCCTCCTCCAGCATTAGACTCAACCAATTTTCAAAATGTTCCATTTCCAAACCGGTTGAGGTCTAATAAACAAATCCTCAAATGGAGAAGATTCTGGAGTTATTCAAGCAGGTTAACATTAACATTCCTCTTTTAGATGTTGTCCAACAAGTCCCGTCCTACGCGAAAATCTTAAAGGACTTGTGCACGAAAAAGAGGAAGTCTCAGGTACCCAAGAAAGTTTTCTTGGCTAGTGCTGTGAGTGATGCCCTTACCCAATCTTTACCACAAAAACGGAAGGACCCTGGCTGTCCTACGATTTCAATTACTATTGGGGATAAGAACATCAACCGCGCACTATTAGATCTTGGTGCCAGTGTTAACTTGCTTCCGTATTCAGTATACGAGCAATTAGGCGTCGGAGAGTTGAAACCCACACACTGCACTCTCCAGATGGCCGACCGATCGATCACCCATCCTAGGGGTGAGCTAGAGGATGTGTTGATAAGAGTCGAGGACTTCATTTTCCCCGTTGACTTCATTGTATTAGATACACAGCCTGTAGCTAACCCCCGGAATCAAATTCCGGTGATACTCGGTCGACCATTTCTCGCAACCTCAAATGCTGTGATCAATTGTCGCAACGGTTCAATGAACCTCTCTTTTGGAAATATGACAATTGAACTCAACATTTTTAAGTTGGGGAATCAGCCCGCCGAACCTAATGCTCATATACTGGACGTCTGCTCGATCCAGGAGATCACCCCCGAAGAGTGTGAATTCGAGGAGTTTCTGTTTGATCACGATAATCTTGACGCCACTAGTGCGTTTCTCTTCGAACCTGCTGCTGTTTCTGCGCCCGACAACGACTACGAGTGTTTCACATTCACGAACGATCTTAGCCGCGCACAACCCGAGTTTGAATCTTTCGACTTTCCGGATGAGTTACCTGAACCATCCAACTCGGTTGCTTACACTCGCTTTGAACCTTTGCTGGAGTCCTTTGTGTTCGAGACCTTTGCATCAATCTTGCCTTCCATCGTTTCACCTCCAACGCTCGAACTCAAGCCTTTGCCGTCTCACCTTAAGTACGCTTACTTAGGTGAGAACGAGACCCTACCTGTCATCATCTCGGCTTCTCTAGCTCCCGAGCAAGAGAAAGCCCTTCTCGCGGTCTTGCACAGCAACAGGCAAGCTTTTGGCTGGTCCATGGCGGACATCAAGGGGATTAGTCCCCTCATCGTTGAGCATCACATTCATCTGATGGATGATGCCAAACCAGCCCGAGATCCACAAAGACGTCTTAATCCAGTCATGAAGGAGGCTGTGAAGAAGGAGATCGTCAAATGTCTAAATAGTGGTATCATTTACCCTATCTCTGATAGCCAGTGGGTTAGCCCCATCCACGTTGTCCCCAAGAAGTCGGGCATCACGGTCATAACCAACGAGGCGAACGAGTTAATCCCTACTCGCACCCAAACTGGGTGGCGAGTTTGCATTGATTACAGAAAACTCAACGCTGCAACGCGGAAAGACCATTTTCCGCTACCTTTCATTGACCAGATGCTTGAACGATTGGCCGGACACGAGTACTACTGCTTTCTTGATGGCTACTCCGGCTATAATCAAATTCCCATCGCCGAAAAAGACCAAGACAAGACCACTTTCACTTGTCCTTTCGGCACGTTTGCATATCGACGCATGCCCTTTGGGTTATGCAATGCGCCCGCTACCTTCCAGCGGTGTATGATGGGAATTTTCTCGGACATGGTGGAAAAATTTCTGGAGATTTTCATGGATGACTTCTCCATCTTCGGCGATTCCTTCAACGAGTGTTTGCTGCATCTTGACGCTGTCCTTACCCAATGTAAGGACAAGAATCTCACTTTGAACTGGGAGAAATGCCACTTCATGGTGCGCGAAGGTATTGTCTTAGGACATATCATCTCGCAAAATGGCATAGAGGTTGACAAAGCAAAGATTGAGGTCATTTCCAATCTGCCTCCTCCCCGATGCGTTAGAGATATCCGAGCCTTCCTTGGCCATGCCGGTTTCTATAGAAGGTTTATCAAGGACTTTAGCAAGATTGCTAGGCCCTTGACTCTTTTGCTGGCCAAGGACACACCATTCGACTTCAACTCGAGCTATGTGACTGCCTTCGAGTCACTGAAACGCTCACTCACTTCTGCTCCCGTTCTCTCTTCACCTGACTGGACGCACCCATTTGAGATTATGTGCGATGCATCCGACTTTGCCATTGGTGCTGTCCTTGGACAACACATCAACAAGATGCCGCACGTAATCTATTACGCAAGTCGAACCCTGAACGACGCCCAACTCAACTATACAACAACTGAGAAGGAATTCTTAGCTGTTGTATTTGCTTTAGAAAAGTTCAGGCCCTACCTCATCGGCTCCCCAGTCATTGTCTACACAGACCATTCAGCTCTGCGCCATCTTTTTGCGAAGAAAGATGCCAAATCTCGGTTAATACGTTGGATCCTCTTGCTTCAAGAGTTTGACCTTGTCATTAAGGACAAACGAGGATGTGAAAACGTGGTTGCCGACCATCTCTCACGACTTCCTTCTTCGCCTTCGCTTCCAATTCCGATTAACGACGTTTTCCCGGATGAACAACTCTTGACAGTATCGTGCGAACCCTGGTTCGCAGATATTGTGAACTATTTGGCCACGGGATTACTACCGACCGAATGGTCAGGTCAGGACAGACTTCGCTTCTTATCCCAAGTAAAACACTTTTACTGGGACGAACCCTACTTGTTCAAGTACTGTCCCGACCAGATTATTCGTCGGTGTGTCCCTGATGAGGAATTCAAGAGTGTGCTGTCATTTTGCCACGATCAAGCGTGTGGCGGGCATTTTGGGCCCAGAAAGACAGCTGAGAAGATCTTGCAATGTGGTTTCTACTGGCCACAACTTTTCAAAGACGCTCACGACTATTGCAAGACTTGCTCCCGGTGCCAACACATGGGCCGGATATCCCGGAGGAACGAGATGCCGCTCCAACCGATCTTGGTTGTGGAGATTTTCGATGTTTGGGGGATAGATTTCATGGGGCCGTTTCCCAGCTCTTTCGGGAACTTGTACATCCTTCTAGCTGTTGATTACGTCTCTAAATGGGTCGAGGCTGTGCCCAGCCAAACTAACGACAACAAGGTTGTCGTTAGGTTCCTTAAAGAAAACATTTTTTCCCGGTTTGGGCACCCCCGAGCGATCATTAGCGACAATGGAAGTCATTTCTGCAATAAAACTTTCGAAGCCTTGATGCGGAAATACTCCATTAATCATAAGCTTTCTACGCCCTACCACCCCCAAACCTGCGGGCAGGCCAAAGTTTCAAATCGGCAAATCAAGCAGATTCTGGAGAAGACGGTTTCCAAGAACCGTAAGGATTGGTCTCTGAAACTCACTGATGCCCTTTGGGCATTTAGAACCGCTTATAAGACCGACCTTGGCATGTCTCCCTATCGGCTTGTGTACGGAAAAGCCTGCCACCTTCCTGTCGAAATAGAGCATCGCGCATTTTGGACGATAAAAGAGCTGAATCTGTCTCTTGAGGATGCGGGCAGCCATCGAAAGCTGCAGTTGAACGAACTGAACGAGCTTAGGGATGAGGCTTACGATAACGCGGTTGTCGTTAAGAATCGAACGAAGGTGTTTCACGATAAACACCTTTTGCGCAAAACCTTCGTACCTGGTCAGCAGGTACTGCTTTACGACACCCGACTTCACTTCCATCCTGGAAAGCTCAGATCTCGCTGGAAATGGCCGTATTTTGTGCGGAATGTGTATCCGCAGGGCGCTGTGGATTTAGAGAATCCAAAGGACGGTTCACTTTTCAAAGTAAACGGACACCGATGCAAACCGTACCTTAGCGCCGAACCAACAGAGGAGCTCCTGTTCTTGCAGGAGCCGGTTTACCCTGAATGATCTTCCTCTGCCTACCTCCAAACTTCGGTTATCCAGCCAAGAACAGTGGACACTGTTCCAAATAAGTTTGGGGGTATGTACAAACCATTTTGTATATATTTGTGTATATTCTTTTTCTTTTCTTTAAAAACAAAAACAAATAAAAATTTGTGTATCGCTAACCGACAATTTTGACCCTTCATATGATCTCTTCATGCAATGACAGTGAGGACACTGTCCAGTTTAAGTTTGGGGGTACGCTCGGTACGCATTTCTTACCTTCGCATTCATATGTATATTTTGCATCTGCATATTAATATCCATAAAATCCATAAAAATTTGAAAATTTTCTAAAAAATATAAAAACTTTTTTGTCAAGTTAGCTTGTGGAAGAACTCTGATTCAACATTCGACGGTTTTTGTTTGAAAAAATAGGAATAACTAAATCTTATGTTTGGATTTTGAAAACCTGAAAGATAACTCTCCTTTGAAGTTAACTATAGCTGATATACGTCTTTACATCACACTACACGTGTCGTAAGATTTTGGGAATTAGATGACAAGTCTTTCATGTTTAAACTTTTAAACAGATAAATGATTTTCTGAGGATCAAATAGGTTTGTTCTGAAATAAGTAATGTCAAGAATAGTTTATGAAGTAAAGCGAATATGAAGGAATGTTATTGATACCGTAATTGGAGCTAAGTCTGAAAAATAACCCATCGGAAACTTGATTGGAATGATTACACACCAAACCCACTAAACACGTCTTTTATCCAAAAAAATAATTGAACTGCCGGTTATATCTCCGTTCGTATTAAATCATCTGATTTTCACGCCAAACTGTCTTTTGTTTTTGGACCTAGGTAACTTGAGTAATTAAGTCCGCTGGGGTGTTTCTACACCTAATGCCCTAAAACCAACTGGTTTGGGTGCATTGGCCCAAAGCTCGCTAAGAAGCCTAGAAAGTCCAGGTTAAAACAAAGTCAAGCAAGTATTCTCTCCGAGTTAAAATTCCTAACGGTTCTTTGTGTGAGAATAATCTTGATAAAAGACAGGCTTTTATAAAAAAAATTTAAACGGAGATATGAAGGTTTTATTCTATGATAAAGACTATTGCACGTTCACAGAGGTGTGTATGAAATGAAAACAAGAAAAAGGTGGAGTGAAAAATACGACTTAGTTTCCTGTTAAGGAAGATAGAAATTCTGAAGTTGAAACCTTACTGGAAAACGAAACTTGAAAAATGCTTAACTCTTTATAAAACTTATGTGATCCTTTTAAAATTGTTATCTGGGCTTTATTGTGCGACATGATGACTGTAATCGATCCTTCTGGAACTTAACGACACTATTTGCACTGCACGTAAAGACATGTAAAATCTGTAGTTAAATAAGAAGCGAGGTGTGAAAAATAAAGGTTCGATGGTCTAGACTTAGGATTATAGAATTGTTATTTTCTAAAACAAAACTTTAGGGTTTGAAGCTTAGTTATTTTACAAAACCAACTTGACCGGATTTTGTGGGTAGTATCCGCTGAAAACCCTCAGGAGACAACACTCCTCCTACTAGGAACACCTAGAGGTTTAACGGCTTGTTGCACATGCTCAGTGCAATCGCGTTCCCTGCGAAAGTGAGGTTAGGAAATTTTTTGTGAATAAATGGACTTTGCTCGGGACGAGCAAATGATAAGTTTGGGGGTATTTGTTCATATCAGATTTTTGCATTTTCATACCGCCCAATTTTTATCACATTGCATATCGGTAGATACTCTTGAGCCGTGTTTGCTAGTCAATTACAGGATACAGGTTCTCGGTTCTAAAAACGGTGAAATTCATGAAAAACACGACAAAATCCGGGTTCCTGCCAACCACAGATAAAACACGGTCTCCGCTCTTCATCCGTATGTTGCCAGATACCAGTTTAGGAAGACAAAATATCAAATCAATGTCACCTTCATGCACAAGGCTCAATGGCAACAACAAGTTCCAAGAGATCTACGCGGAGCTCGAGGCAATCATGCCAAATCTTGACAAAAAGTCCACCTTTCCCTCAACAGAAATTCTGGAAGAAATGTGGAGGTATTTTCAGAAAACACATATGCCATACTGAAGTGCACAGAAGATCAGGAAAGTACCAAAAAGCCCACACCCTAACTCATCCATATGGCCGCGGATCCGCGGCCAAAGGGGGGTCTAGGCCGCGGATCCGCGGCCATACTGGTGCCGCAGACAGAAACTTTTGGGGGTTATTTTGGTCATTCCATTTGGGTTCTGGTGGTTGCCCTAGGTTTTCATTTTCTGGCCTATAAATAGCCCAGAACTTTGTGAAGGAAAGGGTCCATTCTTGTATTTTCATTTTGCTAAGTTTAGTGTGTTTCTTCTTCCTCTTCTCACCTCTTCTCCATTGAAACTTGTAGTGAGCTTATGAGTGAAGAGTGATGAATAAAGAAGAACCATTTATTATCATGCTTGTCTCTTTATCTTGTTAGTTGTTGTAATTTTAATTTGTTAAGTAGTTGTTGTTATTTTCTTGTTGTTTCTTTCTTCTCTCTTTTTCTTTATCCTTAATTCGACAATGATGGTTACGCTCGATCCTCGCCAAGGTGAGGTCGCAAATAGCTAGTCGTATTCTTCTAATCTCTTTCTTTCTATCTTTCTCTTTTGTTTTGTTTTATTTTTCCGTATCATGATGTGTGAGTAGTTCATACTTGTTAGGATAGGATAAGGGAAGTTTGAGAGAAGGAAATCTCTCTCACTCTTTCCTTACCCAACAGCTTAAATCGACTCCCGTTAATTGAACCACAATCCGCTCCTTACGGCACCCTATCCTACATGATAGCGGTGATTCCGTAGTGAGACCGGTTGTGGTTGAATTAACCGGAGGTTATGGCTAAGAGCCAAGAACGGACGGACAAGCACCAAAAGGAAGGACTTATGCGTTGGAAAGCCTAACTTATACTCGCAAGTTCCTTCCTAGTCGTGCTAATCCCCGTTGTTGCCGATTACCGTAACACCGATATTAAGAGGGGCAACGAAAGATGAGGAGACTCCTAACTCAAACTAACCTAATCCTAACCCTAACAAGCTCTCTTTAAAACATCAACTTAACACTTAGATAATCACAAACAACTCTGAACTCTCGGACTTAACTCGTTAAAACACCTTGAAAAAGACTCCCATCTCCCTGCGGACGACCCGTACTCAACCGGCTAGCTACAAGAGAAACCGTCTTGATTGCGGTATTTAAAACTAAACTTGAACACGCACATACTCTATCAATCACCCATGTATTCTTTATTGTCCAAATTGGTCTTATCCCCAAACAAGACTACCAATCTTCTGGTGAATATTCATTGATTCAAGGGTACATCTCCTCACACCTCTGATATATGTCGTTATAATTCTTCAACGTCTTCAGAAAGGTGGCGGGTCCCGATGACCAACAACTCTTTGGCACAAGCCCAAACGGCTATGGACCGCAAAGTCCTTAAACTAAAACAATCGAGCCTAAATGCTCTTTTGTTGGATCTGAATGATCCCAAAATCCTGTTGAGTAGATCTTGGTCTAAAATTAGACTAACGTATCATCAACAAATATTTAAGTTGATCTTAATCTCAAACGAGATTAATGATCCTTAAACCAAACCAAACCCAAATCTAAGAATATACGGATTTGGACTAATCTACGCCCTACAGGCGACAACACAAATTAGTCTCCGTATACAATCCACGGGCAACCAAAAATAAAACAACACACACGATACGATGTGACCTTCTGGAGAAGGAGAAAGTGGTTATCATTACGCAGTAACGTAATTGACTGCAGGGGATTGCGCCTGTAGGGAAGTGCGTCCCCACAATCAAAAACCCCTCATAAACGAGAGGGAATCTGACGAAATCTGCTACAACGGCCGCATCCGTCCAGACCTCCGATACACGGTGCCATAAATCAATTTGGCATTTTCGGAAAGATGGACAGATAAACTGTCATGCCCCGCTTCCCAGTATACGGGCAGAGAACGCGACTGGCCACTACATATTTACTCCAAAGTAAATACGCTAAGCGTATCTAATCAATATAAATAAAAATAAACAAGAGACAAAAGATAGTAGGTATAACTGAACAGCAACTTTATTTATTAACATTCTTTTATACAATACATGGAAAAGTAAATACATCTGAAAGCAATGCCTAAACAGTAGCATAATAGAAATGAAAAGTACTGAAATAAAAATGTATACAATGAAGCTAGAGCTCTGGGTCATAGGCAAGCTGATCCAAGTCCTCGCTAGTAGGCTCGATCTCCTGGGTGTCCAGATCACCTGACAACATTTCAAAGAAGAAAGAGAAGGAATGTCGTCAGCGAACAATCGCTCAGTAAGTCCCAAAGGTAAGGGAGAAATAGAATAGACACAGAGATAAAGTAGCTTTTAAAGTTGTATTATATTGTATTAGTGTTAACGCTGTTGTTTGTAGTTTGGTACAGAAGAATACCAGTATATACGAGAGGAGTCTCTATATGCCAGAGACTAGAGGCACGTGTAGTATAAGGAACCGTTTATGCCACGGTACAACAGCAATGGAAATACAGGTTAGGTGTCTTAAATCTTACAGTCTTGTGCCACTTCTAACACCTTCCGTACCAATCTACCCCTTAAATCCCGCGATGTCTTGTTTGTATTGTTTGTATTGCAACTTGTATTGTCTTGTAATATAGATTGTATAATTGGATGACTTGTCGAAATCATGATATCAGTAAATGGATATAACTGGAGAATCATGGATATAACTGGAGAATTATGTAAATGGAAGTATATCCATGGTTCGGTTCGGTCAATATAGATTGAATATATTGAATATATGGATTCATAGATTCATGTTGAATTGTAATATTGTAGATTGTACTTGAATCATATTCAAGTCGGATTATTATAATGAGACTCGGTCTGAGTCAGAACAATTAGAAAAGAAATTAAAGTCCTGAATTAGGTTTTGATGTTATCGGTAACTGCTGCACATGGGCGGCAGGATTTGTGTCTTTTTCAAAGACGATTACCGTGTTGATAACACCGTTGTTAATTTGTCTAGCTTAAATAGAAAAGCACCCACTTCTCCGGCTCCCTGAGGCTCAAGAGATTGGTTCCGCTTAAACCTATATTTACTAGGGTCCTTAGGGTAATTTATAGAACTTGAGGGGGTTTTATGTAAAAATACTTATGTATAATTTTCAAAATACACCCCAAGTATTTAATTATCGTCTTTAGAGTTGTCATAAATGTAGATTTTATATTTTTGATATTTCTAATGAAAATAACCTAATTTCATAATATAGGGTCTTTAATTGTAATATTGAACATGTATGGAATTTCTTGGTATTTTCATGTAAAGTGATTCTTTTGATTTAGAAATGTTGGAATATTTATATCATACCAAAAATAGGTGTAGGATGTTTTTCGTCACCCCATTAAGATGGAAATACGCGCACGCTTGTCAGGCATACTACAGATTCCCCCTGCCTAGGGTAGGCTGAGGTTTAATGATCGTGGGGATCCGAATCTCCGGCAGCCGCGGATTAAACTGCCGTTAATTACCCCTCGTCTTTGGAGCGAGGGAACCTCCGATTGACGGGTTAAACTGGTCATGCAAACTCGATGTGCAGTGTACGTGTGTTGTGTTTTGAAGGGGGGTTTTGGATATGTCGGGAGCCACGCAGAGTTTTTACGGGGGTCCCGCTACCAGGATAGCGGGCTAGGGGTCAAGGAGGTTAGCAGCCCCCTTGCGGGGTGCGGGGCAGCGTCCCGTTAGAAAATTTTTTCTAACAGGGACAGTGTCGTGGAGTATGTGTATGTGTACATATGTATACATATGTATATATATACATGTATATATAAATAAAAGGGGGGAAAGACATCCAAAGGATGCATGAGGCCAGCGCCTAGGCGCTTGAGCGCAAGCGCCTAGGCGCTTGAGCGCAAGCGCGCCACGTGTCGGCACGTGGGCGCTTTGCGCTCGAGCGTAAAGTGCTGGAGCGCAAGCGCGCCACGTGTCGGCACGTGGGCGCTTTGCGCTCGAACACTGGGCGCTGGAGCGCAAGCGCGCCACGTACCGGCACGTGGGCGCTTTGCGCTCGGGCGCTGGGCGCTGGAGCGCAAGCGCGCCACGTGTCGGCACGTGGGCGCTTTGGGCTCGAGCGCTGGGCGCTGGAGCGCAAGCGCGCCACGTGCCGGCACGTCGGCGTTTTGCGCTCGGGAGCTGGGCGCTTGAGCGCAAGCGCGCCACGTGTCGGCACGTGGGCGCTTTGCGCTCGAGCGCAGAGGGCTGGAGCACAAGCGGGCCACGTGTCGGCACGTGGGCGCTTTGCGCTTGAGCGCAGGGCGCTGGAGCGCAAGCACGCCACGTGTCGGCACGTGGGCGCTTTGCGCTCGAGCGCGCCACGTGTCGGCACGTGGGCGCTTTGCGCTCGAGCGCAGGGCGCTGGAGCGCAAGCGCGCCACGTATCGGCACGTGGACGCTTTGCGCTCGAGCGCTAGCACGCCGACGAGGAAAAAGGGGCTTTTAGCCCCAGAAATTCTCTAAAGAGAAAATAGGGTGGAGTTTAAACTCCTAAGATGCTTTGGGTTAATGAAGGGGGGTTCTTCTTCTTCCTCTTCTGTTGGCTAGATCTTGAAGATCAAGAGATATGGGATTTTTAAAAAATCTCTCCTTTTTGAGATCTAGTGACAAATTCAAGTTCCCCTTTGTGGGTTTGGTGGTGAAAAACTATTTTGTTTTATAAAATGAAGAGTAAAACTCTTAATTTAATTCATAAGAAAGAAGAAGATTTTTGGAACCTTGAAGAAGGAGAAAAGATCTCAGATCTAAATTTTTTGGAGAGAGAAAAGTTGTGAGATATTTTCATTATCCTTACCTTTATAGGCTATACACTTTACACAAAGCCCAAAATGGCATTTTGCCTATCCCATGGCTCATGTGCCATTTCTTTTTGCACATAAGCCATGGGCTTTACAAAAATTTGGCTTTATGCCTATTTTTCTTACATTTATCCATAAAATAAAATAAAAGAAATACAACAAAATTATTTATTACAACATTTTTATCTTGGCATGGGGGGAGGCCGGCCGCTTCATGTTCGGGCTCGACCCGGGCATGAGCCCACTGGATCTGGGCTTAGGCCCACTTGGCTTGGGGTTGACTTTGATTTTGACTTGGTCAACCGGGGTGTAAATTTTTACCCCAACAAATTTCCCCCCATCAATAAATGCACACCACATATGTGGGTCGTGTGCATGAAATTGATGGATCTTCTTTTACTTGGAGGCGACCTGATTTGGTTCCTGCTTTTTGGGAGTTGGCACTACCCTTTTTACGACATGGACGGTCGTTGCTTGACATGTCTCCGAGACGGAGTGTCCGTGATAGACGTTTCCCTGGCCCGGAGTGATCTGGTTCCCGCTTTGTAGGAATCCTGCGCTGCCCTTTTTACGACATGGACGGTCAATGCTGCCCATTTTGCGACTTGGACGGTCGATGCTTCCCTTTTAGCGACTTGGACAGTCGATACTTCCCTTTTTGCGACTTGGACGGTCGGTGCTGCCCTTTTTGCGACTTGGACGGTCGATGCTTCCCTTTTTGCGACTTGGACGGTCGGTGCTGCCCTTTTTGCGATGTGGATGGTCGATGCTGGCCTTTTTGCGACTTGGACGGTCGGTGCTGCCATTTTAGCGACGTGGACGGTCGTTTCTGCCCTTTTTGCGACTTAGACGGTCGTTGCTGCCCTTTTAGCGACGTGGACGGTCGATGCTGCCATTTTAACGACGTGGACGGTCGGTGCTGCCATTTTAGCGACGTGGACGGTCGGTGCTGCCATTTTTGCGACTTGGACGGTCGGTTCTGCCCTTTTTGCAACTTGAACGGTCGTTGCTGGCCTTTTAGCGACGTGGACGGTCGGTTCTGCCCTTTTTGAGACTTGGACGGTCGTTGCTGCCCTTTTTGCGACTTGGACGGTCGATGCTGCCATTTTAACGACGTGGACGGTCGGTGCTGCCATTTTAGCGACATGGACGGTCGTTTCTGGCCTTTTTGCGACTTGGACGGTCGTTGCTGCCCTTTTAGCGACGTGGACGGTCGATGCTGCCATTTTAACGACGTGGACGGTCGGTGCTGCTATTTTAGCGACGTGGACGGTCGGTGCTGCCATTTTTGCGACTTGGACGGTCGGTTCTGCCCTTTTTGCGACTTGGATGGTCGTTGCTGCCATTTTAGCGATGTGGACGGTCTGTGCTGCCATTTTAGCGATGTGGACGGTCGTTTCTGCCCTTTTGCGACTTGGACGGTCGTTGCTGCCCTTTTAGCGACATGGACGGTCGATGCTGCCATTTTAACTACGTGGACGGTCGGTGCTGCCATTTTAGCGACGTGGACGGTCGGTGCTGCCATTTTTGCGACTTGGACGGTCGGTTTTGCCCTTTTTGTGACATGGACGGTCATTGCTGCCCTTTTAGCGACATAGACGGTCGGTTCTGCCCTTTTTGCGACTTGGACCGTCGTTGCTGCCATTTTAGTGACGTGGACGGTCGGTGCTGCCATTTTAGTGACGTGGACGGTCGATTCTGGATTTGACTTGCCCCGCTTCTTGCGGCGTCAGGGATGAAGTTGACTTGTTTTCGAGGTGGAATTTGATTCTGCCAGGGAGGTCATTGGTTGTTTTGCTGACTTGATGTGATTTGGGTTGACATTAGCATCGCTACGCTGGAATATGGTACCAGGAGCGAATCATCATTTGTCAGGATTTGGGGATTTTGGTTTTGGTTTGGCATCAGCATCACTGCACTGGAATATGGTACCAGGAGCGAATCACCATCTGCCATGAGGAGATTTCCCTCGTTCCTAGTTTAACGACTTAGGGGTCATCTGTCCCCAGTTTAACGACTTAGGGATCATCTGTTCCTAGTTTAAAGACTTAGGGGTCTATTGGATTGGAGCTTGGGATTTTGGGGTTAGGGTAGGCATCAGCGTTGCTAACACTGAAGCACACGTGCCAGGAGCAATTCATCATTTTCCTATTCCTGTTGGGGGAGCGATGGCTTAAGAGACAGGTTTAAGTCCCTATCACCTAAGGCTTTTCAATTTTATGGGCCGTGAGAGTCCCATAAAAGCATTTTCTCCCTACGAGTCGTAAGGATCCCGCAGGTGTATTTTCTCCTTAGGAGTCGTGAGGACTCCTAAGTGTGTTTTTCCTTTATGAGTCATAAGGATCCCACAAAGGTTTGTTCTCCTCATGTATCGTAAGGACACATGAGTGGGTCTTCTCAATGGAGCATAATTCCAAAGGCGGAGACCAGCCGCATAACTGGTAATTGTGGTGGGGCATAGGTATGACGAGAATTATTTGAGCCCATGGATTGTATACGGTAGTCAACTTGGGGACCAACCGTAGGGCTGGGCGAATTTTGAGAAATTGGATTTTGGTTGACGTCTGCATCGCTGCATTGGAATGTGATACCAGGAGCGACTCATCATTCGCCGTTTGGGGACTTGGAATTTGGATCTCGTTTGGCATCAGCATTGCTGCACTGGAATAATGCCAGGAGCAACTCATCATTTGCCTTGGGAGGACTTGGGATTTGGGTTTTTGGTCGGCATCAGCACCGCTAACACTGAAGCGAAATTCCAGGAGCGACTCATCATTTGCCGTTGCCCGTTGGGGAACTATGGCTTAGGAGACAGGTTTGGGTCCCTATCACCTAAGGCTTTTCAATTTTATGGGCCGTGAGGGTCCCATAAAAGCATTTTCTCCCTACGAGTCGTAAGGATCCCACAGGTGTATTTTCTCCTTAGGAATCGTGAGGATTCCTAAGTGTGTTTCTCCTTTGTGAGTCGTAAGGATCTCACGCAGGGTTTTCTCCTCACAAGGTCGAGAGGACTTTGCGAGTGTGTTTCATCTCTTTTCACGAGTTTGCGCCCTTTCGGGTTTTCACAGACTCGCCGGTAGTCCTGCTATTTTTACTCACGAAGCCCTTTCGGGTTTTCATCCGTGCCCGTTTTGCTTGTGGACATACCGTTTATTTCTTTTTATTTCTTTCTTTTTTTTCTTTCTTTTTTTTCTTTCTCTTTTTTTTCTCTGGTGAGACTTTAAAAGTAGTCTCACCGGCAGGATTTGGGAGAGATAGGGGTCATTTACGCCCGTGGATTGTATACAGTTTTGCAGGATGTATGATCCAGACCGTAGGGCTGATGTGCTCAATTCGCCTGCGGCTTGGAGCATTCACGTTAGTATTTCTTGAGATATCGGCCATTGATGGGTGGCATGGGCCTTTCTCCCTCGGCACTTATTAGTTGGTAGGATCCTCCGTCAAACACTTTCTCGATGACGTATGGTCCTTCCCAGTTTGGCTCGAATTTTCTCTTGGCATGTCTATTGGGGATAATCGGTCTTTTGAGGACCAACACCAATTCACCTTTCTTGAAAGCGCGGAGACGGGTTATCTTTTCATAGGCCCGTGACATTTGGGCTCGGTATAGCTCCAGGTTTTGCTGCACCACGAGCCTCTTTTCTTCGAGCGCGTCGAGCTCTTCAATCCGAAGGAGCGCGTTTTCCTCTTCCGTCAACTCGTGTTAGATGGCCATTCTTAAACTTGGAACCTCGATTTCGAGGGGGAGGATCGCCTCCACTCCGAAGAGCAATGAGTATGGAGTGGACTGAGTTGGAGTACGGTGCGTAGTACGATATGCCCACAACGCCTCGTGAAGCTTGAGATTCCAGTCTCTCTTGTTGGCTGAAGCATTTTTCCTCAGGAGTTTGCATAGAGTCTTATTGAAGGCTTCGGCTAGCCCATTGGCTCTTGGATTATAGATGAAGGAATATTTCCAGTCTATCTTGTGCTGAGTAGCGAACCTTGAGACATTGAAGCTCTTGAAAGAAGGCCCGTTGTCAGAAATGATTCTTCTTGGTATACCGAAGCGGTATAGAATATTATGCTGGAAGAATGTCAGAATATCTTTTGTCTTGACTTCTTTTAGCGGGACAGCTTTAGCCCATCTGGAGAAGTAGTCTGTCGCGGCCAATATGAACCGGTGGCCTTTGGATGATGGAGGATCAATTGGGCCAACAATGTCGGTGCCCCAGACTTCGAAGGGCCACGACGCCACCGTAGGATGCAACGGATTGGGATGCTTGTGAATGAAATCACCATGGATTTGGCAGATCTGACATTTCTTTGCATGCTCTCCGCAATCCCGTATCATGGTGGGCCAGTAATACCCAAACCGTTTGATTTGAAGTCGCATCTTAGGGCCAGATTGGTGAGCACCGCAAACGCCTGAGTGAACATCTTTCATGACCGTTTGGGCTTTGGCCAATGACAGACACCTAAGCCAGAGTTGGTCATATGACCTGTGGTATAACGTGTCATTTACAAACATGTATCGGAGAGCTCTTTTCTTCAGCTGAATCCTCGCAGATTTTTCTTCGGGCAGCTTGTCGAATCGGAGGTACTCTATGAAGGGTTCTCTCCAATCGGGCTCGTCTTGGATGATCGAAGCTTCTTCGGCGGGACTGCTCATCTGTTCCGCGCTTTCCTCTTCTCGTAGAGAGACTGGGGGTAGAATTTACCGGCTCCTGACTGTGATCGGAATTTCGTCCATGTCAGGATCAGCCAGCTCCTTGGCTAAGCGAGCGAGTATGTCGGCTTTTCCGTTCAACGCTCTAGGGATTCTCATTAATTCAATGTGAGTGAACTGTTTCATGAGTTCCACCACCCGGCCTCTGTACCGAGCTAACTCGGGTTTGTATATCTTATAGTCGCCGCTTACTTGGTTGACGACAAGCTGGGAGTCACCATAAACCCGTAGCCGAAGGATTTCCATTTCTATGGCGAGTTCCAAACCAGCTATCAGAGCTTCATACTCAGCTTCATTGTTTGTCCGAGGCTCGATGAGAGCAAAAGAACACCGTAGGGTTCCCATTGATGGCGTGATGAACACCAATCCTATCCCCGCTTTTACCTTCGGGACGCTTGATCTGCCGGAGCTCCTTATTGATGAGGCCCCATCGAAGTAGAGCTCCCAACATGGCTCATCTTCCTCGAGGTGCAGCACTTGTTCGTCGGGTAACTCACAATTTAGCGGCGACCCTTCTGGTATGGGATGAGCAGCGAGAAAGTCTGCAAGAGCTTGCCCTTTTACTGCTTTCTGAGGGGTATACACTATATCAAACTCAAGTAGCATGACAGCCCATCTTGCCATTCTGCCGGCTAGGCTTGCTTTGGTCATCAAGTGTTTGAGCGGGTCGACCTTGGATATCAGCATAACCCGATGAGCGAGCAAATAGTGCCTCAGCTTCTTCACAGCAAATATTAGAGCCAGGCATTGCTTTTCGATTGGGGTGTAGTTGTGTTCCGCCCCTACTAGAGTTCGACTGAGGTAGTAGAGGGCATTTTCTTTTCCCTCCTCGTTATTCTGGGCAAGGAGCGCACCGAGTGACTCATCCAGCGCGGCAGTGTAGAGAATCAGCGGTTTATTTGGAATGGGAGCGGCCAGCACTAGAGGGTGCAACAAGTATTGTTTGATGCTTTCGAACGCTGCTTGACATTCGGCATCCCAGATAAAAGGAGCTCCTTTCTTCATGAGCTTTGAGAAGGGCCGACACCTTCCCGATAAATTTGAGATAAACCTTCGTATATAAGCAAGCTTGCCTTGAAAAGATCTTAGTTGCATCAGACTCTTCGGAGGGGGCATCTCCATGATGGCCTTTATCTTTGATGGGTTAACTTCGATCCCTCGATGTCGGACTATGAAGCCCAGGAATTTTCCTGATGACACGCCAAAAGCGCACTTCAGAGGATTCATCTTCAGATCGTATTCCCTCAGTCTGGTGAGAACGGTCCTAAGATCTTGGATATGATCGGCCTTGGTTTTAGTCTTGACGACCAGATCATCAACATAACATTCGACGACTTTATGGATTAGGTCATCAAAGATATTGGTCATTACCCTTTGATATGTAGCACCTGCGTTCTTCAGTCCGAACAGCATTACCTTGTAGCAATATATTCCGATCGGGGTTCGAAATGCTGTGTGTTTCTCATCCTCAGGCGACATCTTGATCTGATTATATCCAAACGAGCCATCCATAAAGGTGAACAGTTCGTAATTTGAGATGTCATCGACCATCATTTCCATGACCGGTAGCGGGAAGTCGTCTTTAGGACATGCCTTGTTGAGCTCCCTGAAATCGACACAAACTCGGATCTGCCCATTTTTCTTCTTCACTGGGACTATGCATGCGATCCAGTCCACATATTTCTCTTCCCTGATGAAGTCGGCATCGATGAGTTTCTTGGTTTCCTCGATGACCTTTTCTTCCAACTCCCTTCTCATTCTTCGAGGAGCTTGTTTGACTGGCTTAGCATCAGGAGATATAGCCAGCTTATGCACGGCTACTTCAAGGGAAAAGCCAGGCATTTCTTTGTACGTCCACGCGAAGCAGTCGACGAACTCATGCAGCAGGGCAATTATCTGCTCTTTCATTTCCTCCGACAAGAGTGAGCTGATATAGGTCGGCCTTGGATTATCGGGCGTTCCTAAGTCAATCTCTGTTAGCTCATCAAAGGTTGCTTGTCCTCCATCTTCGAGCTCTTGAGGAGCTTCTTCTGGCTCGGCTATTTCTTCATCATCATTTGATCTTTCGCTGGCCTCACCAACATGGATCATGTAGCACGCTTTGGAATCAGGTTGAACGTAGCCTATGCCCCGTTTATCTGGAATCCGTCCATCGATGAGTGCTCGGACCTGGGGTGGATACCATAGCCCTTCGTAAAACTTTGCTTCGGACTCCGTTTGATATAACCTGCAACCGCACTCTTTAAAGTATTCCCGCATCTCGGGCACATAGTATCTGGGATTGAGGACGGCTCTTATGCCTCTCTCATAGGGAAGGCACGCGATAGAAAGATCGTCCGGGTGCACAACGGGGGTTGACCCGTAAAACAGGATGCCCTTCTGTCCATTTTTCCTCTCGGAGATGTAGAAAGTTTTCAGCTGGTCCACGGTGGAGACTGACAACCCATCGAGCTCTTTGCACATCTGCTCCGGCACCCTTGTGACGGCTAGGGACCCTTCTGCAATTTCGAGGGTCTCTCGTAGTTCCGCTTTTTGCATGGGGGTCCAATCTGCACCGCTGTTGCACGACAGGTCCTCTTCGTCTGACTCTTCGGTGTCGTTGCCAAGATGAGGGAGGACTTTACTGCTAGATGGGGCTTCAGTGACAGATTCATCCGTATCGCTACCGAAATGAGGGCGAGTTTCATGGAAGGACGGACTTCCAGCATCGGACTCATCAGTGTCGCTACCGAAATGCGGGCGCACTTGGACATTTTTGCTTTTGAAAGTGACAGCCGGCGCAGATTTGCTTTTGAGTCTTGGGGCCGGTCTATCCTCAGTCAGTTGTGGCTTAGCATTTTGGTGGTTCATAAAGTACCGAGAATCTTCATATCGGACTTCATGCACACCGAACGGTTGGATGTCTCCGTCAATGCGTCTTTCCTCGCCATTTTTAGTATACTTCATGCATTGATGGAGAGTTGACGGAATGATGCCATGATCGTGGATCCACGGCCTCCCCAAGAGAATCTTATAAGACGTGTCGGTGTCGATCACGTATATCTTAGCTTCAGTTTGCAGATCCCCGAATTTGATTAGCAGAGATATGGACCCCAGAACTTGCTGGCAATTTTGGTTGAAGCCTTGAATGACAATCCTTTCCCTTGACATGTTTCGGACGTCCATTGACAAACTCTTCAGCGTCCGCAAGTTCATGATGTTCACTGAAGACCCTGGATCAATCAATATGCGATTAATCCGATCTCCGTCGCTGTACCCGGTCACGTAAAGCGACCGATTATGCTCAGCCGTTCCCAGTAGCAAGTCTTCATTCTTAAATGTGACTGCGGCGGCATGCAAAGCGTGCTCGGCTTCTTTCATATTAATTTCCGCAAAGTGAGCCTGATACCGCTCGGGGTTTTGTAGAGCGTGAATGAGAACATCTCTAAGCTCCTTAGATAGGACCAAGGTGTCGTAGATGCTCAGGAAAGATGGAAGCTTCCGGAGATGTGCCAAGACATTATAGTCCACCGAGGAAGGACTTATGTTTTCATCAGCCGGTTCTCTGCCATCTTCTTCATTAGCGACTTGTTTTTCATTCCCTTTTGGGGCGTTGCCCTGATTTGGCGGTAGAGCCCTGCCGCTTCTGAACTGGATTTGATTGGCCGTTGTGGCGAGCTCCTCGTCCTCTTCAGGAAAATAGAGATCCTCTTCCGAGTCGCTGCCAAGATGGATGGCGTAGCAGGTCACTACTGGGATCTCTTCATTGGAGTCTTCTTCTAACTCCTCCAGAATTTCAGCCGCTTGTACAGGGAAGAACTCCTTCAATTGAATCAATATTCTTTCCTTTTGTTCATATTCTTCGAGGGAATCGATATATTTTTGAATGGTCGATCTCCCTGCAGACTCTTTTTCGCGCCGAGCTGCACTTTTCTTCTTCTTGAGCTTCTTGGATTTTGAGCCTGATGGAGCCGCATTGGCAGCTGGACTGGTAGGCTTCTTCTGTCCTTCCCATTCCATCCTGGGCTCTTTCTGAAGCAGCTTTAGCAACTTCTTCGTCTTATTAGATATGTGCATACTCCACGGAGGCCGCGATGAGTCAGTTTCGTTTGTCAGGGCAGCGGGTTCAGCTGTCTGCTTCCAGAAGGCTTCAACTTCTGTCTGTATAAAGTTGGTGGTTGCAACTTGATTGTTCACCAACACGCTTTTGGACAGCTCGATCTTTCCAGCCTTGTACTGCTTCTCGACCCAGTCCTTGAAGATATAGCAATTCTCGATCGCATAGCTCATTACTCGGTGGTACGGACAATACAGGGGATTGTCGGTCATTTTTGCTTCTTGGGGTCTTTTCGACTCCGGCAATTGTAGGCCGTTGTTCAAGGCATCTTTGAATATCTTACGGACCTTGTCCCTTCTGAAAGAGTAAACCTTGTTCTTCTTCTCCTCTAGGGAAGGCCCATCTCCTCCCAGCAATGGCTTTCGAGACCGGTTAGTTTTGGATTCGCCCGCCCTTCGCTTTTCTTCATTGTCGGACGCATTGAAGACATTGGTACTGCTGGAACTCCCGCTTCTACGGTTGTCGTCCCGCTTGCTTTTCCAAGTTTTGTCTCTCTGAGAGTCCGGAGGGGACTCTTGCTTCGAGCGTTCCAGCATTTGGACTTCTTGGTTAGCTCCTGAAATGTCTTGAGGCCCGCTGTACACAAGAATGGGACCATCCAATTGTTGAGGTCCCAATGAGAAGGCTGACGAACTGGTCCTGCTCCAGCGGTGGTTTGCACTTGACTGTGAGATTACGCCATCGAGCGATAAAGTCGGTGTTGCTTTAATTCTTCCCCGGCTTGGTCCTCACAAGGTCGGAAATGGAGATTTTATCACTGACGCTCATGAACCTTTGTCGGAACAGAGTCTCCATTTGAGCAAAGGTTATGACGGACCCGTCTGGTATACTCGCGTACCAGTCGAAGGCGACACCGGTCAGGCTGTTGACAAACTGAAGAAGAAGGAGCGCGTTATTGCCCCCTGTATTTCCACACGAGGCTTTGAAGTGGGCGACGTGCTGATTTGCATTCCCCGTTCCGTCAAATCTTCCGAATTTAGGAATGACGTAGCCGCTCGGGAACTCGATCAGATCGTAGTGTGCGGGATACGGCCGCCCACTACTGCCAATTTCTTTCTGAGCTTCAGCTTCGGCCACTAATGTTTTAACTTTGCTGGTGACCAAATCCATTATCCGATCTTGTGTTAGCGGGATAGTGCTATCTGGGGCCAAGGCGTCCCCGAAAGCGGAATGTGGCCGGCTTTCATGCGGCTCGACCAGTCTTGGACCCAAAGGAACAGGCAATGGCTGCTTCGGATTGTCATCACCCGGCTGATTAGTAGCGACTTGTTCTTGATTAGGAGGCGCTCGAGCAATTTGAGCCGTAAGCTACATCACAACGTTCGTTAAGTCGTCAATCTTCAAATAGAGCTTGGCCATCTCTTTATCCTTGCTCCTGAGATGTTTTGAAGCTCTTGGAGCAGCTCTTGCTCCGCGGTCCTGGGGCGGAAGGTCGGCTCTTCCTCGCTCTCTGAGCTTGACTCTGCCTGGACCGAAGGGTCCTTCTGCCTATCGTCCTCATCAAGAGGGTTTTCATCATCCAGCGGAGGCGGCTGTTCTTGGGGAGCGGCAACCACATTCAAACCGGATTAGACTTGGGATGTGGTGGCCCCATCCTTGCTTTTGCTGCGAAGATTGCGCTGGGACGCCTGCCCGTCATATTGACCGTATGGACGACATATCCAGCCGTCTTTTTATTATCGGCGGCTGATTTCACGGATTGCTGTCTTGGCCCTCCCGTTTCGGTAGCGGGCAGTCGATTGAAGGCGGATGGCCTGACCGGATTCTTGAATGGTGCTGACGCTTCTTTTCTGGATTTTCCCCACTGCTTTCATGCGGTACAGAGCGCCCGATAGACTCTTGAAGAGACAGTGTCATACCTTTTCTGTTGGGGCCGGGACACGTCTCTTTGTAGCATTGTTCGGACCGCTGTCTTCTTGATTCTGGCGGTCATGGCATTTTTCTGAACCCACTTCAGAGGCTCGAAGGAATTGCTGATTCTCACGTCCGACTCAGCCGTCGTCGCGGGGCGACCCTGCACTTGGAACTTCACAAAATTCCATTTGGCCGAAGTCCTGGCCCTCTTGTTGGCTCGATACCTGAGCCGCTTCTGCCTTAACTTTTCTGTTCTAAGCACCTGGCAGACTTCGGCTCTTTGGGAAGACGTCGTAGGCCGGGCGATGGAGGATTTTGGAGATACGATCGATTGTGCACTTGTTAGAGTCATCACCTGAGCTCGTCCGCAACATTTGATGTTGCCCTTCGTACCGGAAGTCTTGCCCCCAGCTGGAGCGTCAGAGAGCCGTTCAGATACCGTTTTAAGTTTCGTTTGTGGTGCCTTGGCGATCACAACATTCGGCTTCTTGCCCCTTGAGACCGGCTTGGCCGCCTGCTTTGCTGGGATTTCTGCCAAATGAGCGCTTCCGGCATGGTAGATGATGACGAAACCAAACTGGCGGGGCAGTTCCTCCCACTGTCGACTGAGGCTTGCGGGGAGAACCACACGAGCATTGACCTTGACCACGTACGGGATTGGCGTCGCGTTGGAAGCCGAATTCATCTTCGGAGACATTGTCGTCGAAAGTTGATTGCTGCACGGAAAAAAAAACATCATTTCAGTATAGGCAATCGATATGTATATTAATTGAGTTCGCATGAACGTTTAACCCAAAATATGGGAGGAGAGATAGGTCTCATCGGGCGTGCCAGAATCTGTAGGGTGTTTTTCGTCACCCCGTTGAGATGGGAATATGCGCACGCTTGTCAGGCGTACTACAGATTCCCCCTGCCTAAGGTAGGCCGGGGTTTAATGATCGTGGGGATCCGAATCTCCGGCAGCCGCGGACTAAACTGCCGTTAATTACCCTTCGCCTTTGGAGCGAGGGAACCTCCGATTGACGGGTTAAACTGGTCATGCGAACTCGATGTGCAGTGTACGTGTGTTGTGTTTTGAAGGAGGGTTTTGGATATGTCGGGAGCCACGCAGAGTTTTAACGGGGGTCCCGCTACCCGGATAGCGGGCTGGGGGTCAACGGGGCTAGCAGCCCCCTTGCGGGGTGCGGGGCAGCACCCCGTTAGAAATTTTTTTCTAACAGGGACAGTGTCGTGGAGTATGTGTATGTGTACATATGTATACATATGTATATATATATATACATGTATATATAAATAAAGGGGGGAAAAGACATCCAAAGGATGCGTGGGGCCAGCGCCTAGGCGCTGGAGCGCAAGCGCGCCACGTGTCGGCACGTGGGCGCTTTACGCTCGGGCGCTGGGCGCTTGAACGCAAGCGCGCCACGTGTCGGCACATGGGCGCTTTGCACTCGGGCGCTGGGCACCGGAGCGCAAGCGCGCCACGTGTCGGCACGTGGAAGCTTTGCGCTCGGGCGCAGGGCGCTGGAGCGCAAGCGCGCCACGTGTCGACACGTGGGCGCTTTGCGCTCGGGTGCAGGGCGCTCGAGCGCTAGCACGCCGGCGAGGAAAAAGGGGCTTTTAGCACCGGAAATTCTCTAAAGAGAAAATAGGGTGGAGTTTAAACTCCTAAGATGCTTTGGGTTAATGAAGAGGGTTCTTCTTCTTCCTCTTCTGTTGGCTGGATCTTGAAGATCAAGAGATATGGGATTTTTAAAAATCTCTCCTTTTGAGATCTAGTGACAGATCCAAGTTCCCCTTTGTGGGTTTGGTGGTGAAAAACTATTTTGTTTTATAAAATGAAAAGTAAAACTCTTGATTTAATTCAAAAAAAAGAAGAAGATTTTTGGAACCTTGAAGAAGGAGAAAAGATCTCAGATCTAAATTTTTTGGAGAGAGAAAAGTTGTGAAATATTTTCATTATCCTTACCTTTATAGGCTATACACTTTACACATAGCCCCTTGGACTTCACAAAATGGTATTTTGCCTATCCCATGGCTCATGTGCCATTTCTTTTTGCACATAAGCCATGGGCTTTACAAAAATTTGGCTTTATGCCTATTTTTCTTACATTTATCCATAAAATAAAATAAAAGAAATACAACAAAATTATTTATTACAAAATTTTTATCTTGGCATGGGGGGAGGCCGGCCGCTTCATGTTCGAGCTGGACCCGGGCATGGGCCCACTTGGCTTGGGGTTGACTTTGATTTTGACTTGGTCAACCGGGGTGTAAATTTTTACCCCAACAATAGGTATTTTGATAATACACACACACACACACACACACACACGCACGCACGCACGCACACACACACACACACACACACACACACACACACACACACACATATATATATATATATATATATATTATATAAAATAATTTTAATTTATTATTTTCTAGAAATCTCATTTTCTTAAGATATTCGTATTTTAAATCTCTCAAGACCGAATGCTCCTTGCGGAGGTCTGAATCTCGCACTACTAAGTCCAGGGATGTACGATAATCCGCACCATCCCAGTCGGATTCCCCAAAGTGGGTTGTAGCGGCGCTTTGCAAAAATTTATAAAAATACGTAATCTTGTAGAAAACGGTTTTAATAGTTAGTGGTATTTATATGTAAAGTGTCATTTTCCTGTATTCTATGTTCCCGAAAGGTATTTTGCTATGTTTCATATGTGTGTTGTGAAGAGGTAGGTCATTTCCCCGTGATCTATTTAAAGGTATTGCAAGATTTATGATATTTTAAAGTAGAAACTAAACTACATGGTATTTTACTGAAAAAGAGCGGTAAAAGTTACAAAATGAAATGTTTTGCTATGAAACTTGTTCAACATGTCTTGTTGATGATTAATATTCAAGATTTAAGAGTTTAATATAGTTGTGTTAAGGAAAATTGAACTTTATAAAGAAAACCGAATCGGAAGTCGGATTTAACTCCGCTTCCGTTGGGTTTTATTAAAAAGAGTTTTAAGACTAGAGGATAGAAGAGGGAGGTGGGACTTACTTACTGTTATGTTAGAAAAGAGGGAGAGGAAGATGTAGGATTCACCGGTGCGGCGTTTCGTGGCCGGGAGCTCCTAGGATTGTCGTCGGAAAATTGCCGGAGCTTCGCCCTTCGCTAACTCCAATTGCACACTAGAATTCTATAGAGTTTTCTTAAGAGTTTGGACAGGATTGTGAGTGAGGGGGTGTGTTTAGGGGTGGTATTTATAGGGTAAAACTAAGGTTAGGGTGGGTGAAAGGGTGTGAAGAAAAAATGTATTAAATTTTGTATTAAAAAGGGTTTTAATGGGATTTTTACTCTCTCTGTTAACGTGCAGGTAAATTAAAGTATATAGAAGAGTTAGGAATACAAAAAGACAGAAGTTTCATGAAGGGAGTCGGCCGATCCGGGGTGAATCGGCCGACGGCGGTGGCCGAGTCGGCCAGTCCGTCGGCCGAGTCGGGCCGGGGTCGGTCGCTGTGTGTCCGCCGTCGGTTTGTCTACTCCCTAGGACAGTTTGTTTTACATGTGTAGTGGGGTTTTTACGAGTTATGCACGTATAGACCCTTGAACTTCAAAAAATTAAAAAGAAAACAATATTAAAAATAATGTGGGGGATGGGATTTGAACTCTGGTGCTTTGGTTCAGCAGTGCAAGGTATTACCAGTGAGCTACAAACTCCTTCTTGCTATTAAAAAGGAAAACAATTACTTATAGTACTCACAGTAAATGCAAATACCCCAAGTATACATTAATTTTTAAACAAATTTTTGTACACTAAAATTGGAGTTGTTACATAAACCCAAATAGCATCTGCACCAAATTCAGGCAAGATGTTTGTCTTCCCGGTTTTCGGCGATAAACAGATTCTGGCACGTCCAGTGGGACCTTTTCCTCTTTCCACTCCATACTTCGTGTGTCGTGTTTGCGAACGAATCACGGTTTAATATGGTTGCCCCTAGATTTGAGGTACTAAGATTTGGTGTCTTGCTCCAACGCAGAAGAGAAGATGACATCGATGGCTTCCAACTGCACCAATTGCAACAGCAACTCCCACTCCGTTCCTGCTAGAGGAGTGACTTATAGGCCCCAAGCGACCTCCATCTTTGTAATGCCAGTGGAGCAGGTGACTCAGGCCACCACTGGATTGTTCTTCAGGACAATGCTCCCGCCAATAAACTTCAATGCTTCAGTGCCATCACAAGAGGCCCCGAAGAAGTTGGTCTTCGATCGACTTGCAACTACCACGGCCCCTCTCAACGGGTTGTCCAATTCCAGCGCCTCAGTCTTCGACAGGCTGAGCCTAAGCTCAAGTGGGCCCGTAAAGAGGCTCGTGATACCTAAGAAGGTTATCCTAAAAAGGATAGTCCTCCCAACTCCTGCTGTGGGTGAGGTCATTACAAGTGCTTCCCCTACCCGAAAGTCAGTCTTCGACAGGTTAGACATTCCCTCTCAACGGACGTCAGTTTTCGACAGGCTGGCAACAACAGCAGCCTCTCATCAAAGCAAGGGGCATAACGATGTCGCTTCTATAACTGAGGTGATCCCATCGGCAAGACATACTCGACGTCGCCACTAGCGCCGAGTGAGGAAAGCTAAGGGAAACTCTCCCTTTGGACTTACTCCACCAGCTCCAATGGTGGAATTTGACACTGCTATTCCGACTGGGAACAGCTTTGAACTACTCAAGAGGGTGCGCAAAAACTCTCCAACCGCCATATTGAAGAAGTCTCCTCCGCCTGTTGAAAGCATGACACAGGTGAAGCCAGAACAGCCTCCTCAGCGGTTGTCCTCCAAGATCCACAGAGTCTGGCAGAAAGTCCAAGACTTTGTAATTGACAAAGAATACTCTCACCGACTGAAGAAAACAAAGGCTCGGTAAGAAAAGGACTATCTCGCCGTCATACCATGGAAGGTATCGTCTGCATGGGTGCCTACTACAATGGCCCTCTCAACTTCGGCCTCCCACAGAAAGAGAAGGCCAGAGAATCAACCACCACCTGCGGCAAATCTCAAAGGCAGTGGACTCAAACGCCCCAAGTCTGGGGGCATGGTAGTACACACGGTGTACATGGCTTCCAACAAAGAGGAAAGACGCACTTCCGCGGGTCATCGACCACTTACACGGTCTGTAACAAAAGCTCAGGATCAACAACAGAAGCTCCATGAGATGCTGACAAAAATGGCCGCACTCACTGGGCAGGAAGAAAGCCCGGAAGCATCGTCTGAGCAGCTCCAGGAACAAGAGACCGACACCGAGTTCTTGTGGAGGGTGTTAGAGAGAAAGGATAAGGAGGCCGCAGAACAGGCCACTAATATGAGGCAGATGGCGCTCCTGTTCTAAGACATGGTCGGGATGATGATCCAGCCGGAACCTCCAGCCGAAGACCCTCCGATAATCATCGAAGACGACAGAGGGGAAACGTCAAACCCTCCTCTAGCTGTCTCAGTAGCCCAAGAAGAGACAATTTCCAAGGATACCCTTGATAACTACATAGCTCAACAAATACGAGCTCATCAAGCGAGTGAAGCGGCCGGCCAAGTCGTCAGAACTGGGCGATCTTATCCAGGCTGGTATGATCAAATTAAGTACCCGTCGGGATATACAATCCCTAAGTTCCATGTGTATAAGGGGACGGGCAATCCACATTAGCACGTTGCTCAATTTAGAGCTTTGTGCGGTAATACCGGGGGCGATGACAAACTGTTGCTCCGCCAATTTGTTGGCAGCTTATCGAAGACAGCATTTGAATGGTATTCTGAGCTTCCGAAGGATTCTATCAAAACATTCACGGAGATGGAATTATTATTCACACAGCGGTTCGCAAGCACAAGCGAGTGCAACCCAATCACGGCATTAATCAACGCCAGAGTGAAGCCGGGAGAGATTTGGGTTCAATACGCGATTCGGTGGCGTAACCTATGGTCAAAATGTGAACAGCGCATAGAAGAAAATCCTACTGTGGGCATGTTCATAGGGACCCTTGATCCTCAGGCAATTATATCCCAATTTATGATGTTCTTCAAGCCGGCCACCTTCCAGGCCTTGATTGACAAGCTGGCCCAAATAGACCAAATGGGCCATAGGCCATCCTCTTCAAAAACGGATCTCCGGAATGAAAAGGGCAAAGGAAAAGCGACCTTCGTCGCTAACTCTCAACAACAACCGAGTGACCCGAAACCGGTTGCTCGCCAAAACAATAAACCAAGATCCCTCAAAGAAAAGTTGAGACGTCTGTAAGGTGTTTTTCGTCACCCCATTAAGATGGGAATGCGTACGTGCTCGTCAGGCGCATTACAGATTCCCCCTTCCTAGGATGGGCTGGGGTTTATTGATTATGGGGATCCGAATCTCCGGCAGCCACGGACTAAGCTGCCGTTAATTACCCCTCGCCTTTGGAGCGAGAGAACCTCCGATTGACGGGTCAAACAGGTCATGCGAACTCAATGTGCAGTGTTGAGTTTTGAAGGGGTTTTGGATATATCGGGGGCCCCGCATAGTTTTTACGAGGGTCCCGCTACCTGGATAGCGGGCTGGGGGTCAAGGGGGCTAGCACCCTCCTTGCGGGGTGCGGGACAGCG
Source organism: Agapanthus africanus (assembly GCA_030015575.1). NCBI lineage: Eukaryota > Viridiplantae > Streptophyta > Magnoliopsida > Asparagales > Amaryllidaceae > Agapanthus > Agapanthus africanus. The sequence continues at coordinate 972,993,591 of CM057338.1, read as the reverse complement.
CCCCGTTAGAAATTTTTTTCTAGCAGGGACAATGTCGTGGAGTATGTGTGTATGTTTGTATATGTATATATATATATATATATATATATATATATATACACACACACATAAGGGGAAAAGGCATCCAAAGGATGCGTGGGAGAAAGCACTCGGGCACTAGCACCTTTGGGCTCTAGCGCTTTGAGCGCTAGGGCGCTCGGGCGCTAGCGCTTTGGGGGCCAAGGCGCTAGCGCTCTGGGCGCTAGCACCTCACGTGATAGGCATGTGGACGCTCGGGCCCTAGCGCTTTGAGCACAAGAGCGCTAGCGCCCCACGTGCCAGGCACGTGGGCGCTCGGGCACTCGGGCGCTAGCGTTTTGGGCGCTAGCGCTTCGAGCGTTCGGGACGCTCGGGAGGTAAAAGGGACTTGGTCCCTGCAACGGGAGTTGTACTCCCAGAAAGGAACACTTGTTATTTGTATATATGTGTGTGTGTGTGTGTGTGTGTGTGTGTGTGTGTGTGTGTGTGTGTGTATATATATATGAGGAGTTAAACTCCTAGGTTATTTGGAAGCTGATTAAGGGGCTTCTTCCCTTGAGCCCTGGATCTTCCCTAAAGTGAGGTTTCTGGAGATGGGTCTCCTTCTTCTTCCTGTCGTTTGGCTGGATCTTGGAGAAAGGAGTGAGTTTAAAAATCTCCCCTTTTTAAGATCTAATGGAAGATCCAAGCTCCCCTTTGTGGGTTTTCTGGTGAAAAACTATTTAGTTTTGAAAAAGGAAGAGTAAAACTCTTGATTTAATTCAAAAGAAAGAAGAAGGTTTTAGAACCTTGAGGAAGGAGAAGATCACAGATCTGGATTCATTTTTGGAGAGAGAAAAAAAGTTGTTGGGATATTTTCATTATTCTTGCCTTTATAGGCTATACACTTTACATATAGCCCCTTGGGCTTTACAAAATGGCATTTTGCCCATCCCATGCCGCATGCGCTATTTCTTTTTGCACATAAGCCGTGGGCTTTACAAAAAATTGGCTTTATGCCCCTTTTTCTTACATTTATTCATAAAATAAAATAAAATAAATACAACAAAATTTTTATTTTGGCATGGGGGGAGGCCGGCTGCTTCATGTTCGGGCTCGACCCGGGCATTGGCCCACTTGAACTGGGCTTAGGCCCACCTGACCTGGGCTTAGGGCCACCTGGCTTCGGGTTGACTTTGATTTTGACTTGGTCAACCGGAGTGTAAATTTTTACCCCAACAAATTGCCCCCATCAATAAATGCACACAGCATATGTGGGTCGTGTGCATGAAATTGATGGATCTTCTTTCACGTGGAGGCGACTTGATTCGGTTCCCACTTTTTGGGAAGCTGGCACTGCCCTTTTTATGACATGAACGGTCGATGCTTAACGTGTCTCCGAGATGGAGTGTCTGGTTGACTTGATTCTGAGGCGGAGCATAATTCCGACGAGGAGGTCATTACTGCCCTTTTAGCGACATAAACGGTCGGTGCTGCCCTTTTAGCGATGTGGACGGTCGATACTGCCCTTTTAGCGACTTGGACGGTCGATGCTGCCCTTTTTGCGACGTGGACGGTCGGTACTGCCATTTTAGCGACGTGGACGGTCGGTGCTGCCCTTTTTGTGATGTGGACGGTCAGTGCTGCCCTTTTTGCGACGTGGACGGTCGGTGCTGTCTTTTTTGCAACGTGGATGGTCGGTGCTGCCCTTTTTGCGACATGGACGGTCGGTGCTGCCCTTTTTACGACTTGGACGGTCGGTGCTGCCCTTTTAGCGACTTGGACGGTCGGCTTGATTTGACTTGCTCCAGTTCTTGCGGTGTCAAGGATTTGACTTATTTCCGAGGTGGAGCTTAATTCTGCCAGGGAGGTTGTTGGCTGTTTTGCTGATTTGATGCGATTTGGGTTGACATCAGCATCGCTATACTGAAATATGGTATCAGAAGCGAATCATCATCTTCCATGAGTAGATTTCCCTCGTTTCCAGTTTAACGACTTAGGGGGTCATGTATTCCCAATTTAACGACTTAGAGGTCATTTGTTCCCAGTTTATAGACTTAGGGGTCATCTGTTCCCAGTTTAATGACTTAGAGGTCATATGTTCCCAGTTTAAAGACTTAGAGGTCTATTGGATTGGAGTTTGGAATTTTGGGGTTAGGGTAGGCATCAGCGTTGCTAACACTGAAGCATATGTGCCAGGAGCAATTCATCATTTGCCTTTTCCTGTTGGGGAGCGATGGCTTAAGAAACAGGTTTAGGTCCCTATCACCTAAGGCTTTTCAATTTTATGAGCCGTAAGGGTCCCATAAAAGCATTTTCTCCCTACGAGTCGAAAGGATCTCGTAGGTGCGATTTCTCCTTAGGAGTCGTGGGGACTCCCAAGTGTGTTTTTCCTTTGTGAGTCGTAAGGATCCCACGAAGGTGTTTTCTTACGAGTCGTGAGGATCCCGTAAGTTTGTTCTCCTCGTGTATCGTGAGGACACATGAGTGGGTCCTCCCAAATGGAGCATAATCCCAATGGCGGAGACCAGCCACGTAACTGGTGATTGCGGTGGGGCATGGGTATGCTGAGAATTATTTGAGACCGTAGATTGTATACGGTAGTCAATTTGGGGACTAACCGTAGAGCCAGGGGAATTTTGGAAAATTGGATTTTGGTTGGCGTCTGCATCGCTGCACTGGAATATGATACCAGGAGCGACTCATCATTCGTCGTTTAGGGACTTGAAATGTGGATCTTGTTTGGCATCAGCATTGCCGCACTGGAATAATGCCAGGAGCAACTCATCATTTGCCCCAGGAGGACTTGGGATTTGGTTAATTCTCGTTATGGGAATTCTATCGTTCGCTTCATCAGTTCCTTCCTTCGCTTCACTCGCCTTTGAACAACTCAATCGTTCACTTCGGGTCAGCATCAGCACCGCTAACACTGAAGCAATGCCAAGAGCGACTCATCATTTGCCATTGCCCGTTGGGGAGCGATGGCTCAAGAGACAGGTTTAGATCCCTATCACCTAAGGCTTTTCAATTTTATGAGCCGTAAGGGTCTCATAAAAGCGTTTTCTCCCTACAAGTCGAGAGGATCTCGTAGGTGTATGTTCTCCTTAGGAATCGTAAGGATCCCTAAGTGTGTTTCTCCTTTGTGAGTCGTAAGGATCTCACGCAGGGATTCTCTCCTCACAAGGTCGAGAGGACTTTCCGAGTGTATTTTATCTCTTTTCACGAGTTTGCGCCCTTTCGGGTTTTCACAAACTCGCCGGCAGTCCTGCTGTTTTTAGTCACGAAGCCCTTTCGGGTTTTCATCCGTGCCCGTTTCGCTTATGGACGTACCGTCTTTTTTTTGTTTTTTGTTTTTTTTTTTGCTTTTTTGTGTGGTTTTTTTTTGCCGCTGGTAGGACTTTAAAAGTAGTCTCACAGGCAAGACTTAGGAGAGATAGGGGTTGTTTACGCCCGTGGATTGTATACGGTTTTGCAGGATGTATAATCCAGACCGTAGGGCTAGTGTGCTTAATTCGCCTGCGACTTGGAGCATTCACGCGTAGTATTTCTTGAGATATCGGCCATTGATGGGTGGCATGGGCCTTTCTCCCTCGGCACTTATTAGTTGGTAGGATCCTCCGTTGAACACTTTCTCGATGACGTATGGTCCTTCCCAGTTTGGCTCGAATTTTCCCTTGGCATGTCGATTAGGAATGATCGGTCTTTTGAGGACCAACACCAATTCGCCTTCCTTGAAAGCGCGGAGACGAGTCATCTTGTCATAGGCCCATGACATTTGGGCTCGGTACAGCTCCAGATTTTGCTGTACCGCGAGCCTTTTTTTCTTCGAGGGCGTCGAGCTCTTCAAGCCGAAGAAGCACGTTTTCCTCCTCCGTCAACTCGTGCTGAACGGTCATTCTTAAGCTTGGAACTTCGACTTCGAGGGGGAGGACCGCCTCCACTCCGAAGAGCAATGAGTATGGAGTGGACTGAGTTGGAGTACGGTGTGTGGTACGATATGCCCACAACGCCTCATGAAGTTTGAGATTCCATTCTTTCTTGTTGGCTGAAGCATTTTTCCTCAGGAGCTTGCATAGAGTCTTATTGAAGGCTTCAGCTAGCCCATTGGCTCTTGGATTATAGATGGAGGAATATCTCCAGTCTATCTTTTACTGAGTAGCGAACCTTGAGACTTTGAAGCTCTTAAAAGAAGGCCTGTTGTCAGAAATGATTCTTCTTGGTGTACCGAAGCGGTATAGAATATTATGCTCGAAGAATGTCAGAATATCTTCTGTCTTGACTTCTTTTAGCGGGATAGCTTCAGCCCATCTAGAGAAGTAGTCTGTTGTGGACAGTATGAACCGGTGGCCTTTGGATGATGAGGATCAATTGAGCCAACTATGTTAGTTCCCCAGACTTCGAAGGGCTACGACGCCACCGTAAGATGCAACGGATTGGGATGCTTGTGAATGAAATCATCGTGAATTTGGCAGATATAACATTTCTTTGCATACTCTCCGCAATCCCGTATCATGGTGGGCCAGTAATACCCAAGCCTTTTAATTTGAAGTCGCATCTTGGGGCCAGATTGGTAAGCACCGCAAATGCCCGAGTGAACTTCTTTCATGACCTTTTGGGCTTCGGCTAATGACAGACACCTGAGCTAGAGTTGGTCATATGACCTGTGGTATAGCATGTCATTTACAAACATGTATTGGAGAGCTCTCTTCTTCAGCTGAATTCTCGCAGATTTTCCTTCGGGCGACTTGTCGTATCGGAGGTTCTCTATGAAGGGTTCTCTCCAATCGGGCTCGTCTTGGATGATCGAAGCTTCTTTGGCAGGACTGCTCTTCTGTTCCGCGCTTTCTTCTTCTCGTAGAGAGACTGGGGGTAGAATTTGCGAGCTCCTGACTGAGATCAGAATTTCGTCCATGTCAGGATCAGCCAGCTCCTTGGCTAAGCAAGCGAGTACGTCAGCCTTTCCATTCGACCCTCTAGGGACTCTCATTAGTTCAATGTGAGTTAACTGTTTCATGAGTTCCACCACTCGGCTTCTGTACCGAGCTAACTCGGGTTTGTATATCTTATAGTGGCCACTTACTTGGTTGACGACAAGCTGGGAGTCACCGTAAACCCGTAGCCGAAGGATTTCCATTTTTATGGCGAGTTCCAAACCAGCTATCAGAGCTTCATACTCAGCCTCATTTTTTGTGCGAGGCTCGGTGAGAGCAAAAGAACGCCGTAGGGTTCCCATCGATGGCGTGATGAACACCAGTCCTATCCCTGCTTTTATCTCCGGGACGCTTGATTTGCTGGAGGTCCTCATTGATGAGGCTCCATCGAAGTAGAGATCCCAATATGGCTCATCTTCCTCGAGGTGCAGTGCTTTTTCATCAGATAGCTCGCAACTAAGCGGTGACCCCTCTGATACAGGATGAGCAGCAAGAAAGTCTGCAAGAGCTTGCCCTTTTACTGCTTTCTGAAGAGTATAAACTATGTCAAACTCAAATAGCATGATAGCCCATCTTGCCATTCTGCCGGCTAGGATTGCTTTGGTCATCAAGTGTTTGAGCGGGTCTACCTTGGAGATCAGCATAACCCGATGATCGAGTAGATAGTGCCTCAGCTTCTTCACAGCAAATATCAGGGCCAGGCATTGCTTTTCGATCGGGGAATAGTTGTGTTCCGCCTCAACTAGAGTTCGATTGAGGTAGTAGAGGGCATTTTCTTTTCCCTCCTCGTTATTCTGGACAAGGAGTGCACCGAGTGACTCATCTAGCGCTGCAGTGTAGAGAATCAGCAGTTTATTTGGAATGGGAGTGGCCAGCACTGGAGGGCGCAACAAGTATTGTTTAATGCTTTCGAATGCTTCTTGGCATTCGGCATCCCAGACAAAAGGAGCTCCTTTCTTCATGAGCTTTGAGAAGAGCCTGCATCTCCCCGATAAATTTGAGATAAACCTTCGTATATAAGCAAGCTTTCCTTGAAAAGATCCCAGCTACGTCAGATCCTTTGGAGGGGGCATTTCCATGATGGCCTTTATCTTGGATGGGTCAACTTCGATCCCCTGATGTCGGACTATAAAGCCCAGAAATTTTCCCGATGACACGCCAAAAGCGCACTTCAGAGGATTCATCTTCAGATCGTATTCCCTCAGTCTGGTGAGAACGGTCCTAAGATCTTGGACGTGGTCGGCCTTGGCTTTAGTCTTGACGACCAGGTCATCAACATAGCATTCGACGACTTTATGGATTAGGTCATCAAAGATATTAGTCATTGCCCTTTGATATGTCGCACCTGCGTTCTTCAATCCAAATGGCATCACTTTGTAGCAGTATATTCCGATCGGGGTTCGAAATGCTGTGTGTTTCTCATCCTCAGGCGACATCTTGATCTGATTATATCCAGAAAATCCATCCATAAAGGTGAACAGCTCGTAATTTGGGGTGTCATCGACCATCATTTCCATGACCGGTAGCGGGAAGTCGTCTTTAGGACATGCCTTATTGAGGTCCCTGAAATTGACACAAACTCGGATCTGCCCATTTTTCTTCTTCACTGGGACTATGCATGCGATCCAGTCCGCATATTTCTCTTTTCTGATGAAGCCAGCATCGATAAGTTTCTTAGTTTCCTCGATGACCTTTTCTTCTAGCTCCCTTCTCATTCTTCGAGGAGCTTGTTTGACTGGCTTAGCATCAGGAGATATAGCCAGTTTTATGCACGGCCACTTCAGGGGAAAGGCCAGGCATTTCTTTGTATGTTCATGCGAAGCAGTCGACGAACTCATGTAGCAGGGCAATTATCTGCTCTTTCATTTCCTCTGACAAGAGTGAGCTGATGTAAGTCGGCCTTGGGTTATTGAGCGTTCCTAATTCAATCTCGGTTAGCTCGTCAAAGGTTGCTTGTCCGCCATCTTCAAGCTCTTGAGGAGCTTCTTCTGGTTCAGCTATCTCGTCATCATCATTTGATCTTTCGCTGGCTTCACCAACATAGATCATGTAATACGCTTTGGAATCAGGTTGAATGAAGCCTATGCCCCGTCTATCTGGAATTCGTCCATCGATGAGTGCTCGGACCTGGGGCGGATGCTATAGCCCTTCATAAAACTTTGCTTTGGACTCGTTTGATACAACCGGCATCCGCACCTTTTGAAATATTCCCGCATCTAGGGTGCATAGTATCTGGGATTGAGGATGGCTCTTATGCCTCTCTCATAGGGAAGGCACGTGACAGACCAATCGTCCGGGTGCACAACAGGGTTTGACCCATAAAACAGGATGCCCTTCTGTCCTTTTTTCCTCCCGGGAACGTAGAAAGTTTTTAGCTGGTCCACGGTAGAGACTGACAATGCATCGAGCTCTTTGCACATCCGTTCCGGCACCCTTGTGACGGCCAGGGACCCTTCTGCAATTTCGAAGGTTTCTCGTAGTTTCGCTTGCTGCATGGGGGTCCAGTCTACACAGCTGCTGCAAGACGGGTCCTCTTCCTCCGACTCTTCAGTGCCGCTGCCTAAACGAGGGCGAATTTTGCCGTCGGATGGGCCTTCAGTATCAGATTCGTCCGTATCGCTACCAAAATGAGGGCGAGTTTTACGGAAGGATGGACTTCCAGCGTCAGACTCATCAGTGTCACTGCCGAAACGCGGACGCACTTGGGCGTTTTTGCTTTTGAAAGTGACAGCCGGCTCAAATTTGCTTTTGAGTCTTGGGGCCGCTCTATCCTCAGTCAGTTGTGGCTTAGCATTTTGGTGGTTCATAAAGTACCGAGAATCTTCATATCGGACTTCATGCACACCGAATGGCTGGATGTCTCCGTCAATGCGTCTTTCTTCGCCATTTTTAGTATACTTCAAGCATTGATAGAGAGTTGACGGAACGATGCCGTAATCGTGGAGCCACGGCCATCCCAAGAGAATCTTATAAGACGTGTCGGCGTCGATCACGTATATTTTAGCTTCAGTTTGCAGATCCCCGAATTTGATTGGCAAAGCTATAGACCCCAGAACTTGCTGGCAATTTTGATTGAAGCCTTGAATGACAATCCTTTCCCTTGACAGGTGTCGGACGTCCATTGACAAACTCTTCAGTGTCCGCAAGTTCATGATGTTCATTGAGGACCCCGGATCAATCAATATGCGATTAATCCGATCTCCGTCGCTGTACCCGGTCACGTAAAGCGGCCGATTATGCTCAGCCGTTCCCAGTATCAAGTCATCATCCTTAAACGTGACTGCGGCGGCTTGCAAAGTGTACTGAACTTCTTTCATATTAATTTCCGCAAAGCGAGCCTAATACCGCTCAGTGTTTTGTAGAGCATGAATGAGAACATCTCTAAGCTCTTAAGATAGAACCAAGGCATCGTAGATGCTGTTCATACCATAATATTGCATTATTATATTCCTCATTCTTATTCTTTTTATAAATAAACAGGTGCTTTTGACGCATGTCTGCTACATATTACAAGTTACAGGTTCTTGGACAGAAAACAGTGAAAACGATGAAAAGACGATGCAAAAGGGACTTTGACCAACAAATAGAAGGATCTTAATCAAGCCTACACAAAAGATCAGTACAAGGCAACGCAAGGTCCAAGATTACAAAGCAAATGGTTAAAAGTCCACTGCAATTGTTCACTGGAGATCTGGAAGAAATAGAGAAGTCAAATTGAATAAAGATCCAAAGAAATAAAAGGCCCAAGAAGCCCAGATTCAGTTCCAAAATTTCCAGACATAAAATTTTACCAAATCTTGGAGTATACTTTGACTAGGTCTTCCTATGGATATTTTGGTAAATGCAGATGTGCAAATCAATTGTAACCTAGGGTTTCTATGTCTTATAAATAGAAGCCCAAATCATTGTATTCTTTTCATGCCTCCCTATGCTTCTTTTTATGAATAAAATTCAGAATTCTTTTGGAGAGTATCGGTGCCTCTTTTCATTTCATGAATTCAGATCTGACAACCCTGTGTTGATGTTTTGGAGAGAGACATCTGTAAAGTAAGTAGATAATTTCAATTCCTGCCCTAGGTAATTTTTCATTCTCTGCCCTAGTTTAGATTTAATTCCTTGCCCTAGTTAGATCTTTAATTCCTTGCCCTAGTTAAATTTAATTCTTTGCCCTAGATAAATGATAGATTTAGTTTTTAGATTTAATAAGAAATCTGAACACCCATCGGAATTAACTCGTTAGCGCGATTAGGAAATTCACAACATCCCTGTGGACCGACCCGTACCCACCGGCTAGCTGCAAAGCGACGCCGTTCTTGATTGCGGTTACTAGATAGTTTTTGACATACAAATCAAATGGCGCCGTTGCCGGGGATGGCGTGTTATTTCCTTTTTGCAATTTCGGGTTAATCTTAATAAAAAAAATATAAAAATCTGAAAAATCCAAAAAATATAAAAATATATCATCTGTTATTTTTGGAAAGGGTACTTTGTTGTTTGAATTTTGCAGCATCTACAATCAAGTTCGGATCTGGAAATCTCCGGAGATCAAAACAGCAAATAGACGATCCTATCAACAGAAGATTGCAACAACAGAGGAACAGAAAAAATTTGGAGGACCGAGTCAACAAGAAGAACCGTAGCGATCTGGTGAGCGCAAAAACAAAACTGCCGAAGGCACCAACCCGCGGCGGATCCGTGGTCGGAGGCGGCACTTCGCGGTGGTTCCGCGATGGAGGCGACAGATCGGTTGCCCAGAAAAAAAGGCAGAAGCGCGGTATAAAAAAAAACAGTTCCGCCACTGCAAATCTCTGTGAGTTTTCTCTCTCCTCCTCTGCAAATCTCCGATATATCTTCTGAAAAATCTCCTGCAGGATTCTTTGCGCTTAAAAAAAATCTTTCCCCTTCCAAATAACAAATCTTGTGCAGGATTCTTTGCGCCGCATATAAAATAAAAAGATTTGATTGCAAGTGATTTTTCTGTTTTGCATATCTTTAAAACTGACTTTAAGGGGCTTTTGACCAATTCAGATTGGGTGGGGATTTCATCACCCTTCCCAGGACCCCAGAAATCCTATAAGGCATATGCATTGACCATCTATTAATTAAAAAATACTAGACTCAGCCCTAAGGATTTCGAGCTCAATAGGACAGAGGACTAGTTATAGGCATCGGCCGTTTATCCTAACCTGACTTTGTGGTGTCTAGGCAAGTGTGTCAAGGCAAGTGGTTACTTAATTAGGACCGCTACTTGTAACGGGGAGCCTCCCACTTACCTGGCACTTACCTGGCCGCAATTGGCGGTGAAGAGGCAGTTTGAGGTCCTATTTCTAGCCCTTTGGAACAGTTAGGAGCTATCTAGCTGACCTAGGTGACCCTAGATCTAGGCCTGATTGTGCATTTCTGGTTGATTACATTTGTGTCTAAGCCCTTTATCGAAAATGTTTGCAAAACAAATATAAAAAAATAAGAAAAAAAAATCTTTTATGAAAAAAAAACTTGCAACTTGTCGCGTAAAATCCTTGCACCCCACCACCTACCTTCTTCATCTTCTCTTTCTTCTATCATGGGTACCCCACATCATAAATCTCTTGCCGAACTTTGGTATCCCGAACCTAATTTTGCGTCGTACGTCAATTGTTTCGGTCGATTTAAATAAGATCCCTCCATACCCAAAATTTCTTTAAAAGATCAAATAGACGCGTCTAGGAGAAACAGTTTGACTTTGCAACCCACTTTGTGTCGACCAAGTAAACCTTTACCACCTTCATATGTTGATACCACTTTTTCAAGTCCTGCTGTAACTCCAAAACCGATGTCCATTGCTGAACATATTGCTCAATCTCGTAGCCGATCTTTCACCCATCTCCCCTCATCTAGTTCTAGGAATCAACAAGTCCATCCACCTTTTTATCCACATGTTGATCCTAATCCTGTCCAACCATCCACTTCCTACCAGTCCTACCCAACTTTCCCACCGTCACTAGACACTGTTTCTACACAGCCTTTTGGGAGTTTCGCATATCCACACAATTTCGAATCTTTTACCGAAACCCCCTTACCACCCAAGTCTAGTTTGGAAGAGTCGTTGGAGGCTTATATCTTAGCAACAAACAAAATGACTAGGAATGTGGAAGCGTCCGTGGCCGCCCTTATGCAACCTGCTGAACCGGTAGCTAGTTTCCCGCTAGCTCCAAATTTTTCAATGTATGAAGAGGCGGTTGGACAGAATGAGAATGTGAGAGGATTTCCAAATCAAACCTACCCTTACCCAATTGAAACCCACAACTCCAGTTTTCCATCGAATGTCCTAAATGATTCACAAGTTCAAAATAAAAACGAGTTGTGTGATTTTGTAGTGTTTGATTTGCCAAATTGTGAGGAACCCCTTTCGAGTGAAACCGCACCTAATCCTTTCGATCTTTACACCTTCCATCTAGAACCTAAATCGATAGATATCCATTCTTTTGATGAGGTGTCTAAGAAAATTGATTTTCACTTGATTAAGGATATAGACGCCAGGAATATTTCGGATGATGAACCTGTCAATTTAATTGAGATTTTATGTTCAAATCATCAGCCCGAGTTATTAAATGTTTCTCCCGAATCTCATATGCATCTTAACTTTGATGATAATGGCATGGATGAGTTGAATCTTGAGGAGAATTATGAGGATAGTATTGAGGAGAGCATTGACGATAATATTGAGGTTGAACCATTTCTGTTTGATGTGTCGGGTTTTTCCAATTCATCCTCCCGAACCTTTAACTGTTATATCACCCTCCCTCCTTTCCATCGTTCCGACCACGCACAAGATCACGCTTGACGACTGTGAGCTTGAAAACTTTTACTTTGAATCTGACACAGTTCTCACAGCCGATAACACTTACGAGTGTTTCACTTTTTCGGACGATGTTGATGACTCACCGCCCGAGTTTGAGTCCTTTACATTTTCAGATGAGTTAGTTGAACCATCAGACTCGGGTGCTTACAGTAGTTTCGAACCATTAATGGAATCTTTCAAGTTCGAGACAGTTTACTACGATGAGAATGATACTATCCCTAGTTCACTTCCTTTCGTCTTTCTCATTGTTCCGACCGTACAAGAGACCGTTACGCTTTCATCACCAATACCAAGTTTGGCGTACCCATGTTTTCTTGCGAATCTTGAGGGATTTGATCCCATTTCTCGACGGGTTGATAGGTTAGCGCAATCGCTTTTAACGTATCGGTCATCACATATTGCGCTAATTTATTCACTCGATTTACACCCTCAAGATCGCGCGACCTTTCTTTCTCCTTTCCGCCATTCTTCTCCCCCACCGAGACCATATTCTACCATTCTTCTTTCCACGGTCTCGCGTGTTTCTCATTTCTTTCCTCTACACCCCATTCTTGCACCAACTATACCATTACCACGATAAAATTTTTGAATGGTTGGTGCTAACCTTTGGCTTGTGTAAGGCCAAGCTTAAGTTTGGGGGGAACCTTATTGTATATATGTATATATATTTTTTGTTTTCTTTTTCTATAAAAAAAATAAATTTTCAAAACAATAAAAAATTCAAAAAAAAATTATAAATAAATAAACAGGGGAGTGCCGACATTTTGACCCTCTTGGTATGGCATGACAGTGAGGACACTGTCAGGTTTAAGTTTGGAGGTATGCTCGGTACGTCTTCTTCCTTTGCATTCATTTGTATATATTTTTGTATTTGCATACTTATTTGAAAACCCATAAAAATTGAAAATTTTCAAAAATTATAAAAATTAATGTATTCAATTTTGGCTAATTGACTTGAGTTTGACAAATAGATTAACTGGCTTGGAACAACTAGATCTTAGACTTAGTAAATTAAGAACCCTAAAAATAACCTTCCTTAAAGTTTAACAGTAGAAAGTATATGTCTTTATAGTTTATTTAGAAATAGGCAAATTTTGGGTTCACTTCTTAGGCTAAGTCGAAACAAAGGAAAAATATTGATATTCTTATTAGAGTATAAGTTTGAAAAATAATTCCTAGCTTAAGTCTAGATTCTGAAAATGTATACCCTACAATTTGCACAATCACGCACCTTGAAACTTGGAATAGTAGAAGAGACCTTGAAATGCTCTTGTCTAAAGTCCTTAGTACAATGAAAATAAAAGGAAAAAAAATATACAAGTGTGAATAAAGAATAAAAAAATGAACACTGGTTTTTGTAATTACTTGAGGCTGCAAAAATAGAAAAAATATTTAGCGAGGGTGCTTCATCACCTAGTGCCTTAGACCAACTAGTTTGGGAGTCACTGCTAAAATCCTTGGGTGTTATAAGACTAGGAAGTACACTTTAAAGTGCAAGCGCATCTTGTAATCGGTTGTTGGTACCTCAAGAAGTATTAACGGTCGCATGAAGGATGTGTAAGCAAAATTCAATTAAAAATTCACCAATTAATAAGTGCTTTGGACAACGGACAAGAGTATGATTGCTTGATTTGAATTTCCAAGTGTAGGGGTAATATATATACACACGTAGGGAAATGTGATTGGAGTTTAGATGAGAGAAAGGAATGAAGAATAGAATTTGTATCTTTAGTAGAGTTGATAAAAATTCTTAAGTGGAGATGAAACCCTAGAAGGAAAACTTAAGAAATGCCGAAAGCTAAACAGGCCTGTAGAACATATATAATCTTAAGTTAAATAATGAGGAAGTGTGAAGAATATGGGTGGATAATTTACGAGTCAACGATAATAGAACTCCTTGTTAGAAGACCTAATTGGAGAACAAAAGTCGAAAGGCCAAATTGATAGGATTTTGTGGGTAGTATCCGCTGAAAACACTCAGGAGACAACACTCCTCCTACTAGGGACACCTAGAGGTTTAACGGCTTGTTGCACGAGCTCGGTGCAATCGTGTTTCCCTGCGAAAGTGCGGTTAGCTTTTTTGTAGAGAATAAAAAAATAAGTTTGCTCGAGAACGAGCAAAAGATAAGTTTTGGGGTATTTGTTCATACCATAATATTGCATTATTATATTCCTCATTCTTATTCTTTTTATAAATAAACAGGTGCTTTTGACGCATGTCTGCTACATATTACAGGTTACAGGTTCTTGGACAGAAAACAGTGAAAACGATGAAAAGACGATGCAAAAGGGACTTTGACCAACAAATAGAAGGATCTTAATCAAGCCTACACAAAAGATCAGTACAAGGCAACGCAAGGTCCAAGATTACAAAGCAAATGGTTAAAAGTCCACTGCAATTGTTCACTGGAGATCTGGAAGAAATAGAGAAGCCAAATTGAATAAAGATCCAAAGAAATAAAAGGCCCAAGAAGCCCAGAATCAGTTCCAAAATTTCCAGACATAAAATTTTATCAAATCTTGGAGTCTACTTTGACTAGGTCTTCCTATGGATATTTTGGTAAATGCAGACGTGCAAATCAATTGTAACCTAGGGTTTCTATGTCTTATAAATAGAAGCCCAAATCATTGTATTCTTTTCATCCCTCCCTATGCTTCTTTTTATGAATAAAATTCAGAATTCTTTTGGAGAGCATCGGTGCCTCTTTTCATTTCATGAATTCAGATCTGACAACCCTGTGTTGATGTTTTGGAGAGAGCCATCTGTAAAGTAAGTAGATAATTTCAATTCCTGCCCTAGGTAATTTTTCATTCTCTGCCCTAGTTTAGATTTAATTCCTTGCCCTGGTTAGATCTTTAATTCCTTGCCCTAGTTAAATTTAATTATTTGCCCTAGATAAATGATAGATTTAGTTTTTAGATTTAATAAGAAATCCGAACACCCATCGGAATTAACTCGTTAGCGCGATTAGAAAATTCACAACATCCCTGTGGACCGACCCGTACTCACCGGCTAGCTGCAAAGCGACGCCGTTCTTGATTGCGGTTACTAGATAGTTTTTGACATACAATCAGATGCTAAGGAGAGACGGAAGCTTTCGGAGGTGAGCCAAGCCATTATAGTCTACTGGGGAAGGACTCGAATTTTCATGAGCAAGTTCTCTTCCATCTTCTTCATTAGCGACTTGTTTTTTCCTTCCCTTTTGGGGCGTTGCCCTGATTTGGTGGTAGAGCCCTGCCGCTTCTAAGCTGGATTTGGTTGGCCTTTGTGACGAGCTCCTCGTCCTCTTCAGGAAAACAGAGCTCCTCTTCAGAATCGCTGCCAAGATGGATGGCGTAGCAGGTCACTACAGGGATCTCTTCATTGGAGTCTTCTTCTAACTCCTCTAGAATTTCAGCCGCTTGTACAGGGAGGAACTCCTTCAATTGAATCAGAGTTTTTTCCTTCTATTCATAGTCTTCAAGGGAATCGATATATTTTTGAATCTCCCTGCAGACTCCTTTTTGGGCCGAGCTGCACTTTTCTTCTTCTTGAGCTTTTGGATTTTGAGCCTGATGGAGCCGAATTGGCAGCTGGTATGGTAGGCTTCTTCTGACCTTCCCATTCCGTCCTGGGCTCTTTCCAAAGTAGCTTTAGCATCTTCTTCGTCTTGTTAGATACGTGCTTACTCCAAGGAGGCTGCTGTGAGTCAGTTTCATTTCTCAGGGCAGCGGGTTCGGCTGTCTGCTCCCAGAAGGCTTCATCTTCTGTCTGTATAAAGTTGGGGGTTGCAACTTGATTGTTCACCAACACACTTTTGGACAGCTCGATCTCTCCAGCCTTGTACTGCTTCTCGACCCAGTCCTTGAAGATATAGCAATCCTCGATCGCATGGCTCACTACTCGGTGGTACGGGCAATACAGGAGATTGTCTGTCATTTTTGCTTCTTGAGGTCTTTTCGACTCTGGCAATTGTAGACCATTGTTCAAAGCATCTTTAAATATCTTCCAGACCTTGTCCCTTCTGAAAGAGTAAACCTTGTTCTTTTTCTCCTCTAGGGAAGGCCTTTCTCCTCCCGGCACTGGCTTTCGAGACCGGTTGGTTTTGGATTCACCCGCCCTTCGCTTGTCTTCATTGTCGGACGTATTAAAGACATTAGTACTGCTGGAACTCTCGCTTCTCCGGTTGTCGTCCCGCTTGCTTTTCCAAGTCTTGTCTCTCTGAGAGTCCGGGGTGGACTCTTGCTTCGAGCGTTCCAGTATTTGGACTTTCTTGGTTAGCTCTTGAAACGTCTTGAGGCCTGCTATACACAAGAATGGGACTATCCAATTGCTGAAGTTCCCAATGAGAAGGCTGACGGACTGGTCCTACTCCAGCGGCGGTTCGCACTTGACTGTGAGATTACACCATCGGGCGATAAAGTCGATGTTGCTTTCATTCTTCCCTGGCTTGGTCCTCACAAGGTCGGCAATGGAGATTTTATCACTGACACTCATGAACATTTGCCGAAACAGAGACTCCATTTGGGCAAAGGTAATGACGGACCCGTCTGGTATACTCGCGTACCAGTCAAAAGCGACACCGGTCAAACTGTTGACAAACTGACAAAGAAGGAGCGCATCATTGCCCCATGTATTTCCGCACGATGCTTTGAAGTGGGCGACGTGCTGATTTGCATTTCTCGTTCCGTCAAATCTTCCGAACTTAGGAATGACGTAGCCGCTCTTGAACTCGATCAGATCGTACTGTGCGGGATATGGTCGCCCGCTACTGCCAATTTCTTTCTGAGCTTCAGCTTCGGCCACCAATGTTTTAACCTTGCTGGTGACCAAATCCATTATCCGATCTTGTGTTAGCGGGATGGTGTTATCTGGGGCCAAGGCGTCCCCAGAAGCGGAATGTGGCCGGCTTTCGTGTGGCTCGACGAATCTTAGACCCAGAGGGACAGGTATCGGCCGCTTCGGATTGTCATCATCCGGCTCATGAGTAGAGACTTATGCTTGATTGGGAGGCACTCGAGCAATTTGAGCCGTAAGCTGCATCACAACGTTCGTTAAGTCGTCAATTTTCGAATAGAGCTTGGCTATCTCTTTATCTTTGCTCTTGAGTTGTTTTCGAAGTTCTTGAAGCAGCTCTTGCTCCGCGGTCCTGGGATGGAAAGTCAGCTCTTCCTCGCTGTCCGAGCTTGACTCTGCCTGGACCGAATGGTCCTTCTGCCTATCGTCCTCATCGAGAAGGTTTTCATCATCCAGCGGAGGCGGCTATTCTTGGGAAGCGACAACCACATTCAAGCTAGATTGGGCTTGGGATGTGGTGCCCCATCCTTACTTTTGCTGCGAAGGTTGTCGCTGGGGCGCCCGCCTGCCATATAGACCGTATGGATAACATATCCAGCCGTCTTTTTATTATCGGCGACTGATTTCTCGGATCGCTGTCTTGACCCTCTGTTTTGGTAACAGGCAGTCGACTGAAGGCGGCTAGCCTGGCCGGATTCTTGAATGGTGCTGACGCTTCCTTTTCGGTTTTGCCCCGCTGTTTTCGCGCAGCACAGAGCGCCTGATAGACTCTTGAAGAGACAGTGTCATACTTTTTCTATTGGGGCTGGGACACGTCTCTTTGTAGCGACTTTCGGAACGCTGTCTTCTTGATTCTGGCGGTCATAGCATTTTTCTGAACCCGCTTCAAAGGCTCGAAGGAATAGCTGATTTTTACGGCCGACTCAGCCGACGTCACGGAGTAACCCTGCTCTTGGAACCTCAAAAGATTCCACTTGGCCGAAGTCCTGGCCCTCTTGTTGGCTCGATACCTGAGTCGCTTCTGTCTCAGCCTTTCTGTTTTGAGAACTTGGCTGGCTATGGCTCTTCGGGAAGCCGCTGTAGACCAGACGATGGAGGACTTTGGAGATACGCCTGATTATGCATTTGTTGGAATTATCGCCTGAGCTCGTCTGCAATGTTTGATGTTGCTTTTTGTACCGGAAGTCTTGACCCCAGCTGGAGCACCAGAGAGTCGTTCAGACACCGTCTTAAGTTTCGGTTGTGGTGCCTTAGCGATCACAACGTTCGGCCTCTTGCCCATTAAGACCGGCTTGGCTACCTGTTTTGCCGGTTTTTCTGCCAGATGAGCGCTTCCGGCAGGGTAGATGATGACGGAACCAAACTAGCGGGGCAGTTCCTCCCACTGTCAACTGAGGCTTGCGGGGAGAACCACACGAGCATTGATCTTGACCACGTACGAGGTCGGGGTCGCGTTGGAAGATGAATTCATCTTGGGAGATATTGTCGTTGAAAGTTTATTGCTGCACAGAAAAAAAACATTATTTCAATACAAACATCGGCATATATGTTAAATGAGTTCGCATGAACACTTGACCCGAGATATGGGAGGAGAGAAATGTCCCACCGGACGTGCCAGAATCTGTAGGGTATTTTTCGTCACCCCATTGAGATGGGAATGCGCGCGCACTCGTCAGGCGCATTACAGATTTCCCCTGCCTAGGGTGGGCTGGGGTTTATTGATTGTGGGGATCCGAATCTCCGGCAGCCGCGGACTAAGCTGTCGTTAATTACCCCTCACCTTTGGAACGAGAGAATCTCCGATTGACGGGTCAAACAGGTCATGCGAACTCAATATGCAGTGTTGAGTTTTGGATATATTAGGGGCCCCGCAGAGTTTTTACGGGGGTCCCGCTACCCGGATAGCGGGCTGGGGGTTAAGGGGGATAGCAGCCCCTTTGCGGGGTGCAGGGCAGCGCCCCGTTAGAAATTTTTTCCTAACAGAGACAGTGTCGTGGAGTATGTGTGTGTGTTTGTATATGTATATATATATACATAAGGGAAAAGGGCATCCAAAGGATGCGTGGGAGAAAACGCTCGGGCGCTAGCACCTTTGGGCGCTAGCGCTTTGAGCGCTAGGGCGCTAGCGCCTCACGTTTCAGACACGTGGGCGCTCAGGCGCTAGCGCTCTGGGCGCTAGCGCTCTGGGCGCTAGCTCCTCATGTGCCAGGCACGTGGGCGCTCAAGCGCTGGCGCTTTAGGCGCTGACGCTTTGAGCGCAAGGGCGCTAGCGTTTTGGGCGCTAGCGCCCCACGTGCCAGGCATGTGGACGCTAGCGCTTCGGGTGCGAGCTCTTCGAGCGCAAGGGCGCTGGCGCTTGGGGCACTCGGGAGGCAAAAGGGACTTGGTCCCTGTAACGGGAGTTGTACTCCCAGAAAAGAACACTTATTATTTTGTGTGTGTGTATATATATGAGGAGTTAAACTCCTAGGATATTTTGAAGCTGATGAAGGGGCTTCTCCTCTTGAGCCCTGGATCTTCCCCAAAGTGGGGTTTCTGGAGATGGGTCTCGTTCTTCTTCCTGTCGTTTGGCCGGATCTTGGAGAAAGGGGGTGAGTTTAAAAATCTCCCCTTTTTGAGATCTAATGGAAGATCCAAGCTCCTCTTTGTGGGCTTTGTAGTGAAAAACTATTTAGTTTTGAAAAAGGAAGAGTAAAACTCTTGATTTAATTCAAAAGAAAAAAGAAGGTTTTAGAACCTTTAGGAAGGAGAAAATCACAGATCTGGATTCGTTTTTGGAGAGAGAAAAAAAGTTATTGGGATATTTTCATTATCCTTGCCTTTATAGGCTATACACTTTACATATAGCCCCTTGGGCTTTACAAAATGGCATTTTGCCCATCCCATGCCTCATGTGCTATTTCTTTTTGCACATAAGCCATGGGCTTTACAAAAAATTGGCTTTATGCCCCTTTTTCTTACATTTATTCATAAAATAAAATAAAAGAAATACAACAAAATTTTTATTTTGGCATGGGGGGAGGCCGGCCACTTCATGTTCGGGCTCGACCGGGGCATTGGCCCACTTGACCTGGGCTTGGGCCCACCTGGCTTCGGGTTGACTTTGATTTTGACTTGGTCAACCGGGGTGTAAATTTTTACCCAACAACGTCCTTACTCGTTCCTCCGGGATAAAACGAGGAGACTATTCGAACTAGTGGTACGCAACAGGCTCATCACTCTGCCGGATCCGAGACGCCCACTGCAGCCTGGCGATGTCAACAATCCTAATTACTGCCCCTACCATAGAATAGCGGGCCACCCAATCGAAGATTGCTATGTCTTCAAAAAATGGGTTGAGGACCAATACCAGCAGGGCAAATTCGCGTTGTCCAAAAATTGGAAGATAAACCCGCCGCAGCAGCACGCTCCTAAAAAGGTGGATACGTCGGGGCATCGTGCTCATTTGTAGAGGAAGCTCTGTGGAAAGTTGTCCTTTCAGCTAAAACTAAAAGAATGCTAAAAGATCTTCAAGTGTGTCCGGCAATTAGGTGGAAAAGCCCGCTAAAGCCTGAGATTATTGACGGGATGCTTTAACTGCGCCTAACACCGAAAGCTGGTAACGAGAGGCAAAACCTCCAAGCCAAGCCTTCGAAGTCTTCAAAGAAAAAGAAAAAGACCAAGAAGCCCGTGCAGCTCGACGAAAATCGTACGGATCTGCAGAAATACATCGACGCACTGGAAGAATACAATAAAAAGGCGTGGACCCCAGTCACGCTCGAAGAGTTTCTCAACCACATCCTTGAGAACGGAGACAGTGACATTGACGAAGGAGACGACTTGTCAGAAAAACCCAAGGATTACGTGGTAAGCTGCCACATGATCTCTCATTCATTAGTGAATGATAAAGAAACTCCCTCGGCGTTAGAAAACAACATAGAGAAGCTAGGGGCAGAACCGGCGCCAAAATCCCTGGAACCGTCAGACGACCTAATCGATAGGCTACTGACCGATGCCCTTCAAAGGAGCAAAGCTGACCGAGAATGTGAAACGGCCATATACGAAAAGGCCAAGCATAGGCGTCAAGATGAAGAAGCCGCGGTAGGGATGAGTCACAAAGCACTGCAACCGGATCGAGGCATACCCGCGGCAGACAGAAGCAAGTTTAAGATAGGAAAGCAGTTCGCCAAACCTCTGTTAATGGGAATGAAGCTGCCACCATTCGAAGGAAATACTCCCGGGAGTACGTGCCTCGATGAAGCGGATGTACATCCGAACTACTGTTTGTACCATCGGAAGGTCACACCCCCTACCGAAGATTGCAATACCTTCAAGAAGTGGTGGCAGGGATACGTTGCCCACCGACAACACTTCAAGCAGATGAAGCGTAAAGCCCATCGGGAGCAGAGAAGCACGACAGATGAGCGTAAAAGAACAGCCGGTAACTGTCATATGGTTGATGCTATTTCAGCAAAAGGAAAATCTCAAGTTCTTACCTTCGGGAGCGATTCTGACGAAGAAATGTCCCTCGGCCTTCTCTTCAAGGAATACACCTCTAAAAAAGAATAAGAGACGAACTGTGAGAATATTCAGCTACATAACCGTACGTTGCATGAAAAGAATCTTGGACCCTCAAACAAAGGTTCGGACAGAAGAGATAGGAGAAAGGAAAAAGTCTCTGAGGAAATTGCCCTCGATGATAGAGTCGCCGAAGAGCTCACAGCCAAGGACACGCCCCAAAAGAACAAGGTGGATTACAATGTCCTGGCACATCTGAAAAAGATACCCTCACAATTGAGTATTTTGGATGCCCTTCTCCTGTCTAAAGAGGCACGAGATTCCCTGATCAAGGCGTTATAAGAGCCCGACCAGTTTCAAGCCTTCTTTGCAGAAGAAAAGATGAAGAACGAGCTGGAAGAAGTCCACACGGCTGACATCACCTTCAGCGATGAAGACCTCCTTCTCGGAACATGTGAGTACAACCGTCCGCTGTATGTAACCGGGTATTGTTACACATCAAGATAGGGAAGATCCTGGTCGACAACGGGTCCTCTGTCAACCTTCTTAATGTGAGAGTGTTGAAGGAGATTTGCATGAATGTGCAGCACTTGGCTGGGGATAAAATTACCAACTCGGGTTTTGACTCCCAATCATCACAAACGCTCGTAATACTGACATTACGCTTCGGACTGCTCATCACTGATATCAAGTTCCATATTATTGACGCCAAGACTTGCTACAACGCTTTGCTCGGCAGGCCTTGGTTACATGAGTACAACATCATCCCTTCTACACAAAATCAGTGTATGAAGTATTTCAAGGACAGCCTCGAGTACACAGTTACAGGGGAGTTGAACCCATTCTCCGTAAATGAAGTCTGCAAATATGAAGACTCCAAGTATTTCTTACCAGACTTCGAAGACATGGAAAGATGTCGCAAACCGGAGAATAAACAAAAAGCCATCGCCACTATCCCGAACTTTGGGAGCGTTACCGAGGAGGATGAAGAGATGGTCTACTCGGGACAACCCTAAGGAAACAAGCCAGGACCACCTACTCCTATTCTGGTCTTTGACAGTGAATCTAAGGACGAGGCCAACACAGTGTTCTCCATCCGCCCGTCAATGCAGACCTTTGCTGGAGCTGACAAGAGTTTACAAATTACCATGGTTCTGCAGCGGCATTACAAAGAACTTGATGCACTTGATACGTACAGGATGCAAGAGCCGCAGGCCTTCTACGTCCCTCATAAGCAAAGAGGTAAAAAGGCGATCCTTTTCTACCAATCCACGGAGACTAAAGTGGAGAAAAAATCATGGCACGGTGCCGAACCTGTGCTCGACAGACTTCAACCAATCCGTCTGCCCAGATACTACGCAGAGTGACTGAAAAGGCTGTTGAGATGCCAAGGCGTGCCCTTCAAACAGACTGCTCGAAAAGCCCAGTTCTATAACAAGATTTGGGACGTTCCCAGGACTCAGCGAAAGATACCCAACGGGAGAATGGAGACGACTGGGCTTGGATACGTTCGGTCCAAGAAACGGGAACGATACCATGGCTGCCATGTCATAAATAACTCCGGTGGAGAACCGAGAGCATTTCCAGATAGCGTTGATATCGAACCAGATCGAGATCCCACCATGGGAATACCAAGCCCATCATTTGAAGAACAGATTGACAAGCTAATAAGAGAAGCGGGTCAAAAGGTTCGGGATGACCACAGCCGCGAAATGGCCATTTACGAAAAAGCCAGGATGCAACGTATCATTCAGCAGGCTATGGAGGATGACGTCCCCTTCACCCTCAACCCGCTATGCACTCTCGTGGCAAAAAGAAAGCCCGACGTAGAAGCAACAATAAGGTAAAGAACGGGAACGACGTTCAAAAACAGCGAAGCGGATTCAAGAAGCCACGTGATCGAGAAAAAGTCAGCTGGAATCCATCTTTTATGAAAAAGATGGGTCGAGAATACTCTTTCCCTCAAGACAAGACAAGGAAAATATTCAACCTTGTCATGCAGTATCAAATGATGACACTCCTGCAGTCTCGGCACCCTGAGCAAGTAACAAGATCCACCATCCGGCTTATTGCTCCTACCACCGAGCAATAGGACATCCTCCTGAAGATTGCTTCACCTTGAAAGACTGGGTCGAAGACCAGCATCAACGAGTCAGGTTCGCTCTATCCGACAGTTGGAAGGTAACCCCGCCACGAAAGCATGAGACAAGAGCAACCTACGCCGTGAAGGAAAGTCCGGATCAACATCGAGCTTGGAAGCGAACTCGTACCTGTCATATGATAACACTCTCAAAGGAGGAGGAGAACGAGAATATGGATGACTTCCCCTGATGCTTCGCAAATGAAGATGAAGACGAGGTGATCTCGGAATTTCCACCGGCGC
This sequence comes from Agapanthus africanus, assembly GCA_030015575.1. Classification (NCBI taxonomy): domain Eukaryota; kingdom Viridiplantae; phylum Streptophyta; class Magnoliopsida; order Asparagales; family Amaryllidaceae; genus Agapanthus; species Agapanthus africanus. The sequence continues at coordinate 972,970,165 of CM057338.1, read as the reverse complement.
CAAAAGAGCTGGAAGATGGGATACACACCACGGCAGACAATCTGAGGAAAATTAACTTAGGAACGGAAAACGATCCGAGGCCAACGTTCGTCAGTGAACTATTGTCTAAAGAGCAGGTGGATACACTAAAAGACGTGCTTATGCAGTATAAAGACTACTTCGCATAGAACTACTCCGAGATGCTGGGATTAGATCGAGAAATAGCGGTGCATAAATTGGCCATATCGCCGGACGTTAAGCCAGTCAAGCAGGCGCCCAGAAGAATGCGGCTCGAATTTGAAACGAGTATCAGCGCCGAAGTCAAGAAACTAATCGATTCCGGCTTCATCCAAAAAGTACAATATCCCGACTGGATCGCCAATATTGTCCCTGCGATGAAGAAAAATGGGACGGTGCGTGTCTGCGTAGACTTTTGGGACATCAATAAAGCTTGCCCGAAGGATGATTTCCCAGTACCGGTTATCGAGCTAATGATAGATAACACGTCCCCTCATGAAGTCTTCTCCTTCATGGATGGGTCCTCAGGATACAACCAAATCAAGATGCATCCTGAAGACCAAAAGCACACTGCTTTCCGGACTCCGCTGGGCATATTCTGCTACAAAGTGATGCCCTTCGGTCTGAAGAACGCTGGCACCACCTACCAGAGGGCCATGACAAAGATCTTCGATGACCTCATTCACGAGATTGTCGAATATTATATCGACGACCTCATGGTGAAAAGAAAATCGTACGAGGAGTACTGGAAGCATCTGAAGATAGTGTTCCAGCGCATTAAGAAGTACAACCTGAAGATGAACCTTCTAAAATGCGCGTTTAGATTTTCCTCAGGCAAATTCCTAGGATTTATCATACGACGTCGAGGCATCAAAATAGACCCATCAAAGATTAAGACGATTATGGAAATGCCCGTGCCAAGAACTCTCAAACAACTGCGGTCTCTTCAAGGAAAACTCGCGTATATCCGGCGGTTCATAGCTAACCTCTCCGGCAAATGCCGCCCCTACAGCCATCTAATGAAGAAGGGGACCCCATTCATTTGGGATCATAAATGCCACACTGGACGAAATCAGGTAATATCTGCAGAACCCGCCGGTACTGACTGCTCCAGTCAAGGGAAAACCCCTCATCCTGTACACAACAGCCCTTGAAGGTTCTTTAGGCGCGCTATGGGCATATGAGAATGATCAGGGAAAGGAGAGAGCTCTCTACTATTTGAGTCGAGTTCTCCTGGGGGCAAAAAACAACTACTCCCCAATCGAAAAGCATTGCCTGGCATTAATCTTCGCGGTAACGAATCTCCGACATTATGCCTTGGCACATGAGGTCCATCTCATATCAAAAGTGGCAAATATTTGATGTCAAGAGCCATACTAACGGGAAGGCTTGCCAAATGGACCCTCCTCTTGATGAAATTCTCGATAATCTATCGACCTCTCAAGGCAGTGAAAGGCCAGACCATCGCCGACTTTCTCGCGGAGCATTCGATACCCGCCGACTCTCCCTTGAACTGCGAGTTGCCGGACGAACACGCGTTTGATGCAATCGACGGGGAGAAAGAAGGGAGTGATACCCGATAGGAACTCTACTTCGACGGGGGCATCGTCTATGAAGAAGCGGAAGCAAAACACCCCCATAATCAAAGCCGGAGTAGGCCTTATCTTTGTGACTCTATAAGGAGGGATAATGCGTTTTGCTCTTTCCTTAACAGAGCCAAAAACAAACAAAGAAGCGGAATATGAAGCTTTGTTAGCGGGTCTTGAGATCGCTGTCGACATAGGGATCGAGAACCTCCTCATATATGGAGACTCCCAGCTGGTCGTTAGCCAAGTAAACGGCAACTATCAGACGTGCAAGCCAGAATTGGTAAAATATGGCCAAAGAGTGCAGCAACTGCTGACTCGAATCCCTTCCTAAATCCTGGAGAGCATACCGCGGGCGGAAAATAGCAAAGTGGATGCATTAGCCAAGCTTGCTAAGGAACTGGCTGACGAAAATCTCGATGACGTAAGGATCATTGTGCAAAGCCGCCGGATTCTCGCACCAACAGAAATATCTCCGAAGTCGTCTGAAAGAAAGGGAGCGACTGAACAAGCGGTCTTCCAAATGGAGGAAGAAAAAGCTGAGGATTGGAGAGAAGTCTTTATAGACTACTTCAAATCCTATCGAACGCCCAAAAACACATCATCAAAACATCAGCTCATGAAGCGAGCTCTATCTTTCGCCTTCGTCAATAATACTCTATATAAGAGATCATTTGATTGTTTGTGGCTAAGATGTCTGGGACCAGAAGAAGCAAGGAGAGTCGTCCAAGAAACTCATGACGGACACTGCGGTTCTCATCAAGCCGGGCCAAAGATGAAACTGAAGATCAAAAGAATGGGTTACTATTGGCCCACGATGATTCAGGACTGCCTCGAATATGCGAAGCAGTGTCACTTGTGCCAAATTCATGGGGACTTCATCCACCAGCATCCGAATCAGCTACATCCAACACTGGCTAGCTGGCCATTTGAAATGTAGGGAACCGATATAATTGGGCCCATCGAACCGTCATCATCCAAGGGACATCGGTTCATACTAGCAACAACCGATTACTTCTCCAAGTGGGCAGAAGCAATACTGCTAAGAGAGGTGAAGACGGAAAACATCTTCCATTTCTTTAAGACACGTGTCATCTACCGGTTCGGCACTTCGCGACGGATCATCTCGGATAATGGGCCGGCCTACAGAAGCCATAAGATCAGTCGCTTCGCACAGCAGCATAAAATAGATTGGAGATATTCCTCAGTCTATAACCTCGAGCTAACGGTCTAGCTGAGGCTTTCAACAAGACCTTGACGAAGATCATAAAGAAGACGGTGTCCAGAAAAAGAAAGGACTGGTACGAGCGATTGCATGAGGCTCTCTGGGCTTATCGAACCACGTTCAAGACGGCCATGAACACAACGCCATTCGCGTTAGTATTCGACATGGAAGTGGTAATTCCCTTAGAGATAGAGCTACCCTCTCTACGAGTGGCAGTTCGTTATGAGCTGACAGACGAGGAAAATGCCCATCTTCGGTATGAGGAGCTCGATGGCATCAATGAAACTCGTCTCATGGCGTAGCAAAATCTGGAAGCTTACAAAGCAAGAATGACGCGCTCATACGAAAGACTAACAAAGCCAAGAGCATTTCACCAAGACGAACTCGTGCTAGTTGTCAAAAGACCTATGATCCCCAACCGTTCCAAATGGGGGAAATTAGAGCCAAAATATGAGGGCCCATACGTCATAGACAAGGTTTATCAAGGTGGTGCCTACTTGCTTATGAATATGCATGGCGAAAGACCCTTCCGGCCAGTTGCTTAAGAAATACTACGCTTGACAAGTCACGGCTCAGGTTAATGATAGATTACGACGCTCGTGTCCGCTCGCTGTCTTCCTGAGTCCAAAATCTATAAGTAGTATCCGGCAAAACATCGCCTCGAAGCATGCCATGGACCGAGATGTCCCTAAACTAACAACGGACAGAGATGTCCCTAAACTAACAATGTCGCCTCAAACACGGCGAGAGTGGAATGCAAGTCCACGAGTCCCAGCGGTGAGGACAACAACTCAAATCCCACCGGCAAACAGATGGGTCACATGCGGCAAAACTATTCTCGAGAGTTTCATCGTGCAAAAAAATGGTACGTCCACAAGCAAAATGGGCACGGATGAAAACCCGAAAGGGCTCCATGAGTAAAAACAGCAAGACTGCCAGCGAGTTCGTGAAAACCCGCAAGGGTGCAGACTCGTAAAAAAATTAATGCACACTTGCAAGGTCCTCTCTGTTCCCTGATTAAAAATCAGGAAAGGACTCAGAAGAGGCATCACGTGCTCACACGTGACCAGTGGTCACGTGTTGGCATGTGACATTTAAAGCAGCGGCAAAAAGCACATTCACCCCCTGATCAGAAATCAAGAAAAAGCTCCAGCATAGGCATCACGTGCTCACACGTGACCAGTGATCACGTGCTGGCACGTGATGGTTAAGCAGCGGCCAGAGAACAGAGCGCAGAAGGAGGGAAGCCCATTCCAGGGGTCACGTGCCTACACGTGACCAGGGGTCATGTGCCTACACGTGACCAGGGGTCACGTGGCCATAGGTGACCAAGCCTTATTCTTTAATAGAATTAAATTCTGAGGAGAGATCATTCAAATCTTTCCAAAATGGAGAAGAATTATCTGAAACCGTTGGATTAAGAATCTAAAGGTGATTAAATATCACCAATTTATGGAAAAATCTCGAACTTGGAAAGATTTCCCCTTAAATCTAACCGAAATAACAAAGAGATATCTTTGGATTTAAAATCCAATGGGGAATAAAATTCACCTAACAATCTAAAAGCCCAGATTAATGATAAATATAAATCAAGTCTCTCAATGAACAAATCAAATCTCTCAATGAGAGATTTACTTAACAGATTTTTTCTTTTCCTTCTCCTATAAATAGGAGCCAAGAAAAGAAGAATGGGACCTTTTTTTTGGAGACCTTTGGACCTTTTCTTTTGATACACAGAGAGAGAGAGAGATATAGAGCCTTTGATTCTCTGCAAAAGGAAAACCCTAGGTAAGAGAAAGAAAAGGAGGCTTAGAAAGAGAATTTAATTCTCAAAAGAGTTTAACTCTTATATAAAGAAAAGAACTTAGTTCTTTCTCTAATGGAGGATCTGTAAAGTGCACATCTCCCCATGAATTGAGAATTTAATTCTCATTGGGTTGAGATCCTGCCATGCAGATCTAAAACACAGAGGAGAAACTGAGTTTTGAGAATTTAATTCTCACAAAATGATAGGAATTCAATTCCTTCGAGATAAAATTAGGGTTTAACTCTATATTATGGGAATTTAATTCCTTCAAAATAAACAGAACTAGGGTTTAATCCTAATTGAGAACACAATTCTCTCAAACTCACGAGAATTTAATTCCCTTAAGAAAAGAAATTAGGGTTTAACCCTATTAAGAATATAATTCTTCAGAAGAAAACAGGAATTTAATTTCTCTAAAGTTTAGGGTTTAACCCTATGAACAGAACTTTAAAAACATGCAGAGTCACGTGCTACCACGTGACCCCTGCAAAGACCCACAGAATAGAACTCTGAAGCAGACACCTCACGTGTTACCACGTGACTCCTGCGAAGATATATAAAAGAGAACTTTGAGGCAATGCCTCACGTGCCCCCACGTGATCCCTGAAGCACATAAAGAAACAGCGAAATAAACAGAGACTCTGTGGCGCCATCGCGTGTCACTATGTGACCCCTAATGAGTATTCTAATAAACCAGAGCATGAGCCCCCATCACGTGCCCGCACGTGATGGATTTCAGAACTAGAAGTGTTAAACACTTACCTGTAGAACAAAATAAAGAGAAGAAGGGCGCTCTCACGTGCTACCACGTGACCCCTCTTGCCTTAGCGTTTAACACTAAATTAAAAACTCTGTATCCAGTGTTTAACACTGATTCTTCTTAGTGTTTAACACGAATTTGGAAAACTCTATTTGCAGTGTTTAACACTGATTTGCTTAGCGTTTAACAATAATTTGAAAACTCTTTTCCCAGTGTTCAACACTGATTATCTTTTAGTATTTAACACTAACTTGTCAATCTTTTCCCAGTGTTCAACACTGTTGGTCTCTAGTGTTTAACACTAGCTTTATCCCAATTGGCTAAGTTTTCAGAGGCAAGGCCTCTCTTCCAGTGAATCAACGGAGGGCCAATATCCCAAAAATGATTGGACTTAGCCCAAGCTGGCCATAAGTCCTCAATGCAAACTTAACTGGGCCAATGGGCTCATAATATAATAATTGATCCTAGTATCCAAATTAGACTACAGATCACTTAATCTACCTCGGGTTAAGGGTACATCTCTTCACTCCTTTGATACTTGGCATTGTAATTCCTCAACGTCTTCAAAGAGGTGACGGGTCCCGATGACCACACATTGATATGGACTGTGGGGTCCTTAAACTCATGGACTATGAGGTCCTTAACCTTGACCGAGATGTCTTAAAATTAATATCGGACTGTGGAGTCCTTAAATTCACGGACTATGAGGTCCTTAACCTTGACCGTGATGTCTTACAACTAACATCGGACTGTGGAGTCCTTAAATCCACTGACTATGATGTCCTTAACCTTGACAGTGATGTCTTAAAACTAACAACGGACTACGAGGTCCTTAACCTTGACCGTGATGTCTTAAAACTAACATCGGACTGTGGAGGCCTTAAATCCACGGACTACGACATCCTTAACCTTGACCGCAATGTCTTAAAACTAACATTGGACCGCAATGTCCTTAAACTACCTATTGACCGCAATGTCACTAAACTAAACAACAGGACTCCCCTAATCGCTCTCTTGTCGGATCTAAACGATCCCGTTAAGTTGATCTTAGTCTAAAACTAGACTAACGTATCCTTAACAAACGTTTAAGTCGATCTTAGTCTCAAATGAGGCTAACGTATCCTTAAACACAACCCCCAAACCCAAATCTAAGATAATACGGATTTGGACTAGTCCACGCCCTACGGGCGACGACATAACTCAGTCTCCGTATACAATCCACGGGTAACCAAACACAAAATAAACACACACGACACGAAGTGATCATCTGGAGAAGGAGAAAGTTGCTACCGCAATGCGGTAGCGTAATTAACTGCAGGGGCTTGCGCCTGCAGGGAAGAGCGTCCCCATAATCAAAAACCCCTCAAGCGAGGGGGAATCTGACGAAGTCTGCTACATCGGACGCATCCGTCTAAACCTTCGATATATGGTGCCATAAATCAACTTGGCATCTTCGGAGAGGTAAACGAATAGCACCAATTAGCATCTGCCCCGAATTTCAGGCAAAACATCCCTGTCGCACGGTCATTCGGAGGGGAACAGATTCTGGCACGCCCGGTGGGACCTTTTCCTCTTTCCACTCCACACTTCGTGTGTCGTGATTCGCGAACCAATCGCGATTTGCTAATGGTTGCCCTTGGGTTTCGAAGTACTAAGACCTGGTGTTTCATTTGCTGCAGAAATCAAACAGCAATGGCGTCCAACTGCTCAAACTGCTCTACATGCAAATGCAACCGACGCTCCGTCTCACCTGGAGGTGTAGCATATGGACAGCAGGCTGCTTCCCTATTCACTATGCCTGTGGAGCAAGTGACTTAAGCTACCACCGGTCTGTTCTTTAGGATTATGCTCCCGCCGGTGAACGCTAACATACCAGTGCTCATACCGGAAGCTTCAAAGAGATCGGTCTTCGATCGACTTGCCACTCCCATGGCCCCTCTCAACGGGTCGTCCAACTCTTCAATCTTCACCAGACTGAGCCTGAATTCCAAAAGGCCCGCCAAGAAGCCCGTGATACTTGAGAAGGCCATCCCAAAGAAGGCAGCTGCTCCCGAAGTCGTCAAGGCGGCTTCTCTTCCCAGAGGGTCGGTCTTCGCGAGACTGACTACCCCCATTCCTACTCCCGCTCAGAAATCTGTTTTTGACCCGATGGACGTAGCTTCTCAACGAACGTCAGTCTTCAAAAGGCTAGCACCGGCAGCAACCAGTCCCTACAACAGGGGGCAAGACGAAGCTGTCGCTGAATCTATCCCAACAACCCGTCATGCCCGACGTCGCCACTGGCGCCGGATAAGGAAGACTGGGGGCAACTCCCCCTCCGGACTAACTCCACCAACTCCAACGGTGGAAATTGAAGCTGTTGTCCCAACCGGGAACAGCTTTGAGCTGCTGAATAGGGTATGCAGAAATTCGCCAACTGCGGTGCTCAAAAGATCTCCCCCACCGGTAGAGGCCGTAGTGGAAGCAAAACCAGAGAAGCCGGAGCAGTCTCCTCAACGTTTGTCTTCCAGAATCTACAAGACTTGGCGACGGGTCCGAGAATCAGTGATTGATCTGAATTTCTCCTGTCAGCACAAGAAGGCGAAAGTGCAGGAATAAAAGAACCGTCACGTCAAACAACAAAGGACGACAACCGCTTGGGTGCCCGCTGCAACGGCTCCCTCCACGTCGACTACTCAAAAGAGAAGAAGGCCGGATAGAGTTCCCACTCCTGTAGCAAATATCAAGGACAATAAGCCTAAACGCCCTAAGTCTGGGGGCATGATAGTGCATACGGTATATATGGCGCTGGGAAAAGAAGACTGCCGTGCATCCACGGGTATAGACCGCTTACACGGTCAGTGACCAAAGCTCAGGAGCAACAGCAGAAGCTCCAGGAAATGATGAACGTGATGTCCGCACTCACTGGGCCGAAGGAAAGCCCCGAAGCGTCATCCGATCAACGTCAGGAGCAAGAAACTGACGCTGAATTCCTTCGTAGGATATTGGAGAAGAAAGATAAAGAGGTTGCCGAACAAGCAGCCAATATACAACGAATGGCCCTCCTGTTCTAGGACATGGTGGGAATGATGATCCAACAAGATTCTCCTGCTGAAGATCCTCCAATCGTCCTTGAAGACGACAAGGGAGAAACGTCAAATCCTCCACCGGCTCTGTCAACAGCTAAGGAGGAAACAATCTCCAAGGCTGACCTGGACGAATACATAGCCCAACAGATACGCGTTCATCAGGCGACTGAAGCAGCCGGTCAAGTTGTCAGGACGGGGCGACCATATCCGAGCTGGTATAACCAGATCAAATACCTGTCGGGCTACACAATACCGAAATTCCATGTCTATAAGGGGACAGGCAATCCCCATCAACATGTGGCCCAGTTCAGGGCACTTTGTGGCAACACTGGTGGCGACGATAAGCTCTTGCTTCGCCAATTTGTCGGCAGCTTGTCAGAAACAGCGTTCGAATGGTACTCTGAGCTCCCGAACGACTCCGTCAAAACATTTGCGGAAATGGAATTTCTATTCACCCAGCGATTCGCGAGCGCCAGCGAACGCACCCCGATAACGGCATTGATTAATGCCAGGGTGAAACCAGGCGAGACGTGGGTCCAGTACGCTATACGCTGGCAAAACTTGTGGTCGAAATGCGAACAACGCATTAAGGAAGCACCCGCGGTAGGCATGTTCGTGGGTACCCTGGATCCCCATGCAACTATCTCACAGTTCATAATGTTCTTCAAGCTGACCACGTTCCAGGCTTTGATCGACAAGTTGGCCCAGATGGACCAGATGGGTCACAGACCGTCTCCCCCGAAGCCAGAACCTCGGAATGACAAGGGTAAAAGGAAGGCAACCTTCGTTGCGAACGCTCAGCAGCAACCCAGTGCCCCAAAGCTGGCGGGTCAGCTGGAAGAAAGACGGCGGTATTACAATGAGAAAATGAAGCGCCCCTACTCATTCCCGCGGGATAAGACGAAGAGGCTATTCGAACTGGCAATACGCAACACGCTTATCAACTTGCCAAACCCAAGGCGACCGCCGCAACCCAGTGAGGTGAATAACCCCAACTACTGCCCTTACCATCAAACGGTAAGTCATCCGATTGAGTATTGCTTCGTCTTCAAAGGATGGATTGAAGATCAATACATACAGGGCAAGTTTGTGCTGTCCGAGAAGTGGAAGGTGAACCCACCACAACCTCACACCGCTAAGAAGACGGACACACCGGGGGCAACTTGTTCTTTCATTGAAGAAGTTCCATGGGAAGTCGTGCTTTCGGCAAAAACCAAAAGAATGTTGAACGAGCTCCAAACATGCCCGGCAGTCAGGTGGAAGAACCCGCTGGAACCGCGGGTCATTGAAGGGATGCTGAAGCCGTGCCCAACTCCGAAGATCAGTGGTGATGGCCCGAACACTCACAGTCAGCCGTTGAAATCTTCAAGGAAAAAGAAGAAGAAATCTAAGAAGCCCGTGAAGCCTGGTGATAAGTGCACAGGCTTACAGAAACAGATCGACGCGCTGGAAGAGTACAATCAAAAGGCAAGGGCTCCCATCACACTCCAAGAGTTCCTCAACCACGTCTTTCAAAAGGAAGATGAGGGGGAGAGTTCGTCGGATGAATCCGAGGGATACGTGGCGAGTTGTAATATGATCTCCCACTCATTTACCGACGATGAAAAAACTCCTGGCACTGAGAAGCTGGGGGCAGAGCCTAAACCGGAACTTGTGTGGCCGACAGACGAAATGATCGACGCCTTTCTAGACGAGATTCGTCTGAAAAGTAAAGCCGATTGGGAGCGTGAGATGGCCGCATCAGCAGGAGCCAAACGCAGGCGACTAAGCGAAGGAGTCGAAGCACTCCCGCCAGATCAAAAGACATCCGATGCGGATAAAAACAGATTCAAGACGAGGAAAAGGTTTGCTAAAGCCATATCAATGGGAATGAAGCTACCGCCCTCGGAAGAGAACACTCGCAATGGAACGGAGATGCATCCTAATTACTGCTCATATCATCGGAAGATTTCACACCCCACTGAGGAGTGCAGCGCTTTTAAGATATGGTGGCAGGGATATGTTACTCACCGGCAACTTTTTAAGCGGATGAGACGCAGAACCCGTCGGGAGCAGAGAAGTACGACCGAAGGGCACAAAAGGACCGCCGATAAATGTTACACGGTCAACGCCAGGGGACCGCAAGTGCTCACATTCGAGAGCGATTCTAACAAGGAGCTGGCTCTTAGCCCCCTCTTTAAAGAGTCCACCTCGGGAAAAGAGGAATAATCAGGAGCTTGCAAAAACATTCAGCTGCGCAATCGCACGCTTCCAGAGAAGAATCTCGGACCCTCAACTAGAAAAAATAAGGGAAAGGAAAAGGTCGCTGAGGATATCGCCTTAGATGACCAAGTTATGAAAGAGCTGACTGCCAAGGACCCGCCTAAGAAGAGTAAGGTGGACTACAACATCCTAGCGCACCTGAGAAAGCTACCCTCGCAGCTCAGCATTCTAAACGCCCTCTTATTATCGAAAGAAGCGAGAGATTCATTAATCAAGGCGCTGCAAGAGCCCGAGCAATTCCAAGCCTTCCTCGCCGAAGAAAGGATGAAAGATGAACTGGAAGAAGCGCACACGGCCGATATCACTTTCGGTGACGAAGACCTGCTCCTTAGGACTTGCGACCACAACCGTCCCCTATACGTCTCTGGATATTGCCACGATATAAAGATAGGCAAAATCTTGGTGGACAATGGGTCTTCCGTTAATCTCCTCAACGTGCGGGTGTTAAAGGAAATCTGCATGAGCGTCCAGCATCTTGCTCGGGACAAGATCACCATCTCCGGGTTTGACTCCCAATCATCAAGAACTCTTAGGTCTGTGATATTGACGCTACGCTTTGGGCTGCTCGTTACAGACATTAAGTTCCACATCATAGACGCCAAGACTTGTTACAATGCTCTGCTCGGCCGACCTTGGTTACACGAGTACAACATCATCCCGTCTATACAACATCAGTGTATGAAGTATTCAAGGATGGTCTCGAGTATACCGTAACAGGTGAGCTAAACCCATTCTCCGTAAACGAAGTCCGCAAATACGAAGATGCAAAGTACTTTTTGCCAGATTTCGAGGACACAGATAGGTATCGCAAACCGGAGAACAAAGCCGCCGCCGCCATTCCTGTTTTCGGGAGTGATACCGAAGAAGAAGAAGAGATAGTTTACTCGGGGCCGTCTCGACGCAACGACCCGGGACCGTCCGCCCCCATATTGATCTTCGGGAGTGATTCGGAAGAAGAGGTGAATGTTGTGTTCTCCCGTCGGCCGCCAATACAAGAATTCCCTGGTGATGATCAGAGTTTGCAAATCACCATGATTCCACGGGAGCACTACAAAGATCTTGACACGCTTGAAGCTCACAGCGTACAGGAGCTGCGGACATTTTACGTCCCTCCTAGGCGAAAAGGCGAAAAGGCGATCCTATTCTATCGATCCTCGGAAACAAGAGCGGAGAAAGAGATCTGGCATGGCGCGGATCCTACACTTGATAGGCTCCAACCCATCCGTTTGACCAGATATTACACAAACGGACTAAAAAGGCTATTGAAGTGCCAAGGGGTACCTTTGAAACAGACTATTCGACAAGCTCGGTTCTACAACAAGATTTGGGATGTCCTTGGGACTCAGCGCAAATTGCCCAACGGGAGGATGGAAACGCTTGGGCTTGGGTATGTAAGATCCGGGAAACGGGAACGAGTCCACGGTAGCTACACCATATGTAACTTCGATGAAGAAGACGATGCCCTGTCAGAAAACGCCGATCCTTTATCAAGACTAGATCCCGCACCCAAAGTGCTGAGTCCGTCATTTGAAGAGCGAATGAACAAGCTTATCAGGAGAGTGGGTCAAAAGGATCGATATGACCATAACCGCGAGATGGCCATCTACGAGAAAGCTAGGATGCAACGCCTTCTTCAACAGGCTGCCAAAGACGAAGATGCTCCTCCCTGTCAACCCGTTGCGCAAAAGGCCCAACGCAGAGGCAGAAGTAAGTCAAAAAGCGGAAAAGGGGGTCGACAACGACAACGCGGGATCAAAGAGTCATGTGATCGGGTATTGCGCGGTCCGGATTTGTCCCTTATGAAGAAAATGAGTCGAGCGTATTCTTTCCCTCAAGACAAGACGAAGAAGATACTTGACCTCGCTCTAAAACATCATATGCTTACACTGCCGGAGTATAAACACCCCGAACAAGCAGGCGAAGTTCCTCACCCAAACTATTGCTTTTATCACCGAGTAATAAGGCATCCTCTCGAAGACTGCTTCACCTTCAAGAACTGGGTCGAAGACCAATACCAGCAAGGCAGATTTGCTCTATCCGACAGCTGGAGGGTAACGCCGCCACAAATGCACGAACCCAAAGCCACAAGAGCAGAACCAGGTCCACATCGGTCTTGGAAACGAGCTCGTACCTGTCGTATGATAACAGTATCAAAAGAAAAGCCCAAGAATATGGATGACTTTCCCTGGTGCTTCGAAAACAGCGATGACGAGGTAATCTTAGAATTTCCGCCAACGCCAAAAGAGCTGGAAGATGGCATACATATTACTGCAGATAACCTCAGGAAAATTGAGCTGGGAACGACGAACGACCCGCGACCGACATTCGTCAACGAGTTGCTATCTGAAGAAAGGGTGGCCACGTTAAAAGACGTGCTTATGCAGCATAGAGATTGTTTCGCATGGAACTATTCTGAAATGCCAAGACTAGATCCAGAAATTGCTGTACATAAATTGGCGATATCCCCGGACATTAAGCCAGTCAAACAGGCGCCGAGAAGAATGCGGCTCGAGCTTGAGATGAGCATTAACGCCGAAGTCAAGAAGCTGATCGACTCTGGGTTTATCCAGGAAGTTCAGTATCCCGATTGGATCGCCAATATCGTCCCAGTAATGAAGAAAAATGGGACAGTGCGTATATGCGTGGACTTCCGGGATCTCAATAAAGCTTTGCCCGAAGGGCGATTTCCCAGTACCGGTAACCGAGCTGATGATAGATAACACGTCCACCCTTGAGGTTTTCTCCTTCATGGACGGCTCATCAGGATACAATCAGATAAAGATGCACCCCGAAGACCAGAAGCATACCGCTTTTCGGACCCCTCTGGGAATATTCTGCTACAAGGTGATGCCCTTCGGTCTAAAGAACGCTGGTGCCACCTATCAAAGGGCCATGACGAAGATCTTTGATGACCTCATACATGAAATCGTCGAATGCTATATCGACGACCTCGTCGTGAAAAGCAAATCATACGAGGAACATCTCGAGCATCTAAAGACTGTATTTCAACGCCTTCGGCAATACAACTTGAAGATGAACCCTCTCAAGTGCGCGTTCGGGGTGTCCTCAGGCAAATTCCTAGGATTCATCGTCCGTCACCGGGGTATCGAGATAGATCCGTCGAAGATCAAGGCGATCATGGAAATGCCACCGCCAAGGACTCTCAAACAATTGCGGTCTCTCCAGGGGAAGCTCGCATACATCCGGCGATTTATAACCAACCTCTCAGGCAAGTGCCACCCTTACAGTCACCTGATGAAGAAAGGAACCTCGTTCGTCTGGGATCAAAAATGCCAAAGCACGCTAGATGAGATCAAGCAATACCTGCAAAACCCGCCGGTGCTGACTGCTCCGGTCAAGGGAAAGCCCCTCATTCTTTATACGACTGCCCTCGAAGGTTCCTTAGGCGCATTATGGGCGCAAGAGAACGATCAAGGGAAAGAAAGAGCACTCTACTATCTAAGTCGAGTTCTACTGGGGGCAGAAGGCAACTACCCCCCCATTGAAAAACACTACCTGGCGTTGATCTTTGCGATAACCAAGCTCAGGCACTATGCGTTGACGCATGAAGTCCGTCTCATATCGAAGGTGGACCCCCTTAAGTATTTAATGTCGAAGGTCATACTGACTGGACGACTCGCTAAATGGGCCCTGCTCTTGATGGAGTTCTCGATAACTTATCAACCTCTTAAAGCAGTGAAAGGCCAAGCCATCGCCGACTTCCTCGCTGAACACCCGATACCGGCCGATTCCCCTCTGAATTGCGAACTGCCAGACGAACACGCGTTTGATGCGATCGACGGTGGTAATATCCGATGGGAGCTTTATTTCGATGGAGCATCTTCCGTGAAGAAGCGCAAACAAAGCACCCCTATAATCAAATCGAGGGTAGGCCTTATCTTCGTAACTCCACAGGGAGGGATAATGCGCTTCGCTTTCTCCTTAACAGAGCCGAGGATGAACAACGAGGCTGAATACGAAGCTTTGATAGCAGGCCTAGAGATCGCCATCGACATGGAAATTGAAAACCTCCTCATATACGGAGATTCCCAACTAGTCGTTAGTCAAGTAAACGGCGACTACCATACATGTAAGCCAAAACTGGTAAAGTACGGCGAAAGAGTACAGCGAATGCTGACTCAAATCCCCTCCTACACCTTGGAAAGCATACCGCGTGCCGAAAATAGCAAAGCGGATGCATTAGCCAAGCCCGCTAAAGAACTGGCTGATGAGAACCTCGATGACGTCAGGATCGTGGTACAAAGCCGTCGAGTACTTGCCCCTGCAGAAATGTCTCCGGAACCACCCGAAGAAAAGGGAGCAATTGAGCAGACGGCCCTGCAAATAAATGACCAAGAGGAGGTTGGAGATTGGAGAGAAGTCTTCATAAACTACTTCAAATCCCGTCGAACGCCTGAAGATGCGTCCTCAGACATCAGCTCATGAAACGAGCCCTATCTTTCGCCTTCGTCAATGATACTCTGTATAAGAGGTCATTTGATTCTTTGTGGTTGAGATTCCTGGGACCTGACGAAGCGAAAAGAGTCATTCAAAAAGTTCACGACGGACTCTGCGGTTCTCACCAAGCAGGCCCGAAGATGAAGCTGAAGATCAAACGAATGGGTTATTATTGGCCCACAATGATCCAAGACTGCCTCAAGTATGCGAAGCAATGCCACTCGTGCCAGATCCATGGAGACTTCATCCACCAGCATCCGAATCCACTACATCCGACAGTGGCTAGCTGGCCATTCGAAATGTGGGGAACTGACATAGTCGGCCCTATCGAACCAGCATCGTCCAGGGGACACCGCTTCATCCTGGGGACGACTGACTACTTCTCCAAATGGGCAGAAGCAATACCGCTGAGGGAAGTGAAGACGGAGAATATTCTCCATTTCTTCAAGACGCACGTCACTTATCGGTTTGGAACTCCGCGACGAATCATCTCCGATAACGGTCCAGCCTACAGAAGCCACAAGATTAGTCGCTTCGCGCAGCAACACAACATAGACTGAAGATATTCCTCAGTTTATAATCCGCGACCTAACGGTTTAGCTGAGGCTTTCAACAAAACCTTAACAAAGATCGTGAAGAAGACGGTGTCCCGAAACAGAAAGGACTGGCACGAGAGACTGCAAGAAGCTCTCTGGGCGTATCGAACTACGTTCAAGACGGCCACGAACACAACGCCATACGCATTGGTATTCGGTACGGAAGCGGTACTCCCCCTCGAGATAGAGCTACCTTCTTTACGAGTGGCGGTCCACTACGAGCTGACGGACGAAGAAAATGCTCACCTTCGGCTTGAGGAGCTTGATGTCCTTAATGAAACCCGGCTCATAGCGCAACAAAATCTGGAGGCTTATAAAGCAAAGATGACACGCTCATATGAAAGATTGACCAGGCCGAGAGCATTCCGCCAAGGCGAACTCATGCTAGTGGTCAAAAGACCTATGATTCTCAATCGCGCCAAACGGGGAAAATTTGAGCCAAACTATGAAGGCCCATACATCATAGACAAGGTCTACCAGGGCGGAGCATATCTACTCATGGATATGCATGGTGAAAGACCTTTCAGGCCAGTAAACGGTCGCTTCCTGAAGAAATACTACGCTTAACGGGTCAAGGCCTAGGTCAATGATAGATGACGACGACTATGTCTGCTCGCTATCTTTCTAAGCCCGAACTCTAAGTAGTAACCAGCATCCTTCACAACGGACCGAAACGTCCTTAAACTAACAACGGACTGAAACGTCCTTAAACTAACAATGGACCACTATGTCCTAAAACTGGTTGTTGACCGAGACGTCGATAAACTACGGTGGATTGCAGTATCTCAAGGCCGATATAAAAAAATATAAAAAAATAAAAATAAAAATAAAAAATAAAAACGGTATGTCCATAAGCAAAATGGGTACGAATGAAAACCCGAAAGGGCTCCGTGAGTAAAAACAGCAGGGCTACCGGCGAGTGTTTGTGAAAACCCGAAAGGGCGCAATCTCGTTAAAGGACACTTGCAGGGTCCTCACGACCTTGTAAGGAGAAACCACCCGCGTGAGATCCTTATGACTCACAAGGGAGCAACACACTTAGGAGTCCTCACGATTCCTAGGGAGAAATTACACTTGCGAGATTCTCACGACTCGTAAGGAGAACTCTCTTATGGGACCCTCACGGCTCATAAGATTTGAAAGTCTTAAGTCACAGAGACCTAAACCTGTGCTTAAGCAACCCCCACAACCTTCAATTTATACCCTACAAGTGGCTCAATACTGACCCTTGTATACAATCTACGGGCGCGAATAAACATTTCCCTAAAGAAGTCCCACCCGTGACTAGGGACATGTTCGCACGGTGAACAACCCTTGTGAGTCCTCTCGACGTATGAGAGGAAAACTCTCTTGTAAGATCCTTACGACTTACAAGAGGCCATACACTTAGGAGTCCTCACGATTCCTAAGGAGAAAACACACCTACTAGATCCTCACAACTTGTAGGGAGAAATCCCTTTGTGAGACCCTTACGACTCATGAAGTCAAAAGCCTTAGTCGACAGGATCCTAACCCTGTTCACTAAGCCACCTTTGTTCAACATCGACAGAGGCAAATGATGATTCGCTCCTGGCGACATCCCAGTTGTAGCGGTGCTGATGCCGAAATTGGTGTCTAAATCCAAGCTTGCAGCAAAAAGCCAACAAGCCGCACATGCATACGAAATAGCTGAAATGATGGGGCAACTTGCAATAAAAAGCAGCAAGTAAAAATGTATGCATGAAAAATAGCCGAAATGATTGGGCAACTCGCAATAAAAAGCAGCGAGTAAAAATAAAATAAATAGCCGAAATGATCGGGCACAGCAAAAAATAGCCGAAATGATGGGGCAATCGCGACCTTCGCGATATAAAAGCTGAAATGATAGAGCATCGCGGAAAAAGAAATAAAATAAAAATGAAATTTACGCCCTACAGGTGATGTTACATCTATCCCTGTATACAATCCAGGGGCGCAAACAAAGAAGGGATCATACTCCTCCCCCAGGTTTCATCATAAGAAAAAGCCAAATCTCGACGGGCCGCAAGTGATCTAGAGATCGTCTCAACACTAGTCTTGTGACAACGGACACAACTTCAAGCGAAGTGGAACAGCGGCAACCCCCAGTTCCATGGCTCGGCGATATACAGATCACCAAGAGTCAAACCCCCACTCCATGAAATGCGGATACAATGAGCAAAATTCCTGGTCACGTGGAACGCGGATAACGTCACTCTTTGACCTCGTGTGAAGCATCCAGAGCGGAGCCTGGTCCTCGCAGAATACGGCAGTGAACCCGTGGGAAGCATCCAGAGCAAAATTCCTGGTTACATGGAACACGAATAACGTCACTCTTTGACCCCGTGGAAAACGTCCAGAGCGGATCCTGGTCCTCGCAGAGCACGGCAGTGAACCCGTGTGAAGCATCCAGAGCGGAGCCTAGTCCTCGCCGAACACGGCAGTGAACCCGTGTGAAGCATCTAGTGCAAAATTCCTGGTCATGTGGAACGCGGATAACGTCACTCTTTGACCCCGTGTGAAGCATCCAGAGCAGAGTCTGGTCCTCCCAGAATACGGCAGTGAACCCGTGGGAAGCATCCAGAGCAAAATTCCTGGTTACGTGGAACGCGGATAACGTCACTCTTTGACCCCGTGGAAAACGTCCAGAGCGGATCCTGGTCCTCGAAGAGCACGGCAGTGAACCCGTGTGAAGCATCCAGAGTGGAGCCTAGTCCTCGCCGAACACGGCAGTGAACCCATGTGAAGCATCTAGTGCAAAATTCCTGGTCATGTGGAACGCGGATAACGTCACTCTTTGACCCTGTGGAAAACGTCCAGAGCGGATCCTGGTCCTCGCAGAGCACAGCAGTGAACCCGTGTGAAGCATCCAGAGCGGATCCTGGTCCTCGCAAAGAACGGCAGTGAACCCGTGTGAAGCATCCAGAGCGGAGCCTGGTCCTCGCAGAACACGGCAGTGAACCCGTGGGAAGCATCCAGAACAAAATTCCTGGTTACGTGAAACGCGGATAACGTCACTCTTTGACCCCGTGGAAAATGTCCAGAGCGGATCCTGGTCCTCGCAGAGCACGGCAGTGAACCCGTGTGAAGCATCCAGAGCGGAGCCTGGTCCTCGCCGAACACGGCAGTGAACTCGTAGGAAGCATCCAGAGCAAAATTCCTGGTCACGTGGAACGCGGATAACGTCACTCTTTGACCCCACGGAAAACGCCCAGAGCAGAGCCTGGTCCTCGCCAAGCACGGCAGTGAACCCGTGTGAAGCATCCAGAGAAAACACCGGACTGTGGAGTCCTTAAAATCCACGAACTATGATATCCTTAACCTCGACCGAAACGTCTTAAAACTAATGACCAACCATGATGATTCTAGACTGATTTTACCTTAGTTAAAGGGTGCATCTCTTCACTCCTTTGAGATTTGGCGTTGTAATTCCTCAACGTCTTCAAAGAGGTGACGGGTCCCGATAACTAACATTGGACTGTGGAGTCCTTAAATCCACGGACTATGAGGTCCTTAACCTTGACCGTGATGTCTTAAAACTAACATTGGACTGTGGAGTCCTTAAATCCACGGATTATGAGGTCCTTAACCTTGACCGTGATGTCTTAAAACTAACATTGGACTGTGGGGTCCTTAAATCCACGGACGATGAGGTCCTTAACCTTGACCGTGATATCTTAAAACTAACATTGGACTGTGGAGTCCTTAAATCCATGGACTATGAGGTCCTTAACCTTGACCGTGATGTCTTAAAACTAACATTGGACTGTGGGGTCCTTAAATCCACGGACTATGAGGTCCTTAACCTTGACCGTGATGTCTTAAAACTAACGTTGAACTGTGGAGTCCTTAAATCCACGGACTATGAGGTCCTTAACCTTGACCGTGATGTCTTAAAACTAACATTGGACTGTGGAGTCCTTAAATCCACGGACTATGAGGTCCTTAACCTTGACCGTGATGTCTTAAAACTAACATTGGACTGTGGAGTCCTTAAATCCTCGGACTATGAGGTCCTTAACCTTGACCGTGATGTCTTAAAACTAACATTGGACTCTGGGGTCCTTAAATCCACGGACTATGAGGTCCTTAACCTTGACCTTGATGTCTTAAAACTAACATTGGACTGTGGAGTCCTTAAATCCACGGACTATGAGGTCCTTAACCTTGACCGCGATGTCTTTAAACTACGATACCCTAGAAACCATCCCAAACCAACCCCTGACCCCGCGAAACACGGATAAGGGTGACCGCACCCAGCACTTGCGGGTCCTTACGACCTGCAAGGAAAAAAACTCTCTTGTGAGATCCTTACGACTCCCAAGGGAAAACCCGCTTAAGAATCCTCCTGACTCTTAAGAAGAACTTACACCTACGGGATCCTCTCGACCTGTAGGGAGAAAAACTCTTTATGAGACCCTCACGGCTCATAAGGCTCAAAAGTCTTAGGAGGCGGATCTTAACCCTGAATCCTAAGCCATCGCTACCCTGCAAGGAGACCAAGATGAATTGTCCGCAGAACACATTCAATAAAAAGGGGACACACCACTGAGAAGAAAAATATGTCTTTATTCATAAATCAAAATGGGTACAAAGTATAATTCATGAAAGAACAAAAAGAGAATACTCTCGTTCAAGAGTATGTACAAAAAAGAAAGGAAAAGATACAAGTTTTTCAAGCCAGCGGGCGATTTAGTAATTTCGCTAGCTCATCCTGCTTTTGCTGGGTCACGGCTTCATTATTCAGGATCGCCAGAAGACGGGCCTCCGCTTGAGCCTGCTGGGCCTGATACGAAGCAAGCCGGCCTTCAAGCTCTTTCTCGGTGGCCTTGTGAGCCTCGACCCTTTCACGAGTGAACGTGACAGCTTTATCAAGAGCCACCACCTCTTTGATAGACTCTTGAAGCACCCGCCAGAGTTCATATGCTTTGTTGGCCTTGGCGGTAAGATTAGCTTGAAGCTCGCTCAGCGCCTTAGAAGCCAGCTCCCTCTCCGAGAATTTACGGCCGAGCCTCTTCTTGCACGATGTCATGTTTGCCACACACCGTGCTATCAGCCCCTGTAACTCCGCCTTTGCAGCCACGGCCTCCGAGGAAAGGCAGGAACATTCAAGGGCGTGCAAGCAAGCCTCCACCTGCCGACAGAACTCCACCCAGACTCGCACCACCTCTTCGCTATGGTAGGTGGCAAGAAAAGGAAGAGAACCGCTAGCTTCAGCAGCAAATGCTTCGGCTGTAGTTGCGCTGCCAGCACGAAGCTCCTCGATCAAGGATGACAAGGAGACAAGGCTCAACTGGGCCAAGGGCTCTGAGGCTCACAAAGCATAGGGACCAGGCGGCATAGCGATACGAGATTCCAACGCTGTGGGGGCTGGCAGGACTATTCAGATTTGAAAAATGTCAGTAAAACTCTTAGGCAAAAGAGCAAATGGGACTATATTGAAACGTCGCTTACCTACGGTCATGCAAGTGGGAGCTGAAGGTTCCCCTGGCCCTTCAACGACCTCCACCTCATCATCGGCCTCCAAAACTGTAAGAGGCATCAATGTTATTTCACAGAATAGCAACAATGCCATAATAAAAAATGGCGAACGACGCTAACCTTGCCCAGAGGAGAGGACGATGCGCTACGGAGAGATCTCCTGTGGAGCTGCCATCTCCAGCAAACGCTGAAACGATTGCCGGGGAGACAGATCAGCGATAGAGGCCGCCAGCCCGCACAATTCTGAAAAAACAAAAGAGTTCAGACAACAGAAAGATTGCTAATTTAAAATGTAGAAGGTTACCTTCAACACTCCTCCCATTCTGAGATGGGGGGATAGAAGCTTCAACGGTCTCCGCCGGGACCTCGGGCTCCAACAAAGGGAGGGTGATCCCGACTACCTCCATTCCAGCCTCTGGGCCGCCTTCAGGAAGAGTCGTTGAGGCGGCAACCACCAAGGAAACCTCTCCAAAACGAGCGAGCGCTCTAGAATCAAGAACTGCCACCGGAGGTTCTGTTGTGAGAGGAGCAGCATCGTCAACCCCCTCCACATCGAGCAGTGTGTCATTGGGATCATCAACGAGCTCTATCCTCAACAAGCATGTAGGAACCTCTCCCATCTCCGAAGACTCTGCACAATTCGCACAAGAATAAGGATACATATATACGGGCATAAGCAATCTGAAGAACTGCAAAGAAGTATAAAAACATACCAATGAGCAAGAAAGCCCTCAATATGGCTTCTTCAAGCCTATGCTCCTTCTCAAGGAGGCGTGCTCGCCGGGGTTCGAGGGTGGATTCATGGCCGCCGGTCCATAAGGAGAGCGCGTCCGCAGCATCCTCCGAAGCGGCCTGCTTCAGCGCCCTTTCACCCCACTCCTCCAAAAGGCCAATGAACCGCCGCCGGATCCATGAGGGGTCTTCATAGAAGATCACGGCAGGATAGGGCTTCTTCGGAACCCTTGCGTTCTGAGACTCGTCTTTAGAACGTCTTATGGCCTCAGCCAGTTGTGCGGCTTCCTCAGCAGCTGAGCCCGAGAAGAGAAGACCAGCGTCCGATTCTTGCACGACCAACGGCTCATCTGGAAGTACGGGCTCAGACTCCGTTAAAGAATCAAGCAAGTTGGTGGACACCCTCCTCCGCCTCTTAGATCCAGAACCGGCCGCCGAAGACGACCATTTCTTTCCCCGTGGAGCCTTGGTGCGGCGGCGACCCATGTCGCCCTCAACACCCTCAACAACCTTGTCCTTGTCACCCCCACCCGGTACCACAACCGAGGATGACACCGCCACTGTCGATGCCGCAGGGGGCGGTACTGTCTCGGGTGGTGGCGCTGTTGCCGGAGCCCGTCTACCCCGCAACCGAGTACCCAGGGGCATACCAGCTGTTGGAGTAAGATCCACCCCCGACTCCCCCGGAATAAGCGCGGTGCCGGTATCCCTCAGAGGAAAGCGGACCGGGGTGCGCGGTCGCAGCATAGCTCCCGTGGCCGGAACCTGAACAGGGGCACCATGACCAAGAAGCACCCTTCTTTCCTAAAGAATAATTGGGTTGACTCGATGGAGATACCAACCCGTGAACGATCCCATGCATCAGGGCATGTACTCAGCTTCAGGGACCATGAAGTGGGAGCCGGTGTTCAACCTCATGAAATGATGAGCGGCATCGCGAACAGCATCAAGTGAAGGGACCGGCGCAACTATGAAAGCCTCGAAGGGAACGTCCTGGTCGTATCCAAGCTGTCGGGCGAAGCGATGCGGGTTGTACCGCATGAAAAGAGCTGCACTGTCCTGGCGAAATACCAAATAGCCTGGTCTAAATGCATACAAGTGCGCGGCCTCCCGAGGCCTCAAAGAAGGTACGTTGTCTTTTGACCGGTCCCAGAGTTGTTGAACTGGACCTGAGGGAGAAGATAAGACCCGATCATTAAAAACCAGCCCGCCAGTAGTAGCGTAAGGAGAAATCAACGCCCGAATAGCCCCGAATTGAGTAGGGTCAGCGGCAGAAGCATCCACCAATCGCATAAGTCGTGGGAAGGGGTAGGCGTCGTAAAATGCGGGCCTCTGATGCATAGCGAAAGCCCCCAACACGTGCATTTCGATCCAAGACGTGAAGTAATGAAGCAAAAAGTTTACTACATCCACGCCAGGAGTAGAGGTATTAGCTGCAGTGCCCAACCCGTGATAAAGATGCGCCAACGCCGGGATGCCGATGGCCAACCGCGTCCCCTCAGCGATACAATGAGCCAGGTAGATAACCGAGGCTCTCAAAAAGTGGCGATGCATGGGGATGACAAACCAACTGAGCCAGACACTGACAAACCCCGTGAAGAACGTCTCCTTATCCATGCCGGCAGCTGCAATGGATTCAAAAGACATCGGCGACATAATGGGGATGTAATACTGTGGTAGATCCGATTCAGTGGTCGGCAGCTTCTTCGGACCAAACCCAAAGGGGTCCTTGATGTTTGCGAACTCCGGAGCCGTCTTCGACAAGACGTCCTCGCGAAGGAAGCAGGCAATGAAGCTCTTAAAAGTAACGCCCTGCTCCTCAGACTCGGTGAACAATCGGTCGAAGATACCTAACGCCTTGATCAAGCTGGGACGCTTGTGGCGGACGGCATTCTCAGCAAACAAGCCGTCAACCGGTGCAGGCTTGGGCTTAAAGACGTACTCGTCAGGAGGCAGCAACTCCTCACACAGTGTACCCCTGATTGGCAATCCCGAGATTTCATAAAACTCTGCCAACGAGATCGAAACCTCTCTGTCCCCCAGGAGAAAAGTGTTGGTGGGGAGATTCTATTGATTCAAAACGCCTTAACCCACCAGACATGCGGGGACTGATAATGGAAGAGCGACGCATATATCGCCTGGTAGATTCCGACCTTCTGCAGCCGCGCACGATGGGAGAGCCCAGAAGAGGTAGCCCGTGGAGTGTCGAGGAGTGAGCCCTATCTTATAAATCTGTTCCCATGGGTGGGCCTCACCTTGACAAATGCGTCGTCCCGGGATATCTATAGCAGGGATCGGGTGGTTCGGGATACCGGTTGTTGAAGGCTCGAGCCGTCCCGTTGGAGTCTAATTTGGCATTTCCACAGCGAAAACCGTCCTCGGAGGGTCCATCGGCAAGAACGGGAAAGTAGGCTCTGTCGGCACTTCGCAGAGGAAACTCCGGCGACCTCGGATGATATGACTGTACCAAGTTCCCCATAGAAGTAAGCTGGTGTAGTTCGGGTCATGAGCCCGGATCATCGCCATCGCCTCCTCGTCAGATGGTGATTGAGGAAAAGCGGCCTCTAAACGAGTGAAGGGAAAGCACGGAACAGAAGCCATCGCACCTGAAATCAAATAAGGGAAACCGTCAAAAGCGAAGCCAGCAATATATATATATATATATATATATGAGCATAACTATATATATATATGAAGACAGTTGAAGAAAGTGACATCAGACTCTTTTTATGGGGCCATTGGCTACAAAACACATGGGACCCACAGAATCAGGTTGACGGCTCGTTAATAGTGATGCCAAGCAATCATAAAAAGACAAAGGGGATATCCTCATTAAATAGGCAGTGGGTTTCAAGTAGCCCTACACATCCCCCTAAAGGACAAATCTACCTTGGACACTACGACAAATCAAACAGGATCAAGGGAATTAAATTCCCACAGAAGACATCATTGCAAGCTTCTTCTTCATTGATTACAGAAGGACAACCTAGAGCGAGAAAACCCTGAGAAGCCTCCATGGGAAGAACTGAGTTCTTCATGGGAATTAAATTCCTTATTAAGAGAAGGGAATTAAATTCCCAGAAATATTTTCTTTAAACGGAATTAAATTCCTCGGAAAAAGCAGCCAACATCATCATCTCCCTGAAGGATCAGATGAACCCTAAAGAGATTTACTGCTAAAGATTAAATGGTTTCATATTTCGTTTGAAAAACTTAAAGGAAAAATGGGTTCATATTTAAAGCGGGTGAAACCCTTGCTATGGATTTAAAATCCAGAAGTACATGGCAAAGTTCTTCGATCATTCAAAGACCTTTACCTGAAGAAAAGAATTCTTTTTGAACAGAGTTAAACTCTGAAAATTGTTCAAGGCAGAGAACTAAGCTCTGGAAAGGAGAATTAAATTCTCAGAAAGAAAATTATGCAAGGAGGAAGATGAGCAAAGTGGAGACGCTTCTGAAGTGACCCCTATATTTATAGGATGGGATGGAAAACGTTTCATCTACCCTACTCCCAAAGCAGATCCGACGGTCACAAAAATGACAGCGTTGCACTCACGTACAGACACGTGAGAACAACGCTGTAGGGGCATTTGTTCCCTGATTAAAAATCAGGAAAGGACTTAGAAGAGGCATCACGTGCTCACACGTGACCAGTGGTCACGCGTTGGCACATGACGTTTAAAGCAGCGGCAAAAAGCACATTCACCCTCTGATCAGAAATCAAGAAAAAGCTCCAGCAGAGGCATCACGTGCTCACACGTGACCAGTGGTCACGTGCTGGAACGTGATGGTTAAGCAGCGGCCAGAGAACAGAGCGCAGAAGGAGGGAAGCCCATTCCAGGGGTCACGTGCCTACACGTGACCAGGGGTCACGTGCCTACAAGTGACCAGGGGTCACATAGCCATACGTGACCGGCTTTAAAAGCCTTATTCTTTAATAGAATTAAATTCTGAGGTGAGATCATTCAAATCTTTCCAAAATGGAGAAGAATTATCTGAAACCGTTGGATTAAGAATCTAAAGGTGATTAAATATCACCAATTTATGGAAAAATCTCGAACTTGGAAAGATTTCCCCTTAAATCTAACCGAAATAACAAAGAGATATCTTTGGATTTAAAATCCAATGGTGAATAAAATCCACCTAACAATCTAAAAGCCCAGATTAATGATAAATATAAATCAAATCTCTCAATGAACAAATCAAATCTCTCAATGAGAGATTTACTTAACAGATTGTTCTTTTCCTTCTCCTATAAATAGGAGCCAAGAAAAGAAGAAAGGGACCTCTTTTTTTGGAGACCTTTGGACCTTTTCTTTTGATACACAGAGAGAGAGAGAGATATAGAGCCTTTGATACTCTGTAAAAGGAAAACCCTAGGTAAGAGAAAGAAAGGGAGGCTTAGAAAGAGAATTTAATTCTCAAAAGAGTTTAACTCTTATATAAAGAAAAGAACTTAGTTCTTTGTCTGATGGAGGATCTGTAAAGTGCACATCTCCCCATGAATTGAGAATTTAATTCTCATTGGGTTGAAATCCTGCCATGCAGATCTAAAACGCAGAGGAGAAACTGAGTTTTGAGAATTTAATTCTCACAAAATGATAGGAATTCAATTCCTTCGAGATAAAATTAGGGTTTAACCCTATGTTATGGGAATTTAATTCCTTCAAAATAAACAGAACTAGGGTTTAACCCTAATTGAGAACACAATTCTCTCAAACTCACGGGAATTTAATTCCCTTAAGAAAAGAAATTAGGGTTTAACCCTATTAAGAATATAATTCTTCAGAAGAAAACAGGAATTTAATTCCTCTAAAGTTTAGGGTTTAACCCTATGAACAGAACTTTAAAAACATGCAGAGTCACGTGCTACCACGTGACCTCTGTAAAGACCCATAGAATAGAACTCTGAAGCAGACACCTCACGTGTTACCACGTGACTCCTGCGAAGATATATAAAAGAGAACTTTGAGGCAATGCCTCACGTGCCCCCACGTGATCCCTGAAGCACATAAAGAAACAGCGAAATAAACAGAGACTCTGGGGCGCCATCGCGTGTCACCATATGACCCCTAATGAGTATTCTAATAAACCATAGTATGAACCCCCATCACGTGCCCGCACGTGATGGCTTTCAGAACTAGAAGTGTTAAACACTTATCTGTAGAACAAAATAAAGAGAAGAAGGGCGCTCTCACGTGCTACCACGTGACCCCTCTTGCCTTAGCGTTTAACACTAAATTGAAAACTCTGTATCCAGTGTTTAACACTGATTCTCCTTAGTGTTTAACACTAATTTGGAAAACTCTATTTGCAGTGTTTAACACTGATTTGCTTAGCGTTTAACACTAATTTGAAAACTCTTTTTCCAGTGTTCAACACTGATTATCTTTTAGTGTTTAACACTAACTTGTCAATCTTTTCCCAGTGTTCAACACTGTTGGTCTCTAGTGTTTAACACTAGCTTTAGCCCAATTGGCTAAGTTTCCAGAGGCAAGGCCTCTCCTCCAGTGAATCAAAGGAGGGCCAATATCCCAAAAATGATTGGACTTAGCCCAAGCTGGCCATAAGTCCTCAATGCAAACTTAACCGGGCCAATGGGCTCATAATATAATAATTGATCCTAGTATCCAAATTAGACTACAGATCACTTAATCTACCTCGGGTTAAGGGTACATCTCTTCACTCCTTTGATACTTGGCGTTGTAATTCCTCAACGTCTTCAAAGAGGTGATGGGTCCCGATGACCACACATTGATACGGACTGTGGGGTCCTTAAACTCATGGACTATGAGGTCCTTAACCTTGACCGAGATGTCTTAAAACTAATATCGGACTATGGAGTCCTTAAATCCACGGACTATGAGGTCCTTAACCTTGATCATGATGTCTTAAAACTAACATCGGACTGTGGAGTCCTTAAATCCACGGACTATGATGTCCTTAACCTTGACCGTGATGTCATAAAACTAACAACGGATTACGAGGCCCTTAACCTTGACCGTGATATCTTAAAACTAACATCGGACTATGGAGGCCTTAAATCCACGGACTACGACATCCTTAACCTTGACCGCAATGTCTTAAAACTAACATTGGACCGCAATGTCCTTAAACTACCTATTGACCGCAATGTCACTAAACTAAACAACAGGGCTCCCCTAATCGCTCTCTTGTCGGATCTAAACGATCCCGTTAAGTTGATCTTAGTCTAAAACTAGACTAACGTATCCTTAACAAACGTTTAAGTCGATCTTAGTCTCAAATGAGGCTAACGTATCCTTAAACACAACCCCCAAACCCAAATCTAAGATAATACGGATTTGGACTAGTCCACGCCCTACGGGCGACGACATAACTCAGTCTCCGTATACAATCCACGGGCAACCAAACACAAAATAAACACACACGATACGAAGTGATCATCTGGAAAAGGAGAAAGTTGCTACCGCAATGCGGTAGCGTAATTAACTGCAGGGGCTTGCGCCTGCAGGGAAGAGCGTCCCCACAATCAAAAACCCCTCAAGCGAGGGGGGATCTGACGAAGTCTGCTATATCAGACGCATCCGTCTAAACCTTCGATATATGGTGCCATAAATCAACTTGGCATCTTCGGAGAGGTAGACGGATAGCACCAATTAGCATCTGCCCCGAATTTTAGGTAAGACGTCCCTGTCACGCCGTCATTCGGAGGGGAACACTCTCGACCTTGTAAAGAGAAAATAACTGCATGAGATCCTTACAACTCACAAGGGAGCAACACATATAGAGATCCCCACGATTCCTAAGGAGAAATTGCAATTACGAGATCCTCACGACTCATAAGGAGAATTCCCCCTATGAGACCCTCATGGCTCGTAGGATTCAAAAAGCCTTAAGCTACAAGGATCTGAACCTGTTCTTAAGCCATCACATTCTCCAAATTGCCCTACAAGTAGTCAATATAGATCCTTGTATACAATCCACGAGCACAAATAAACATTCCCTCACCAAGTCCCACTAATGATGAGGAGTGTCCTCATATGGTGAGCGACACTTGTAAGTCCTCTCGACTTGCAAGGAGAAAATATTCTTGTGAGATTCTTATGACTTACAAAAGAAAATATCACTTAGAAATCCTCACGACTCCTAAGAAGAAAATACACCTACGAGATCCTCACGACTCATAGGGAGAAATACCTTTATGAGACTCTTACGGCTCATGAAGTCAAAAACCTTAGTCGGCAAGATCCTAACCATGTTTGCTAAGCCACCTTTGTTCAAATCAGCAAAGGCAGATGATGATTTGCTCCTGGCCATATTCCAGTCACCGTGATGCTGATGCTAAGATTAGTATCAGATCTCAAATTCCAAACTCGCAATGAAAATTAGAGAGTCGTAAATGCATATGAAATAGCCGAAATGATGGGGCAATGATTGATCTTCGATTTCGATGTCGTGTTTTAGAAAAGTGTAAAAATCACACCCAAAGAAATTTGTAAACCGCAATCAATAACGGTGTCAATTGTAGGTTCGTTAGCAAGTGCGGATCGTCCACAGGAAAAGTGTGATTTGCTCGCAATTGTTTTAGTTGAGTTAAAAATTAAAGGATAAAAGAAAATTGTTCAAGAATTGTGAAATTTAGTTTCAAGAATCATTGGAAACTAGATCTAAAATCAAGAATTAATAAAATTCAAGAATTGTCAAGATGATATCCAAATCGAATGAGTTATCAAGATTTGTAAAGAGGCTCGTAGGAATCGATCCAATCGATAGTGATGATGAAGAATTATGATTACAAATTCTTATCTATTGATGATTTGTTACTAGATCGATGATGATCAACGAGAATTAGGGATCTATCAAAGAAACTAGGGTTTCATCTTCTATCCCTTGTCCTTTCGTTGATTAGCATTCAAATTCAAGCCTCTGGGAAATTCAATCATCGATCGTTGATCTCTAATTTAGAGCGAAAACATTCAAGAAAGTATCTCGCTCAAAACTAGGTTGTCGATGATTCAATTTCCTAAAGTTTACAAAACTCATAAGACTTAAGAATTGTTCAAGAATTTAATCATCATCATCTATCTATTTTCTCGATTCCTCCACAAACGGAGTTTTCACTCAAACATCATGAACAAAAAACAATCAAGAATTGGTAACTCATCACAATGCTCAAATGTAAAGAAAAGAAAGATCAAGAATTTTCACCTTTTATTATTCAACATTTCGTTACAATTCACTCAAAGACTACAAGAATTGATGAGAGAACTCGATCGTCGAACTAGCTTCGCATCGTCTTCATGAGTTGCGGATCGTCGTGGATCACTTGCTCGGATGAAGATCGGCGTTGCTTCAAAAAGGCTTGTTGAATTCTTGCTTGATTTGGTACTCAATGATCTTGATTTGGATCAAATTGTGTCACTCAATTTGTGTGGAATTGATTTGGATCTCACTAGAATTTTGGTTCAATTTTCAACAACAACCAACAACCTTTGTAATGAAGCCTTGAGTCTCCTTTTATAGCCTTCTCCTTTAGCTTCCGCTAGAAGCTTGATCTAGCTTCCTTTAGAAGCTAAGCTAGGTTTAGCTTCCTTTGTAAGCTTGGTTGTTATGAAGGAAGCTTCTAGATTAAGGTAGTTAGCTAGCTTGCTTGAGAAGATTAGTAGGTATTAGGCTTATACAAGAAGCTTGGCTGTTAGAAGAGAAGCTTCTGGAGATCTCTAGGAACTGAAGTGTCTTGAAGAGGTTTTGTAGTTGAGAAGAGAGGCCTCGGGAAAAATGATGCCGCCACTGAGTCAGATCGGCCGCGGATCCACGGCGGATCGGCCGACTCGGCCGCGGATCTGCGGCCGTTTGAGGAGATCACTGCATGGAAATTCTGTGCTGATTTTGTGCTGATCCATAGGGCCTTATTTTATGTCTTGAATCTTTTTATACTTTCTTGTTCACTGCCAGATTTCAAGTCTTGGACTTGGTGTATTTTATCAGCACTTTTAGCAGTTCCGGCTCTTTTTCCTAGAGAATTTCCTGCACACAATCTCGAGACAAGTGTTGCAATATACAAAGATCATGCGTGCAATAATAAACACACAATTTCCCTCAAAATATCGGTTATAATGTATAACACATGTTATTTGATATTTTGCAAACAATTTGCTAATATGTGCTATATTCATACCGAACACCTTTAGATGATTGCAAATAGTAGGGAAATTGATATATTAAAAATGTAATATTTTCGACTGATCAAATTCCCCCAAACTTAATTTTGGTCGTCTCGAGCAAACTTGTTTTATTAGAAAGAGAAGGAGAAAATAAAGAAAAAGAAAAACTAACTAGCACACTTTCGTAGACAACACGAGTGCACTGAGCACGTGCAACAAGCCTTTAAACCTCTAGGTGTCCCTAGTAGGAGGAGTGTTATCTCCTGAGGGTTTTCAGCGGATTGCACCCACAAAATCCAATAATAAAAGAAAGACCGTGAAAGTTACATATAAAGATTAGAATTGTAAAAAAAAGACTTTGAAAATTAGAGTTTCCAACTATACTAGCTTTTCGGTTGTCATGAGCCATATCTTAATAGTCATGAAAAGATGTTAGAAATCACATCATCCCTCAATAAAACATCGTCTTTATTCTTCATTCCTACCTTTCTTCCAAACATCGATCATATAACCCTACTTGTGTGTAAAGAACATCCCTACACTCGGAGAATTCAATTCAAGCTATCATACTCTTGTCCATCTGCCTCTGTACTTTTTAATCGATGAATATTTAGATGAGATTGCTCACACATTTTTCATGCGACCGTTAATACTTCTTGAGGTACTAACTGACCGATTACTTATGTGTCTGCTTATTATGTGTATTAGTATTTTCCTCGTCTTGCACCACCTAAGGCTTAGCAGTGACTCCCAGACCAGTTGGTCTAAGGCACTAGGTGATGAAGCACCCTCGCTATATTTTTTTATTGCTGCCTTGGCGATAACAAAACCGGTGTTCATTTTTCTTCACCATTTTATATTTTATTCATTTATAATTTCCTTCATACTTTAGCTTTTAGACAAGAGCATTTCAAGGTATCCTCTACTATCCCAAGTTTCAAGACGTGTGTAAATGCGTATAGTAGGGTATCAACGTTCAAATGTTTGGCTTCCAGAATAGGAACTATTTTTCAGACTAATTTTTATCCTCAGATTAGTGACTTCTTTCATTTTACTAACCCTTGGGACAACGGCTCATAACTACTTATTACTAGTTCGTTTAAGAAAACTTCTAATTTTCTTGGTTTTCTTAAATTTTTCCAATCTTTTGGATGTAATTTTTCACTATCTAATCTTTTATTATCTTATTTATGTACAAAAAAATTTATGTTTTGTGCTAATGCAAAGTATGCAAAGTGATGCGTAAATAAGCACAAACCTTCCCCAAACTTGTTTTCAACAGTGTCTTCACTGTTGCTATCTGTTGGATCACAAAAACCTGTAAGCCTGGGAGAACATTTATTAATGGGGGCAATAAATATGATCGTGAAAATCCTCCCCCAAACTTATTCATTGGCTCACAATTTTTGACCAAAAATTTTATTTTCAAGAGCCAGAATATCCCCCCCCCCCCACAAACTTAAGTTAAACCATGTTAAGCTTTGAAAATCATAATAGGGGGTCAAAATTACTGGTCGATGCCAAGCTTTGCAAAGACCGAAAGTCAACACCAACCATTCAAAAAATTTATCAGTGTAGTGCAACGGTTGGTGGAATGACCTGTTATATGGAGCCAGAAAGAAGTGGGGAAAAGGTAAGTGGTGGAATAAAATGTGTTTGCGTCTCATTTTGGAGAGACGATACAGTGATTGTGATGGATTACTCGCATTCTCTTTATAGTCCAGAAGAAGGGGTGTATTGAGGTGGATTCATCTCAACACCCGTGTCTTTTAAAAATGCGAGTTCATCAGCGAAGATTTCCTCAAAAGTCTCATTGATACCCCAAAAAATAATGTCATCAAAAAGTGCGGGGTGATCTTAAGACTCCAAAAACAGTTCATAATCAGTGTTAGTTATTGACCCGAACAACTCGATGGAAGAGTCCGTATGTGTATGATACATAGCTGGGTCAAACAACAACATATGAAAAGAGTCTAGATCAGTATCATGAGGTTGATCAAATTCGCTGCTGTCGACATCCTTTAATTCGACAGAACAGACCTGAGCAGAAGGTTCGGAGGGTACACTTCCCAACTTGTAAATGTTCAGCTCAATTGACATCTTCCCAAAGGATAGGGTCATAGAGCCGTTACGACAGTTGATTATAGTATTGGAAGTGGCCAAAAAGGGACGACCAAGAATCACCGGAATTTGATTCCGTGGGTTAGCTACAGGCTGTGTATCAAGTACAATAAAGTCCACAGGGAATACAAATTCCCCGATTTTTATCAACACATCCTCTAGTTCACCCCTAGGTTTGGTAATTGATCGATCGGCCATTTGGAGAGTGCAGTGAGCTGGTTTCAACTCTCTGATCCCTAGCTGCTCATAAACAGATAAAGGAAGCAGGTTAACACTTGCGCCAAGGTCAAGTAGAGCACGGTTAATGTGTTTATCCCCAATAGAAATAGAAATAGTAGGATAGCCAGGATCCTTCCGTTTTCTAGGTAATTGTTGGGGAAAAGCCGTGTCTACAGTCTTTGACATGAATACCTTCTTTGGCACTTGAGTCTTCCTCTTTCTAGTGCATAAGTCTTTGAGAACTTTCGCATAAGCGGGGACTTGTTGGATAGCATCTAGGAGATGGATGTTGATGTTAACCTGTTTAAAGATTTCAGTGATCTTCTCTATTTGCGGACTTGGTCTGTTTCCCCTTAACCGGTTTGGATAAGGAGCTTTAGCAATAAGGTCGGGGTCCAACATTGGAGAAGATCGTGTGGGTAGGAACGATCTAAGAATAGGAGTGGGGATCGTCTTTGGCGGACTAGAAGAGGTATGCTGAGGGATCGAGCCTTGGGGAAAACGGAGAATAGGCTCGGAAGAAAATGGTGGGGTAGACGAACTGGGGTCAGAAGTAGAAGCAGAAGTGGAAGGAAAAGTCTCAGCCGGGGTATTATTGATAGACTTTTCATGATCATCAATCTCTTCACCGACATGATTGTCAAGCACTCTTCCAGATCTCAATGTGGTGATAGCGTTCACATGATGTGAATAGCCAGGATTTGGTAAAGGTTGAGCTGAAAGTTTCCCTTTCTCTCTAGCACTCAATTCGGCATTTATACGGGGAATTTGTGCTTCCATCGATTTAATATTTTCATTTTGAGAGACAATGCTCTTCATCATATTATCGAAGGAAGATTGAAAATTTGCCGTCGCTTGGATGGATTGTTTCATAAAAGTATCCAAGGTTCGTTCAAGTGCAGAGGAATTATCTGTACCGGCCATTTGCAAAGAATTTTCATATGGTGCAGAAGTGTTGGCCGGATTTTGAAAGTTTTGTGATTGGTAGGGGTGCTGACTCACTTGAAGTGGTTGCTGTTGTAGTGGAGGAGCCCTTTGAAAGTTTTTTTGGTTTGGAACCGTGTTTTGATTTTGTGATTGGTTCCAAGCAAAGTTAGGGTGATTTCTCCAACCATGATTATATGTGGAAGAATACGGATCGTTTCTAGGTCTTTGTTGGAAAGCAGCATTGATATGCTCATGACCTTGAAATGGAGAATTTAAAGGACATTCTTCCGTAAGATGTAATGGATCAGAATAGCATCCACAGACAGTTTTGGAGAGCGACGTCTGATTTAGGGCGGCTGCTAAAAATTTATTTTCCATAGTTTCGAGTTTCTTTTGCATTGCTGACATTTCACCTCTAACTCCTATGGAAACATCAGATTAGTGATTACCACCCCTAGACGATGGTTGACTTACACTCTCCCACTATAAAGATTTTTCAGCGAAATCTTCTAAAAATCTCCAGGCTTCACCATCATCTTTCATTATGAAAGTTCCTTGACACATGGATTCAAGGGTTTGTTTTGTGGTAGAATTAATACCCTCATATATGATTCTACACAGATCCCATCTAGGAATTCCGTGATGTGGACATTGAACTAACAGATCCTTGAAGCGTTCAAAACACTTCGAGAATGGTTCATTTGGAAGCTGGGTAAATTGATTTATTTCGCTACGGACTCGAGCTGTTTTATGATTGGGGTAGAATTTCTTAAGGAATGCTGTTACGAATTCTCCCCGGTTTGAAATAGAATGTGCGGCTGTGTTATAAAGCCACTTCTCGGCTATATCGCACAAAGTAAATGGGAGAAGACGTAAACGCATAGCATCCACAGAAAGCTATGAAGTACCCATCATTGCGCATACATTTTCAAATTTGGTAATAAAGACATATGCATTTTCAGACTCGAGACCGTGATATTTGGGTAGAAGATTGATGTATTAGGGTTTAATTTCAAAATTGTCCCCATTGGCTGGTGGAATGGTGAGATAGGACGAAAGAGGACCTCGCATAGGGTAGAATCTCTCTTGGAGAGAAATGCGGGGTGGATTCTGCGCACCTGCGGACGGCGGCAGAGTAGTGTTAAAGAAGTTCGATAGAGAACCGTCCATCGAAATGGGTATGGTGGTGGGAAAAGAAGAAGTAGACGTAGAAATACCGACTTCGGAGTCGATAGAAGGAACGCGGACAAGACGAGCACTAGAATCCCGTGTCCAACCGAGCATGCACAAAATGGTTTAGCACAAGTGGCAGCGTTATGATAATTAAGGAAAAGTTGAGTTGGTGTTTGTTTTGAAAAAGTACGGATTTTTGAAGAAAAAAAATGAAATCACAGACAATGCACAAGCAACCCTAAATCTAGTGGTCACCTAGGTCAAGTCTCTAGACCGCTCCTAGACTTCCAGAAGACAGGTAGCAAGATAAATCCTCTACTGCCTCTTTGCCTCTCCTGTGGCCAGGTAAGTGGGAGGTTCTCTACTACGTAAATAGTGGGCCTAATTAAGTAACCAATTGCCTTAGACACACTTGCCTTAGACACCACAAAAGAAACGCTGATAAGCAATAGATTATCCACGACCTCCTTCTGTCCTAAGTGAGCGCGACGGTCCTTAGAGTCATGTCTAGATTTTTTTTAGTAATGAGGGTAATGCGGATGCAGTTTTGTGATTTTTGGGGCTTAGGAAGAGTAATGAACTCCCCACCTAATCTGAATTTGGTCTTTGCCCCTTAATTTCCGTATTAAAATGTAAACAACCAAGATCAAACATGCAACAATTTTTCTTTTTGCGGCGCTGCGAATTTTTGCAAAGAAACCTGCAGAAATTGGTTAATGGAGCAGAGCAGGGAGGAGATAAGAAAGATTGAAATAAACCTGAGAATTTTGGTACAGTAACGCAGCTATACCGCCGCGGATCCGCCGCGATATGCACACTCTGGCCGCGGATTCGCGGTCCTTTGTCGAGATACCGACACGAAAATTGGTACAAAAGCTTCTGTTCACTCACTGAACTCCCTGGAATATTCACAAAAAAAATCCACTTGCTCCACAGATTCCAGATCTCCTTGCAACAAATCACAACAAATCGTTTAGTGTTTGTGCGAATTTTGATCTAAAAATTCTGATGGAATAATAAATTTTTCAACTCAAATTTCAAAAGCGAATAAATTAGCACACTATCCCCGGCAACGGCGCCATTTGATTGATCTTCGATTTCGATGTCGTGTTTTAGAAAAGTGTAAAGATCACAACCAAAGAAATTTGTAAACCGCAATCAATAACGGTGTCAATTGTAGGTTCGTTAGCAAGTGCGGATCGTCCACAGGGAAAGTGTGATTTGCTCACAATTGTTTTAATTGAGTTGAAAATTAAAGGATAAAAGAAAATTGTTCAAGAATTGTGAAATTTAGTTTCAAGAATCATTGAAAACTAGATCTAAAATCAAGAATTAATAAAATTCAAGAATTGTCAAGATGATATCCAAATCGAATGAGTTATCAAGATTTGTAAAGAGGCTCGTAGGAATCGATCCAATCGATAGTGATGATGAAGAATTATGATTACAAATTCTTATTTATTGATAATTTGTTGCTAGATTGATGATGATCAACGAGAATTAGGGATCTATCGAAGAAACTAGGGTTTCATCTTCTATCCCTTGTCCTTTCATTGATTAGCATTCAACTTCTAGCCTCTAGGAAATTCAATCATCGATCGTTGATCTCTAATTTAGAGCGAAAACATTCAAGAAATCATCTCGCTCAAAACTAGGTTGTCGATGATTCAATTTCCTAAAGTTTATAAAACTCATAAGACTTAAGAATTGTTCAAGAATTTAATCATCATCATCTATCTATTTTCTCGATTCCTCCACGAGCGGAGTTTTCACTCAAACATCATGAACAAGAAAACAATCAAGAATTGGTAACTCATCACAATGCTCAAATGTAAAGAAAAGCAAGATCAAGAATTTTCACCTTTTATTATTCAACGTTTTGTTACAATTCACTCAAAGACTACAAGAATTGAGGAGAGAACTCGATCGTCGAACTAGCTTCGCATCATCTTCGTGAGTCGCGGATTGTCGTGGATCACTTGCTCGGATGAAGATCGGTGTTGCTTCAAAAAGGCTTGTTGAGTTCTTGCTTGATTTGGTACTCGATGATCTTGATTTAGATCAAATTGTGTCACTCAATTTGTGTGGAATTGATTTGGATCTCACTAGAATTTTGGCTCAATTTTCAACAACAACCAACAACCTTTGTAATGAAGCCTTAAGTCCCCTTTTATAGCCTTCTCCTTTAGCTTCCCCTAGAAGCTTAATCTAGCTTCCTTTAGAAGCTAAGCTAGGTTTAGCTTCCTTTGTAAGCTTGGTTGTTATGAAGGAAGCTTCTAAATTAAGGTAGTTAGCTAGCTTGCTTGAGAAGCTTGGTAGGTATTAGGCTTATACAAGAAGCTTGGCTGTTAGAAGAGAAGCTTCTGGAGATCTCTAGGAACTGAAGTGTCTTGAAGAGGTTTTGTAGTTGAGAAGAGAGGCCTCGGGAAAAATGCTGCCGCCACTGAGTCAGATCGGCCGCGGATCCACGGCGGATCGGCCGACTCGGCCGCGGATCCGCGGCCGTTTGAAGAGATCACTGCATGGAAATTCTATGCTGATTTTGTGCTGATCCATAGGGCCTTATTTTATGTCTGGAATCTTTTTATACTTTCTTGTTCACTGCCAAATTTCAAGTCTTGGACTTGGTGTATTTTATCAGCACTTTTAGCAGTTCCGGCTCTTTTTCCTGGAGAATTTCCTGCACACAATCTCGAGACAAGTGTTACGATATACAAAGATCATGCGTGCAATAATAAACACACAATTTCCCTCAAAATGTCGGTTATAATGTATAACACATGTTATTTGATATTTTGCAGACAATTTGCTAATATGTGCTATATTCATACCAAACACCTTTAGAAGATTGAAAATAGTAGGGAAATTGATGTGTTAAAAATGCAATATTTTCGACTGATCAGGCAACTCGCAATAAAAATCAGTGAGTAAAATATATGCATATAAAAATAGCCGAAATGTTTGGATAACTCGCAATAAAAAGCAGCGAGTAAAAAGAAAATAGCCGAAATGAGTGGGCGCCGCGAAAAATAGCCGAAATGATTGGGTAATCGCGACTTTCGCGAAATGAAAATCTGAAATGATAGAGCATCGCGGAAAGAAATAAAAAAAATGAAATGAAATTTTTTCCCTGCATGTGAGATCACATCGACCCCTGTATACAATTCATGGGCACAAACGAAAAAGGAACCATATTGTCCTACCAGGCTTCGTCAAAGGGAAGCCAGATCTCGATGGCTACATCTACAACCCCGAGATCAACGACGGCGTTTCTTCTCATTTCAACTGGATGCAAACGCGACGTCAACAAAGCGGAGCCATGGAAAAGTCCTCTAGTTCCAAATCTCGACGATTCACAGACAGCCTAGTAACTACCTCGGAGCCACGGCAAAGTCCCTTAGTTCCAAATCTCGACGGTTCACAGACAACCTAGAGACTACCGCGGAGCCATGGCAAAGTCCCTAATTCCAAGTCTCGATAGCAACATCTACAGCCTAGAGATCAACAACGGCGTTCTTCCTCCCTCCAGCAGGATGCAAATACGACATCAAAACAAACGGAGCTATGGCAAAGTCCATAATTCCAAGACTCGACGGTTCACAGACAACCTATAGATAACCTCGACATTCGTCGCAATATTGCTAACATAATGTCAACAAACGAAGCCAAGGAAAATTCCTCGTTTCAGGGTCTTGACGGCAACTCAAATGAGACCTGAAAAGACTATCGGAGATCATCCCACACCAGCGCGGAATGGTCATGACTCATCGGGGCTCCCAAACTGAGCCTAACCTCAAGTAAAAAGCGGCATGGAATATCCCTGACGCTTGCTCTTCCAACGGTAATATCACCTGGAAGATTACTTGAAGACGACTTGTCCAGCCCCCGAAGGGATCAGAGACACGACAGTCGTGGGGCTACTCGAATAGTAAGATTGCATATCGGGGAATACATCGGCCCACGTGACGGTACGACGAGTAAAAAACCCTAGTACCACAGACCCTAACAGACTTCTATTAGCAGGAGTTAACTGTAACATTAGGACATCCTTACAAGAACTTCTCGATTCGTCTCGACTCGTGGGAAAAATAATGTTCCTGCGAGAACTTCTCGACTCGTCTCAACTTATAGGGAAAAGCCTTAGGCAACGGGGATAAGTACCTGTTTCCTAAGCACTGCGGCCCTGCAATTAAGTCCAAGATGGACTATTGCATACTATTCACGGGCCACACTCTCCAAAGTCGAATATCGACAAGGAAGGAAAAAACCACTTACGAGTCCTCTCGACTTATAAGAGGGAAAAATTCTCTTGTGAGATCCTTAAGATTCTCAAGAGAAAACGCACTTTGGAATCCTCACGACTCCTAAGGAGAAAATACACCTCCGGGATCCTCTCGACTCGTAGGGAGAAAAGTCTTTATGAGACCCTCACGGCTCATAAAGTTGAAAAGTCTTAGGCGGCAGATCTGAACCTGTTTCCTAAGCTATCGTTGCCCTACAAAGAGATCAAGATAGACTATTTACAAGACGCATTTTCCAGAGTTACATGCCAATATGAAATAAAATATGTCTTTTATTCATGAATTCAAGTGAATACAAGACGCATTTCATAAAGGAATCAAAATGAATACATGTTATTCATAAATCACAAGTTTACAATCAGTACAAAAAAAAGAGGTACAAAGGTGGTTATTGAGGAGGAGGTGTCTTCAACAAATCAACAAGCCGCCCGCGTGCACCTCTCAATATTTTCTCGTGATCAGCCACCACGGCCAACTCCGCTTCAACTTGAGCCCGTTGCCGCAAATAGGACGAAAGCTTCCCATCGGCTTCTAGCATAGCAGTTTTGCAGTCTTGCATGACCCGCTTGGCGAAGTCAAGCGTCCGCCTCAGCATCAACCCATCCAAAATACATCTCTG
This sequence comes from Agapanthus africanus, assembly GCA_030015575.1. Taxonomy (NCBI): domain Eukaryota; kingdom Viridiplantae; phylum Streptophyta; class Magnoliopsida; order Asparagales; family Amaryllidaceae; genus Agapanthus; species Agapanthus africanus. The sequence continues at coordinate 972,929,690 of CM057338.1, read as the reverse complement.
GAGGTTGTCAAAAACAGCTTTTAGCTGTGCAGCATTCGCTTCAATTTGGGTGCGCAATCGGATAGATTCGCTGGAAGCCACCTCATGTTCCTTTCGTCTCAAGGTTGCCTCTTGTTCAAAATGGTGAATGAAAGGAACACTATGCTCAACCCATATAACTCGCTGGGAATTCAAAGCCAATACTTCAGGAGCGGGACGCTGGAGCTCAATCTCGTGCAAGCAAGCCTCAATCTTTCTGCAGTAATCAAGCCAAGAGCCGACGAGAGCTTCATCATGGAAATTCATGAGTGTCGCTAGCATTGGATTGACTACCATGGCAAAATCCATAGCAGAAGTGAGGGCCTCGGCATTGAGATCCTTGATGAATTCGCTCAACATTCGCCGGCTATTTGCGGCGCCCCTGGAAGATATGCGTTTAGCAAAGGGCCCTGCGGGCATTGGAATGCGAGACTCGAAAGGAGCTGGAGCTGGCGCAATTGCTGTAAAATGAATTAGAGTCAAATGTCGACTCGGGGAATAAAGAAAACACATCAGCAATGAAGTCTATTATACTGGTCGTGACAGGCGGCAGGATGGGGAGTACCGGAGGCACGGCCGTTCTCTCTTCTCCTCCTTCGAACCGTGACGCTATGTTCAATATGAAGAAGACTTAGCAACAATACGTCTATCCGTAAAAGAAGGGGGAAGGCGTTAGCTAAATAATATACTAACCAATACCAGAAGGTGGAACGATTTCCGACTGAAAGGAAAAATGCGGGTTCAACACCTGGTATAAGTGGTCGAAAAGGACTCTTGCAGAGTTGTGACAATGTACTGTCAATACAAGGAGAATGATACCCACAGTGAAACGAATAAGTCAAAAAAAACCCATACCTTCCAATATTTGAGGGGGCACGGAAGAAGGCGAGGGGACAGCGACCGTCAGAGCAGCGACCGGCGATACTTCTTCAGACAGCACAGTCTCAGAATTCACCGCGCCTATACTAAAGACAAACAAAATATCATCAGAAGGGCGGAATATGATTAAAAAACTAAAAAAATGGTGGCCCAAAGACTACCTGATAAATCATGGACCAGAACCATGACGGAGGCATCACCGGGTATAACGGCTTCTTCACTCTCTCTCGGAGGAATAGATTCCGCGCCCATGGCTTCATCCCCTGACTCGACGAGGGCCGTCGTAACGCTTGTGACGCCCGCCGATACCAAGGAGCCGCAGGGAGAAAGAGCAGCGGTCCCAGATTCTCGAGAGAGAGTAGCAACTTCGGGAACTATAACCGCCAGAGTTTCACCTGTCATCCCATCGCCAAGACTTAGCCCTAAAAAATGCAAATGTCAAAATTCGAGGATCAAGTTCTAGTAAAATATTGGGCGTTACGTTACCTTAGAGCAGCTTTTCAGTTTCTTCCCGAGCTGCGCGTGCAACCTGTCTACGGGCGGTAGACAGGGCAGAGGGAACATCCGTCGAAGGAGTGTCAGCAAGCGGAATGCTGCTAGAGCCTGCACCTACGGCCAAACCGGCATCGTGTTCCCTTGCCGCATGCTTCCTACGCTTCCTTTCAGTCTGAGCAGTGAGAAATGATCTCCTCAAGACTTCCGACAAAGGAACGTCGTCGTCCGAACCAAGCCCTGCCTCCGGAGCCGCGACGGCATCCATCATCGGCTGCTTAAGCAAAGCCTCCTGCGGTGACTTTGGGAGGCCGTGGCTACGGTAGCTGGCTCTAAAATTTTTGCTGCATCGCTACTCGAGATCGGCACTGCACTTGGGATAACCTGAATTGAGGTTGTCCCTGCGATAAGATGAAAGAGAAGGTCAGGGCATGAATAAAAAGAATAAAGGCGTAATGAACTGAATTATATCAAGGCCCAAGGAAGTGCGGAGCCTCTCTTCCTCTTCGAACGTCTTGAGGGAAGCCGCGAGGGCCTCTTCGGTAGAAATACCTGTTGAAGAAGAAAGCGTCAGTAGAAGCATAATAAAAAGGAGATAGCCGAGGAAGAATGTAACTGAAGTATACCTGACTTCGCGATAGTGATCAGTGCCGCTTCATTGCGAGCCAGTCGCTCGGAAGCCGCAAAGGCAACCTGAAGATCAGTATCATCTGTAGGTGCGATTAATAAACCCTCATTGGTCCCGTACTCGCACAAACCCTCGCTATAGGGAGCATGCAGCTCCTGGCTAAATATGACATCGGTAGAGAATAGCGACTTCTTCTTTTTCTGCGAACGGACGACGGCGGCCGATGACAAGAGCTTGCGCTTGGCAGGCATTTTCAGGCGACGGATCCCAATTTCTACACCAACACCAGATTCCGGGGACGCTACAGCTACCGCTTCTACGGGAAAACGGGGTGGAGGCTTCTCAGGGAAGGCGCGCGGGACCACAACCGCAGCGACTTCTCTTAAGGAGGGACGAACGGTGGTCTGTTGCTTCAAAGGAACTGCCAGATTACCAACTGGGACAACATCCTTATGATCAAGTAATAGCCGCCTCTCTTCCCTGATAACAACACCCGTCGCATGCTGGTACCACGCCACGTAGACATTCGAAGCTTTCGGCATGTAGCTCGGCTCGCTGATGAGAAAGTTAGACCCCGTATTTAGCCGCATAATGGTGCAGCGTGCTGTGGATACCCTCTTCCATAGAAACTGGCTCGGCTAAGAAAGCCTCGAGCGGGACACCCTGATTGTAACCCGACTGTTGAGCGAAACGGTGCAGGTTATACTCATGAACAATGCCAAGGCGCCTTTCTTGAACACTAGAAAGCCTGGCCTGATCGAATATATGTGCAGGATCTCCCGAGCCTTCAACGTAAGAGCCCCGTCTTTGAAAGTATCATGCAGCGGTTGTACTGCCTTGGTAGATTCCTTACCGATAGTTAAGTCTCTGTCGACAAAAGTCATATTATCCTCGACCATAAGCGTGCGAAGGACCAGACGTCGAGCCTCTCGCTACGATGGATCTAATGCGGAAGCGTCAACTAGAAACATAACCCGGGAAAAGTTATAGCTGTCGTAGAAGCGGGGCCATTTGTGGATTCCGAAAGCACCAAGCATGTGCATCTCGACCCAGGATGTGAAATAGTGCAACGGAAGATGTACAGGTTTTACCCCGGGTTGAGTAGTATCCGCTGCTAAGCTCAGGCCGTGATATAGATGAACTGGCCCTGCAATCCTAATGGCAACGCGCGTCTCTGCAACTATGTGGTGGGCTGGATAAAAGACAGACGGCCTCATGTAGCAAGGGTGCATCAGAAGCACAAACAAGGTCAACCACAAGCTGATGAACCCCAGAAAAAACATCTCTTCATCGACGTCTGGAGCGGCAAGTTCTGCAAAAGGGACGATGGGGGTGTCTGGAATAAAGAAATTTCTTAAATCCGCTTCCGCCGTCGGCTGGTTATCCAAACCAAAGCCGAATAGGTCATCAAGCTTGGCGAATTTTGTGGCTTTTTGACAAGACTGCTGGGTGAAGAAAGCGGGCGATGAAATCTGTGAAGCTGACCCCGTGCCCTCCAGACTTCAGAAACAGGCTCTCATAAATGTTCAGCACCTTGATTAGGCTTGGGAACCGGTGTTGAACAGTATTCTCCGGAGTAAAGTCCATCACCACTGATTTGGTAGCGAAGATGTACTCGTCAGGGGGAAGGATCTCCTCATAATGTTCCCCTCTGACGGGTAAGCCGGAGATTTCCGCGAACTTCTCCAAGGAGATTGAAACTTCCCGATCCGATAGAAGAAACGTGCGAGTCGGGATATTCCATTGCTCTAAGAAAACCTTGACCCACCATACATGGGGCGCGGAATACTGGAAAAGAGATGCATAAATTGCGGGGTACAACCTGAGCTTCAGCAGCAGCGACTTCTTAGCCAACAGGATAAATCGAGCTCACTGCAGGTACCCGGCTGAATGGAAAGGAGTCAAACCAATCATGTATACTTGTCCCCAAGGGCGCGACTCTCTTTGACATACGCGCCGCCCCAAAATATCCAAAGCTATTGACTGTTGTACGGGCATTGATGCCATAGAAGGCTGAAGGCAACCCTCCGAAGTCCAGTTAACCTCCTCCACAGCGTAATTCACTTGAGGCGAGTCGGCATAGTGAATTGCTGAAATCGGCTCTGAGGGCGCCGCACAAGAAAAACTGCGCCGACCCCGGATAATCTGATTATACCACGACCCCCACAAGTGAAGAGACTTCTACTCCGGGTCGTGATCTTTGATAAGCGCGAAGACTTCCTGATCCACGGGCGCGTCGGCGAAGGTGCTCTCTGAACGAACAAAAGGGAAAAAAGAATCGAAAGCCATAATACCTGCACGAAAAGAGACGAGGATTAGTTGCCAACGCTATAATCCAAATTCTGATGCTTGGTACTTTAAAATTGTACCGCACTGCAATGCAGGAGAAAGGGACCAAGGGGGACCTACAAAATGAAAGTGACGGCCCATTATTAATGAGACAGTCACTCATTAAGGATGGAATCCTAAAAGGATTCTCATTTAATGAGAAACTCATTGGGCTAAGGAGTTCAATTCCCTCGAGAGCAGTGCTCTGCAAACAGAAATCATATCTGTCGAATGTAATTAAGAGGGGAATAAAATTCCCTAAAAACTTCTAAAGAGCTATACTCTATAAAAGCAATGGTACATGGTAAAACCCCAAGATCTTTAAAGATCTGAAGGAAAAATCCTAGAAACTCTAAGAGTTCTTCATTTATGGGTTAAGAAACTCTAAAAACGTTTTTAAGATCTGTGATCTAAGAAGAGCAAAGCTCTGTTTTCATTAACGGGTTAAGAAACCCTAAAAAACATTTTTAAGATCTGTGATCTAAGAAGAGCAAAGCTCTGTTTTCATTAACGGGTTAAGAAACCCAAAAAAAACATTTTTTAGATCTGTGATCTAAGAAGAGCAAAGCTCTGTTTAATAGGTTGATTATGATCCTTACCAAAATTTTAGGCAGAGTTATAACTCTAGAAGGGATTTCTTTGGGCAGAGATCTAAGCTCTGAAAAGGAGAATTAAATTCTTAGAAGAAGATAGAAGAGAAGAAGATGAACAACAGTCATCTTAAAGGCCAAAGGCCCTACTTATAGGAACAGGAAGACGATTCAACTTCCAAGAAGATCCAATGGTGGAAAAGCTGCCACCGCTGCACTCGCGTGTAAGCCATGTGAGCGCAACAGTGGGGGGCATTTGTTTCCCCCCAATAATAAAAGAGGAAGGCTCTGTTCAAATTTTGAAAAGAGGCAGCGCCTTACGTGCCTTGCACGAGGGCGCCAGCGCCAGGAGTTAAAAACTCTGAGGCAGCGCCTCACGTGCCTTGCACGAGGGCGCCAGCGTCCGGAGTTAGGCAGCGCCTCACGTGCCTTGCACGAGGGCGCTGGTGCCAGAACTAAAAGTTCTTTGCCATTAGATCAAAAATCCAACGGGGATGACAAATCATCAAAATACAGAATTAAATTCTGTTGAGAAAATATTCCTCAAATCTTTCTAAACGAGAAAGATTACTCTCGGTACTATAGAGCACCGTTGGATTAAAAATCCAATGGTGATTAAAAATCACCAAGCTACAGAATAAGCTCTGTATGGGAAAATATTTCCCCAATCTTGTTAAAAACAAGAAAAATATTTTCTGTAAAACAGAAGTCCTTGGATCAAAGATCCAACGGTGGATAAAATCCCCAAATCAATTAAAAATCTCTCAATGAGAGATTTCCTTAACTAAATTAACAAATCTACCTCTACTATATAAAGGACCCAAGACTCCAAGTCTTGCAGAGAAGAACTCCCCTATAAACTTCAAGTTTAAAAAAGAGAGCAAGTAAAAAGAAAGCTTGAAGAAAGAAGAGAGAACAACTTTTTTCAAGGTAAATACAAGTAATAGAGATCAGAGCATCTCATCTGCATATCCAAGGGTTTAACCCTCATAAAGAACATAGTTCTTTCCCCTGGATCTGAGATCCATGAGACAAGTCTCCCATAAATGAGAATTTAATTCTCGTGAGGACGAATTTGTTCTTGGGGATCAAAGACCCAGGGGAGAACAGAGAATTGAACTCTTCAGAAAAATGCACAAAGGAAGAAACAGCACCAAGCGCCTCACGTGCCCCTCACATGGCCGCCGCTCAAATAAAGAGTGCTTAGCACTCAATGGTTGGCGCTCAGCGCCAACCGCCTCACGTGCCCCTCACGCGGGCGCCACTCAAATAAAGAGTATTCAGCACTCAATGGTTGGCGCTCAGCGCCAAGCGCCTCACATGCCCCTCACGTGGGCGCCGCTCAAATAAAGAGTGCTCAGCACTCAATGGTTAGCGCTTAGTGCCAAGCGCCTCACGTGCCCCTCATGTGGACACTGTTTAACAAAAAGTGCTCTGCACTCATAAAATAGAGCCCAGCGCCATAAAGAGTGTTCAACATCCCATAAAAAACAAAAAAAGGGGGAAAAGTAAAGTAAAGTGTGAGTATCAGAACACGTATAAATGCTCAGCATTATTTGCACAGAAAAAGGACAGGGCCCAAGCAAGTGTTTAACGCTTTATTAAAAATGAAATTATAAAGACTGAGTAGGCTGAGACTAAGTTGTCCAAACTCCCAATCAACTGAGCCTATGTGTTCTTTATTGTCCAAATTTGTCTTAGCCCCAAACAAGACTTCCAATCTTCTGGTGAATATCCATTGGTTCAAGGGTACATCTCCTCACACCTCTGATATATGTCATTGTAATTCTTCAACGTCTTTAGAGAGGTGGCGGGTCCCGATAATCAACAACTCTTTGGCGCACTCCCAAACGGCTATGGACCGCAAAGTCTTTAAACTAAAACAATCGAGCCCAAATGCTCTTTTGTTGGATCTGAATGATTTTAAAATCCTGTTGAGTAGATCTTGGTCTAAAATTAGACTAACGTATCCTCAAAAAATATTTAAGTTGATCTTAATCTCAAACGAGATTAACGATCCTTAAACCAAACCAAACCCAAATCTAAGAATATACGGATTTGGACTAATCCACGCCCTACGGGCGACAACACAAATTAGTCTTCGTATACAATTCACGGGTAACCAAAAATAAAACAACACACACTATACGAAGTGGACTTCTGGAGCAGGAGAAAGTGGTTATCGCTACGCGGTAACGTAATTAACTGCAGGGGCTTGCGCCTGCAGGGAAGAGCGTCCCCACAATCAAAAACCCCTCACAAACGAGGGGGAATCTGACGAAGTCTGCTATAACGGCCGCATCCGTCCAGACCTCCGATACACGGTGCCATAAATCAACTTGGCATTTTCAGAGAGATGGACGGATAAACCCAAATAGCATCTGCCCCCAAATTCAGGCAAGACAGTTGTCTTCCCGATTTTCGGCTGTAAACAGCAAGATTAAAAGTTCCACGCATCCCTGCGAACGACCCGTACTCATCTCGGCTAGCTACTCGCGACACCGTTATTGATTGCGGTTACTTTACTACAAACACTTTTTCAAATCAATCAGGAATCAAGGATACCTATAAACATTCATACGGCCAGAGCTTCAGCAATGCGTTGCTCGCACTTGGACCAGAGATTCTGCCACCGAATAGCATATTGGATCAACGTCTCGCTTCATCTTACTATTTCACTTATCAATGCAGTGATCGTAGTATGTTCAATTGCACTGGCGAACCTCTGGGTGAAGAGTATTTCCATGTCTTTGAAGGTCTGCATGGAGTCATTGGGGAGTTATGAATCTACGCAAAAGCGGTGTCTGCAAGACTAATGATAAATTGACGGAGGATTAGCTTATCATCATCTCCTGTATTTCCGCACATAGCTTTAAACTACGCAACATGCTGATGAGGGATGTCGGTCCCTCTGTAAATGTTGAACTTCGGGATATATATCCCGAAAGGTACTGGATTTGGTCGTACCAGGACGGATATGGTCGTCCAGTCGTGACCATTTTGTTTTCCGCTTCACTGGTTGCGTGGGTTTTAATCTGCTGGACAATATACTCATCCAGCTTTGTCTTCGAGATCATCTCCTCTTTTACCGCTGAAGGGGCTTGTAGAGGACTTGAAGTGTCTCCTTTGCCATCTACAACGACCATTAGCGGCTCATCTGCCTACGGTTCTGATTGAATTATCATCCCAGCCATGTTCTGGATCGGGAGAGCCATCTTGTTCATATTAGCGGCCATCTCCGCCGCTTGTTTGTCTTTCTTTTCAAGGACGCGCTTCAGGAAGTCAGCATCAGACTCCTATCCCGTGCATTCTTCGGGTTCATCCTCCGAGCTTGCTTTGAGCGGAGGACTCATGAGCGCTGCTGCTTAGGTAAGTTTTTTTGCAGCTTCTGCTGTTGCTATTGTGATTTCGTCAAAGACCGAGCATGGGACCTATGACTGGAGGGAGCATTGCTGTCAACTACGGAATTTGTCATGTACACGGTATAGACTATCGTGACCCCATGCTTAGAGCGCTAAGAATCTCGCCGCTTGAGGTTTTCCTACGGTGCTTGAGTCTTTTCTGACCTTTGTTTTTTTTTATAAAAATCCACTTTATGAGGAACCATCATTGCAAGAACCACCTTGGGAGAAGCCCCTTTGCATTTGGAGCGGGAGTGGTCAGCGTTTGGCCGACTCTTCATCTTCTTCGGCTTGGGGGTAGCTGTCGTTGAGGACAGAACCCTAAACTTCTTTCCAGACTTTATAGATCGTCGAGGAAAGTCGCTTGGGTAAGCACACCGACTTGGGCTCATTTGGTATCTCTGCAGGAGGTGGAGATCTCTTCAGCACCGCGGTAAGAGAGTTGCACTTTACCCTCCTTAGCGGTTCAAATCCGTTTCCAGTTAGAACAGCAGAACGGATTGTCGGCATCGGAGCGGGTGAAATAAGTCCAGATGGAGAACTTCCCCCAGCATGTCTTTGCCAGCGCCAGTAATAACGTCGGGCATGTCTTGAGACAGGAGCTTCTTCGGTTTTAGGAGCTTCTACAACATGCCCCTATATTGCTTGGAAACTTTATTAAATGTCAGTCGATGGAAGATTGACGCTTTCGGTTGGATCGGAGCAGGAACTTGAGGTGCCAGCCTGTTGAAGATAAATTGTTGTAGAGGTGAAACGCTCTTCGGTGCTTCGGGAACAGTAGGAGCTGAGAAGGCTGGCCTCTTAAAGACTGACTTCTTGGGGATCATGGGATTCTTCATAGGGTCTATGGAGCTTTTGCTTAGTCTGCTGAGGACCGAACCTTCAGATTTTGTAAGCTTATCAGTAAGCCTGCAGGGGTGGTTGTCAGCATATCGAAGCCTGACTTCTTCTGAATTTCCTACTTCGGCGTTGGGATGCCAAGAGTAGGAGGTGGAAGTATCATTCCGAAGAAGAGCCCATTCAGTTCTTGGGCCGTTGGAATGCAGACTATCGGAGCTACGAGTGGCCCATACTTGACCCCATCAGATAGGATAGTGCTTGAGTTGTAATTCGCGTAGAATGATGCCATTGATCTGCATGAAAATGAAACACAGGCTTTAGTATCCCAAACCAAGAGCAACCATAAACATAGTATACTGCGATTTTGTTCGCGAAACACAACACACAAAGTGTGGAGTGGAAAGAGAAAAAGGTCCCACCGAGCGTGCCAGAATTTGTTCACCGCCGAAAACCGGACTGAGGCGCGGGGAGCGCGTTTAGCCTGAATCTGGGGTCAGTTGCTATTTGGACATATCCATCAATTTCTCCGAAGATACCAAGTTGATTTATGGCACCGTATATCGGAAGTTTGGATAGATGCGATCGATGTAGCCGAACTTTCAGATTCCCCCTCACGGATGAGGAGTTTATTAATTGTGGGGATGATTTTTCCTGCATGCGCAAATCTCTACAGTTAATTACGTTATCGTAAAGCAATAACAATTTTCTACACTCTAGGTCTATTCTTTCAGGTGTCGTATTTTAGTTTTGTTTATTTTGGGTTGCCTTTGGATTGTATACGGAGACTAATTTTGTTATCGTCCGTACGGCATGGATTAGTCTAAATCCATATATATTTAGATTTGGTATTTGGGTCCTCGTTAGTTGTCACGACCCGAAAGTACGGAACGTGACCGGCACTTAGATTACGAAGCGTCTAGAGTCGCAACGTAACCTAAGTAAGCCGAAACCCAGAAATCTAAACCATAAAAAGAAGAAGAAGTAAAGGAAAACACATAGAAAACAAGTTTAAAAGCAACATCCAATTTTCTCAAAAATTTCGGCAGAGTCTCCTTTGTAAAACTGGCCCCAAACGGGTACAAACAAGAATAATATATATACAAAAAATAAAAATCATCCCCAAACAGAAGCTAGCTCTACGCCAAAAGGCGGAAACAACCACACCAATGCACAATATTATACAACGCCGAAGGGCGAGGCTCAAAACTCAAAAGAAAACAAAACCACCAGATATCGTAATAATACAAGCGCGACTCTAAGGTCGAAATAAATAAATGGTCCAGTAAACTATCAAGTAATACAAGTTTGGTTGATGGAGCTTATTAGATACAAATGAAGTAATAACAGTACAACGGCGGTCCAGATACAAGTGAACCAACCTACCGTGCAAATCACCCTGAATGAAAAGATGTGCCAGCAACCTGCCAGGGAAACCTGTACATCGAACCTGTAATAAATTTTGGCACAACGGGGGTGAGTTGCCAACTCGTGAGTAGAAGATATCTGCGAAAAGAAATCGAATGCACGACGCTATCCTAGGTCATAATAATATACTAATATACTACTAGTCATCAAGTAAAAGCAGAATAATAAGCTACGTGTAAGTGCAAATGCTCCGTGCTCGTGTCAGTGCCTCATATAGTACTATGTCATGTGAATGAGTATGCATGCACCATAAATGTGAAATAACCAATCCTGAAATCTAAATATATCTGTATAAGAAATCTTTAACTTTTATCATGGTAAAATGTGTATAGAAATATGAAAAATCAACGATGAAATCCATGGAAATCCGTGTCAAGCATCGACACAAAACATGTAAATCTCAAGTCTCAATACCTCATAATCTCAATGTCTCATAGTCTCAATATCTTGGGCTCCGTCAGTCCGGATCGGCCCATATCATCAAATCTCACGACAACGGTCGGTATCCTCCGGATATCCGCCGCGTCAGACATCACCGGTAGGTAGTCCTCCCCTGCCAGGCTCATCGTCTACAACTCGATCTTCTTGCCCCGGGGTACCATACAGGGCCCACCATGTACCCCAGACGGTTCATCCACTTCTCGAATCGGGTTTCGAAATCCAACAGAAAACATGAAATCTCATGGTGGACGACACATACATCATGAAAAAACCGCATCTTATGTTTTAAAAAGAGACGAGAAGAGAGAGAGAAGTTTTTATATATTCTTGCGGTTTTCCCCAAAAATCCAGAAATCTCACAGAAATCCAAAATCCCAAAATCATGAGTAAGTATATGATAAGTGTCGGCATATGCCCCATAATACTGCATGATAACATGAAAATGCGAATGCATGAAATGTCTAAGTAATAAATACCATGTCTATACTAACACCAGAGAGTAATCATAATATTATATCGATCTAGCTGTTAGCTGATTGTATCAATAAAAGATAATATGATCTAAAGTGTACGTGACATAGCAATTACCGATGATGATGTGTGTGAGCCGGCAAATAAGTGTGCGTGGAAAATGCGCATCATCGGTAATGGTGCTGGTGTCCTAACAGGCAAAGTTTTATTCTGATTATAGAAACATATGAATGAACATGCACCATTATGATTACGGTATGAATGTAAAGACGGATATATAATAACCACTCATCTATGATATACAAGTATAACTACAACTATATGACTCGAGCCTAAACTAGTGTCCATCTAACCTCCTAAGGAACTAAACCTAAGAAACTAGTCAATAAGAAATAAGAGTCCATCTAAGGTCTGAATCCATATCTCTAATAGTCGGCGATCCAGCCTCAATAGAGTCACGTACGTAGTACGGCTTCCTCAAATCAAGAGTGCGGATCAATCATCATATCTATGCCTCGTACGGTAAAATCTATCGTACGGCATCCCAATATCGGGGTACGGGTCAAGTATCACCTACGTGTCTCATCATTCGTATAATATCATCATCAACACATGTCAAGATCAAGGTGCTATACTGTAATCGTATACATCAATCATATATCATTGTCAGCATAAATATACATCGTTAATTTATCCTCAGAAATATCATGTCATATGTATCATATTGTGATTAAGTCACACTTAGATCATATCGTAATCAAGTCACACATATATGATATCATAATCAAGTCACACATATATGATATCGAAATCAAGTCACACCTGTATGATGTCGTAATCAAGTCATACCTATATGATATCATATCAGAATTTCAGGCACAGGTTACGGTCCGGGTTCTATTTTAGAGTCGCATATACTTCAATATCATCACCACCCTTTATTATTTACGTATACCTATTCATTATCTCATTTCCTAATGATCCGATAACATCATAACACGACCGTAAAGCCAAGAATCACGGCATCAAGCCCAGTTATATTGTTTCATCCCCGTGTATCATATCACATCCTTGTATCACATATACGTATTGTGTGTGTGTGTGTGTGTGTATACCTACACCTAGTCCTATATATATATGCACATACACGTATACACCACGTCGAGTCTCAGTGTGTGCGTGTGTGTATCTACCTGAAACCTACGAATCTCCTCCAAGATATTCATCCTCGGATAAGGTCTTTCTAAATCAATCTAGTCCAACCTAAGTTCACTACTAGGGTCCTGCTCACCGAAATTCTAAGGTCACGTCTGGCTTCCTAATGACAATAAGTATTATCCCTATTCGTTTGCGGGGGTGCTAAACGCCATCCACCCGACTTCCTCCCGTAGATATACATCTACTCACCTGGTCCTTGTCTGCCGAAGACGGTGTCGCCATCCTCTTCTTCATCGCCCGCAGTCCACGTGAGGAGTACCTATACGCAAACACATATAATATCATAAACTGAATCACGGAGAACATCAAAACGACGCACGAAACGTGCATAGGTTAAAACTTATGTCCCGCTCATACAAAAGAACCAAATATCGCTCGATATCGGCGTACAAACGCCGATTGATCGAGATAAGCATCAACAAACAACTCATAGTTATAAAACTCATTACTTATAATATAAAACATGATTTAATTCATCGAAACCCTAAAAATCGATCAAATCGTCCGATTCCGTAAAACCTGAAAACACCAATTTACCGTTTTACTTCAAAACTTGATGTTTAAAAGAAACTAATGGTCATAGTATTCATTAATTAGCATAACTAGACTATATAAACCATCACTATATTTTTAACACCCTAATTTATATTAGTTTGAAAATTCTAGTTTGCAAACTTGCCCGATTTCGATATTTTTAAGGAAAATTTTACAATATCACATCTAAACTAGATTTTGCATAAATTAATGCATTAAACTACAATTCATGATGATAATAATATAATGAAATAATAATTTAGATTTTAAACCTCATTTATTTAAGAATTTCCAAAATCTAGTTAGCAAAAATAGCATTTTTATTAGTATTTTTCAATTATCAATAGAAACTAGTAACCAATTTAAGTTTTTCATTTCACTAACAAGTTAACATCCTCATTAAAACCACAATCTAGTGTTACAAACATTAATTGGAAGTTTATCTCACCAATATATACAATATATAGAAATCTAGTTTGCAAAATGGATTAATTTAAACAATTTTGGATAAACAATTTACAATATATCATCCATACAAGATTTTCCACTTCTAAAAATGTTAAACTAGTTATTATAACCCTACTTAATTAATAAAAACCATAACTTAATTTTATAAACCCTAACTTGAATTTTAAAACTTGTAGATAGAAATTATTTATTAAATCTAATTATGCTTAAATGAAACATCTAATAACAATAAATCAAAAGAAGAAGATTTATACCTCCACAACATGAAATCCAAACATGAAAATAAGTCTCCAAAATGAATGCTTTCCATCTCCAAAATCCATGTAAAGATGAGCAAAGAATAGAGGGTAGGAATTAATTAGGATTTTGTGGTTTTTTAATTAAATTTTTGATGAATTTTGATGATTTTTAATACAAAAATGATGGGGGGGGGGAATTTTGGGGCTGCCTATGGTGGTGAGGCCGGCCATGAGGTGAGGAAAAGAGAGGAGAGTGAGAAAAGGTGAAGAAAAGTGTAGAAGGTTTCACAAAAATATCACACAATTAAGTCTTTTCATGAATTTATTTAAAAATTCTTTATTTTCTTCACTCCATTTGACCTAGAATGATCTAGAACCATTGTAAAATTTTGAAAATAAATTTTGCATGAAACACACTTGATTCTAATATGTAATGGTTCACTTTTGCTAATTAAACCCATTCAAATTTGTAATTTACACTAATTTAGTGTAAAAATAAAGCTTATGTTAATATTTAAAATAATTAATTTAAGAAAAATATTTAATTAAACTAAAAATTTATAAGTGGCTAAATAAACACCATTTACTAGTAATAACATAATTAAAATAGGTATTTTTAAATTTATAGTGAAAAATAATTACGGTTTAGTTTTATGAAAACTACGTTTTACTTTACCGAAAATTATAAAATTCCCTTAAACGATTTTATTCATTTAATTAATTATTTAATTATTTTTAAAATGTTACATTAGTAATATGTTTTACCAACGTAGGTGAACTTTAGGTAACATTTCTCATATCGATGTGGTCCATCAGTTCATAGGATACTTGAATTTATCAAAAGACCGTTAGTCTTGTTTTAGACTAAGATCAACTTAAGATTTATAAGTATATGGGCTCAATTGACCTTAAGGTCAACTCTTAACCAATTTGGGGCAAGTGGCCGGTCTATATAACATGATCCGGCGCATGGTTCATTGGCGCATGACATGTGGGCGCATGCGCATATTCAATTCACATGCGTATTACGTGGAAGGAAAAAGTCCTATTTCATTGGCACATGCCCACGTGTGTATCTCGTGGCGCATGGAATGAGTATAATCGCACGGTCACATGGCGTATGGAAAGAGTATAGGCGCATGGTCACATGTTAATCACGTGGCGCATGCCTAAACGGTGAATCTACTTTTGGAACTAGCGCCATGTGCATATCACGTGGGGTGCAACACTTAGGGTTTTCTATAGAGATTAATCTCTGTGTTTTGAAACTTAAGTTTCTTGAAACTTAACCTTCTGTTTTTAATGTTTTTAAAGGTCTGCTTGGCCATTAAAACCTTCAAGATCGAAACTTTATGATCTTGGATTTTATTTCTATTCAAGGTATGAACTTTGGATCCTTTAAAGTTTACACTTCAATTTTTGTATGATGATCTTTAGGATCTTGAAGTTTTGTCATCGTTTTGGTGAAGGGTTTCTTAAATTTTTTCTCCAAGCCTTAGATCTTAAGATCAAAAATCCTTCTGTGAAAGTTTAAGTTTTCAACGAGGAGAATTTTGACTTAAAGATGTTAAGATCCGAGAAAAAACTTAAGTTCTTATGAAGGTTAACCTTCTTTTTTCTTTAATGGAGATTAATATTCTTTACCTCGGTTTTTGTGAGGAAGAAGAAGGAAAAATGCAGAGACATTTTGGTCTTGATCTTGAGATTTTTCTCAAGTTTATGGGGGTCTGTGTATATTGAGATTGATGTTTAGGTTTTTTTTATACAGGGGATGAGATTGTTGGGCAAATAGAGAAAATCTCTCATTTGAGATTTCTTTAATTGATCTTAAGATCAGCCCGGGTGTTTAAACACTGTTGGATCATAAATCCAAAGGCATCTCTGTTAAGAGAGTTAATATCTTTCTTGTTTTAGAAAGATATTTAAATCATCTCTTGTTAACAAGGAAAATCTTTCTGTTTAAGAAAGATAGGGAAATATTTCCCAAATATAGCTTAAGCTATTTCAAAGCAGGCGCTTCAAAGGTTTGGCACGTGATGCGTCCGGGGCTACATTAGCGCCACATGCTTTGCACGTGGGGTAGCGCCGAAGATACTCGGGCGCTATATGCCAGCGAGAGAAGCAAAGCTTAAGATTTTTGGTCGTGAACAGCATGTTGACTGTTACACAAAAAACGCTTTTATTAACATATTATTATTTGCATCTATGTAGATATTACAAGCAACTTATTAGATATTAAATGCAAATCTTCTTAAATATCAAGAAAATGTAACTGCTAAGAAGTTACAGGCAACTGATTAGAAATTACAGGCAAATTCTTAGAAGTTACAAGTAACTGCTTAGAAATTACATGCAACTGGTTAGAAGTTAGTGGCAAGTGATTAAATGTTATAAGTAAGTGCTTAGATATTACAGGCAACTGTCTTGTATGTTCCTCTAAATAAGAATCAAGTCAAATAAAAATAAACCTGCTCATAATAGCTAGAGTATCAACAGATGTTGTCATATGGACGACCTTCTCGTTCGTCTCTTGATGAATACAGATTATATTTATATAGTCATCTTCGGTTATCATCCTAACCATATGATCTCCATATTTCTCCATTTTGTATGAAAGGTTTAACTTATCAACAGGTATACTAAGTTGAAATGAGATTATTCCTTTCAATTCGAACCATGCTGTCACCTCTGAAATGGTCAAGACTAAACCTTTCCCATTGGATCCACTCACAAAACACATTAATGTCCAGGTTTGGACCATCATCAATTTGCAAGAGAGTAAATGAAGATTTAGTTTGTTGGGGCAGTAAATAAAAGTGTTGTAAATGAGAGAAAATAATGGATAATGGAGAAAATGAATGGGATAATTCTTGTTCTGTTGGCAACATATAATTTTTTGGGGGGAAAATGGTGAGTTTGGAGGGAAAATGGCTTGGTTGGAATATTTAATGCTTAATGCTTTAAGGAAAAATTAACAAAATACAATTCAGGATAGAAGTTGCAGGCAACCTGATAGAAATTAAAAGCAACTGAAAATCAGAATTTTTCCTTAAAAGAATGCAGCCGTCAACTTGTGCATGGACACATGGGTCTTTAAGGATATTCTTGGGATATACTAAGATACATATAGCTATTTGTATTGTATAGAATAAATGATGGGCCTAGAGGGTTTTCCACAAGATGAAAAGGCCCAGGAACTTTTCAACAGGTTTTTTTTTCGGCCGAGGGCTTTTCAACAATTTACCCAAAAATCAAATACATGCATCAACAATTCGAACGATTTATAGTTCACCCGTCAAATATTTCTTTTTTCGTTTTAAAATTTTTTCATAGCCTTATGAATCACCCCTCAAATATTTCTTTTTTCATTTTATTTTTTTTTCATAGTTTTGACATCAAATTTATACGGACGTGCACGTGCAAAACACTAGCATCCCAAAAACACAACCCAGATCTCCCCTTTGGGCGGGCCCAACCACCAAATAAAATCCGGCCCATTTCGATCCCTCTCTTCTTCAACCTCTAATCTCACAAATTACTACCTCCCCCTCCAAAATTAACTGGAAAAAAAAAAGCAAATTTTTTTTAAAAAGAAAAAATATGTTAGAAAAAAATCGAAAGCAGAAATCGTCGTCTTCTCTCTCCTCGATTCAAACCCTAACCCTAATCCCCAAAATGCGCAGATCCCTCCTCAAGCCCCTCCCTCTCCTCCTGCTCTCACTCTCTGTCGTCGCCTTCTACCTCCTCTCCCCTCTCTCTAGCCCTAACCCTAGCCCTAGCCCTAACCCTAATTCTCCCCATAGGCCCAAGCTTTACGTCTACGATCTCCCCAGCAAGTTCACCAACGGCATGATCGAGAGCTACGCGGTCTCTCGCGGAAGCTCGGCGGCGGACGCGGCGGCAAGCAAGTACCCAGGGCACCAGCACTCGGCCGAGTGGTTTCTGTTCGCCGATTTGAACCGGAGCGAGCGGTTGGGGTCGCCGGTGGAGAGGGTGCTTGATCCTGAGGAGGCGGATTTGTTCTATGTGCCCTTCTTTTCGTCGCTGAGCTTGATTGTGAATCCGAATCGTGCTGATGAGGTGAAGAAGGAGATGGTGTATAGTGATGAGGAAATGCAGGTACGGTTCGTGATAAAGTTTGCATTTTTTTCGAATTGGATGATGTTATTGTGTGGATTGTTGTAGGTTTGTTGAATTGTTGGATAGCTGCTTTAATTCCTTAATTCTTAATTGTATATTGAATTGCTGAATATTTCGTGCAACATGGATTAATGGGTGCACTTATCAGGAGAAGTGATTGGATCGTAATCGAAAGACAGTTAGGACTAGGAGGGCCTGTTTGTTTCAATGGAGTTAAAAGTCGAGTAGAAGTCATGCATGGAAATGAGTGAAAACTTTGAATTCTTGTTTTGTTTTCGATGGAGTTAAAAGTCAAGAGTAGAAGTCATGCATGGAAATGCGTGCAAACTTTGAATTCTTGTGTTTGTTTAGGGCCTGTTTGGTTGCAGGATTATGAGTTTGGATTTGGATTTTGGATTGTGGAATCCTAGGATTCCATAATTTTGTGTTTGGTTGCAAGATTAGGATTTCTAGGATTTCTTTGTTTTTTATGGGGGGCCCACCACAAAACAAGGATTATGGAATCCTAAAAATTTTCAAGGATTTTCAAGGATTTGGCACTATTCATTGTACTTTTAGATGGGGTCCATGCACTTTATTTATTTAACAATACTCTCTCTCTCTCTCTAAAATCCTCAAATCCAAATCCCACTATTTTTCACCAACCAAACAAAGATTACAAGGATCTACAAATCCAATACTAGGAATCCAAAACCAACCAAACAACAAATTACCAAATCCAGAAATTTCAACCGTACTATTTTGGAATCCAAATTCCATAATCCTGCAACCAAACAGCCCCTTAGGAAGAGTTTGTTGGATTTTAAATTAGGAGTCTAAAGTTCGTGGTTGGTAGAGTATTTAAAATAAATCAGGAGTTTGTTCCCTTATAAAAAATAAATAAATAATGAACCAAAAAGCGATGGAAAAATTTCCCAAATGGAGCACCACGTGCCTACACGTGATGCGCCTTGGAACAAAATAGGCAGTACGCTTAACAAATAAGGCTGAAATTGAGCCTTAAGTGCACGCACGTGGGTACCTATATACAAAGTATATAGGCGCCTTCCTAAAACAAATAACAGGCCAAGAGGCGCATCACGTGCCAACACGTGATGCTTTTCTCTGGGACTGCTGCATATAAGCAAACCGGCCTAATGCTATGGGTCACGTGCTACACGTGAGGGTTCCTAATACTTTCTGAACCGATAGAATTAAATTCTAAATAAGAGGGATCAAAATCCTATTTGGAAAATATTTTCTTAAATCTTTCTAAATAAGAAAGATTGAGCTCTGTAAAAAAGAGCACCGTTGGATTAAAAATCCAATGGTGATTAAAAATCACCAAGATACAGAATAAACTCTGTATAGGAAAATATTTCGCCAATCTTTCTAAACAATAAAGATTGTGCTCTGTAAAAAAGAGCATCGTTGGATTAAAGATCCAATGGAGATTAAAAATCACCAAGATACAGAATAAGCTCTGTATAGGAAAATATTTTCCCTATCTTGTTAAAAACAAGAAAAATGTCTTCTGTAAAAACAAAAGTCCCTGGATCAAAAATCCAACGGTGGATAAAGTCCCCGAATCAATTTAAAAAATCTCACAATGAGAGATTTTCTTAACTAAATCAACAAATTTGCCTCTACTATATAAATGACTCGAGACTGAAAAGAGACAGAGGAGACCCCCCATAAGATTTAAGAAAACAAAAAAAAAGAAGAGGAGTTCTCTTTAAAGAAAAAGAAACCCTAGATAAGGAAAAAGAATTACAAATCATTGTATCTCCTTTTATAAGAGTTTAACTCTTCCAAAAAAGAACTTAGTTCTTCTTCTGGTTGAGATCTGCAGAAGCAGAGCTTCCCATAAGTTGAAAATTTAATTCTCATCGGGAAGATTCTGTTATGCAGTCCTAAAACTTAAAGGAAAGAACTAGGTTGGAAGAATTTAATTCTTTCAAAGACATAGGAATTTAATTCCTCTGATAAAACTAGGGTTTAACCCTGCATAAGAATTAAATTCTTATAAAACAAAGGACTTGAAATTCTCAAGACTTAGATCAAGAGCTCCATGCATATTGGTGTTTAATGCTATAACGACAGATCACGTGTTTCCACGTGAGCACATTTGAGGAACAAAAAAGAACAACTGAGATCGGGTCACGTGATCCCACGTGACCTCCAATAGTGCTTAGCACTTAGAAAAGAATAGGAAGATAAATCCAAAGGAGGCAGTGTCCAATTTGGGGGCGCCTCACGTGTCCACACGTGATGGTTACAAGATTTAAGTGTTTAACACTTATATGTATAGAACAATGGAATAAGCCCAAAGAAACAGTGCCCAATATTCAGGTACCTCACGTGCCACACGTGAGCGCTCCAAATTTCAGTGTTTGACACTGCATAAGAGCCTCACGTGGGAGCATGTGGACGCCAAACATTTAGCAATGTTTAACACTGTGAGGGACCAACCTTAACCCAAATTAGCCAAGTCTCTTGAGACCAAAAACCTTTTTCAACCGAGTCTTCCTATACTCAGGTCCTCCCAAATCGATCTTAGTTCTAGAGATGGCCAATGATCTTCTGACACGTGGCATCTAAAATGATGTTCGTTCCACCATGATCTCTCCCTTCAATCTGGAGTTCGGTTCAAGTGTACATCTCTCTACACCTCTGATACATGTTGTAATTCTTCAACGATATCAGAGAGGTAGAGGGTCCCGATAACCAACAGCTTTTGGATGTACTTCCAAACCCATGAGCATATCCCAATGGATCGTAATGTCCTTAAACTAGCCATGGACCGTAATATCCTTAAACTGGCTGTGGACCACAACGTCCTCAAACTAAAACGATAGAGCCCAAATGCTCTTTCATTGGATCAAAAATGATCCCGAACCCCCGTTAAGTAGATCTTAGTCCAACATCGGATTAACGTATCCTTAACAAATATTTAAGTCGATTTTAATCTCAAACAGGATTAACGATCCTTAAATCAAACCAAACCCAAATCTAAGAAAATACGGTTTTGGACTAATCCACGTCTTACGGACGATAACACAAATTAGTCTCCGTATACAATCCACGGGCAAGCAAAAATAAAACAAACACACACGACACGAAGTGACCTTATGGAGTAGGAGAAAGTTGCTACCACTACGCGGTAACGTAATTAACTGCAAGGGCTTGCGCCTGCAGGGAAGAGCGTCCCCACAACCAAAAACCCCTCACAATGAGGGGGAATCTGACGAAATATGCTACAACGGCCGCATCCGTCCAAACCTTCGATACACGGTGCTATAAATCAGCTTGGCATCTTCGAAGAGATGGATGGATAAATCCAAATAGTATCTGCCCCAAAAATTCAGGCCAGACGTCCTAACATCCCGATCGCGTCTTTCGGCGGTAAACAGTTATTAAATGAAAATAGTGGGAAATATGGCAGTTAAGAGAGAAGTCCATGCTGAATTCCAGCCCAACTCCAATCAAAAAGCTCCGACTTCGAACTCCTAATTTTAGCTTTGTCATGCTGAAAATTAGGTGTTCGAATGGACTTCACCAACAAAACAATTAAAAAGCTTTAAAGTTTAGTCTAAATCAAGAGTTGGAACTCCTAATTTTGCAAACTCCTTGCAAACAACAAGTCTAGAGTGTAGTACTTATATTGAGTTGCTAAAAAGATGAAGGAAAGAACACTTTCGTAAGAAACAAGGAACAAAAGAGGGCCCTCTCTTTTGTTCCTTCTTGCTTATGAAGTGTTGCTTAGGAGCAATTCCTAAAAAAGGGATTCAGATCCTCTTCAATTATTGAAGAGACTGTCTTTTGAATAAGAGCCGTCTGTTTATTTTTTCTGAAGACGCATATTGGCTGATAACTCTTGGTACTACCAACAACTAAAAAGATATCATTCAGTTTGCAGTTTGTCAATCCTCATGTGAGATTTGGTCCCACAATATTTTAAGCTTAACCTTTTTAAATAATTCATATTGAAGATTTGGTCTCCAATAATTGAAGAGGATCCTAATTCTCTCTTCGATTCAAACCATAACCCTAATCCCCAAAATGCGCAGATCCCTTCTCAAGCTCCTCCCTTTCCTCCTGCTCTCTCTCTCTCTCTCTTCTCGCCTCCTCCCTGACCTTAACCCTAGCCCTAACCCTAATTCTCCCTAAAGGCCCAAGCTTTACGTCTACGATCTCCTTAGCAAGTTCACCACTGGCATGATCGAGAGCTACGCAGTCTCTCGCGGCAGCTCGGCGGCGAGCAAGTACCCAGGGCATCAGCGCTCGGCCGAGTGGTTTCTGTTTGCCGATTTGAACCGGAACAAGCAGTTCGGGTCGCCGGTTAAGAGGGTGCTTGATCTTGAGGAGGCGGATTTGTTCTATGTGTCGTTCTTCTCGTCTCTAAGCTTGATTGTGAATCTGAATCGCGCTGATGAGGCGAAGGAGATGGTGTATAGTGATGAGGAAATGCAGGTACGGTTCGTGGTAAAGTTTGCATCTTTTTTTCAGTTGGATGATATTATTATGTGGATTGTTGTGGGTTTGTTGAATTGTTGGATGGCTGCTTTAATTCATTAATTCTTAATTGTATATTGAATTACTGAATATTTCGTGCAACATAGATCAATTTGTGCACTTATTAGGAGAAGTGATTGGATTGTTATCGAAAGACAGGACTAGGAGGGCTTGTTTGTTTCGATGGAGTTAAAAGTCAAGAGTAGAAGTCATGCATGGAAACGAGTGCAAACTCTAAATTCTTGTTTTTGTATTCGATGGGGTTAAAAGTCAAGAGTAGTAGTCATGCATGGAAATGCGTGCAAACTTTGAATTCTTGTGCTTGTTTAGCCATGCGTGCAAACTTTGAATTCTTGTGTTTGTTTAAGGATTTTAAATTAGGAGTCTGAAGTTCGTGTTTGGCAGAGCATTTAAAATAAATTCGGAGTTATTAAATGAAAATGGTGGGAAATAGGGCAGTTAAGAGAGAAGTATTAAAAAAATAAAAAATACTTTGATGTGCCGATCTCCGGCCCAACTCCAATCAAAAAGCTCTGACTTCGAACTCCTAATTTTAGCTCTGCCATGCTGAAAATTAGGAGTTCGAAGTCCATGAGTTCACAGACAAAACAAACAAAAAGCTCTAAACTTCAGTCTAAAATCAAGAGTTGGAACACTTAATTTTGCAAACTCCTTGCAAGCAAACAAACCCGGAGTGTAGTACTTATATTGAGTCGCTAAAAAGATAGAGGAAAGAACACTTTCGTAAGCAACAAGGAACAAAAGAAGGCCCCCTCTTTTGTTCCTTCATGCTTATGAAGTGCTGCTTAGAAACACTTTTCTAAAAATAGGATTCAGATCCTCTTCAATTATTGGAGAGACCAATTTTTGAATAAGAGCCGTTTTTTTTTCTTTTTCTGAAGAGGCATATTGGCTGATAACTCTTGGTCCTACCAACAATTAAAAATATAACATTCGGATTGTATTTTCCCAATCCTCATGTGGGATGTGGTCCCACCAAATATTTTAAGCTTACCCGTTTTAAATTCATATTCAAGAATTGGGCTCTCCAATAATTGAAGAGGATCTTAATCCCTAAAGGGAAGATATGAAATGGCGAAGTTAGCCACAAAGGCCCTTGCTGAATGGACAAAAAAAGAATGAGTATATCAATTTTAAAAATTTTATGTTTTGTTGGGAAATAAGCAACATGTAGCTCTCAAACCAAGCTAAATGGAGGAAGAGAATTAAAGAAGCAACCCAAAGAAAATTTAACAAGACCTTGTCTTGATGTAATTTGATGTAATTGCTAACACGTATTGGCCTCAATATATAATAAGTACATGTTTTAACACAAACTAACAATCGACTACACAACACATGCGATGAATGAAGAGATTATCTAGATATGAAGATAGTGAAAATGTAAAAATAATGATAGGATGAAAAGAATAAGTCGCTTTAAATCTGATACAAGCATCAATCCCCTAAATCACTTACCCACGCATTTAAGGGATGTGGGACCATTCAATTGATGAAGTTAGCAGTTTTTTCTCTAATCTGAGCAAAATGAAAGGTGGATTAGATCAAGTAGCTGAAACTAACCAATTAAAGAATACATAATACTGGTAATTTGAAATGTCATTTGACGAGGTCGCCGATTCATTGGTGCTCCATAGATATATGAAGTAACATGGATCCTCACCACCAACAATCGTCTCATTAATCTCTTATATTATCTAGATATCTTGATGAGATCATCTGTTTGTAGCGGGTGAACGATTATTCTATGGCAACGTGGTGGCGATAAAGTCTTGATAATGTGATTCCCAACAACAAACAATTCCCAAAATATTTCTGTAGTACATATTTCTCTTTCTTGATCGAACAGATGTTATCAAAGCAGATTATTTTTTCCCCTTTTAAACAAAACTAAGAGTGAGATGCATGATATATAATAATTTCCATTTTTATCAAAATATTTCATGTAAATACCCTTTGGATAAAGTCTTCCTAGTTTTATCTTTCCTATTATCTCGACAAATTGTAGTTTCACCTGGTACTTTTTTTATATGGTTTTATCATTTATGAGGTATTGATTAAATACTCACTAGTGTCATGCATGTGTGATGCACATGCAACAGAAAAATTTAATGGGCATCCATTCTCCCCATTTATGGTATCACTATAAAAAAAAAGTTTTCCAAGAAAGATAGTTTGTTTAAAGAATGCGAGACTCACTAATTTTGGAAGCCTTTTTAATTTGAATTTTATATCAGGTACAAAGGTTGTTTCATCCAGATAAGAGGATGGGCTGGCGTGCTTTAGCTCTAGAATTCTCTCATGCATCCCCCCCCCCCACCTAAAAAAAATTGCAATTATTTATGAAAAAAGGAGAAACTTTTGGTCCATGCCCCTTGTGTTCTAGTTATAATAGCAGAGATACTAAATGATTTATGTTGGCTTTTTCTTTCCTACCTGTCGTAGTTCATTGTTATTTAGATCTCATTCTATTTCTTTAATATTGTATTAAAAGAAAATAGAGTCTTTCAACAATCAGAATGAGTTCTTTCTTACCTGACGTAGTTCTTTGTTATTTAGAACTCATTCTATTCTTTCTTACCTGTCCTAGTTCATTGTTATTTAGAACTCATTCTATTTCTTTAATATGGTATTGAAAGAAAATATTGTCTTTCAACAATCAGAGAGTTTGACTCTTTCTTGAATTATTTGCAAGTGCTAAATGTGCAGCTATGAATGCAGGAGGACTTGATAGAGTGGTTGGAGGGGAGCAAATACTGGAAAAGGAATAATGGGAGAGACCATGTAATTATAGCTCAGGATCCTAATGCGTTATATAAAGTGATTGATGTGCTGAAAAATGGGGTTCTATTGGTTTCAGACTTTGGAAGGTTGAAGGGCGATCAGGCATCGTTGATTAAGGATGTGATCTTGCCTTATTCACATCGTATTAACTCATATAATGGAGAGATTGGGATTGAAAATAGGAAATCGTTGCTCTTCTTCATGGGCAACCGATATCGTAAAGAGGTGATCCTATTTTACTTTTTCATTAAATATTTGTTTTAAGGCATTAAAACAGGCTCTTAGCAGGATGCCACCTTCACACAAGGTTATAGGCTAAGTTAAACTAAAAACACCTTTAGCTATCATTGTTTTTCATTAAACTATCTTAATGTTTTTTGTTACAGTAAACTCCCTCAAGCTTTGGTTTTAAGATATTGTTTGTCTAAAATACCCCTAAATGTAGCACTTTAAGGGAGCCGACTGTATAGGAAAGAGTTTAAGGTAGTTAAGTGGAAGTCAGCCACAGTTAAGGGAATTTTTGTGTGCTTTAACCAATTGTTACATTCACTAATCATATAGCTTTCCTACATAAGTTTACGTGGTCACTTAAATTTCTGGGTATTTCTACAGTTTCTTAAATTCTTATGTTCCCTTTTGCAACCTCAATAGGGTTTCTATATACTAATCTTATACTTCCCTTTTCAACCTTTCATCCTGTATTCAAATATTATCACTGATTGTCAACTCTTATAACATAGGGAGGGAAGATCCGTGATACTCTCTTTCAAATACTTGAACATGAAAAAGACGTTATTATTAAACACGGAGCACAATCTAGAGTGAGCCGGCGCATGGCATCACAAGGCATGCACTCCTCCAAATTTTGCTTACACCCTGCAGGGGATACACCCTCAGCTTGCAGGTTATTCGATGCAATAGTTAGTTTATGTGTTCCCGTGATTGTTAGTGACTACATTGAGGTGCCCTTTGAAGACGTAATAGACTATAGGAAAATTGCTGTATTTGTCGACACAGATACAGCTGTGAAGCCAGGATACTTGACTTTGTTGCTGAGAGGAATAAGTAAAGAAAGGATCCTGCAGTATCAACGAGAGCTTAAACTGGTATGTGCATTGTTGCTCTGTTCTATATGTTCTTCTTTCATATGCTTGTCTGTTTATATTATGCTTTCGTAATATATTTAGTTTAACTAGAAAATATCTGTGAAACTGAGTAAGGATATACTATAAATGATAACTTGAAATCTGTGACAGGATCAAACATACCCAGGAAGAGGGGAAAAGAAACCAGCTTGTATCTAATGCCCAATTAATTTTGGAAACCTTGTCAAAATCCTGTCTTTTCTGGATATTTCAAAAATAATTTTTACTTCAAAGTTGAAAACTATTGAGATTGAGATTGCTTATTCATTGCCTTTCTGGCTTAAGTTATGCTTCAAAGATGAATGCTACTCCCTGTTGAAAAACGTGCCACCATCCTAGGCTCTATACAGTATGCACTTTCCTGGTATAGGAGATTTTTTGGAGAATCGATCCTTTGTTAAATGAGCTTAAAATGCAGAACCCATGAGCCAGCTTTACCTACATGCCCTCTAGCTTATTTGGTTTCATGGCATGTCCCCCCTTGTATGTATCCTTGATGACATATTTGTGGTCATCCCAAAACTGCTGGCGTCCAGTCTTAAATTTGAGTCGGCCTATTTCAGCATGGCAAGGAGTCGCAACATTTTGTCAAATACTCCATGGATCCTTCTCGACACAGAGTTGTGCCCCACTTTTTAGCAATAGTCTACAACAACCGAGCTTACATCAATTAGTAACAAGCCACTCTAGGCTTTACTTGTTCTTTTGAGCTGAGTAATTCTCTATAGTAAACCTATCATCTTTCCTTCTCCAAACTAGTAGAATTTGGAGGACGCCAGTTTATTACTTAGGATTATGGAAAGCCCATCTGCTGTTCATAATTGGATCAGGGATTTGACGGTAATTAATGGAGGATCAAGGTCTGTTGACAGCCGATCATTAAATTAGATTAAATTCCTAGCCTAGCTTGGCAGTAGCCATAATTTGCTAAGAAATAACTTAGACGGCAACGATCATGATACTGTTTCTGTTGAGAGTGTGGAGTTAAAGAATTGACATTTGATGAGGAACAGTGGGGTTTGGTGTTTGAGGAAGGTTACAAGAATCCTGATTTTAAGCTTGACTGTCACTGTTGCTGTGCTTAACGCTTATCTTCTGCAGCAGAGGGCCGCAGATATGTTTGAGGAACATGCTCGGTTTTGGAGATCAATGAGATGGCATTTTTGTTTGCAATACTATATTCATGCACTCAAGTTTAGATTGAAATTGAGAAGTATTAAGTGGTTTTTAATTAAAGACTGCGTACTTGTATAGTTGCAAATGACCATGGTTTCCAGCACTTGACCATTTGTAAATTTTTTTAAATATGGAATGCAACCAAATAGACGCAGATCTGCTTTCAGTTTGGGCATACTCAAGGTTTAACTAATATAAAAATTCCCAGGTGAAACACTATTTTGAATACGATGATACCAATGGGACAGTGAATGAGATATGGCGTCAAGTTTCTTCGAAGCTCCCTCTGATAAAACTAATGATCAACCGCGACAAACGATCTGTTAGTAGGGCTTCCGATGATCCCGACTGCAGTTGTATCTGTTCAAGACAAAACAGAACAACAACTTAGCTGATGATGAGATGACATTGCGATTACAATGAAGATCCTCATGATACTGGAAGCATCCTCCGGGCATCAAAGTTTTGTTACCTTGAAGGTTAGTCTTTCTGAGCCGTCTTGGGTACAGTATGGGAGCTACTACATATTCTATAGAAGAATCGTTGATATGGAGACAGGATCAAGAAAACATATTTCTCGGTGGTACTTTTTTGTAATAAAATAAAATTTTAATTTTAATTTTTACTATTTTGTGCCGCAGGATTGCAGATCATAAATATTTGTGATATTTCCTGTAACAGAATAGACTTTTAGACTCGTACATAAGAGATTATTATTATTTCCCCCCTCTTTTTATGTATATTTGCTTTCTTGGTAAAATTTATGGATAATATGACACGGTAAAAATTGGATGAATGAATATTAAAGCTTGATATGCACTCTAAAGAACCAAGAATATAGATAGGATGGACAAAACCGGAACAAGGTGCAAATCTATGGAAATGAGAGCAAAGTTGGTGAAAATCAGGGATAATTGTTGGAACGTACACAGTGGAAATAGCGTGTAATCTACAGAACAATTAATCTACAAATCATGTCTCGATTTTTACCCCAAAATTTCACATTATATTTCAAAATAGCAATGTTTTGCGAGTTATATCCTGTAAACACCCAATTAAAAAATGGTTTATTTCACCAAAACCCTATTATGGTTTGGGGTAATATTCATAAACCCTCCTGGTTTTCTGCTGGTATCCAGAAACGCTCTTGAGCTTTATTTTCTTTATCCATAATCCCCTTACCGATAAATCTCACATCAAATCACCAAATTACCCCTAATCTTTCCAAAACCCAGCTCCTCCTCCACCAATTCCATCCCCAGAACGACCTCGACATCGCCTCCTCCCTCCTCTCCCTCCATCTCCATGTCCTTCACTCCAGCCTCTCCCCCCACAACGCCGCCGCCGCCATCATCCTCCACCGTCGCTGTCCACTTCTTCTCCATCGGCCTGCCCCTCTCCTCATGCTCCGATGTCTCCACCGCCAACTCCTCCCATGTCTCCTTACTCATTCTGCAACTCTTATCTTTTCTCTTCGCTTTTCCTAACACCTCGCGCATCCTCAATTTCGATCTGTAATACCCAGTTTCACTATAAATACCTTCCGTATTTTTAAATTAAATACTTTCTCCGAAATATTTCTATTTCTAATTTTTACAATTTTTAGTTCCTAAGTTTTCTACATTTAATTTCAAAATTAAATTTTCTAATCCCAAGTCATATTCCCTTTTTATCTCTCCCAAATTATTACCTTTCGAACCCATAACCCAAAGCAAACCTTTTTCTATTTTTCAAATTAATTTCCTAATCTACCAAGCCCAGCCCATTTCTTCCCCCTCTCTTTTTTTAATTTTTTTTTCAAACCCAGCCGGCCCAGCCCAACCCACCAATCCTTTTCCCTCACCTTCACCCGACCCGACCCAAACCCCTTTCTTCTCTTTCTCCTCGCTTTTCTTCCCCGCCATTTCCCATGCTTCCCCCGCACGACTCGCTCTCCCCACGACTCGCGCCCACTTCCTCAACGTCCCCCTCCCGCTTCTCTCACTCACTCCCCCACGACCCGTGCCCGCGCCCCAACGGCCGCGCCCGCTTTCCCCCGACCTGCGCTCGCCCCACGACCCCTCCTCCCTCGCCAACGAACTTCCCACGACCTCCTCTCAACCCACCGACCCCTCTCTCGTTCTCATTCCCTCACTCGCATTCTCCTCCTCTCTCCTCTCTCCTCTCTTCTCTCAAAAACCTGAACACCGTCGACAAGCCGCCACCAAGCCCCGACGAGACCAACGTCAGCACCTTTACGGCCTCCTCACACCCACCATGACGAGCCGAACCCATCACCTCCGATCCTCGCCACCTCGCCATCATCGCCTCCACCCTCGTCTGCATCTTCTCGCCCTCCGAACACCACAACCACCACCATCAACATCCTTACTTACCTCTTCCCTGCACACCCGAGCCTCCATCGCCTCTTCGCCGGCGACTCCTCACCGTCGCCCCAGTACCCTCGCCTCACCCTCAACACCGCCTCCATACTCTTATCCTCGACCACCTCTGACGCGACCTGGGTCGCGCCGAGATGTTACCTTCCGTTGATCTGCTGATGGCGGCGATAGGTGGTTGATATTGGATCTGGAGGCTGTCGCTCCTGAAGCGTGTGGATCTCAATGGGTTTGAGGCTGTGGTTGCCGAGCTACCTACAAGGAAGTCCCGGGGTGGTTGTACCACCGAGGACCCTCCGACGGTCAAGTTAGACTAGAGATCCGAGCAGAGTAATGGCTTAGTGGAGTCAAAATGGCTTACTTGAACCGTCTGGAAGAGGGGTTTGTATAGCGGTGGCAGCAGGCAGGGCAAGCGCGAGAATCACACCGGCAGTTACGCTCCCGACGTCACACTCGCGTGTTGAGCGGGATCTCCCATTAATGGCAAGACAAGCTCGTTAATGGGGGATCGTGATGGCGTGGAACGTGAGATGTGGCCGGCGGATATCTCGCTCATGGCAAGATTCGCGGGATGGCGGTTGCGCCTGTGTGCGATGTCGTTGGTCAGTCAATGAGACCGAGGAAGATGACCTCGGCAGGAGAGCTCGCGGACGAGCGGGAGAGCCGAGGTATCTTGGTTCTACGGTAGTCCGGAGACGAGCTATGAGGCCGAGGAGGCCAGTTGTGCAGGGGGCTTGGAGGTGAGCCAGCGTTGGTTGGTAGGACGGGCATAGGAGTGGTCTGGTCGGCCACTGTAGGTCCTTTCTTGCATGCTCTGGGACACGTCATCTGCCACGTGTCATGATCTGGGAGATCACCGATATCGAGCATCATCATTAGCCCCCCACTCTCGTCCCGACCAGCCGACGGGTCGGGTTGAGAGTGGTTTGCCGGGTCACCCGAGGTGAGCTCCTTTTCGAAGATATCGTCGGGCGTGTCCCCAGGCAATCTGTTGTATTTTTTGGATGATGCCAGCGAATCAGGACGAGATCTTTGCATTAAAGAGGGTGCGCCAGATCGTGAGTATTTTTGCTGAAGCGACAGACCATGTGTCGGGCGCTGGTTGGCTGATGCGACGGACCGCAGACCGCAGGCGTCTGATGGGATACGGCCAATGTGAGTGCGACAGGTGGAGCGATCATGGCCGTCGAATGTGAAGAGTCGCTTTTGGTGGGAGTCGACTGTCGCCATTGGATAAGGACGCTGGTGGCTATAAATAGAGATGGGGTTCCACTTCAGGGCCCATCTCTCTTCATATTTTTCTCGTTCTTGATCTTATAAGCTCGGCGTTCTCCTCTTTAGGTCGGATCTCATCGTTCCTAAGGACTTCTCCATCAGGTTAGATGTCTTCTTTTTCTTTCTTTTGCTTCTTCTCCTTCTGAGTTGAAACTGCTTCTCCCCTCGGCAGGACCAATGGATCGATCCAGGGCTCTCGGTGCCCCCAGTGTCCAGCCCCGGAAGGGGGTCGGCTCCGGCTGAACCGAGCCCCGCACCAAATGCGCCATCGATGGTGGGGCCATCTGCCTTGTCATGAGCTCCCGATGATCGTCTCGGCGGCGGCCATAGGCTTCCACGGGTTCCCGAGCCCCCGACGAGGGACGCAGGAGAGTACGAAGACGGGGTTCCTCTTAAGAGGAAGAGGACAGTCTCTCATGCGCCACCGACGGAGATTCCGGTGGGGATCCCTGCGCAGGAGGGGGACGTCCATTTCGTGGTCCCGTCGGGGCTTTCCGTTGCTGCCGGCCTGCTTGCTGGTATGGAGGAGTCGGCCGGGGGCAAGATTCCGCGGGGGGCCCTGAGGGCCTAAATGGCGGCAATTGCTCAGGAGGCGGTTCAGGTATGCACTCCCTCATGTGTTATTTTGAGCGTCCTTTCTTTAGTTCGGGTGTCTCTAAGCCTCTCCGCTATTTTACGTCAGGTCCTTCAGCACTGCGCCCTCGTTACTCGTATGGAGGCCGAGGGGGCTATCCATGTCGCGAGGTCAGCAGAAGAGTCTTCTTCGGAGGCCGAGGATCTGCGACTCGAGCCGCGTCTGGAGAGGGAGATGATGGCTGTCCTTGAAGCTCGATCGGCCGCCGCGGAGCTCGCCGTCTCTAAGTGCCGGGAGTCCCATCACCGCCTAAGTAAGTCCCACCGAGTCGTCGAGGCGAAGGTGATGGAACTTGCTGATCGTTTTGCAGCCATGAAGAGGTCGAGGGATGCCAGCAGGCGGGATGCCGAGGCGGCGCTTCAAGCGGCGGAGGTCGCCAAGATTCGGGCTAGAAAGGTAGTGACTGATTACAAGGACTCGGACCAATTTTACGTCGACTTCGGCGAGGCCTCCGCCATTGCATGGAACAAAGCTCTTGACGCCGTCAAGAGCAGTTTTCGGAGTTTGCCGACGGTGAGCTCCGTGCTCGGGTCCCACTTTCGGTGGTCATTCCTCCAACCGATGGTGATGAGGGAGGTGACGTCTAGGCGGGCCTGCGGCTCGAACTTTTTTGGCTTTTCCTCCTTTCTCTTTTTGTAACCCTCCGGGCATTTTGTATGGCTGGGGAGCCCACAATACCCTTGTAAAGAATTTTTGCTTTGTGAATAAAGATACAAGTGTTTTTGCAGTAATGTTTGTGCTCGTATTCTCTTTTGTTGGTAAACACTTGTATTTGCACAGTACTGCCTTCATATTGTGTCGGTTCTTCGTCTAGCGATCACACATCGAGTTGAATCTATTGGTTTGCCGAGTGTGCAAAGACCGGTGCGAAGACGATATCTCCATGGCCCCGAAGTCGAGGGGGAGAACGCTCAGATGTAGATAGCCCGGTTGCCTCTTGGTGAGGGCTTTGATCCTAAGCGCGGGAGAGGCCGTAAGGGGCATGCTAAGGACGGGTCGAGCAGGGTAGCTGCTCGGTGCCTCTTGGCGAAGGCATTGATCTCTGGTTTGTTGGGGTAAGGAGCTACCAGCCATGGATAGTCGAGCAGGGTAGCCGCTCAGCTCCATCTTGGTGAGGTCATGTTCCTTAGCGCGGGAGGGGCCGTACAAAGCCTGCTAAGGATGGACCGAGCAGTGAAGCTGCTCGATTGCCTCTGGACGAGGGCTTTGATCCTTAGTGCGGGAAGGGCCGTATAAGGCCTGCTAAGGATGGACCTAGCAGTGAAGCTGCTCGATTGCCTCTGGACGAGGGCTTTAATCCTTAGTGCGGGAGGGGCCGTAGGGGGCCTACTAAGGATGGGGCCGAGCAGGGTAGCTGCTCGGTGCCTCTTGGCGAGGGCTTTGATCCCTGGTGTGTTGGGGTAGGTTGCTACCAGCCAGGGATAACCGAGCAAGGGCGGGCCCGGTTGCCTCTTGCGAGGGCTTTTGATCCTTAAGGAATGACCGAGCAGGGTTACTGCCCGGTGACTCTTGGTGAGGGCTTTGATCCCTGGGGTGTTGGGGTAGGTAGCTACCAGCCAGGGATAACCGAGCAAGGGCAGGCCCGGTTGCCTCTTGCGAGGGTTTTTTATCTTTAGCGCGGGAGGGGCCGTAAGTGGCCTACTAAGGATGGCCGAGCAGGGATGCTACCCGGTGCCTCTTGGCGAGGGCTTTTGGTCCTTAAGGATAGCCGAGCAGGGTTGCTGCCCGGTACCTCTTGGCGAGGGCTTTGATCCCCGGCATTGTAGGGTAGGGAAGCTACCGGCCAGGGATAGCCGAGCGGGTAGCCGCTCGGTTGCCTCTTAGTGAGAGCTTTGATCCCTGGCGTTATGGGATAGGGAAGCTACCGGCCACGGATAGCCGAGCGGGGTAGCCGCTCGGCTGTCTCTTGGTGAGGGCTTTGATCCCTGGCGCTGTGGGGTAGGGAAGCTACCGGCCAGGGATAGCCGAGCAGGGTAGTCGCTCGGCTGCCTCTTGGTGAGGGCTTAAATCCTTAGCACGGGAGGCGCCGTAGTTGGCCTACTAAGGATGGACCAAACAGTGGAGCTGCTCAGTTGCCTCTTGGTGATGGCTTCTATCCCTGGCGTTGTGGGGTAGGGGAGCTACCGGCCAGGGATAGGCGAGCAGGGTAGCTGCTCGGATGCATCTTGGTGAAGTTCTGTCCACCCTTTTGACGACACGTGTCATGATCGCGTGGGGAATGCGAAGCGCCAGAGTGGCGTCGTTTCGATTTCGCATCGAGTGGCGAAGAGGGACAATCGCTGGTGACACGTGTCGTGATCGCGTGGGGAACATGAAGCGTTTCGGAATGTCGTGTCAGTTTCGCCACGTGGCGGCATGGCATTGGGGTAGTTGCTGCGATTCCCAAGATTCGCGCTGGCATGCCCGAGAATCCGGGTCCTTGAAGATTCTGCTTGTAGCTATAAATAGGGAAGGAGATGGCAGTTCCTTCAGCACCGCTTACTTTCGAGATGATTGGGCACGTGTATTCGATCAAAGAGATTATCACCCTTGGCGATGTCTCCTTGTATGACCAGTCGCTGTCCGAGAAGGGGTACCGGGGAGTGGTTCGACGCCTTGAGGATCACTTCGGCCGTCTCCTCCTTCGATGGTCGTCCCAGCTCCAGCTCCTGATGTACGCGATCTGGAGGAGGTCCCCGGGGTTTGACAACCCCTTCAATGTGGCGCTTCTGGATGAGGCGCTTGACAAGGTGCATTCGGTCTTCCTGTTCGGCCTCATCTCGAAGGTCCGGCACAACCGATCCTTGCTTCTGATTCTTGAGTGTTTCAAGATGAGGTACATCGTGGGCCAAGGCTCAGAGCGCGGTGCGTCGGGTGCTTCCGTGACGTCCCAGGTCCGCATACAGCGTCGGCAGGAGCGGGCTGTAGCGGCTAGGGCCCGGATGGCGGAGATCTACTCTGAGTATCACCAGGAGTACTTCCTCGATCCCTTCCGCCTCTGTTGTAATTTTTTTTATTTTTCTGTAAGGCTGAGGAGCCCATAGTACCTTTTTGAATTAATAAGATTCCTCTTTTGAAAGAATTTTGTAGAAAAAATTTACATTGCCTTTGAGAAAGGAGAGGCACACACTCGTAGGTATCCATTTCACTGGTACAGCTTGAGCTTCAGCGTTATAAGGGCGTGGAAACTTGCGTCCGTCTGCGTCCTGTAGGCGGTAGGCTCCGCCGGGAAGTACCTCGGAGAAGAGGAAAGGACCGTCCCATTTCGGGGAGAACTTATGCAGCATGCCTTGATCGACGAACTCGTTTCGCCGTAGGACCAGATCTCCGGTCTTGAAGGAGCGACGCTTGACCCGCGCGTTGTAGTATCGGGCAGTTTGCTGCTGATAGGAGGTAACCCTGATTTGAGCCCGGTCCCATTTCTCCAGCAAGATGTCCAAGTTGGTCCGCAGTGCCGTGGTGTTTGCTTCGTCATCGAAGTGTTCTACCCGGTGACTGGGTAGCCCGATCTCCGTCGAGACCATTGCCTCGGTCCCGTAGCATAGGCTGAAAGGGGTTTCCCCGGTGGGGGTCTTCTTTAACGTTCGCAGGGCCCATAAGACCCCGGGCAATTCCTCGACCCAATTGCCTTGGCGTCCTTCTAGGCGGGTCCGGAGACCTCGGAGGACGTCCCGGTTAGCAACTTCAGCCTTCCCGTTGCATTGGGGATGTGCGACCGCGGCAAACTTTATGAGGATATGATAGTCGTTGCAGAAATCCTTTACTTTCTCGTTTTCGAAGTTCGTCCCGTGGTCGGTGATGATACACCTCGGGATGCCGAACCGGTGTATCAGGTTGTTCTGCAGGAACTCGATGGTCGTGGCGTCATCCGGTTTCCTGATGGGGATAGACTTGATCCACTTCATGAAGTAATCTACTGCGACGAGGACATATTTGTGCCCGCCCGTCCCGGTAGGGAACTGGCCTATCATGTCCAATCCCCACTGGGCGAACGGCCACGGGGAGGTCAGCGCTGTCAGCTTGGTAGCCGGAACGCGAGGTATGCTTCCTTGGAGTTGGCAACTTTTGCATCTCTTGACGAGCTTCTGAACGTCTTCGTGAATAGTCGGCCAGTAGTACCCCTAGAGCAATGCCTTCTGGATTAAAGTCCGGGCCCTTTGGTGCGCACCGCCGACCCCTTCATGGATCTCACGGAGGACGTAGTCGACTTCGTGGGGGTCGACACACCGGAGCAGGGGCTGAGTGAAGGATTTCTTATAAAGGTTTTCATTGCTCCAGACGAAGTGACGGGCTTTGGTCCGGAGACGACGGGCAGCTCCCCGATCCTCTTGGAGCGTACCATCCCTTAGGAGTTCTACGAGAGGCTTCCTCCAGTCTTGGTCATCTTCCTGCGCCGTATATACATGAAGTATTGTCGCCCCGTCTTCCACGCTGGGCCGTGGCAAGGTCTCGAATAGGATAGATCGCTTGTTGTTGGCCGAGTAGGATGAAGCCAGCTTGCTCAGGGCGTCGGCTTGGGCGTTGAGTTGCCTGGGTATCTGCTCTACCTGGACTTCGTCGAAGTTCTTCCGAAGTTTTCTTACCTCGGCCAGATACTTCACCATTAGAGGTTCCCGAGCCTCGAAGTGGCCGGTTACTTGGCCAACGACAAGGGCTGAGTCACTGTGGATTCGGATTGTTTTCAATCCCAGCCCGGAGGCCATACACAGTCTAGCCAACAGGGCCTCGTACTCTGCCGCGTTGTTTGAAGCATTGAATCCGAGCTTCAGAGAATACTCCATTTCTGTCTCGTTTGGGCCCCGAATGATGAGGCCGGCGCTACAGCCTTCCTCGGTTGAGGACCCGTCGACGTAGATGACCCACTCAGGGACCGAGTCGGGTCTCCCCACGATCGGGTGTTGATCCGCGAGGGTCGGCGTAGGCTCCGGTTCCTTGCCGGGGATGGTGCACTCGATTATAAAGCCGACCAGGGCTTGTGCTTTGATGGCCTACCTCGGGCGGTATTTTATGTCAAACTGGGATAGCTCCCACCTCCACTTCTCTAGGCGGCCCGAGGATTCTGGTGAGGCGAGGATAGCCCCCAGCGGGCGCTCGGTGAGAACGAGGATAGTGTGCGCTTGGAAGTAGTGTCATAGCTCTCTTGAGGCTACAATAAGTGCCAAGACAATCTTCTCTTTGGCTGGAAACCTCGTTTCTGCGTCTTTGAATACGTGGCTCACGTAGTATACCGGCTTCTGCGCTCCGTCGACCTCTCGAACGAGTATTGAGCCGGCTGCTTGGTTGGATACCGCCAGATACAGTGATAGCTCGTCTCCTTCCACTAGTCGGGTGAGCAGCGGTGGCGTCGCAAGGTGCCTTTTTAATTGGTCAAAGGCGGTCTGGCACTCTTCTGACCACTCGAACCTCGGGATTTTCCTTAGAGCTTTGAAGAATGGGAGGCACTTTTCCCCAGACCTCGACATGAAACGGCTTAGAGCGGCTACCCGCCCTATCAGTCGCATGATCTCAACGTTGGTCTTTGGCACGGTCATGTTGAGGATAGCGTCGATTTTCTCCGGTTTAGCCTCGATCCCACGGTGGGCGGCCATGAAACCGAGGAACTTTCCCCCGGTGACCCCGAATGCGCATTTGGCGGGGTTCAGCTTCATCTTGAACTTGCGGAGCACCTCAAAGGCCTTGCCCAGGTCCTTGGAATGGTCGGCCAATGAGACCGATTTGACGAGCATATCGTCGACGTAAACTTCCATGTTCCTGCCGATCTGTGGCTTGAACATGCGGTTGACCAACCGTTGGTACGTAGCTCCGGCGTTCTTGAGGTCGAAGGGCATCACCTTGTAGCGGTATACCCCCCGGTCCGTTGTGAATGCGGTAAGGTCTTCGTCTGCCGGATTCATACGGATCTGATTGTAGCCGGAGAAGGCATCCATGAAGCTCAATAGCTCGTGGCCTGCCGAGCTGTCGATGAGCTGGTCTATCCGAGGTAGGGGATAGTTGTCCTTGGGGAAAGCCTTGTTGAGATCGGTGAAGTCGACGCACATGCGCCACTTCCCGCTTGACTTCTTGATGAGGACTACGTTCGCTAGCCACTCCGAATAGGGCACATTCCGAATGAAGTCGGCAGTGAGGAGCCGATCTACCTCGTCCTCGATAGCCTTCTGTTTGACAGGGGAAAAGCTTTGCTTTTTCTGTCTGACGGGTCGGGCCGTAGGATCTACCCCGAGCTTGTGAGATATAATTTTGGGTTCGATCCCAGGCATGTCAGCAGGTGCCCAGGAAAACACATCGGAGTTGTTTCTGAGGAAATGAACCAGGTCATCTCGCTGAGTTCCTGTCAGAAGCGACCCGATCTGAACGAGTTTTTCGTCGTCCCCTTCCACGAGGGGGACCTCTGTCACAGGCTCCACTGGGGTCCCTCGGACCTCTTTTTGCTCGTCTCGAGTGTCCAGAGAACCCTTGATGTCACCTTCACCCTCGACATCATCGGCCGGCATATCCGATGAAGATGTCGAGGTGAAGCAAACCTTTGCAATTCGCTGGTCTCCATAGACCTGACCTATCCCACCCTGGTCGAGAGGGAACTTCATCGCCAGGTGGTAGGTCGATATCTGGGCCCGGAGGGAGTTCAGCGTGGGGCGGCCGAGGAGGATGTTGTAGGCCGATGGAATTTTCGCTACGATGAATTCCACCGGCAATGTCCGCGTGCGGCCGACCTCCCCGACGTTGAACTGTAGAGCGATTACCCCTTCCGCCGGGATAGAGTGGTTGGTGAATCCTAAAAGGATGTGGGAGGTCGGCCTCAGGTCTGCCGCGGTGAGCCCCATGCGCAGAAGGCGGTCGTAGAAGAGAATGTCTGTTGAGCTTCCCGAGTCGACCAGGATCCTGTGCATCTCGTATTGATGGACCCGAGCCGTAATCACCAGGGGGTCGTTGTTGGGCAGAGATATGCCATGAAAATCCCCGTCGTCAAAGGTGATCGGCCCGGTCTCCCTGGCCTTCTTCCTCGGGCGGCTGTCGGCCTCCGCGGCTGGTGTGGGGTATTGAGTCTCGCAGGTACTCGGCGTACCCCTCGCCGTCATGACCATGATTTTCGATGAGACTCGGTTCCTTTTGGTGAGGCTCCTTATGCCTTCCGGCGAGGTCGTTTTTGAGCTGCTGTGGCGAGCTTCACGTGCGCGACCCCGTCGAAGGAGGGGGTGCCGGTCATGCCTACGAACAGGCGAGCAGAACGCCACCGCCTCGGGAGGGACAGGGGTGCGACGAGATTCGGGGCGAAGCTCTCTGGCATAAGACATCGGAGTTGAACTGTGAGGCACCCAGCGGGTCTCGGAACGTATCGGCCCGGGAGATCTGCGGCCGTGGGAGGTAGCGAGGCGGTGGTCGGTAGCGCCGACGCGAACGGAGTCTTCCCTCCCCCTGTAGGGGTCCCAGCCCCGAGGTGGGGGAGCGACGACCTGGGGATCTTGCCCTGCCGTTTGGACGCGGATGAGCGCCTCCACGAAGGACGCGAGTCGATCTATTCGGCCGGCAAGGGCGCTAATGGCATTCGGCGGAGGAGGTTCGTCCGCGCCTCCGTTGAGGGGGAGGCGGCGGCTAGTGCTTGGATCTTCGTTATGATCGCTCGCCATTAGATTGAGATCGGAATATGAACTTTTGTTTTTATGGAATCAGGGATTTCCCACAGACGGCGCCAGCTGACGCGACCTGGATCGCGCTGGGATGTTACCTTCCGTTGATCTGCTGATGGCGGCGATAGATGGATGGTATTGGATCTGGAGGCTGTCGCTCCTGAAGCGTGTGGATCTCAATGGGTTTGAGGTTGTGGTTGCCGAGCTACCTGCAAGGAAGTCCCGGGGTGGTTGTACCACCGAGGACCCTCCGACGGTCAAGTTAGACTAGAGATCCGAGCAGAGTAACGGCTTAGTGGAGTCAAAATGGCTTACTTGAACCGTCTGGAAGAGGGGTTTATATAGCGGTGGCAGCAGGCAGGGCAGGCGCGAGAATCACGCCGGCAGTTACGCTCCCGACGTCACACTCGCGTGATAAGCGGGATCTCCCATTAATGGCGAGACATGCTCATTAATGGGGGATCGTGATGGCGTGGAACGTGGGATGCGGCCGGCGGATATCTCGTGCATGGCGAGATTCACGGGATAGCGGTTGCGCCTGTGTGCGATGCCGTTGGTCGGTCGATGAGACCGAGGAAGATGACCTCGGCGGGAGAGCTCGTGGACGAGCGGGAGAGCCGAGGTATCTTGGTTCTGCGGTAGCCCGGAGACGAGCTGTGAGGCCGAGGAGGCCAGTTGTGCAGGGGGCTCGGAGGTGAGCCAGCGTTGGTTGGTAGGACGGGCATAGGAGTGGCCTGGTCGGCCACTGTAGGTCCTTTCTTGCATGCTCTGGGACACGTCATCTGCCACGTGTCATGATCTGGGAGATCACCGATATCGAGCATCATCAACCTCCTCACCGTCATCTCTTCTCCCGTGCAGCCTCTCCCCCGCAACCCCCACTGCATCGAGTCCCCTCACCCATCGAGTACCCGAACCCCAACCAGAGCCCCACTCCTCCAGCCTAAGCTCCCCCATCGCTATGGCTTTCGAATCCGATCTCACTCGCGACCAACTCCTCTACCTCACCAAGCTCGTGGAACAGGCCGAGCGTTACAACGAGATGGCCTCCTTCATGGACTCCATCGTCGCCGCCGCCAGCGAAGAGCTCAGCGTCGAGGAGCGCAACCTCTTCTCCATAGCCTACAAGAACACCGTCGCCTCCCGCTGCGCCGCATGGCGCATCGTCTTGTCCATCGAGCAGAAGGAGGAGAGCCGCAAGAACGAGGAGAGTGTCAGGATCGTGAAGGAGTACTGGGTGAAGAAGATCAAGGCGGAGCTCGAGGAGGTCTGCAAGAGGATCATAGGCTTCTTAAAGACCCATCCGGTGCCGTCGACGAAATCCAGCAAGAGCAAGGTGTTTTACTTGAAGATGAAGGGGGATTACTACCGGTACCTTACGGAGTTTAAGGTCGGCGATGAGAGGAAGGAGACCGCGGATCGGACCATGGAAGACTATAGGAAGGCTTAGGATATTGCACTTGCTGATCTTCCACCAACTCATCCAATAAGGCTGGGACTTGCCCTCAACTTTTCTGTTTTCCACTTTGAGATCCTGAATCAGTCAAGGAAGGCTTGTAGCATGGCAAAACAGGCATTTGAGGAAGCTATTGCCGAGCTAGACACACTGGGTGAAGAGTCCTATAAGGATAGCACTCTCGTAATGCAACTGCTATGAGACAATCTCACTCTTTGGATTTCTGATGCACATGAGCAGATTGATGAAGCATAGAATTTGAGCATATAACCTACCTGGGTATGTTCTTGTTAGCAGAGGACCATTCTGATATAAAGGATATGCCATCGCCATCGCCGCTACCAACAAGCTCCAACTAGTCACCGTCATCTCCATAATAACTGCAGCCCTCCACCTTCAACGACCACCATCACCGCCGATCTCGCGGAGTCGCCGTTAGCCGAGCCAACTGAGCTTGCCGCCTTGCGGCTGCCCGTGCTGGTGCTGTGTCGCTGCCACCTCTACTGTGTCGCCGTAGCTGCGCCGTCGCCAGGCAAGTTTCTGAACTTGCTATCATGCTACATACACTCAAATATACTTATGCATGTGTGTGTGATAAATCAATATAAAAACCTATAGTTATGATTATTAAAAAACTCGATAATCATCTTTTGATACATATATATATATGTTCCGTCAATTAAAACTCCTGTTTCATGATATATATATAGATTGTGTACTGTCAATCAACTACATGTTGGGATCTAAAAGTTAATGTTTCTATATTGGAAATAATATCCCTGAGAACTGACGCTAAATCTGGAAATCCCCGTACATATCACGTTGTGAAATCAATAGTAAATTAAATACAAATCGAAATGCGATCTTCTATGGCTCGTATCGAAGGCAACAGATAAATATACAGCACCCCATAGTTTATCTTTGTATTTTGATAAGTTATAACAATGAATACTGAGGCGATTCGCGACCCTGAACTGCAGTCCGGGGCAGTGTTCGTTTTGAATACCTGGATTGGGAACACCTGTACACCCCTTCCTTAAACTGAAAATGTGTGGATCCCCATATGGTCGTGTAGATAATTTAGTTAGCTAACACCTGAATCTAGTCCCGTATCGTTTTACCTTCGTTTGATATTTAATTCGTATTTTAGAATACTGTTGTGTCCTGCAATTTTCTGCAGTGACGGTTTGTACACATTGATATTAAACTGAACATATCTCCCAGCACGCAGTGGATATTATCGATCCGTATGATACGTTGGAAACCTAACTGTTAAACCTAAATATTATCCAACTGTAGAGTCGCCTAATTACGATCCCAACTGGGATTAAAACGTGTTACAAAACGGGCTTCCAATTCAGAAATTGGATTTCCAGCAGTGAACACTTAAAAATGAAATGACCATAATTAGCAAACCTGAAACCCGATTGATGCGAAACTAATTTTTATGGATAGATAATTAAACATACTGCTTACCCCTTTTACATTGTTTCGCTTAATTCTGCATGTATGATTTATAGTAAATTATGCAAGTGGTAGGACACTGGCTGATGATATTTTATTCATATCTGTAGGGTGTTTTTCGTCACCCCAGTGAGATGGGAATACGCGCGCGCTTGTCAGGAATAC
Source organism: Agapanthus africanus (assembly GCA_030015575.1). Classification (NCBI taxonomy): domain Eukaryota; kingdom Viridiplantae; phylum Streptophyta; class Magnoliopsida; order Asparagales; family Amaryllidaceae; genus Agapanthus; species Agapanthus africanus. The sequence continues at coordinate 972,886,982 of CM057338.1, read as the reverse complement.
TACAGATTCCCCCTGCCTAGGGTAGGCCGGGATTTAATGATTGTGGGGATCCGAATCTCCGGCAGCCGCGGACTAAGCTGCCGTTAATTACCCCTCGCCTTTGGGGCGAGAGAACCTCCGATTAACGGGTTAAACTGGTCATGCGAACCCAATGTGCGGTGTGCATGTGTTCTGTTTCGAAAGGGGGTTTTGGATATATCAGGAGTCACGCAGAGTTTTTACGGGGGTCTCGCTACCCGGATAGCGGGCTGGGGGTCAAGAGGGCTAGCAGCCCTCTTGCGGGGTTCGGGGCAGCGCCCCGGCCCGAAAATTTTTTGGAGGGGGAGAATGTTGCGGAGTATGTGTATGTGTACATTTGTATACAAATGTATATATGAATAAAGGGGAAAAGGCATCCAAAGGATGCGTGGGGCAGCACCTTGGGCGCTGTGCGCTTAGGTGCTGTGCGCTCAGGCGCAAGCGCGCCACGTGTCGACACGTGGGCGCTTTGCGCATGAGCGCTGCGCGCAGGAGTGCAAGCGCGCGCGCCACGTGTCGGCACGTGGGCGCTTTGCGCATGAGCGCTGCGCGCTGGAGCGCAAGCTTGCTGGTGCGCAAGTGCGCGTGCCACGTGTCGGCACGTGGGAGCTTTGCGCATCGCGCTGGTGCGCAAGCGCGCGCGCCACGTGTCGGCACGTGGGCGCTTTGCGCACGGGTGCTGCGCGCGGGAGCGCAAGCGTGCTGGTGCGCAAGCGCGCGCGCCACTTGTCGGCACGTGGGCGCTTTGCGCATCGCGCTGGTGCGCAAGCGCGCGCGCCACGTGTCGGCACGTGGGCGCTTTGCGCACGAGCGCTGCGCGCTGGAGGAAAAGAGGGATTTTAGACCCAAAAACTCTCGAAAGAGAAATTAGTGGAGTTGAACTCCTGAAAAAGAAAAATGTTTTGGTTGGGGAAATGGGTTCTTCTTCTTCCTCCTCTATTGGCTGGATCTTGAAGATCAAGAGATATGGAATTTTAAAAATCACTCCTTTTTTAGATCTAATGGAAGATCTGAGTTTCCCTTGATGGGTTTTGTGGTGAAAAACTAATTTATTTTATAAAAAGGAGAGTAGAACTCTTGATTTAATTCAAATTAAGAAGAAGGTTTTGGAACCTTGAAGAAGGAAGAAAGATCTCAGATCTGAAACTTTTTTTTGGAGAGAGAAAAAGTTATGAGATATTTTCATTATCTTTTGCCTTTATAGGCTATACATTTTACACATAGCCCCTTGGGATAGGCAAAATGGCATTTTGCCTATCCCATGGCTCATGTGCCATTTCTTTTTGCACATAAGCCATGGGCTTTACAAAAATTTGGCTTTATGCCTATTTTTCTTACATTTATCCAAAATAAAATAAAATAAAAGAAATACAACAAAATTATTTATTACAAAATTTTTATCTTGGCATGGGGGGAGGCCGGCCGCTTCATGTTCGGGCTCGACCCGGGCATGGGCCCACTGGATCTGGGCTTGGGCCCACTTGGCTTGGGGTTGACTTTGATTTTGACTTGGTCAACCGGGGTGTAAATTTTTACCCCAACAAATTGCCCCCCATCAATAAATGCACACCACATATGTGGGTCGTGTGCATGAAATTGATGGATCTTCTTTCACGTGGAGGCGACTTGATTTGGTTCCCGCTTTTTGGGAAGCTGGCACTGCCCTTTTTACGACATGGACGGTCGTTGCTTGACATGTCTCCGAGACGGAGTGTCCGTGATAGACGTTTTCCCTGGCCCGGAGTTATCTGGTTCCCGCTTTGTAGGAATCCTACGCTGCCCTTTTTGCGACTTGGACGGTCGGTGCTGCCCTTTTAGCGACTTGGACGGTCGTTGCTGCCCTTTTAGCGACTTGGACGGTCGGTACTGCTCTTTTTGCGATGTGGACGGTCGATGCTGCCCTTTTTGCGACTTGGACGGTCGGTGCTGCCCTTTTAGCAACTTGGACGGTCGGTTCTGCCCTTTTTGCGAAATGGACGGTCGGTGCTGCCCTTTTTACGACTTGGACGGTCGATGCTGCCCTTTTAGCGACATGGACGGTCGGTGCTGCCCTTTTAGCGACGTGGACGGTCGGTGCTGCCCTTTTTGCGACTTGGACGGTCGGTGCTGCCCTTTTTGCGACTTGGACGGTCGGTTCTGCCCTTTTTGCGACTTGGACGGTCGGTTCTGCCCTTTTTGCGACTTGGACGGTCGATGCTGCCCTTTTAGCGACTTGGACGGTCGGTTCTGCCCTTTTTGCGACGTGGACGGTCGATGCTGCCCTTTTTGCGACTTGGACGGTCGATGCTGCCCTTTTAGCGACTTGGACGGTCGGTTCTGCCCTTTTTGCGACGTGGACGGTTGATGCTGCCCTTTTTGCGACTTGGACGGTCGATGCTGCCCTTTTAGCGACTTGGACGGTCGGTGCTTGATTTGACTTGCTCTGCTTCTTGCAGCGTCAGGGGTAGACTTGACTTGCTCCGCTTCTTGCGGCGTCGAGATTGGATTCTGACTTGCTCCGCTTTTTGCGGTGTCGGAGTGAAAGTTGACTTATTGATTTTGATTTAGGTTGACATCAGCATCGCTATACTGGAATATGGTACCAGGAGCGAATCATCATCTGTCATTTAGAGGATTTTGGGATTTTGGTTTTTGTTTGGCATCTGCATTGCTGCACTGGAATAATGCCAGAAGCAACCCATCATTTGCCCCGAGAGAATTTGAGAATTGATGGCTTAGGAGGCAGGTTTAGATCCCTATCACCTAAGACTTTTCAATTTTATGGGCCGTGAGGGTCCCATAAAAGCATTTTCTCCCTACGAGTCGAAAGGATCTCGTAGGTGTATTTTCTCCATAGGAGTCGTGGGGACTCCTAAGGGTGTTGCTCCTTTGTGAGTCGTAAGGATCTCACGCGGGAATTTTCTCCTCTCAAAGTCGAGAGGACTTTGAGAGTGCATTTCATCTCCTTTCTTTTTTTACGAGTTTGCGCCCTTTCGGGTTTTCACAGACTCGCCGGTAGTCCTGCTGTTTTTACTCACGGAGCCCTTTCGGGTTTTCATCCGTACCCGTTTTGCTTGTGGACATACCGTTTATTATTTTTTTTCTTTTATTATTTTTTTCTTTTTATATATATATTTTTTGGAGAGATCGGGATTGTTTTACGCCCGTGGATTGTATACGGTTTTGCAGGATGTATGATCCAGACCGTAGGGCCGAAAAAATTTCAGGGCTTTGTTGGCGTCTGCATCGCTGCACTGAAATGTGGTACCAGGAGCGACTCATCATTCGCCGTTTGGGGACTTGGAATTTGGATCTTGTTTGGCATCAGCATTGCTGCACTGGAATGATGCCAGGAGCAACTCATCATTTGCCTTGGGAGGACTTGGGATTTGGGTTTTTGGTCGGCATCAGCACTGCTAACACTGAAGTGAAATGCCAGGAGCGACTCATCATTTGCCGTTGCCCGTTGGGGAACGATGGCTTAGGAGACAGGTTTGGATCCCTATCACCTAAGGCTTTTCAATTTTATGGGCCGTGAGGGTCCCATAAAGCATTTTCTCCCTACGAGTCGTAAGGATCCCGCAGGTGTATTTTCTCCTTAGGAATCGTGAGGATTCCGAAGTGTGTTGCTCCATTGTGAGTCGTAAGGATCTCACGCAGGGGTTTTCTCCTCACAAGGTCGAGAGGACTTTGCGAGTGTATTTCATCTCTTTTCACGAGTTTGCACCCTTTCGGGTTTTCACAGACTCGCCGGTAGTCCTGCTGTTTTTACTCACGGAGCCCTTTCGGGTTTTCATCCGTGCCCGTTTTGCTTGTGGACATACCGTTTATTTATTTCTTCTTCTTTTTTTTCTTTTTCTTTTTTTTGCTGCTGGTGGGACTTTAAAAGTAGTCTCACCGGCAGGATTTGGGAGAAATAGGGGTCATTAACGCCCGTGGATTGTATACGGTTTTGCAGGATGTCTGATCCAGACCGTAGGGCTGATGTGCTTAATTCGCCTGCTACTTGGAGCATTCATGTGTAGTATTTCTTGAGATATCGGCCATTGATGGGTGGCATGGGCCTTTCTCCCTCGGCACTTATTAGTTGGTAGGATCCTCCGTCGAACACTTTCTCGATGACGTATGGTCCTTCCCAGTTCGGCTCGAATTTTCCCTTGGCATGTCGATTGGGGATGATCGGTCTTTTGAGGACCAACACCAATTCACCTTTCTTGAAAGCGCGGAGATGGGTTATCTTGTCATAGGCCCGTGACATTTAGGCTCGGTATAGCTCCAGATTTTGCTGCACCGCGAGCCTCTTTTCTTCGAGGGCATCGAGTTCTTCAAGTCGAAGGAGCACGTTTTCCTCCTCCGTCAACTCATGCTGAACGGCCATTCTTAAGCTTGGAACTTCGACTTCGAGGGGGAGGACCGCCTCCACTCCGAAGAGCAATGAGTATGGAGTGGACTGAGTTGGAGTACGGTGCGTGGTACGATATGCCCGCAATTCCTCGTGAAGCTTGAGATTCCAGTCTCTCTTGTTGGCTGAAGCATTTTTCCTCAGGAGCTTGTATAGAGTCTTATTGAAGGCTTCGGCTAGCCCATTGGCTCTTGGATTATAGATGGAGGAATATCTCCAATCTATCTTGTGCTGAGTAGCGAACCTTGAGACATTGAAGCTCTTGAAAGAAGGCCCGTTGTCAGAAATGATTCTTCTTGGTGTACCGAAGCGGTATAGAATATTATGCTGGAAGAATGTCAGAATATCTTTTGTCTTTACTTCTTTTAGCGGGACAGCTTCAGCCCATCTGGAGAAGTAGTCTGTCGCGGCCAGTATGAACCGGTGGCCTTTAGATGACGGAGGATCAATTGGGCCAACAATGTCGGTGCCCCAGACTTCGAAGGGCCACGACGCCACCGTAGGATGCAATGGATTGGGATGCTTGTGAATAAAATCACCGTGAATTTGGCAGATATAACATTTCTTTGCATGCTCTCCGCAATCCCGTATCATAGTGGGCCAGTAATACCCAAGCCGTTTGATTTGAAGTCGCATCTTGGGGCCAGACTGGTGAGCACCGCAACCGCCCGAGTGAACATCTTTCATGACCTTTTGGGCTTCGGCCAATGACAGACACCTGAGCCAGAGTTGGTCATATGACCTGCGGTATAGCGTGTCATTTACAAACACGTATCGGAGAGCTCTTTTCTTCAGCTGAATCCTCGCAGATTTTTCTTCGGGCAGCTTGTCGGATCGGAGGTACTCTATGAAGGGTTCTCTCCAATCGGGCTCGTCTTGGATGATCGAAGCTTCTTCGGCAGGACTGCTCTTCTGTTCCGCGCTTTCCTCTTCTCGTAGAGAGACTGGGGGTAGAATTTGTCGGCTCCTGACTGTGATCAGAATTTCGTCCATGTCAGGATCAGCCAGCTCCTTGGCTAGGCGAGCGAGTACATCAGCCTTTCCGTTCAACGCTCTAAGGACTCTCGTAAGTTCAATATGAGTGAACCGTTTCATTAGTTCCACCACTCGACCTCTGTACCGAGCTAACTCGGGTTTGTATATCTTATAGTCGCCGCTTACTTGGTTGACGACAAGCTGGGAGTCACCGTAAACCCGTAGCCGAAGGATTTCCATTTCTATGGCGAGCTCCAAACCAGCTATCAGAGCTTCATACTCAGCTTCATTGTTTGTCCGAGGCTCGGTGAGAGCAAAAGAACGCCGTAGGGTTCCCATTGATGGCGTGATGAATACCAATCCTATCCCCGCTTTTACCTCCGGGACGCTTGATCTGCCGGAGCTCCTTATTGATGAGGCTCCATCGAAGTAGAGCTCCCAACATGGCTCGTCATTCTCTAGGTGCAGCACTTGTTCGTCGGGCAACTCACAATTGAGTGGTGACCCCTCTGGTATAGGACGAGCAGCGAGGAAGTCTGCAAGAGCTTGACCTTTTACTGCTTTTTGAGGAGTATATACTATGTCAAACTCAAGTAGCATGACGGCCCATCTTGCCATTCTGCCGGCTAGGCTTGCTCTGGTCATCAAGTGTTTGAGCGGGTCGACCTTGGAGATTAGCATAACCCGGTGAGCCAGCAGATAGTGCCTCAGCTTCTTCACAGCAAATATCAGAGCCAGGCATTGCTTTTCGATTGGGGAATAGTTGTGTTCCGCCCCGACTAGAGTTCGACTGAGGTAGTAGAGGGCATTCTCTTTTCCCTCCTCATTGTTCTGAGCAAGGAGCGCACCAAGTGACTCATCTAGCGCGGCAGTGTAGAGAATCAGCGGTTTATTTGGAATGGGAGCGGCCAACACTGGAGGGTGCAACAAGTACTGTTTGATGCTTTCGAACGCTTCTTGACATTCGGCATCCCAGATAAAAGGAGCTCCTTTCTTCATGAGCTTTGAGAAGGGCCTACATCTTCCCGATAAATTTGAGATAAACCTCCGTATATATGCGAGCTTGCCTTGAAAAGATCTTAACTGCGTCAGACTCTTCGAAGGGGGCATCTCCATGATGGCCTTTATCTTTGATGGGTCAACTTCGATCCCTCGATGCCGGACTATGAAGCCCAGGAATTTTCCCGACGACACGCCAAAAATGCACTTCAGAGGATTCATCTTCAGATCGTATTCCCTCAGTCTGGTGAGAACAGTCCTAAGATCTTGGATGTGGTCGGCCTTGGCTTTAGTTTTGACGACCAGATCATCAACATAACATTCGACGACTTTATGAATTAGGTCATCGAAGATATTGGTCATTGCCCTTTGATATGTAGCACCTGCGTTCTTCAATCCGAACGGCATCACCTTGTAGCAATATATTCCGATCGGGGTTCGAAATGCTGTGTGCTTCTCATCCTCAGGCGACATCTTGATCTGATTGTATCCAGACGAGCCATCCATAAAGGTGAGCAACTCGTAATTTGAGGTGTCATCAACCATCATTTCCATGACCGGTAGTGGGAAGTCGTCCTTTGGACATGCCTTGTTGAGGTCCCTGAAATCGACACAAACTCGGATCTGCCCATTTTTCTTCTTGACTGGGACTATGCATGCGATCCAGTCCGCATATTTCTCTTCTCTGATGAAGCCGGCATCGATGAGTTTCTTGGTTTCCTCGATGACCTTTTCTTCCAACTCACTTCTCATTCTTCGAGGAGCTTGTTTGACTGGCTTAGCATCAGGAGATATAGCCAACTTATGTACGGCCACTTCAGGGGAAAGGCCAGGTATTTCTTTGTATGTCCACGTGAAGCAGTCGACGAACTTATGCAGCAGGGCGATTATCTGCGCTTTCATTTTCTCTGACAAGAGCGAGCTGATGTAGGTCGGCCTTGGATTATCGGGCGTTCCTAAGTCAATCTCGGTTAGCTCGTCAAAGGTTGCTTGTCCGCTATCTTCGAGCTCTTGAGGAGCTTCTTCTGGCTCGGCTATCTCGTCGTCATCATTTGATCTTTCGCTGGCCTCACCAACATAGATCATGTAGCACGCTTTGGAATCAGGTTGAATGTAACCTATTCCCCGTCTGTCTGGAATTCGTCCATCGATGAGTGCTCGGACCTGGGGAGGATGCCATAGCCCTTCGTAAAACTTTGCTTCGGACTCCGTTTGATATAACCGGCATCCGCACTTCTTAAAGTATTCCCGCATCTCGGGCGCATAGTATCTGGGATTGAGGACGGCTCTTATGCCTCTCTCATATGGAAGGCACGCGACAGACAAATCGTCCGGGTGCGCAACGGGGTTTGACCCATAAAACAAGATGCCCTTCTGTCCACTTTTCCTCCCGGGAACGTAGAAAGTTTTCAGCTGGTCCACGGTGGAGATTGATAATGCATCGAGCTCTTTGCACATTTTCTCTGGTACCCTTGTAACGGCTAGGGATCCTTCTGCAACTTCGAAGGACTCTCGCAGTTTCGCTTGTTGCCTGGGGGTCCAATCTGCACCGCTATTGCACGACAGGTCCTCCTCCTCTGACTCTTCAGTGTCACTGCCAAGATGAGGGCGGACTTTACTGCTAGATGGGGCTTCAGTGACGGATTCATCCGTATCGCTGCCAAAACGAGGGCGAGTTTTATGGAAGGACAGGCTTCCAGCGTCGGACTCATCAGTGTCGCTACCGAAATGCGGGCGCACTTGGGCATTTTTGCTTTTGAAAGTGACCGCCGGCGCAGATTTGCTTTTGAGTCTTGGGGCCGGTCTATCCTCAGTCAGTTGTGGCTTAGCATTTTGGTGGTTCATAAAGTACCGAGAATCTTCATATCGGACTTCATGCACACCGAACGGCTGGATGTCTCCGTCAATGCGTCTTTCTTCGCCATTTTTAGTATACTTCATGCATTGATGGAGAGTTGACGGAATGATGCCGTAATCGTGGAGCCAAGGCCGCCCCAGGAGAATCTTATAAGACGTGTCGGCGTCGATCACGTATATCTTAGCTTCAGTTTGCAGATCCCCGAATTTGATTGGCAAAGCTATAGACCCCAGAACTTGCTGGCAATTTTGGTTGAACCCTTGAATGACAATCCTTTCCCTTGACAGGTGTCGAACGTCCATTGACAAACTCTTCAGCGTCCGCAAGTTCATGATGTTCACTGAAGATCCCAGATCAATCAATATGCGATTAATCCGATCTCCGTCGCTGTACCCGGTCACGTAAAGCGGCCGATTATGCTCAGCCGTTCCCAGTAGCAAGTCTTTATCCTTAAATGTGACTGCGGCGGCATGCAAAGCGTGCTGGGCTTCTTTCATATTAATTTCCGCAAAGTGAGCCTGATACCGCTCGGGGTTTTGTAGAGCGTGAATGAGAACATCTCTAAGCTCCTTAGATAGGACCAAGGCGTCGTAGATGCTCAGGAGAGATGGAAGCTTCCGGAGATGTGCCAAGACATTATAGTCCACCGAGGAAGGACTTATGTTTTCATCGGCCGGTTCTCTTCCATCTTCTTCATTAGCGACTTATTTTTCCTTCCCTTTTGGGGCGTTGCCCTTTGCGGTAGAGCCCTGCCGCTTCTGAGCTGGATTTGATTGGCCTTTGTGGTGAGCTCCTCGTCCTCTTCGGGAAAACAGAGATCATCCTCGGAGTCGCTGCCAAGATGGATGGCGTAGCAGGTCACTACTGGGATCTTTTCATTGGAGTCTTCTTCTAACTCCTCCAGAATTTCAGCCGCTTGTACAGGGAAGAACTCCTTCAATTGAATCAATGTTCTTTCCTTTTGTTCATATTCTTCGAGGAAATCGATATATTTTTGAATGGTCGATCTCCCTGCAGACTCTTTTTCGCACCGAGCTGCACTTTTCTTCTTCTTGAGCTTCTTGGATTTTGAGCCTGATGGAGCCGCATTGGCAGCTGGACTGGTAGGCTTCTTCCGTCCTTCCTATTCCATCCTGGGCTCTTTCTGAAGTAGCTTTAGCATCTTCTTCATCTTATTAGATATATGCGTACTCCACGGAGGCCGCGATGAGTCCGTTTCATTTCTCAGGGCAGCGGGTTCGGCTGTCTGCTCCCAGAAAGCTTCAGTTTCTGTCTGTATAAAGTTGGTGGTTGCAACTTGATTGTTCACCAACACACTTTTGGACAGTTCGATCTCTCCAGCCTTGTACTGCTTCTCGACCCAATCTTTGAAGATATAGCAATCCTCGATCGCATGGCTCACTACTCGGTGGTACGGGCAATACAGAGGATTGTCGGTCATTTTTGCTTCTTGGGGTCTTTTCGACTCCGGCAATTGGAGGCCGTTGTTCAAGGCATCTTTAAATATCTTGCGGACTTTGTCCCTCCTGAAAGAGTAAACCTTGTTCTTTTTCTCCTCTAGGGAAGGCCCATCTCCTCCCAACAATGGCTTTCGAGACCGGTTAGTTTTGGATTCGGCCGCCCTTCGCTTTTCTTCATTGTCGGACGCATTGAAGACATTGGTACTGCTGGAACTCCCGCTTCTACGGCTGTCGTCCCGCTTGCTTTTCCAAGTTTTGTCTCTCTGAGAGTCCGGCGGGGACTCTTGCTTCGAGCGTTCCAGCATTTGGACTTTCTTGGTTAGCTCTTGAAACGTCTTGAGGCCTGCTGTACACAAGAATGGGACCATCCAATTGCTGAGGTTCCCAATGAGAAGGCTGACGGACTGGTCCTGCTCCAGCGGCGGTTCGCACTTGACCGTGAGATTACGCCATCGGGCAATAAAGTCGGTGTTGCTTTCATTCTTCCCCGGCTTGGTCCTCACAAGGTCGGCAATGGAGATTTTATCACTGACACTCATGAACCTTTGCCGAAACAGGGACTCCATTTGGGCAAAGGTAATGACGGACCCGTCCGGTATACTCGCATACCAGTCGAAGGCGACGCCGGTCAGGCTATTGACAAACTGACGAAGAAGGAGCGCGTCATTGCCCCCTGTATTTCCGCACGATGCTTTGAAGTGGGCGACGTGCTGATTTGCATTCCCCGTTCCATCAAATCTTCGAACTTAGGAATAACGTAGCCGCTTGGGAACTCAATCAGATCGTACTGCGCGGGATATGGCCGCCCGCTACTGCCGATTTCTTTCTGAGCTTCAGCTTCGGCCACCAATGTTTTAACCTTGCTGGTGACCAAATCCATTATCCGATCCTGTGTTAGCGGGATAGTATTATCTAGGGCCAAGGCGTCCCCAGAAGCGGAGTGTGGACGGCTCTCATGTGGCTCGACCAGTCTTGGACCCGAAGGAACAGGCATTGGCTGCCTCGGATTGTCATCACCCGGCTAATTAGTAGCGGCTTGTGCTTGATTGGGAGGTGCTCGAGCAATTTGAGCCGTAAGCTGCATCACCACGTTCGTTAAGTCGTCAATCTTCGAATAGAGCTTGGCCATCTCTTTATCTTTGCTCCTGAGCTGTTTTCGAAGCTCTTGAAGCAGCTCTTGCTCCGCAGTCCTGGGGCGGAAAGTCGGCTCTTCCTCGCTGTCCGAGCTTGACTCTGTGTGGACCGAGGGGTCTTTCTGCCTATCATCCTCATCGAGAGGGTTTTCTTCATCCAGCGGGGGCGGCTGTTCTTGAGCGGCGGCGACCACATTCAGGCTAGATTGGGCTTGGGATGTGGTGGCCCCATCCTTGCTTTTGCTGCGAAGGTTGTCGCTGGGGCGTCCGCCCGCCATATAGACCGTATGGATGATATATCCGGCCGTCTTTCTATCATAGGCAGCTGATTTCATGGATTGCTGTCTTGACCCCTTTGTTTCGGTAGCTGGTAGTCGATTAAAGGCGGCTGGCCTAACCAGTTTCTTGAATGGTGATGGCGCTTCTTTTCTGGGTCTGCCCCGCTGCTTTCGTGCGGCACAGAGTGCTTGATAGACTCTTGAAGAGACAGTGTCATACTTTTTCTGTTGGGGCCGGGACACGTCTCTTTGTAGAATCATTCGGACCGCTGTCTTCTTGATTCTGGCAGTCATGGAATTTTTCTGAGCCCACTTCAGAGGCTCGAAGTAATTGCTGATTCTTACGCCAGACTCATCCGTCGTCGCGGGGCAACCCTGTACTTGGAACTTCACAAGATTCCCTTTGGCCGAAGCCTTGGCCCTCTTGTTGGCTCGAAACCTGAGCCGTTTCTGCCTTAACTTTTCTGTTCTAAGCACCCGGCAGATTTCGGCTCTTTGGGAAGACGCCGCAGACCGGTCGATGGAGGGCCTTGGAGATATGCTCGATTGTGCATTTGTTGGAGTCATCGCCTGAGCTCGTCCGCAACATTTGATTTTGCCCTTGGTACCGAAGTTCTTGCACCCCGCTGGAGCACCAGAGAATCGTTCAGATACCGTCTTGAGTTTCGGTTGTGGTGCTTTGGCGATCACGACATTCGGCCTCTTACCCCTTGAGACCGGCTTGGCCACCTGTTCCGCCGGGATCTCCGCCAGATGAGCGCTTCCGGCAGGGTAGATGATGACGGAGCCAAACTGGCAGGGCGGTTCCTCCCACTGTCGACTGAGGCTCGTGGGGAGAACCACACGAGCGTTGATCTTGACCACGTACGGAATCGGGGTCATGTTGGAAGCTGAATTCGTCTGGGGAGACATTGTAATCGAAGGTTGATTGCTGCATGGAAAAAAGAACATCATTTCAGTATAGGCAATCGATATGTATATTGATTGAGTTCGTATGAACGTTTAACCCGAAATATGGGAGGGGAGATTGGTCCGACCGGGCGTGCCAGAATCTGTAGGGTGTTTTTCGTCACCCCAGTGAGATGGGAATACGCGCGCGGTTGTCAGGCGTACTACAGATTCCCCCTGCCTAGGGTAGGCCGGGGTTTAATGATTGTGGGGATCCAAATCTCCGGCAGCCGCGGACTAAGCTGCCGTTAATTACCCCTCGCCTTTGGGGCGAGAGAACCTCCGATTAACGGGTTAAACTGGTCATGCGAACCCAATGTGCGGTGTGCGTGTGTTCTGTTTTGAAAGGGGGTTTTGGATATATCAGGAGCCACGCAGAGTTTTTACGGGGGTCCCGCTACCCGGATAGCGGGCTGGGGGTCAAGGGGGCTAGCAGCCCCCTTGCGGGGTTCGGGGCAGCGCCCCGGCCCGAAAATTTTTTGGAGGGGGAGAATGTTGCGGAATATGTGTATGTGTACATTTGTATACAAATGTATATATATATATACATGTATATATGAATAAAGGGGAAAAGGCATCCAAAGGATGCGTGGGGCAGCACCTTGGGCGCTTTGCGTTTAGGTGCTGTGCGCTCAGGCGCAAGCGCGCCACGTGTCGGCACGTGGGCGCTTTGCGCATGAGCGCTGCGCGCAGGAGCTCAAGCGCGCGCGCCACGTGTCGGCATGTGGGCGCTTTGCGCATAAGCGCTGCACGCTGGAGCGCAAGCGTGCTGGTGCGCAAGTGCGCGTGCCACGTGTCGGCACGTGGGCGCTTTGCGCATCGCGCTGTTGCGCAAGCGCGCGCGCCACGTGTCGGCACGTGGTCGCTTTGCGTACGGGTGCTGCGCGCGGGAGCGCATCGCGCTGGTGCGCAAGCGCGCGCGCCACGTGTCGGCACGTGGGCGCTTTGCGCACGAGCGCTGCGCGCTGAAGGAAAATAGGGCTTTTAGCCCCAAAAACTCTCGAAAGAGAAATTAGTGGAGTTGAACTCCTGAAAAAAGAAAAATGTTTTGGTTGGGGAAATGGGTTCTTCTTCTTCCTCCTCTGTTGGCTGGATCTTGAAGATCAAGAGATATGGAATTTTAAAAATCACTCCTTTTTGAGATCTAATGGAAGATCTGAGTTCCCCTTGATGGGTTTTGTGGTGAAAAACTAATTTATTTTATAAAAAGGAGAGTAGAACTCTTGATTTAATTCAAAAGAAAGAAGAAGGTTTTGGAACCTTGAAGAAGGAAGAAAGATCTCAGATCTGAAACTTTTTTTTGGAAAGAGAAAAAGTTATGAGATATTTTCATTATCTTTTGCCTTTATAGGCTATACATTTTACACATAGCCCCTTGGGCTTCACAAAATGGCATTTTGCCTATCCCATGACTCATGTGCCATTTTTTTTTGCACATAAGCCATGAGCTTTACAAAAATTTGGCTTTATGCCTATTTTTCTTACATTTATCCAAAAAAAAATAAAATAAAAGAAATACAACAAAATTATTTATTACAAAATTTTTATCTTGGCATGGGGGGAGGCCGGCCGCTTCATGTTCGGGCTCGACCCGGGCATGGGCCCACTGGATCTGGGCTTGGGCCCACTGGATCTGGCTTGGGCCCACTTGGCTTAGGGTTGACTTTGATTTTGACTTGGTCAACCGGGGTGTAAATTTTTACCCCAACAATATCAAGATTATTGCATTCTCATCATATCATGTAGAGGTCATATACATTGGTAACCTAGCGATCGTGTACATTACCCAGTGATAGATATTAGTGATTTGATTGTGGCAAGTACGTTAGTGTTAAAGCGTGAATGAATAATTGAAGTGACACGTACTTGTACACAATCAGCGGACCCAGTTAATTTATTGCATTGTCGACGTCTATGAGACATATATAAGTGTAACTACAACTGAAATGAGACGGTAATGGAGCACTTATATTAGTGTCATAGGTAAGGCGTCAAACGCCGTCCATTTATCTTGGGAACCAATCGAGACATGCTTGAGAGAGATCCTGTCTCCAGTTCTCGCGTAGACTTATTCTGGACCGACTAGTATTTGGGTTTATGGTCGGGGTTTGATGCATACCACAGGGTGTGGGGTAGTTTGAGTGTGAGTTCAACGGAATCTCGAGAGTCCCACTGCCGGCATATACAGCGATTCTGGGAGTCATATGGGTGATATTACTGATTATTAGCGAGCGTTTCGGGCTCGTGTTCTCTTGTCCCTGGGGCCCTACCCTTGGGTTGGGGATACTCCTGCGTGGTTTTCTCTCACACTTGGACTGATGATAGGTTTAGCGACCCGGACAGTGAGATGTAGAGACTGATAGGTTTAGTGACTTGGGCATGCATTGATTACTGATTCGATATACCTGCTTTACTGTTTACCTGTACTGGTTATTTCATGCTCATATCTTCACTTCATGCTTACTGTTTCATATTCATCATTATTGCACGTGTTCACATTTGTATTTATATATATTGCTATTGTGTCGCTCTGACGACCTGAGTATGCATGCTCAGAGTGAGAAGTGGACATAGCTCGAATCAGGACCTGACATACGCCGAGGATATTGCGGACATCTAGAGCAGCGACGCCAGCACTATCTTTCTCTTGATCCATATCTGGTATATCTTATATCCTTTTGTTAGAATAGTGACTGCTTTTCTCATTACTTGTGCTTACTGATTACCACGTAATGCTAGAAGCCGAAGTGTGACTACGGCAGGATGTTTTCTCGACCGTAGGAGCATAGCCAGCCTTGTCAACCCCTCGTATTCCATATTTTGGGAAGCGGGGCGTGCCACGATCCCAAGACTGCCACGATCCCTTCGTGTGATAGGGATTTCGTGTATGCCTTCGTGGCCAAGCAAGACCTTTCCGTGCGGGACGATCGGTATGGAGGTGGAGGATGCGGCGTCAGCGTTCGAGGCCAGCGTCTTCGGTAGGGCCTGACCGGCGGAGCTTAGGGATGGATTTTGCATGAAGGAGGTCGAGCTTTACGGCGATGTGCTGCTCAGGTTTGTTTCTCGCCGCGACCAAAATCGAGATGAAGCTCATAAAGATTCGATTTTTATGTTTTAAATTGTAGAAAGTTTGCACTTTTTTCGTGGAGCGTCTTGGAGCTCTCATTGTGGCTGTGGAGCAACCTATGGAGAGGTTGAATGAATTGAAAAAAGGTTTAGGTTGAAAAAGGTTGAAGGAGAAGAAAGAAAAAGGGGAGAGGGAGAGGCGTTGATGAAAGGAGGAATAATGGTAATTTGGGAAGAAAATAATTCAAAAGTGGACATGTGACTAGTCACATGACCACTTAAAACTTAAATTTAACAGCAAGGGAGCAGTGGGGGCAACGGAAGTAAAACTCAGGGTTTCTGGATAACAGCGGAAGTTTAGGTGATTCTGGATAGTAACCTGGACCCAAGTGGGTTTGGTGAAAACACATTAAAATATTGTGCCATTGAGATTGCACGTGCATCCCTCGTGCCCAATATCACACCCCCGCTTCTCTCTCTCTAAAGATAAAACCCAAAACCCAAAACCCTCAGCTTCTCTCTCTCTTCTCTCTCTCACAAATGAACCTCACTCTCAATCGTCCCTTGGCTTCTCAAACCCTAATCCGATTCCCACCGCCTTCAATTCAAAGAGCAAGAAGAAAAAACCACAGAAAATCCCATAAAAGAGCGGCCTTTCGAGCCTCTTCATCCTCAAACGGAGATGGGTCTGGATCTTTCTCTTGGGAGAAGGTTTCGAGGTCAATTCAGATCGGTTCCGAGCGGTTCTTGTCAAATTTTGGTGAAATTTTGAAGAAGGAGACGGGGATTGATCTCGAGAGCGCGAATTTTAGAGCAAGGGGTTTTGTTAGTAAAGGGAGAGAGGCTGTGGATCGATTTCGATTGGAATTGGTGCCAGCATTTGTTGAATGGAACAAATTGGATAAATGGAAGGTAAAATTTTTTTTGGTTGATATAGAGTAATGTTGAAAATGTATCCATTAAACGAAATTTTTGGTGAGATTTTGGAGAATTTTAGAGTTCAGCATTAAAATTGGGAGCTTTGGCTGTAAGCAGAAATTTAATTACAAAAGAAGTTTTTTATAAAAAAAAATTGTTACAAATTAGAAGGAGAGACTTGAATTTTCATACTGTCTACTTTCTAGTTTCTATACATAAATAATACCCATGTTTTAATTGCGACCGGAATTTATGTTTTTGATATTGTTTTCATGACTTAAGTTGATCTACGCTGTTAGATACTCATGAGCTAAGTAGCTGTTTATCATCTTCCATGCCTAATTTGTTTCGCTATTTCAGGTTTCATATGCCAGTAATCATATCTTACTACTTTATGTGAATGCACTTTTATTCTTGCATCAGGACTTTGAGAAGTGGGAACCTAAACGTATCGGGGCCTTAATTTTGTATATTATCATAGTTACAATTTCGTGTCAAAAGGTCTATGTGGCTATTACAACTCAAATAGACCGTCGGAATAGAAAGGAGCTGACTGAGGCTTATATGGAAGCAGTAATTCCTGAGCCATCTCCAGCGAATGTTAGGAAGTAAGTGCACAACAACCATTTATGTTCTTGCTGCTTGTTCTTTTCTGCTAATACATATGATTATCTGTTTGTAATCTTGTGCATTTAGACTGGTTGCTTATTGATTACAATAAAATTTAGGGTTATTTTGATATACCCCACTCAAAACTTTCATATTTTTAAAACCCCCAACGAAAACTTGATATTTTTATACCCATCCAAATCTCCAAAGTTAACTAAAATCCCCACCCTAGTTAAGTTCCATCCATGTTATGTTAAACCCATCGTCAAATATGATTGTTAGAGAGGTAATAAGACCAAAATACCCTCTCTAATAGCTCCTATATTGGTTTTGAATGGGCTTCTTCTCTTTTCTCCATGATTCTCTCCTTTTTCCTGCTTCCTCTCTCCCCTGCCTGCGGCTTCTCCCTCTTCACTTCCTACAACCATCCATCCATCTCTCTCTCTCTCTCGTGAGCCAAATAAAATAGTTGATTTTTAGAAAATATATTTACAATAAAGAAATTCCCTTTCATTCCATTGAACACCAATTTTAAGGAATTCATGGACTCATTGTCTTCAAAGCCATGGGATCTAAGCCCAAGACCTCAAAACGATGAAGCCACCATTGCCAAGCCCATGGAGCTTACAGCTCTTCGTGCTGCTTTGTTACAAAGTGCATCTCCGGTCCCTTTCGAGATCTTCTCATCTATTCTCTGTTGAGAAATACCCAGTTTTCATTCATAGAGTTTAATTGCCATGCCAAATTTTGCTCTTTTCCTTATTTTCTGTGTGTGTTTTCTTTTTTGAGACTCGAAATTGTTGTGGGAATGAGTCATAATTATGTCTAGTGCTGAGTTATACTTGAACGTTCCATTGTTTTAATGGGTTTCATGTAATATGATTGAATTTATGGTTTTGTTTAATGACTTGGGTTTTTTGTTTGCTTGTGTTTGAGGTAAAGAAGAGAAGAGGCCAGGGGAGGGACTTAATGGTTTAACTCAACCATGGTTAGCCTATCTAATTAACTTATCTAACATCTATCTAACAGAATGGGGTTGTGGATGATGGGTAAGATTTGAGTGGGTTTTGTGAAAATATTAAGTTTTGAGTGGGGTTTTTAAAAACATGAAGATTTTGAGTGGGGTATATCAAAATAACCCATTTTAATGTGTATACAGTATTCACTGCTCAGTCCACAGTAGTCATAGTCTTCAAATTTATTCTTGTAGACTTCCTGTCATTCTTGTTTATCACACACACACACACACTCTCTCTCTCTCTCTCACACACACACACACACACATGGGAGTGCTCCATTGCAAACCGGTCTGCATTTTTTAAAAACGGGAACTCCCAATCTACGACATGTTTCAACGATCTGATCCGTTCAAGTTGACCACTCTACCCTCAAATGTATGTATATGAAAAATCTAATGATTTGAAGATCTACCCTATGCATTGATGGGTGCAAAAATGAACGTCTTTCAATAATGCAACATAAACTTCATCCGATGCATAGACTAGAGGTTTTCAAATCCTTTGATTTTTCAAACACATACATTTGAGGGTAGGGTGATCAACTTGAACGGGTCGGATTGTTAAAATATGTCGTAGATCGGGAGTTCCCGTTTTTAAAAAAACATGGACTAGTTTGCAATGGATCACTCCCCCATATATATATATATATATATATATATATATATAATGAAGAAAAGAGGCCATAGGAGGGAATTTCCTCCTATGGCGTCGAAAAAATACAACCTTTACCATTTTTTTCGACGATTGGCACCCATCACATCCATGTTTATCATCTAAGATGTGGATACATCAAATTTCATGTGATTCCACCACCTTTTCACCATTGATTTAGCAGGTGCAAAATTAACGGTTTACCGACAATAGAACTTTTTACATTGCTAATTCAACGGTGAAAAATTGGTGGAATCACATGAAATTTGGTGTATCCACATCTTAGATGATAAAGATGGAGGTGGATGGGTGCCGATCGTCGAAGAAAATGGAGGTTGTATTTTTTCGACGCCATAGGAGGAAATTCCCTCCTATGCCCTCTTTTCTTCATTATATATATATATATATATATATATATATATATATATAATGAAGAAAAGAGGTAAAGCCTACGCAACCTCAAATGGTTGCATAACAACAAGATCATGTAACAAATTTAAGCTTCATGATTTTTTTTGACGGTAACCTGATGCAAGCGGGATTTGAACCCCATACCTCCTGTTCCACCGCTAAGAGGCTTTACCACGAGGATATAGTGACACTTGCATGCTTCATGAATTGATATGCCAAAGTAGATTAAGGTCTTGAAATAGGGCATAAGTCTCTGTGTTGTGGTAGTGTGGCACTGGTCCAGTGCTGCAAGTGGATAACACTGACTAGGAGCTTATTCAGGGAAACATGCTTTATGCGGATTTTGTAAAATTGACCTATTTAATCTGACAGAACTCTGGATTGTTAGTTGACTTTAAAAGATTGGTTAGTGTTTGCCTTGTCTCAAGCTGATTATTTTTCGTTATATTTTACTCTCAAATTGTTTTCGTCCTAACCTCTTTACTTTTTCTTGGATATACCACAATGGCGTTCCTTGCTTTAGGTGCATGGTTTAACCATAATATATTACCATTGAATATTTAATTAAATTCACAATGTTTCTGCAATTAATTCCTGTGTTATATTTTGACATGTATAGCCATGATATGAAGTTCTTTGTACCATGTGTGTAATTATCAATTTTCACTACCCATGGAAGTTCTTGTACTTGTTCACTCCCATCTGTTAGGTCTCCCTTCTTGCTCCCTTGTTCACCAACAACTTCTTTACCTGTTTCTATACTAAGATTTCTGAGTTACTTCTGTGCTCAGTATCTTGAGTGTGATAATTGTTTTCTGGAGCGATGTTGTCTGCTCCACATATCCTTTTGGCATTGCTGGTGCAGGTTTAAGAAGGGCATGTGGAGAAAGACGATGCCTAAAGGACTGAAAATCAAGAAATTTGTTGAAGGGCCAGGAGGAGCACTTATTCAAGACAATTCCTATGTTGGAGAAGATGCATGGGATGATAATACTGAGCCTTCTCAGGATGCTATAACTAATATTATTGACAAAGACACAAAGTTAAGCCAGGAGCAAAAGAAGGAATTGAAGGAAAGCTTGCACATTTCAGGTTGGTATACACCCAAATTGAGATCATGCTTTCTAATAATTGTTCTCGGTTAGTACTTTAGAACATTCAGAATTGATCTTTTCTGAAATTAGAAGCTAAACTATGTTAAGAAGCCAAAGTTAATTGAAAGGTACTCATCCAGGTTTGCACTTATTGCAAGATAGCAAGTGGAAACTTCATACATGATTTGAATATCAGTGTGGGTTTCGACTATTATATGCCCAGTACTTCATTGGGTCACAGCTCTAAATGTCAACTCGTTGCTGTTGTGAACACGATAATTGCCAATTGCCACATAAAAGTGAAATTGCAATGGCACCCTCTTGAAAGTGGAAGACATTAGTTGATATACCGAGTTGATCCTTCTTGTATCATAGACTTCATAATCCAAGCCTTTTTCATCGAAACAGGTTTTGTAGAACACATTGCCTGATAATATTAGTAAACTCTCAATTATAGGCACATCAATATGTTAAAAGCTTGCGAATTGCAGAAAGTTCCCTTGTGAGTTATGAGTTGCTAGTTCCAGTTACTCTGTAATATATAAGAGACAGCATCAGTTGGTTATTCAAAACCACCTTTTGTTGCTGATAGATGCTGATGCATTCACATTCATATCAGAGGTTCAACAATGATAGCTTGAATTTCTATTTTGATTGCTTTTGGATATCAGTCTTGTGAAATATTCTAAAATTCATGATACTAGTACCCACGCCAATAAGTTATAGAATTAGGTTCCCCCCCCCCCCCCCCCCCAAAAAAAAAAAAAAAAAAACAAAACAAAACAAAAAAAAAAACAAATAAATTTGAATAGCACATGGATGCCAGGACTAATATAGCTAACATTCTTTAACCAGCTGAAAACAATTTTTAGAAAATGTGACTAAAATAAATGCAATAATCATGATATTGCTCCTTTATCCCTTGTACTTCACTTTGCAACTATTCTTTCTTGCTTAAACATATAATTTATTGGTGGTATATTATGTATTAGTACATATGATGCCCCTATTTGATCATCAATTCTATTAGCTTGGTACTCCCAGATTACGACTTTTGCTTTATAAATATGAAGCGCTTCTACATCTATCGTTATAGTGAAGAAATCATTGTTAACAACAAGATAATATGTAACATAAGTTCAAAAATGCATAGTATTGCTCGACCTATGTGCATGTTACAGCATTTTGCAACATCCAATGATCGAATGTTGTTCTAAGCCTGCTTGAGTACATTTGTTTATTCAAAATCCACATTTCTCCAACATCTAGCAAGAAAGGTCTCGTTCATGTACAACTTGCAGGTCGCAGTGGCAAATCAGTAGAAAACCAAGCAAATGAAACGACATGGAGAGAACGGCTACGCACATGGAAAGAAATTTTAAGGAAAGATAAACTGGCTGAGCAAATTGATTCCACACAGGCCAAGTATGTGGTTGACTTTGATATGCAAGAAGTGGAGAAAAGTTTGCGTAAAGAAGTAGTGGAGAAGGTGTCGGATACACAGGGTAGTAGAGCACTATGGATTTCTAAGAGATGGTGGCATTATCGTCCAAAATTACCTTACACCTATTTTCTTAGTAAACTTGACTCCGCGGAGGTATGTATCTGTTCTGTCTGAGAGTTGTGAGTTACATACATGTTCACAGCTCAGGAGAAAACGAGTCCTTTATATTTTTAACTAGGTACTATCATATTTCATTTTTCTATATAGCACCTTTACAAAAAAGCTATTAAAAAAAAAGATGAAACACGAACCGAATCCTTCTGTAGCGATTATGCTAAGTAATTTTTATCAGTAGCCATAATCTTAGTAAAGAGTGAATCTCGTGTTGTTTTTTTGTCAGAAAAGAGTGAAATGATGAAATCTCAGGTGTTTCTGTTTCGTACCTGCAATATTTAGATCACATTTATAAGATAACTAGGAAAATAATACACATGTATTATGACAAATTACATTCAATGAAATACGTGTTATCTCACTATACATTGTATCTTACTAACTTTTATTTGTGGAAGCATAAGCATAAGCAATTGTCATATTTCAATAATTACCTTTTGCTCCTCTTTCCAGACCTTCCGTCACAAATCTGAGCACTTATTTTGACACAAATCTCTACACAAGAGCTCACAATTTATTTTATCCATAGAAGACTTTTAATGCCTACTGTGTTTTAAAAAATATCTTAGACCGGACCCTTTTTATGGCCAACATCCTGAATGAATAACTATGATACATTTAAACCTCATGTTGTGGTCACTCTAATCCCCAAAAACATTTATCCATGCTAATAACATCAATGACGGCGGCGGCCATGATAACGACAACAAACAAAGCCAACCTTTTCGTTTGATAACCATCAATTTCTTTATTAAAACTTGTTTCTAAAAATCCTGTAGCTTCCTTCACACTATCCTACACAATATTCAATGTGGAGCAAGAAATGAAGTGCCCTATGTAGCACCCTTGGACATTATGATCTTTCTTCTCCATACCGCGATATCTCCCCACACTTTCTGGCAGCCTACTGAAGTAGAATTATTTTTTAAGAAACCCCAAAAGGAGAGTGTAGGGACATTCCAAGTACTGATTCTACTGAATAACCTTATCGCCTTGATTGGACAGAATACGTGATATCCTCTGTTAATTACTCTCATCAAATTAACCAATCATTAAGCAATAACTTATTGTCTTCTGAAGAAGAAACCACATGTCCTGTTGATATTTAGCATAAATCATTTGGAATCTCTTGCTCTCCATCATATATGTTTACCAGTGTAATTATTATTTAAAGGGAGTCTCACAGCTTCCGATATCTTGTTGATATTCAAGATTTCACTATGAAATAGCCATCATGAGATCAGCCACGTTAGAGATGAGCTCGTTCGAAGTAAAATTCCTGAACAGCGCCCTCCATTTATGTCCTTTTCCTTCCCAATCAAATTGAAAGGAAACCAAGCAATTATGATCATCTGCCAAAGCGAAACTTGAAAATCTCTGGCAAAATAGAACCTCCTTCTATTAATCACACCCTATCCTTCTTCGCTTTCTCAGACCTATTCCCATTTTACATAAGAACCCCCATAAACCATCTCTCCTTTTCCACTTCTTAAGCTCTTCATTAATAATGATCTCAGGAGGGGCAGAAAAGAAAGAGAGTAAACAAATGCCGTGGACGAAGATTATACTCATACTGGATTATGCCACATTAGTCATCTTGTGTTTTCTTTATATAGTTATGAGTGTCCAGCATCAGAATTTCAGAATGCAAGTATTGGCATATCCTAAATATGACATGTGCTTAATTCAATGTGATTTTCTTGTATATTAAAAGTTCTGCATAATTTCTGTTAAACAGGTTGCTGCTGTTGTGTTTACTGAGGATCTCAAGAAAATATATGTGACGATGAAAGAGGGATTCCCTCTGGAGTATGTTGTAAGCATGACATCGTCTTTTTGTTGTATATTTTCAAAATGTACCATATTGACTGTAATATTAAAAATTATATGCACTCCATCTCAGGGTCTCTGACTCTAGCTATAAATGCATGGACATATGTTTTGTAGGTTGATATTCCTCTTGATCCTTACTTGTTTGAAATCATCTCAAGTTCGGGTGTTGAAGTGGATCTCCTTCAAAAACGACAAATCCACTACTTTCTCAAAGTGGTGGTTGCATTAGCACCAGGCTTACTAATCCTATGGCTTATCCGAGAGTCTGTAATGCTACTGCATATCACCTCCCAACGATATTTATATAAAAGATACAACCAGCTTTTTGACATGGCTTACGCGGAGAACTTTATCCTGGTAAATTATATTTTTCGCAAATGGTCTAATGGTGTTCTAGTATTTTGGTTGCTATAAACTTTATAATTGAAGCGATCAGTTCTCTTTTCTCATCAACAATATGTTGATCTAATAGTTATGTCAACTTCCAGCCAGTGGAAAAATCTGATGAACCAAAATCAACGTATAAAGAAGTCGTCTTGGGAGGTGATGTTTGGGATCTTCTGGATGAGATTATGATTTATATGAACAACCCCATGCAATATTATGAAAAGCAAGTGTCATTTGTTCGGGTAGCTGTTTCAACATTGCTGTTTAGATTTTCTACATACATAATTTTCTTTCTCAAGTATTGGGTTATCTTATTAAGGTGTTGAGTCAGACAACTGTTTCTGTTCTTGTGCTAGGGTATCCTCCTTTCTGGACCACCAGGGACTGGGAAAACGTTGTTTGCAAGAACACTTGCAAAGGAAAGTGGTATGCCTTTTGTTTTTGGATCTGGTGCTGAATTTACAGATAGCGAGAAGAGTGGAGCGGCAAGGATCAATGAAATCTTTTCTATAGCAAGAAGAAATGTATGCATCTCTCTCTTTCTACTTTGGAATGAAGTTATATCTTTTGTTGTGCATTATTGTAGTTTTTTCTTTGTATTTGTGATTTTGCTGAATTTTATATAAGAAATATTTGTCGTTGACTCTTGTTAGTATTTGGTAAATATCTTCCTCATTATTAAGATCCGTAGTAAACATTCAGTAAATGAGATTCTTCTTTAGTGACATGCCAGGAAGTGTTTTTAGCTTTATATGTGTCCGAAAAGAAGAAGAATTTTTACTAATACAGTTTTAGGCTTGTCTATTTCAACTTATATACACACTGGTTAGCAACCATCTGAAGAAAGGTCAAAGAGGCTGGAAATGCCAAGATCTTTGGTGTTTCTATGTTTTAAGACATGGAGATTGACACTACCGATCATCTAATCATCCTATATATAGTCAAGCAGCATTATCACTATATCATACCTCTTCTCAGAGATTTTTGTTATATCGTATTGGGTCAGGGGCATGTCCCTTGCCGGTGTGTCCACACGTCACACTAAAATACCCTCGCTTTTTTAATACCAAAAAAAAAATGAGGAATATGAAGGCAGATATTAAGGTTGCAGAGACACAGGGGGAGCCGTATCCGCATCGGAAGTGTATCGGACATGGATACCTCCTCACACGAGTCAGACACGCCACGGTCATGTCCGGCCCTTGAGCAGTCCAATATCCCTCTTTTCTACTACTACTAGGCTTGATTTCAATAGAATACCGTGAACTTAAAGTTGTTTTTCCAACTGTCAAATATTTTTCCAATTTAATTGTTCTACTTTCTAGTTTCATCAGATTATACATACATACATACTTATGTATATATGTATTAATTGAAAGTTTTGTATCCGTGCCCTGTATCCAATCTCTTAGAACTTTTCTGTGTCGCCCTATCATTGTCCGTGCAACCTAGGTAGACACACGGTTATTTAAATACGATTTGAAGCCCTTAACTGTTTAAATATATGAATTTTTACCATTAACAACCATACATATGTGTGTGTGTGTGTGTGGATTTGGGAAATTTGGAGGTAAATTTATTTTATAGTAGGCAAAACAAAATAAGTATACGAGTGGTGGTCTCTCACCCGTATTTGAAAAAAAAACTTTGCCTGTTTTACCAGGATTCTAATTATAGAAGAACTCAAAAGAATTTTATAAGAATCAATTACATGTTATTATTCTGCATTACTCATAACGAAGAATCCAGCTAGCATATTCTATAATCAAACTGTTGAGAATGTGGATAACTGTAACACCCTAGAACTTAAGTACGGTATAATAATATTATCATACAAATTACGTATATACCTATTTGTATCCACACTGTATGTATATATAATTCTCGTTCATATTGATATATTATATTCTTGATGTGTTATTATTGTTTTATATAAAAATATCATGTGATCATATTTACTTAACTAATATATAATGTAAATTTAAACTCATATTGCTTATATGTGCTATTAATTATTCATACTCATGTATATAATTGCCTACTGTGATTTTTTTATTATAACTATCATATAGCATAAATAAGTTTGTATATATATATAATCAATACATTTAAATATACAATATGAAGTGTAGTTTTAAATAATATGTTAATACAACAGGTATGTTATTAATATATTTAGGTAGAATAGTTGTGAATATGATAAGTTATAACATATATAGATTATTAGTATATATTGGTGATAGTCATATATAATACACTAAAACAATATAATATATTTTATGTATATAGGTGTATAATATTAGTAATTATTGACACGACACACGGTGGTGTGAGTATTACAGATAATGATGTTTATATATTAAGTAGGGGTATATATATTTATTAGTTTAAATATGTATATGTTTGTTTGGGGAGATAAAATATATAGATTAGTTTAAAATATGATATGATTGTATAAATAGATTATGGTTGGTTTAAGAGAGATAAAATAATACTAGATTTAGTAAAATAACTTTCTAAATGTTAAATATCAGAACTACTTAGACAATCATAATATATTTGGTAACATAAACTAATATTTGAAAATATATTAGATACAAATTAAAATAAGAGGTTGATAGGTTATCAAACAAACTTAAATACTAAATATATTTTGTTAAAAAATTATACTATTATTATCTATTTAGTTACAAAACTAAAGTAGACAATAAAATATTATAAGCATATTAAAATATGATACTACCTGACTAGAAAACAATTTCTAAATACTAATTATCATTTAATTAATAAACTTAGAAAACCATAATTATATATTTTATCTTAACTAAAATTATTAAACTTTAATATTAAAAATAATAATTTTATTTGAGAAAAAAATTAAATTGATACTATTATTATACCGTACTTAAGTTTGTTTGATAACTTATTTAGTATTTAAGTTTGTTTGATAACCTATCAACTTCTTATTTTAATTTGTATCAAATATATTTTCAAATATTCGTTTATATAACCAAATATATTATGGTTGTCTAAGTAGTTATGATATTTAATATTTAGAAAGTTGTTTTGCTAAATCTAGTATTATTTTATCTCTTTTAAACTAACCCTAATCTATTTATACAACCATATCATATTTTAAACTAATCTATATATTTTATCTCCACAAACAAATCTATATCCATTTTAATCATATACGTATTTAAACTAATATATATATATATAATCTTGATAAATATTGATGCTATGACGTGCTTATTGTTATCATTGACGTGCACGAGAACACTTTTTTAACATGCTTTATATATGCGAGACCATTATTGATTGACGTGTACGAAAACACCTTGACATGACATGCTTGTTCATGATTATTGTTTCCTTATATTAAGACGAGATCTCTAATTAGAATGCTGAATTACATACCATGCACAATCTATACTGTTTACATGTTTCATTTCTATATAATTAACATGATATTACAAGTTTCAGTCCAGTCAGAATTTTGATTAGTGGTTGAGTTCACTACCATGTTAGTTATAGATACGCGGGGTGTCGGGCCAGTTTGAGTGTGCGTTCGTTCAACATGATCTCAAGAGTCCCATTACCGGCGGCTCGTACCGGGCTATATTGGTCGATTGTTCCTATAGCTCGTATCGGGCTATATCGGTCGATTGTTCTTATAGCTCGTACCGGGCTATATTGGTCATTGGAGCTCGTACCGAACTATATCGGGCGCTTGTTACCACAGCTTGTACCGGGTTATATCGATCGCTTGTTCCTACAGCTCGTACCGGGCTTTATACAGTCACTTCATTCCATATTTGGGCCCATGTTTCCTTATCTTTAGGGCCCTACCCTTGGGTTAGGAATACTCTTGTAGAGGTTGACGTACACACTCGAACTCATGATAGGATAGATTACCTTTTTAGTGACCAAGTAGGATATGACTTCACTGATTTGACCTGTTTACTTGCTTGCTTCATATTATTGTCACATCTATATCTACATGTGCATAAGGGCTTTACTACACACATATTTATGCTATCACACATACACACACTATTATGATTGAGTACTTGTTGGGATGTTCTAACATCCCTGGGACTTGCCATCTCAGATTTAGAAACCGATTCACAGGCAAAACAGGATCAGAATGACTATCAGGAGTTTGCCGAAAATCAGTAATATTGTAGGTTTATTTCTATTTTATTTCAATTGCTATTAGAATGTGCGTCCCTCGTAGGACGATTGAGTACTTGTTTATGCTATCACACATACACACACTATTATGATTGAGTACTTGTTGGGATGTTCTAACATCCCTGGGACTTGCCATCTCAGATTTAGAAACCGATTCACAGGCAAAACAGGATCAGAATGACTATCAGGAGTTTGCCGAAAATCAGTAATATTGTAGGTTTATTTCTATTTTATTTCAATTGCTATTAGAATGTGCGTCCCTCGTAGGACGATAGGAACAATGTATCTTTCTTTTTGGATCTTGTACTTCGTTTATTCGGAACCCTTTGTTATTTGGATCTTTTATTGACCATATGTTTATCTCGTGGATTTATCCGTATTATTTGTTATTTATGTAGCATGATGTTAGTATTATCTCTTGAACATTATCGTATAGCTTTAGTTAGAGCCTTGGGTGTGACAACGGCAAGACGATTTCCCTTTGTCTAGGAGCACTGGCGGTTTCGGTCTATATTTCCGTATTCCGGGAATTGGGGCGTTACAAGTTGGTATCAGAGCTAGGCTGACGTCGAAATTAGTCTTGGTTCTACCGACCTTTTAAGTTAGAACCGCGTGTCTAGGATTCCCATAGTATGTCATGCTGCATAGTTCATTGACTATGATTGTAGAATTCGGGCGAATGAGATAGAATTACGTTATTGTACCCATGTACCGTGGCATGGTTACAATGCGGTATTCTGTTTAAGTAACTTAGAATTCTACTCTTGATTCGTTCTCACAGATTTGATTTCGTTGTATTGCCTTATTTTCCTTTCGTTCAATTACTTTCGAATCTATATCTTATCTTGAGCTTTGAAATTTCGATAACGAAATTTCTTATAAGGTGGGTAGAATGTAATACCCTAGAACTTAAGTACAGAATAATAATAATATCAATTTAATTTTTTTCTCAAATAAAATTATTATTTTTATTATTGGAGTTTAATATTTTTAGTTAAGATAATACATATAATTATGGTTTTCTAAATTTGTTAATTAAATGATAATTAGTATTTAGAAATTGTTTTCTAATAAGGTAGTATCATATTTTAATATGCTTATAATATTTTATTGTTTACTTTAATTTTGTAACTGAATAGATAATAATAGTATGGTTGTTTTAACAAAATATATTTAGTATTTAAGTTTATTTGATAACTTATTAATCTCTTATTTTAATTTGGATATAATATATTTTCTTATATTAGTTTATGTAACCAAACATATTATGGTTGTCTAAGTACAATATAATAATAGTGTGTATAAACTGATACTATTATTATTTCGTACTCAAGTTATAGGGTGTTATTATATGTATAATGTAACACCCTAGAACTTGAGTACAATATAATAATAGTATCAGTTTATATATATATACTATCAATATAATAATAGTATATATATATAGGTGTTACATAAAGTACATAATAGTATATATATAGGTGTTACATAAAGTACATAATAGTATATATATAGGTGTTACATTAAGTACAATATAATAATAGTATCAATATATATATATATATATATATATATATTAGTTTAAATATGTATATGATTAAAATAGGTATATGTTTGTTTCGGGAGATAAAATATATAGATTAGTTTAAAATAGGTTAGGGTTAGTTTAAAAGAGATAAAATATATAGATTAGTTTAAAATAGGTTAGGATTGGTTTAAAAGAGATAAAATAATACTAGATTTAATAAAATAATACTAGATTTAGCAAAACAACTTTCTAAATGTTAAATATAATAACTATTTAGACAACCATAATATGTTTGGTTACATAAACTAATATTTGAAAATATATTAGATGCAAATTAAAACAAGAGCTTAATAAGTTATCAAATATTAGTTTATGTAACCAAACATATTATGGCTGTCTAAGTAGTTATGATATTTAATATTTAGAAAGTTGTTTTGCTAAATCTAGTATTATTTTATCTCTTTTAAACCAACCCTAATCTATTTATACAACCATATCATATTTTAAACTAATCTATATATTTTATCTCTCCAAACAAACCTATACATATTTTAATCATATACATATTTAAAATAATATATATATATATATATATATATATTAAATCGATACTATTACTATATTGTACTTAAGTTCCAGTGTGTTACAATAACATAGTCCCACATCGGGAAAATTGTGGGATGCATATGGGTATATGATATTAGATGGGATAAACCTCCATAAGGCTTCAGTCTTTTGGATGGAGCCTCACTATATTAAAAGCCCATGTGCATCCATGTGTGGGCCCAAACCAAGTTTTACATGGTATCAGAGTTCGGGTGTTCGTTTGTCCATGTTGCACATGAGAGATGATTCCTCGTTGCATGTGAGGTGGAGTCCGTCCACTTTGCACATGAGGGAGGGTGTTGAAATTGTGGGATGCATATGGGTATAAGATATAAGATGAGGTAAACCTTCTAATCTTGAGTCTTTTGGATGGAGTTCCACTATATTAAAAACCCATGTGCATCCATGTGTGGGCCTGTGGGCCCAAACC
This sequence comes from Agapanthus africanus, assembly GCA_030015575.1. Classification (NCBI taxonomy): domain Eukaryota; kingdom Viridiplantae; phylum Streptophyta; class Magnoliopsida; order Asparagales; family Amaryllidaceae; genus Agapanthus; species Agapanthus africanus. Next base: position 972,856,565 of record CM057338.1, on the reverse strand, counting down.
GAGTTTTACACAAACAAATAAATACATTTTTAAACACAAATCTAAATTGGATATCCAAGTATAATAGATAGATATTTTTTCGAATCCAAGTCTTCTCCATGTTTTAGCAGTAGAACTTACGACAGCTCATGTATGTTCAACAAATGCAATTTCTGTAAACTTTGTTAAGCGAATGCATTTTTTCTATTTCCTAGGCCCCTTCCTTTGTGTTTGTGGATGAAATTGATGCTATTGCTGGACGACATGCCAGAAAGGATCCACGGAGACGAGCAACATTTGAGGCCCTCATCTCACAGCTTGATGGAGAGTATGTAGTTTGTGCTTTTGGTCCTTTCATATATTCTTGACTAATGTGCAAGAAAATGCTCAAGGGAAAGAATTTATCTTCTCTTATATAGTTTCTAGTGATTCTCTTGAGGACAACATGAGTTAATCCTATGGAAGTAGCTGGATGCATACAAATACACCCAGTTTGTTTTAAACCATAAAGTGATAATGTTTGCTTATCAACTTTTGATGTCCCATGCAATCTGAAGCTGCTCAAATGTATTTTTCTTCTTAAAATAAATAGAAACTCATGATCCCTCCTTATCATCGATTGAGTCTTTAATTTCACCAGAGTGAAACATTCTATATCCAATCTGATTGTCACAGTTTGTATTGATTATGGGACATGTAAGTACATAGAACTTGGGGTTTCAGTTTCACAGGGAATGCTTAGTTTGGCTGGGCTACCAATAAGTTGTCATACTGGTTTCTTAACATTTATTTTACAGCCACACATAATGCTGGATGCAATAATACTTTTAGAATTCCTGCAGCGCCGGTTTAGATATCTAGTTTTGCTAGCTTTGTTACCTCTCTGCAGTATGCTTTTTTACGTAACAGAATATATTATTCTCCTTAATAGATCTCAAACTCCACTCTTCCTCTCTCTTTTCCCCCCTATGTTCTATCTTGTTTTCTGCATCCTGAAACTGGATGGTCATAGGAATTAATGTTTATTTCGAAGGGACGTCCCTCTATGGATTTGCAATACAAATCCGCATTTGCAAAACAAATATTTCAGTCTTCTTTGGAAAGGTTGACAGCTGTCACCTACATATATGTGCAAAACAAATCTGCGTTTGGAAGAAAAATTTCTCTATCAAGATTATAAATTACCAACTGGACCTGGACACATAACACGATCATATTGTGCTGCATTCACTGATAACATAAACAACAAGAAAATTGCATGTTTAGGCATGAACCAAAAACGGGGATAGCGGTTTGATAGATTGAAATCCGAAACATACTTTTAGGGAACCATTGTCATAGAAGTTCATATATGGGTTACCCTCCATATAAAGCAATTTGAACCAGGTTTCTTTTTCTTTATTTGGGATGCACTCCATAAACTTCTGAGACCCATAATGATGCGAGACCAGGCAAGTGACAAAAAAAAGCTCACACTTCTTATATGGAGACCACCGCTACTCTGGGTTTTTACCTAGTTCCCTTAAAAGTTTCCCTTACATAAGCCTCTGTACCACCTTGAAAACTCTCAGACAGAAAGATGGCTAGCTTGAAAAGGCAGAAGAATATACAACTATCTTCATTTAATTTTCGTTTCCAAGTGAGTTGTCTTTCCTCTGTAGGCCTTCATATGTAGCCAGGAGGCTCATCTGAGGAGAAATTTTAATGACTTAACATAAGCTTGCATGATGCACATTGTTGATCCTAAATCATATATCAGGGTTTGCCGGTTTGGCAAGATATTAGGCTTTTATAACTGCTCTAGTAATTCTCATTCTCTTCGTTTTCCTTTGTGACTTAAAAACAAAATATTTAGAACTTTACTATCTTATGAAACCTTCAATATAGATTCAAGCATGTTGATTTGATCACCCACTTTTCACCTGCATCTTTATATAATGTCGTGTTCCGTCTTTAAGAGTATATTATTTTCCAGAAAAGAAAAAACTGGTGTTGACCGCCACTCTCTTAGACAAGCTGTAATATTCATATGTGCAACTAATCGGCCAGATGAACTGGACTCTGAATTCGTTCGTTCAGGACGGATTGATAGGCGTCTGTTCATTGGTTTACCTGATGCAAAGCAACGTGTCCGAATATTTGGCGTGCATGGTTCTGGGAAAAGATTTGCAGATGATGTAGACTTTGAAAAGGCAAGTAGAGAGGAATGCTTACATATTCATCAATCATTTAACTGTGTTAATAACTTCAACAATTACTAGATGTCTTTTTGCTTTAAAAAAAGTAAATTTTGGTTAGCATTATATAACTATTTTAAATTTAAGCAGTAATCAAAATAACCTCCTTGCACTAGAAAACTGCTGAATTTCTTGCTTACTGATTCTAAAGCTCCCCATGGCACAGCTCACAAAGTAATATCCTAGCCTGTACCATGCGTTTTATTGTTTCAGAGTATAGTACTATCATTTGTTTCTTTCACTGTAGATTCATTTAAACATGGTTTTAATTATAATATAGTTCACTGAAAGCTGTCCAAGTGATATATTGGTGGGTATCTTTTCTCTTCGCAGCTTGTATTTCGTACTGTTGGCTATTCTGGAGCCGATATTCGGAATCTTGTAAATGAATCAGCAATAATGTCTGTAAGTTATTGCTTATTCTTCACCATGTAAATAATCTAGATAACTCCTTCGTTTTTTTCTCTGAACGCCTACATTTGTGCTTTCTAGATGCTAATGTAGACAAGCATAATCTGAATTTGATTCTACTCTTGGATGAATTTATAGATTGGGGAAAAAAGCAGCGTGTTAGTTCAACTCCTTGGCAAATACAACAACTCTTTATTGAATGAATCATAACTTTTTGGGGATTGGCTACATGAATCTTTTTCTTCCATTCAACTTTTTCAAGGGCAACATCGCCGATTAAATTTACAAGTAACAAGTAACAATCCTTTTTAAACTGCCTCCTTCCATTTTTTATTAATGGAAGACTCCATCCTGCTTGCATCAGTTAACCTTTTACCACCATTCCTCAGTTCTGTTAAGTATTACTGGAAAGGGCCCCCATGCAATGCGCTGATACGAAGTCCAAAGTCAAGGAATATCATATTAATTTAAAAGTTTATTGTTATATGATTTGAAAGTTGAAATATCTCATATTTATGAACTTCATATGTAAAATATATGAACGATAAACTTGCAAATACCTCGGCATTTTTCTTCAACTTTTCAATATTTTCCACCTATAGAGTCGAAAATTGCGAAATTTTAAAAAATCTCTAAATTTTCTTTTTTCTTCGGTTTTCCATTATTTTACTTGTTATATAGCACATGAGAATCATGAAATGTACAAAAATCCTAAATTTTTTTGTTTTCTTCAAAATTTCAACATTTTACACGCTATAATATACGAATATGGTGAAATTTTTAAAATCTAAAAAATTCTGTTTTTAGTTTTCCAATATTTTGCTTGCTATGCAGAAGAAAATCATTAAATTTTCAAAACAATGTTTTTTGTTTTCTTAGTTTGTTCAATATATTTTGTTCATACGAAAATCGTGAAATTTATCAAAAAACTCAATATTATCTGTTTTCATCCGTTTTTCTATATTTTTGTTGGAATCAAAAATTACACCCCACGGCCGAAGCCAAAAAGTTAAGGCCAAGGCCCAAGCCCGAATTCAAGTCAAGTGGGTCCAAGCCCGAACCCAAGTCCAAGCAGGTGGGCCCAAGCCCAGACTGGTCCAAGCTCAAGCATGGGGGCCGACTCATCTCAAGAAGAGAATTAAAATGCAATAAATAGATATAAAATGTAATAAATAAATTTATGTGTAAATAAGTATGAATAATGTAAAATAATGGGCAACAAGCCAATTTATGTAAAACCCATGGCTCATGTGCAAAAATAAATGAGCACATGGGCATGGAACGCAAAAGAACCATTTTGTAAATCCAATGAGCAAAATGTAAAATTTAAAGCCTATATAAGGCAAACATAACAAGAAATCAATAACTTTGATCCCATTTTCTATTCTAGGGTTTTTGAGCCATCTCTTTTTCCTCAAGGTTCATTTTTTTTGAATTAAATTAAGAGAGAAATCTCCCTTTTTTTGAAATAAATAGGATTAGGCCACAAAACCCATTGAAAAGAGGATGAATCTCCCATCAAATCTCAAAAAGAAGAGATTTTTGCATCCATTGTCCTTTCTGCTCAAGATCCAAAAAGGAAGGAGAAAGGAGAACCCATCTCCAAAAACCTTATTACGGCAAGATCCAAGACTTGGAAAAAGAAAAAGGGACCCCTTTTCATCATTCAAGATCCAAACTCAAAGATTTGAAAATTCAAGAGCATTTTTTTGGATAAAATAGGATTAGGTTGGGATGACCTCATCAAAGGGAACGTCTCTGGGCTTTTCCTTTGGGAAACCCTCAAGAGGTCAAGCTCCACATCCAGGAGCTCAAGTTTCACAGTGGCGTGAGCGCCAATCCTATGTTTGCGCCAGCGCCAACCAAAACACATGCACAGCACGTGGCGCGACACCAATCCATTTTTGCGCCAGTGCCAACCAAAAACACATGCACAACACGTGGCGCGGCGCCAATCCTACGTGCACTTGCACCACACTAGGAGCGCATGCTCCACCAAACCATGTGCAAAGCACGCGGCGTAGTGCCACTCTTGTGTGCACTTGCGTCCACACCAAGAGCGCGTGGTCCACTGTATTTGCACGTGGCGCGGCGCTAATTGCTTGTGCGCTAGCGCCCATACCAGGAGTGCCAGCTCCACAAAAACACATGCAAAGCATGTGGCGCAGCGCCAATCGTATGTGCGCTTTGCCCAAAACACTTACCTTTCAAGAAATTTTTTCTAACGGGACGCTTCCCCGCATCCCGTAAGGGGCTGCTAGTCCCCTGACTCCCAACCAGCTATAAATACATGAAAATAAATTCCTGTAAACTCTGCGAGAATCCCGATATGCCCAAAGCATCCTCAAATTGTTTTCAAAACACAACACGCGCATATTACACACCAAGTTCGCATGATCTTTTCGACCTTTTAATCGAAAGTTCTCTCGCCTCAAAACGAGGGGTAATTAACTGCAGTTTTGTCCGCTGCTGCCGGAGATTAGAACCACTACAATTAATTAACCCATGTCTATTTTAGACAGGGGGAATCTGTACGACGCCTGATAAGCGAGCGCAATCCTATCTCAATAGGATGAAACACTATAATTTTACATGCTATACAACACACGATAATCGCGAAATTTTCAAAAGTGTCAGGTAGTTTCTGTTTTCTTATGTTTTTTCAATATTATAGCACACGAGAATCACAAAATTTTCAAAAATCTCAAATCTCTCTCTTTGCTGCATTCCCCCCCATATTTTGCAAGCTATAAATACATGAAAATTGTGAAATTTTCAAAAAGACCAAAATTTTCTGCGCTTTTCGATTTTTTCATGTTTTACATGCTATAGCACATGAAAACCGCGATATCTTCAAAAATCCTAAAATTTTCCATTTCCTTTAAACTTTCAATATTTTGCATGCTATATAAGCATAAGAAAATCGCGATTTTTTTAAGAATTCAAAAATTTTCTATTTTCTTTAAATTTTCAATATTTTGCATGCTATAGTTGCATATCACACGAAAATCAAGAAATTTTCAAAAATCTTAATATTTTTCGTTTTATTTACTTTTTCAATATTTGCATGTTATGCACACAAAGATCGCAAATTTTCCGATTTCTTGATTTTTTATTATTTTGCTTGCTATATATAGAGCATGCAAATTGTAATATCTTCAAAAATCCTAAAATTTTCTGTTTTTTTTCAACATTTTGCTTGTTATAACAAACGAAAACCACAATTTTTAAAGATGCATTTTTTTTTCTGTTTTCTTCACTTTTTCAATATTTTATGATATAGCACATGAAAATTGCAAAATTTTCGAGATCGAAAAAAATCCGTTTCCCCCTTTTTATTATTATTTCACATGCAATTTATTCTTCACCTTATTATTCCCTTTTTTTATTAGCACACGAAAATCACGAAATTTCAAAAACCTCAGATTTGGCAATATTTTACTTGCTCATGCTTTTGGAGAACTTCTGCGTACCAAGGAAGCAAAAAGCTGTGAGGTAAAAGAAGAAAAGGTCGATTATTATTAAGAACCGAACAAAATAAAGAAATCCGGTTCGAATGACTGATGCTCTGGGTGACTGGGAAACCTCGGGCAAAACACGAAAATCATTAAATTTTTAAATATCCTAATTTTTTTTGTTTTCTTTAAATTTATAATATTTTGCATGCCGTAGCACATGATAATCACGAAATTTTCAGAAGTATCAAAATATACTGTTTTCTTTGGGTTTTCAATATTTTGCTCGATGTAGCATACGAATATAGCAAAATCTTCAAAAATCTCCTCATTTTCCCAATATTTTGAATGATATAGCACACAAAAATAGCAAAATTTTCAAAATATTTTCTATTTCCCTTTTTTAAATATATATTTACATGCTATTAGCACAAGAAAATCGCAAAATTTTCTAGTTTTGCTCCGTTTTTTCAATATTATGCATGCATATAGCACATGAAAATTTTGTGAAATTCTCCCTTTTCTTCAAAATTTGGACTTTTTACACGATGCATATGAAAATAGTGAATTTTTCGAAAATGTCAAATTATTCTGTTTTCTTTTGTTTTTCTATATTTCGTTTTTCTATATTTCGTTTTGCAATACCAGACGAAAATCATGAAATTTTTAACAATAAAAAAAATTCTTTTTTATTTTTTTATATATTGCTTGCTTTAGCACACAAAAATCGTTAAAGTTTTTAATATTTTGCCAATAAAATCTAAGTAGTGAAAGAAAATAGAACAAGATTTTTAAAAGTGGGGACCAATCGGAATTTTTTCCACCATATAAGTCTAGTCGTATGGGATAAAAGAGTATAAGTATTGAGTAGGAAGCCAATAAAAAGGTTTCCGTGACCCAAATGTAGCAAGAGAATTAAATAGGGGTTAGATAACAATTTTTCCACTAAAGTGCATGCTAGAAAATAGAATATTTTAAGGAATATTCTCTCATATAGCTTTATATACTATATAGATTCTATTACTGCTATCTAGGGAGCTTATTGGCATCGCACATACCCAACCCATCACAGTCATTTCTTTGGCGAATATATTACACATCTGATCTTGCCACTATTGTAAGGAAAGCATGTCTGGATTTCTTAACATTATAGTGGGGGTGTTTGTAAATGATAGTGTACAATTTTGTCATACAAAATGGTCATGTCACTAACACATTGTCACTTTGAAGTTTGAACATAAGGGGAGCAAAATGTTTGAACTAAATGAACTTTTATTTATTTATTATTATGATTATTATTATTATTTTTTGTGGAGAAGGGGGTGAGGGTGGGGGTTAGAACTTTAAAAGTACTATAGGAGGGATGTGTTCTAAAAAATAACAAATTTTTGTTTTCTTTGTTTTTTTATTTTTCTTTCTTTTGTTCTTTCTTTCTTTTTTTGGGGGGGCAGGGATATAATTTTTCCAATACGTTAATGTCGAATCTTATATTTGGCTAGAGAAATCCGCATGCTCAACTTAACTTCACCTTAGAAAACAAATGCTCTCTGAAGCGCATGGCCTGCATTCAAAATTTATTACCCTGGTACTATAGTTTGCAACATAATGCACTTGTTAAATCATTTAAGCACTGGATCTTGAATAGCCACATAATTCATTCAGTTCATGAACATTTTCTCCCTTGTTCTATCATTTGCATTTTTCGTAAGTGCAGACTTGAATCGTGCTGGCTCCTTTCCCAGTGGATATTTACAGTCACCATTCTTGTACTAACTGATTATATCTTGTGAAAGAGCTAATACACTGATTTAAACTGTGCCAGGTAAGGAAAGGCCACACTTTAATCACCCAGCAGGACATTATAGATGTGCTAGATAAGCAGTTGCTTGAGGGTATGGGCGTACTTCTTACAGAAGAAGAGCAACAGAGATGTGAAGCCAGCGTATGCATCCTCTTTTTCTATTAGTAAACTTGGATGGAACTGTTCTAGCCCTCCTCATATTTGATTTAATCTAAGGCAGGTATCTATGGAAACAAAGAGGTTGCTAGCGGTACATGAAGCGGGTCATATACTTTTGGCACATTTATTCCCTCGATTTGATTGGCATGCTTTTTCTCAGCTACTTCCTGGTGGCAAGGTAACGGTTCTCTTATCTCTCTAAGTCGGCGCCTTTTCGATTCAACTTGAGGGTTTGCAGCAGAGGGGGCTCTGCTTCGGTTACTCTTCTGATTATCTGCACTTGTACATGAGCAGGAAACTGCAATATCTGTATTTTATCCTAGGGAAGATATGGTTAATCAAGGATACACTACATTTGGTTACATGCAAATGCAAATGGTGGTTGCACATGGAGGGCGATGTGCTGAACGAATTGTGTTTGGTGATGACATCACCGACGGAGGAAGAGATGATCTTGAAAAAATAACAAAAGTAAGTCACATTTCGAGTTGTTTCCAGCCTGTTCTTCTTAATGAATTTAATATGTAGTAGAAGGCATCATATTGGTACTTGATATACTTCCACCTTTGTTTTCTGCATTTGATATGCAGTTTATGATCCTGTTTGATACATGTATGTACTTTAATATTTCTTGTTAAGAAATTTCTGTTGCTTTGAGTTATATGTTTGATAATATGCATTGAATGTCTTTATCTTTTTATATGTATTGAATGCCTTTATCTTTTTATATGTTCATGCATTACATATGTACTCGGTTAAGACCAAATAATGCTAGGCCTTATACAGGTTTTATAGCTACAGTACAAGCCTGGGCTTGGAAGGAGCCTGCACAAGTAGCCAAAAATAATTGATGCACTCTTCTATTTTTCCCATATAAAAATACCCCTTGATTTTTTTACCTTTTTAATTACTTACAGAAACACCGTGTATGTACATAGCCATCGAAGGTGAGAAGGGATTTTGGTTCATGCCAGGAGGGATAATAAAGTTTGTGTACAATTGATCCCTCTCTAATATTCATCATGCAAGTACCTTAGGTTCTAGAACTAAAACGACATAGAATGTCACAAGGCACATCACTATGAACGCATTAACGGTTTATGAATATATTGAACAATTAAATTTAGAACAATGACTACTCACCTTTTCTTATAGCACTTGTTTGAAATTTAATATTATTGCTCTGCATTCGTTTCCTCAAATGCCTCTTCATGATCTTCATTGCATTTTATCTGTACTTTAAGTTGTGATCTAGTTAATCCTTGGGCATGCTGGTGGTCTTGGAATCAAACTGCAAATTAAGCTATAATTATCTGTAGTTTTGATGAATTTATAATCATTCACTATCATTACTAACTTTTCTGCAAAACAGATCGCTAGAGAAATGGTAATCAGCCCTCGAAATTCAAGATTACGGTTCGCAACCTTAGTGAAAAGAGTAGGAATGTTGGACCGGCCAGATAATCCTGATGGTGAGATAATTAAATATAAGGTATTGTTTCTACTTTGCATACGCTATCATTTCTGTACAGTTAAGCTATGTTTTCTTGAGGAAGGTATCTTACCGTCTTTCCTTTTTCTTCCTATTTTGTTCATTCTCAATTATTCTAGTGGGATGAGCCTGATGTGATTCCAGCTGACATGACTCTAGAAATATCAGAACTATTCACCCGGGAGCTCACAAGGGTAACATTTTTCTTCTGCTATAAACATTTTTTTAGAAAGCATGATAAGCACGCGCGTGCGCGCCGACCCACTACACATTACACATAGTTTAGTTACACGCAATACTCGAAAGCTATATCATTTACCCCCAAAAGTTCTTAAATCCGATCAAGCAGTTAATACTTTTTAGCACGGTAAGTTTATGTTCTTTCTGAAATATAGGACCATAAGGCCATGTTTGGATATACTTTTCCGCTGGAATAAAAACCTAGATTCCATTTTCTGTATTAGACCAATCCAACATAATGGTTTGTTTGGATGGGTTTAATTATGAGTAAATCTGTAGAAAAGAAAACCTTCCAAATAGACTCGTTCCTTTGGATTAAAAAAAATAGCTATTGGCTAATTTTTCTAATCCTAAGCTTGCTTGATTTTTTCTTGGAACTTGAGCCTCTCTCTCTAATATTTCTCATCCTTTTCTAATCATAACATCCACAAATAATGTACTTTTTATTTTTAATTCCAATAATTTTAACAAAGTTATAAAGTGAAAAATCCTATCCTGAACTGCCATGCATTTAGCATGAAATCTCTAGGATCTTTAACTTGAAGGAATATACGTGCTTTTGAAGATATTCTTATCCCAAATTAATCCGAGAGATTATAATCCAAAACACCCAAACATGCCTTAACTCATTTAAATAAAAATTACTTGCGCAATTGCTCTTGCATTGAGGGCACTACTTTTTTTCCTTCTGGCATTATTAAACACGTTCAATAATAAGGCACATGTATCAGCTAATGATAACTGTGAATTTTCAAAGCCCATTGTCTTCCTTTTCCTTATGAAATATAAAATTTGGGATGCAAATGCCAATAGGCAGAAATGCAGTAAATTTGTCATCCTATATATTGTTCCTCAATCTTCTCTTTATCGAATGTTACAGGTCCTTGAATCTTTCAATAAATGGAGAAAAAAAGGGCAGTGCTTGAATCAATCATTTCTTAGATATTATTAATAGTTGTTTAGTTGTTGACACACTTCAAATTTAGTTAATTGGGTTTGTGCAGTTTATTGATGTCATTGTACGATATTAGAGAATCTTTTTAATTCTAATACCTGAGATTATCGAATGGTTGTTTTTTCTAATATCGGACAGGCAAAATAATATTAAATATGAAGTGTTGTGTTCTGGAGGTCTCATTTGGAAGTTACTTCCTCCACTGGGATGTATTTACAAACATTTGAGGTCATCCTATATATTACCTTTTCTGTGGACATACTTGACCTGCATTTTCTTCTTGCCTGAAAGAAGAAACCAGGATCGTTTCTCTTCGCGATTTTGCTTTATGTATATATCCTCATTTCTAGTGCTTTCTGTATAACTATTTTTTTCTTGTTGGCAGTACATTGATGAGACAGAAGAACTTGCAATGAATGGTTTAGTACAAAACAGGGATATCTTGGACATGATTGCCAGAGAATTGCTAACAAATTCAAGAATAACTGGGCTGGTATTTTTATTGATATTTTATTTTATTATTTATTTTTTAGGCCCCCTTTTTTCTCGAAGGTGGCCAAAAAAATATGCCTTTCGTAACATGCTCTACTGAAAATAAGCTGGTTATGTTTTTTTTCTGTTGAGTATTTTAATATTTGTAGATTATATTTTGTTTGAACCAATTATGTATATAAAACCCTTACAAGCATGCAAGTTCTTTAACAGGATGCGTATGTTAGAAACAAAGTTTCAGTCTTCTATGATTTAAAATAAATACTAAGTTTTTGATCATATACACTAGGCCATGGACGTAGCAGAGTTTGAAGCCAATATTTAAAATAAATACGAAGTTTTTGATCATAGACATTTCTAACCGCTATATTTGAATAATGGCCATTTGCTCTGCATTGCCTTCTGCAGTCGAGGTAAATGTTTATATCAATTTGTAATAGGATCCTAGTCAATGGTGCGATGATAAACATACCTAGAAAAGGACTGTAGCAGGCAGATGAGTGGAAATGCGCGCGCGCGCGCACACATATATATTAAGACTAGGATCCTATCAGTAAATCCTACCAACTTTTTATCCTTTGGATTTGCTTTGGGATGTGTGCAAACAATAATGAAGAAAATTTCTCATTTATTCAAATATTGCCATAATTGTTTGCACACATCCCAACATGGATTCAAAGGTTAAAAAGTCGGTAGGATTTGTTTATAAATCCTACCGATAGTATCATAGTCTCTCTCTCTCTCTCTAGAGAGAGTAGGATCCTACTATCGGTAGGATTTAGAAACTAATCCTACCTATTTTTTAATTTAATCATTGGATTTGTGCTATCCTCCATGTGATTAATGATAAGAATGAATGCTCCTTTTCATAATTGCTAGCACAAATTCCAAAGCTAATCCAAGGGTTTTTAAGATGGGTAAAATTTGTTTTGCAAATCCTACCAACATGATTATAGTCTTTCTCTCTCTCTCTGTGTGTGTGTGTCACGAGTAACGAGGTAATTTATGTAATCACGATATATAATTTGGTATCTTAGGGAACTGCAACCTTGTCTCAGTTTTACAAACTACAAATACTCTAAATTGTTGGTCTTCATATGTTTGTAGAAATTTATACCTGCATATGTTTGTAGAAATTTATACCTGCACCTTGAGCCTCTCTTGCTCATCTCTATCAGATATTATATTTTCAGGAAGTACAAGATAGAATGAAGCAGATGTTCCCGGTGATGTTCGATGATTTTGTAAAACCATTTCAAATTAACTTGGATGAGGTATTCTTCCATCAATAGACATCTTTAGATTTTTAACATTTCGTTCATTTGTTCATTTGGCATGTCATAAACACAATGAATTAAAGGTTCATGAGCATTAACGGGGATTATTGCCTGTCGTTTTGACTTTTTGATATAATTCCTTACCATTTTGACAGGAGGGACCAATGCCGGTTAATGATCAGTTACGTTATAAACCATTGGATGTGTACCCTGCACCTCTCCATCGGTGTTGACAGCTTTTGAATAGAATTTTCTCGGCTCCACTGAATCATGTGCTATCAGATATAAGATTTCACCTTTAAGTGGGCCAATCTTTCTGCTGAAATAACCTACAGGGTTTTCCCCTCGGCAAGGCCTGGTTCTTTCTGAATTTGTTGATTTTTTTTTACTCTGAGAATGATTACATTGCTATAAGAAATTGGGGGAGTTTTCAAATATTTAACACTGGAGCTAAATCTATCGTCTTTCACATGGTGATGCATGATCTCATATGCTATTCTCTAATGCGGCGGGAGCAAAAGATTAGAACACAGAGTTGCATTTTTGTGTGTTGTGTTTGTAAAATCTTGTGAACATTAGTTTCCATGGAGATCATCGGTATTCTTTTCAGAGGCAATTTGTAATGCCTCCGCATTATTATTGTTGTTGTATTTCTGCTATGACCAGTGAACAAATTCGCAAAACCTGTACATTTAAACAACGGCATTGTATTAAGTACCATTAACAGTTGATATGCTAGTCGAACAGGTGGTGTTATGTTTGATAATATTTATGATTTCTGTTATTGACTTGAATGAAAAGAATAGCTCTGAATGGTGACAAACAAATGCAGATATAATGTCGAAATCTATTGATTCTAGTAGATCAGAAATGCAACGGATGCGTGTAAAACTCGTGTAAATTGCTCATTCAGAATGCATGAACAAAGCTATATTGTTATTTAAGAGACTCATTCAATAAATGCCATGGAAATAAGCTTATGCAAATGTTCATTCAGACTATATATGTATGATTATAATTTGTTAAACAGGGAACTCCAGAGTTCCCATTAGCAAAGGATAAGATAGGTTGATAGATTTTGATAACGAAGGCCAGATAAAATAGGTTAAGCAGAAGGATTTCTCGCTAACTCTTGCTTGCAATGTTCAGAAGAGAGATGCATCTTATCTTCATTTTTCTATCTAAGGTCTCTCTTATTGACGACCGCTATCACCACTCCAGCGATGGCGAGCTGGCAGCTCTGACAAAGAAGAATTTAATAGAAAAAAAAAATTTAAGAAAACAATTTCAAGAATACTCATTCACTGAGAAGATAACAATATAATTTATCCTGGTTATTCCTTGAAGTACAATTTCATGAATACCTTATTTTCCAAAGATTAATAACAATTTCATGGTTTTATTAATTATGTCGAATCTTTTTTTTTCTTTTTATATAATTACTACTCAATGAAGATTCAAATATCCTACTCAAATGGTTGGTAGAACTCCAAATTATGAAGGAAAGTGCTTTCCAGAAGAATTGATCACATATTCTTTCAATGTCTAAGGAATCTAATATGCTACAATTTAATTATTGATTCAGATAAAACCTTTGTTTGAAAAAAACATCATTGTACACATGAATTCAACAAACATATTTATTATAAATATAGAAGCTAGCAGAAAATAAAATTTTCATCATGACCTCAACTTGAATGTTAAAAGAACAATATAAGAATCTCATAATGCTTTTGAAATTAAATTTACATAATAGGATGACTCTGCTAATGCGAAACTCACAACCAATAGAATTTCATAATTTTTCACAAATAGATGTACATATATAATTCCGATCATCGAGCTATGGAAGTATATCCCCTCAATTATTTCTAGGTTATCAAATATTAGAAAACTTATAGGCAAACAGGCTAGCTCAGTGCTTCTTTCACAGTATCCCCTCATCACAGAATCCCATCATGCGGCAAAATTCATTGGTTCTAAGCTTCTCAAGCCTGGAGAGGGCAATGGGAGCATATTTGTAAACTTTTTGCTTGCACTGCATATAAAGAAAAACAAGATCATGATCAGCGTGTATTTTTCCTTCAAGTTACAGGTTTTCTTATTTAATGAAAACTTACATCTTTCTCATTGTCTTCCACTTCTTCGCAGTATTCAATAAGTGCCTCCATTACTTTCATCTGATAAGAATTAAGAATTGCATTATTTGGGGGGGAAACACACACACACACACACACACACACAGAGAAACACAAATGAAAAGTGAAATATAATCTTAGTATATTCTCTCTTTAAGGTTGTGAGTACCCTCATCTTAGGCTTGTTTAGCCCAGCAAAAATATCCTTCACAGATTTGCGGCATGCTGTACATGCATGCTCATCCGTGACCTGGTTAACAATGCATATTCAAGTTATTAGGATTAAGTTTACAGTCAATATTAGGGATATTTACGAAATAACACCGTTTAGTTTCACGCTTTTACGAAAAACCCTCATGTGGATTATTTTTTGACGAAAAACCCTTATGTGGCTTGCTCCATTTGCGAAAAACACCCATGTGGTTTCAGAAACCCCCCCATGTGGTTTAGGATATTCTTGAACCATACCCATATATGACATGCAACATGACTTGTAAAAGCATTTTATACCAAAAATTCCCTTCTCATCTTATGATTTTGAAAAGTTGTTTTTTTTATTGTTGTCATAAAGATGGTGAGAAAAATATTTTGAGTATAAAATACAAGTCATGGGCATGTCATATGATGGGTATGGTTCAAGAATATTCCAAAAAATTAACAATATTGTGGTTTTCCGAAACCACATAGGGTTTTTTCGCCAATGGAGCAAACCACATAGGGGTTTTTTGTCAAAAAATAAACCACATGGGGGTTTTACGTAAAAGTGTGAAACCACACAGTGTTTTTTCGTAAATATCCCTCAATATTATAAAATAGAAATGTTTAATTAAAATAGTAACTCTTGAGTGATAGTAAAGAAGAGATGATGAATTGTCATAACTTGAATGAAATGAAAATATAAGTGTTCATGTTGATATAATTTTTGAAGCAAGAAATTATTACCAGAGACACTTTGATGGTAAGTGATTATGTTTCAGGGTTATTACTCTAAGTGCAATGAGTTCGGGAAATAAGTAGAAATCTAGAGAAAAATTTACCTCGGTAGAATTATCTTGGACTAAAGCTAAGCCATTAATAGTTGAGAACATAGATTTCAGAAGGCAAAGCCCTGTGCTCTTGCAAAGAGTTTCTTCATTGAATATCCCATTCACAAGCAATCTAGATCGATGAGCATATGCAACTGATGTCTCCAAGCACTGAAAAATTGAAGCTTCTTACATTCATAAAGGGCTAAATATTAGTAAATAACCTCATCATTGTTTTTCGCTAGACCATTTTATTTATTATATAAATTACAGTAAATTCCCTTCAACTTTTGTTTTAAGGGAGACTTGTGAGCTAAATACCCCTTCAATATACCACTTCAAGGAAGTCTACTGGAGTGAATGGTTGACTGAAAAACACTAATTGTTAAGTGTAGTTTAGTGTAATTTTGCCACCTTAATAATTGTTTGGGTGTGGAACCATGTACCTTAGCTTTACTGTCAGACGACAAAATTTGGCAAACTTCAGTTGAAAGCAAGCCAAGTTCCTCAAGTAGCTTCGAGTCTCTTGAGGTTTTCTCATCACTTTTTAATGGCTCCAAGCATGATTCGCAGGTTGATTCTGATGGCTGGTTATTTTTATATTGCAACTTGTATCCTGTAGATAAGCAGTCATTAAATGAAAATGATGACAATGATGAATTGAGTTGTAATTATCTCAGATTGAATCCCAGTTTGTAGAATGAATGCAGCATAATGATATAACACAGCTCCATGTGAAACTCACTTCTTTGAATATATTGAAATTACAAAAAATTAATATGAGCACAAGGAATCAAAGTAAGCTCCAGTTTACCTTCATCCATAGCTATTTCCCTCGTTATGTACCTTGCTTCGACAGGTGCTAATGAAATGATTTGTAGCATAACAAAGCATGCTAGCATTCCCATCTCCATCATTTACCTGTCTGCAAGAGTTATATCTTACATATGATTAATTTAACAAAATATTAGAAATGAATCATACATATAATTATGGTTGTAATTTTAGGCACTAATGCTCACATTTTTAAACTCTTATATTTTCATAGAGTATATGAAACCATATTGAACTGCTTGTCAAGAAGAAGGCTAAACTATCGAGACTATAAAGACCTGGAAACTACAGATAAGAAAGAAAAACGCATTGTTCTTAGTGTAACTGGATAACAGAATCATACCAAGAAGTTGAGAGAAACTCTGCAAAAGAAGGAATAAGATATGGATGGAAAGAGAAAAGGGTAGATGACGAGGCATTTATAAATCACCACTAATAACAAGTTTACTTCCTCACTTTCCCCGTTTTTGTACCTGACCTGTCATTGTAAGGGACACAGGCAGTACTAAGATGCCGTTATTCAGAAAATAACCACTCATTCAAGTAATGAATTACAAGCATCGGGTTCACTACTTCCTTTTCTATTCTGTAACATGCATCACTAAAAAAGAAGCATCTATTATTCTACCAATAGATATATTGCCCTCTATTAGGCACAAATATGGAGATTGTATAGCGCTAGTACACTCGTGTCTTACTACGATAGCATACTATAATTGATAAATAAATTACCAGTCATAAGAACAGCTCTCATGTTGTATAGTGTACATTCTCATAATTTGGAAATTTCAGAAAGAGTACAAGGTGAAGCAAGTTCCTAGAAGGTGAGTGTAGCAAAAACCAAGATACATGGATATAAAAAATGTTAGATTTTACACTACATTGGGATCTTGTTTCAGAAACAAATAATAAAAACATGGTGCTGTTTTTACCTTTTTTTTCTTTTTTTTTTGGTTGCTTCAATGATTGATCTGAAGCCTGTAGGAACAGAATAATACTAAGTTAACATATGCTCTAATCTCTGATGATCGTAACCATAAGAAGCTTCCTCAACCCACGCATGAACGAATCTACAAACACCTAAATCTCACTCGATTATATTCAATATATTTTACTAGGGGGGTCATCATAACTGTGGTAGTAGATACTTATAAATTTATAATGCTAAGGCAGGTTAACGTCTTACTTTACAATATTGAGGTATCATTGAAATATAATAGAAATGAGGACGAAGGCAAACCAGTATTGAATTCTTTTCTTCCATTGTCAAGCCACCTTGAGTTGGATTTGGTAACTGTTTAAAGTTGCTGCTCTACCAAAGCTGCAAAAAAAGAAGGTTTGAAACGATATATTACAGCAGGCAAAAGTATTCTTAATAATATGTATTGCCTTTCATCTGATTAGAGAAAAAGTTGAGAACCATTTGATTTTCTAAGGACATCATTTCCACATTATTACCCAATATCCCATAAGTTACTTGGGTGACATGAGTTACATAAGAGAAGATTAAGGTAGTAGTCGATAAATATATACAAATAACTTTCAAAGTAACTCTATCCGTTCACTAAATTATGAAGATTAAAAATGAGATCAGAAGATGAAAGGAAACAACAGCAAAAAGTAATTCACCGAACCAGTGCCTAATTTGCCAAGATGTATAAACATTAGAACATGAGATTACCTTTAGGATTAATATACTGCAAGAAAATCTAATTATCACCGTCAAATCTAAATCAGCCCAAGTAAAATAACCAAATACAGATAAATATCGATTACAGGGGAGAAAAAGGAAAGTTTTGGTGCAACATAGGATTCTGACTTTCAATAAGGTTATTATAGGATTTTACAACCAATAAATTTCACTGCCTCCGCACTCAGAATTACATATGCTTATAAAGCTTTATTTTTAAAAAAATTACTACTCAGGAGAAAAATAAATAATAAATAAACAAATTAATTAACAAACAGATAATAACTCCTACTAAAACTAACAAAATGAGCCCAAATTACGAACAGTCAATCCAACCAAAGAACATGCTGCAGGACTCCCACTCAAACTGTTTCCATGGCGTTAAAAATTGCAGAGTAGGTACATTGATATCGGACTGATCTGCAACAGTGTCATTTTCTTCAGATTCAGTGAAACTCTCCTTCACCCTTCAGCGGGTTTGTTTCCGCCACCAACCCAGTACTGCTTCACAACATACAATACCTTCTCGGCCACATAGGGCCCATCCTCGTGACTGGCCATCTTTGTATCCCATCTCATGCCACCTGCCATTTTCTTTACCTTTACAAGAACATCAACCTTATCTCGGAAAATAACGGCACCTTCAGGGCACAAGATCCAATCCATCTCTAAGAGAATATCTTCCATTGGGCATCTGTTTGTAATTCATAAATATATGAAGAACATAATAAGATCGTAATTAAATTTATGTCTCGAATTGGAACTCTATAAAAAGATCATAATTAAAGTTAATGGCGCAAGGGACCAGGGGCAGAACTAGACGAACATGTAATATGATTACATGTTACATAAAGTTTTTATGTTAATTTAACCAATGAGATGGCCAAGTTTTTGGGATAAAATGGAACTGTATAAAAAAAAATTGCATCGGGGAATAGTTTTTCCCCATGCCTTATGGTGTTGTGATGGGTAATTTAAGTTTGTAATATGATTACATGTTACATAAAGTTTTTGAAGAATACATATGCTCCCCTTATATTAAAGAAGTGTTTTATGATGTATACTTATTAATCACGCATATGCTTGGTTGTATATGTTGTTCCCCTTTCCCTTATCCACATCCCACCTCAGGCTCCATGCAGTAGACAAAGGAAATAAAAAGTAGACGAAATAATAGAAAGAAGGTTGAGAATGCAAAGATATAATCTTATTTTATTTTTATTTTAGTCTTTTTCATGCGTCTTCCCTGCCATTTAAGGAAGAATAAAAAATGATCCACCATTGACTTGCTTGTTCTTGTACAAGCTGAAAACACCATTAGCATGGATGAAGTCATATGTCCTTGGATATGTGGAGAAAGCTTCACACCTGAACCAAGACAAGTCTACTTAAGATGTATAGTTGATTTGCTAAAGAAATACAAGAAAAGTCTACTTAAGACGATACCAGTTGATACTAAAGAATAACACTATCTATAAGCCCAAGCATAGACCAATTTCCATAAAATAATCAAAATTATTGCACGGATTCATTGCTAAGGAGATGTCTCCATACCAGATACGTATCAAATCCGTATCCATATCAGATTTTTTTCGAATTCATTAAGAACATATGTTGAACTCTTTTTGCCACATTCCGAAATCTTATATTGTATTCTAGATTTGTCAAACATGAATCAATGGCTAAAACACCAACGGTCTATGCACCAACACTAATAAATTGGTTGTATTTGTAGACTAAGTAAACAGTCTGTAGTTTTCAAGAGATTAATCTATTTGACCAAATGTAAAGATAATGGATAACTAATCATGCATAAGAAGGATAAATTACACTAAACTACCCTTAACTACAAGTATTTTTCAGCTAGCTGACTTTAAAAAATTTAATTAGTGTAAGCTCCCTCAAAGTGCTATAATTAAGGGTAATAACTCCCTTAAAACCAAAGTATAATGAAGTTTAGTTTACTGGGAAAAAAATCTTTAAGGTAGTTTAGTGAAAAATTGAAATAGTAAAAGGTATATTAGAGTAGTTTAGCCCAGAGTGATTTCCAGAACACGTCAAGAGTTATTAAGAATGATACATACCAATCATGATATATCCCAATTAATCCTCGCTCGTATACAACACCAAGCGTCGATATCTCAGCAACGGTAGGCACAACGTTCATCACCCATGATTTAGAGGATTCAAGTACAGCAGCAAAACTACCCAATCCTGCATTCATATCCATTATATTCCTATATCTTCCAGTGTCAAGTAACTTATTGACACTTTTGTAAGCTTTAACATGCTTCTTCAACAAGCTAATGTCTTCATGGTAAAGACTCAACATAGATTCCAGGTACAGACCCCAAAGCGATTCTTGGAGGGACAGTGTTTAATCTCTCAGGGAATGGCTTCAGAGTTCCTCCTGAACTTTCTTCGGGATTGTTGACATCAGGATAAGGAGTTGCACATGCTTCCATCTTCTTGTTCCTAGTATCAGTGCAAAGAGTGAAATGCAAAATTCAATATGATAAAAATAAGTCCTTATAATAAATTAATCAAAATTGATGCAATAGGTGTTCATGTTGTTTCTCGTATAATGATACTAAAAGGACGCTCTTTATTGTTGGCCGTATCAGCAGGAAATGTCTGGCTGGTCTACCGAATTTCATTACAATGAATAAAAAGTAATCAATGAGTATAGAATTAGAAATAATATAGAAACGAAAAAAATCTGATGTTCTCCTGATACCGTAACAAGCTGATGTATTTTTTGTGCTCGAAACTACGAGTTGAGAAAATTAACAATAGACTGGCATAAAGTATTCCAAGTTGCAAGCCATTTAAAGAAGCAACCCACCTGCTCTGAAAGCTTGATTATGGTGAGAACATGTGATCGATGGATCAAATGATCCTTTGATAGTTATTAAGATATTATGCATGTGCTATAAGCATAGCAAAAATGTCCTAGGGCTTAGCTAGATGGGTAAGAGAATAACATGTGCAAAGGACCCGCTTATGTTACTATGAGTGTCATAAAATCTTTGCTGTTCATCATAACTGTAAGTAATTTATGCTCATTCTTGTCTACCTCAAGGAATCATAGGTAAGTAATTCAACTCAGAGAAATTTACCAGACATCATCAGCATTTGCTGATTCACAAATTTTGACGCGGGGTTCATCTTGCCTCCCAGGACAAGAATCAGCATTTATTCTTTTTCTCCATACGGCAATTTCAGCCTTCTCAGAGAACTTTTCCCAGCAAAGAAGTTCTGCGATTTCTTCTATTTTCTTCTGCTCTTCCTCGAGATCCTCTTTAGTGCGCTCCCATGCCAAGCAGTTATTCTTCCAATTTATGGAAGGACCGGAAAGCACCCAAAACCCACCAGGCTTAAGGACCCGATCAACCTCCATCATGTACATTCCTTCTGAAGAAAGGTAAATGAACAATTCACAATTGGGTAACATAAAAAATTGAAGTCCTTAAGGTCCCTGCACTTGGCCAAAACTATGAAATTATGGCGAGGGCGAGGGTGAGGGATATTATTGTATATTATCTCTAGGGTGAGCACTCTTTTTGTGGGAGAAAAATCTAGGCTTCTATATTGCGGTTCTTCTTTAAACATAATGTGCCTCTATTGGGATTTGAATCTGGGTCGCTTTGATACCATCTATAGTCTCTGTGCACTGCACTAACATTCCAAAGTTGTGGTGATGGTTGAGGGGTATAATTGTAGGCTTAATTTCACTAAACTACCCAAAACAATACCCGTTTTTCACAAAACTACCAAAAACTTTATAAATTACAACTGGCAAAAACTTTCATATTAACACTACCCTTTTTCGCTAGACTGCCTTAACAGCGACTTAAAAATTATGTTGACGCCAATATGTTAATATAGTAAAATACAGAAATAATTAACTAAGAAACAGGAACTGTGTTAGCAGGTAATTCTGTTGTAATTTCTTTGTAGTCACCAATTTTTTGTAGATTAGTGAAAAACGGGTATAGCGTTTAGTAGTTTAGTGAAATTAGGCCATAGTTTTTATGTTCTTAGTTCTAAGGAGGAAGATATTCTTAACATGCTTAACAAAAAGAGAAAATGTGTCCTTTTGTATGCTCACCATTTGATCCCCATGGAATCAAGCACCTAGAACAGTGAGCCATATCGAAAGCTCTCGATGGATATGGAAGTTTGATAGACCCAAAAACTCCAATAACTGCAGGCACACCTCTTTCAAGTGCAAACTAAACCTGTGCCTCATGAGAGTCCCTTGGAGCAAATGCCATGGCTATCACATTCCTTTTCAATAGGTAAGCTCCCCAGCTAGCAACCTGTAAAGATTCGAAATTCAGTCACTATAATAATCACAAACTGAAACTGCATTCGCCGTTTCAACTATACTGTCAAAAGTGTTAACAAGATGATGCCTGCACACTAATAAGATTAAAGTAACAAGTTTGGCATTTGTGAATGAGGGGCAAAAATAAACAATTTGAAAAAATATGACAGATTAACTTATGAGTCGGAATCGATTTGAATAAGAGAGCCTTGAGAATTAACAGTTGATGACAAATATACAAATCTGTTCTTTTCTGTGTTTATTAGAAAAACGTACATGTAAGCCATTTAGTTATATGTGCATATCATAGCATAAAGAATAACCCAAACAAGAAAACAAATTGAAGCTACAACAAGGGAAATGCTAACAAATATATATATATATATATATATATATATATATATATATATATATATATATATATATATATATATATAAAGCACACGATAGAACGTTGTTGGCTTTTAAATAAGAATTGCTAAAATATCTGGAAGCCAATAACTCGACAACAGAAAAATTTAAAACTATGGTTTCTGAAGGGAAAACTCCAACAACGAAACAAAAATTAACATATCAAACACTTTAAAATCATAAATAATATTAATGAATAAAATCATTTACGAAAGAAAGATTCAACATACCCCACATCTAGTATCCAATGAAGTTCTAACTGTGCCATTAGCAATCGGAACAACAGATGCCAGTTGATCAATATACGTATCTGCTCCTTGTGGAAATTGTGTTCCTCCGCCAGGAAATCTAAATACATTTCCCTCATATTGAACCCAATTCTGAACCGCTTTCTCAACCGTCAAACTCTTGTAAGGAGCATTTGCGTAAGGAACAAAATCACGACTCTTTGGCCAAGGAAATGGATTGACCCAACCTGTAGGGGCCGGTATAAGACAGTACAATTTTTCGTCATTAGGTGGACAATGTCTCTCTCTATAGATCATGTTGTCTCTAGGAAAGGTCATTGCTCTGTTTTGATCTTGGCAAGGAGTATAATCGGCATAGCTATCATCGCACGGGTTGAAGGTACAGACATTTGAATCAGAGATGTCATCGTCAATTATTTATTTATTGTGATGTGTCTCAAAATTGAGATTAGGTAAAGGAGTGCATTCTGTTTGCTTATTTACTTGTAGAGCTGTGCTGTCACCTTTACCGAATCCGCTTTTTTGCCAAGCCCCGAGCAAATAGAAGAAGCAACACAGGCCAACCATGATGACAACAGACACTGAGCTTCAAGTTTTGATGTCTCCTAAGTTCCCTTTTATAGCCATGATGCACCTGATACACTGAAAGTTCTGTTGTGAGTTTTAAGCAACTTCGAGTGACAATAAATGGTCAACCTAATTCATATATATATATGGGGGAAAATGCATCATTGTTCAATCCAATATAACAAATAATTTGCAGGGAAGCTACCCTCAGAAAAAGGATGCATCAAGGTTGCTAGTTCTATAATAGAGATTACAGAAATATTTGTAAATGGATTATCAATTTTCCATTTATCTTTCTCAAAAGTTTATTTATTGCGTTAAAATACCTTAACTGTTACTTTTGATGGCATTTTATTTGTGTGTGTGTGTGTGTGGCACTAGTAAAATAGGGGGTTGCCCCTACGGATGGAAATATCCGTAGGGGCAGATTTTACTTGGCCCTACGGATTAATCCGTAGGGCTAAAAGGTTGCCCCTACGGGCACAGACGTCCAAGAATAAAAATATTAATTCTTAATTTGGTGTTTGCCCCTACGGAGCCGCAAACAAAGGACCTACGGGTATATCCGTAGGGGCAAGTAAATATCTATTTAACAAAATCCCAGATCGATCGCCTACGCTCACTTTCTCTCTCTCTCTCAATCGCGCGCGAGAAAAAACCCCAAATCGCCTCCGTCGTCGCCACCGTGGCCTCCGTCGTCGCCACCGCCGGTTTCGTCGCCACCGTCGTTACCAGCGCCTGTTTCGTCGCCACCGCCGGTTTCGTCGCCAATTCGCTACCGTCGTCGCTCCAGCCCACCAGCAGCCGTTCAGGTATAAATCGAGGTAAATTAAAGCATTTTTTGATTATTTTGGGCTTAGGGTTCATGGCTGGGTCTGGGTTGCGCGCACGAGAGTTGGGGTTGGGCAGGGGTCGCGGTGGCGGTCAGGGTCGGGGTCGGGATAGGGTTAGGGTTGGGGTTCGGCTGCTGCTGGGGTGGGGCTGGGGTTAGGGTTACGGTAGTGGGGCTGGGGTTAGGGTTCGGTGGGGCTGGTTGAATGGCTCTTCTGATTAGTTGACAAATACAATGTTAATCATAATTTACTAGACACAGATGGTAGAAAATCAGAAAAAGATCAAGAAAAAAATAATCGATTTTGATTTTAACATGCAGGGTGTTGATGCAAGATGTAATATCTAGTAGCAGATGCTAGGTATATAGACTAAAGAATAGTTGTAAATGAACCGCTAGCAAGAAAATCCTATAATTATACGTACACATCGCTTGACGCATGAAGCCTGAAGCTCTTTCTTTTGGGGGATAAAACTAGTTATATTCCTGCATTGCCTAGAAATAGCAGTGAGTTGGTTAAAACTTTTCAAACACAACCCCCCACCCCCCAAAAAAAAGAAAGAAAGAAAGGGCAAGGAAAAAAAAAGAATAGCAACAAGCAATACAAGCTAGCAACCGTAAATAACTGCTGAGATTATGTCTACCTTGGCAATTTGAACAATGATGGTCTTGTCTGGATTGTTAAGATCCACTTTATGGGGGTGAGGAACACATTTTGCAACTGTATTTATGATTTTCATTCTGTCAAGTGTTGAAATAAAAATCAACACTTGACAATCAATCCAAGATGCTCAATAACTTGCTTCAAAACCATAATCTAATCTTGATGATGCTCAATATTAGCGATTTCCATGATCACGACACGCGGCAGATGACGTGTCTCATAACGCTTTATGATATCAGTATCCTATATTTGTAGTTTTAATTGTTGATTGTTATAGATGTATACCATTGCAATAATAGTTTTTGGTTGATGAATACTATTGCAATGTAGGATGATCAGTTCTATCAATCTTGATCTCAATGGTTTAAAATCATGTTACACATACAACACGAATGCACAACAAACGCATAATTAGAAAGCGACTCGAGATATTCAGATTAAAACCAATATATGATACTCGATGATAATATGAAACCTTCATATTCCCATCGATACCCATATATGAAACTAAAAGCGCCACTTAGTCCCCGTCTATCGGTTAACATACGTGCGATGCTCGTCGTGACCTAGAACTATACGAAGGTTGTTAAATATCGGACAGTATAGCTCGATACTAACAACCGTCGTATAGTCTACGCGACGAGAAAATTCAATCGTATGGTAACCCATAGATTTGTCCCGTGTGGACAAGTTAAGAATGTATAAAGCAAACGCCTTCATTCACTTGTGTTTTCATCCGTTTCGAGACATTTCGTCGGTATCTTTCCGCTGGTTCTCCGTGTACAAAGATAGATTAGATGTTCATTTCAACGTTGTTTCACAGTTTTGAAATGATTATCTATTCTATTATAGTGTACTCGGAGAACAGCGGGGAGGTGCTGCCGAAATTTACTCGAAACGGTTGAAAGCACAAGTGATGGGCGTTCGCTCTATACATTCTTAATGGGATAGAAGCCTACCCCCGACAGCCGGAACACATACATACAAACGCATAATTAGATAGCGATTCAAGATGTTCGGGTTAAAACCAATATATGATACTCGATGATAATATGAAACCTTCATATTCCCATCGATACCCATATATGAAACTAAAAGCGCCACTTGGTCCTCGTCTATCGGTTAACATACGTGCGATACTCGTCGTGACCTAGAACTATACGAAGGTTGTTAAATATCGGACAGTATAGCTCGATACTAACAACCGTCGTATAGTCTATGCGACGAGAAAATTCAATCGTATGGTAACCCATAGATTTGTCCCGTGTGGACAAGTTAAGAATGTATAAAGCAAACGCCTTCATTCACTTGTGTTTTCATCCGTTTCGAGATATTTCGTCGGTATCTTTCCGCTGGTTCTCCGTGTACAAAGATAGATTAGATGTTCATTTCAACGTTGTTTCACAGCTTTGAAATGATTATCTATTCTATTACAGTGTACTCGGAGAACAGCGGGGAGGTGCTGCCGAAATTTACTCGAAACGGTTGAAAGCACAAGTGATGGGCGTTCGCTCTATACATTCTTAATGGGATAGAAGCCTACCCCCGACAGCCGGAACATATACATACAAACGCATAATCAGAGAGCGATTTGAGATGTTCGGGTTAAAACTAATATATGATACTCGATGATAATATGAAACCTTCATATTCCCATCGATACCCATATATGAAACTAAAAGCGCCACTTGGTCCCCGTCTATCGGTCAACATAACGTGCGATAATTTATTCTTTTCAACGACAAACGCACACACAAGGCATATACACGGATTTTCTCCTTTGTCAGGAACTATCCCGTTCTTATATTTCTCAATATAGTCAGCATAACCTACAATTTATATGTTATTCAGTCTAACATGGCCCATGAGTACGTCAGAGTTAAGGACTGGATGCATGTGGATTGGAAACAACGTATGCAACCTAAGTTTGTCACAGGAGTTGCTGCTTTCCTTGAATTTGCACGAGCACATAATAAGATCATAATAGAGAAGATTCTCTGTCCGTGCGATAGATGTGGCAATAAGTACTGGCAGAAGGTAGAATTGGCAGAGCTTCATATTGTAAAACATGGGTTTACTAGACTTTATTCAATTTGGAAATATCACGGGGAAGGAGAAGAATGCAGTACTGCGGTAGAAGAAGGAGAACACGATAATGCGGCAGGAGAAGAAGAAGAATTCGGTAATACGGCAGGATACGGAAATTTATTTCCATCAGAAGAAATGGAAGATATGGTAGAGGCTGCCCTAGGTGAATCTATTCGTACCGAAGATGACATTCCTTCCGGTCAAGGACCGCGTGCGGATAAATATGAAAATTTCATGAATGATGCTAGGAAACCAATTTATGAGAATGCGAAGTATTCCACCCTCTCATGGTTCGTCCAACTTTTCCAAATTAAGTGCCTAAATGGATGGAGCAACAAGTCATTCACAATGCTTCTTTCGTTCTTGACAGATTCTATGCCTCCGGGAAATAATGTGCCCGAAAACTGGTACGAAGCTCAGAAAATGATGTCTGATTTGGGTCTAAAGTGCGAGAAGATTCAAGCATGTCCTAAAAATTGCGTGTTGTACCGGAAAGAGAATTCAGATTTGAAAGAGTGTCCAACATACGGAGAGGCCAGGTATAAGCCGAAAGATTCTGATAAGCCTGATATACCTGTGAAGATAGCACGATATTTTCCCATAACACAGAGGCTACAGAGGCTATTCAGGTGCAAGAAAACAGCCGAGGCAATGATTTGGCATCACCGTGCTCCTCCAAGCGAAAATGGAAAAATGAGCCATCCAAGAGATTCACCGGCATGGAAGGATTTCGATAGGAGGCACGCAATATTCAGTAGCGATCCTCGCAATGTCCGGCTCGGACTGGCTGCCGATGGCTTTTTCCCATTCAATTATATGGCTGGAAGTCACAGTACATGGCCCGTTGTAATGATAATTTATAATCTGTCGCCTTGGTTGGCTATGAACCAATCATACTTTATGATGCCTCTGCTTATCGACGGACCAAACTCACCGGGGAACAATATCGACGTCTATCTCCGACCTCTGATCGAGGAGCTGAAAACTTTGTTCATTGATGGTGTAGAGACATATGATTCAAACACAAATACAACCTTCATACTGCGTGCGGCTTTAATGTGGATAATTAATGACTTTCCTGCGTATGGAATGCTATCAGGTTGGTCCGTACATGGTCACAAAGCATGTCCTCATTGCCATGAACACACAACATCAAAATTTTTGAATTTTAGCAGGAAGGTTTGTTATTGCGGCCATCGACGTTTTCTGCCTCTAGACCACCCCTATAGGTTAGACACGGTTCACTTTGATGGTCATCAGGAGCTTCTTGGGCCTCCATCCCCATTGTCCGGAGAGGACGTGACTGCTAAATGGGATGGTTACAATAACGTGACCTTCGGGATGGATCCGACGAGACAGGTCAAACCACAATATTGGAACAAGTTAAGCATTTTCTTCGAGCTTCCGTACTGGTCTACAAATTCAGTGCGTCATTGTCTGGACGTCATGCATATAGAGAAGGGAGTATCAGAGCACATACTTAACTTGCTTCTGTGTAAAGACGGGAAATCGAAAGACAACATGAATGCCCGGATGGATCTACAAGAGTAGGGAATAAGAAGTGAACTGCACCCTAAACCGGTAGCGGGTAAACCGGGCAAGTTTGTACTTCCTAATGCCGCTTATCATATGTCACAACCGGAGAAGAAAAGATTCCTGCAGGTGTTGCATGATTTGAAAGTCCCCACAGGTTTCTCAGGATCATTCAGCAAGAAAATAAAAATTGTGAAGGGCAAGATCGATGGGCTGAAAAGTCATGATCACCATGTTATCGTGGAGCACCTTCTTCCATTAGCCCTCAGGACTTCTCTCCCCGACTCGGTTGGTCTAGTAATCAACGACCTATGTTGTTTTTTCAGGGAGTTGTGTGCTAAAACGCTGGAGGTTGCGACGCTGGATAAACTAGAAAATTCTATTGCGTTGATACTTTGTAAGTTTGAGCGTATTTTCCCACCGTCATTTTTCGATATCATAATACACTTGACGGTTCATCTTGCAACTGAGGCGAAGTTAGCCGGACCGGTACAATATCGATGGATGTATCCCGTCGAGAGGTACGTGTAATTTTTCGTTTCGCGCAATTTATAAATTTATTTTTGTCCTGTATGCCCGTGTTTATTTATTCAACATATTCTCATTAGGTACCTTTACACTCTTAACAAGTATATACGCAATAAAAATCGACCAGAGGGTTCTATCATGCAAGGTTATCTTCTTGATAAAGCAACCACATTTTGTTCCCGCTATCTGGACGAGAACATTGAGACAGGGCTTAACCGACCACGAAGAATTCAAGACGGGCCATATGGTAAAGCCGAGTATAAGAGGGTAGACACTATGTTTATCAACAAGATATACCGGTTTATGTCTTGAACAAATTAGAGAGTAAGTTCTTTTGGATTAATTGTTATATCTGTGTTTGTGTGTGTATGAAATGACATAATATTAATGTCACAATTATTTGTCGAAAACAGAACTCATTTTAACGAGGTACGTGAGGGGCATCCTGATTGGAACGAAGAGCGTTTGGAAAAATACCATTAGGATAATTTTTGTGATTGGGTCACAGAGCATGTAAGTTATTCGAATTACATTTTATTGCTATCAGTTTTAATCTAAACTTGTATCGTTATGTATTTATCGTAAAATTTGTTTTGTTAGATCCACGATCCGAACTTGTCTGCATCATTTGAGAGTGATTCAAGATGTTTAGCTCAATTTCCTAGTATGGAGGTTGCATATTACAAAGGATTTGGTGTCCTTGGATACAAATTCGAAGTTAAGGACATAGAAACATCTAGAACCACTCAGAATATTGGGATTGCGACGGTAGGATCGGACGGTGTGATTTACTATGGGTACTTAAATTGTATACTCGGCATCCACTATCCCGGACGATCAGAACCCTTTTATATATTCCACTGTACTTGGTATGATCCGCGAACCGATACAGACAGGTGGAGAAGCAGTCTTGGGACTTAGAAAGATGAATATGGATTGACCAGTGTGAACACACTTCGATTTTACGGTCAGGACGATCCGTTTATCTTTCCGAACCAAGCGTTCCAAGTATATTACTCACAGTGTTTGAAGCATCCGGGGTGGAGTGTTGTATGCCGATGGAAACCTAGAGATGTCTACGATGTCCCAGAATACGAGGACAGCGATGAGGACGAAGAAGAGAGAAGGCTTAAAGTGCTCCGACCGTCTGTTTCGAAGGACGGGTTGTCTTCGACCGATCATGAAGTTACGTGGGTTAGAAATGACATCGACGACGAAATCCAAGTAGATATGTATGATGCGCCCACGAAACGAAAAAGGTTATCAGTAATGTTATATTATTACTTCACATTTTACGTTCTAGATCATATATAGTCAATACTTTTAATGATTGTCTAATGCGTCCACGAACCGTTTATCTAGCTTTGATGACGATGTCGGGAGCAGCGAGGGGCGGCAGGAGCTCCAGCCGCGGCAGAGGCAGAGGCAGAGCGGTTCTGCCGCCCGGAGAGCTCCGTAGGGAGCTTCAGAGGGCCGGTCTTGCACCCAGATCGGAGACCCCTTCGGATGCCTCCTTCCGTATGGATTTTGCCACACCTCCAGGTATACTACACGCATATCCATTTTCAATGTAATATTACAGATATTCATGCATGTTTATGTCAAAATTACTTATATTGTCAATGTTTGATTGTCTAGTTGTTGGTGATGCGTCCACATCTGGGACAGAGGCCACCCCCGCTCCTCCAGGTATGTTTATATATCATATAGTGTATGTATATTGATTTAGAATGCTATATCATAAATATACACATTCCTTTTGCTCTTACTTAGCAATTTTTATTATTGTCTAGCTGTAGGTGGTGACACCACCGCACCTGCGGGTATGTTTATATGTCCTATAGTGCATGCATATTGATTTAGAACGTTATATTATTGATCTACACATTCTTTTTGCAATTACTTATATAATCTATTTTTAATTGTCTAATTATAGGTGGTGCGTCCACACCTTCCACAGGGGCCACTCCTGCCGCTTCCATACCCTCCGCATCGTCTGCAGGTTAGTATGAATAAATTTAAAATATTTATTTATTTTACATATGCTCTATAGAATAAATATGAACTTCATGGAGATTTAGCGTCGATGTTTATTTTATAGTTGGAGGGGATGCGTCCGGGTCCGGGACCCCGGTTGTTCCTCACCGGAGGAACTATCGTCCCGCTCGTGCTGCTGCTCGGGCCCAGGCTCGTGCGCTAATCACCGGAGGTATATATCACACTTGAATTTTTATTTAACCTTGATTTCTTAATACAACTTTGTCTTATTATTGATTGTCTTGATATTTCGTGCAGACGCAGGGCCTCTCCATCCCCAGAGGGGGACTCGAGGCCCGAATCAGTCCCATAAGCTGAGGCCTGATAGAGCTAGGGGGGAGGCAGCATTCCCCCTATTTTTTACCCTTGACTATCGCTATACCGGTCCTCATGCCGAGAGGTTCGGCCGGTATTTGGGGGACGAGAGCCGGATCGTGAAGAATTATCCACTTTACGTTGAGTGGGGCGAGCAGCACCAGCGCACATTCGCCCTCTTCTTTGATCAGGCTCAGGTATGTATTACTATGTATTTTCATTTGATCTATCTAATATATTTATTATTAACACTTGCAATCTAATAACAATGTTTTTTTTGTATTTTCAGTTGGATTACGATTTTCAGCCTGTAGCCGACCCTGATCATCCGGGGAGGGTGCTCGACCTTCATGCTCTGTACAATGGCCTGATGAAGAACATGCAGGCCAAGGTCCGATACAACAGGAATGAGCTGAAGGCCGACTGCTACTCCCTGTGGATAGCGACCCCCGAGGCAGAGAGAGCGGCCCTCCTATCTACTCCGGCGTTTGCGAGAGTCGACGTAGAGACATGGCCTCTATTGTGCGCTTATTTCGACTCCGAACGCAAACAAGTATGTATTTTAAATTTAATTCATTATTTATGATATAATTTATTTCTTTGTGTTTCTTAATTAGAAAACTAAATGTTAATGCGTTGTGCAGAAACATGCCGCTCAGAATACAGAGAACAGGAAGTCGGCGAAGAGGGGTCGCCCCACTTACACAGGTGGCTCGAGGAACATTACTCGAGCCATGGAGTTATCGGTAACTTAAGAGTTATTCTTTAATATTCTGTAATATTAAGAGTTATTCTCTAATATTTCTAATATTAAGAGTTACTTTCTAATATTGCAGACATCTCGGACCGTGGCGTCAGGTGGTACACCGAGCGTGCTGTCCGCATATCTTGCCGTCCACGGCACCTCGACAGATCCCGCCACGGGCGAGCTTCGATGTCCCGACGTCGCTACCCAGGAGTACTGTGTAAGTGTTAATATTTTTTCTACCCAAATTTGAAATTTTAGTTTTGGAAGGTTCAAGTTTAAATTTTATACTTATACTTTACTGCTTAATGTGGGTGTAAGAGCGGGTGGTTGAGCAGGCCCAGGCCTCGGGGATCGATTTTACCGGACAGAACGATCCGAGGCTGCTGACCCCAGTTCTGGACGCCGCACACGGAGGGCACCACGGAGGTTGGGAGAGAGGCCGGGGATTGGGCCCTAGCAGGGCCCATATGAGGTTGGACTCCAACCCGGCGGTTACTTCCTTCGTCTCCAGTGACCGGCATGTCCATCAGGAACTGGATAGCTTGAGGACCACCGTTCAGGAGTTGAAGAAGATGCTGGTATGTATACTACTTTATAGTAAAATATCATTTCATATTATATACATATCAACATATCCATAATTAGTACGTACCTTGAGCTTATTTAGTTTTAGACTTAAGTTTGATTAATCATACATACATATGTAATTAAAATAAACAACGCTTTTCCAAACTAGATATCCAAACAGGGTTTCGAAATAACTTAATAATGAAACGAATTCGAATAATACACAGTTCTTACACGCTTCTTACACACGTTATGTCCAGACGCGACAGGGTAGATCGGCCGAGCCTCCACATGCATCTCCTTCGGCTGCGGCTCCGCAAGCCACTACATCGGCTGCGGTTCCGCAGACAGCTCCTGTAGCTCCACCGCCCACTCAGACTCCCGCAGCCGCGGCTCCGCAAGCGACTACCTCGACGGCGGCTGCGCAGACCATATCGCCAGCTCCACATGCCGCTCAGACTCCCTTATATGTAGCATTGCAGAGTGTATTGACCGAGGAGCAGGCGCGCATTATTCTAACGTTATTCAGAGGTGGAGCTGGACCGAACTAGGGTAGCTTTTTGGTTCTTATTTTTTGAAACATGTATTTATATCACATTGTACTACATTTTGAAACGATATTGATATTGGTTTGTATTTATATCATATTCAGTTTTTGGGTTTCTTTTGTATATTATATATATGCGTGAGATGTGATTATGAATACTGCAATATATGATTTGATTGATGTATATAGTATTGTGCACAGGGCGGGAAAAAATCTAGCAGTCCATTTTTAAAAAAAAAATACAGACAATATGTACCTACGGATTAAGCCGTAGGTATATATGTTGCCCCTACGGCGTTATCCGTAGGGGCAAACTATCAGGAAACCTGATATTTTCCCACCTGATATCAGTGCAGGGTGTTGGGAGTGCCCCTATGGATATGACCGTAGGGGCCACTATTTATCCCCTACGAATTTATCCGTAGGGGCAAAATATCAGGTTTACTGATATTTTCCCCCCTGATCTCAGTGCAGGGTGTTGGGAGTGCCCCTACGGAGATGTCCGTAGGGGCCACTTTATATCCCCTACGGACATATCCGTAGGAGTAGAACAAGGACCTACGGTTTTATCCGTAGGTATATACAATATATTCAAAAAAAATACATATATGATTTGATTACCCCTACGGAGTACTCCGTAGGGGCTATAACACCTACAGATATAGCCGTAGGGGCAAGAATTTGCCCGTAGGGGCAAGTTCAGGGCCTCAACTTGCACCTGCGGCCTTTGCACCTACGGGGTCTTTTTTCGCCCCTACGCACATATCCGTAGGGGCAGTGGGTTGCCCCTACCGATAAATCCGTAGGGGCAACCCTTATTTGTAGTAGTGTTTGGGGGGTTGTATTTAACTGTAATTCTAAAAAAAAAAACTTTTAAGGTATTTTACTGTAATTTTCCCTAAATCAATCAATGAAGAGAGACAACATAAAGCAGGAAACTCCTTCAAACTAAATTATTTCCATTAATAAAGGAGACCCCTTTACAAATATTATATCCAAAATAATAATTTAAAAAAAAACAAGCAATCAACTAAATCGCACCCATTAATGAACTCGTCACAACTATTGCCCAACAACCCACGTAACAAAATCCAATTTTTAGAAGACTCTTCTATTGATTGATTCCTTGCACTTGAATGCACAAACATTTCAAGATCTGGCGCTTGAAATGCGTCTAAACTTTCATTTATTAAAAAAATAAAATAAAATAGAGTGAGATCGAAGATATCGAACCTCAGAAATATGATAATAGCAGTTGAGGATTTGTTCTTCACTTCAGTCCTTGAGCAATTGAAAATCAAAGCTACGATCTTTGAAGAGAGAGAGGGGGTCGAAGAGAGAGATCTCCAAACTAGAACGAGTAAATTACACTAAAATACCCTCATTATTAGTTTGTTGGTGATGGAGGTCAGAATCTCCCATGTTGTCCTCCGTTGATCTTTTTGGCAGTGAGACGGAACGGTTCAGATTTGGGATGAGGATTGAGCGTGTGGATCTCAATGGGTTGTTGGTTGTCGTTGACGCCGAGCTATCTGCAAAGATAGTCCCGGAATGGGAAACCACCGTAGGACCCTCCAACGATCAAATAAATACCGAGAAATAATAATGGCAGGATAGCAGCGTATTGGAAATGAGTTCAACCTACCTGAGCCGTTTGGAATAGAGGTTTATATAGTGGTCGCATGGAGCGAACCGACGCGAGATTCTCGCCGTTCGTTACGCCCCCGCCTCACGTTCGCGTTGATGGCACGGTACGTCCATTAATGGTGGGATACGCTCATTAATGAAGAAACACGCCAGTGTGGGATGCGGGACGTGGAGTGGCGGAGATCTCGTTTTGGCGAGATACACGGAGCCGTTATGGAGGCATTTGGGCTCCGTGCTCTCGGTTGAACAGGGAAGCCGAGGAAGCTCAGCTCGGTGGATAGCTCGCAGGCGAGTGAGGAGGCCAAGAAAGCTCAGCTCTGTAACAGCTTGGAGATAAGCAAGGAGGCTGTGGAAGCTCGGCTGTAGGATTGCTCGGAGGTGAGCTGTTGGCTGATTGCTAGGTGAATAAGGAAAGTACTCCAGGGAGGTCTCCAAAAGGTCGGATGCAACCTCGGAGACGATGTGCCGAGAAATGTCCCCAATGCATCGTACTTATTCCAGTTCCATAGCCCCCAAGAATCTAGCGGGCTTAAGCGGATGACAGTCATCCGCTACGTGTCGTGATCTAGGGAATTCCCACTTACGAGTATCATCGTTAGCCCTCCACTCTCGTTCCGACCTATTTATGGGCCGGGTCGAGAGTGGTCTGCTCGGTTTTCTTCGTTCAGCTTGGTACCGAGAAATCTTCGTGGTGGATTTCTGGGAACGATGTGGCGTTTAGCGCCCGTGTCGATTCGATCTCTGGATCCATGCGGCGATTCATGATACGTCTAGGTTTCCGTGCGTATCCCTGATGACGGCAGCAGATCAGCGAAATGATTGCGCCATAAAGGAGACGTCGCTTCGCTCGCTCATGCAGTAAATCTCCGTGCTACGTGGCCACCATTGGATGGTGGACTGCGAGATGTCGCCAGTCGGATCCGTGTGAGGGCGAAATGTCCAATGGTCGGTTGCCACGTGGCGTCATCGGGGCCGTGGGGTGCGACGTTTCGTTTTGGCGGGAGTGGATTTGGGTCGTCGGATGGCTTTTGCTGGGCGTATAAATAGGAGGAGCCTTTCCTTTAGAAACACTCTTGCTTTAATTGCCTTCCGTTGTCTTAAAATTGACCGGCGCTCCGTCACTTAGGTCGGATCTTCAGCTTAAATCCATTTTCAGTCGATCTTTCCGTGAATTAGGTTAGATGTCTTCTTTTGAAGTTTCCGTTGATGTAGTTAGGGTTGAGTCGAACAACGAGGCTTTGGTTTCTGAAACCGAGTCCAGTGGGTCATCTTCTTCCTCCTCGGCTTCCGGTAGCCAAGGAAGTTCTTCATCTTCTTCTCCATCAGGCTCGCCCCCAAAGGGTGGCGACGCCCTTGTTCTTCGTCGTCGAGTGGCAAAGAGGTCCCCAAGGTGCGCATAAAAAATACTCGAGATGCGCCCTCGATATTGAATCAATTGGATGAGATTTTTGATATTCGAGCTCGTTTCTATATCCTCCGGCTATTCACTTCATTTGACAAGGGAGGGTGAACGGGCAGACCAGGTACAGGGTAATGAGATTGCTTTATACCTGGAAGTGTTCCGTGCGGGGATAAGTCTTCCCTTCTTGTCCGAGATTTGTGCTATACTCCATTGCTTTCGGCTTTCCCCGGGCCAGCTAGCGCTGAACTTGTGGAGAATTCTCCTCGGATTCCTGGTCCGGTTGAAAATTGATCGGATCTCCTTCGACTTAAGCCTCCTTCTTTCCTTCCTTTGCTATAAAAATCACCCTGGCACTCGCAAGGACGAGCCGAGCTGGGTTTACCTTTCTTTCAAAAAACATAAGGGTAAGATGGCCAGGTGGCAGTGGTCATCCCTTCTTCCATCCATGAGTGGAAGGAGAAGTTTGTTTTCGTCGGTTCTCCAGAGGGAGAGGATTGAACAGTGCCCACCTAAAGGCATAGGGCGGATTGCCCAAGGGTCAAGCAGTCAAACGCCCCGGAGGCGGGGATTGTGTCATGGTGGGAGCTGATCTAGTGGGCCGATGTTCTGCTTTTTGAGCAGGCATTGAGCTGGGTGGGACTCTGTCTCGCGCACTTCATGGGTAAGTTAGGATTTCGCCGATTAATTTAGGCTTAGCATAATTTTGTCGTTTCTGCTGCTGACCCTTTCCTTCGTTTTCTTCCGCAGAGCCAATGGGTCGATTAAAGCTCATGGCCGCCATGGCCGCCAAGGTGCAGGGGAGCAAGGGCGGTGGCGCTAGTTCGTCCAAGTCCGCACCCGGCGCGGTCCCCGGCAAGCTCCTCCCGCCAAGGTAGTTGTTTCTCCTCCCGTCTCGGAGGAACGCCGAAGTTGAGGGCAGAAGCACGCCTGAGATCAGGCTCCCTGGGCCAGGACGGAGATGCCGCCCCGCGCCGAGTCTTCGGCTAAAAGACTCAAGAGAGTGGTTTCTCGGCCACCCTCGGTCGGATACAGGTGCAGGAGGACGACTTCTGCATTGAGGTGTCGTCGGGGCTCTCTATGGCCGACAGTTTGCTGGCGGACATGAAGAAAGCAGCGGGGGCCAAGATTCCCCGGGGCACCATGAAGTCCCAAGTGGCGGCAATAGCCCAGGAGGCAGTCCAGATCGGTAATCTTCTAAAAAATTTCTAAGTGCTTTTTCCTCTGTCTAGTCCCTGAAAAATGATGTTCATGTTTTTCTGCAGGTCCTCCAACATTGCGCCCTCCTAGCTGCTATGGAGGCCGAGAAGGTTGTCCTGGCGATGAAAAAGGCCGGAGAGTCATCCACGTGCGAGGAAGAGCTCCTCGCCAAGTTGAAGGAGGCCGAGAAAAACGTTGCTTCCTTCGAGTCTAGGCTGGTATCGGAGGGCTTGAAGGCCATGAGGCTGAAGGAGTCTAATCGGGCTTTTCAGGCCTGGGTCGGCGAGGTCAACGAGCTTTTTGAGACCATGAGGAAGAAGAGGGACCTCTACAAGGGGGATGCCTGAACGGCTTACGAGGCGGCAAAGCAGGCCGAGGCTAGAGCGGAGAAAGTCATGGAAGAATACAAGGCATCAGACCAATTTTACGTCGACCTTGCAGACTCCGCGGTCGTCGGGTGGCACAACGCCCTCAACGCTGTTAAGGAGATGACATCCGGGTTCGATGACCGGGAGCTCCACACAAGGTATCCCCTTGCGGAGGAAGGCCCCAGGGTGGCGGCACCGAGCCGACGAGCGGGGGCGTTGCTGCTGGCGGAGACGCCAAGCAGGCAGGTGGAGGCGACAGGGAGGCCTTGCCTGAGAACGCCGTTTGAAGCCGTCGTTCTTCCTGCCCCCCTTTTGTTTTTATTTTTGTAGGCCCTCAGACATTTTGTAAAGCTGAAGAGCTTATAATACCTTGTATATAATTTGGAACGTCAATAAAGTATTTTTAGCTCGTCTATATTGTGCATGGCTGTAATATTTTCATCCTTATTTATTTCATAAGTGTGGAAAGACCGGTGTCCCTGTTCACCGCCGAAAGACGTGGCCGACACGTTGGGGACGTCTGACCTGAATTTTGGGGGCAGATGCTATTGGGTTTTATCCATCCACCTCTCCAAAGATGCCAAGTTGATTTATGACACCGTGCATTGGAGGTTTGGACGGATGCGGCCGTTGTAGTAGATTTCGTCAGATTCCCCCTCATTGTGAGGGGTTTTTGATTGTGGGGACGCTCTTCCCAGCAGGCAAGCCCCTGCAGTTAATTATGTTACCGCATCGCGGTAACCACTTTCTCCTGCTCCAGAAGGTCACTTCATATCGTGTGTGTTTGTTTTATTTGTGGTTGCCCATGGATTATATACGAAGACTAATTTATGTTGTCGCATGTAGAGTGGGGATTAGTCCAAATCCGTATTTTCTTAGATTTGGGTTTGGTTGATTTAAGGATTGTTAATCTCGTTTGAGATTAAGATCAACTTAAATGTTTGTTGAGGATACGTTAGTCTAATTATTAGACTAAGATCAATTCAACGGGGGTTTAGGATCATTTAGACCCGATGACAGAGCATTTGGGTTCTATCGTCTTAGTTTAGGGACGTGGCGGTCCATTGGGTTTAGGGAGATCATAGTCCATGGAGTTTAAGGACATCATAGTCCATAGTTTAAAGACGTCATAGTTTATAGAGTTTAGTTTAGGGACGTTGCGGTCTATGGGTTTTAAAGACATCATAGTCCATGGGTTTAAGGACCCCATAGTCTGTGTTTAAAGACATCATAGTCTGTAGGGTTTTAGTTTGACAGTTTGGGGATGTGCCAAAAGTTATTGGTTATTAGGACCCTCCATCTCTCTGAAAACGTTGAAGAATTACAACGACATGTATCAGAGGTGTGGAGAGATGTACCCTCAAACCAATGTCCCAACTGGGAGGAATGGGATGGACATCAGTGTAGATGCCATCAGTTGGGAGCTCATTAGCTGTCTTTGGGACCGAGATTGGTTTTGGATACCCTAAGCATGAGGGGGTCAATTGATGGTCCTCGAAAAATTTGGTCTGAGTTTGGCTAATATTGGCCTTTCATAGTGGTCAACACCAGTATATGTTCAGAACTCACGTGCTTCCACGTGAGGTGCTTGAAAAGTGTTAAACACTAAAAATTTGAGGCTCTCACATGGGGTCACGTGAGGCGCTTGAAATAGTGTTAAACTTCAAAAATTTAGGACGCTGTTTCTTTAGGTTTATTCCCTTGTTCTTTTCTGAGCGCTTAGCGCTATTAGGTCACGTGAGATCACGTGAGGCACCCCAATAATGGAAACTACCTTTGATTTATTCCCTTTTTGCTTTGTAAGTGCTAAGCACTACTCTGGGGTCATGTGTGATTACGTGAGCCAATCTCGGTTATCCTCTTTTTTTCATCAAAGGTGCTCACGTGGGAGCACGTGATCTGCTGTTATCATGTTGGGTGCCAATCCTTTTACGTGCACGGAGATCCTGAGTTTCGAGACTTTCAAGCCTACTGTTTTGTAAGCATTAAATTCTTAGGACTTAGTTTTTCTCTTAGGTTTGGGATCTGCATGGCAGAATCTTCCTGATGAGAATTGAATTCTCAAGTTGTAGGGAGATCTGCTTCTGCAGATCTTTCACTATAAGAAAGAACTAAGTTCTTATATGAAGGGTTAAACCCTTGTCTTATCAGAGGAATTAAATTCCTATATAATTTTTGGGAGAATTAAATTCTCTGAACTTAGATTTCCCTATAGGTTTTGGATCTGCATGGCAAAATCTACCCGATGAGAATTAAATTCTCAACTTGTGGGGAAATCTGCTTCTGCAGATCTCAACCAGAGGAAGAACTAAGTTCTTTTTAGAAGAGTTAAACTCTTATGGAGGTGAAAAAGAGATGAGATATTCTCTGTGTTTTGTTCCTTCTCTTACCTCAGGTTTTTCTTTCTGTTTTCTATCTTTTAGCTTGAAGTTTATGGGGGGGGGGGTTCTCTCTTTTTTTCTTCTTCAAACTTATGGGGAGTTTTCTTCTTCTTCTTGTGGCTCCTATTTATAGGAGAAAGAAAAGAATCAATTTGTTCGGAAAATCTCTTATTAAGAGATTTTGATTGATTTTATACTCAACCAAAATGATCTTTTAGATTAATCGGTGAATTTTATTCACCGTTGGATTTTTAATCCAAGGACTTCTGTTTTACAGAAAATATTTCTTACAAGTTTAGGAAAATATTTCCCTTTACAGAATCTTCTTCTGTAAATTGGTAATTTTTAATCACCATTGGATTTTCAATCCAACGGCGCTCTGCTTTGCAGTGCGCAATCTTTCTTGTTTAGCAATATCTAGGGAAATGTTTTCCAAATAGGGCTTTGACCCCTTTTATTTTAGAATTTAATTCTATCGGTTCAGAAGGCATAGGAGCCCATCACGTGTAGCACGTGACCCCACAAAGTTAAGCCCATTAAAGAGCGTCACGTGCTATCACGTGAATTTTTCTGGCCAATTGTTTGTTTTTAGAAAGCGCTTATATACTTTGTATATAGAGGTCACGTGTCTGCACGTGAGGCTTAGTTTCAGCCTTGTTTTGTCAAGCGCAGTGCTTATCACGTGTGGGCACGTGATGCTCCATTTGGAGACTTTTCCCATTTCTTTTTATATTTATTATTCAGTTTTCACGAGGGACACAAATGCCCCGACAGCGTTGTTCTCACGGGGCTTGCACGTGAGTGCAACGCTGTCACCTTTACAGCCGTTGGATTGCCTAGGGGAACGGGGAGGTGAACCGCCCTTGTCACGTCTTATAAATGCAAGGGTTTGGTTTCTTGGGCAGCCATTATTTCTTTCATCTTCTTTCTTCTTCGTTTTGTTTGAGAATTTAATTCTCCTCTTCAGAACTTAGTTCTCTGCCATTGTAATTACAAAGTTAAACTCTGTCAAAAAGAAACCCTTTTTTAGGTAAAGATTTTGCACATTAGAAAAAAAACCTTTCTTTTTGAACAAAAATTTCTGGATTTTAAATCCATTATGATAGCTTTGCTCTCCTCTAAAACCCATCCGCTTAGGGATCCAAAGATGTGAATTTTGAGTAGTAAACCTCCATATCTTGGGCATTCCCCTCTGATTTTTGAAGATTCACGGGATTTTGTTTCTCATATATTTTTTATGAGTTATTGGAATTTAATTCCATCACATAAAAGGAATTTAATTCCTCTGGCGAAGAGCTAAGCTCTGAAAGATCAAGAGGACCCTTCGGGAATTTTATTCCTTGGTGTTCTTGAAAATCGTTTCATAGGGCTTTACTCTTATTCGCACAAATTTGAATTTATTGCGTGCTTAACAGAACTTGTTTTCCTAAGAATTTGTTTGAATTCCAATGTCTGTTTAATGAGGATCTTCTTGATTCTCATAATGATTTCCTGTCTCATTATTGGTGAGCCGCCATATTGATTTTGTGGGGTTCATGTATCTTGTAGGCAGTGGTCCTGCAAAACAGACATTTTGTCGTTTTCTTTTGTTATTTTATATATATATATATATATATATATATATTCACTAATGGTTTTTCTTTCCCTTGTTTCAGGAACAATGGCTTCTCTTCCCTACTTTCCTTTTACTCGCTCAGACGCTGCTTTTCCACAATCGCCTTCAGACGAAGAAGCAATGGCGATGATCAGGGCCCATGATAGGGACTGTACCAATTTTCTCTTGTGGGGAACTTGGTATAGGCATATCATCCGGGGTCGCCACAGCTTTCTTTGCGAAGTACCAACAGAGCCTCTTCGTCCTATTTTGCCGATGGAGCGTCTGCAGACTGCTTTTGCGGTGGAGGCGGTTGATTGGACTCCTATAGGCTGGCTTAAGCCGTCGACAGCTGGGATACCAAACCAGCCTTTGCCGGCCATAGACATCTTGGGGCGTCGCATTTGCCAAGGTGAAGCCCAACCCTGGGGACAAGTCTATAAGATAGGGCTTATCCCTCGCCACCCAACGGGCTATCTTCCCTGGGTTCGATATGTTCTATTCGCTCATCGTGCACGATTGCAGAAGGTCGGGCTTTATCAGGCGGTGTACGCGTCGCTTTTTCATTATCCGTCCCCTCATGTCTAGTAGGTTAAAACTTTCCTGAATCAATGGAATCTTCCCACCAACACTTTCTTGCTAGGGGATCTCGATTTCTCTGGAAGAGTTCCGCGAGATTTC
The DNA here is from genome assembly GCA_030015575.1 of Agapanthus africanus. Taxonomy (NCBI): domain Eukaryota; kingdom Viridiplantae; phylum Streptophyta; class Magnoliopsida; order Asparagales; family Amaryllidaceae; genus Agapanthus; species Agapanthus africanus. The sequence goes on along the minus strand of CM057338.1, from coordinate 972,813,695 downwards.
CGGGTTGCCGATCAGGGGAGAGCACTATGAAGAGTTGCTGCCTCCCGATAAGTATGTATTCATGACCTTGCCCTCTATTCTTGACGGATTGACGACCGAAAACGCTGTCCGTCATAAGTACCCCAGCCTAATCAAGGCTCTGGGTATTTTCGAGAAGCTGTTCGCGGAGTCAGAGGGACAGGGCATCACCTTTAAAAGCTTCGTCGCCTGCTTCCTCCGTGAAGATGTCTTATCAAAGGAGGCTCCGAAATTTACGAATATTAACGACCCCTTCAGGTTTGGGCTGAATAAGCTGCCAGCCAAAGAGGAAGATTTATCGCAATTTTACATCTCGATCTTGTTGATCGTGTCCTTTGATTCGATTGCGGCTCTCGGCATGGACGAAGAGACATTCTTTGTTAGTTTTATCAGCCTTTGGTTTAGCTGGTTTGCCATTCCAACGTATCGTCGCTTCATGAGAGCTTCGGCCATCTATCCTGCTCATCGCGTGGCTGAAGGGACACGACTGGCCGTAGGTATCGCGGGGCTATCACACTTATACCATGGGATGAGCACTGTGGCCAATACTTCGACCCCGAGTGTAGATGTTGTGAGTTTCTCTCTCCACTACTTTACGTCGCGGATCGAGATGCACGTAATGGGAGCGTTCGTAGCGCATCAGAGGCCGGATTTCTACAATACTTACACCTTCCCGCAGCTCATGAGGTTGGTGGATGCTTCTGCTCCTGATCCAACTCAGCCAGGGGTCCTTCATGTGTTGCTTAACCTGTATGCTAACGAAGGTGGGATGGTATTCAACGACCGAGTCCTCTCTGCTCCTTCGGGACCTATTCAACAGCTATTCGATTTATTGAAAGGGGGCACACCATCCTTAAAGCTTAAGGAAATTATGCACTTGTATTCGATTAGGCAGGGCTATTTGGTGTTCCGTCGAAATGATACGGCTCTTTTCATGCGGTATAATCCGCATCGATTTGCTCGGCAATTGGGTTACAACCAGGGTGTTCCCTTTGAGGCATTTTTGATGGAGCCCAGTTCGTCTCTGGGAGTTGTTCGTAACATCACCCATCACTTCATGCGGCTGAACACCGGTTCTCGCTTTGTGATCCCCGAGGCCGACTATATTCCAAGGTGTGTGGGGGCTTTTACGGGTTGGTACCGCCATCGAGTTGGTCCCATCATTGCCGAGGAGAAGCGGATACTCTTCGAATATAGAGCTCCTGCTCCGACCCAGGCCATGGGCGTTCCGCCGCGACCATGGATAGTGGTTCGCCCTCTATTGAGGGGTAACGGTGCCTTGCTTATCCTTGAGGCGGCGGATGCGGAATCGACTCCTCCCACAGTTGGTATGCCAATGCGCACTAGAGCCCAGGCAAAGGCTTCCGATAAGGCGCCAGCAGTAGTTACATCAGTTGTGGCATCATCAATGGCAGTGTCATCATCGGTGGTGCCGCCAAAAGAGGATATTGGAGGCGAGGTTGGGCAGCGCCGTATCAAAGCACCAAAGTGGAGGAAGCGATCCTCTTCCTCTAGTATCAGCTCTGGCTTGAAAAGGAGGAAGAAGATGGTTACCGGTCTGATCGACCTCTTGCTCGAATCTGAAGTTGTTGCTCAGGACGAACCCATATCCATGCAAAAGCCGGATGATGGTCTTCTCTTTCCGGATTCGTCTGCCGAGGAAGCCACGCAATTGGCTGAGACTATAAGGCGCTCACAGGACGAAACTGAGAACGTGGGTGTCCCGAAGAAAGCTTATCCTCCTGTCATATTCTATGAAGATCCCTCATCACTGAGGCGAGTACATATGGGTCCCTTGCGATAGGAGGATGAGATAGCTCTCAAGCAGCCTATCTCAGCCACTTTCGAAGATGAGATGGCATTGAAGACCGGTGCCCATGAATCTGCATTTGAACCCCGGCGAGCACACTTTTTTAGGAAGGAACGTCGGCTTGGAAAAGCCATACTAGAAGTATCCTGGCGCATCGGTATGTGTGCTTTACGTATTTTTTTTTCTATCGGCAAATAATTTGTATAGCTTTTTATATCTCCTTATCTTTGCGAAAACTTTGCAGGGACTTTAGTAATGACAGAGAGTTTGAGCTCGAGTCGCGTCCTGACTGTGGACTCTGTAAATGTCCCCGATGAAGCACTAGTAGGTGCGGAGGAGGTCGTTACATCTGCTATTCCCGCTGTGGAGCTTCCATTGGCTGCCTCTGTTCCCCTGGTGTCTGTTCTCCCAGAAGAGGTTCCCTTATCGACCGTGGATTTAATGGATCTTTCCGGTGACGGCCTGGAGATTGTGGAACGGGTAGTTGAGACCGCCGTCTCTTTATTGGAGCCTGAAGTGGTGGCCGTTGCCCCTCAATTGGAAGTTGTCATACCAGCAAATGTCTCCGGTGATGTTCCTGAGGGAATGGAGGAGGCTGCCGAAGCTGCTATCCCTCCAGTTCAAGGCGGGAAGAGTATCGAATGTAGTCTTCTTATACTTTGTTTTAATAGCTTTTCCATTATCTGAACTTTTCCTTCATTTCAGAGTTACGGGAATTGGCGGCTTCTATTGTGGACCTATCTCCCAGGAAATCCTTCTAGCGCTTACTTGACATAGGTGCCCTATAGGCGATATCCCCACAAAGTATAGTCCTTTCTTCTGGGCAAGGTTGGTGCTCTTTGACCCTTTTCGTTTTATTATTATTATTTTTTTATAATGACGCTGATATGCGCTCCATAGTTCGAAAGCCGATGATGAGGTTGAGATCCTCGATGGGCCTGGGGATCTCTCAAACCCTCCTTGCATGACTGCGGTTAAGTAAGGTTTTATCTTTGGCATTGATTTGCCCATTCTATGTTGGTGGCTCTCACTGACTGTTCACATATCCTGACAGCTCTGCCCGCTCTATCTCCATTGGAATCTCGGATCTTCATACCATCGGGTCTTTATGCCCGGCGTGCGTCTGAGCGGATGGCGAGACAAAGCATCTACTCCCTGACGGCTCTCATTGAAGACCTTCGTGTTGGTACGTTTGTCCTTGCCGAAGAATTCGCTGTCGAAGCCAATGCTTCCTTGTCCGTTCTTGCCACCTATCATGATGAAGCATTGGTACACGTCTGGGTTGAGTATTGTCGCCGAGTGGAAGTCTGCCTACACGGGCTTGAATGCACCCGCCTTCCCTCTGACATCTTAATCGTGAAATCGAGTCTGCGAGGATGGATCGAACGGTGCGCGGCCAATCTGCAGTCGTGCGAGAAGAGTCTCGATCGGAAGTTTTCGGAGAGGGAGTTAGTTTCGAATGCTTTGGGGGAACTTCAAACTCAACTTACTACTAAGACCATTCGTGCATACGAACTTTGGCGGGTGCTTCAAGAAGCTATCACGGAGGTGGTAGCTCTTGATAAAGCCGTTATTTTTACCCGTGAGATGGTCGAAGCCCACAAAATTGCTGAAAAGGAGCTTGAAAGCCGGCTTACCTCGTATCAGGGTCAACAGTCTCAGGCGGAGACCCGTCTTGTGGCCATAACAAAGCTTGAAGCCGAGGCCCAGCGGAATAGTAACGAATTGACGAACTTATTGCACCGTCCGCCGGCTTGAAGATATATATGTTTTTTTAATATTCTCCTTTTTGTATTTACTCCTGAATGAGAGTATCTTTTGATTCTTTTATGCAATGTATCTTGAATTCATTTGGATTCATGAATAAAATACATATTTTGTTTCACAGTGTTGTGTCTTTTTTAGCAAATGCATTTTGTAGATAATCTATCTTGATCTCTTCGCAGGACAGCGACGGCTTAGGAAACATGTTCAGATCTAACGCTTAAAGCTTTTCAACATTATGAGCCGTGACGGTCTTATAAAGACTTTTCTCCCTACGAGTCGAGAGGATCTCGTAGGTGTAATTTTGCTTAGGAATCGTGAGGATTCCTAAGTGTGTATTTTCCCTCGAGAGTCGTAAGTATCTCATAAGAGAATTTTTCCTTTTACAAGTCGAGAGGACTCGTAAATGGTTGTTTCCCTCCTTGTCGAGATTCGACTTTGGAGAGTGTGATCCATGAATAGTATACAATGGCCCCTCTTGGGCCGATTTGCAGGGTCCCAATGCTTAGAAAACAGGTCTTTATCCCCATTGTCTAAGGCTTTCCCCTACGAGTCGAGACGAATCGAGGGATTATTGGTTGACTGGCTCCGCTTTCTGCGGTGTCAGGGTTGATGTACTCCGCTTTCTGCGGTGTCAAGGTTGACGTACTCTGCTTTCTGCGGTGTCAGGGTTGACGTACTCCGCTTTTTGCAGTGTTGGGGTTTACGTATTCCTCTTTCTGCGGTGTTAGGGTTGACGTACTTGACATGCTCCGCTTTCTACGGTGTCAGGGTTGACGTACTCCGCTTTCTGTGGTGTCAGGATTGACGTGCTCCACTTTCTGCGGTATCGGGGTTGACGTGCTCTATTTTCTGTGGTGTCAGGTTTGACGTACTTGACATGCTCCGCTTTCTACGGTGTCAGGGTTGACGTACTCCGCTTTCTGCAGTGTCAGGGTTGACGTACTCCGTTTTCCACGGTGTCAGGGTTGACATACTCCGTTTTGACATACTCCACTTTCTGCGGTGTCAGGTTTGATGTACTCCGCTTTCTGCGGTGTCAGGTTTGACGTACTCCGCTTTCTGCGGTGTCGGGGGTTGACGTGCTCTGCTTTCAGCGGTGTCAGGGTTGACGTGCTCCGCTTTCTGCGGTGTCAGGGTTGACGTGCTCCGCTTTCTGCGGTATCAGTGTTGACTCTAGGTTGTCTATGAACCGTAGAGTCTTGGAACTGGGGACTTTGCCGTGGCTCCGATGGGTGATGTCGCGTCCGTATCCTGCTGGAACGAGGATGAACGCCGTCGTTGATTTCTAGGCTGTAGAAGTTGCCGTTGAGATCTGACTCTCTGGTTGAAAAGAGCCCGGTGGGGAAGTGTAGTTCCCTTTTCGCTTATGCTCATGTATTGTATACATGGGTCAGTATGGACCCTCCTTTAGGGCAAAAGTTTCCTTCTTTCATTTTTTTTATTTTCTTCCGCGATGCTCTATCATTTTAGCTTTTTATATCGCGAAAGTCGCGATTGCCTAATCATTTCGGCTATTTTTCTCGGTGCCCAATCATTTCGGCCATTTTTCTTTTTACTCGCTGCTTTTTATTGCGATTTGCCCAATCATTTCGGCTATTTTTTGTATGCATATCTTTTACTTGCTGATTTTGTTGCAAGTTGCCCTATCATTTCGGTTATTTCATATGCATTTATAACTCGCTGACTTTTTGCTGCGAGTATGGAATTTGGGTTCTGATACCAATCTTAGCATCAGCATCGCTGTGACTGGAATATTGCCAGAAGCGAATCATCATTTACCGTGAAAGGACTTGGAATTTGATACCGATTTAGGCATCAACATCGCTACCACTGGGACATTGCCAGGAGCGAATCACCATTTGCCTCTGTCAATTCGAACAAAGATGGCTTAGCAAACAGGGTTAGGATCCTGTCGACTAAGGCTTTTGACTTCATGAGCCGTAAGGGTCTCATAAAGGTGTTTCTCCCTACGAGTCGTGAGGATCTCATAGATGTATGTTCTCTTTAGAAGTCGTGAGGACTTCTAAGTGGTGTTCTCTCTTGTAAGTCGTAAGGATCTCATAAGAGTATTTTCTCTTTATAAGTCGAGAAGACTTATAAGTGTTTGTTCACCAAATAGGGGGTTTCACACCATTGATGGAACTTGGTGGGGGAGACGTTTATTTGTGCCCGTGGATTGTATACAAGGGTCAACATTGAACCACTTGTAGGGCAGTCTGGGAAATGTGATGGCTTAAGAACATGTTCAAATCCCTATAACTTAAGGCTTTTGAATTCTATGAGCCGTGAGGGTCTCATAAGAGGGTTCTCCTTACGAGTCGTGAGGATCTCGTAAGTGTAATTTCTCCTTAGAGATCGTGAGGATTCCTAAGTGTTTTTCTCCCTTGTGAGTCGTAAGGATCTCACGCAGGTATTTTCTTCTTACAAAGTTGAGAGGACCTTGCAAGTGTGTATGAATTTTTTACGAGTCTGCGTCCTTGTGGGTTTTCACAAATATCGCCGGCAGCCTTACTGTTTTTACTCACGGAGTCCTTTCGGGTTTTCATCCGTGCCCATTTTGCTTATAGACGTACCGTTTTTTTTGCGTCACCCCAAGGATGCTGCGGTTTGTAGTAGTTTAAGAATATTACGGTCCGTTGTTAGTTTAAGGACATTTCGGTCCGTTGTTAGTTTAAGGACATTTCGGTCCATGGTACGTTTTTGAGGTGAGGTTTCGCCGGCTACTACTTATAAAGTTTGGGCTTAGAAAAATAGCGAGCGGACATAGGCGTCGTCATCTATCGTTGACCTAGGCCGTGACTCGTCAGGCGTAGTATTTTTTTAGAAACCGACCGTTTATTGGCCTGAAGGGTCTTTCGCCATGTATATCCATGAGTAGATAGGCGCCTCCTTGGTAGACCTTATCTATGATATATGGGCCTTCATAGTTCGGCTCGAATTTCCCCCGCTTGGCACGATTGGGGATCATAGGTCTCTTGACCACTAGCATGAGTTCGCCTTGGCGGAATATTCTAGGCCTAGTTAATCTTTCGTATGAGCTCGTCATCCTTGCTTTGTAAGCTTCTAGGTTTTTCTGTGCCATGAGACGAGTTTCATCGAGGGCGTCGAGCTTCTTGAGCCGAAGATGAGCATTCTCTTCGTCTGTTAGCTCGTAATGAACCGCCACTCGCAAAGAGGGTAGCTCTATCTCCAAGTAGAGTACTGCTTCTGTGTCGAATACTAACGCATATGGCATTGTATTCGTAGCCATTTTGAACATGGTTCGGTAAGCTCAAAGAGCTTCATGCAGTCTCTCGTGCCAGTCTTTTTTTTTTTGGACACCGTCTTCTTTATGATCTTCGTCAAGGTTTTGTTGAAAGCCTCAGCTAGCCCGTTAGCTCGTGGATTGTAGACCGAAGAGTATCTCCAGACTATATTATGCTGCTGTGCGAAACGGCCGATTCTGTGACTTCTGTAGGCCGGCCCGTTATCGGAGATAATCCTTCGCGGAGTGCCGAACCGATAGATGACGTGTGTCTTGAAGAAATAGAGAATATTCTCCGTCTTCACTTCTCTTAGCGGTACTGCTTCTGCCCACTTGGAGGAGTAATCGGTTGTCGCCAATATGAACCGATGTCCTCCGGATGACACTGGTTTGGTATGCCCAATTATATCGGTTCCCCACATTTTGAATGGCCAGCTAACCACTGTTGGGTGTAGCGATTTGGATGTTGGTGGATGAAGTCTCCATGAATTTGGCACGAATGTCATTGCTTTGCGTATTCGAGACAATCCTGAATCATCGTGGTCCAATAATAGCCCATCATTTTGATCTTCAGCTTCATCTTTGGCCCGGCTTGATGAGAACCGCAGAGTCCGTCATGAGTTTCTTGGACGACTCTCCTTGCTTCTTCCGGTCCCAGGCATCTTAGCCACAGGGAGTCGAACGATCTCTTATACAGAGTATCTGTTAGTGTATATGCTCTAGAGGCCATTACTGTATCATACTAGTTTGTATATTACTTAATGGAAGCTTGGGATATTCACCATTGTATAGACAATCTTGCTCAAAATGGTAGTATGCTACTTGGTTTGTTTCTACTTCAATATGTGCATGTGTTTCTTTTAGCATATTGCTTATACATATTAGTAGAGCCCTTAGGGTCTTTGCTTGATTACCAGCGTTGTGATGGCAGTCACACTCATGGGGGCTGGGTAATCCACAAGCACATCCTTATACAGGTCTCTAGTCGTAGTACTATCGAGACAGGGCATCGATACTCCGGAGTAGACTAGCGTATGCGCTTCTCATCCCAGCAGGAGAGACGGTCTGTCCCACAGCCGTCAGTACGTCGTACTTGAGATAGTATGCGGGTGCTCGTTAGGTTACGAGTACACTGGATAGGACTCGTCGGGAACTGTTGGTTGGTACTATACTTATCGTCAGTTATCAGTTCCCAGGTGACATGAGTACAGCTTAGTCCGCTGACTTGACACTGTCACTTCGCCTCGAGTGTGTTCCCACTGTACTTTGACTACTACTCTACCACGGCTCAAAGGAGTCGTGCAAACAGGTAGTAGTTGGGTGCAGTCCCGAAGCACTTGGAGGCAGTGACGGTTAGACAAGATTCGTCTCTCCCGGTATTGGGAGTTGATATCGCGTTGTGTCAAGGAGAGCCATTACACATAGTCGTCCCTGGCCAGGGTAAGCGAGGTATACTGGTAGGTTTCCAGTGTTATCTCAGGGTGTTCTGGGCTACACTCCGACACGACTTGTACCGCTATTAGGGGACTGACGTTTACCGCCCCCTAGGCCCGCCATGCGATATTCTCAGACGAACAGACCGGACTGTACGGAGACTGTCACATTCAGGCTCAGTAGGAGTTCAGATGGGTTTCACCTCGTCCGTCTTCTTATCGGCATCTATCTGGGGGCCGTTACGCACAGCTAGTGCCGCTTGTGGTCTGTGGTTAAACCCACTGCCAGCGTAGTGTCGAGTCTTTAGAGTCCCACACAGAGAGCTATTCGCCTTTAGGCAAAAGAGTAGAGTTCATATGGTTTTGCGACAGGGTTCGGTCACATCCGTGCACTTGTGCACGTTTAGTGTCCGGGCAGTTATTACTAGCGGGCTTTAGTTTAAACCAGATCCTAGTATACGTTTTGGGATTGGTTTTATCTCGTTTGTATTCATGTTCCACGGAACACGGATGCGGGTGTATATGCACAGTTGACAGAGATAGAGGCAGAGGATTCTCATTAGGGTTGTTGACTGTTGCCTTTTGCTAAACCCTAATGAGAATTAGAAATATGATTAATAATAATATTAATTAAGTATTATTGTGCCATGGTTGGGTTGAAAGGTTGACTTTGTTGACTATTGACTTTGTTGACCGGTTGACTAGCTTGGACTTGTTGACCATCATCATTACAATGGCTATCATTTCATGGCAAAGACTTTTGCTTGCTTGTTATTCTTTACAAAATGAATGCATGAAATGATATTGCCATTTGACATGAACCATCACATAATACTCAATTACTATTATTATTATTATGATTATTTTGTGTTATGAGAGGATGGTAGGAAAAAAAAAGTCTTCTTCATTTTCTATCATTTGCATTCTCTCTCATCCTCAAGCTCTCCCTCTTCCTCTTGCTCTCTCTCTAGTTCATGGTTCTATTGTCTTATGTGTTGAGAAACAAGAACCATAGAGATAAAACCCAAAACACTTCTCTACTCATCCTAGTGTATAAGGTCTAGCAAGCCAAGTATTCTAGTTTCCTCTAGATTGAGGTTGGAGCCAAAGGTAGAAGCTTTCGGGTGGATCCATCTTCGGCACAAGGAGACGACGAGGTGAGGCCGATCCGACCACCACAAGGAGTTGAAGAGAAGGAGTTCAAGTTTAGGTATAACCCCTAACATAGTAGCTAAACTCTTAGCTAGGTTGTTAGATAGTTTGTTTAGCAAAGATCCGTTTTTTGAGTCCATGTTACCTCCACCGAAAAAATCATTTTTCACCATTTCCGCAACCCCAAAGAGCCGGGGACGGGTAACGTGGACTTACAGTATCGTTGACGAAGGCGAAAGACAGAGCTCATTTCATGAGCGGATGTCTTGAGGACGCATCTTCAGGTGTTCGACGGGATTTGAAGTAATCTATAAAGACTTCTTTCCAATCCTTAGCCTTTCCCTAGTCTTTTATTTGTAGGATTGTTTGCTTGGTCGCTTCCTTTTCTTTAGACGACTCCAGAGATATTTCCGCTGGTGCAAGAACCTGACGGTTTTGCACAACGATCCTCACGTCATTGAGGTTTTCGTCAGCCAGTTCTTTAGCGAGCTTGGCTAACGCATCCGCCTTGCTATTTTCCGCACACGGTATGCTTTCCAGGGTGTAGGAAGGGATTTGAGTCAGCAATTGTTGTACTCTCCCACCGTACTTTACCAACTCTGATTTGCATATTTGATAGTCGCCATTTACTTAGCTAACGACCAGCTGGGCGTCTCCGTATATGAGAAGGTTTTCGATTCCCATGTCGACAGCGATCTCTATACCTGCTATCAAAGCTTCATATTTCGCTTCATTGTTTGTCCTCGGCTCTGTTAAGGAAAAGGCAAAGCGCATTTTCCATCCTTGTGGAGTCACGAAGATGAGGCCTACCCCAGATTTGATTATGGGGGAGCTGTGCTTTCCCTTCTTCAGGGAAGATGCCCCATCGAAGTAGAGTTCCCATCGGGTATCACTCCCTCCTCTCTCCCTGTCGATCGTGTCAAACGCATGCTCGTCTGGCAATTCGCAATTTAGGGGTGAATCGGCAGGTATCGGATGCTCAGCGAGGAAGTCGGTAATGGCCTGGCCTTTCACTGCCTTGAGAGGTCGGTATGTTATCGAGAATTCCATTAAGAGCAGGGCCTATTTACCGAGCCGTCCCATTAGTATGGCTCTTGACATCAATTACTTGAGAGGATCCACTTTTGATATGAGATGGATCTCATGCGCCAACACATAGTGTCTGAGCTTCGTTATCGCGAAGATTAACGCCAGGCGGTGTTTTTCGATAGGGGAGTAGTTGTTTTCTGCTCCCGGGAGAACTCGACTCAAATAGTAGAAGGCTCTCTCTTTCCCTTGGTCGTTCTCTTGTGCCTATAGCGCGCCTAAAGAACCTTTAAGGGCTGTTGTGTATAGGATGAAGGGTTTTCCCTTGACCGGAGTGGTCAGTACCGGCGGATTCTGTAGGTATTGCCTTATTTCGTCCAGTGCGCTGTGGCATTTGTGATCCCAGACGAATGGAGTCCCTTTCTTCATTATATGGCTGTAGAGACGGCATTTGCCGGAGAGGTTAGCTATGAACTGCCGGATATACGCGAGCTTTTCTTAGAGAGACCGCAGTTGCTTAAGAGTTCTTGGCGGAGGCATCTCCATAATCTCCTTGATCTTTGACGGGTCTATTTCGATGCCCCGGTATCGTACGACGAATCCTAGGAATTTTCCTGAGGAAACTCCGAACGCGCATTTCAGAGGGTTCATCTTCAGGTTGTATTTCCGAAGGTGCTGGAACACGATATTCAGATGCTCCCAATGCTCCTCGTACGATTTTCTTTTCACCATGAGGTCGTCGATATAGCATTTGACGATTTCATGTATGAGGTCATCGAAAATCTTCGTCATGGCCCTCTGATAGGTGGCACCGGCGTTCTTCAGACCGAAAGGCATCACTTTATAGCAAAATATGCCTAGAGGAGTCCGGAAAGCGGTATGGTTCTGGTCTTCAGGATGCATCTTTATTTGATTATACCCCGATGATCCATCCATGAAGGAGAAGACTTCATGAGTGGACGTGTTATCTATCATCATCACGGTAACTGGTTTGGAAAAGTCATCCTTCGGACATGCTTTGTTGAGGTCCCGAAAGTCTACGCAGATGCACACCGTCCCATTCTTCTTCATCACTGGGACAATGTTGGCGATCCAGTCAGGGTATTGAACTTCTTGGATGAAGCCGGAGTCGATTAGCTTCTTAACTTTAGCGTTGATGCTCATTTCAAGTTTGAGCCGCATCCTTCTTGGTGCTTGTTTGACTGGCTTGACGTCCGGAGATATCGCCAATTTATGCACAGCTATTTCTGGATCTAACCCCGGCATCTCAGAATAATTCCATGTGAAGCAGTCCTTATACTACATGAGCACGTCTTTTAGCGTAGCCACCTGTTCTTTAGAGAGCAGCATACTGACGAACGTTGGCCGCGGGTCATTTGCCGTCCCCAAGTCGATTTTCCTTAGATTGTCCGCAGTAGTATGTATTCCATCTTCCAACTCTTTTGGCACCGGTGGGAATTCTGAGATCAACTCTTCTTCATCGTCATTTTTGAAGCACCAGGAGAGGCCATCCATGTTCTCGGGAGCTCCTTCTTCTGACAGTGTTATCACGTGATAGGTACGAGATCATTTCCAAGACTGATATTGCTCTGGTTCTACCCTTGTCATATACGTTGCTTTTGGCACATGCCTTTGTGGTGGGGCTACCCTCCTACTGTTGATAGAGCGAACCTGCCGAGTTGATATTGGTCTTCGACCCAGTTTTTGAAGGGGAAGCAGTCTTCGAGATGATGTCCTATTGCTCGGTGATATGAGCAATAATCCAGGTGATGAACCTCATTTGCTTGATCGAGGTGCCGAGACTCCGAGAGCGTAATCATCTGATATTTCATGACGAGGTCGAAGATTCTCCTTGTCTTGTCTTGAGGGAAAGAATATGCTCGACTCATCTTTTTTATAAGAGACGGATTCCGGCTGATCCTTTCTTGATCGCTTAGCCTTTTGGATTCGTTTTGCCGTTGCCGACCATTTTTTCCGTTCTTTAACTTGTTTTTGCCTCCACGTCGGGCCTTTTTCTTGTCTTAGGAATGCAGGGCGGGCTGATGGTGAAGGGCGTTGTCATCCTCTGTAGCCTACTGAAGGAGGCGTTGCATCTTGGCTTTCTCGTAAATGGCCATTTCGTGGCCGTGGTCATTCCGAACCTTTTGACTCGTTTCCCTTATTAACTTGTCCATCTGTTCTTCAAACGACGGACTCGGTATTTTCATGGCAGGGCTTCGTTCTAGTTCAATGTCAGTGTCTTTTAAAAGAGCATCCTCTTCTTCATCAAGGTCTTTTATGACATGGCAGCCATGAAACTGCTCCCGTTTCTTGGACTGGATATATCCAAGCCCGATCGCTTCCCTTTTTCCGTTGGGCAATTTTCGCTGAGTTCCAGGGACGTTCCAGATCCTGTTGTAGAATTAGGCCTGTCGCGCGGTTTGCTTAAAGGGTACGTCTTGGCATCTCAATAATTTTTTCAATCCCTCTGTGTAGTATCTGGGCAGACGGATTGGTTGGAGTCTGTTGAGCGCAAAATCGACACCATGCCAGACTTCTCTTTCGACTTTAATCTCCGTGGATCGATAGAATAATATCGCCTTTTCACCTCTTCGCCTGGGAGGGACGTAGAATGTCTACAGCTCTTGCACACCATATATCTTAAGCGCATCAAGCTCTCTGTAGTGCTGCCGCGGAACCATGGTGATTTGCAAACTCCGATCATCTTCAGCGAGGGCCTGTACTGATGGACGGACCGAGAACACTGCGTTGACTTCGTCTTCAGAGTCACTGCCAAAGACCAGCATAGGGGTAGGTGGTCCCGGCTTGTTGCATTGGGACGGTCCTGAATAGACTGTCTCTTCCTCCTCCTCGGTATCGCTCTTGAAGACCGGAATAGTGGTGATAGCTTTTTGGTTATTCTCTGGTTTATGGCATCTTTCCATGTCTTCAAAGTCTGGTAGGAAATATTTAGCGTCTTCTGTTCACACCGTAATATTGTATTATTATATTCCCCATTCTTATTCTTTTTACAAATAAAAAGGTGCTTTTGACGCATGTCTGCTACATATTACAGGTTACAGGTTCTTGGACAGAAAACAGTGAAAACGATGAAAAAACGATACAAAAGTGGACTTTGACCAACAAACAGAAGACTCTTGATCAAGCCTACATCAAAGATAAAATTCATAAAGTACAAGGCAATACAAGGTCCAAGATTACAAAGCGAACGGTTAAAAGTCCACCGCAATTATTCACTGAAGATCTGGAAGAAACATAGAAGCTACTTTAATAAAAGAACCAAATAATAAGGAAGCCCAAAGACAGAAGAGTCCACAAAGAAAATTTCAAGGCCCAATACTTCCTTTTAATAAAAGACAGAGACATAAAATTTTACCAAAGTTTGGAGTCTACTTTGACTAGGTCTTCCTAAGGATATTTTGGTAAATGTAGATGTGCGCATCAATTGTAACCTAGGGTTTCCTATCCCCTATAAATAGGAACTCTAAATCATTGTAAAGGCTATGCCTCCCTTCATTAATAAATTTCAGAATTCTTTTGGAGAGCATCAAGTTGTAAGTTCTTTATTTTCTGCCCTAGGTTAATTTTCTATTCTTGCCCTAGTTAAATTTAATTCCTTGCCCTAGTTAATTTTTTTATTCTCTGCCCTAGATAAATGTATTTTAATTCCCTAATGAGTGAGTAGTCTCCTCGCTTGTTAGGGTTAGATCTGGGGAAGGTTTGAGAGACGAAGATCTCTCATCCCCTTTCTTGCCCGTCATATATTTTCATAGGACTCTATGCATACATGCACATACCGCTCCCTACGGCACCCTATCCCTCGAGGTAGCGGTGATACCGTAGTATAAAGGCCCAGTTGTGATGTTTTCCATGGAGGTTAGGGTAAGGATTGATAAAGGAAGGACAAGAAATTAGAGGAAGAAAATATCTTCCCGATGATTCTAATCCCTTTTATTAATAATTACCATAACACCTAATTAGATCTTCATATGTGTATAGAAAGCGGTGGGATTTATAGATTTTCCAAACTTAACCTAGACCTAACCCTAGCAAGACTTAGATATAGATTAATTTAGTTTTTAGATTTAATAATCAATCCGAACACCCTTCGGAATTAACTCGTAAGCGCGACTAGGAAATTCACAACATCCCTGTGGACCGACCCGTATTCATCGAGACCATATTCCACCTAAGGACTTCGAGCTCTATAGGACAGATGACTAGTTATAGGCATCGACCGTTTATCCTAACCTGACTTTGCGGTGTCTAGGCAAGTGTGTCTAAGGCAAGTGGTTACTTAATTAGGACCGCTACTTGTAGCGGGGAGCCTCCCACTTACCTGGCACTTACCTGGCCGCAATTGGCGGTGAAGAGACGGTTTGAGGTCCTATTTCTAGCCCTTTGGAACAATTAGGAGCTGTCTAGCTGACCTAGGTGACCCTAGATCTAGGACTGATTGTGCATTTCTGGTTATTTGCATTTGTGTCTTAGCCCTTTATCGAAAATTTTTGCAAAACAAATAAAAAAGAATAATAAGAGGAATTTTTTTTTTATAAAAAGACTTGCAACTTTTGTCGCTGAGAAATCCTTGCACCACCTACCTTCTTCATCTTCTCTTTCTTCTATCATGGGTACCCCACATCATAAATCTCTTGCCGAACTTTGGTATCCCGAACCTAATTTTGCGTCGTACGTTAATGTGTTCGGTCAATTTAAAGACGATCCTTCCGTGCCAAAAATTTCGTTGAAAGATAAAATAGAAGCGTCTAGGAGAAACAGTTTTACTTTACAACCCACTTTGTGTCAACCAAGTCAACCTTTACCACCTTCATATGTTGATACCACTTTTTCGAGTCTAGCTGTAACTCCTAAACCGATGTCCATTGCTGAGCATATTGCTCAATCTCGTAACCGATCTTTCACCCCTCTCCACACATCTACTTCTAGGGATCAACAAGTCCATTCACCTTTTTATCCACATGTTGACCCTACTCCTGTCCAACCATCCAATTCCTACCAGTCCTACCCAACTTTCCCACCTTCACTAGACCCTGTTTCTACACAACCTTTTGGGAGTTTCACGTATCCAAACAATTTCGAATCTTTTACCGAAACCCCTTCACCACCCATGTCTAGTTTGGAACAGTCGTTGCAAGCTTATATTTTAGCAACAAACAAAATGGTTAGGAATGTGGAAGCGTCCGTGGCCGCCCTTATGCAACCTAGTGAACCGGTAGCTAGTTTCCAACTAGCTCCAAATTTTCTAATGTATGAGGAGGCGGTTGGACAGAGTGAGAATTTGAGAGGATTTCCAAATCAAACCTACCCATACCCAATTCCATCCCACAACTCCGGTTTTCCATCGATTGTCCAAAATAGTTCACCAGTTGAAAATAAAAATGAGTTGTGTGAATTTGTAGTTCTTGATTTGCCAGATTGTGAAGAACCCCTTTCGAGTGAAACTACACTTAATCTTTTCGATCTTTACACCTCCACTCTAGAACCTAAATCGATAAATATCCATGCTTTTGATGATGTGTCAGAAAAAATTGATTTTCACTTGATTGAGGATATAGACGCCGGGAATATTTCGGATGATGAACCCGTCGATTTAATTAAAATTTTATGTCCAATTCATCATCCCGAGTCATTAACTGTTTCTCCCGAACCTCATATGCGTCTTGATTTTGATGATAATGGCATGGATGAGATAAATATTGATGAGAATTATGAGGATAGTATTGAGGAGAGTATTGAGGATATTATTGAGGTTGAACCATTTTTGTTTGATGTGTTGGATTTTCTAATTCATCCTCCTGAACCTTTAACTGTTATATCACCCTCCCTCCTTTCCATCGTTCCGACCGCGCATAAGATCACTCTTGAAGACTGTGAGCTTGAAAAATTTTCCTTTGAATCTGACACAGTTCTCACAGCCGATAACACGTACGAGTGTGTCACTTTTTCGGACGATGTTGAAGACTCACCACCCGAGTTTGAGTCCTTTACATTTTCAGATAAGTTAGTTGAACAATCAGACTCGGTTGCATACAGTCGTTTCGAACCATTAATGGAATCTTTCAAGTTCGAGACAGTTTACTACGGTGAGAATGAGACTATCCTTACTTCCCTTCCTTTCGTCCTTCCTATCGTTCCGACCGTACAAGAGACCGTTACGCTTTCATCTCCAATACCAAGTTCGGAGTACCCATGCTTTCTTGCGAATCTTGAGGGATTTGACCCCATTTCTCGACGGGTTGATAGGTTAGCACAATCGCTTTTAACACATCGGTCATCACAAATTGTGCTAATTTATTCACTCGATTTACACCCTCAAGATCGTACTCTACTTCTTTCTCTTTTCCGCCATTCTTCTCCTCCACCGAGACCATATTCCACCCTTCTTCCCATTCGGTCTCGTGTGCTTCTCATTTCTTTCCATTACACCCCATTCTTTCACCAACTCGACCATTACCACGATAATATTTTTGAATGGTTGGTGCTAACCTTTGGCTTGTGTAAGGCCAAGCTTAAGTTTGGGGGGAACCTTGTTGTATATATGTATATATATTTTTTGTTTTCTTTTTCTATAAAAGAATAAAAAAAAATTCAAAACAATAAACAAAGTCAAAAAAAAATTGTAAATAAATAAACAGGGGAGTGCCGACAATTTTGACCCTCTTGGTGTGGCATGACAGTGAGGACACTGTCAAGCTTAAGTTTGGGGTATGCTCGGTACGTTTTCTTCCTTCACATTCATATGTTCATATTTTTGCATTTGCATACTTATTTTAAAACCCATAAAAATTTGAAAATTATAAAAAGTATAAAAATTATTGTATTCAATTTTGGCTTATTTGACTAGAGTTTGACAGATAGGTTAACTAGCTAGGAACAACTAGATCTTAGACTTAGTAAATTAAAAACCCTAAAAATAATCTTTCTTAAAGCTTGACGGTAGAAAGTATATGTCTTTGTAGTTTATTTAGAAATAGGCAAATTTTGAGTTCACTTCTTGGGCTAAGTTGAAACAAAGGAAAAGAATTGATGTTCTTATTAGAGTATAAGTTTGAAAAATAGTTCCTAGCTTAAGTTTAGATTCTGAAAATGTATACCCTACAATTTGCACAATCACGCACCTTGAAACTTAGAATAGTAGAGGAGACCTTGAAATGCTCTTGTCTAAAGTCCTTAGTACGAAGAAAATGAAATAAAAAATACAAGTGTGAATAAAGAATAAAAAAAAATGAACACTGGTTTTTGTGATTATTTAAGGCTAAAAAATAGAAAAAATATTTAGCGAGGGTGCTTCATCACCTAGTGCCTTAGACCAACTGGTTTGGGAGTCACTGCTAAAGCCTTGGGTGTTGCAAGACTAGGAATTACGCTTTAAAGTGCAAATACATCTTGTAATTGGTTGTTGGTACCTCAAGAAGTATTAACGGTCGCATGAAGGATGTGTAAGCAAAATTCATTTAAAAAATTCACCAATTAAGAAGTGTTTTGGACAACGGACAAGAGTACGATTGCTTGATTTGAATTTCCAAGTGTAGAGGTGATTTATACATACACGTGGGGATATGCGATTGGAGTTTAGATGAGAGAAAAGAGTGAAAAATAGAACTTGTATCTTTAGTAGAGTTGATAGAAATTCCTAAGTGGAGATGGAACCCTAGAAGGAAAACTTAAGAGATGCCAAAAGCTAAGTAGGTCTGCAGAACATATATAATCTCAAGTTAAATGATGAGGAAGTGTGAAGAATATGGGTGGATAATTTATGAGTCGAAGATAATAGAGTTCTTGTTAGAAAATCTAATTGGAGAATAAAAGTTAATGGGCCTAATTGATAGGATTTTGTGAGTAGTATCCGCTGAAAACCCTCAGGAGACAACACTCCTCCTACTATGGACACCTAGAGGTTTAACAGCTCGTTGCACGTGCTCAGTGCAATCGCGTTTCCCTGCGAAAGTGCGGTTAGGTTTTTGTCAAGAATAAAAAATCAGTTTGCTCGAGGACGAGCAAAAGATAAGTTTGGGGGGTATTTGTTCACACCGTAATATTGTATTATTATATTCCCCATTCTTATTCTTTTTACAAATAAACAGGTGCTTTTGATGCATGTCTGCTACATATTACAGGTTACAGGTTCTTGGACAGAAAACAGTGAAAACGATGAAAATACGATGCAAAAGTGGACTTTGACCAACAAACAGAAGACTCTTGATCAAGCCTACATCAAAGATAAAATTCATAAAGTACAAGGCAATATAAGGTCCAAGATTACAAAGCGAACGGTTAAAAGTCCACCGCAATTATTCACTGAAGATCTGGAAGAAACATAGAAGCTATTTTAATAAAAGAACCAAATAATAAGGAAGCCCAAAGACAGAAGAGCCCACAAAGGAAATTTCAAGGCCCAATACTTCCTTTTAATAGAAGACAGAGACATAAAATTTTACCAAACTTTGGAGTCTACTTTGACTAGGTCTTCCTAAGGATATTTTGGTAAATGTAGACGTACGAATCAATTGTAACCTAGGGTTTCCTATCCTCTATAAATAGGAACTCTAAATCATTGTAAAGGCTATGCCTCCCTTTATTAATAAATTTCAGAATTCTTTTGGAGAGCATCAAGTTGTAAGTTCTTTGTTTTCTGCCCTAGGTTAATTTTTTATTCTTGCCCTAGTTAAATTTAATTCCTTGCCCTAGTTAATTTTTTTATTCTCTGCCCTAGATAAATGTATTTTAATTCCCTAATGAGTGAGTAGTCTCCTCGCTTGTTAGGGTTAGATCTGGGGAAGGTTTGAGAGACGAAGATCTCTCATCTCCTTTCTTGCCCGTCATATATTTTCATAGGACTCTATGCATACATGCACATACCGCTCCCTACGGCACCCTATCCCTCGAGGTAGCGGTGATACCGTAGTATAAAGGCCCGGTTGTGATGTTTTCCATGGAGGTTAGGGTAAGGATTGATAAAGGAAGGACAAGAAATTAGAGGAAGAAAATATCTTCCCGATGATTCTAATCCCTTTTATTAATAATTACCATAACACCTAATTAGATATTCATATGGGTATAGAAAGCGGTGGGATTTATAGACTTTCCAAACTTAACCTAGACCTAACCCTAGAAAGACTTAGATATAGATTAATTTAGTTTTTAGATTTAATAATCAATCCGAACACCCTTCGGAATTAACTCGTAAGCGCGACTAGGAAATTCACAACATCCGTATGGACCGACCCGTATTCACCGGCTAGCTACATGCGACGCCGTTCTTGATTGCGGTAATAGATAGTTTTTTAAGATCAATCATCTTCATACTTGCAGACTTCATTTACGGAGAATGGGTTTAATTCTCCCGTCACGGTATACTCGAGACCATCTTTAAAATACTTCATAAACTGACGTTGTGTAGAAGGGATGATGTTGTACTCGTGTAACCAAGGTCTTCTGAGTAGAGCGTTGTAACAGGTCTTAGCGTCAATGACATGAAATTTGATATTAGTGACAAGCAGCCCAAAACGTTACGTCAGTATTACAGACCCGAGCGTCCGTGACGACTGGGAGTCGAACCCGGAGATAGTGATTTTATCCCGAGCGAGGTGTTGAATGCTCATGCAGATTTCTTTTAGCACCCTCACATTTAAGAGATTGGCAGAGGACCCGTTGTCAACTAAGATCTTCCCTATCTTGATGTCATGGCAGTATCCGGTGACATACATGGGATGGTTGTGCTCGCACGTTTCGAGGAGGAGATCTTCGTCGCCGAAAGTGATGTTAGCTGTATGCACTTCTTCCAGCTCGTCTTTCATCTTTTTTTCGGCAAGGAAAACTTAGAACTGCTCAGGCTCTTGTAGTGCCTTAATCAGGGAATCTCGTGCTTCTTTAGACAGGAGAAGGGCGTCCAAGATACTCAATTGTGAGGGTATCTTCCTCAGATGCGCCAGGACTTTGTAATCCACCTTATTTTTCTTAGGCGGGTCCTTGGCTGCCAGCTCTTCGACGACTCGATCATCGAGGGCAATATCCTCAGGGACTTTTTTCTTCCCCTTATCCTTTTTGTTTGATCCTTTGTTTGTAGGTTTGAGATTCTTTTCGGGCAACGTACGGCTGCGCAGCTGAATATTCCCACAGTCCTTTGTCTCTTTCTTATTTCCTAAGGTAGATTCTTTGAAGAGAGGGCCGAGGGCTGCTTCTTCATCGGAATCGCTTCCGAGGGTAAGAACTGGCGATCTCCTGGTATCAACCATGTGACAGTTGCCGGCAGTTCTTTTATGAGTTTTGCGCTTCATCCGCTTGAAATATTGTCGATGAGCGACATATCCCTGCCACCACTTTTTAACGGCCATACACTTTTCGGTAGGGTGTGCAATCCTTTGATGGTATAAGCAGTAGTTAGGATGCACATCCGCTTCGTCAAGGAGTATACCGCCGGGAGTATTTCCTTTAGGAGATGGCAGCTTCATTCCAATTGACAGGGCTTTAGCGAACCGTTTCCTCGTTTTAAGCCTGCTTTTTTCTGCCGCGGGCGTTTTTCAATCTGGTTGGAGTGCTTCAACCCTTTCATCCATTCGCCGACATTTGGCTTTTTCAAATATGGCCATTTCACACTCTTGATCAGCTTTGCTCTTCCGACGGGCTTCGTTCAGTAGCATGTCGATCATCTCGTCTGACGGTCCCAAGGATTTTGGCACCGATTCTGCCCCCAGCACCTCTATATTATCTTCTGATGCCGAGTGAGCTTCTTCGTCGTTTATTGGTGAATGAGAGATCATGTGGCAACTTGCCACATAATTATCAGGTTCATCCGATGAGTTTTCTCCCTCATCATTGTCTTCATCTCCGTCCTTAAGGATGTGGTTGAGAAACTCTTGGAGTGTGACCGGGGTTCGCGCCTTCTGGTTGTATTCTTTCAGCGTGTCAATATGCTTTTGCAGCTCCGTGCGCTTGTCGTCAGGCTGCGCGGGCTTCTTGTTCTTCTTCTTTTTCTTCGAAGACTTTGACGGCTGGGCCTGAGTGTTTTGCCTTTCGCTACCAACTCCCGATGTTGGGCGCGGTTTCAGCATCCCCTCAATAATCTCTGGCTCTAGCGGGTTTTCCCACCTGATCGCCGGACATGTTTGAAGATATTTCAGTATTCTTTTAGTTTTTGCTGAAAGAACAACTTCCCATGGAGCTTCCTCTATAAACGAGTATGATGCCCCCGGAATGTCCATCTTTTTCGGAGCATGTGGTTGTGGCGGGTTTACCCTCCAGTTTTCAGATAGCGCGAATTTTCCTTGTTGGTATTGGTCCTCAATCCAGTTTTTGAAGACGAAGCAATCTTCGATCGGATGGCCCAACATTCGGTGGTAGGGGCAGTAGTTGGGATTGTTGATGTCACCGGGCTGCAGTGGGCGCTTCGGATCCGGCAGGGTGATGAGCCTGTTGTGCACCGCTAGTTCGAACAATCTTCTCGTTTTATCTCGGGGAAACGAGTAAGGATGTCTTAACTTCTCGTCGAGGAATTGCGATTTGTTTCCTTGGAAAGCATCTGGTTTCGGATCACTCGGCTATTGCTGAGCGTTGGCGACAAAGATCGCTTTCCCTTTGCCTTTTTCATTTCAAAGCTCCGTTTTCGAGGAGGGTGGTCTATGGCCCATCTGGTCCATTTGGGCCAGCTTATCGATCAAGGCCTGGAAGGTGGTCGGCTTGAAAAACATCATAAATTGGGATATAGTTTCTTGCGGATCAAGGGTCCCTAGGAACATGCCCATGGCAGGAGCTTCTTCTATGCGTTGTTCGCATCTCGACCATAGATTTCGCCACTGGATTGCATACTGCACTCATGTTTCTCCCGGCTTCACTCTGGCGTTGATCAATGCCGTGATCGGGGTACGTTCGCTGGCACTTGTGAACCTTTGTGTAAACAGTAGCTCTATTTTGGCAAATGTGATGACAGAGTCATTCGGGAGCTCGGAGTACCATTCGAATGCTGTCTCCGATAAGCTTCCAACAAACTAGCGAAGCAGCAGTTTATCGTCACCCCCAGTATTACCGCACAAGGCTCTGAATTGAGCAACGTGCTGGTGTGGATTACCCATCCCCTTATATACGTGGAATTTAGGGATCTTATATCCCGACGAGTATTTTATTTGATCATACCAATCCGGATAGGATCGTTCAGTTTTGACGATTTGGCCAGTCGCTTCGCTCGCCTGATGAGCTCGTATCTGTTGAGCTATATAGTTATTAAGGGCAGCTTTCGAGATCGTCTCCTCTTTGGCTGCTGAAAAAGCAGGAAGAGGGTTTGATGTCTTCCCTCTGTCGTCTTCAAGAATAATTGGAGGGTCTTTAGCTGGGGGATCTGGCTGTATCATCATCCCGACCATATCTTGAAACAAAAGCGCAATTTTCTTTATGTTAGCTGCTTGTTCTGCGGCCTCTTTTTCTTTCTTCTCGAGCATTTTTTGGAGGAATTCGGCATTAGTTTCCTACTCCTGGCGCTGCTCCGACGATGTATATGGGCTTTCTTTTGGCCCAGTGAGTGCGGCCATCTTTGTCAGCATCTCCTAGAGCTTTTGCTGTTGTTGCTCCTGAGCCTTAGTTACTGATCGCGTAAGTGGTCGATGACCCATGGAGGTATGGATATCCTCTTTTCCGGATGCCATGTAAATGGTGTGTACTACCATGCCCCCAGACTTGGGGCGTTTGGATTCAGTGCACTCAAGCTTTGTCGCAAACACGGGGATCTTCTCCGACCTTCTCTTTTTATGGGCGGTCGAAGTTGAGGGGGCTGTTGCAGCCGATGCTTTCCGTGGTACGACGGCGGTGAGATGGTCCTCCTCTTGCCGAACCTTCATTTTCTTCTGTCGGCGGGAGTAGTCTTTGTTGATTACAGAGTCTTGGACCCTTCGCCAGACCCTGTGTATTTTGGAGGACAGCCGCTGAGGAGGCTGCTCCGGCTTCACCTTAATAACATTTTCAGCGGACGGAGGAGACTTTTTAACACGGCAGTTGGAGATTTCTTACGCACCTTCTTGAGCGGCACAAAGTTGTTCCCAGTTGGAACAATAGCGTCAATTTCCACCATCGGAACTGGTGGAGTCAGTTCAGAGGGAGAGCTGCCCCCATTTTTCCTTACTCGGCGCCAGTGGCGACGTTGAGCGTGTTTTGCAGATGGTATTGACTCAGTTATAGGGGTGGCTTCATTATGTCCTCTGTTCTGGTGAAGGGCTGCCGTTGGTGCCAGCCTATTGAAAACTGACTTCCGCCGAGAAGGGATGTCCAACCCGTCGAAGACTGACTTTCGGGTGGGGGATGCACTTGCAACGATCTCACCCGTAGCAGGAGTTGGAAAGACCAGTCTTGTGAAGACCGATCCCATAGCAGGAGAAGCCCCTTTGACGACTTCGTCCTTCGAAGTTGGAATGGCTATTCGCTTCGGGATAACTCCTTCAGGTATTGCAAGCTTCTTTGCGGGCCCATTGGAGCTTCGGCTCAGCCTGTCGAAGACTGAGATGCTGGATTTGGATGACCCGTTGAGAGGGGCCGCGGTAGTTGCAAGCTGATCAAAGACCGACTTCTTTGGAGCCTCTGTGATGGCACTGGAGCGTTGAAGATTATTGGCGGGAGCATGGTCCCAAAGAACAGCCCAGTGGTGGCCTGAGTCACCTGTTCCACTGGCATGGCGAAGATGGAGGCCGCTTGGGGTCCATAGGTCACTTCTCCGGTGAGGACGGAGCGGGAGTTGTTGTTGCAGTTAGTGCAGCTGGAAGCCATTGCTCTTCTTTTCTCTGCATGGGAGCAAGACACCAAATCTTAGTACTTCGAATCCATAGGCAACTATAGCAAACCGCGATTTGTTCGCGAAACACGACACATGAAGTGTGGAGTGGAAAGAGGAAAAGGTCTCACCGGGCGTGCCAGAATCTGTTCACCGCCGAAAAACACGACCGGGACGTTGGGGTCGTTTGTTCTAAATTTTGGGGGCAGATGCTATTGGGTTTTATCCATCCACCTCTTTGAAGATGCCAAGTTGATTTATGGCACCGTGCATCGGAGGTTTAGACGGATGCGGCCGTTGTAGCAGACTTCGTCAGTCTCCTCCTCATTATGAGGGGTTTTTGATTGTGGGGATGCTCTTCCCTGCTGGCGCAAGCCCCTGCAGTTAATTATGTTACCGCATCGCGGTAACCACTTTCTTCTGCTCTATAAGGTCACTTCGTGTCGTGTGTGTTTGTTTTATTTGTGGTTTCCTGTAGATTGTATACGGAGACTAATTTATGTTGTCGCCCGTAGGGCGGGGTTAGTCCAAATCTGTATTTTCTTAGATTTGAGTTTGGTTGATTTAAGGACCGTTAATCTCGTTTGAGATTAAGATCAACTTAAATATTTGTTGAGGATACGTTAGTCTAATTTTTAGACTAAGATCTACTCAACGGGGGTTCAGGATCATTTAGACCCGATGACAGAGCATTTGGGCTCTATCGTCTTAGTTTAGGGACGTTGCAGTCCATTGGGTTTAGGGACATCATAGTCCATGGAGTTTAAGAACATCATAGTCCATAGTTTAAAAACGTCATAATCTATAGAGTTTAGTTTAGGGACGTTGCGGTCCATGGGTTTTAAGGACATCATAGTCCATTAATTTAAGGACCTCATAGTCCGTGTTTAAAGACATCATAGTATGTAGGGTTTTAGTTTGACAGTTTTGGGATGTGCCAAAAGTTTTTGGTTATTGGGACCCTCCATCTCTCTAAAGACGTTGAAGAATTACAATGACATGTATCACAGGTGTGGAGATATACCCTCGAACCAATGTCCCGACTGGGGGGGATGGGATGAACATCAGTTTAGATGCCATCAGTTGGGAGCTCATTTAGCTGTCTTTAGGACTGAGATTGGTTTTGGAGACCCTAAGCATGAGGAGCTCAATTGATGGTCCTCGGAAAATTTGTTCTGAGTTTGGCTAATATTTGCTTTTCATAGTGTTCAACACTAGTATATGTTCAACGCTCACGTGCTCCCACGTGAGGTGCTTGAAATAGTGTTAAACACTAAAAATTTGAGGCGCTCACATGGGGTCACGTGAGGCGCTTGAAGTAGTGTTAAACTCCAAAAATTTGAGGCGCTGTTTTTTCGGGTTTATTCCCTTGTTCTTTTCTGAGCGCTAAGCGCTATTGGGTCACATGAGATCACGTGAGGCACCCCAAAAATGGAAACTGCCTTTGATTTATTTCCTTTTTTCTTTGTAAGTGCTAAGCACTACTTTGGGGTCACGTGTGATCACGTGAACCAATCTCGGTTATCCTCTTTTGTTCATTAAAGGTGCTCACGTGGGAGCACGTGATCGGCTGTTATCATGTTGGGTGCCAATCCTTTTACGTGCATGGAGATCCTGAGTTTCGAGACTTTCAAGCCTACTGTTTTGTAAGCATTAAATTTTTAGGACTTAGTTTTTCTCTTAGGTTTGGGATCTGCATTGAAGAATCTCCCCGACGAGAATTGAATTCTCAACTTGTAGGGAGATCTGCTTCTGCAGATTTTTCACTATAAGGAAGAACTAAGTTCTTATATGAAGGGTTAAACCCTTGTCTTATCAGAGGAATTAAATTCCTATATATTTTTTGGGAGAATTAAATTCTCTGAACTTAGAACTCTCCCTAGGTTTTGGATCTGCGTGGCAAAATCTCCTTGATGAGAATTCAATTCTCAACTTGCGGGGAGATCTTCTTCTGCAGATCTCAATCAGAGAAAGAACTAAGTTTTTTTTAGAAGAGTTAAACTCTTATGGAGGTGAAAAAGAGATGAGATATTTTCTGTGTTTTGTTCTTTCTCTTACCTCGGGTTTTTCTTTCTGTTTTCTCTCTTTTAGCTTAAAGTTTATGGGGGGTTCTCTCTTTTTTTCTTCTTCAAACTTATGGGGAGGTTTTTTTTCTTCTTCTCTTTTTGGATCCTATTTATAGGAGAAAGAAAAGAATCAATTTGTTCGGAAAATCTCTTATTAAGAGATTTTGATTGATTTTATACTCAACCAAAATGATCTTTTAGATCAATCGGTGAATTTTATTAACCGTTGGATTTTTAATCCAAGTACTTCTGTTTTACAGAAGATATTTCTTACAAGATTAGGAAAATATTTCCCTATACAGAATCTTCTTCTGTAAATTGGTAATTTTTAATCACCATTGGATTTTTAATCACCATTGGATTTTTAATCCAACGGTGCTCTGCTTTGCAGAGCGCAATCTTTCTTATTTAGAAAGATCTAGGGAAATGTTTTCCAAATAGGGCTTTGACCCCTTTTATTTTAGAATTTAATTCTATCAGTTCAGAAGGCATACGAGCCCATCACGTGTAGAACGTGACCCCACAAAGTTAAGCCTATTAAAGCGCGTCACGTGCTATCACGTGAATTTTTCTGGCCAATTGTTTGTTTTTAGAAGGCGCTTATATACTTTGTATATAGAGGTCACGTGTCTGCATGTGAGGCTCAGTTTCAGCTTTGTTTTGTCAAGCGCAGTGCCTATCACGTGTGGGCACATGATACTCCATTTAGGGACTTTTCCCATTGTTTTTTATATTTATTATTCAGTTTTCATGAGGGAACAGTCCCTTCTCACCCCGAAGTCGAGGTGACACAGACCGAGCGAACACCAAACAAGGATACCAAGTAGAAATAGATCGGTGTTCCTCCTCACCCCGGAGTTGAGGCGACGTAGACCGAGCGAACAACAAACACGGATACAGAGTAGAAATGGACCGGTGTCCCTCCTAACCCCAGAGTCGAGGTAACGTAGACCGAGCAAACATCAAACACGGATACCAAGTAGAAACGGACCGGTGTCCCTCCTAACCCCGGAGTCGAGGCGACGTGGACCGAGCGAACACCAAACACGGATACCAAGTAGAAATGGACCGGTGTCCTTCCTAACCCCGGAGTGTGGACCGAGCGAACACTAAACACGGATACCAAGTAGAAATGGACCGGTGTCCGTCCTAACCCCGGAGTCGAGGTGACGTAGACCGAGCGAACACCAAACACGGATACCAAGTAGAAATGGACCGGTGTCCCTCCTAACCCTGGAGTCAAGGCGACGTGGATCGAGCGAACACTAAACACGGATACTAAGTAGAAATAGACCGGTGTCCCTCCTAACCCCAGAGTCGAGGTGACGTGGACCGAGCAAACACCAAACTTGGATACTAAATAGAATTGGACCGGTGTCCCTCCTAACCCTGGAGTCGAGGTGACGTAGACCGAGCGAACACCAAACACGAATACCAGGTAGAAATGGACCTTAGTAGAGCTTAGCGCGGTCGCTCCCTCGGATCCGAGTGGGGTTGGATTTGCGCCGGTTATCAACCGAATCCGAGCTTCACCTTCTTGGGTCGGGTTAGGAGTATGTCTACTTTGCGTCCGGGTATGGTTGGCCTACCGACTTTGACGTGTGGCCTTAGGTTCCGTCGTTAAGGTCGAGCAGGAAGCCGCCCATCGGCCTCACGACAAGGGATTTGGATCCACCGCGTTGTCGGGCAAGAAGCTACTTGCTGCGGATGGGCCGAGCAGGAAACTGCTTGGCCGATTCATGATGAGGGCTGTAAATCCACAGCGTTGTTGGGCAGGAAGATACCCACTGTGGATGGGCCGAGCAGGAAGCTGGTTGGCCATCTCGTGATGAAGGCTTTGGATCCACAGCGTTGTCGGGCAGGAAGCTACCTACTGCGGATGGGCCGAGCAGGAAGTTGTTTGGCCGCCTCTTGATGATGGCTTTGGATCCATAGCTTTGTTGGGCAGGAAGCTACCCATTGCGAATGGGCCGGGCAGGAAGCTGTTTGGCCGCCTCATGATGAGGGCTTAGGATCCATAGTGTTGTCGGGCAGAAAGCTACCCGCTGTGGATGGGCCGAGCAGGAAGCTGCTTGGTCGCCTCGTGATGAGGGCTTTAGATCCATAGCGTTGCTGGGCAGGAAGCTACCCGCTGTAGATGGGTCGAGCAGGAAGCTGCTTGGCCGCCTCTTGGTGAGGGCTTAGGGTTAAGAATCCATTCACGTAGACTAGTTAACGGATGCTTGGATTGTCATGAATCCGTTATTTCGCGTTTCCTTGATTCTCGGCATTATGCAGTGCATGGTGGGCATCTTGAGATACGTGTGGATCTCTTGAAGATGTCGGTCAATCTTCCCTGATCCACGTGAAAGGGAAGGACCTAGTGACCAAACGCCACGTGGCGGTGCCTTATCGTGGAGATGCTATATCCTATGATTTGCGTCGTGGCGTGAGAAAATCTCGATCGTTAGGGGATTTCTGTTAAAGCTATAAATAATGGATTTTTGGCCCCTTCTTAGGCACTATGAAATATTTGACCATTCTCTGCAGTCTGTTGTTTCCTGATGGCCAGTGATACATACAACATCCGAGATATCGTGACATGCCACGACGTCTATCATTACAACTTTGACGGTTCCGAAGAAACATACGAGGCCGTGATAGGTCGCCTAGAGCGTCATTGCAGGCGTTTGCTCCCGCGCCGATTCTCCCTTCTGCAGGTGATTATCTATGCAATCTGGAGGTCCTCCCCGAGCCTTTTCAAGACTTTTTCCCAGCAGGCACTAAAGGGGTCCATTGATAAGATGCGTACGGCCCATGAGTTGGGCCTGATCTTAAAGAGCAGGCGGGACCGCTCGATAGACATCCTTCGCCGAACTTTCCAGCAGAGGCTGATCATAGCCTCATGCGTGATGGTGGGAGCACCTGACGGAATCGTAGTTGCTTGGGTCCATGGGTAGTAGCAGAGGGAGCGATGGGATGCCGCCTAGGCTCGGTTGGAGGATCTCTGCTTTGAATATCACGATCAATGCTTTCTGGACCCCCATCCCCTTTTGCTGTAATAGTTTTTATTTTGCGAGCCCCCGGGCTTTTTTGTAAGGCTGAGGAGCCGAGAATACCCCTTATCAATAAAATTCTTTCGTTTTCTTAAAGAATTTTTCGTCTCTTTTGTTTTCTTCCTTTCATAAACTTTTCATTGTTTACGAACTCCTTCCTTACCTCGGAGCCAAGGTAAGATTGGCGGAGCAAAGCTTACGTCGGCTTCCTACAGTTGCACTCGGGTTTTCATTCGTCTGGGCAAGAGGCTGGCCAGGGGTACCTCCCTTCTCTCGGCTCATGGCTGGGGGAACTACCCATTGTGAACGAAGCCGAAGAATAAGGGGCTGCCCGCTCCTCCTTGGAACCGAGCAGGAATCTACTCACGTAAGAGCTTAGCTCGGAAAATAAATTTTATTGCCATAAAAATAGGAATCTTATTATTCAAGAAAGTATAACTTCATCTATACAATTTCAGCTTTTCGGCGTTATATGGCCGTGGAAAGTTGTGCCCTAAGGAATCTTGGAGGCGGTAGGCTCCTCCGGACAACATCTTGGTCACGAGGAAGGGACCGTCCCATTTCGGGGAGAACTTGTATAGCTTTCCTTAGTCCTCGAACTCATTTTGTCGTAAGACTAAGTCTCCCAACTTGAATGCTCGGTGTTTGACGTGGGCATTGTAATATCGGACGGCCTGTTGCTGATATGCGACCATCCTTATTTATGCTTGGTCTCTCTTCTCTAATAGGACATTCAAATCGCTTCGAGGGCCAAGACATTGGCCTCGTCGTCAAAGTGCTCGACTCGATAACTGGGAAGGCCAATTTCTGCAGGGACCACTGCCTCGGTGCCGTAATAGAGACTGAACGGGGTTTCCCCCGGGGGTGTCTTCTTTGACGTTTGCAATGCCCACAACACCCGTGGCAGTTCCTCGACCCATCCGCCCTATCTTCCATCCAGGCAGGCTCTAAAGCCCCAAATGACATCTCTGTTTGCTACCTCGGCCTGCTCGTTGCACCGGGGATGTGCGACCGCGGAGAACTTCATCAATATATGATAGTTGCTGTAGAATTCTTTGACTTTGTCATTCTCAAAGTTGGTTCCGTGGTTGGTGATGATGCACTTCGGAATTTCAAATCGGGCAATTACATTGTTCTGCAGGAACTTCACCATGGAGACGGCACCGGTTTCCTGATCGGTATGGCTTCGACCCATTTCGTAAAGTAGTCCAGGCGACAATGATGTATTTGTGGCCACTTGTACCAATGGGGAGTTGGCCAATCATGTCCATCCCCCACTGTATGAATGGCCAAGGGGAACACAGTGGTGTTAACTCGGTGGCGGGTAACCGAGGGGAGCTACCGAAGAGTTGACATGGCTTGCACCTTATGACTATCTTTTCTGCGTCTTGGTGGATAGTTGGCCAGTAGTACTTTTGTAGAAGTGTCTTTTGAACTAGGTTGCGGGCTCCTTGATGCACCCCTGCTACCCCTTCGTATATCTCTCAGAGAACGTACTCTGTTTCGTTGGAATCGACGCATCTGAGTAGAGATTGGGTGTACAACTTTTTGTACAAGTTCTCTTTGCTCCATATGAAGTGGCGAGCTTTCATGAGAATCCGACATGCTTCCTTTCGGTCCTCGAGGAGCGTTCCATCCTTGAGGAATTCCACTATAGGTCTTCTCCAATCCAGGATATTCCCCTGGGTGGTGTAAATTCAGTATATCACTTCCTTGTCGACGACACTGGGTCGCGGTAGGACTTTGAAGAGGACGTTCCTTTTGCGATTGGCCGAATAGGAGGAGGTGAGTTTGCTCAACGCATCTGCCTTGACGTTCATGCTCCGGGAAATCTGTTCCGCTTGGACCTCGTCGAAATTTCTTCGGAGTCTTTTTACCTCGGCTAAATATTTCATCATCAGGGGTTTCTGGGTTTCGAATCGTCCGGTCACCAAGTCAATGACCTACGCGGAGTCGCTGTGAATTCTAATTCCTTTTAGTCCTACTTCCGAGGAGATTCGTAGACTGACCAATAAGGCCTCGTATTCTACGGCGTTGTTGGAGGCCTTGAAGTCAAGTCGCAGAGAGTATTCTATCTTGGTTTTATCGGGGCTGCTGTCATGCCCCGCTTCCCAGTAGACGGATATGGTGACGTGGTAGGCCGCAATATATTTACTAAGAAATAAATACGTTAAGCGTAATTAAGCAATATATAAAATATACAAGAATAACAAAAGTAAAAAATTACAGCAACTTTATTCACATTCATTTTTACATACAACTGTTTGAAAATGAAAAGATACAATGATATAAAGCAGTGCCTAAACAATGACATAAATGAAAGTAAGTATAAGGAACTAGAAGTCAGGATGTGCCGCAAACTGATCCAAGTCCTCCTGGCTAGGCTCAATCTCCTGAGAGTCCTGTCCTCCTGACGAACATTCCAAAGAAAGAAATAGACAGGAATTTCGTCAGCAAACTAGCGCTCGGTAAGTCCAAAAAGAAGAAAGAGAATATAACAAGTAATATGAAATGAACAGGTAAGTTGTGTATGATTTTTTACCGGTAAATGATAGTTAGTATAACGTGGTTGTTTCTAGCTTGATACAGAAGGTATTCATATATACGAGAGGAGTCCATCTTACCCCGTGGACTATGGTAACATGAAGTATAAGTCCCCGTCATAACCCACGGGACAACGGCATGAGAATTCATATAGGTGTCTTTTAAGTGACCTTTCATGCCACAATATACATCTGTAACAATCTACCCCTTTATCCCCGCGTATTGTATTGTATAGATTATAATTATCAGACTTGCCGAAACTATGGATACAAAATGTTCAAGTATTCATGTTCAGAATGTAATCAAGTATTCAAGTAGTTAAGTCAACTTATAACCATGGTTCGGTCAAGTCAAGTCAAGTATACATATTTGATATTGATGTTTGGATTCGAGTATTCATGTTCATGTTCAATGTATTCAAATTCTGTTTGAGGTTGGATTCAGGTTTGAATTTGGATTCAGACCGAGTCACACATTTGTAACCAGATTTAGCTCTTGAATTAGGTTCGGGAGTCATCGGTAATTGCTGCACATGGATGACATGATTTGTGTCTTTTTTCAAGACAATTACCATTGATAACTCCGTTAAGTTTTCTACCTTAAATAGGCAAGCACTCACTTTCTCCGGCTCTCTGGGGCTCAAGAGAATTGATCCCGCTTAAACCTATATTTACTAAAGTTCTTAAATAATGTTTTTATATAACTCGAAGGGGTTTGATGAAAAATATTTTAATATGGTTTAAAAATAAAACCTCAAGGGTGATTGGTATTATTTGAGATTGTCATGAGTATGGATTTTAAGTATTTGGGGTATTTTTAGTGATAATTACTTAGCTTGGAAAGTTCATGGTATTTTACTGTAAAACTTGCCTTTTTGGTTTCCTGATGGTATTTTATTGACATTTATTAATCTTTTCATTTTTTTGAAAAACATAGGTTTATTATATTTTGAAAATATGGATTTATAATTTTATATAATTTTAGTTTTAAAAATAATATTATTTTATTTAGAAAATTCGTATTTCTTAAAAATCGTATTTAAATCCTTTCGAGATCGAATGCTCCGTGAGGAGGTCTGCATCTCGTTCTACTAGCTCAAGGATGCGTGATAATCCGTACCATCCATTAGCGGGTCCCCTAAAGAGGGTTGTAGATGCGTAATCGTAAATGATAGAAAATACCGCTTTAAAAGAAATTCATTTTTTTAAAGTTATATGGTATTTTATCGTAATATTATACTTCGCAATGAAAATACATTCAATGAGTATCGTGCTGTGAAACCAAGTGTGCGTGTGGGGTAGGTCGTTACCCCGTGAAGTTTTCCTAAGGGTATTGTTTTAACAAATACTAAAAGAGGTTTTTATAAGTTCAAGGTATTTTAATGAAAAAGTGCTACTATTGTTATTTCACATAAGAATTTTGATGAAATTTGATTCTAAATATTAGGGTTTAAGGTTACAAATGATGTAGCAAAATTAGATTGATTAAATTGTAATGGAAAAGGAGTTATGTGTTTTAGAAAAGAAAATGTCGGTATCAACTCCACTTTTATTGATAAAGATTTGAAAAGGAATTTCAATAGAAAGGAAGAGATTTAGAAGGGACTTACTGTTTGAATACGCTAAGAAGAGTTTAAGGAAGAGGAGGGAATCCTTACGGTGTTGCGGGAGCTCCGGATGTTGCTTCGATCTTCGCCGGAAGTTTCTTGCTCACTAACTCTTCTTTACTCCACTTGTACTTAGGAACTTTTTGAGAGAATTTTGCTATAGTTTTCAGAATGGTGCTGAGCCAAGGTAGGGGATGGTATTTATAGTGGAGAATTAGGGTTTTGGAATTAAAATGGTGGATTAAAAAGCATTAAAATTGTGATAAATTATGAAATGAAGGGTCTTTGTTTGATTGCAGGAAAATCAAACAGTGCAGAGGTGTTAGGGGTAGCTGAAGGGGTTTGTGTGCAAAACACGGAGCCAAATAGGCTCATCTTAGTCGTCGGTGCCGGCCATATTGGCTTTTCCGCCGGTCGATTAAAGGCTTCTGGCCTCGAGATTTGTGCCATGTGTATTATTTTGTGTTTACTCCATTTTATGCCTGTTTGATTTTTCTGAACTTTTCATTTCCCTGTATATTGCATGTGCTATCTTTTGGGCTTCCAAAAATTAAAAAGAAAAATTCAGAAAAAATAATGCGTCTGATGGGATTCGAACATACGGGCTACGCCACAGCAGTGCAAGGCTTTACCAATGAGCTACAAGTTGATTCTTGCTGTTATTTAATAAAAGTAACTTTTAACTCAAACTCAGGCTGTAAAACTCATTTCTTGTATATTAACAGTAAAATTTTCCGTACAAAGATTTTAGAGTCGTTATAACCGTGGATGACCAGCCAAGCCCCACTCCCTTCCTCTGTGGAGGAACCATCTATGTAGAATACCTAGTTCGGAATTGGACCGAGCTTTTCTTCGATTGGGTGTTGCGGGTTAGGATCTCGTGCCGGTGCTTCCTCTTTGTTAGGAATGGTGCATTCAACCATAAAATCGGCGAGGGCTTATGCTTTGATGGCTTGCCTCGGTTGATACCGGATGTCAAACTGTGACAACTCCCATCTCCACTTCTCCAAGCGGTCCGACGACTCGGGGAACTAAGGATGTTCCCCAGGGGTCGGTTGGTGAGAACGATGATGGTGTGAGCCTGAAAATAATGTCGAAGTTTTTTGGATGTGACAACAAGCGCTTGGACTATCTTTTCAATGGTTGGGTACCTGGTCTCCGCGTCTTTGAAAACATGGCTGGCATAGTAGACTGGTCTTTGTATCCCTTCAGATTCTCTGATAAGCATGGAGCTGGCTGCTTGGTCGGAGACTGCTAGGTACAGTAGCAACTCTTCTCCTACAACTGGTCGAGTGAGAAGCGGTGGCGTCGTAAGATGTGTTTTGAGCTTCTCGAAGTCTACCTGACATTCTTTGGGCCACTCGAACTTGGGGATTTTTCTCAAGGTTCTGAAGAAAAGCAGGCACTTTTCGCTAGATCTGGACATGAATCGACTCAAAGCGGCCACCTTGCCCGTGAGTCGCATGATTTCAATGTTGCTTTTAGGCGTCGCCATGTCAATGATGCTCCTGATCTTCTTCGGGTTTTCCTAGATTCCTCGATGTGTGACCATGAATCCGAGGAATTTTCCGCCCGTGATGCCGAAAGCACACTTGGCTGGTTTCAGCTTCATTTTGTACTTTCGCAGGACCTTAAAGGTCTCGCCGATATTCGTGGTATTCCTGGCTGACAGGGTGGATTTCACGAGCATGTCATTGACGTAGACTTTGATATTTCTCCCGATTTGTGGCTTGAACAGCTTGTTGACCGGCCGCTGGTATGTTGCCCTAGCATTTTTGAGGTTGAAGGGCATTACTTTATAGCAATAGACTCCTCGATCGGTAGTGTTCCCACCAAATTATTTTGGCTAAGGGCTATTTGTTCCTTTATAAAAAAGGGAAAAAAAGAAAGAGAAAAAGAATTCCCATAGTTTGGCATCACGTGTTAAACATGTGAGCGTATAAGCATATAAGTGCTACAAGAAAATAACAAAAGAGCCAAACAGGCCTCACGTGTTAAACACGTGAGTGCTCATATGCAAAACATATGAGCAGTTAACATAAATAATCAAAGGCCAAATAGGCCTTACGTGTTAAACACGTGAGCATTCATATGAGCGCTCAAAATAATAGGCCAAAACCAACATTAGGGGTCACATGTTAAACACGTGAATTCTCTTTCCGTATTCTTTTGGCGGCACTCACATACAAAGTACGTGAGCGCCGCAATTTAAAATGCTCTCTAAGGATAGAATTAAATTCTATATAGAATTAAATTCTATTTTTGGGAAATATTTTCCCTGATCTTTTTAATATGGGAAGATCATTCTCTAACAGAGAATCTTGGATTTAAAATCCAATTGTGATAAAATATCACCAACTAAACCATATGATAGAATTAAATTCTATATGGGAATATTTTCCCGGTCTTTCTCAAACTAGAAAGATCTTCTCTGTTAAATAGAGGACCCTTGGATAAAAAATCCAATGGTGATTATAAAATCACCCATCGATCATTTGATAGAATAAAATTCTATTTTAGGAAAATATTTTCCTGATCTTCATAAACAAACAAGAATGATCTTCTCTATTAGATAGAATAAAATTCTATATTAGGAAAATATCTTCCTAATCTTGTGATAAAATAAAATTTTATATTAGGAAAATATCTTCCTAATCTTGTTAAACTAACAAGATATTCATATAACTGAATTAAATTTTATGTTAGGGAAATATCATCCTAATCTTGTTAAATTAACAAGATATTCATATGATAGAATAAAATTCTATCTTAGGAAAGTATTTTCATAATTTTATTAAAACAAATAAGAAATATTCTCTATTAAACAGAGAGACTTTGGATTAAAAATCCAACGGTGAATAAAATTCACCGATTGATCTAAAACATCAATTGGATTGATTATGAAATCAATCATGATCTCAATGAGAGATTTTCACAATAAATTGATTATTTTCCTTTTTCTATAAATAGAAGCAAAGAGATGAAAATAGGAGGGAGGACTGGATATAAAAAAAGAGGAAACTCCTCATAAGCTTCTGTGAAAAATATAGAAGGATTTCAAAAAAGCTTCCACAAAACAATGGAGAATTTAATTCTCAAAGAAGAAAGATCTTCCTCCTCAAAACCCTAGGTAAAGAAAAAAACAGAGATCAAAATATCTCTTTTATCTATCTAAGGGTTTAGCCCTTCTCAAGAACTTAGTTCTTTCTCTGGATCTGAGATCCATAAGATAAGTCTTTCACAAGTTGAGAATTTAATTCTCATCGGGAAGATCTTGTTCTTAAGAATCAAAGATTCAGGGGAGAACATGGATACAAGAACATGAAGAAGATGGAGTTCATAATACTCCAGGAACTTTGTTCTTTCGAATCAAGAACTTAGTTCTTAAAGAACTTGATCCCAGATCCTCAAAATAGTGATCTTGGTGATCTTTAATGGTCAAAATACCATTAACAAAGGTTTAACCTCCTTGAAAACATGGACATCAAAACATGGATAAAAGAACTTGAAGAATATGAAGTCTATAATACTCCAGGAACTTAGTTCCTTCAAATCAAGAACTTAGTTTTTAAAGAACCCGATCCCAGATCCTCAAAATAGTGATCTTGGTGATCGTTAATGGCCAAAATACCGTTAACAGAGGTTTAAGTTCTCTAAAAACATCAATAGAGATTGAATCTTCAAAAAAACTCAGCGTCTCACATGAAAAACACGTGAGCATCTAAGGCCAAGTTACATAGTGCCTCACGTAAAACACACGCGAGCGCCAAAAAATTTTTATTGCTTAGTACTATTGGAGCGCCTCACGTGAAACACACGTGAGCGCTCAAAACTTAGCACCTCACGTGAAATATACGTGAGCGCTCAAAACTTAGGGCCTCACGTGAAACACACGTGAGCGCTCAAAAGAAGCCAAAACTGAGCGCCTCACTTGAAACACACGTGAACGCCAGACGCTCAGCGCCTCACATGAAATACATGTGAGCGCCAGAAAAGATTAGTGCTTAGCACTATTATAGCGTTTTACGTGATATACATGTGAGCGCTATATACAACTGAGTGCTTAGCACTGCTGGGTGTTACAGAAATCCAATCTTAGCTCAAATTGGCTAAGCTTATGTTCGTGATATCCAAACTGATCTTTTTCCCCTACATGACTAACGATCTTCATCCCATACTTTCTAAGTTAATCTTAGTCTCAAACAAGACTAATGATTCTTGGATGACCCACTACGATCTTTCCCTCAAATACGGGATTTGGTTCAAGGGCACATCTTTCCACACCTCTGATATATGTCGTTGTAATTCTTCAGCGTCTTCAGAGAGGTGGCGGATCCCGACAACCAGCAACTCCTTTCATCCTACGTTGATGCACTTCCAAATTGACGTGCACACCTCAAATCAGACCGCACCCTAAATTGGGTGCATTCCATGTCACCATCGTTCACTCCATCACGTAATAAATACACATGCATGCAAGATGAATGATGGGCCGAATGTCCTTAAACTAACATTCGTCCATAACAGGGAATGTTGGACCGTGATGTCCTTAAGCTATTATAATTAAGCCCATATGCTCATTTGTTTCTAAGTTGATTTTAGTCTCAAATATGACTAACGATCCTGTCATGCCCCGCTTCCCAAAAGACAGTAGCAAGTACGTGACGAGGCCCGCGGCGTATTTATTTCTGGAAGGTCATTTCCCGGAATAAATACGCTAAGCGTAATTGAGCAATATAAAATAACAAGAAATTAATATGAGATTTAAACTTCAACAACTTTATTTACATTCAACTTAATACATTTACAATACATGAGTTCAACTGAAAGAAAATACAAGAAAAGAAATGCCTAAACATGTGGCATACATAAACTGAAAGGAAAGGATAACTAGTCTAGGCCTGAGTCACGATCTGATCGTGCTCCTCCTCTGTGGTATCTATCTCCTCAGTCTTCACAGTATCTGATGACCATTCTAAGAAATAAATATGGGTAGAATACCCGTCAGTGAACTTTCGCTCTATAAGTCCCCAAGAAAAAGGGTGTGAAGTATAAAAGTATAATAACAAAGAAAAATGGATATAATGAAACAATGGACTATAAGATATGGTATTTAAACATGTCTTTTAATGTAAACATGGCAATTCTATTTAACATGCAGTTATATATATATCATGACAAAATAACATGAGCATAGTACAGTATGGCCGTGTAGTGCAGGTATAGTGAACATGAAGTGAATGTAAGTGTCCTAAAAGTCTCTACATGGGTAAACTAATTTAACGTAAGTGTTCCCCTCCGAACGGCGGCCGAGACGTGAGGACGTCTAGCCTGAGATTCGGGGCAGATGCTAATTGGTTTTATTCGTCTACCTCTCCGAAGATGCCAAGTTGATTTATGACACCGTGTATCGGAGGTTTAGACGGATACGGCCGATGTAGTAGACTTCGTTAGATTCCCCCTCGCTTGAGGGGTTTTTGATTGTGGGGATGCTCTTCCCTGCAGGCACAAGCCCCTGCAGTTAATTACGCTACCGCATCGGGGTAACAACTTTCTCCTTCTCCAGAATTTCACTTCGTGTCGTGTGTGTTTGTTTTGTTTGTGGATGCCCGTGGATTGTATACGGAGACTAAGTTATGCCGTCTCCCGTAGGACATGGATTAGTCCAAATCCGTATTTACTTAGATTTGGGTTTGGTGTTTTGGTTTAAGGATACGTTAGCCGTATTTGAGGCTAAGATCAACTTAAACGTTTGTTAAGGATACGTTAGTCCAGTTTGAGACTAAGATCAACTTAACGGGATCGTTTAGATCCGACAAAATAGCGTTTGGGCTCTATTGTTCCAGTTTAGGGACATAGTGGTCCATTGTATGCATGGCCATCGGGACCCGTCACCTCTCTGACGTCGTTGAAGGATTACAACGATATGTGTCAGAGGAGTTCGGAGATGTACCCTTGAACCAAAGTTGATTGGAGGTCTTATAGTCCAATTTGGGACTAAAGTCTGTTTGAATGTTTAAGGATACGTTAGCCATATTTGAGGCTAAGATCAACTTAAACGGGATCGTTTAGATCCGACAAAAGAGCATTTGGGCTCTATTTTTCCAGTTTAGGGACGTAGTGGTCCATAGGTAGTTTAAGGACATTACGGTCCATTGCCAGTTTAGGGACATGGGGGTCCATATTCCAGTTTAGGGACATGGTGGTCCAACATTAGTTTAGGGACGTTTCGGTCCATGAGTTTAAGGACCCCGCAGTCCATATCGATGTGTGGTTGTCGGGACCCGTCACCTCTCTGACATCGTTGAAGGATTACAACGATAGGTGTCGAAGAAGTTCAGAGATGTACCCTCGAACCGGATGTAAATTGATTTAGGAGAGCAGTCTTGCTCAGTCAATTTAATTTGAGGACTTACGGCCATGATTGGGCTAAGTCCAGTTGAAAAATGTTCAACGCTTTTATTTGTCTTTGGCCTATTAGGCCTGTGCTAGGGTTTTGCCCCTTTTTAAATAATGCACTGCATTTCTTATTTTGTTTGGGCTCTGCCCTTTTATAAATGATGCAGAGCATCAATTTTGTTTGGGCTCTGCCCTTTTTATTGCATTGCAATTTATTTTGGCTTGCTAGGCCTTTTTGATTTGGGCCTGGCCCTTCAGTGAACAATGCAGTGCATTTGTCAGGCGCTTTGCGCCAATCATTGAGCGCAAGCGCTTGTGGTGGTGACACGTGTCACGCAAGCGCAGTGCGCTGCGCTTGCGCTGCTGACACGTGTCGCGCTCTGATGAGCGCAAGCGCAGCAGCTCAGTGCGCCGTGTCAGTGTACTGCGCAGTTGCACTGCTGACACGTGGCGCTCCCTGGTAGCTTGCGCCAACGCAGGAGCGCAACAGTGCAGTTTTTGCAAGTGCAGGGCACTGTTTTATCTTTGGATCAATTTTAGATCAAAGAAAACAAGTTTTTCTTCTTTTCAAAGAACCAGTGGTTCATAAAAAAGTGCAAGGCACTGTTATTTATATTTTATTGAAGATCATTGATCTTGTTCTTAGATCAATGATCTATTAGAAGAAATTCTTCTATTTTAAAGGTTTTTACCTTTTTCTTGAACTTTCTTCAGAGATCTCTCTGTTTTTTGGTTCTTAATTTCTCCTAATGTTGATCCCCCTTTGAATTGGGGTCTAGGGGTCTTTATATAGTGCCCATAGATTTGTTAAATTTGTTAAAGAGATGTTTCTCTGAGTGATTTGGGAAATTTTCCCCACAGTTGGATCTTTGATCCAAGGGTTTCTGTTTTACAGAAGACAATCTTCTTCTTTTAACCAGAACAGAAAGATCTTATTAAAATTTTAATTCTGTTTGGTGCAGATACCCCAGCGCTTGACACATGTCACACAGCACACAGCGCAGCGCAACTGCGCTGATACGTGTCGCGCAGCGCAACTGCATTTGCGCTGACACGTGTCGCGCAGCGCACAGAGCAGCGCAACTGCGTTTGCGCTGACACGTGTCGCGTAATACAGCGCTTGTGCAACTGTGCTAGCGCAACTGCGCTGCCACGTGGCGCGCAGTGCATAGCGCAAGTCAGCTGAAGCATTGCTTCTTTAATTAAAGTTTGAATTTTAAACAGAGCCTTGCTCTGATTGGGTGCGCTGCCTTGGACGCTGTGCTGCCTGTGCTGGCGTGTCTGATTTTGACACGTGGCGCTCTGCACGCAGCGCAGGGGATCTGAAGCGTTGGTTCATTTATTTTAACTTTAATTTTCGCTTTAATTTTCGAAGCAGAGCTTTGCTCTGATTGGGAAACAGAAGCATTGCTTCGTCTCTTGCCTTGGAATTTGAACAGAGCTTTGCTCTGATTGGGGTAAACAAATGCCCCCCACCGTTGCGCTTATATGGCCTCCAAACGTGAGCGCAGCGATGGCAGAATCCTAACCGCCGCGCCATCCCTTGGAAGTTGAAACGGTTCTTTAATGCCTATAAATAGGACCTTTGGTCCCTTAGATGATTTTCATCTCTCAAGATTTTTACTTTCAAACAGAGCCTTGCCCTTACCTTCAAGAACTCCAAGAGTTAGGACACTTTTTAGGTAAAATTTTTAATTAAATTAAATTAATTTTTATTGATAGAGCCTTGCTCTCAATAGATCCCTGATCTAAAGAAAACCCATTTAGGGTTTCACTTAGAAGAGCTTTGCTCTATAGGTCCAAAGGGATCTAAAGAGAACTAAAGAGAACTCTGTTAGGATTCCATCAATAGAGTTCTGCTCTCTGAAATATTTCATTTATAATTTCTTGATTCATTAATGGAGCTTTGCTCCTTTTAAATCATATAGCAGAACTCTAGAGTTACTGATTTTTACCGATCTTCTTTTATAGGAGTGATGGACGCCCACATGTACGACCTCGACGAGATTATCTCCTACGGGGACATCCGCCGACTTGCCCGTTCCCAAAATCAAGAATTTACTAAAGCCGAATGTGCAGAGATCATGAGTCGCTTCGACGCGTACAACGGTCAACTGCTTCCCCGACGTTCCTCTCTCTTGAAACTTATCGTGGGAGCCATCTGGGAAGCACTCCCCTTATTCTGTTCCGGTGTGCCGCTTAAGGCGTTAGATGCCGCTGAGGATAAAGTGCACTCGGTGTACCTGATGAACTTAATCTCGAAGAGACGGCGAGACAATCTTGTCGATCTCCTGCACCAGGCCTTCCAACAGTCTGCCATACTTGCTGCTTACTGGAGGGAGGAGGACATCCGTGGGGACCCCGACGCTTGTGCTCGCGAAAGAAAGCACACCAGGATGGTTCGCCAGGCTTGGAAAGTCTTAGATAAGGTTACTTTCGAATTCCTCAACCCTTGTCCTGGGTCCGAGGTTATACCGTTGTAAACATTTCAATAATGTTGTTGTTTATTTCTTTATGATTGTAAGAGCCTTTTGAAATATGAATGGAAAATTTTTATTTCAGCTTGTCTTATTTCTCATTCTGAGTGTTTTGCACACGCATGAATGGATGTGTCTCGAACGCTTGATCAAATGCAAATCGAATGTCCTTTCTGTCGCTTCCCTTTTTCTTTTATTATCAGTATACTGCTTTAGTAAACATGGTTGACAGGTGATAGAGCAAGCATCCTGTATTGGCTTCTTCAAAAGGCAGCGATGGCTTAGGCCGCATGTTCAGATCTGCTGCTTAAGACTTTTCAACTTTATGAGCCGTGAAGGTCTCATAAAGACTTTTCTCCCTACGGATCGAGAGGATCTCATAGGTGTATTTTCTCCTTAGGAATTGTGAGGATTCCTAAGTGCGTTTTCTCTTATAAGTCGTAAGGATCCTATAAGAGAATTTTTCCCTCTTACGAGTCGAGTGGACTCGTAAGCGGTTGTTTCCCTCCTTGTCGAGATTCGACTTTAGAGAGTGAGACCCGTGAATAGCATACAAGAGACCGTTTTGGGCCAACTTGCAGGGTCCCAGTGCTTAGGGAATAAGTTTTTTAATCCTTACTGCCTAAGGCTTTATCTTACGAGTCGAGCCGCATCGAGAATTTCTCGCAAAGACATCAATTTCTTCACAAGTCGAGACGAATCGAGCATTTCTCGCAAGAATATCCTAACATCACAGTTAACCTCTACTCTTTACGACAGAAATCCGTTAGGGTCTGTGGTACTTAGGGTTTTGGCCGTCGTACCGTCGCATCAGCTGATATATTCCTCGATAGGCAGTTGTGCTGTTCGAATAGCCGTGCGACTGCCGTGTCTCTGATCCCTTTGGGGGCTGGACAAGACGTCTTCAAGCAATCTTCCTAGACAGTTTGACCGTCGGAAGGGCAAGCGTTAGGAATTTGCCATGCCGCTTTTTACTTGAGGTTAGGCTCATTTTGGTGAGCCCCGATGAGTCATATCCACTCCGCCCTGGTGTGGGATGATCTCCGATAGTCTTTCAGGTTTTATGTGAGTTGCTGTCAAGACCCTGAAGCTAGGAATTTGGTCTTTGCTTCGTTTGTTGGCATCGCGTCTGCTGTATCGAGATGAATGTCGCGGTGGGAACTAGGGATTTTGCCGTGGCTCCATTTGTTTGATTGTCGCGTCTGAACCCTGCTGGAGGAAGAACGCTGGGGTGGCATCTCGTCTGCTGTATCGAGACGAATGTCACAGTGGAGCTGGGATTTTGCCGTGGCTCCGTTTGTTTGATTGTCACGTCTGATCCCTGCTGGAGGAAGAACGCTGAGGTGACAACTCGTCTGCTGTATCGAGACGAACGTCGAGGTGGAGCCGGGATTTGGCCATGGCTCCTTTTGTTTGATTGTCGCGTCTGATCCCTACTGGAGGAAGAACGCTGAGGTGACAACTCGTCTGCTGTATCGAGATGAATGTCGAGATGGAGCCGGGATTTGGCCATGGCTCCGTTTTTTTGATTGTCGCGTCTGATCCCTGCTGGAGGAAGAACTCTGGGGTGACATCTCGTCTGCTGTATCGAGACGAATGTCGCGGTTGTCTCTAGATTGTTAGTGAACCGTCGAGGTTTGAAACTAGGGATTTTGCCATGGCTCCGTTTATTTGATGATGTTGCGTCTGCTGTGTTGAGACGAACGTCGAAGTGGTGACCATTCCGCACTGGTGTAGGGATGATCTCCAGTTGTCTTTCAGGCTTTATATGACTCGCCGTTAAGACCTTGAAGCTAAGAATTTAGCCTTCGCTTCGTTTGTTCTGTCATGTCCAAACCCTGTTGGAGGAGGGACACTGTTGTTGACATTGCGTCTGCTGTAACGAGACGAATGCTGAGGTGGAGCTGGGATTTTGCCGTCACTCCGCTTTACCGACCATAGGGTCCTTTGTTGACGTTGCATCTACATCCTGTTGGACTGTGAAAGAACGCCGTTGTTGACATTGCGTCTGCTGTAACGAGACGAATGCTGAGGTGGAGTTGGGATTTTGCCGTCACCTCGCTTTGTTTCGGTCATGGGGTCTTTCGTTGGCGTTGTATCTGCATCTGGTTGGAATGAGGAGAAACGCCGTTGGTGATCTCTAAGTTGTCGATATCGACGTCGAGACCCTGAAGCTAGAGATCTTCTTTTTGCTCCGTTTGTTGACATTGTGTTTGCAATATTGCGACAAATGTCAAGATTGTCTCTAGGTTGTCTATGAACCATCGAGATTTG
The DNA here is from genome assembly GCA_030015575.1 of Agapanthus africanus. Classification (NCBI taxonomy): domain Eukaryota; kingdom Viridiplantae; phylum Streptophyta; class Magnoliopsida; order Asparagales; family Amaryllidaceae; genus Agapanthus; species Agapanthus africanus. Next base: position 972,769,073 of record CM057338.1, on the reverse strand, counting down.
GCTTCGCTTTCTGATGAAGCCTGTTGGGAAGGTATGATTCCCTCTTTGTTCGTGCCCCTGGATTGTATACAGGGATCGATGTGATCTCACCTGTAGGGCAAAAAGTTTCATTCTTTCATTTCATTTTTTTTCTTTTTCTTTTTCCGTGATGCTCTATCATTTCAGCTTTTTATATCGCGAAAATCACGATTGCCCAATCATTTCGGCTGTTTTTCGTGGTGCCCAATCATTTCAGCTATTTATTTTATTTTTACTCGTTGCTTTTTATTGCGAGTTGCCCAATCATTTCGGCTATTTAGTATGCATACATTTTTACTTGCTGCTTTTTATTGCAAGTTGCCCCATCATTTCGGCTATTTCGTATGCATGTGTGGCTCGCAGATTTTTTATCGCGAGTGTAGAACTTGGAATCTTGATGCCAATCCTAGCATCAGCATCGCTACAACCGGGATATTGCCAGGAGCAAATCATCACTTGCCATGAAAGGACTTGGAATTTGATACTGATTTAGGCATCAGCATCGCTACAACTGGGATATTGCCAGGAGCGAATCATCATTTGCTTCTGTCGACGTTGAACAAAGGTGGCTTAGCGAACAGGGTTAGGATCCCGTCGACTAAGGCTTTTGACTTCATGAGCCGTAAGGGTCTCATAAAGGTATTTCTCCCTACAAGTCATGAGGATCTTGTAGGTGTATTTTCTCCTTAGGAATCGTGCGGATTCCTAAATGTATGTTCCCCTGTAAGTCGTAAGGATCTTACAAAAGGGTTTTCTCCTTATAAGTCGAGAGGACTTACAAGGGTTGTTCACCGTATGGACATATCCCCATTCACGGGTGGGACTTGGTTAGGGAAATGTTTATTCGCGCCCGTGGATTGTATACAAGGGTCAGTGCTGAGCCACTTGTTGGGCAATATCGAAGGTTGTGGGGGTTGCTTAAGCACAGGTTTAGGTCTCTGTAACTTAAGACTTTCAAATCTTATGAGCCATGAGGGTCCCATAAGAGAGTTCTCCTTACGAGTCGTGAGGATCTCGCAAGTGTATTTTCTCCTTAGGAATTGTGAGGATACCTAAGTGTGTTGCTCCCTTATGAGTTGTAAGGATCTCACGCGGGTGGTTTCTCCTTACAAGGTCGAGAGGACCCTGCAAGTGTCTTTTAACGAGGTTGCGCCCTTTCGGGTTTTCACAAACACTCGCCGGTAGCCCTGCTGTTTTTACTCACGGAGCCTTTTCGGGTTTTTATCCGTGCCCATTTTGCTTATGGACATACCGTTTTTTTACGAGGTCGCGCCCTTTCGGGTTTTCACGAACACTCGCCGGTAGCCCTGCTGTTTTTACTCACGGAGCCCTTTCGGGTTTTCATCCGTGCCCATTTTGCTTATGGACATACCGTTTATATATATTTTTTTATCTTTTTTTTTATTCTCTTCAGCTTGAGGGTGCTGCGGTAGTAGTTTAAGGACGTTTCGGTCCTTCATTAGTTTAAGGACTTTTCGGTCCGCCGTTAGTTTAAGGAAGTTTCGGTCCACAGCTAGTTTTAAGACGTTGCGGTCCACCATAAGTTTAAGGACGTTTCGGTCCGCCGTTAGTTTAAGGACGTCTCAGCCCCCCGTCACTGTATTTGAGGCGAATCTCTAGTTTACTGACTTTTCGGTCTATGGGGCTTTCCCTATGACTGAGCATGATGCCCCCGGCGTATCCATCTTTCCCGGAGAGTGCGGTTGTGGCGGGCTCACCTTCCAGTTTTTGGAGATGACGAACTTGCCCTGTTGGTATTGGTCTTCGACCCAGTTTTTGAAGACGTAACAGTTTTCGATCGGATGGCCCAATACTTGGTGATAAGGGCAATAATTAGAACTGTTGACATCGCCTGGACGCAAAGGACATTTTGGACTCGGCAGATTGATGAATCTGTCGCGCACTGCCAGCTCGAACAGTCTCCTTATTTTATCTTGAGGAAACGAGTAAGGACGTTTCAACTTTTCATGGAGGGGTTGCCGCTTGTTGTTTCGGCAAACAACCGGTCTAGGGCCACTCAATTGTTGTTGAGTGTCGGCTACGAGGGCTGTTTTTTCCTTTCCTTTATCCTTTTTGCTCGATCCTTTGTTTGCGGGGCCTAGATTTTTTTTGAGTAGCGTGCGATTGCATGGCTGAACGCCCTCGCAACTTCTCAATTCCTTCATCTTTGAAATGGATTCCTTGAGGAGAGGGTTGAAGGCAGCTTCTTCGTCAGAGTCACTTCCAAAGGTGATAATTTTCGATCCCTTGGAGTCGGCTATATGACAGTCGGCGGCGGTTCTTTTGCGCTCATCTATCGCATTTTTCTAATGTCTACAAGCTTCACGCCTTGTCCTGTTGAAGTGTTGCTTTTGAGCGACATACCCTTACCACCAACATTAAAGGAGTCGCAGTCTTCGGTAGGATGTATGATCCTCTGATGGTACAAGCAGTAGTTAGGATGTATCTCTACTCCATCAAGAGTGTTTCCTTCAGAGGGTGGTAGCTTCATTCCTATTGATATGGCCTTAGCAAACCTTTTCCTCGTCTTGAATTTGTTTTTATCGGCCGTGGATGTCTTTTGATTTGACGGGAGTGCCTCGACTCTTTCGTCTAGTCGGCGGTGTTTGGTTCCGTCCAGTATGGCCATCCCATGCTCTTGATTGGCTTTAACTTTCAGACGAATCTCATTCAGGAAGGCATCAATCAACTCGTCTGACGGCTGCGGAATTTCTGGTTCAGGGTTCGCCCTCGGTTTCTCGGCGCAAGGAGCCTCTTCACCATCCGCCAATGAGTGAGAGATCATATGACAAGTCATTATGCAGTCTTCGGATTCACCTGGTGAGTCTTCTCTATCGTTTTCGTCCTCGACAAAAGAACAAGTTGCCCCCGGCGTGTCCGTCTTCTTTGGAGTGTGCGGCTGTGGTGGGTTTACCTTCCAGTTTTCAGACAGCGCGAACTTGCTTTGTAGGTACTGATCCTCGATCCATCCCTTAAAGACGAAACAATCCTCGATCGGGTGACTTACCGTTTGGTGGTAAGGGCAATAGTCAGGATTACTGAGATCACCTGGCTGCGACGGACGTTTTGGATTCGGCAGATTGATGAGTCTGTTGCGTACTGCCAGCTCAAACAGTCTTCTCATTTTATTCTGAAGAAACGAGTAAGGATGTCCTAGTCTCTCCTCGAGGGATGGGCATGGACGCATGTTATTTTGGCGAACGATCGGCTTTGAGCTGCTCGGCTGCTGTTAAGCATTGGCGACGACGATCACTTTCCCTTTTCCTTTCCCATTTCGAGAGTCTGGTTTTGGAGGAGACGGTCCATGGCCCATCTGGTCCATTTGGGCTAATTTGTCGATCAAGGCCTGGAAAGTGGTCGGCCTGAAGAACATCATGAATTGCGAGATGGTCGCTTGCGGATCAAGAGTACCCACAGACATGCTTATCGCAGGTGCCTCTTCTATGCGTTGTTCGCATTTCGACCATAGGTTCCGCCATCGTGTTGCGTATTGGACCCACGTTTCGCCTGGCCTTATCCTGGCATTTATCAGTGCTGTTATCGGGGTGCATTCACTAGTACTCGCGAATCTTTGTGTAAATGTAGCTCCATCTCCGCAAATGTTTTGACAGAGTCGTTAGGTAACTCCGAATACCATTCAAAGGATGTTTCTGTTAAGCTACCGACGAATTGGCGAAGCAACAATCTGTCATCGCCTCCAGTATTGCCGCATAAGGCCCTGAATTGAGCAACATGCTGGTGGGGATTGCCCGTTCCCTTATAGATATGGAACTTGGGAATTGTGTAGCCCGGTGGGTACTTGATCTGGTCATACCGGCCCGGATAGGGTTGTCCAGTTTTAATAATTTGCCCAGCCGCTCCACTCGCCTGATGAGCTCGTATTACTGAGTTATATAGTCATCCAGTACAGCTTTGGAAATGGTTTCCTCCTTGGCTGCTGAAAGAGCCGGAGGGAGATTCGGTGTCTCTCCTTTGTCATCTTCAAGGACAATCGGAGGATCTTCAGCAGGAGAATCCTGCTGTAACATCATTCCTACCATATCTTGGAAGAGAAGCACCATTTTTTTTATGTTAGCCGCTTGTTCTACGGCTTCTTTGTCCTTCTTTTCGAGGACTCTGCGTAAGAAGTCAGCGTCGGTTTCTTGTTCATGACGCTGTTCTGATGATGCCTCCGAGCTTTCTTTTGGCACGGTAAGTGCGGCCATTGTAGTCATCATTTCCTGAAGCTTCTGCTGCTGTTCTTGAGCTTTCGTCACGGATCGGGTGAGTGGTCGATGACCCGTCGCAGCACGGCTGTCCTCTTTCCCGGATGCCATATAAACAGTATGCACCACTATGCCCCCAGACTTGGGGCGTTTGTGCTCAGCGCTTTTACGGCTCGCCATATTCACATGTGCTTTTTGCGGCCTCCTTTTCTTTTGAGTGATTGACGTTGAGGGAGCCATTGCAGTGGGCACCCAGGTAGTCGTCATCTTTTTTGGCTTAACAGGACGGCTTACTTCCTGTTGGACCTTCAGCTTCTTGTGCTAGCGGGAGGAATTTGGATCGATCACCGAGTTTCGGACCTGCCGCCAGACTTTGTAGATCTTGGAGGACAACCGCTACGGGGACTGTTTTGGCTTTGCTTCCGTAGCCTTCTCCAGTGGAGGAGGAGTCCTTCTCAGTATAGCAGTAGGAGAATTCCTACGCACCTTATTCAACAGCTCAAAGCTGTTCCCGGTTGGAACAGCAGCATTAATTTCCGCCATCGGGGCTGGTGGAGTTAGCCCAGAAGGAGAGTTGCCCCCGGTCTTCCTCACTCGGCGCCAGTGATGACGGCGAGCATGTCGCGCTGATGGAATTGGCTCGGTGACGGGGATGGCTTTTTCTTGCCTCCTGCTCAGATGAGGAGCCGTTGCCGGTGTCAGCTTGTTAAAGACTGATATCCTTTGAGTAGCCGGAGCGGGAGTTGGAGTTGGGACGGTCAGTCTTGTAAAAATCGACCCCTTGGCAGGAGAAACTGCCTTGACAATTTTGGGAGCAGGGATGGATATCCGCTTCGGGATAACGCCTTTTGGTATTGCAGGCTTTTTCATGGGCCCGTTGGAGCTCTGGGCCAGTCTGTTAAAAACCGAGGCAGTGGAGTTGGGTGACCCGTTGAGAGGGGCCGCAGTAGTAGCAAGCCGGTTGAATACCGACTTCTCTGGAGCTTCTTGTGACGGTACAGGGGCGTTGAAGCTCATGGGTGGGAGTATGGTCCCGAAGAATAGTCCAGCGGTGGCTTGAGTTACTTTCTCCACTGGCATCTTGAAAAGGGAGGCCTCTTAGGGCCCATAAGTCACTCCTCCAGTAAGGATGGAGCGAGAGTTGCAGTTGCAGGTAGTGCAGTTTGAAGCCATTGATCTTCTGTTTTCTGCACGGAGCAAGACACCAAATCTTAGTACCTCGAATCCACAGGCAACCATAACAAACCGCGATTCATTCACGAACACGACACACGAAGTGTGGAGTGGAAAGAGGAAAAGGTCCCACCGGGCGTGCCAGAATCTGTTCCCCTCCGAACGGCGGCCGAGACGTGAGGACGTCTAGCCTGAGATTCGGGGCAGATGCTAATTGGTTTTATCCATCTACCTCTCCGAAGATGCCAAGTTGATTTATGGCACAGTGTATCGGAGGTTTAGACAGATGCGGCCGATGTAGCAGACTTCGTCAGATTCCCCTTCGCTTGAGGGGTTTTTGATTGTGGGGACGCTCTTCCCTGCAGGCGCAAGCCCCTGCAGTTAATTACGCTACCGTATCGCGGTAACAACTTTCTCCTTCTCTAGAATTTCACTTCGTGTCGTGTGTGTTTGTTTTGTTTGTGGATGCCCGTGGATTGTATACGGAGACTAAGTTATGTCGTCGCCTGTAGGATGTGGATTAGTCCAAATCCGTATTTACTTAGATTTGGGTTTGGTGTTTTGGTTTAAGGACACGTTAGCCGTATTTGAGGCTAAGATCAACTTAAACGTTTGTTAAGGATACGTTAGTCCAGTTTGAGACTAAGATCAACTTAACGGGATCGTTTAGATCCGACAAAAGTGTGTTTAGGCTTTATTGTTCCAGTTTAGGGACATAGTGGTCCATTGTATGCATGGCCATCGGGACCCGTCACCTCTCTGACGTCGTTGAAGGATTACAACGATAGGTGTCAGAGGAGTTTGGAGATGTACCCTTGAACCAAAGTTGATTGGAGGTCTTATAGTCCAATTTGGGACTAAAGTCTGTTTGAATGTTTAAGGATACGTTAGCCATATTTGAGCCTAAGATCAACTTAAACGGGATCGTTTAGATCCGACAAAAGAGCATTTAGGCTCTATTGTTCCAGTTTAGGGATGTGGTAGTCCATAGGTAGTTTAAGGACATTGCGGTCCATTGCCAGTTTAGGGACATGGGGGTCCATATTCCAGTTTAGGAACATGGTGGTCCAACATTAGTTTAGGGATGTTTCGGTCCAATATTAGTTTGGGGACGTTTCGGTCCATGAGTTTAAGGACCCCGCAGTCCATATCGATGTGTGGTTGTCGGGACCCGTCACCTCTTTGACATCGTTGAAGGATTACAACGATATGTGTCGAAGGAGTTCAGAGATGTACCCTCGAACCGGATGTAAATTGATTTAGGAGAGCAGTCTTGCTCAGTCAATTTAATTTGAGGACTTCGGCCATGATTGGGCTAAGTCCAGTTGAAAAATGTTCAACGCTTTTATTTGTCTTTGGCCTATTAGGCCTGTGCTAGGGTTTTGCCCCTTTTTAAATAATGCACTGCATTTCTTATTTTGTTTGGGCTCTGCCCTTTTATAAATGATGCAGAGCATCAATTTTGTTTGGGCTCTGCCCCTTTTATTGCATTGCAATTTATTTTGGCCTGCTAGGCCTTTTTGATTTGGGCCTGGCCCTTCAGTGAACAATGCAGTGCATTTGTCAGGCGCTTCGCGCCAATCATTGAGCGCAAGCGCTTGTGGTGGTAACACGTGTCACGCAAGTGCAGTGCGCTGCGCCAGTGCGCTGCGCTTGCGCTGCAGACATGTGTCGCGCTCTGATGAGCGCAAGAGCAGCAGCGCAGTGCGCTGCGCCATTGCACCGCTGACACGTGGCACTCCATGGTAGCTTGCGCCAACGCAGGAGCGCAATAGTGCATTTTTTGCAAGTGCAGGGCACTGTTTTATCTTTGGATCAATTTTAGATCAAAGAAAACAAGTTTTTCTTGTTTTCAAAGAACACATAAAAAAGTGCAAGGCACCGTTATTTATATTTTATTGAAGATCATTGATCTTGTTCTTAAATCAATGATCTATTAGAAGAAATTCTTCTATTTTAAAGGTTTTTACCTTTTTCTTGAACTTTCTTCAGAGATCTCTCTGTTTTGAGGTTCTTAATTTCTCCCAATGTTGATTCCCCTTTGAATTGGGGTCAAGGGGTCTTTATATAGTGCCCATAGATTTATTAAATTTGTTAAAGAGATCTTTCTCTGAGTGATTTGGGGAATTTTCCTCACTGTTGGATCTTTGATCCAATGGCTTCTGTTTTACAGAAGACAATCTTTTTATTTAACAAGAACAGAAAGAACTTATTAAAATTTTAATTCTCTTTGGCGCAGATACCCCAGCGCTTGACACGTGTTACGCAGCGCAACCGCGCTGACACGCAGCGTATAACGCAGCACAACTGCGCTTGTGCTGACACGTGTCGCGCAGCGCACAGCGCTTACGCAACTGTGCTAGCGCAACTGCGCTGCCACGTGGCGCGCAGCGCATAGCGCAAGTCAACTGAAGCATTGCTTCTTTAATTAAAGTTTGAATTTTAAACAAAGCCTTGCTCTGATTGGGTGCGCTGCGCTCCCTGCGCTGGCGTGTCTGATTTTGACACGTGGCGCTCTGCGCGCAGCGCAGGGGATCTGAAGCGTTGCTTCATTTATTTTAACTTTAATTTTCGCTTTAATTTTCAAAGCAGAGTTTTGCTCTGATTGGGGAAACAGAAGCATTGCTTCGTCTTCCGCCTTGGAATTTGAACAGAGCTTTGCTCTGATTGGGGTAAACAGTAAGTTCAAGGGTGAATATCAATCAATCTCAAAAGTGTTCTCGAACCCAACAGGCTGTAATCCAGGGATAAGAAACCATGGGCCCGAATCAAGTGTTAGTAATGGGACTTCAACCTAGTGTTGAACTATTCGAAACTCAACAGGCTGTAATTCTGGAGTAAGGAAACACAGGCCTTCATGATAGATTGCTTGTGTTAGTAGACACGGATTCATGATCTAGGTAGACTCTTGAGATTTCATTGGATTCGCACTTAAACTACCCCAATACCCTGTGTATTCTAGGTTACAGTTAAAATTACCAGCCTTTGTAACAACCCTAAATTTCCAATATAAGTTTTTACAAAAAATTTTCAAAAAATCCATAAAGGGGTATTTTAGCCTGAGCACAAGTTATAAGTAATTATTTTGCTTTTTAATTATAAGTTAAAAGAATGTAACAACTCCATTTTTAGTGTACAAAAATTTGCTTTAAAATTAATGTATACTTGGGGTATTTACATTTACTGTTATTACTTTAAGTAATTAATTAGCTCCATAATTACAAGAAGGAGCTTGTAGCTCATTGGTAATATCTTGCACTGCTGAACCAAGCCACCAGAGTTCAAATCCCATACCCCACATTATTTTTAATATTGATATTTTTTAAAAACCTTTAGAATACCAAGAGTTTACATGTGCATATCTCACAAAAACCCCACTACATCAAAAGATGTAACATTTTCAGGAGTTAGATGAACCGTCAGGGGGGATCCCGGCCGCCTGACTCGGCCGAGAATCGGCCAAATCGGCCTTGACTCGGTCTGACTCCGTCCTCAGACCGAGTCACGGCTGAGTCGGCCGATTCCGGGGACGGTCCTAACATGAAAGTTGTGTCTTTTCATATTCCCTATACACCTGAAAAATTTCAGCCTTAGACCACTTCCAGAGCTCTTTTAAAACCCCAATTACTCCACTTTTAATACATTTTTTTAATACATTTTATCATATTTTTTCATTTTAACCTTTCATCTACCCTAATCCTAGCCTACCCTATACCCTCTCACCCCAAAATTCTGAGCCCACTCTCTCAAAAATTTTCCAAGAGTCGTGTACTTTGAAAACAAGCTCGAGGCGAAGCTCCGTCGAAATTCCGGCGGAACTTCCGGCAAACGTTTTGGGAACTACCGGCGACGAAGCAATATATCGGCAATCACTCTAGTTCCCTCTCACTCCCTTGTTCAATCTAAAACCCGTAAGTCCCACTTCCTTCCCTATTTTCTATTCAAAAAAATACGAAATTACAAAACCCGACGGAATCGAAAAAAATCCGATTTCTGATTCGGTTTTCTATAAAATTCCACTTCTCACTAATACAATCATACTTAAACATCCTTATATTGACTATTAAACACTAATCAAACAATTTGAACAAATTTCATCACATGAAATGATATCCTTTTCAAATTATCGTATTTTTCACTTAAATACCACATTATTTCAATCCTTCATTAAACTCCATCAAACTTGCTATACATTTAAAGTAGAGCACGGGGTAATGACCTACATCCTCACGTACTCATATACAACCTAACCCGATACCATCGAAAACTTAGAATACGAGAAAACAAACAATTTTCATTTAAATACCATTGACTTAATAAAACCATTTAAAAAAGATTTAGTGTTTATATACTTTTAAATAAATACCTCTTATTATGAAAATACGAGAAGTTGTGGACATCGGTCGTTTATCTAAACCTGACTTTGTGGTGTCTAGGCTAAGCAAGTAAGAAAGGTAACTTTAAAAAGCCTGTCTCACGGTGATTCGTGAGCGGATCTCTCCTTTCTTCACTTGTACTTACCTGGCCATAATTGGCGGTGAAGAGGCGATTTGAGGTATCTCACAACTTGTCATTTAGACCAGTTAGGAATAGTTAAATTGACTTAGGAGACCATAGAACATAGAATACGGCAAAAGTGACATCTTTACAAATAAATACCATTTACTTCATAAAACCGTTTTCTAAACGATTTAGTATTTTACAATCTTCGCAAAGCGCCGCTACAACCCATTTTGGAGAACCCGTTTGGGATGGTGCGGTTTATCGCACATCCATGGGCTTAGTAGTACGAGATTCAGACCCCCGCAAGGAACATTCGGTCTCGAAAGATTTAAAATACGACATCTTAAGAAAATGAGATTTTTAGAATATAAAATATTTATTAAAATTGTTTTTGTATAAATATATGTATATTTATCCTTAAAATACCTATTTTATTATGATATAAATATTCCACCTTTTTCTAAAAATCACAAGAATAAAATTTACACTAAAATACTATGAATTCCAAACTGGGATATTACAAATAAAATACTTTATTTTCTGAAACTGGGATATTTTCACTAGAAATATCACAATATAAAATATACATTCATTACAACTCTAAAGACGAATAATAAATACTTGAGGAGTATTTTGAAAAGTATATAAAGGTATTTTTACATAAAACCCCCTCAATTTCTATAAATTACTCTAAGGACCCTAGTAAACATAGGTTTAAGCAGAACCAATCTCTTGAGCCTCAGGGAGCCGGAGAAGTGGGTGCTTGCCTATCTAAGGTAGACAAATTAATAAAAATAATCAGGACTTCAATTTAATTTGCTAATTGTCTGACTCAGTTTGAGTCTCCGTATAATCTGACTTGAATATGATTCAAGTATAATCTACAGTCTACAATCTACAATCTACAATTTTCAATATTACAATTCAACATGAATCCATGAATCCAATTATCAATCTATACAACTTGACTGAACCGAACCATGGATATACATTCCATTTACATGTTCTCCAGATATTCCATTTACATGATTATACAGTTACATCCGTTTACTGATATCATGGTTTCGGTCAGTTATCCAATTATACAATCAATATAATTTACAATACAACCAAAACACTACGGGGTTTAAGGGGTAGATTGATACAGAATGTGTTAAAAGTGGCACGAGACGGTAAGATTAAGACACCTAACATGAATCTAATTGCCGTTGTTCCGGATTGTATAACGGAGCCTTGTACTTCCATTTGCCCTAGTCTCTAGCATACTGAGTCCCCTCTCGTATACACTGGCATTCTTCTGTACCAAGCTACAAACAACAGTTTTAATAAAACATTACAACAATATAATACAACATTAAAAGCTACTCACTCTCTCTCTCTTTCTTCTTTTCTACTTCTCCCTTATCTTTGGGACTTACCGAGCGAACTGTTCGCTGACGACATTCTATTTCTTTCTTCTTTGAATGTCGTCAGGTGGTTTGGACCCGACAAAGATCGAGCCATCTGCATAAGACTTGAATCAGCCTGCTGAAGAACCGGAGCTCTAGTTTCATTGTTCATTTTCCATTCAGTACTTTTCATTTCCTGTCATGCCATTATTTAGGCATCATTTTTATTTCAGTTGTATTTCCTTTTCATGCATTGTAAAAAAGAATGTTAATAAATAAAAGTTGCTGTTTTTATTATACCTTGCCTCTTGTATTTTCTTTTATATTGCTTAGTTACGCTTAGCGTATTTGCTTCTGAGTAAATACGTAGCGGGCCAGTCGCGTCCCCTTCGCCGTAGAATGGGAAGCGGGGCATGACAGGTTTTGTTGGCGGCCCATGCAGTCAGAGTTGTATGGAACACCGCCATGCAATTCTATTCTACGTGAACAACCTAAGCAATATAACATAAGAACCAGTAACTAAAACATTCTTTACAATCATATTCCTTGGATCCCATCATTTTTTATTGTTTGAATCATATACTTTGAATCTGTCCAAACCTAAATTTTTCATTCAAGATTATGGATTCACCAAACAACACCAACACCAACTTCAACACACCTCCACCTCCACCACCAATCGTTCCTGCTGTTCTTGCGCCACCCACCGAGCAAACAGTGCTACTTGAGGCGATCCGCAGCCTCCTTGAGGGACAACAACAACTCCTGAACCGTCCCGGGACTGACGCACCTCGGGTAAAGCAATTCAGGGCTTTACATCCCAAGCAGTTCTCCGGAAAGGGAAGCCCACATGAAGTTGAGGAATGGGCACAAAGTATAGAGGATGATCTGGCGGCAACACAAGTGCCAGACATACCTTGGGTCCGTGTGGCGAAACTGCAGCTCACGGAAAATGCTCACAACTGGTGGAAGGCGGAAGAAAGCCGTTTTGTACAGTCTATTGAATGGAAGACTTTTCACGAGAAGTTCGACGCGAAGTACTTCCCTGTGACTGCCAGGTTTTCCATGGAGCAGCAGTTCATTCATCTACAACAAGGTTCGATGTGGGACAAGTCAGTAGATGAGTATGACGCTGAATTCACCATGCTCAGTCGGTAAGATATGTCACAGTATTTCAAATTTTTAATATCACATACTACACAGCTAACACAAGACCGTAACAGATTTGTGGCACACCTGATACCGACGGATGAGATCAGAGCCCGTCGCTTTCAACAACGTTTGGACACGGAAATTCAGGCTGCACTAGCCACAAGGAAATTTCTGACTCATGAGGATACTTTGGAAGCTGCCCGCAGTTATAAGGCAGTAATAAAGGCGAGGGCAGACCTCAATCTGCCGTTTGAAACGCCCTGCCAATCAAATGGCAGGAGGAGCCCCTTCCAAACCATCGTTTGAACCCAGGAGAACTGAAGAAATTTGCCACTACTGCCATAGAAAGGGACACTTGTGGAAGGACTGTAGACGTGCAAAAGGCCTGTATCTAATTTATGACGCGTCCAATCACAGAATTGAGACCTGTGCATATAGATACAACTCAGCTCACACACCTACCAACTACCCGACGCGGCCAGCTATCCAGGCTTCTGCAACTCGTCCTGCACTACCTGCTCCACCACCTGCAGAGCCTACTCACCAATTCCAACAAGCAATGAGGGACATGCCTAGAGGGCAGAGAAACATGCCCCAAAGGCAGAATGTGCCTCCAGCTAGAAGGAATGTACCACGGCGACAAACATTCACATTAGAAGCCGTAGAAGCCGAGATGTAGGTCAAGGTAACACCGGTAAGTCCTTTTCACCCTTGTATCATTTTGTTATTTTTATACACTATCTATACTCCAGTCACCAGACTTTCCTTGAAATTGTTACACTTTCCTTTTACAAATTTCGAGGACGAAATTTTTATAAGGAGGGTAGAATGTAATAACCCTAAATTTCCAATACAAGTTTTTACAAAAAAAATTTAAAAAATCCATAAAGGGGTATTTTAGCCTGAGCACAAGTTATAAGTAATTATTTTGCTTTTTAATTACAAGTTAAAAGAATGTAACAACTCTATTTTTAGTGTACAAAAATTTGCTTTAAAATTAATGTATACTTGGGGTATTTACATTTACTGTTATTACTTTAAATAATTAATTAGCTCCATAATTACATGAAGGAGCTTGTAGCTCATTGGTAATACCTTGCATTGCTGAACCAAGCCACCAGAGTTCAAATCCCATACCCCATATTATTTTTAATATTGATATTTTTTAAAACCTTTAGAATACCAAGAGTTTACACGTGCATATCTCATAAAAACCCCACTACACCCAAAGATGTAACATTTCCAGGAGTTAGATGAACCGTCAGGGGGGATCCCGGCTGCCTGACTCAGCCGGGAATCGGCCAAATTGGCCTTGCTCGGTCTGACTCGGTCCTCAGACCAAGTCACGGCCGAGTCGGCCGATTCCGGCGACGGCCCCAACATGAAAGTTGTGTCTTTTCATATTCCCTATGCACCTGAAAAATTTCAGCCTCAGACCACTTCCAGAGCTCTTTTAAAACCCCAATTACTCCACTTTTAATACATTTTTTTTATACATTTTATCACATTTTTTCATTTTAACCTTTCATCTACCCTAACCCTAACCTACCCTAGAAATACACCCCTACCCTCTACCCTCTCACCCCAAAATCCTGAGCCTACACTCTCAAAATTTTTCCAAGAGTCGTGTATTTTGAAAACAAGCTCGAGACGAAGCTCCGAAAAAATTCCTGCGGAACTTCCGGCGACGTTTTGGGAACTACCGGTGACGAAGCAATACATCGGCAATCACTCTAGTTCCCTCTCACTCCCTTGTTCAATTTAAAACCCATAAGTCCCACTTCCTTCCCTCTTTTCTATTCAATGAAAATAAGAAATTACAAAACCCGACGGAATCAGAACAAATCCGATTTTCGATTCGGTTTTCTATAAAATTCCACTTCTCACTAATACAATCATACTTAAATCTCATTATGTTGACTATTAAACACTAATCAAACAATTTGAACAAGTTTCATCACATGAAATGATAGATTTTTCAAATTATCGTATTTTTCACTTAAATACCACATTGTTTCAATCCTTCGTTAAACTCCATCAAACTTGCTATAGATTTAAAGTAGAGCACGAGCTAACGACCTACCTCCTCACACACTCATATACAACCTAACCCGATACCATCGAAAACTTAGAATACGAGAAAATAAACAATTTTCATTTAAATACCATTGACTTAATAAAACCATTTAAAAAAGATTTAGCGTGGATACAATTTTAAATAAATACCTCTTATTATGAAAATGCGAGAAGTTTTGGACATCGGTCGTTTATCTAAACCTGACTTTGTAGTGTCTAGGCTAGGCAAGTGAGAAAGGTAACTTTAAAAGGCCTGTCTCACGGTGATTCGTGAGCGGATCCCTCCTTTCTTCACTTGTACTTACCTGGCCACAGTTGGTGGTGAAGAGGCGATTTGAGGTATCTCACAACTTGTCGTTTAGACCAGTTAGGAATAGTTAAATTGACTTAGGAGACCATAGAACATAGAATACGGCAAAAGTGACATCTTTACAAATAAATACCATTTACTTCATAAAACTGTTTTCTAAAAGATTTAGTATTTTACAATCTTCGGAAAGCGCCGCTATAATCCATTTTGGGGGACCCGTTCGGGATGGTGCGGTTTATCGCACATCCTCGGTCTTAGTAGTGCGAGATTCAGACCTCCGCAAGGAGCATTCGGTCTCGAAAGATTTAACATACGACATCTTAAGAAAATGAGATTTTTAGAATATAAAATATTTATTAAAATTATTTTTGTATAAATATATGTATATTTATCCTTAAAATACCTATTTTATTATGATATAAATATTCCACCTTTTTTATAAAAATCACAAGAATAAAGTTTACACTAAAATACCATGAATTCCAAACAAATCAATATTACAAATAAAATACTTTATTTTCTGAAACTGGAATATTTTCACTAGAAATATCACAATATAAAATCCACATTCATTACAACTCTAAAGACGAATAATAAATACTTGAGGAGTATTTTGAAAAGTATATAAAAGTATTTTTACATAAAACCCCCTTAAGTGGTATAAATTACTCTAAGGACCCTAGTAAACATAGCTTTAAGCAGAACCAATCTCTTGAGTCTCAGAGAGCCGGAGAAGTGGATGCTTGCTTATCTAAGGTAGGAAAATTAATAAAAACAATCAGGACTTCAATTTAATTTGCTAATTGTCTGACTCAGTTTGAGTCTCCGTATAATCTGACTTGAATATAATTCAAGTACAATCTACACTCTACAATCTTCAATATTACAATTCAACATGAATTCATGAATCCAATTATCAATCTATACAACTTGACCGAACCGAACCATGGATATACATTCCATTTACATGTTCTCCAGATATTCCATTTACATGATTATACAGTTGCATCCGTTTACTGATATCATGGTTTCGGTCAGTCATCCAATTATACAATCAATATAATTTATAATACAATCAAAACACTACGGGGTTTAAGGGGTAGATTGGTATGGAAGGTGTTAAAAGTGGCACGAGACGGTAAGATTAAGACACCTAACATGAATCTAATTGCCGTTGTTCCGGGTTGTATAACGGAGCCTTGTACTTCCATTTGCCCTGGTCTTTAGCATACTGAGACCCCTATCGTATACACTGGTATTCTTCTGTACCAAGCTACAAACAACAACGTTAATACAACATTACAACAATATAATACAATATTAAAAGCTACTCTCTCTCTCTCTCTTTCTTCTTTTCTACTTCTCCCTTATCTTTGGGACTTACCGAGCGAACTGTTCGCTGACGACATTCTATTTCTTTCTTCTTTGAATGTCGTCAGGTGGTTTGGACCCGACAGAGATCGAGCCATCTGCAGAAGACTTGGATCAGCTTGCTGAAGAACCAGAGCTTTAGTTTCATTGTACATTTTCCATTCAGTACTTTTCATTTCCTGTCATGCCATTGTTTAGGCATCATTTTTATTTCAGTTGTATTTCCTTTTCATGTACTGTACAAAAGAATGTTAATAAATAAAAGTTGCTGTTTTTATTATACCTTGCCTCTTGTGTATTTTCTTTTATATTGCTTAGTTACGCTTAGCGTATTTGCTTCTGAGTAAATACATAGCGGGCCAGTCGCGTTCCCTTCGCTGTAGAATGGGAAGCGGGACGTGACAGGTTTTGTTGGCGGCCCATGCAGGTCAAAGTTATATGGAACACTGCC
Organism: Agapanthus africanus; assembly: GCA_030015575.1. Taxonomy (NCBI): domain Eukaryota; kingdom Viridiplantae; phylum Streptophyta; class Magnoliopsida; order Asparagales; family Amaryllidaceae; genus Agapanthus; species Agapanthus africanus. Next base: position 972,752,426 of record CM057338.1, on the reverse strand, counting down.
ATGCAATTCTGTACTGCATGAACAACCTAAGCAATATAACAAATGAACCAGCAACTAAAATATTCTTTACAATTATGTTCCTTGAATCCCATCATTTTTTATTGTTTGAATCATATACTTTGAATCTGTCCTAACCTAAATTTTTCATTCAAGGTTATGGATTCACCAAACAACACCAGCACCAACTTCAACACACCTCCACCTCCACTACCAATTGTTCCTGTTGTTCCTGCGCCACTCACCGAGAAACATTGCTACTTGAGGCGATCCGCAGCCTCCTTGAGGAACAACAACAACTCCTGAACCGTCCCGAGACAGACACACCCGGGGTAAAGAAATTCAGGGCTTTACATCCCAAGCAGTTCTCCGGAAAGGGAAGCACACTTGAAGCTGAGGAATGAGCACAAAGTATAGAGGATGATCTGGCGGCAGCACAAGTGCTAGACATAGCTTGGGTCCGTGTGGCGAAACTGCAGCTCACGGACAATGCTCGCAACTGGTGGAAGGCGGAAGAAAGCCGTCTTGTACAGCCTATTAAATGGAAGACTTTTCGCGAGAAGTTCGACGTGAAGTACTTCCCTGTGACTGCCAAGTTTGCCATGGAGCAGCAGTTCATTCATCTACAACAAGGTTCGATGTGGGACAAGTTAGTAGATGAGTATGACGCTGAATTCACCATGCTCAGTCGGTAAGATATGTCACAGTATTTCAAATTTTTAATATCACATACTACACAGCTAACACAAGACCGTAACAGATTTGCGGCACACCTGATACCGACGGATGAGATCAGAGCCCGTCGCTTTCAACAACGTTTGGACACGGAAATTCAGGCTGCACTAGCCACAGGGAAATTTCTGACTCATGAGGATGCTTTGGAAGCTGCCCTCAGTTATGAGGCAGTAATAAAGGCGAGGGGCAGACCTCAATTTGCCGGTTTGAAACGCCCTGCCAATCAAATGGCAGGAGGAGCCCCTTCCAGGCCATCATTTGAACCCAGGAGAACTGAAGAAATTTGCCACTACTGCCATAGAAAGGGACACTTGTGGAAGGACTGTAGACGCACAAAAGGCCTGTGTCTAATTTGTGGCGTATCCAATCACAGAATTGAGACCTGTACATATAGATACAACTCAGCTCACACACCTACCAACTACCCGCAGCGGCCAGCTATCCAGGCTCTTGCAACTCGTCCTGCACTACCTGCTCCACCACCTGCACAGCCTACTCGCCAATTCCAACAAGTAATGAGGGACAGGCCTAGAGGGCAGAGAAATAGGCCCCAAAGGCAGAATGTGCCTCCAGCTAGAAGGAATATACCATGGTGGCAGACATTCACATTAGAAGCCGTAGAAGCCGAGACTGTAGGTCAAGGTAACACCGGTAAGCCTTTTTCACCCTTGTATCACTTTATTATTTTTATACACTATCTATACTCTAGTCACCAGACTTTTCTTGAAACTGTTACATTTTCCTTTTACAAATTTTGAGGAAGAAATTTTTATAAGAATGGTAGAATGTAACAACCCTAAATTTCCAATACAAGTTTTTACAAAAAAATTTCAAAAATCCATAAAGGGGTATTTTAGCCTGAGCACAAGTTATAAGTAATTATTTTGCTTTTTAATTACAAGTTAAAAGAATGTAACAACTCCATTTTTAGTGTACAAAAATTTGCTTTAAAATTAATGTATACTTGGGGTATTTATATTTACTGTTATTACTTTAAGTAATTAATTAGCTCCATAATTACAAGAAGGAGCTTGTAGCTCATTGGTAATATCTTGCACTGCTGAACCAAGCCACCAGAGTTCAAATCCCATCCCCACATTATTTTTAATATTGATATTTTTAAAAACCTTTAGAATACCAAGAGTTTACACATGCATATCTCACAAAAACTCCACTACACCCAAAAATGTAACATTTCCAGGAGTTAGATGAACCGTCAGGGGGGATCCCGGCTGCCTGACTCGGCCGAGAATCGGCCAAATCGGCCTTGACTCGGTCTGACTCAGTCCTCAGACCGAGCCACGGCCGAGTCGGCCGATTCCGGCGACGGCCCCAACATGAAAGTTGTGTCTTTTCATATTCCCTATGCACCTGAAAAATTTCAGTCTCAGACCACTTCCAGAGCTCTTTTGAAACCCCAATTACTCCACTTTTAATATATTTTTTTATACATTTTATCAATTTTTTCATTTTAACCTTTCATCTACCCTAACCCTAGCCTACCCTATAAATACACCCCTACCTTCTACCCTCTCACCACAAAATCCTGAGCCCACTCTCTCAAAATTTTTCCAAGAGTCGTGTACTTTGAAAACAAGCTCGAGGCGAAGCTCCGACGAAATTCCGACGGAACTTCCGGTGAACGTTTTGGGAACTACCGGCGACGAAGCAATACATCGGCAATCACTCTAGTTCCCTCTCACTCCCTTGTTCAATCTAAAACCCGTAAGTCCCACTTCCTTCCCTCTTTTCTATTCAAAAAAAATACGAAATTACAAAACCCGACGGAATCGGAACAAATTGGATTTCCGATTCGGTTTTCTATAAAATTCCACTTCTCACTAATACAATCATACTTAAACATCCTTATGTTGACTATTAAATACTAATCAAACAATTTGAACAAGTTTCATCACATGAAATGATATCCTTTTCAAATTATCGTATTTTTCACTTAAATACCACATTATTTCAATCCTTCATTGAACTCCATCAAACTTGCTATACATTTAAAGTAGAGCACGAGGAAATGACCTACCTCCTCACACACCCATATACAACCTAACCCGATACCATCGAAAACTTAGAATATGAGAAAACAAACAATTTTTATTTAAATACCATTGACTTAATAAAACCATTTTAAAAAGATTTAGTATTGATACACTTTTAAATAAATACCTCTTATTATGAAAATACGAGAAGTTGTGGACATCGGTCGTTTATCTAAACCTGACTTTGTGGTGTCTAGGCTAGGCAAGTGAGAAAGGTAACTTTAAAAGGCCCGTCTCACGGTGATTCGTGAGCGGATCCCTCCTTTTTTCACTTGTACTTACCTGGCCACAATTGGCGGTGAAGAGGCGATTTAAGGCATCTCACAACTTGTCGTTTTGACCAGTTAGGAATAGTTAAATTGACTTAGGAGACCATAGAACATAGAATATGGCAAAAGTGACATCTTTACAAATAAATACCATTTACTTCATAAAACCGTTTTCTAAAGGATTTAGTATTTTACAATCTTTGCAAAGCGCCGCTACAACCCATTTTGGGGAACCCGTTCAGGATGGTGTGGTTTATCGTACATCCTCGGTCTTAGTAGTGCGAGATTTAGACCTCCGCAAGGAGCATTCGGTCTCGAAAGATTTAACATACGACATCTTAAGAAAATGAGATTTTTAGAATATAAAATATTTATTAAAATTATTTTTGTATAAATATATGTATATTTATCCTTAAAATACCTATTTTATTATGATATAAATATTCCACCTTTTTTATAAAAATCACAAGAATAAAGTTTACACTAAAATACCATGAATTCCAAACAAATCAATATTACAAATAAAATACTTTATTTTCTGAAACTGGAATATTTTCACTAGAAATATCACAATATAAAATCCACATTCATTACAACTCTAAAGACGAATAATAAATACTTGAGGAGTATTTTGAAAAGTATATAAAAGTATTTTTACATAAAACCCCCTCAAGTTCTATAAATTACTCTAAGGACCCTAGCAAACATAGGTTTAAGCAGAACCAATCTCTTGAGCCTCAGGGAGTCGGAGAAGTGGGTGCTTGCCTATCTAAGGTAGACAAATTAATAAAAACAATCAGGACTTCAATTTAATTTGCTAATTGTCTGACTCAGTTTGAGTCTCCGTATAATCTGACTTGAATATGATTTAAGTACAATCTACAGTCTACAATCTACAATCTACAATCTTCAATATTATAATTCAACATGAATCCATGAATCCAATTATCAATCTATACAATTTGACCGAACCGAACCATGGATATACATTCCATTTACATGTTCTCCAGATATTCCATTTACATGATTATACAGTTACATCCATTTACTGATATCATGGTTTCGGTCAGTCATCCAACTATACAATCAATATAATTTACAATACAACCAAAATACTACGGGATTTAAGGGGTAGATTGGTACGGAAGGTGTTAAAAGTGACACGAGATGGTAAGATTAAGACACCTAAGATGAATCCAATTGTCGTTGTTCCGGGTTGTATAACGGAGCCTTATACTTCCATTTGCCCTGGTCTCTTGCATGCTGAGACCCCTCTCGTATACACTGGCATTCTTCTGTACCAAGCTACAAACAACAGCGTTAATACAACATTACAACAATATAATACAACATTAAAAGCTACTCTCTCTCTCTTTCTTCTTTTCTATTCCTCCCTTATCTTTGGGACTTACCGAGCGAACTGTTCGCTGACGACATTCTATTTCTTTCTTTTTTGAATGTCGTCAGGTGGTTTGGACCCGACAGAGATCGAGCCATCTGCAAAAGACTTGGATCATCTTGCTGAAGAACCCGAGCTCTAGTTTCATTGTACATTTTCAATTCAGTACTTTTCATTTCCTGTCATGCTATTGTTTATGCATCATTTTTATTTCAGTTGTATTTCCTTTTCATGCATTGTACAAAAGAATGTTAATAAATAAAATTTGCTGTTTTTATTATACCTTTCCTCTTGTGTATTTTCTTTTTTATTGCTTAGTTACGCTTAGTGTATTTGCTTCTGAGTAAATACGTAGCGGGCCAGTCGCGTCCCCTTCGCCGTAGAATGGGAAGCGGGGCGTGACAGCCTTGCTCGAATACATGAATACATCAAGTTACAAGATTGAGGTCATATCAATATCAAGTATTCATGTCAAGTGTTCATGTATTCATGTCAAGTTGTATTCATGGTTCGAGTCAAGTTAGTTTCAATAGTAGCCATTGTGTTCTGGTATTCATGTCAAGTCATAATATTCTAGTATTCAAGTTTTGGGATATTCAAGTTCAAGTGTTCTGGTTCATGATCAAGTATTCAAATTTAAGTTTGATTTTGGATTCTGATTTGAGTTTGGATTCATGATGGAGCTAAAATCTTATGAACAGGACTTTGTTCTTACAATATCTTAAGTTTGGAAGTAATCGGCAACTGCTGCACATGGACGGCAGGATTTGTGTCTTTTTCCAAGACAATTTTCATTGAAAACTCCGTTAAGTTGTCTAGCCAGAATAGGCAAGCACGCACTTTCTCCGGCTTTCCGAGACTCAAGAGAAATGATACCGCTTAAGCTTATATTAATTTATAGTCCTTAAAATATTGTTTTGCATATCTCGAGGGGTTTAATGAAAATATACTTTAATATAGTTTAAAAATAAACCTCGAGAGTGGATTGTAATATTTAGAATTTTCATGAACATGTATTTTAATTGTTATGGTATTTTGGTGATAAAACTTAACTTTTTGAAAGTTTATGGTAACTTTTGTGAAAACTACTACTTTTGGAAACTTGGCGATATTTTATTAAAAAATTTTAACCTTTCATTTTAAAAATATAGTTTCTTAATTTGTTTTTATTGAAAATACGGATTCATAATTTTTATATAATTTTTCAAAAATTAGTTTTGTTTAGAAAAGTTGCGTTTTCTTAAAAATCATTCTTTCGAGACCGAATACTCTGTGAGGCGTTCTACACCTCGCTCTACTATCCTAAAGATGTGCAATAATCAACACCATCCATTAGTGGGTCCTCTAACGAGGGTTTTAGAGGCGTAATTGCCAAGGATTTCAAAATACCGATTAAAAGAAACCCATTTTGAAAAAGTATGGTATTTTAATGAAAAAGTTATTCCTTAACTTAGTCATATGTTTAGAACATCGTGCTATGTAACCATAGTGTGTGTGAATAGGTCGTTACCCCGTGAAGTTTTTCTAAAGATATTTAACAGTTATTGAAAATGAGGGTCATACTAAAGTTCATGGTATTTTAATGAAAAGTTCGTTATATGATCGTTTCACATGAAAATTTTGGTAAAACTCAAAACTAAATGGTTGTAAACAAGGTTACAAGTAGTGTAAAAAAGTTAGTTTGACTTATTTTGCTTTAAAGAGGGGAGTACAAAGGTAAACATCACACATATCGGACTTAACTCCACTTTACTGATACGTGTTTAGAAGATGGTTTTGAGATGAAAGAAAAAAGAGAAGGGGGACTTACTCGCTGTGTGGCGTTGGAAAGAGGTTAAAGAAAAGAGGGGGATTCCCATGGTGTCGCGGAAGCTTCAATCTTCGATGGAAAAAACTTAATTGCTAATTCCACTCCACTTGACTCCACTTGCATTTAGGAACTTTTAGGATGATTTTGATAGAAATTTTTAGAATGGAGGGGAGCTAGGGCATGGGGTGATATTTATAGTGAAGAATTAAGGTTTGGGAATTAAAAATGTGATTAAAAGGATTTAAATGGTGTTAAATGGTGCATTGAAGAGTCTCTGTTTGATTACAGGAAAATCAAACAGTCCATGGGAGTTGAAAAGTCAAGTGTGCAAAGCACGGGAGGATTTGGGCTCTGATTGTTTGCATTTTTGCGTATTCTTAATTTTTAATTACCGCAATCAAGACGGTTTCGCTTGGTAGCTAACCGGTTGAGTACGGGTCGATCCACAGGGAGATGGAATCTTTTTCTTTATGTTTTAACGAGTTAAACCCAAATATTTCGAGTTTTGTTTTAAGGTCTACTAATGAGATAAAAAATGAATAAAGAACTTGCTAGGGTTAGGATTAGGTTAGTTCGAGTTAGGAATTTCTCACTTCTTTCAATACCTTTCTTAATATCGGTGTTATGGTAATCGGCAACAACGGGGATTAGCACGACTAGGAAGGAACTTGCAAGTATAAGCTAGGCTTTCCATGCTTAGTTTCTTCCTTTTGGTCCTTGTCCGTCCGTCCTTGGCTCTTAGCCCTAACCTCCGGTTAATTCAACTACAACCAGTCTAACTAGGGAACCACCGCTATCATGTAGGATATGTTGCCGTAGTGAGCGGATTGTGGTTCAATTAACGGGAGTCCGAATTAAGGTGTTAGGCAAAGAAAAGAGTTAGAGAGAATTCCTTCTCTCATACTTTCCTTCTCCTGCCCTAACAAGTGATAAGATTACACACCCATTAAAAAGATAAAAATAAAAAGGAAGGTAGAAAGAAATGAGGTTAAGAGGAATTTACAACTAGCTATTGAGACCTCACCTTGGTAACGATCTTACTCAAGCATCATCGTTGTTTAATGATAAAGAAAATAGAAGAAGAGAAAACAAAAGAAAAACACAAGTAAAAATAAGCAACTAGATTAACAAATAAAAATTGCAGATAAATAAATGGATATGCAAGATAAATAAAAGAACTTATTTTTTTTTTAATTTTCTTTATCGATCACCACTCAAAAGCTCATTACAATTTTAACGGAGAAAGAAAAACTACAGAAATTTAATCCTAAAACCTAATAAAGAAAAGCATACATTATTTTGCTTTGAGCTCTTCTATTTATAGATGGGAAGATGAAACCCTAGGTTACATTCTGAGTTGAACATGAGATTACAAAACTATCCCAAAAGAGCCGAGTCAACTCTGCTTCAGCTGCCACCGACACTGTTTCAACGCGGCCGCGGAACCGTGGCAGAAGTGCCTATTTGGCCGCGATTCTGCGGCCATTTGGTAGACTTATGGGATCATCTTTTCAGGGCTTCTCCATGTTGCTTTTATCTTCTGTTTGGTACACTTGGTTTCTCAAAAACTCTTCTGTTCTCTTCCAGATATTCAGCAGTAGACTTTTGCCTTGGGCTCCGCGTTTGAAGTCTTGAATCTTGTGCTGCCCTTGTGCTTTGTGCATTGAAGTGACCAACGATTTGCCATGTTGTCTCTTGAACTGGTAGGCGGCATCATACGGATGGTTAGCGGAGATCAGTATTCATTTTTTGTGGTCGTAGTCCCGCATTTGTTACAACTTTTCATGAATTTCACTGTAAAGGGTTGAGAACCTGTAACCTGCACTTATTCAGCAAACACGGATTAAAAGTACCCATCTATATGCAACGTGATTAAGAATGGGCGGTATAAAAATGCAAAAATCTGATATAAATAAATATCTGTTCATATCATAATTTTGCATTATTATATTCCCCATTCTTATACGTTTTACAAATAAACAGGTGCTTTTTATGCATATCTGCTACATAGTTACAGGTTACAGGTTCTCGGAACAAAAACAGTGAAAAAAGACAAAAGATGATACAAAAGTGAGACTACGACCAACAAATGGAAGAATCTTGACCGAGCCTACAGTTGGAGAATAAATGAAGATCAGTTCACAAAGTACAAGGCAGCGCAAGGTTGAAGACTTCGACACGAAGCGAATGGTAAAAGTCCACTACATTACTCACTGTGGACATCTGGAAGAGAAATAGAAGATATTCTGAAGAACCAACCAAAGAAATAGGAAGACAAAGAGAAGCAGAACCAGCACAGAAAAACTGCCCAACAAGCCTCGGCCAAACCTGGCCGTGGAACCGCGGCCAAACCTGGCCTATGGCCGCGGTTCCGTGACCGTGCTAATCCCGTAGTGGCGAAAATTTTCCATAATGTCTGGCGGCGCGTTGAATAGTCTTCCTCGGGGTATTTTTGTAAAAGCATACGTGCGGCGATTGTAAACCTAGGGTTTTCTATGTCCTATAAATAGAGACCCAAAAACTTGTATTAGGTCATGCCTCTTTTCATTAATAAAATTCAGAGTTCTTTTCAAGTTTTGGAGAGCATCAATTTGTAAGTAGTTCTTTTTATTTGCCCTAGTTATTAGTTTTTAATTTCTGCCCTAGATAAAATTCTTATTTGCCTTAGTTTAATATAGATTAGAATTTTTATTAATCTGCAGTAGTTAATTAATCTCTTAACTCTAAAACCAAAATAAAAATTATAACTTTTGTAGATCCCTCAATGAGCGAGTAGCTTCCTCGCTTGTTAGGGTTAGGAATAGGGAAGGGTTTGAGAGATACGAATCTCCCACCCCTTTCTTGCCCATCATATGTTAATAATTAGGACTCCATGCATACATACATATTCCGCTCCCTACGACACCCTACCACGAGGTAACGGTGATACCGTAGTATAAAAGGCCGGATATGCATGTTTTCCATGGAGCTTAGGGTAAGGATTAAGTAAGGACGGACAATGACCTAGAGTAAGAAACATCGTTTCTTCCCGATCGTCCTAATCCCCTTTATTAATAATTACTATAACTCCTAAAAAGATCTAATTTAGGGTATTGAAAGAGGTGGGAAATTTTATTTTACCAAACTTAACCTAAACTTAACCCTAGCAAGATTTCTAAATCCTAGTCCAAATCAAATTAGTTTTAGTGATAAAGATCCAAACACCATTTGGAATTAACTCGTTAGAACAATTAGGAAATACACATCATCTCTGGGGACCGACCCGTATTCACCGGCTAGCTACCAAGCGACACCGTTCTTGATTGTGGTAAAAATATTTTTGATCCCAAAATCTCTTAAAATCAAATGGCGCCGTTGCCGGGGATGGCGTAATATTTCCTTTTTGCAATTTCGGGTTAATATAAAATATAAAAATCATAAAAAACTGAAAAAATAAAAAAGTATAAAAATTTTATCATCTTTATTTGTTTGAAGGGTTTTTCGTGTGAATTTTTGCAGGAATGACAAACGAGTTCAAATCTGGAAAAATCCAGAAATCAAAAACGGCAGATCTGAATAACAGGGAAAAGTCAAACCAGAGGAGCAGAATTTTTTTTCGGGAAACGAGCCGCATCTTTAGCCGCGGAACCGCCGCCGCACCCTACATCTGGCCGCGGAAGCGCCGCGCCCTGCCTACGTCAGCAATCCAGATTCCCTCTGTTTGTTTCTCTCTCCTTCCTCTGCAACCCCAAATATCTTCTCTGTCAAGTCTCCTGCAGGATTCTTTGCGCTAAAAAAATCTCTCCCCTTTCAATAATTGATCTTGTGCAGGATTCTTTGCGCCGCGCTAAAAAATAAAAATTGATTGCAAGTGATTGTTACTGCTTTGCATATTTTTAATCGTACTTTAAGAGGCTTGAAACCAATCCAGATTGGGTGGGGATTTCATCACCCTTCCCAGGACCCCAGAAATCACATAAGGCATATTGCATTGACCATTATTTAATTAAAAAAATACTAGACTCAGCCCTAAGGACTTTGCGCTCAATAGGACATAGGACTAGTTGTAGGCATCGGCCGTTGATCCTAATCTGACTTTGTGGTGCCTAGGCAAGTGTGTCTAAGGCAAGTGGTTACTTAATTAGGTCCACTACTTACGTGGTGGAGAGCCTCCCACTTACCTGGCACTTACCTGGCCACAATTGGCGGTGAAGAGGCGGTTTGATGCCCTATTTCTTGCCCTTTGGAATAGTTAGGAGCTGTCTAGCTGACCTAGGTGACCCTAGATCTAGGCCTGATTGTGCATTTGTGGTTGATTGAAAGTGTGTCTAAGCCTTTTATCGAAAATCTTTTTGCAAAAAGCTCCACATAAAAAAGGGTAAAAAAGGAAAAAATTTTACAAAAAAAACTTGCAACTTGTCGCTAAGAAATCCTTGCACCGCACTTACACCACTTTCTTTTCATCGACGCTTTCTTACCCCCACATTCTGTTTTTCACCTTTTTGATTACACTACCTCTTTAGTGTATGCCCGGTTGGAGTAGGGACACTAGCGCTCGATTAGCCCATGTCTCGTTAGTACTGACCGACGAAGCTTTCGACTCCGAAGTCCAAATTCTTTCCACTTCCTTACCTTCACCTTCAAATTCTTCTTCCGAAGGTATGTCGAGATATAATCTTAACAACACCTTATCCACGGGACTGATTCCACCTCCGTTAGGTGTGAATAACCCGCAACACCCGCCTGTTGAAACGCCCCAACGAATCGCGCTCCAGGATCTTTTCTGCCCCATCCGCACCGCCTTACCTACTTGTCTTTCACTCCCACCGGCAAATGGGGACAATTTTGATATCAAACCCTACTTCATCAATATGCTGCCAAAATTTCACGGATTGAAATCTGAAGATGCCTATATCTTCATAAACAAATTCCAAAATGTTTGCGCAATGATGAAAATAACCCAATTATCAGACGATGCTATAAGGCTAAGGGTCATTCCTTTCATCTTATGTGACTTAGCCGAGAAGTGGTTATACAGCACAACATCACATTCAATTAAAAATTGGGAAGAGTTTGTTAAAACTTTTCTTAAAAAGTTTTATCCTCATCACAAGACTGCGAGAATTCGCAATGAGATTATGCAATTTTCCCAGCTTCCTTCCGAACCATTTTGGAAGTGTTTTGAAAGATTCAAAGACCTACTTGTTCAATGCCCTCACCATGGGATCGAAAATTGGCAACTTTTCCAAACATTATACGAGGGATTGAACCCAGCAACGAAGCAGTTGCTAGAAACCATTTGTCAAGGTCACTTTCTAACCAAATCTAGTGAGGAAGCGTAGCCGTTTCTCGATGATCTTGCTGACCAAACACTTCAGTGGGAGAGCACTAAGACCACCTCATCTTCTATTGGTCAGTCTAGGGCAGGCATACATCAATTAGATATGTCGATTGTTATGAAGGCCGAGATGGCCGCACTTACGAAAAAGCTAGAAGCGATTGAGACCAAAATCTCATCGTCTTCTCCTGCCCCCGCTTTACCCCCTAGAACTGTTTGTGCTTGTTGTTCTGATCCATCACATCTTACCGAAGAGTGTCCTTACAATCCACCTGTTTAAGGACAAGATCAAGTCAATGCTGCCTTTCAGCAACGACAAAGAAATGATCCATACTCTTCGACGTATAATTCGGGTTGGAGGAGTCGCCCAAATTTTGCTTGGAATCAAAATCAACAATTCTAAAGAAACAACAACTTTCAAAGGCCTCCTCCTCCACAACAACAAGCACCTCCACAAACTCAATTCCAGCAACCTTTCCAACCGCAACCTTACCCTAACCAAATGAACAATTTTGTGCCCAACAATTCTTACCCTCAAAACAACTTTGTTCAACCTCATAATGATAAGATTAACTCGCTAGAAAGAAGTCTAGATGCGTTCCTAAAGCAATCTACACAATCCGCAGAAAGGTTGGAGACTTCTATTCAATCTTTGGTGCAAAACAGTGCCTCACACGATCAAAGCATCAAATCTATTGAGGCACAAATTGCAAAACTCAATGCTGCGTTGAGCGAGCGAGAAAAAGGAAAGCTTCCATCTCAACCACTGCCAAATCCCGGTCACGCACATGTTGCATATGAATAGAAGAATCATAACGTAAATGCTGTGACCACGTTGAGATCCGGAAAAGTGTTGCACAATAATGTGGGTATTAACAATGACACCCCTGCCGGTGGTCCTTCTTCATCTTCTTCTCATTCTTCTTCTTCTTCGTTAGAGCCTATTTTTCATTATTCACAAGGCTCTACTTTTTCTAGCTCGAACGGACCTACTTCTCACATTACGAACACATCTACACGGGGATCCGTTCCAACTCCACAATCTGATCCACAAAAAATGGACTCAACAAATTTTCAAAATGTTCCTTTTCCAAACAGATTGAGATCCAATAAACCAACTCCACAGATGGAGAAGATTGTAGAGTTGTTCAAACAGGTTAGCATAAATATCCCTCTCTTGGATGCAATCCAACAAGTTCCTTCATACGCAAAAATCTTAAAGGACTTATGCACCAAGAAGAGGAAGTCACAAGTACCAAAGAAAGTTTTCGTGGCTAGTGGTGTTAGTGATGCTCTTATCCAATCTTTACCCCAAAAACATAAGGACCCCAGCTGTCCTACTATTTCGATAACAATTAGGGACAAGAACATCAATAGAGCACTATTAGATCTTGGTGCTAGTGTCAATTTGCTGCCTTATTCTGTGTATGAGCAATTAGGCATTGGAGAGCTTAAGCCCACTCATTGTACTCTCTAAATGGCCGATCGATCCATCACCCATCATAGGGGAGAGTTGGAGGTTGTGTTAATTAGAGTAGGGGATTTCATTTTCCCCGTTGACTTTATTGTTATGGATACACAACCTGTAGCTAACCCCCGGAGTCAAATTCCGGTGATACTTGGTCGACCATTCCTTGCGACTTCTAATGCGGTGATCAATTGTCGTAATGGTTCAATGAATCTATCTTTTGGCAATATGACAATTGAGCTCAACATTTTCAAGTTGGGAAATCAGCCTTCCGAGCCTAATTCTAGCGTACTTCATGTTTGCTCGATCAATGAGATCGCAGAGGAGGACTGTGAGTTCAAAAAACTTTATGTTCGACCACAGAAGTGTTGACGCCTCTAGTGCATTCCTCCTAGAATCCGACACAGCTTTCACGCCGGACAACGATTATGAGTGTTTCATCTTTTTAGACGATTTTGAAGACTCACCACTCGAGTTTGAGTCTTTTTCTTTTTTGGATGAGTTAGTTGAACCATCCGACTCGGTTGCGTACACTCGATTTGAACCGTTGATGGAATCCTTCGAGTTTGAAACAGTTACACCATTGTTACCATCAATTGTTTCACCTCCTAAACTCGAACTAAAGCTTTTGCCGTCTCACCTTAAATATGCTTACCTAGGTGAGAATGAGACGCTTCCCGTCATCATATCTGCCTCTCTAGCTCTCGAGCAAGAGAAGGCCCTTTTAATGGTCTTACAAAATAATCGGTAAGCTTTTGGCCAGTCTATGGCGGACATCAAGGGGATTAGTCCCCTCATAGTTGAACATCATATACACTTGATGGATGATGCCAGGCCGGTAAGGGATCCACAAAGACGCCTCAACCCCATAATGAAAGAGGCTGTCAAGAAGGAGATTGTTAAATGTCTTGATAGTGGTATCATTTACCCTATCTCGGATAGCCAGTGGATTAGCCCCATTCATATTGTGCCAAAGAAATCGGGCATTACGGTCATAACAAACGAGGCAAATGAGTTAATACCTACTCGCACCCAAACTGGGTGGCGAGTTTGCATCGACTATAGAAAACTCAATGCCGCGACAAGGAAAGACCACTTTCCTTTACCTTTCATTGACCAAATGTTAGAACGATTGGCTGGGCATGAGTTTTACTGCTTTTTGGATGGCTATTCTAGCTATAACCAAGTCCCCATCGCCGAAAAGGATCAAGACAAGACCACATTTACTTGTCCTTTCGGTACTTTTGCTTATCGCCGCATGCCCTTTGGGTTATGCAATGCACCCGCTACATTTCACCGGTGTATGATGAGGATCTTTTCAGACATGGTTTAAAAGTTTTTGGAGATTTTTATGGATGATTTCTCCATTTTTGGTGACTCCTTCGACGAGTGTTTGCTACACCTTGTTGCAGTTCTTACCCGCTGTAGGGATAAGAACCTAACTTTAAATTTGGAGAAGTGCCACTTTATGGTACGAGAAGGCATTGTTTTAGGACATGTCATCTCGCAAAACGGCATAGAGGTTGATAGAGCCAAAATTGAAGTCATTTTCAATCTTCCTCCTCCTAAATGCGTCAAAGACATACGAGCTTTCCTTGGCCATGCCGGTTTTTATAGACGGTTCATCAAGGATTTTAGTAAGATTACTAGACCCTTGACTCTCTTATTGGCCAAGGACACAACATTTGATTTTGACTCAACTTGCATGGAAGCGTTCGAGTCATTGAAACACTCTCTCATTTCAGCGCCCATTCTTTCATCTCCAGACTAGACGCATCCATTCGAAATTATGTGCGATGCATCAGATTTCGCCATTGGTGCTGTTCTTGGACATCACATTAATAATATGCCACACGTGATTTATTACGCTAGCCGAACATTAAATGAGGCCCAACTGAACTACACAACAACAGAAAAAGAATTTTTAGTCGTTGTGTTTGTACTTGAAAAATTCCGGCCTTATTTAATCGGCTCTCCAGTTATTGTGTATACGGACCATTCATCTCTTCGCCACCTTTTTTGCGAAGAAGCATGCTAAATCGAGGCTAATACGTTAGATCCTCTTATTACAAGAATTTGACCTTGTCATAAGGGACAAAAGAGGATGTGAAAATGTAGTGGCCGATCACCTTTCACGACTTCCTTCTTCGCCTACACTTGAAATTCCAATCAAAAATGTTTTTCCCGATGAGCAACTCTTAACCGTGTCTTGTGAACCATGGTTTGCTGATATAGTAAACTACTTGGCCGCCGGCTTGATACCTAAAGATTGGTCGAAACAGGATAAACTCCGATTCTTGTCCCAAGTAAAGCATTTTTATTGGGATGAACCGTATCTTTTTAAATACTGTTCCGACCAAATCATTCGTCGGTGTGTACCTGAAAATGAGTTTAAGAGTGTGCTGTTTTTTTTCCACGATCAAGGGTGTGGCGGGCACTTTGGCCCAAAGAAGACAGCCGAGAAAATCTTAAAGTGTGGTTTCTATTGGTCACGACTCTTTAAGGATGCATATGAATACTGCAAAACATGCTCCCGGTGCCAACACTTGGGCCGAATATCGTGGATAAACGAAATGCCGCTCCAACCAATTTTGGTTGTGGATATTTTTGATGTTTGGAGAATTGACTTCATGGGACCATTTCCCAATTCCTTTGGGAATGTGTATATTCTTTTGGCTGTTGACTATGTGTCGAAATAGGTCGAGGCTGTGCCTAGCCGAACGAATGATAACATAGTTGTCGTTCGATTTCTTAAAGAACATATCTTTTCTCGGTTTGGGCACCCTCGAGCGATTATAAGTGATAATGGATCTCACTTTTGCAATAAGACTTTTGAGTGCTTAATGCGCAAATATTCTATTACTCACAAGCTGTCAACACCATACCATCCCCAAACATGTGGGCAAGCCGAGATTTCGAATCAGCAAATTAAGCAAATCTTGGGAAAACGGTTTCTAAAAGCCGTAAAGATTGGTCACACAAACTGATAGATGCACTATGGGCTTTCCGTACTGCATACAAGACCGATCTTGGTATGTCTCCATACCGGCTTGTTTATGGGAAGGCTTGCCACCTCCCAGTTGAGATTGAGCACAAGACATTTTGGGCGATCAAGGAGTTGAATTTATCAATGGGAGATGCGGGCAGCAATCGAAAGCTGCAATTAAACGAACTAGAAGAGCTGCAGGATGAGGCTTATGATAATGCTGTCATTGTTAAAAACCGAACTAAGGTGTTCCATGACAAACACCTTATGCGCAAAACGTTTAAATCTGGTCAACAGGTTTCACTCTATGACACTCGGTTACACTTTCACCCCCGGCAAACTCAGATCTAGGTGGAAAGGGCTGTTTTTAGTACGCACCGTATATCCGCACGGTGCGGCAGATCTTGAAAATCCGGAGGATGGTACTTTATTCAAAGTAAACGGACATCGACTGAAACCGTTCCTCACTGCGGACCCGTCGGAGGAGCTTCTGTTTTTGCAGGAGTCGATTTACACCGATTGATTCTCCTCCATTTTACCCCCAAATTTTTGATCATCTTGCCAAAACTTTATTTCACATAAGTTTGGGGGTGTGTATCATTTGTAAATATTAAAAAAAATAAACAGGAAAGTGCCGACATTTTCGACCCACTTGGTGCAGCCTGACAGTGAGGACACTGTCCAGTTTAAGTTTGGGGGTATGCTCGGTAAGTTTCTTCCTTCGCATTCATATGTATATTTTTGCATTTGCATCCTTATATAAAAATCATAAAAATTGAAAAATTTGAAAAATTGAAAAATATATATAGAAAAAGAAAAACCCATAAAAACTAAAAATTTGAAAAATTATAAAAATTAAAGTATTCAATTTTGGCCATATTTGACTTAAGTTTGACAAATAGGTTAACTAGCTAGGAACAACTAGATCTTAGACTTAGTAAATTTAAAACCCTAAAAATAACTTTTCTTAAAATTTAACGGTAGAAAGTATATGTCTTTGTAGTTTATTTAGAAATAGGCAAATTTCGAGTTGACTTCTTGGCTAAGTTAAAACAAAGGAAAAGTATTGATATTTTTATTAGAGTATAGTTTTGAAAAATAATTCCTAGCTTAAGTCTAAACTCTGAAAATATATACCCTATAAAATTGCACAAACACGAACCTTGAAACTTGGAATAGTAGGAGAGACCTTAAAATGCTCTTTTCTTAAGTCCTTAGTACGAAGAAAAATACAATAAAATACACGTGTGAATAAAAAAAAATGAACACTGGTTTTTGTTACTTAAGGCTAAAAAAATAGAAAAAATATTTAGCGACGGTGCTTCATCACCTAGTGCCTTAGACCAACTGGTTTGGGAGTCACTGCTAAAACCTTAAGTGTTACAAGACTAGGAATTACGCTTTAAAGTGCAAACACATTTTGTAATCGGTCGTTGGTACCTCAAGAAATATTAACGGTCGCATGAAGGATGTGTAAGCAAAATTCATCTAAAAATTCACCAATTATAAAGTACTTTGGACGATGGAAAAGAGTATAATAGCTTAATTTGAATTTCCAAGTGTAGGGATGATATATACACACACGTAGGAGTATGTGATTGGGATTTAGATAAGAGATAAGAATGAAGAATATGACTTATATCTTTAATAGAGATGATAAAAATTCCTAAGTTGAGATAGAACCCTAGAAGGAAAATTTAAGAGATGCCAAAAGCTAAGTAGGTCTGCAGAACATATATAATCTTAAGTTAAATAATAAGGAAGTGTGAAGAATACGGGTGGATAATTTACGAGTCGACGATAATAGAATTTCTTGTTAGAAAACCTAATTGGAGAATAAAAGTCGATAAGCCGAATTGATAAGGATTTTTGTGGGTAGTATCCGTTGAAAACCCTCGGGAGACAACAGTCCTCCTATTAGGGACACCTAGAGGTTTAACGGCTTGTTGCACGAGCTCAGTGCAATCGCGTTTCCCTGCGAAAGTAAGGTTAGGATTTTGTTGAGAATAAAACTAGGTTTGCTCGAGGACGAGCAAAAGATAAGTTTGGGGGTATTTGTTCATATCATAATTTTGCATTATTATATTCCCCATTCTTATACGTTTTACAAATAAACAGGTGCTTTTGACCTATGTCTGCTACATAGTTATAGGTTACAGGTTCTCGGAACAAAAACAGTGAAAAAAGACAAAAGATGATATAAAAGTGAGACTATGACCAACAAATGGAAGAATCTTGACCGAGCCTACAGTTGGAGAATAAATGAAGATCAGTTCACAAAGTACAAGACAGCTCAAGGTTCAAGACTTCGACACGAAGCGAATGGTAAAAGTCCACTACATTACTCACTGTGGACATCTGGAAGAGAAATAGAAGATATTCTGAAGAACCAACCAAAGAAATAGGAAGACAAAGAGAAGCAGAATTAGCACAGAAAAACTGACCCAACAAGCCTCCTACTTGGCCGCGGAACCGCGGCCAAACCTGGCCTATGGCCGCGGTTCCGTGGCCGTGCTAAGCCCGTAGTGGCGAAAATTTTCCATAATGTCTGGCGGCGCGTTGAATAGTCTTCCTAGGGGTATTTTTGTAAAAGCATACGTGCGGCGATTGTAAACCTAGGGTTTTCTATGTCCTATAAATAGAGACCCAAAAACTTGTATTAGGTCATGCCTCTTTTCATTAATAAAATTCAGAGTTCTTTTCAAGTTTTGGAGAGCATCAATTTGTAAGTAGTTCTTTTTATTTGCCCTAGTTATTAGTTTTTAATTTCCACCCTAGATAAAATTCTTATTTGCCTTAGTTTAATCAAGATTAGAATTTTTATTAATCTGCAGTAGTTAATTAATCTCTTAACTCTAAAACCAAAATAAAAATTATGACTTTTGTAGATCTCTCAATGAGCGAGTAGCTTCTTTACTTGTTAGGGTTAGGAATAGGGAAGGGTTTGAGAGATTCGAATCTCTCACCCTTTTCTTGCCCATCACATGTTAATAATTAGGACTCCATGCATACATACATATTCCGCTCCCTACGGCACCCTACCCATGAGGTAACGGTGATATTGTAGTATAAAAGACCGGATATGTATGTTTTCCATGGAGGTTAGGGTAAGGATTAAGAAAGGACGGACAAGGACCTAGAGGAAGAAACATCGTTTCTTCTCGATCGTCCTAATCCTCTTTATTAATAATTACCATAACTCCTAAAAAGATCTAATTTAGGGCATTGAAAGAGGTGGGAAATTTTATTTTACCAAACTTAACCTAAACCTAACCCTAGCAAGATTTCTAAATCCTAGTCTAAATCAAATTAGTTTTAGTGATAAAGATCCAAATACCATTTGGAATTAACTCGTTAGAACAATTAGGAAATACACATCATCCCTGTGGACCGACCTGTATTCACCGGCTAGCTACCAAGCGACGCTGTTCTTGATTATGGTAAAAATATTTTTGATCACAAAATCTCTTAAAATCAATACCCCCAAACTTATCTTTTGCTCGTCCCGAGCAAAACCAATTTTATTCTCAAAAAGTTCTAACCTCACTTTCACAGGGAACGCGATTGCACTGAGCTCGTGCAACAAGCCGTTAAACCTCTAGGTGTCCCTAGTAGGAGGAGTGTTGTCTCCTGAGCGTTTTCAGCGGATACTACCCACAAAATCCGATCAATTTGCCCGTTGACTCTAATTCTTCAATTCAGTATTCTAGCGAGGAATTCTATTATTTTCAACTTAGAAATCATCAACCTTTATTCTTCACACATCCTTTTCATTTAACTTTAGATCATATACGTTTCGTCAGTTTATAAAGTTTTCAGCATCTCCTAAGTTTTCCTTCTAAGGCGCAATCTTAACTCAGGAATTTTTATCATCTCTACTGAAGATATAAGCCCTATCTTTTATTCCTATATCTCCTCCAAACTCCAATCATTTACCCATACGTGTGTGTGGTTATCACCCCTACACTTGAAAATTCAATTCAAGCTATCATACTCTTGTCTATCTTCCAAAATACTTTTAGTTAGTGAATTTTAGATGAAATTGCTCATACATCCTTCATGCGATCGTTAATACTTCTTGAGGTACTAAATAACCGATTACAAAATGTGCTTGCGCATTTATACGTAAATCCTCGTTTTGCAACACCTAAAGCTTAGCAATGACTCCCAAACCAGTTGGTCTAAGACACTAGTGTTAGTTATATATATGCCCTAGAGGCCATTGTTGTACATATGATGTATATTATAGTGGATGCTTGGATATATAGAGAGAGGACTTTCTTGCTCGACATAATAGTATGCTATTTGGTTTCTCTTTATCTTAACATGTTGACTCTTGCTCTCACATGTTGATAAAGCCCTTAGGATATATACTCGACTACTGGGACTATGATAAGATCATACTAATGGGGCCATGGTAGTCAAAGAGTACATCCTATAACTGTTCCTAGTAGAGGGTGTATCGAGACAGGGCATTGATACACCAGAGTAGACTAGCGTATACGCATCTTGACCCATATGATGGGCGATGGATGATCCTATATCCATCGGTGTTTGGCATCAAAGATGGTGTATGGGTGCTCAGTGGAAACTGGGTACACTGAACGGACTCGCCGAGAACTCCTAGATGGTATTATACCTATCGTCAGATAGCATTTCTCCGGTGATACTGGTACAGGTTAGTCTGTAGACCCGAGATCGTCATAGAGTCTTGTGTGATTCCCACTGTGCTTTGATTTCTACCTTACCACATCCAAGAGGGCGTGCAAAATGGTGGCTTTTGGGTACAGTCCCGAATCACATGGAGGCAATGAGTGATAGGAGGGGTTTCGTCTCTCCCGATATAAGGAGTTGATGTTGTGCTGTATTCGATTGGCTATAACTGGAAGTCCCTGACCAGGGCTGATATGGAGTGCTGCTGGTAAGAGTTATCAGTAGTTTCTCGACCTGTTATGAGCCTCACATCGACACGACTTATAGGTTACTGGGGTCTGACATTTACCACCACTAGACTGGATATGCGACATATCAGACGAAGAGACCGGACTGTACGGTAGTGTTACTGATTGGATTCACAGGAGAATGTACAGGCTTTCTTGTTGATCTTCTGATCGCTCAATACCTGGGTGGCTGTTACGTTTAGCTGACCGCTTGCATCTTGTGGGTGTTTGATATGATCATCACCTACTGCCGGCGTATTGATGATTCTTTAGAGTCCTACACAGAGGTTTCCTGGCTTAGGCAAAACGGAGTAGGAGCACATATGTGATATGTGCAGGACCGAGAATAATACGATATATGATACCGTATTCTATTCTCGCGATATGAGATATCGGCTGGGTATATGTGATATAGCCGGGTCATTGGATCAAGTGTTGATTCGATGAAATAGTACCTGTTATATTAGTCGATTATATGTATTATAGCCGGGTTATCGGATCAAGTGTTGATTCAATAATTTAATATATAATTATATATGTGATATATTACATTATGTTAACTAATATAAGCTCGCTTTATTGATTCATTTTCTCACGGGATAATACATTGATATATATGCGATATATGTTAATTGTATTATTTTCTTTTGTTACAAAAATATATTGTATATGTGATATATAATATTGTAACATGTTAGGGTTACAAATTTAATAAAGGTTTAGGGTTTAAACTAGATTAGGGTTTGGATTAGGGTTAGCTTTTGCATGAAGCTTCCATGAAGCTTCATGAAGCTTTGACTTTGTCTTTAGCTTGATATTTTGTGAAGATATTTTTTAACCCAATCCAAACCATTAACTCTAGTTAATTCTCTACAAGGGTTAACTCCTTCATACTTAACCCATAGTTAGATTTGTAACCATAACAATAATTCATTATTCATCACAAAAGGTTTAGCTCATTATTCTTCTTCTTTCTTTGTGAAAAAAAGCTTCACTTGGTTTTTGATTTGTGATGAATAAGTGTGAGAAATAGAAAACAAAAGAGAGCAAAATTTCTACTTCATCATCCTCATCTATTCTAGCCACTTAGATTAGGGTGTTCATTTCTCTAATAAGTTGTTTAGTGAAGTGTTAGCTTGGGTTAGAGATTCTTCAAGGTAGATCATCTTGGATCATGAAGACTACAAGCAAGGTGTCTCATTTACCTCATGGAGCCACTCGAGAGTTGGAGTTCATGTTGATCGCAGCGAAGGGACCTCAACACGGAGCTTATGAAGCGAAGGACGGACTACAAAGGTTGTAATCCTCTTTTCTTTACTTATTTGTATGTGATACAAACTTGTTACCCTAGAAATTCTAGCAAGATTCATGGTTTGTTAGCTTTGCACCTCTCTAAATTTTAAAATGGCATGAGTGATGCTACCAAACCCTAGACTAGGTGCAAGGGTAACCCAACAACTAGGCGATAAAGCACCCTCATTATCTATTTTTTATGCTGCCTTAAGCAATTACAAAACCAGTGTTCATTTTTTTTATCTCTTTATTCACCACTTATACTTTTATTTTATTTTCCTTCATACTAAGAATTTTAGACAAGAGCATTTCAAGGTATCCTTTACCATCCCAAGTTTCAAGATGTGTGTAAGTGCGTATGGTAGGGTATATATTTTCAGAGTTTGAACTTAAGGTTCAGAATTATTTTTCAGAATTATACTTCAAATAAAACTTTCAATACTCTTCCCTTATTTTGACTTAGCCCAAGATCTGAACTCAAAATTTGCCTATTTCTAAATAAACTACAAGAACGTATATTTTCTACAGTTAAACTTTAAGAAAGGTTATTTTTAGGGTTTTTAATTTACTAAGTTTAGGATCTAGTTTTTCCTAACTAATTAACCGGCATGTTGAACTTAAGTCAAATATGACTAAAAATTGAACTTTTCAATTTTTATTTTTCAAATTTTTATATAATTTTTTATATATATATTTTTTATAAAGACGCAATGCAGAATTAAATATGCAAAGAAAAAAACAAATATGTACAAAAAATAAAAAATATGCAGATGCAATGCAATGATAACTATGTACAATACCCTCACCCCAAACTTATTGATAGCAGTGTCCTCACTGCTCCCTGCGGCGTCTACTAGACACGGCCTTACTAGTCTCAGCCTCACCTCTATCTGTCCCCCGTTCCCTCGATCGTGATCGTGAACGTTCCTCTCTTGCTAGGAGGGTGGACATTCCTTGTTCTAGGCTCGTTATTCGCTGATCAAAGTTAGTCAGCATCCCTATCACTCTTTCTACCTCCCTATGGGTTCGTCAAATTAAGCGCGCTTGCGCAGCGGGGGTAAGCTCTTCGTCGCTCACTGTGGAGCTCGAGGTAGGGGTCTTGGCCATCACGTGCTCAGCCGGCTCGGTGCGCGACCATAAATCATGTAATCGTGTGTAGGACGTGGAGACACCATCAAGAAGGGGTCGAATTGGAATCCCACCATGCATATAAAATTCAAATTCCTCAAAAGGAAGGAAATGGCGACACAGTTGTGTCACCAATATTGGGCATGGATAATTGGCCGCCCGTTTTCCGGTGCCAATCGAGTGAAGCAAAACAGTGCACATATCGTAGCTAGGGTTTCGTGTCATCAATGTGTGCACTATATATAGGGATGGTATGAAAAATGTTGTGTTGTGCGAACTTCCAAAAATATTGTTTTGTGCCCAACGGCACAAAGTTAAAACGTTCGCAAAAAGCGTGTGAGCCTGAATGCCCTTTCGGGGCTCCTTAGAACAGTCGTTTCCCATTAAGGGTAGGTAGTTATCAAATCGGAGGGGTTGTTCATGAATGGGGAGTCGTGGTATTAAGGTGACTTCATGAGTGAAGTCCCTATCAATTAAAATTTCCCAATCCCTCCACATTAATCTAATATACCCGTGTTGTGCAAGACAACCCTCCTCCATACATTTGTAGGAACGGGCAACAAGATCTGGAAGCGCGAATGCGTTCGGATGGTTAAATAACAAGAAATTCCACCCGCGCTTTCGGATCTCTTCACCGAAATAACTACCATAAACATTATGTCCAAACAACTGGGAGAAATCCCTTTCAAACTGCAGTGTAGGTGCCATGACAGTGAAGTGCAGAAACTTATTTAAATTTTACAGAGAGGATCGGAGAGATGCAAACCTCCTCTGAAAAATTCAGAGTGAGAGGACTCCAAGAGGCGGCGGAAGCGCGGCTGGAATGGGGTTTCGGCGGCGGAAACGCGGCTGTTGGGTGAGATCTCGTTGCTCTTTCTGCTGCGGCGGCTAGGGTTTTGTTTGAGGGATAATTTAAGGTTCTGTAAATTCAGAAGCGGGGTCGTGGTTTTTTTTATAGGGGTTATTGGTTATTTGTACAAAAGAACCCTTGAAAAGAGAAATTTATTTTGTAAGGAAAAAATTGTATTATTATTTATTTATTTATTTAATAGAACT